>CP098274.1:0-1463128 GCA_023658475.1 Epichloe elymi
TAACCCTAACCCTAACCCTAACCCTAACCCTAACCCTAACCCTAACCCTAACCCTAACCCTAACCCTAACCCTAACCCTAACCCTAACCCTAACCCTAACCCTAACCCTAACCCTAACCCTAACCCAAAGCACCTATAGAAACCAGTAAATCCTAGGAAAGATTAGATATTAAATATATAGATAGGTATTAGCTACGTTATAATTACTTTAACTCTACTAGGGTCTATTAAGATTCCTTCTAGGGAGATTATATAACTAAGGAATTTAACTTCCTTAACGGAGAATTAGCACTTATCTAGGTTAATAAAAAGATTAGCGCTTTAAAGCCTCTTAAGAACCTACTTAATATGATTCTTATGCTCTAAGACATCGCTGCTATATATTAGGATGTTATTAAGGTAGATAATATAGATAATATCTATAAGACCTTCTAAAGCTATATTAATATATTCTTAGAAGGTAGCAGGCGCATTAATAAGTCTAAATAGCATTATAAGATACTTAAAGTAACCATATCTACACTAAAAGGCTGTCTTTTACTTATCTCCCTTGCGGATATATAGCCAATAGTACGTATCTTTAAGGTCTAACTTTATAAAGATCTTTGCACCTCTTAGCTAATCTAAGATTTCCGGAATTAGGGGCAAAGGGGCCTTATCCTTAACTATAATCTTATTTAGGCCCCTATAATCCACATATAGTTATAATTTTCCCCCTTTCTTTAGCATAAATAGGATTAGGGCACCTACTAGACTAACGGATCTTTAGATCTAACCTTATTCCTGCGCACTCACTAGGTACTCGCGGAGCACCTGCAGCTCTTTCTTAGCTAGGTTATATATAGGTCCCTAGGGTAGTGTTTTTCCTTCTTCTAATTTAATTATATATATCCGCCTACCTAATCTAGGGAGGGTACTAGCCTTATAGCTTAAGAATATATCCTTAAACTCTATATAGACTTCTAGGAGGGCTACCTTATAAATAGCATTAGATAGATCTATTATTATATAGACACTGCTTAGTTTCTACTCTTTTAGCGCGTCCTTAATAGAGGCTACACACTTAATTAGACCTATTAACTAGGGGGGAAGTATTACTATAACTAATAAGTATTTCTCCGCGTACTATCTATCCTATAACCCTATTACTAATAAGATACATTCCTTTATTATAGGGTGTCTCTAAAGTCTTTTCCCCTATAATATTATAATAGGTTTATATTATCTTGCCTAGTTAATGCCTAGTACTAGCTTTTCACCACTATTAGTAATATAGTAGCTAACTTAGTATATCTTTATATATCCTATGCTATCCCTTACTAATATTACCTTTTTTAAAATTCCTTAATATAGTATAATATTACTAGATATACTCTTAAGCATACTATTGCTTAGTTATATATTTGCCTAGTCTAGGTCTATTAATATGTCTAGATAAATTAAAGAATATATAGCGCTAGGGTTAAATAGCGTTAGTACTACTACCTAGTGGTAATCTTACTATAACTTAACTTCTATGCGAATTTATAGGTCTAATTACCTATTCTTATTAAGTTATATTATATTAAGAGTGTTTTCCTAGGGTTATACTAAGCTAATTAGGGCCTTATTTAGGTTTAACTAGCCCTTAGCTTAGTTACCGCTGCCTTAGTGCTAGTTAGTAGTGTAGCTACCTCTATAGCAGATGCTATAGTCTAGCTTAGGGCACTTAGTTAAGAGGTGGCCTGGTTTTTTGCACTTAAAATAGGTAATAGGTAAGCCCCCTATTTCTACGTAGTGTCCTTCCTATAACCTACCTTCTAGTAAAGCTAAGTAATTCCTCCTCTTCTATTAGTTACCTCCTTAGTTACCTTTATAGTAGGGCCCTTTTTCCTCTTTTATTACTACTTTTACCTTCTTTTCTTAGCCTATAAGATAGTTCTAACTTATAGGGTATTCTTAGCTAAATACCTACTTCTTTATAGTGCTATTTAGGCACTATATAAACTAGGTAATTCTTATAGGCTTAGGTATAGGCTTAGGTAATTCTACTTCTACCTTACCCTAAACCTTAATAAATACTTAGAATAACTAGTCCTTACCTTACTAGAGGGTTAGTAGCGTTCCTATAGCTTCTAGGTAGTGACTATCTTTATCTATTCCTCTAGTTTTTAACTATTATATAAACTCTATCTAAGTGTAGCTCTAGTAGTCTATATAACTATTTATAGTAGTAAAATATATCTACTATTACTTTACCTTATTTACTAGGTAGCTACTAGTATATATAACCTTTATTATATTATTTATAAATATATTCTAATTTATAGTAAAAACTATATTTAAATCTACTAGGAATATCTATAGATTCTTATAGGTATCCCCCTTATATATAGGAGTCTTAAGCTATATCTTTACTATACTATATCTATATAGCCCTAGTGTAGTTAGTGCTAACTAGGGAATAGGAATAGGGGCTTAAGTAGGAGGGGTTTATAGGGTAGAAGTAGAGCCTTAGTTAGTATTATCTAATTAGGGAGGGGTATTTACTTCCTATAAATTTTTCTATAGCTACTTAAGTTTATATCTTTTTTAGGTAATTTATAGCTATACCTCTGCTTATATAAGGCTATAGTTTAATATAGCTTCTTTATTATTAATAGCTAGCTCTAATATATAGGAATTCTTTAGGGTAGTTAGATAAGAAGACTTACGCTCTAGGAGCGGGTGTTAATCTATAAATATATCTTTACATAGCGTGTTTGCTCTAGAGTTATTAGTACCTATTAAATAGGTGTTTATTCTATATAGTGCTAATATTCTTAACCTACTAATAGCCTATTACCCTAATAGGAAAGAGAGATTAACTTATTAAGGCTTCTAGGCTAAATATAATAAATAGGGTAATAGTATAATTAAGGTAGTAGCTATAGAGCTAGAAGGTAGGTGTATATGCTTAAAGGTTTTAATCTCTAGCCTCCTATATTCTATATATATAACCTTTGCCTAAATACCCCCTCTGCGTGCACGTGACTAGCTCGCGGCGACCTTGTAGCTAGGGCGCTGCGAGCCACGACTAGGCCCTACTGTATATAATGCCATCGCCTTCATAGCCTCTGTCGCTCTATTGCCTCTGTGACCCTAACACTAACTTTAACTAGCCCTATAGCTTCCTAGAGCTCTTTTAGGTATAAGATATGCCTATAGATTAGATATCTATTATTAGTATATCCTTATCCTACTATTACCTAGCTACTAGTAGGGTATTCCTTTATAACTAATATTTCTCCTCTAATTAATATAACTTAATATCTAAAGTAATATTATAGTAGCAAGCTATAGCTAATAGGTAGTTAGTATAGGGCATGTCCTGCCCTACACTATAATCCCTTATATACTTATTAAGTGCTATATATAATTTAGCTAGCTTTATAGCGTTATCCTATCCTAGCCCCCTAGTAAGCGCTAATTTTTATTTAAATTAAATATAGAAGTCGCTAAAACGCTTATTCTATTATTATATAAGCTAGTTAAGTTCTATAATTACTATTTCCTATTAATAAGGATTATTAAATATCTCCCTAAGGTATTAAAGGAACTGCTTAGGTTAATAATATATTATATAGCCCTATTTAAAGAAGGGGGTAATATAGGCCTAGACCTTAGGAGATAGGTTCTAGTAAATAAAGAACCACTAGTCCTACTTATTTCTAATAAAGTTATAGTTAGCTACTAACTTATAAGCTATTAGGCCCTTCTATAATATAAATAGTCCTTTATCCCTATTAAATAGGGTGCCTATAGGTAAGGGTTTTTGTTTTAGTTAAGTTAGGTTAGTGGCTATATTTAACTATTCTTATAAGAATTCTAATTACCTAGTCTACTTTATAACTACTTCCTATAGTCCTACTACTTTATCTATTTCTATTTCTAAAGGTAATAGCATCTACTCTAGGTCTTTTAGTCCTATAGTGAAGAATATTAAATATTAAGAACTAGCCTTATAGCTACTACATATAAGCGTTTAAAGTGTAATTAATATTCTTATAGAAGAAGAAGAAGACTAAGCTTAGGGTCTTATAGTATCCCCCTTAATAAGGGGCTGTGCTTAGTTAGTGCGTAACCTGCGCACTAGCCAGCGTTTAGCCGCGTATAACCCGCCCTCTTTCCGGAGACTCTCCGGAGGCTTCCCTGCTCCGCTCATGACCCGAGCTCATAGCTCGAGTCCATAACAGAAGCTTTAGAATTATAAGAATAAAGGTAGCTAGGTAAAAGAATATAGGGTGTACTTATATATTAACTAAAGCTTACTAGGTCTAAGTGTAATATATATATAAGTTACTGGTTTATAGCTAGTGGCTTACTAATATTACGTGGACCTAGCCCTTCCTTCTGGTATTAGGCGCCGCGGTATTCTAGCGCTGCGGTGCACGCATGCGCGTGGGTCATGTTGTGAGGGGCCTCACATAATAGTTCTTATATTAGTTAAATATAGCCTGCTTATTTTACTAGTATATTATATCTCCTTCCCTTACCTAGGGTATTCTATACTACTAGAATCTATTCTACCTAGTATTCCTCTATAAGTTTATTATTATTTTCTATTAGGACCTATTCTAGCCCTAGGTAAGAGTCCTAAAGCCTCTAGCTAGGAAGAGGGTCCTCTGTGGCTTATTTAATAAGGTCTATATAGAAGACTAGATAGATGCCCCTTAGGATATCTAACTATACTATTAGTAGTATTAGCACTTCTATAACTATATACTTTACTATAACCTAATTAAGTTTCTATAAGGGGTGGTTTATCTTAATATTCTTTAGTAAAAGCTATACCTTATCTAACTAGTCTATTAGCCCCTATATAAGACTCTGCTTAGGGGCTACTTATTTTCTATAGAAGGAATATTTACCTCCTTATCTATACTTTCCTTATCTACCCTAGATATATTAACACTAACCTACTAGCACTAAGGTAGGAGAAGGGTGTATTCTTAAATAAAGTAGTCCTTAGACCTATATTAAAGGTAGTATCTTTCTTAGTAGTATCTAGCTAGTACTATCTCTAATACCTATTTTACCTATTCTATATTTAGGGTAGCCTTTACTTCCTTACCCTTCTTCTTAGCCTATTTCCCTAGCTATGTCCTTACTATATAAACCCCTATTATTAGAGTGTTACTATTATAGTTAGTTAGGTTTAAGGGTTTAGGGTATAGGGCCCTATATTAAGTCTAATACTTATTCTCTAAGGTAAGGGCCTTAATATTAATCGCTATCTTACAATACTATATAACCACTATATACTAATTATAATAGCTTATACCCTACCCTATGCTAATCTCTTAAAGATACTTATTAAGTATATATTAAAGCTTTGCTAGCTTTATATTATCTACCTAAAGATCCCCCTAGCTAATAAGAGCTTATCTATAAAGTAAATAAAAAATATAGAGAATACCTCCCTAGGTCCTTATTCTATCTAGTTAAGCTCTATAAGGGCTATCTCCTATCTATATAGGTTAGTAAATATAGTCTTAAGATACTCTAGGAATTTAAAGGGATTAAAGTTAATATTTTTACCTAACTTAAAGAAGTTAGCTACCTAGGATTATACCTTAAAGGAGAGGTTCTAGTAAATAAATATCTACCTATCCTTATTAGTACTAATAAAGTCCTTATCTACTAGAAGCTTATACTCTATTAGAAGCCTCTATATAGTAAATATAGCCTTATTACTATTATATAGGTTACCTATAAAGATTAGTTTTTACTTTAATTTAGCTACTATAGCTACCTATAGGGTAGTAAATATAGTAGGGGTTAGAGCTTAGCGCTAGACCCTAGGGTTTAGTTAAGTTAGTTAGGCTAAGGGTCCTATATAATTTGCTAAGGGTCCTATATAATTTATATTAACTTACTCCTAGAGTTATACTATTTCTACTATCTACTTATTTAGTATATAGTAAAGCATTTTAAATTATACTTACTAAGCTACTAGGGGCGCTATAGCATTAGATCCTAGGGTAATAATCCCCTAGTTAGGATAATCCTAAGGTTAAAGTGTGTTTTATATACCTATTAGTATATCTATTAGTATATTAAAATCTATTTTTTTATCTTTTAGTAGCTATTATAAGACTAAAGGAAGTTTCTTAATTATTATAGACTAGCCCCTAGGTAACTATAATAGGGTATTAATATAGTATTAAGAAACTTAGGGAAAGAGAAGAGGAAGGTAGGAAACCTATCCTTACTAGGGCTTTTATAACCCCCTAACTACCTTACACTTATCCTCTTCCCTATGCCTTTATATATATAGTATGTGTGCACTCTAGGCTTAGGGCCCTTAGGATTTGTCCCTGTACATATGTAATACATATACGCTTTAGCAGATGCGTAGGACTATCTATCCCTACACATACGCGACATGTGTGCAATCTGAAGAATGCTTGGGCAAAGCCCAAGCCCTTACACCATGACTGCTATGCAAGGTCTTTAGGATTCTACTAGGCTAAGGGAAGAAAATACCAAGGCTCCAGTAGAAGATCTGCCAGCTACTACGACTACTTCTGCGAGTTTACCTTCTAGTAACTTATAAGCTGCCTTTAACATAGGGGCTATTAAGGAACTAAATAAGAAGGTTCACTCTATTCCTAAGGGAGCTAAGCTAAAAGGCCCTGAAAATTATAATTAGTGGAAGCAAGCCCTGAGCATTTAATTTAGAGCCCTAGGATTACCTGAATTTATAGATAATCCTAGCTTAGCAGGCCATCTAGCTAACTGTGATTAAGCTATTCTTTTGATGATATTGAGAGATAGCTGTTAACCAGGACCGTAGGCAGCTATATATTAGTAAAAATTCCCTAAAGAAGCCTATAAAGTCCTTATTAGGCAATATTCGCAGAGTGCTGAAATCCAGCGAGGTACGCTATACGCTAGCTACTACTCCCTAAATTTTTTAAATTATAAGGGATCTTTAGAGGCTTTTAATGCTAATTTTAATAACCTACTAGCTAGACTATAACTTTATAGTGTAGAGATTACTCCTATTAATTAAGTAAACCATTATATTAATACATTAAAGCAGACCTTTCCTAGCTAGGCTAAGAGACAAAGATTTACTATTAGAGCTACTAGGGCACAAGGGCTGCCTGTAAATACCTTAAATTTACAGTTCCTTATAGCGGATTTATTAGAAAAGCAGAGGGATAAAACCTCCCCTGTAGCTAAAGCTCTTAGCTATAAGGCTTTTAATAATAAGGGAAATTCTAAGGATAAGGAAAAGAAATCATCTTCTAATCCTAACTCTAAGAAGGACTCTACTAATGCTACTAAAGAGCAGGATAAGAAGGATTCAAACCCTTCTAAAGCCTCTAGGAAGAAAAAGCAGAAGAAGAAGAGTGGCAACGGGGATAAAGGAAAGAAAGCTGCTTTTGCGTTAGGCTATAGCCTAGCTACGGGATACGTTGAAGAACTAGATTCTAGCGAGTCTAGCAGCGAGGATAGTAGTGATTCTGAATCTAGTTTAGATACCTCTAGTACCACTACTACTAGTGACACTAGTAGCAAGCCTACTTTTAGCTACTCTAATAATATAGTTAAAAACTCCCTTTTATATAATATAGGTTCTTCTTATTATATTTATAATAATAGGGCTTTCTTTAGGGACTTTAAGCCTCTTAAGAAAGGTTAAACCGGCCCTATAATTACAGCAGGAGGACCTATTTATCCTAAAGAAAGGGGCACCGCTGTTTTTAACATTCTGGTCAAGAAAAATCCACTAGAATATAGGCCTCTAGCTCTATTAGATGCCCTATATTTCCCCGGTATAGATACTAACCTAGGTAGCGGTTTATCCCACTATCTTAAGGGAGGTTATCTAGCTAAAGATTAGCTTTTCCTAGCCGATAAAAGCCCCTGTGGGTTACTAGAACCTACTAAACACGGCTTCTTTTTGTAGATTAAGGGGCAAGCTACTCCTAAGATCTGCAAGCATTCAACCCACCTCTCCTTTATGGGCTCTCAATATTGCAACCAACAACAAAGCCAACAAAGAGCCTATAAGGCTAAATTAGGGTTTTCCTACCCTTTAGAGGTTCAAATTCCGCAGCCAGCATTTAATCCTGAGGAATATCAACAAATCGAAGAATTAGATTCTGACGAAGAAGGCGAAGATTCAGCCCTATGTCCTACCGAAGCTCCTCCTAGTTAGGCATCTTCTATAGGGGGTTTAGAAGGTCCATACCCTAATGACTTAGGTGACGATAGTGGCCGTCTATTGCCCCCAGAGGCCTGTGATTCTTAAGAGGCCTAGCAATAGAGGGAGCTAGGGGATAATAGCTCTAAAAAGCTAGATTCTAGCTATAAGAAATTGCTAGATTTAGCCCTTCTTTGGCATATTTGATTAGGCCACATTAGCCTCCCTTTACTTAAGAAATCTTCGAAATTAGCTAAAGGGATCCCTAATTTTTCCGCCATCAAAGACAAGGATTTTAACTGCATAGCCTATATGCAATTAAAGGCTGTTAGAAGACCTACTAAAAGACCTATTTAGGACCCCCCTAGGGTTTTAGATATTCTAGAGGGAGATACAGTGAAAATTAAACCCATACCACACAATAAGAAGGCCCTAGTCCTTATACTTATTAATTAAAAATCCCGGTATAAATAGTGCTTTTTATTAGCTAATAAAGAAGGTTAGACCCTTTATACTGCTATTAAGGGCTTCTTTAAGGCCCTGAAAAACCAATATAACGCGTATCCTAGGCACCTTCACTTTAACAGAGGTACTGAAATTAACAATAAACTTCAGCACTGGTTATCTTCTAAGGGAATTTACTTTAGCACCTCTTGCCCTTATATTTACAAACAGAATAGGCTAGTTAAGAGGGCTATTAGGGTTATCCTAGACTAGCTTAGAGCTACACTATAGTGGTCTAAGCTGCCTTTATATCTATAGTCTTATATCCTTCTAGCCATAGTGGACTTAGTTAACATTACTGCTAATATAACTAAGCCCCTAACCCCTAAGTAGCTATTTCTAGCTAACTTAGAGCCTAAGACTATCTATAAGCCTGATTTTTTTAAAATTAGGGCTATAGGGTCTTATTACAAGTCTAATACCTCCGGAGCAGAGATTAAAGCTTTAGAAGCTAGCCCCTAGGACTATCCCTGGCCGGCTACTTGCTACTCTAGGTTCCAGCGTCTATCTCGTTTATATACCCTCTAAAAGGTTAGTTATTAAGACTAGCTTTATTAAGATTATAGAGGATATAGGCTTTATAGGGTCCCCTAAGCCTTTAGGGAGCTATCCTTTAGAGGGAGAAGCCGATATCTCACGAGATCTAGAGGTTCAGGATAGCTATCCAAAGCCTCTAGCGCCCGCAGCGCCTGCCGCGCCTACAGCGCCCGCCGCGCCTAAAACACCGCCCGGGACGACCGCTGTACCCCCTACGCTACCCCTAGAGAGCCTAAGCTCTAGCGCCCCTAATAAGGGTGCTATTAAAAAACCGTTTTCAGATTCGGATTCTTTAAATAACCCTGATTCTATGGATATTAATGATTTCAACCTATCTTCCTTCGTTAAGGAGATATGCTTTAAGGCGCAACAAAAGGCTAAATCATCTAATAATAACAATCCGGATACACCTAAGACATAGAAGCAAGCTTTAAAAAGCAAGGATAGTTAAAAATGGATTAATGTAACTTTTAGCGAATTTAAGCAGCTATTAGCTACTAGAACTTTTAAATTTATAGGGATAGACTAAATTCCTAAGGGCTAGAAAGTTCTTAAAAATAGGCTTATTTATAAGCTTAAAAAGGATAAAGAAAATAATCCTATAAAACACAAGGCCTAACTCATTGCAAAAGGCTTTATATAGATAGAAGGTTAAGATTATATTAAAACCTATGCTATAACTAGTATCCCCCCTAGTTAGCGGATTTTACTAGCCCTAGCGGCTTGTAATAACTAGGAAGTTAAACAGGTCGATTTTATAGGGGTATTCTTAAATAGCTTATTAAAAGAAGCTATTTATATGCAGATCCCTAATAGATTTGTTGAATTTGCCAAAGCTACTACGCCTGAAATAGCTAAATTACTTAAGAAATACGGCTATAATCCCTCTTAAAAGTAGGTTATTTTCCTATAGAAAGCTTTATATAGATTAAAACAGAGCTCTAGAGAGTGGCAGTAGGCTCTAAAGGAACTTCTTTGAAAATTAGGCTTCCACCCCCTTATATCTAACCTAGCTGTCTTCTTTAACCTAACTATATCTATATATATAGCAACTTATGTGGATAACTATCTTCTAATAGGACCAGATCTAGCTTATATTAATAAGCTAAAGAAGCTATTACACAAAGCTTACCCTATAGAAGATCGTGGGCTAGCTAAATTTTTCCTAGGCATTTAAATCACTAGAAATTGAAAGAAAGGGACCCTAACTATCCACTAGTCCTAGTACATTTCTGAGCCCCTAGAGAGATTTAATATAAAAGATACTAGACCTACTAAAATTCCTCTACAACCCGGAATTATAAAGTAGGTGGCCACCTACCTAACTAAACCTCTTTCCCCCTCTGATTATAAGCTTTATTAGAGTATTATAGGGACTATTATATACTTAATGCTCCTTATAAGGCTTAATATTGCCTTTCCGGTTTAGTGGCTTTTAATAGCATTAGCTAAGCCTTATATAGAGCACTTAAATGCTTCTAAATATCTGCTTAGATACCTTCTAGGCTCTATAAGTTATTCTATAACTTATAGAAGGTCTAAACACACTACTAAGGCTTCTATAACCCTTATTAGCTTCTATAATAGCGACTTTACGGGAGATAAGTCCTCTAAATTAACCTATGCTTATCTCTATAAGCTAGCTAAAGGACCTATTAGCTAGAAATTAAAGAAAGTAACTATAATAGCTTTATTAACATTAGAGGCCAAGTTAGATGCTCTATATAAAGCTATTAGGGAGCTAGAGTGGCTCTATAGCCTTTTTAAGGAAATTAAGCTACCTATAGCACCTGCTATTCTGATTTTTAGTGATAACTAAGGCGCTATTATAACCGCTAATAACCCTGCTCTTCACAGTAGAACAAAGTATACCCTACTAAAATTGAACTATACTAGAGAAAAGGTATAGAAGGGTATAGCTAAGGTTATCTATATTTGTTAAAATTATGCTATTTATAGCACTATTTTATAGGCCCACTAACCCACAGGCTTGTATGACTAAGCCGACTAGGCTACCCTATAGGGAAGCTAAAATCAACTGTAACTAGGGAACTAGTAGTCGTATAAAAGGCTGATTTATACTATTTAAATCCTTGATTTTTTCTGGATTTAATAATGTATTTTATTTATAGGGTTGCTTATTATTTATTTATTTATTTATTTACGCTAGATAGCAATTTATGCTATTTACTAGTACTCCTGCGGTGGTATTTGCTTTGTAGTAGGAAAACCGTACTAGGTTACTAGTTATCTAGATAACTAGTTAGTTGCCTAGTCGGGTGAAAAACCTACTACGATATGTTATGCTGCGTATATGGTTCCGACTCGTGTATGTTTAATACCTAAGCTATTCTTTTACAATAATATTCCTCTAACTATCCCTGTATTCAATAATCTGGTTCCCGAACCCTTAGTTAATTATGCAATATAGTTGCAAACCCTAGCTCAAATTAAACCCTAGAGCTCTGGGTATCCTAGCTAATTTATATAGCGAAGTAGCTTGTTTAATTCGCTTGCAAACCAAGGAAAAGTGGGGAACCGGACCCACTCTTTCTTGCCCTGCGATTGGTTCAATTTTAGAGGCGTGACCAAGACCTCTAAAATTGTGCCCCGTGTGGGATTCGAACCCACGACCTGCGACCCGGAACAGGTCTCCACAGCGTGTAACCACCACGCCACGGGGGGGTTGCTTATTAGATTGCTTAGTTAGTGCACGTGGGTGGCTAGATTGTATGGTCATGAGTTGATTTTTTACTTTTCATATACAAATAAATTTTGTAGAAAATAAAAAGTAGCTCCTAAGGCCCGGCTAGCGACCCCCTTCTATTAATATGGTTAGTAGGTCTATAAGGGGACTTAGAAAATCCTCTTATTACTCGTTAGATCGTTCGTCTAGCTAGAAATCTACTATATTTAACTATTAACGCTCTATATCTTAAAGAATTGTTGTATTATAGTGAATCTAGAAGCCGCCGCGTTAAATCTACTAGGGAGGTCTTCCTATCCCTCTAGTATAGATTCCCTTCTATTTTTAATAGGTTATAAGCCTAGAAGGCCTATAAGATTACTACATTACTACGTTATTCTACTACGATTAGTGCTTAATTTTAGGTACTAGTTACTCTCTACTAGACCTATAGGCTCTTAGATTACAAAGGAAACCGCTAGAATTTAAAGCTTTTATTTTACTAGCACCACGCATTGCAACATCAGACCCTTAGTATTAAATTCATTTACAGCCGCACCTGCAACCACCACATTACAACTATAACTATCTAGTTACAACCATAACCTCTTTTAGTGATCTTATTCACTACCGCGACTGTTATATTTAATATTATCTATAATAGTAGATACGCTGCATCCTTTAAATCATTAAACATCTAGTATATTAATACTAGGCTTTTTAACCTATTATAATACATTACACGCACTATACGTTGTGTTATGGCTACTATAATACCTATTACCTATGATCCTATTTTTAATGTTAAGAAAATTTTCGCAGAGAATCTTCTCTAGTCTGTTTCTGCCCGCGTATACCGCAGACCTACTTTTAGACCTTAAGGGGCACCCTTTTAAACAGCCCTGCTATATAATTTACGTGCGCAGCCCGGTTACACCATAACTAGCTTCTAGCGCGCGTTATTTATAATAGGAAGAAATTTAGAGATCTTATATAGGATATCTTTTAAGATCCTAGGGAATTTTAAGAGATAGCACTACTAAATTATAAGGGTAAGGGACCTACTATAGGCCCTTCTAGCCCTCCTAGGGACCCTAATAGGATAGAAATAGAAGGTCTAGCTATTTAAGCTAGTGCTTTATAACTATAATAATAGATATAGAGCTAAATTAAACAATAAGGTAAGACCTTAACTAATTTTATTAAGCATACTAAGTTAAATTGTCTAAAAAACAAGGCTAGTATTAAAGATCTATTAGATAAATTAACGCAAACTATAACTACTATATAAGGTCTTTAGGATTCTACTAAGCTAAGGGAAGAAAATACTAAAGCTCTAGTAGAAGACCTACCTGCCGCTAATTCTATAAGTTTACCTTCTAGTAACTTATAAGCTACCTTTAATATAGGGGCTATTAAGGAACTAAATAAGAAGGTGTTAAAATTATGCTATTTATAGCACTATTTTATAGGCCCACTAGTTGCCTAGTTGCGTTGTTGCAACGTTGGTTACAAGGCGTTGCCTGCAGCGTTGTTGGCTGCGGCCAGCTTTGGCTGTGACCTGCGTTCACAACCAACCCACAGGCTTGTATGACTAAGCCGACTAGGCTACCCTATAGGGAAGCTAAAATCGACTGTAACTAGGGAACTAGTAGTCGTATAAAAGGCTGACTTATACTATTCGAATCCTTGATTTTTTCTGGATTTAATGATATATTTTATTTATAGGGTTGCTTATTAGATTGCTTAGTTAGTGCACGTGGGTGGCTAGATTGTATGGTCGTGAGTCGATTTTTTACTTTTCACATACAAATGAATTTTGCGGAAAATAAAAAATAGCTCCTAAGGCTCGGCTAGCGACCCCCTTCCGTCGATACGGTCGGTAGGTCTATGAGGGGACTTAGAAAATCCTCTTATTGCTTGTCAGATCGTTTGTCTAGCTGAAATCTACTATATTCAACTATCAAAGCTCTATATCTTAAAGAATCGTCGTATTATAGTGAATCTAGAAGCCGCCGCGTTGAATCTACTAGGGAGGTCTTCCTATCCCTCTAGTACAGATTCCCTTCCATTTTCAATAGAAGGTTTACTCTATTCCTAAGGGAGCTAAGCTAAAAGGCCCTAAAAACTATAATTAGTGGAAGCAAGCCCTGAGTATATGATTACCTAAATTTATAGATAATCCTAGCTTAGCAGGCTATCTAGCTAACTGTAATTAAGCTATTCTTTTAATAATATTAAGAGATAGCTATTAACCAGGACCATAGGTAGCTATATATTAGCAAAAATCCCCTAAAGAAGCCTATAAAGTCCTTATTAGGTAATATTCGCAGAGTGCTAAAATCCAGCGAGGTACGTGTGAGGCCCCTCACAACATGACCCACGCGCATGCGTGCACCGCAGCGCCAGAGCACCGCGGCGCCTAACACTAGAAAGAAGGGCTAGGTCTACGTAATATTAGTAAGCCACTAGCTATAAACCAGTGACTTATATATATATTACACTTAGACCTAGTAAGCTTTAGTTAATATATAAGTATACCCTATATTCTTTTACCTAGCTACCTTTATTCTTATAATTCTAAAGCTTCTACTACTAGCTACCTAAGAGTAATATAGGGCTAAGAACTACCTAATTAACCTAAGTAATATTAGATAATAACTAAAGTTAATTAAATAAGGGTAGTATTACTACTAAAGATATACTATATTCTATAGGAACTAGGACTAAACCTAGACCCTCTAATATTAGGGCTAATACTATAGTAATAAATAAGTAAATTACTTAGCTTAAGAAACTTAAAGAACTATAGGAATAAGAGTAAGAGCTTATTAATCTTCTATAGCTAGGTAAAGGGAAAGAGAAGATAAAAAGGTAGTAAAGATTTAGTTCCTCCTCTAGTAATAGCTACTAAGAGGTTAAAGTTAGGAATATTACTAACCTCTAATACCCTATAAACCTATAGAAGTATAAAATATAGATAAATAATCTAAACTATACCTTTAATAGGGTAAAGTAAAAGTATTAGTATAATTACTAAAAAATCCTCTTTATACTTAACTATATATATAGTAATTATAAGGTAAGATAAGACTAATACCTTAATAAATAAATAGCTAATAACTAAAGTAATCTTAAAGATAACTAGGATATATTTAAGACCTAGACTCTTACACTACTCTAAGATACTACTAACTATAATACCTAAATAGCTATATAGCTAGAGAATATAAAGTAATATAAGGGCTAGAGTCCTATTAAATTTAGTATCTACCTAGATTTACTAGAGAAATACCTAGAAAGAGCTACTAAAAAGTTATAAGCTTTTATATTCTTTATAAAACTACTCCCTAACCTATAAGACTAGATTAACCTATATACCTTTATTATAGGAAAGGTATAAGAGGAGGTTATATAACTTACTTAGTAACTCTAAGAGACTATACTAAAGAGTAAGTAAAAGTCTAAGTATTTAGAAAATAAGGGCCTAAATAAGGCTCCCTAATATTATAGATATAACTTTCTATAAGATAAAAGGTCTAATAAAGATTAGAAGGATAAGGACTAAGAGAAGTCTCCTATTACCTACCTAAATAACTATAAACCTAGGTATAAAAGGCAGTGTTTTAACTATAATAGTATAGAGTACCTTATAAATAAATATAATAAGCTAAAGAAGGAGTAATAAGACCTAGAAAACTCCCTAAGGTAGAAGTAGATGCCCTTACCTCTACCTTAAATACTAAGGTACTAATAGGGTGTTAATTTTATACACTAGTTATTATTTATAGGTATATAGATATTAAAATAGTAGCGGATCTTAATAGTTACGCTAAGATTAATATTATTAGCGCTAAATTTATATAAGCCTATAAACTTAACTAAGCTAAGGCTATAGTACCTATTATTAAGGTAGTAGGGGCCCTTATAGTTCCCTAATATAGTGTCTATAAGGTCCTTATTATAATTAAAGACTTAAGAGAAGAAGAAAAGGACCTTAAGCTACTATATATAGCTATTAATAGGGACCTAAGAACTAAGGGAAGCCCTATATTAATTAGGATATATATACTTACTAAGGAATATATCTACTTTTACTTATACTTATAAGAGTAGTAGTTTAAGAAAAGAAGAAAAGCCTTTTTACTTATAACTCCCTACAAATTTATAAAGGTTATATATAATAAGACTATTATATATACTATTAATAGGGTTATAAAAGATAAGTTTATTACCCTTAGAGATAAAGAAGAGGTAAAGGTATATAGAACTATTAAAGATATCCCTTAGGAACTATATAAGTTTAAAGATATATTTATATTAGATAAGGCAGGGAGCTTGCCTTTAAGAAAGACTACTAATTACATAATTAATCTAATACTAGGGGCTATACCCCTATATAGACTAATTTACCCCCTTTCCTAAGGTAAATTAAAGGAACTTTATAAATATATTAATAAGAACCTATAGAAAGGCTAGATAAGACTATTAAAGAGCCCTATAGGTATACCTATCCTATTTATACTAAAGAAAGATAGTATACTCTAATTATACATAGATTACTAGGGTCTTAATAGGGTAATATAGAAGAATTACTATGCTCTCCCCCTAATTTTAGAGATCCTAGACTAGTGCTAAGGAGCTTACTTCTTCTTAAAAATTAATATTAAGGATACTTATTATAGAATCTAGATTAAAGGGGGTAATAAGTGGAAGACTATATTCTATATATATTATAGGCACTATAAATATCTTATAATGCCTTTTAGGTTAATAAATGCCCTAGCTATATTCTAGAACTATATCTATAAAGCGCTTTATAGGCTAGTTAATACTATTTATATAGTATATCTAGATAATATCCTTATCTTTTTAAAAATATAAGAGAAGCACACTATATATATTAAAGAAGTCCTAGGGTATATAAGAGAGGTAGAATTATATATAAAACCCTCTAAATATAAGTTTTACTAGGAGTTAGTAGAGTTCCTAGGGTTTATCCTCTTTATTAATAGGATCTTAATAAATACCTACTAAGTTACTACTATCTAGGATTAGAAGGAACCTATAAGCTTTAAGAATATATAATCCTTCCTAGGGTTCTATAACTTTTACTAATAGTTTATCTATAGATACTCTAGGATTATAGCACTACTATATATATTAATAAAGGGTAGTTAGAATAGTATCTAGATTAGGAGGTTTATATTTAGGATAAGATAATAGGTAGTGTTTTGCTAGCTAAAAGACGCCTTTTAGCGGGCTCCTCTACTCTATTATTATAACCTAAGTTAACTAGTATATATTAAGATAGATACCTTAATCTTTATAATAGTAGGAATCTTATTATAATAAGATAATAAGGGCTACTAGCACCCTATAGCCTTTTAGTTAAGGAAGTTTACTAATACTAAATAAAACTATAGTATACCTAACTAAAAGCTACTTACTATAGTTAAGTTATTTAAACACTAGTAATATTATATTAAAGGCATAGAGACCCTAGTAGAAGTCCTATTAGACTACTATAACCTATAGACCTTTATAAAGTAATAGAAGCTAAATAGAAGATAGGCTAGATAGTGTATATTCCTATACCTACTAAATTTTATAATTAAGTATAGACTAGGGAAAAGTAACCCTATAGATATACTATTAAGAAGGTCTAATTATAAGAGTAAACCCCTAATAAATAAGGTATTTCTACTAGAACTTAAGAAAAAGTTAGTAGCTACTAAAGAAGTAGTAGAAGAAAAGATACTAATATATTAAAGAAGATATAGTAAGATACCTTTAGGGGAGGAAAATACCCTAGTCTTTATAGAGAGGTATAGTAAGATACCTTTAGGGGAGGAAAATACCCTAGCCCCTATAGTAAAGGCTAGAGTAGCTATATTAAAAGGCTAGTTAGCTACTATAGATCTAGTAAAAGGTTAGCTAAATAAAGGTAATTTCTAGGAGAAGGTAGTATATATCTAGGACACTAGTATAGTATAAGAGATCTAGGGGGCTATTATATTACTAGATCCCTACTAATCTAGCCTAAATAAACTATTAGTATAGCTACTATAGAAGGCCTAAAGCTAAGATCTAGACCTATAAAGGTAGAGTAAAGAGATTAATTCCCTAAAGAGAGGGAAAGCTAGTCTATAGTTATATAGTATAAGGGGTCTCCTAATATATAAAGACTAGGTAGTTATTCCCTAAGAGCCTACCTTATAATAGGAGCTTCTATAGCTATACTATAATAATCCGCTAGTAGGTTACTTTAGGACTAAGTAAATACTTAAGCTATTAAAGCGCTACTTTTTAGTAGCTAGCTATAAATAAGTCTATATTAGACTATATTATAAGCTATAGGATATATTAGTAAATAGTTATAAGAAGGTATTACCTATATAGGAGTCTTAAATTACTACTAATACTAGAGTAACTATAGGTAGAAATCTTAATAGACTTTATTATAGGATTACCTATTATATAAGTAGGTAAATAAGAAACTAATATAATCCTAGTAATTATAGACTAATATACTAAGTACTCTATCTTCCTACCTATAATAACTATAATTAATATAGCTAAGTTAGTAGAACTTTTCTATAAGGAAATTAAGCTATAATTTAGGCCACTAAAGGGCATTATATCTAATAAAGGATCTGTTTTTATAAGCTAATTCTAGTTAGACCTATATTACCTATTATACATAAAACACAGGCTTTCTATAGCATTTTACCCCTAAACTAATAGGTAGACTAAGAGAACTAACTAGGTACTAGAGCACTACCTATAATACTTTACTTCTAAAAACTAGTAAATATAGCCTAAGCTACTTCTAGTTATATAATTTACCTATAATAATATAGTAAATAAAACTATAGGCTATTTACTAAACTATATACTTATAGGGTACTTACTAGAGTTTTAGCTAGCCCTTAGGGATAAGGTTATAGAAGGGGAGGTACTAGAGGCTTATACTTATATTATAAAGTTATATAAAGCTAGGGAGTAGCTAAAGTAAAACTAGGTAAAAGCTACTAAATCCTAGGTAAAGTACTATAATAAATATTACTAACCGCTTACTCTTAAAAAAGATAATCTAGTATTACTATTAATAAAGAATATATAGCTTAAGGAAGTAAAATAAAAGCTAACCCCTAGGTTTATTAGACTATTTTAGGTACTTAATACTATTAATAAGTAAGTATATTAGCTTACACTACTAGAAAAATATAGTAGGTTATATAATATATTCTATATTAGCCTACTAGAGCTATAGACTTATTATAAGAATATAGATAAAGAAAAAATACTAATACCTAACATTAAGGATAAAGATAATAAATATAAAGTTAAGGAGATTAAGGAATATAGAAAAACCTATAGAGGTAATAAATACCTAGTAAAGTAAAAGGGTTAGCTAAGTAAATATAACTAGTAGGTTCCTATTAAAGATATAAAAGGAGCTTAGTATATAATTTAGGTATTCTACTAGAATAAGTTAAGGGAAAAGAATAGTAATATATAAGTAAGTTATAGGTAAAAGAGTATAAAGTTCTTATAAGAAAGGTATAGCCTTACTAGCTACTATAATATACCTAATAAAAGAAAATAACTAAACTATATATAAAAATAAAAGAAAAAATATAAAGAAATAAAATAAAGGAAACTATTTATAGCTTTAGGAGAGTTAATAGAAATCCCTCTATAGTTACCCCCTTATAGCTAAAGACTTAGCCCCTATAGACTATATACTTAGTGTTATTCTTATCCGCTATAACCACCTCCTTTATTCTATAATAAAAATAATATAATACTATTCCCTAGGTAATAAATCCTAGATTACTTAGCCTTAGCTATAAAACTATTACTATATTCTATATAGTAAGGAGTTATAGATAATTAGCCTACTAAAATATTAGTAAATAGATAGTAAAATAGGGCTAAGATATAACCTACTATCCCTAGGACTAGAGCTAGGTTTATAGTAACTATAAGGGTTTAATAGGAGACTATATACTACTAGTATATAATTAAAGCATCCTACCTAGATATATTAGTAAAGAACTAGTAAAAAGGGAAGAAATATATAGACCTAGCGGACCTTAGTAGCCCCTATTAACCTAAATATAATATAATATATTATATTAGTATAGTTAAAGCCCTATATAAGCTAAAGATAATAGGTAGTAAAATACTACTAAGTTACCTCTAAGAATATAAGGTCTTTAGGATTATCCTTATCCTTATTACTAAGTGCCTTTATTAGGATATCTACCTAATCTAGTACCTTTAATAAGTTAAGAAAGTTACTATATATAGTAGCTATAGACTATATAATTATTAGTAAATAGAAACTAAAGAGTAAAGGAAAAGTAAGATACTTATAGCCTTATAACTATCCCTATGTGTATAATACTAAATATAGCGCTTTAACTGCTTTATCTTTAACTAACCTATATATAGGTTAGTAATGAATTAATAATTAATCTAGGGGAGTTTAGGGGTAGATAGGGGGCTCTTTTTATATTTAGTGTATCTAGTATGTAAATAGTATATATATAAGTAGTTATAAAGCAGAATTATTAGCACACTTATAGTGATTTATTAGTAATTAATAATAAATAGATAATAGTATTGTGGAAAAGTAATGATTTAGCTAATAATATAGAAATAAAAATAGAATAATATAGTAGAGAGTTAGAGGTGAATTTATACTAAAGCACTAACTATTATTTGCTATTATAGATTATTATTTATTATTATTTTAATGTAACTACTAGTTAGCGAATAGTTATAAAATATAGGGTAAAAGCTATTTAGGAGCCTAGTAATAAGGGGGGGGATAATTATAAGGCCCCTTATAATATAACCCACGCGCATGCGTGCACTATAGCGCCAGAGCACCGCGGCGCCTAATACTAGAAGGAAGGGCTAGGTCCACGTAATATTAGCAAGCCACTAGCTATAAACCAGCGACTCGCACATATATTACACTTAGACCTAGCAAGCTTTAGTCAATATATAAGTGCACCCTATATCCTTTTGCCTAGCTACCTTTATCCTTACAGTACGCTATACGCTAGCTACTACTCCCTAAATTTTTTAAATTATAAGGGATCTTTAGAGGCTTTTAATGCTGATTTTAATAACTTACTAGCTAGACTATAGCTTTATAGTGTAGAGATTACTCCTATAGATTAAGTAAACTATTATATTAACGCATTAAAGCAGACCTTTCCTAGCTAGGCTAAGAGACAAAGATTTACTATTAGAGCTACTAGGGCATAAGGGCTACCTGTAAATACCTTAAATTTACAGTTCCTTATAGTGGATTTATTAGAAGAGTAGAGGGATAAAACCTCCCCTGTAGCTAAAGCTCTTAGCTATAAGGCTTCTAATAATAAGGGAAATTCTAAGGATAAGGAGAAGAAATCTAATTCTAATACTAAGAAGGACTCTACTAACGCCACTAAAGAGTAGGATAAGAAGGATTTAAACCCTTCTAAAGCCTCTAGGAAGAAAAAGCAGAAGAAGAAGAGTAGCAATAGGGATAAAGGAAAAGAAGCTGCTTTTGCGTTAGGCTATAGCCTAGCTATGGGATACATTAAAGAACTAGATTCTAGCGAGTCTAGCAGCGAGGATAGTAGTGATTCTAAATCTGATTTAGATACCTCTAGTACCACTACTACTAATGACACTACTACTAAGCCTACTTTTAGCTACTCTAATGATGTGGTTAAAAACTCCCTTTTATATAATACAGGTTCTTCTTATTATATTTGTAATAATAGGGCTTTCTTTAGGGACTTTAAGCCTCTTAAGAAAGGTTAAACTAGCCCTATAATTACAGCAGGAGGACCTATTTATCCTAAAGGAAGAGGCACCGCTGTTTTTATTGTTCTAGTCAAGAAAAACCCACCAGAATATAGGCCTTTAGCTCTGCTAGATGCCCTATATTTCCCGGGTATAGATACTAACCTAGTTAGCGGGTTATCCCACTATCTTAAGGGAGGTTATCTAGCTAAAGATTAGCTTTTCCTAGCCAATAAAAGCCCCTATAGGTTATTAGAACCTACTAAACACGGCTTCTTTTTGTAGATTAAGGGGCAAGCTACTCCTAAGATCTGCAAGCATTCAACCCACCTCTCCTTTATAGGCTCTTAATATTGCAACCAATAACAAAGAAACCAATAGTAAAGAGCCTATAAGACCGAATTAGGGTTTTCCTACCCTATAGAGGTTTAAATTCCGCAGCCAGCATTTAATCCCGAGGAATATCAACGAATCGAAGAACTAGATTCCGAAGACAAAGATTCAGCCCTATGTCCCACCGAAGCTCCTCCTAGTTAGGTATCTTCTATAGGGGGTTTAGAAGGTCCATACCCTAATAACTTAGGTGACGATAGTGGCTGTCTATTACCCCCAGAGGCCTGTGATTCTTAAGAGGCCTGGTAACAGAGGGAGCTAGGGGATAATAGCTCTAAAAAGCTAGATTCTAGCTATAAGAAATTGCTAGATTTAGCCCTTCTTTAGCACATTTAATTAGGCCACATTAGCCTCCCTTTACTTAAGAAATCTTCGAAATTAGCTAAAGGGATCCCTTATTTTTACGCCATTAAAGACAAGGATTTTAACTGCATAGCCTATATGTAATCAAAGGCTGTTAGAAGACCAACTAAAAGACCTATTCAGGACCCCCCTAGGGTTTTAGATATTCTAGAGGGAGATATAGTTAAAATTAAGCCTATACCGCACAATAAGAAGGCCCTAGTCCTTATCCTTATTAATTAAAAATCCCGGTATAAGTGGTGCTTTTTATTAGCTAATAAAGAAGGTTAGACCCTTTATACTACTATTAAGGGCTTCTTTAAGGCCCTAAAAAACTAATATAACGCGTATCCTAGGCACCTTCACTTTGATAGAGGTACTAAAATTAACAATAAACTTTAGCACTAGTTATCTTCTAAAGGAATTTGCTTTAGCACCTCTTGCCCTTATATTCACAAATAGAATAGGCTAGTTAAGAGGGCTATTAGGGTTATCCTAGACCGGCTTAGAGCTATACTTTAGTGGTCTAAGCTGCCTTTATATCTATAGTCTTATATCCTTCTAGCTATAGTGGACTTAGTTAATATCACCGCTAATATAACTAAGTGTTATGGACTGGCCTTGGGGTAACTGCAAATAAGCGTCCAAAGTGCGATTACTATTCTTAAAGAGGAAAGAAAGAGCTAAGCAAGAGATCACATAGCGTGCGGCTATATATCCTCCTATACGTAGTCTATACGCGTGGTGCGCGCAGCAAGCCCTAAGTCCGCATAACCTCTATACACTACCTTATACACTCTCCGCGCCCTTTCTAAAGCCCTCCTAGACCTAAGAAGAACCTAAGCCTTAAGCTTAAGTCTATTATATACCCCCTTTTATACCCCTCCCCTCCCTTTACTATATAAGATAAATATTTAAACCCTACCTCCTCCTTATCCTTACCTCCCCTCTCTATATATATCCTAGAGGCTTTACTCCTCTAGGGGTAAATTAAATTATACCTATTTCTACACTTACTTTAGACTATTACTTATCTATATATTCCCCTATTCTACCTTAAATCTATCTAGTGCCTTAGTATCCTATATATTCTCTAGGGGCTCCTATATTAGCTAAATATAACCTTTCTACTTAACTAGTATATTATAATTTGCTCCCTAACTAGAGGTGTTTTTATTAAAAATGGAAGGGAATCTGTACTAGAGGGATAGGAAGACCTCCCTAGTAGATTCAACGCGGCGGCTTCTAGATTCACTATAATACGACGATTCTTCAAGATATAGAGCTTTGATAGTTGAATATAGTTGATTTTAGCTAGATAAACGATCTAACGAGCAATGAGAGGATTTTCTGAGTCCCCTTATAGACCTACTAACCGTATCAACGGAAGGGGGTCGCTAGCCGGGTCTTAGGAGCTATTTTTTATTTTCCGCAAAATTCATTTATATAGGAAAAGTAAAAAATCGACTCACGGCTATACAATCTAGCCACCCACGTGCACTAACTAAGTAATCTAATAAGCAACCCTATAAATAAAATACATTATTAAATCCAGAAAAAATCAAGGATTCGAACAGTATAAGTCAGCCTTTTATACGACTACTAGTTCCCTAGTTATAGTCGATTTTAGCTTCCCTATAGGGTAGCCTAGTCGGCTTAGTCATACAAGCCTGTGGGTTGGTTGTGTGCGGGAACGTAGATCACAGCCAAAGCTGCAGGCAACGCTGCAAGCAACGCCTTGTAACCAACGTTGCAACAACGCAACTAGGCAACTAGTGGGCCTATAAAATAGTGCTATAAATAGCATAATTTTAACACTCCCTCTAGAAAAGTATGAGTTAACTAATTTAATACCTAAACTTAGCTCTTTAATAGATATCTAAGTTAACAATAAAATTCAATAATAAATCCAATAATAATCCAATAACTTTTCAACTAATATTAATAACTTTTCAACGGAATTCCAGTGTTTTTATTGATTTTAGGTTTTTCGACTTTTTAGTTGTTTTTCTTTAAAACTAGGCCTTTATGTTTGTAAGACCTAATAGTTGAATAAATTGTTGAAATTTATCGTTAGGCAGGGGCTTAGTTAAGCCATCTGCAGGCATCTCTTTAGTATTAATGTAGATAACCTTAGCTATACCCTTCTGTACCTTCTCTCTAGTATAGTTAAATTTTAGCAGGGTATGCTTTGTTCTACTGTGAAGAGCAGGGTTATTAGCGGTCGTTATAGTGCCTTAGTTATCACTAAAAATCGGAACGGGAGGTGCTATAGGCAGCTTAATTTCCTTAAAAAGGCTATAGAGCCACTCTAGCTCCCTAATAGCTTCACATAGAGCATCTGATTCGGCCTCTAATGTTAATAAAGCTATTATAGTTGCTTTCTTTGATTTCTAGCTAATAGGTCCTTCAGCTAGCTTATAGAGATAAGCATAGGTTGATTTAGAGGACTTATCTCCTGCGAAGTCGCTATTACAGAAGCTAATAAGGGTTGCAGAAGCTTTAGCGTTCTTAGACCTTCTATAAGTTATAGAGTAACTCATAGAGCCTAGAAGGTATCTAAGCAGATGTTTAGTAGCATTTAAGTGCTCTATATAAGGCTTAGCTAATGCTATTAAAAGCCACTGAACCGGAAAGGCAATATCAGGTCTTATAAGGAGCATTAAGTACATAATAGTCCCTATAATACTTTAATAAAGCTTATGATCGGAGGGGGAAAGAGGTTTAGTTAGGTAGGCTGCCTGCTTTATAATTCCGGGTTGTAGGGGAATTTTAGCAGGCCTAGTATCTTTTATGTTAAATCTCTCTAGGGCTTCAGAAATGTACTAGGACTAGTGGATAGTTAGGGTCCCTTTCTTTTAATTTCTAGTGATTTAAACGCCTAGGAAAAATTTAGCTAGCCCACGATCTTCTATAGGATAAGCTTTATGTAATAGCTTCTTTAGCTTATTAATATAAGCTAGATCTAGTCCTATTAGAAGATAGTTATCTATATAAGTCGCTATATATGTAGATGTAGTTGGGTTGAAGAAGACAGCCGGGTTAGATATAAGGGGGTGGAAGCCTAATTTTCGAAGAAGTTCCTTTAGGGCCTGCTACCACTCTCTAGAGGTCTGTTTTAATCTATATAAAGCTTTCTATAGGAAAATAACCTGCTTTTGAGAGGGATTATAGCCGTATTTTTTAAGTAATTTAGCTATCTTAGGCGTAGCAGCTTCGGCAAATTCAACAAATCCATTAGGGATCTGCATATAAATAGCTTCTTTTAACAAGCTATTTAAGAATGCCCCTATAAAATCAACCTGTTCAACTTTCCAGTTATTACAAGCCGCTAGGGCTAGTAATATCCGCTAACTAGGGGGAATGCTAGTTATAGCATAGGTTTTGATATAATCTTAACCTTCTATCTGCATAAAGCCTTTTGCAATGAGTTAGGCCTTGTGTTTTATAGGATTATTTTCTTTATCCTTTTTAAGCTTATAAATAAGCCTATTCTTTAGAACTTTTTGGCCCTTAGGAATCTGGTCTATCCCTATAAATTTAAAAGTTCCGGCAGCTAATAGCTGCTTAAATTCGATAAAGGTTATATTAACCTATTTTTGGCTATCCTTGCTTTTTAATGCCTGCTTCTAGGTCTTAGGCGTATCTAAATTGTTGTTATTAGCTGATGATTTAGCCTTTTGTTGTGCCTTAAAGCATATCTCCTTAACGAAAGAAGATAGGTTAAAATTATTAATGTCCATAGAATCAGGGTTGATTTAAGAATCCGAATCTAAAAACGGTTTTTTAATAGTACCCTTATTAGGGGCGCTAGAGCTTGGGCTCTCTAGGGGTAGCGCTGGAGGCGTTACAGGCGTTGCAGCGGTCGTCCCGGGCGGTGTTGTTATAGGCGCGGCGGGCGCTGCGGGCGCTGTGGGTGCTGTGGGCGCTAGAGGCTTTGGATAGCTATCCTGAACCTCTAGATTATCTCGTGAGATATCGGCTTCTCCCTCTGAAGGATAGCTCCCTAAAGGCTTAGGGGACCCTATAGAGCTTATATCCTCTATAATCTTAATAAAGCTAGTCTTAATAACTAACCTTTTAGAGGGTATATAAACAAGATAAACGCTAGAACCTAGAGTAGCAAGCAGCCGGCCAGGGATAGTCCTAGGGGCTAGCTTCTAAAGCTTTGATCTCTGCTCCGGAGGTATTAGAACCTCGTAATAAGACCCTATAGCCCTAATTTTCGAGAAGTCAGGCTTATAGATAGTCTTAGGCTCTAAGTTAGCTAGAAATAGCTGCTTAGGGGTTAGGGGCTTAGTTATATTAGCGGTAATGTTAACTAAGTCCACTATAGCTGGAAGGATATAAGACTATAGATATAAAGGCAGCTTAGACCACTGAAGTGTAGCTCTAAGCCGGTCTAGGATAACCCTAATAGCCCTCTTAACTAGCCCATTCTGTTTGTGAATATAGGGGTAAGAGGTACTAAAGCAAATTCCTTTAGAAGATAACTAGTGCTAAAGTTCGTTGTTGATCTCAGTACCTCCGTCGAAGTGAAGGTGCCTAGGATACGCATTATATTGGTTTTTCAGGGCCTTAAAGAAGCCCTTAATAGTAGTATAAAGGGTCTGACCTTCTTTATTAGCTAATAAAAAGCACCATTTATACCGGGATTTTCGATCAATAAGTATAAGGACTAGGGCCTTCTTATTGTGTGGTATAGGTTCGATTTTAACCGTATCTCCCTCTAGAATATCTAAAACCCTAGGGGGGTCCTAAATAGGTCTTTTAGTAGGTCTTCTAACAGCCTTTGATTACATACAGGCTATGCAGTTGAAATCCTTGTCTTTAATGGCGGAAAAATTAGGGATCCCTTTAGCTAATTTCGAAGATTTCTTAAGTAAAGGGAGGCTAATATAGCCTAATCGAATATGCTAAAGAAGGGCTAAATCTAGTAACTTCTTGTAACTAGGATCTAGCTTAGAAGATCTATTAGGGCTATTATCCCCTAGCTCCCTCTGTTGCCAGGCCTCTTAAGAATCACAGGCCTCTGGGGGCAGTAGACGGCCACTATTATTACCTAAGTCATTAGGGTATAGACCTTCTAAACCCCCTATAGAAGATGCCTGACTAGGAGGAGCTTCGGTGGGATATAGGGCTGAATCTTTGTCTTCTTTAGAGTCTAATTCTTTGATTTGTTGATATTTCTTGGGATTAAATACTAGCTGTGGAATTTGAACCTCTATAGGGTAGGAAAACCCTAATTTAGTCTTATAGGCTCTTTGCTGTTGGTTTTGTTGTTAGTTATAAAATTAAGAGCCTATAAAGGAGAGGTGGGTTGAATGCTTGCAGATCTTAGGAGTAGCTTGCCCTTTAATCTGCAAAAAGAAGCTGTGTTTAGCAGGTTCTAGTAACCTATAGGGGCTTTTATCGGCTAGAAAAAGCTGATCTTTAGCTAGATAACCTCCCTTAAGATAGTGGGATAAACCACTAACTAGGTTGGTATCTATACTGGGGAAATATAGGGCATCTAGTAGAGCTAAAGGCCTATATTCTGGTGGATTTTTCTTAACTAGAACGTTAAAAACAGCAGTGCCTCTTCCTTTAGGATAGATAGGTCCTCCTGCTGTAATTATAGGGCTGGTTTAACCTTTCTTAAGAGGCTTAAAGTCCCTAAAGAAGGCCCTATTATTACAAATATGACAAGAAGAACCTGTATTGTATAAAAGGGAGTTTTTAACCATATTATTAGAGTAGCTAAAAGTAGGCTTGCTAGTAGTGTCACTAGTGGTGCTAGAAGTATCTAAATTAGATTCAGAATCACTACTATCCTCGCTGCTAGACTCGCTAGAATCTAGTTCTTTAACGTATCCTATGGCTAGGCTATAGCCTAACGCAAAAGTAGCTTCTTTTCCTTTATCCCCATTACCACTCTTCTTCTTCTGCTTTTTCTTCCTAGAGGCTTTAGAAGGGTTTAAATCCTTCTTATCCTACTCTTTAGTGGCGTTAGTAGAGTCCTTCTTAGTATTAGGATTAGAAGGTAACTTCTTTTCCTTGTCCTTAGAATTTCCCTTATTATTAGAAGCCTTATAGCTAAGAGCTTTAGCTATAGGGGAGGTTTTATCCCTCTGCTCTTCTAATAAATTAGCTATTAGGAACTGTAAATTTAAGGTATTTATAGGCAGTCCTTATGCCCTAGTAGCTCTGATAGTAAATCTTTGTCTCTTAGCCTAACTAGGAAAGGTCTGCTTTAATGCGTTAATATAATGGTTTACTTAATTAATAGGAGCGATCTCTACACTACAAAGCTATAGTCTAGCTAGTAAGTTATTAAAATTAGCATTAAAAGCCTCTAAAGATCCCTTATAATTTGAAAAATTTAGGGAGTGGTAGCTAGCGTATAGCGTACCTCGCTGGATTTTAGCACTCTGCGAATACTGCCTAATAAGGACTTTATAGGCTTCTTCGGGGGATTTTTGCTAATATATAGCTGCCTGTGGCCTAGGTTGGCAGCTATCTCTCAATATTATCAAAAGAATAGCTTGATCACAGTCAGCTAGATGGCCTGCTAAGCTAGGATTATCTATAAATTCAGGTAATCCTAGGGCTCTAAATTAAATGCTTAGGGCTTGCTTCCACTGATTATAATTTTCAGGGCCTTTTAACTTAGCTCCCTTAGGAATAGAGTGAACCTTCTTATTTAGTTCCTTAATAGCCCCTATGTTAAAGGTAGCTTATAAGTTACTAGAAGGTAAACTCGCAGAATTAGCGGCAGGTAGGTCTTCTACTAGGGCTTTAGTATTTTCTTCCCTTAGCTTAGTAGAAGAATCCTAAAGACCTTGCATAGTAGTTATAGTTTGTGTTAATTTATCTAATAGATCTTTAATACTAGCCTTGTTTTTTAGATAATTTAACTCAGTATGCTTAATAAAATCAGTTAAGGTCTTGCCTTATTGTTCAATTTAGCTTTACATTTATTATTAAAAAGCACTAGCTTAAATAGCTAGACCTTCTATATCTATCCTATTAGGGTCCCTAGGAGGGCTAGAAGGGCCTGCAGTAGGTCCCTTACCCTTATAATTTAGTGGTGTTATCTCTTAAAAATTCCTATGCAAGATCTCTAAGTTTATTCCTATTGTAAATAACGCGCGCTAGAAGCTGGTTATAGTATAACCTAGCTGTGTACGCAAATTATATAGTGGGACTATTTAAAAGGGTAGCCCTTAAGGTCTAAAAGTGGGTCTATGGTATGCGCGGGTAGAAAAAAGCTAGAGAAGATTCTCTGCGAAAATTTTCTTAACACTAAAAATAATAGATAGGAGATAATAGCTATTACAGCAGCCACAACGTAATATAACGTGATGTATAGTGCGTGCAATGTAGTGCAATAGGTTAAAAAGCCTAGTATTAAGATACTAGATGTTTAATGATTTAAAGGATACAGTGTATTTACTAAGTAGATAATATTAAATATAATGGTTATGGTAGTAAATAGAATCACTAAAAGAGGTTATGGTTATAACTAGATAGTTATAGTTGTAATATAGTGGTTATAGGTGTAGCTATAAATGAATTTAACACTAAGGGTCTGATGTTGTAATGCGTAGAGCTAGTGAATAAAAAGCTTTAAATTCTAGCGGATTTCCTTCGTAATCTAAGAGCCCACAGGTCTAGTAGAGAGTAACTAGTACCTAAAATCAAGCACTAATCGCAGTAGAATAACGTAGTAATGTAGTAATCTTATAGGCCTTCCGGGCTTATAACCTATTGAAAATAGAAGGGAATCTGTACTAGAGGGATAGGAAGACCTCCCTAGTAGATTCAACGCGGCGGCTTCTAGATTCACTATAATACGACGATTCTTTAAGATATAGAGCTTTAATAGTTAAATATAGTTGATTTTAGCTAGATAAACGATCTGACGAGCAATGAGAGGATTTTCTAAGTCCCCTCATAGACCTACTAACTGTATCAACGGAAGGGGGTCGCTAGCCGGGTCTTAGGAGCTATTTTTTATTTTCCGCAAAATTCATTTGTATAGGAAAAGTAAAAAATCAACTTACGGCCATACAATCTAGCCACCCACGTGCACTAACTAAGTAATCTAATAAGCAACCCTATAAATAAAATACATTATTAAATCCAGAAAAAATCAAGGATTCGAACAGTATAAGTCAGCCTTTTATACGACTACTAGTTCCCTAGTTACAGTCGATTTTAGCTTCCCTATAGGGTAGCCTAGTCGGCTTAGTCATACAAGCCTGTGGGTTGGTTGTGTGCGGGAACGTAGATCACAGCCAAAGCTGCAGGCAACGCTGCAAGCAACGCCTTGTAACCAACGTTGCAACAACGCAACTAGGCAACTAGTGGGCCTATAAAATAGTGCTATAAATAGCATAATTTTAACAGTTTTTAGCTATAAGGATCTTCTCTACCTAGTACTCTATAAGGTCACTATCTATATCTATTAATATTAGCTCTAGTAGAGGTTATTTATTAGCTAGCTTCTAGCTTAGTAATAGATCCCCTACTACCCTCTAAACCAAATCCACATAAAAGATTAGGTATAGCCCCCTAGGAATATCTAACTTTATAGTTAATAGCATTAGTACCTCTAGCACCTTATACTTCGCTATAACCTAATCTAACTTCTTATATAGTTAGTTTATCTTAATATTCTAAAGGCTTAACTACATATAGTCCCTAACCTAGAACTATTCCGCTAGTCTCTAATTACTATTTATACTTTCCTATTATTATTATTAGATAAAGGCTATTATAGCCTACATTAGGTCTATACCCTCTTTTAAGTGCTATAGGAACGCTTATACCTATCCTTTTAGTAAAGTTTTTAATACCTCTAATAGCAGCGCCTCCTAGATTATAGGCATATTAAAGCTATAGAGCGCTATATTCACGCTTACTCCTATTACTAAAGAATCCCTATTATTTAACACTAGCTAGCAGGCTAGTAGGTAATTAGCCTACTTAAATTACAAGAAGGATAATATTACCTATAACACTACCTAAACCTCCTAGTTAGCTCTCTCTATACCTCTATCTATCTATAGGTAATATAAGGTTAATAGTAGTTACTTTATACCTACCTTCTTATAGAGCACTATCTAAAAACTACTTAACTAATCTAAACTATAATCTATAATAATCTAGGTAGGGAACCTATAGAACCGCTACTAATAGTATTTAAACCGCTCCGCATATATCTTAGCCTTTATTAATATTATAGCCTTAAGCTACATAAACTTAGAGAGTCTATCTATAATTACTATAAGGAACTATAGGTTAGCCTAATCTTAAGCAGGGAGCTCTATTATAAAGTTAATAGAGATCTATAACTAATATCTATCTAGCGGAGGAATTAGCTTTAGTAAGCCCTATTATAGCTACTAGCTCTTCTACCCCCTATAGTAGTGATAGTTTTATATAAACTATACTATATCCTATAATATACTATCCTAATAGAAGTCCCTCTAGAGCGCTTTAAAGGTAGTATTCCGCCCTAGGTAACCTAGTAAGGGTAAGTTATATATCTATTAGATTAAGGTTATAGTTAAGGGTTCCTACTTTAGCACCTAAGTCTAGCCCTAGAATTAAAGTGCTCCTTTTATACTAATCTAATAGTCTATAATCTACTCCCTTATACCTACTATATTAGGAAACTTCTAAGCCCTAGCCTTTACTACCTTAAGCTATAACCTATAAGTCTTATTATAGGCTATAGCCTAATCCTATAGGGACTAAAGGTACCTATCTATAAATAAGGAGTCTCTAGCCAGAATATCTAAAGCTAAAGCTAAACTATCCTCTAAAGTGGTGCTTTCTAGGGCCACTATAGGTCTAATATTTATATATAGTTATCCCTAACTAAAGCTAAACTATATAGGTATTATTATTAACTATATAATAGGCGCCTTTAGCTTAGCGGACTATACCTCCTCCTAATAGTATCTTAATAATATATCTAGTCTACTTACCTAAGTCCCTAGTCTATAATATAAGTAGAAGTTAAAGAGCGCTAGAGTCTTTACCTATTACGCTTGCTATTCTAATATCTCTCTTAGGGCTATAAAGTACTCTAAGTTCTTATAATCTATAAGTATTATAAATAGCCTATTAATACTTTATAGCTTTACTAACTATGCCCTAAGGCATAAGATAATTACTAGAAGCTCCTTATTATATATTATATAATTCCATTAAGCTAGTTATAAGTAAGCTAAGTAGTACGCCACTAGATATAAGACCCCTTTATTATTTATCTAGGAAAGGTAGCCTCCTAATACTATTCCTAAGTAGTCTGCCTCTACTACTATATCCTTATTAGGGTCCTATTATATAAGAATAGGGTATAATATAAAAGCTAGCTTTAGCGTTTTAAAAGCCTTCTTACACGCCTCTATCTAGTAAAATACTATACCCTTCTTTATTAGGTTAATTAGGGGACCTATAACTTCTAAAAACTATAGTATAAAGTTATAATAAAAGTTAGTAAACCCTAGGAACCTATATACTCCTTAGACCTATATTAGGGCCTCCTAATCCCTAATTATAGTAATCTTCTCGTTATCTAGGCGAATCTATTTCCCTACGTGGATAATAAACCTAAGGTACTTAACCTCCTTTATTATAAAAACACACTTCTTAATATCTAGGTTTAACCTAGCCTACCGTAGTCTAGCTAATACCCCGCGGACCTTCTATATATAGTCTTTCTATAACCCCCCTATATAGATTAAGATATTATTAAAGTAAGCAGTAATATAGTCCCTAAGGATACTACTAAGCGTATTATTAATATATCTCTAAAAGGTTATAGGCGCGCCCACTAAACTAAAGGGGCATACTAACCACTTAAATAATCTAAATTATATCTAGAAAGCGGTCTAGTATTCCTAGCTCTTAGTAATATAAATATAATAGAACGCTACTTATATATCTAGCTTTATAAACCATTTTACCTTAGCTAAGGAGCGTAGTATCTCTTTTACTAAAGGCAAGGGATAATAGTCCTATTCTATAATCTTATTTAGCGCGTAATAGTCTATATAGAACCTCTAACTACCCCTGGGTTTCTTTACTAGTAGAACTAGTGCTACTGCTAATAATAAGCTTGCCTTAATCTAGCCCTTATCTATTAAGTCTATTACCTACTTATATATCTCTAGGAGATATTAATATAGTATATTATATAGCAGAGCCTATAGTAGGTCCGGTTTATTACCCTCTATATCCTACTTTAGGTAAATATAGTAATTAGACTTACCCTAGTGTAGTAGTAAGGTATTTGCCTTACTCTCCTAGAAAAGGTCCTTATAGTCCTATAACTCCTCTAGTAAGGACACTAAGAGCTCCTACTTTATAGGTTTTAGTATAGTATTAATCTATAGGATAGATATAATTTCCTATAAGCTTATAGCGTAAAGCTATATATACTCCTTCTACTTCCTTACCTAATATACTATTCCTATAAATAAAGATCCTATAATATATATAGTAGGCTTCTCTACCCCTCTATTAGTTATAGCCTAAATCTATAGGTTATTAGCCACTCCTATAGTTAGTTATTAGTATTGTATATTTAAGTTAATATTATAGCGCGCTATCCACAGAGTCCCTAGGATAAGTTATCTTATTAATCCTAGGATTATATATGCCATAATTAGCGTCTCCTATCTATCTATATCTATCTAAAAATAGACAATATATATAATTAATAAGCTTACCTTACGATTCTCCCTTCCCTCTTTTTTTATACTAACTACTATATAAACTAATCTCTTAGTTAGTAGGGGGATGTGTTCTAGTTATAGCTTCTAGACTAGGCGTTTACTAATAGTAGTATAGTAGTTATATCCTATATTAACTTATATATCTAAAAAGGTTATCTTATTTATTAATATAGGGACTAAGAAGGGTAATATATCTATATTGCTCTAGATATATTTAAAGTTATCCTTAACCTTAATTATATAATATAAAGCCTCTCTAAGCTCCTATTCCTCCTCTCTATTTAAATAACTTAATAAAGGGGATTCTCTTTTTCTAACTTATTACTTAAATCCTTAGAGTTAATATCTTCTACCTTATAAGTATTAACCACTAGTGTCTCCTTTAGATAGATAGTGTAATATAAGGAACACTTTATAACTTAGTGCTTATTAGAGCTATATTATATATACTTACCCTCCTTATATTATATATTAAGTATCTCCTAGGAAACCTATTTAGCCTTTTTTAACCCCTACTACTAGTAACCTATAGCTTTCCTAAAGCCCTTCTAGGCCCCTACTATACCTACTAACTAGATATCTATTATTAGTATATCTATATCTTACCCTAAAGACTAGTCTACCTAGGGAGCTAGTTATACCTAGTAATATAAGTAATGCTTTTCCTCTAAATAATAGAACTTAATATCTAATATAATATTCCTAAACTAAGCTAATACTATAGAGTAGTTAGCCTAGGGAATATTATATCCTACACTATAGTCCCTTATCTACTTATTAAGGGTAGTATATAGCTTTAAAAGCTTTACCTTATCTACCTAACCTAGCCTGCCTATAAGCATAAGTTTCTATTTAAACCATATATAGAAGTTACTAAACCGCTTATATTATTATTATTATAACTAGTTAAGCTTAGTAATAGCTAATTCCTATTAATAGGGGTTATTAAACATTTCCCCTAAGTAATTAAGGAAGTACCTTATATTAAAGTTTACTAAGTTTCCCTTCTTAAAGTAGGGTATAACCTAGGCCTAAACCTTTACTAAAAGGTTCTAGTAAATAAAGTACTATTAGTCCTTAGCGCCCCTAATAAACCCCTAGTCTATAACTAGCTTATAGCCTATAAGACTCTTCTAGGCTATAAAGAGCGTCCTATTACTATTAAATAGTACCCCTATAGGTAATAGCTTTTGCCTTACTTAGTATTAGTTCTTATAAAGCGCTTAGATCTACACTAACTACTCCCTAATAAGCGCCTATAATATAGCTAGCTTACCTATTTCTATCCTACTTAATAAAGGTTATGCTATTATTAAGATATAGCTAAAAAGGGAAGGATATAAAGAAAGTAAAGAATAGTAAATATTATAAACTAGCCTTAGGGTAACTATAAATAAGTATCTAAAGTATAATTACTATTCTTAAAGAGGAAAGAAAGAGCTAAGTAAGAGATCGCATAGCATATAGCTATATATCCTCCTATATGTAGTCTATGCATGTGGTGCGCGTAGCAAGCCCTAAGTCCGCATAACCTCTACACGCTGCCTTATACACTCTCCGCGCCCTTTCCGGAGCCCTCCCGGACCCAAGAAGGACCCGAGCCTCGAGCTCGAGTCCATTACACTAAGCCCCTAACCCCTAAGCAGCTATATCTAGCTAACTTAGAGCCTAAGACCTCTTATAAGCCTGATTTTTTAAAAATTAGGGCTATAGGGTCTTATTACGAGGTTCTAATACCTCTGGAGCAGAGATTAAAGCTTTAGAAGCTAGCCCCTAGGACTATCCCTGGCCGGCTGCTTGCTACTCTAGGTTCTAGCGTTTATCTTGTTTATATACCCTCTAAAAGGTTAGTTATTAAGACTAGCTTTATTAAGATTATAGAGGATATAAGCTCTATAGGGTCCCCTAAGCCTTTAGGGAGCTATCCTTTAGAGGGAGAAGCCAATATCTCACAAGATCTAGAGGTTCAGGATAGCTATCCAAAGCCTCTAGCGCCCCCAGCGCCCACAGCGGCTGCAGCGCCCGCCGCGCCTACAATAATGCCCGGGACGACCGCTATAACGCCTCCAGCGCTACCCCTAGAGAGCCTAAGCTCTAGCGCCCCTAATAAGGGTGCTATTAAAAAACTATTTTTAGATTCGGATTCTTTAATTAACCCTAATTCTATAGATATTAATGATTTTAACCTATCTTCTTTCGTTAAGGAGATATACTTTAAGGCGTAACAAAGGGCTAAATTATTAGCTAATAATAACAACAATTCAGATACGCCTAAGACCTAGAAACAGGCATTAAAAAGTAAGGATAGCTAAAAATAGGTTAATATAACTTTTAGCGAATTTAAGCAGCTACTAGCTGCCAGAACTTTTAAATTTATAGGGATAGACCAAATTCCTAAGGGCTAAAAAGTTCTTAAAAATAGGCTTATCTATAAGCTTAAAAAGGATAAAGAAAATAATCCTATAAAACACAAGGCCTAACTCGTTATAAAAGGCTTTATGTAGATAGAAGGTTAAGATTATATCAAAACCTATACTATAACTAGCATCCCCCCTAGTTAGCGGATATTACTAGCCCTAGCGGCTTGTAATAACTAGGAAGTTAAACAGGTTAATTTTATAGGGGTATTCTTAAATAGCTTATTAAAAGAAGCTATTTATATACAGATCCCTAATGGATTCGTTGAATTTGCTAAAGCTGCTTCGCCTAAAATAGCTAAATTACTTAAGAAATACAGCTATAATCCCTCTTAAAAACAGGTTATTTTCCTTTAAAAAGCTTTATATAGATTAAAATAGAGCTCTAGAGAGTGGCAGCAGGCCCTAAAGGAACTTCTTCGAAAATTAGGCTTCCACCCCCTTATATCTAATCCGGCTGTTTTCCTCAATCTAACTACATCTACATACATAGCGACCTATGTGGATAACTGTCTTCTAATAGGACCGGATCTAGCTTATATCAACAAGCTAAAGAAGCTATTACACAAAGCTTACCCTATAGAAGATCGTGGGCCAGCCGAATTTTTCCTAGGCATTTAAATCACTAGAAATCAAAAGAAAGGGACCCTAACTATTTAACAATCCCAGTACATTTCTAAGGCCCTAGAGAGATTCAACATAAAAGATACTAGGCCTACTAAAATTCCCCTATAACCCGGAATTATAAAACAGGCAGCCCACCTAACTAAACCTCTTTCCTCCTCTAATCATAAGCTTTATTAGAGTATTATAGGGACTATTATGTACTTAATGCTCCTTATAAGGCCTAATATTGCTTTTCCAGTTCAGTGGCTTTTAACAGCGTTAGCTAAGCCTTATATAGAGCACTTAAATGCTACTAAACATCTGCTTAGATACCTTCTAGGCTCTATAAGTTATTCTATAACCTATAGAAGGTCTAAGAACGCTAAAGCTTCTACAACCCTTATTAGCTTCTGTGATAGCGACTTCGCGGGTAATAAGTCCTCTAAATCAACCTATGCTTATCTCTATAAGCTAGCTAAAGGACCTATTAGCTAGAAATTAAAGAAAGCAACTACAATAGCTTTATCGACATTAGAGGCTGAATTAGATGCTCTATGTAAAGCTATTAGGGAGCTAGAGTAGCTTTATAGCCTCTTTAAAGAGATAAAGCTACCTATAGCACCTCCTATTCCGATTTTTAGTAATAACTAAGGCGCTATTACAACCGCTAATAACCCTACTCTTCACAGCAGAATAAAGCATACCCTACTAAAATTCAACTACACTAGAGAAAAGGTTCAGAAGGGTATAGCTAAGGTTATCTACATTAACACTAAAGAGATGCCTGCAGATAGCTTAACTAAGCCCCTACCTAACAATAAATTTCAATAATTTATCTAACTATTAGGCCTTATAAATACAAAGGCCTAGCTCTAAAAATCAACTAAAAAGTCGAAAAACCACTAAAATCAATAAAAACACTGGATTTCCGCTAAAAAGTTATTAGTATTAATTTCATTAAAAAGTTATTAATTTTAGTTAAAAAGTTCTTAGATTTATTATTAAATTTATCGTTAACTTAGATATCTATTAAAGAGCTAAGTTTAGGTATTGAATTAGTTACCTCATACTTTTCTAGAGGGAGTGTTAAAATTATGCTATTTATAGCACTATTTTATAGGCCCACTAGTTGCCTAGTTGCGTTGTTGCAACGTTGGGTACGAGGCGTTGCTTGCAGCGTTGCCTGCAGCGTTGTTAGTCTTGACCAGCAGCTTTGGCTGTGACCTGCGTTCCTACACATAACTAACCCACAGGCTTATATAACTAAGCCGACTAGGCTACCCTATAGGGAAGCTAAAATTAACTGTAACTAGGGAACTAGTAGTCGTATAAAAGGCTGATTTATACTATTCGAATCCTTGATTTTTTCTGGATTTAATGATGTATTTTATTTATAGAGTTGCTTATTAGATTGCTTAGTTAGTGCACGTGGGTGGCTAGATTATATGGTCATGAGTCGATTTTTTATATAAATGAATTTTGCGGAAAATAAAAAGTAGCTCCTAAGGCCTGGCTAGCGACCCCCTTCCATTGATATGGTCGGTAGGTCTATGAGGGGACTTAGAAGATCCTCTCATTGCTCGTCAGATCGTTTGTGTAAGGATAAAGGTAGCTAGGCAAAAGGATATAGGGTGCACTCGTATATTGACTAAAGCTTGCTAGGTCTAAGTGTAATATATATGTGCGAGTCACTGGTTTATAGCTAGCGGCTCGCTAATGTCACGTGGACCTAGCCCTTCCTTCTGGTATTAGGCGCCGCGGTGCTCTGGCGCTGTGGTGCACGCATACATGTGGTTTATGTTATAAGGGGCCTTATAATTATTCCCCCCCTTATTACTAGGCTCCTAAATAGCTTTTACCCTATATTTTATAACTATTTACTAACTAGTAGTTACATTAAAATAATAATAAATAATAATCTATAATAATAAATAATAGTTAGCGCTTTAGCATAAATTCACCTCTAACTCTCTACTATATTATTCTATTTTTATTTCTATATTATTAGCTAAATTATTACTTTTTTATAATACTATTATCTATTTATTATTAATCACTAATATATTACTATAAGCGCGCCTATGATTCTACTCTATAATTACTTATATATACACTATTTATATACTAGATATACTAAACACAAAAAAAGGCCCCTATCCGCCCCTAAACTTCCCTAGATTAACTATTAATTTAACGCTAACCTATATATAGGTTAGTTAAAGATAAAGTAGTTAAAGCGCTATATTTAGTGTTATTTATATAGGGATAGTTATAAGGCTATAAGTATCTTACTTTTCCTTTACTCTTTAGTTCCTATTTACTAATAATTATATAGTCTATAGCTACTATATATAGTAATTTCCTTAACTTATTAAAGGTACTATATTAGGTAGATATCCTAAAAAAGGCACTTAGTAATAAAAATAAGGATAATCCTAAAGACCTTATATTCTTAGAGGTAACTTAGTAGTGTTTTGCTACCTATTATCTTTAGCTTATATAGGGTTTTAACTATACTAATATAATATACTATATTATATTTAGGTTAATAGGGGCCACTAAGGTCTACTAGGTCTATATATTTCTTCTCTTTTTGCTAGTTCTTTACTAATATATCTAGGTAGGATACTTTAATTATATAATAGTAGTATATAGTCTCCTATTAAACCCTTATAGTTACTATAAACCTAGCTCTAGTCCTAGGGATAATAGGTTATATCTTAGCCCTATTTTGCTATCTATTTGCTAATATTTTAGTAGGCTAACTATCTATAACTCCTTACTATATAGAATATAGTAATGGTTTTATAGCTAAGGCTAAGTAATCCAGGATTTATTACCTAGGGAATAGTATTATATTATTTTTATTATAAAATAAGGGAGGCGGTCGCGGTGGATAAGAACAACGCTAAGTATATAGTCTGTAGGGGCTAAGTCTTTGCCTATAAGGGGGTAACTATAGAGGGATTCCTATTAACTCTTCTAAAGCTATAGATAGTTTCCTTTGTTTTTTTCCTTTATATTTTTTCTTTTATTTATTTTTTTTATATATAGTTTAGTTATTTTCTTTTATTAGGCGTATTATAGCGGCTAGTAAGGCTATGCCTTTCTTATAGGAACTTTATACTCTTTTACCTATAACTTACTTATATATTATATCCTTTTCCCTTAACTTATTCTAGTGGAATACCTAAATTATATACTAAGCTCTTTCTATATCTTTAATAGGAACCTACTAGTTATATTTACTTAGCTAACCCTTCTACTTTACTAGGTATTTATTACCTTTATAGGTCTTTCTATATTCCTTAACCTCCTTAACTTTATATTTATTATCTTTATTCTTAAGGTTAGGTATTAGTATTTTTTCTTTATCTATATTCTTATAATAGGTCTATAGCTTTAGCAGGCTAATATAGAATATATTATATAACCTACTATATTTTTCTAGTAGTATAAGCTAATATACTTACTTACTAATAGTATTAAGTACCTAAAATAGTCTAATAAACCTAGACTAGTACTAATCTATCTCTTCCTTAGGTCCTAGATAACTTTAGTGCTTATATTAAGAAGCTATATATAAAGAATTAAAGTAAGTAAAAATAGAGTGTATTAGCAGTAGGTCTAGTCTAGGGGGAGGGTAGGTCTATAAGAGACTAGCATAAGGAGATAATCTTCTAGCTGCATAGACTAGACGCTTAGATAGCGGAGTTAATCTAGCTCTAGGTCGCTGCCCTGCTAGCTAAGAGCTAGGCCAGGGCCCTAGAGGACGCGATCCCTATTCTAGAAGAGGAGTAGTTATTTTTTATTTATTTTTATATTAGTATAGTAGTAGTAGTAGGGCAGGGGAGGCCTAGGGGGGGAATTATATACCTAGTGTTTAAGTGTTTTAATAGTTTAAATCTAAAGAGTTATTCTAGTGTATACTCTTCTCCTATATATATATACTCTTACCCTATCTCTAGCTCCCTACTACCTCTAGTTTATTTAGTCTAGTCCTAGTCTCCCGCTACTCCTACTATCTTTACTATCTACTATAGTTATAGTCTCTAGATTTAGTCTCCTATATTATAAGCACTCTAGCTCTAGTTCTAGTGCCCTTAACTTAGCTACTAAGTTATATACTAGTATATAATATTATAGTCTCTTTATAGCTAGGAACTATTTAGCTAAGTATCTTGCCCTCTAGGGGTTATCTAGGGCTAGCCTTGCTTCCTATGCGTCTACAGGCTAGCGCTAATAGGGTTATATATAGCTATATTTATAGTAGTTAATAATTATATAGTACTAGTCCTCTTCTGCTTATCTATAGCTATATAGGGGCAAAGCTACCCTAGAGACGCCCCTAAGGAAGAGGAATTTATTAAGACTAATCTTACCTATATATAGTTATATAATTATAGAGGAGATATGCTTATCTAGTCTAGTGTAGAATCTTTAGATTATCTTTAGGTTATAGTTTAGTAGTTAGTCCTTAGTTAGCTCTCTAATACGCTAGCTCTAGGCTAGTCTCTCTTTATTATACTATACTTCCTAGTGTCTCTTCTATTCCTTATATAGTTCTATATTTAGCTTATTTTTAATTTAGTTTCTCTATCTTTAAGGTCTTCTTTAGCGTAGTATAGTTACTACTAGGCTAGCTATTACTTATATTATCTTTACTATCCTACTAGCTATAATTCTTTCCTTAAACCTCTTCTTAATATAGTTTAGGTAGAGGTCTAGGGGGGGAACTAAGGTCTTAGCTTCTAATTATATAATTAGTATAGCCCTAAATACCCCTATAATAACTTAGAGGCAGGCTAACTAGTCTATTATAAAGCTTTTTATAATACCTCTAGGGTTTCTAGCTTTTTTAGTTAGTATATAGTATATACTTACCCTATAGGTAATAATAGGGTGGACTACCTATATATATAGGAGGTAGGTATCTCTAAAGCTATAGCCCTATGCTAATGCTACTAGTAATATAAGTATAAGCCACTACTAGGCTAGTTTCCCTTTAATAATATTCTTATAAGCACTTTAGGTAAGTTTATAGTTAACCTATACTCTAAGAAAGTAGTAGGATTCTATAGGCACTATCTTCTCTATCCTAAGCTAGACTTACTCCTAGGGGGGTTATTAGGCTTTACTAAAGTATATAAGTTCTGTTTTAGCTAGGTTAAACTTAACTCCTACTTCCTTTACCTAGTCTTTATAGATTTTCTATAATACCTTAAGTCTCCTCTAGGTTTAGGCTATATTTCTCCTAAAAGCTATAATATTTATATTATTAGCAAAGCCTATAGTAACTATACCTAGGATAGCCTAGAGGTAGATATATAGCTCTATAGAATATAGAAGGAAGAGAATAGGAGAAAGGGGTAAGCCCTATAGGGTACTAGCCTTAATTTTAAAGGGTTCTAAGAGTTTACTATTAAAGCTAAGTTAGCTTATTCTCCCTATAAGAAAGCTATAGATTACTATAACTAGCTATAGGGGGATACCTATCTTAATAAGGAGAGTAATAAGATATAGGTAGCTAACTCTATTAAATATAGCTAATATATCTATCTATACTAGTAAGGCTATCCTACCCCTCCCCTAAGCCACTCTAATATATTCTAGTAGGGTATATATTATAGTTTTTATTAATCTATTTACCCTATTTCCTATCTAAAGTTCTAGGAGAAGGCCCCCTACCTTAGTAATAGCTATAAGTTATCTTACTATTACTACTTCTAGTACTTTTCCTACTATATTAAGTAGTAATATAGGTCTCTAGGTATTAGCCCTCCTTATCTCTTTAACTATCTTTCTATTCTTTCTAATTACTATAACTCTAGTAGTATAGAAGTAAGCTAGGAAGTAGCTAACTTTAAGTACTATATTAAGTAGCCTAGTTATTATATAAGAGGCTACTAAGCTATAGGCTTTAATAAATCTAGTAAGGAGCTTATTATCCCCTAGGGCCTTCTAGTTTACTATATCTAAGAGAATATCTATAATCTCCTTAGAGTTAAACTAGTCTTTATCCTAGATTAGTGTGTTATTAAGTTCTAGGAATATTAGGTCTAGGATATAGGAAAGGTTAGCTATAGGCTTAGGGAAGAACCTCTATATAAGTAAGCTTACCTTACCTTTATATATAGTAGCTAGATTAGGGTTACCTTTAGATCCCTCTAGCTCTAGGAGCCTAGGGAGCTCTAGGGGTGCCTAGCTCTAGAGCCTTACCTATCTCTCTAGCCTTTATACTTCTCTATCCTTACTCTAAGTATTAGCCTATCTTAGTATATCTCTCTAGGCATTCCTTCTCTCCTCTCTAATAACCTATTCCCACTCCTTATTAGTATTAGTATATACCTACTAGTTTACTTTAGTTCTTCTATACCTCTACTACCTCTTAGCTTATCTTACCCTAGTAATTACCTATTTAGCCTACCTAGACTACTAAGCCTCTAGGCTAGGTAGGCCTCTAGGTTTCTAAGAGGCTACTAAGTTAGCTATCTACTATAGGTTTATAATAAGCTAGGTAGTGTATATATTAATCCCTTCCTTATTATATAGTTCTAGGGTATTATCTAGTAGTAGCTAATTATTTACCTTTACCTCTATATAGAATTTATTTATTATAGCCTAGTAGTATCTAAGGACTAGGGGGGTAGTCTCCTAAGGGTTAGTAAAGATACTTATTAGTTATAGAATATAGTTAGATCCTATTAGGTCTTTTACTCTATTATAGTAGACTCTAATATCTAGAGTTACCTAAGCTAGATCTATAGTGCTATCTCTATCTCTATTATACTACCTAGTAGGTTCCCCTTAGGGTATTACTAGCCTAAGCCTTTACTAGCCTATAAACTCTAGTAGTTCTTCTACTCTATTACTAGTCCTATTAAGTTTATCCTAGAGTAGATATTTTTAGTTAAAGTCCCCTATAAAGATATATCTATTATAGGGCTCTTCTATATTAATAGCGTGGATTAGGGTATTCTACTTATTACTATACCCTTCTAAATAAAGAGAGTATATATTTATACTATATATCTCTACTAGGGACTAGTTAGTCCCTTCCTAGGCTACCTATAACCCTATAGTGTATTTCTTATTTATATATATAGTATTATACCTATTATAGTGTGTAAGTTAGAAGTAGGAGAGGCCTAGAGCTAGGGGCTATAGGTTTCTTATATATTCCTATTCTTAAATTATAATTATATCTATATTAGTTTAGTGCTAGAGCGCTATATATACTAGGTTATCCTTCTTATTTATATTCTAAAAAAGGACTTATAATATTATTATATAAGTTAGGGGGGTTAGGGTTCTCTACTATTCTATACTAGTTCTATGCTAGCTCTATTTACCTCTATATATCTCCTAATGCTATTAGACCTACTAGCCCTAGGTTACTTTACCCTTTACTCTATAAGTATTTATTGAAAATGGAAGGGGAATCTAGCTAGAGGGATAGGAAGACCTCCCTAGTAGATTCCAACGCGGCGGCTTCTAGATTCACTATAATACGACGATGCTTCAAGATATAGAGCTTTGATAGTTAAATATAGTAGATTTTAGCTAGATAAATAATCTAATAAGTAATAAGAGGATTTTCTAAGTCCCCTTATAGACCTACTAACCATATTAACAGAAGGGGGTCACTAGCTAGGCCTTAGGAGCTATTTTTTATTTTCCGTAAAATTTATTTATATATAAAAAGTAAAAAATCAACTCATAACCATATAATCTAGCCACCCACGTGCACTAACTAAGCAATCTAATAAGTAACCCTATAAATAAAATACATCATTAAATCCAGAAAAAATCAAGGATTTAAACAGTATAAGTCAGCCTTTTATATAACTACTAGTTCCCTAGTTACAGTTGATTTTAGCTTCCCTATAGGGTAGCCTAGTTGGCTTAGTCATACAAGCCTATGGGTTGGTTGTGTGCAGGAACGCAGGTCACAGCCAAAGCTGCTGGCCACGGCCAATAACGCTGCAGGCAACGCCTCGCAACCAACGTTACAACAACGCAACTAGGCAACTAGTAGGCCTATAAAATAGTGCTATAAATAGCATAATTTTAACACTCCCTCTAGAAAAGTATGAGGTAACTAATTCAATACCTAAACTTAGCTCTTTAATAGATATCTAAGTTAACCATAAATTTAATAATAAATCTAATAACTTTTTAACTAAAATCAATAACTTTTTAACGGAATTCTAGTGTTTTTATTAATTTTAAGATTTTTTGACTTTTTAGTTGTTTTTCTTTAAAACTAGGCCTTTGTGTTCGTAAGACCTAATAGTTGAATAAATTGTTGAAATTTATCGTTAGGCAGGGGCTTAGTTAAGCTATCTACAGGTATCTCTTTAGTATTAATATAGATAACCTTAGCTATACCCTTCTGTACCTTTTCTCTAGTATAGTTAAATTTTAGTAGGGTATGCTTTGTATTGAAAATGGAAGGGAATCTGTACTAGAGGGATAGGAAGACCTCCCTAGTAGATTCAACGCGGCGGCTTCTAGATTCACTATAATACGACGATTCTTCAAGATATAGGGCGTTGATAGTTGAATATAGTAGATTTCTAGCTAGACGAACGATCTGACGAGCAATGAGAGGATTTTCTGAGTCCCCTCATAGACCTACCGACCATATTAACGGAAGGGGGTCGCTAGCCGGGCCTTAGGAGCTATTTTTTATTTTCCGTAAATTTCATTTGTATATAAAAAGTAAAAAATCAACTCACGACCATATAATCTAGCCACCCACGTGCACCAACTAAGCAATCTAATAAGCAACCCTATAAATAAAATATACCATAAAATCCGGAAAAAATCAAGGATTCGAACAGTATACATCAGCCTTTTATATGACTACTAGTTCCCTAGTTACAGTCGATTTTAGCTTCCCTATAGGGTAGCCTAGTCGGCTTAGTCATACAAGCCTGTGGGTTGGTTGTGTGCAGGAACGCAGGTCACAGCTAAAGCTGTTGATCAAGACCAACAACGCTGCAGGCAACGCCTTGCAACCAACGTTGCAACAACGCAACTAGGCAACTAGTGGGCCTATAAAATAGTGCTATAAATAGCATAATTTTAACACTCCCTCTAGAAAAGTATAAGGTAACTAATTCAATACCTAAACTTAGCTCTTTAATAGATATCTAAGTTAACCATAAATTTAATAATAAATCCAATAACTTTTTAACTAAAATCAATAACTTTTTAACGGAATTCCAGTGTTTTGTTGATTTTAAGATTTTTCGACTTTTTAGTTGGTTTTCTTTAAAACTAGGCCTTTGTGTTCGTAAGACCTAATAGTTGAATAAATTATTGAAATTTATCGTTAGGCAGGGGCTTAGTTAAGCTATTTGCAGGCATCTCTTTAGTGTTAATATAGATAACCTTAGCTATACCCTTCTGTACCTTTTCTCTAGTATAGTTAAATTTTAGTAGGGTATGCTTTGTTCTGCTATGAAGAGCAGGGTTATTAGCGGTTGTTATAGCGCCTTGGTTATTGCTAAAAATCGGAACAGGAGGTGCTATAGATAGCTTAATTTCCTTAAAAAGGCTATAAAGCCACTCTAGCTCCCTAATAGCTTTACATAGAGCATCTGATTTGGCCTCTAATGTTGATAAAGCTATTGTAGTTGCTTTCTTTGATTTCCAGCTAATAGGTCCTTCAGCTAGCTTATAGAGATAAGCATAGGTTGATTTAGAGGACTTATCTCCCGCGAAGTCACTATTATAGAAGCTAATAAGGGTTGCAGAAGCTTTAGCGTTCTTAGACCTTCTATAGGTTATAGAATAACTCATAGAGCCTAGAAGGTATCTAAGCAGATGTTTAGCAGCATTTAAGTGCTCTATATAAGGCTTAGCTAATGCTATTGAAAGCTACTGAACCGGAAAAGCAATATCAGGCCTTGTAAGGAGCATTAAGTACATAATAGTCCCTATAATACTCTGATAAAGCTTGTGATTGGAGGAGGAAAGAGGTTTAGTTAGGTGGTTGGCTGCCTGCTTTATAATTCCGGGTTAAAGAGGAATTTTAATAGGCCTAGCATCTTTTATGTTGAATCTCTCTAGGGCCTTAGAAATGTACTGGGACTGGTGGATAGTTAGGGTCCCTTTCTTTTGATTTCTAGTGATTTAAACGCCTAGGAAAAATTCGGCTGGCCTATAATCTTCTATAGGATAAGCTTTATGTAATAGCTTCTTTAGCTTGTTAATGTAAGCTAGATCCGGTCCTATTAGAAGACAGTCATCCACATAAGTCGCTATATATGTAGATGTAGTTGGATTGAAGAAGACAGCAGGGTTAGATATAAGGGGATGGAAGCCTAATTTTCGAAGAAGCTCTTTTAAAGCTTGCTGCCACTCTCTAGAGCTCTGTTTTAATCTATATAAAGCTTTTTATAGGAAAATAACCTGCTTTTGAGAGGGATTATAGCCGTATTTTTTAAGTAATTTAGCTATTTCAGGCGTAGCAGCTTCGGCAAATTCAACGAATTTATTAGGGATCTGCATGTAAATAGCTTCCTTTAGTAGACTATTTAGAAAGGCCCCTATAAAGTCAACCTGTTTAACTTCCCAGTCATTACAAGCCGCTAGGGCTAGTAATATCCGCTAACTAGGGGGAATGCTAGTAGCAGCGTAGGTCTCGATATAATCCTGACCTTCTATCTGCATGAAGCCTTTTGCAACGAGTTAGGCCTTGTGTTTTATAGGATTATTTTCTTTATCCTTTTTAAGCTTATAAATAAGCCTATTCTTTAGAACTTTTCGGCCCTTAGGAATTTGGTCTATCCCTATAAATTTAAAAGTTCTAGCAGCTAATAGCTGCTTAAATTCGCTAAAGGTAGCATTAACCCATTTTTAGCTATCCTTGCTTTTTAAAGCTTGTTTCTAGGTCTTAGGGGTATCCGGATCGTTGTTATTAGATGATGATTTAGCCTTTTGTTGTGCCTTAAAGCATATCTCCTTAACAAAAGAAGATAAATTAAAATCATTAATATCCATAGAATCAGGGTCAATTAAAGAATCCGAATCTGAAAACGGTTTTTTGATAGCACCCTTATTAGGGGCGCTAGAGCTTGGGCTCTCTAGGGGTAGCGCTGGAGGCGTTACAGCGGTCGTCCCGGGCGTTGTTGTAGGCGCGGCGGGCGCTGGGGGCGCTAGAGGCTTTGGATAGCTATCCTGAACCTCTAGATCTCGTGAGATATCGGCTTCTCCCTCTAAAGGATAGCTCCCTAAAGGCTTAGGGGACCCTACAGAGCCTATATCCTCTATAATCTTAACAAAGCTAGTCTTAATGACTAACCTTTTAGAGGGTATATAAATAAGATAAACGCTAGAACCTAGAGTAGCAAGCAGCCAGCTAGGGATAGTCCTAGGGGCTAGCTTCTAAAGCTTTAATCTCTGCTCCGGAGGTATTAGAACCTTACAATAAGACCCTATAGCCCTAATTTTCAAGAAGTCAGGCTTATAGATAGTCTTAGGCTCTAAGTTAGCTAGAAATAGCTACTTAGGGGTTAGGGGCTTAGTTATATTAGCGGTGATGTTAACTAAGTCCACTATGGCTGGAAGGATATAAGACCATAGATATAAAGGTAGCTTAGACCACTGAAGTGTAGCTCTAAGCCAGTCTAGGATAACCCTAATAGCCCTCTTAACTAGCCTATTCTGTTTGTGAATATAGGGGCAAGAGGTGCTAAAGCAAATTCCCTTAGAAGATAACCAGTGCTAAAGTTTATTATTAATTTTAGTACCTCCGTCGAAGTGAAGGTGCCTAGGATACGCGTTATATTGGTTTTTCAGGGCCTTAAAGAAGCCCTTAATAGTAGTATAAAGGGTCTGACCTTCTTTATTAGCTAATAAAAAGCACTATTTATACTGGGATTTTCAATTAATAAGGATAAGGACTAAGGCCTTCTTATTGTGCGGTATAGGTTTAATTTTAACTATATCTCCCTCTAGAATATCTAAAACCCTAGGGGGGTCCTAAATAGGTCTTTTAGTTAGTCTTCTAATAGCCTTCGATTGTATACAGGCTATGCAGTTGAAATCCTTGTCTTTAATGGCGGAAAAATCAGGGATCCCTTTAGCTAATTTTGAAGATTTCTTAAGTAAAGGGAGGCCGATGTGGCCTAATCAAATGTGCCAAAGAAGGGCTAAATCTAGTAATTTCTTGTAACTAGAATCTAGCTTTTTAGAGCTATTATCCCCTAGCTCCCTCTGTTGCCAGGCCTCTTAAGAATCACAGGCCTCTGGAGGCAATAGACGGCCACTATCGTCACCTAAGTCATTAGGGTATGGACCTTCTAAACCCCCTATAGAAGATGCCTGACTAGGAGGAGCTTCGGTGGGATATAGGGCTGAATCTTCGTCTTCTTCATCGGAATTTAGTTCTTCGATTCGTTGATATTCCTTGGGATTAAATGCTGGCTGTGGAATTTGAACCTCTATAGGGTAGGAAAACCCTAATTCGGTCTTATAGGCTCTTTGCTGTTGGTTTCTTTGTTATTAGTTACAATATTAAGAGCCCATAAAGGAGAGGTAGGTTGAATGCTTGCAGATCTTAGGAGTAGCTTGCCCCTTAATCTGCAAAAAGAAGCCATGTTTAGTAGGTTCTAATAACCCACAGGGGCTTTTATCGGCTAGGAAAAGCTAATCTTTAGCTAGATAACCTCCCTTAAGATAGTGGGATAACCCGCTAACTAGGTTGGTATCTATACCGGGGAAATATAGGGCATCTAACAGAGCTAGAGGCCTATATTCTGGTGGATTTTTCTTAACCAGAACGTTAAAAACAGCGGTGCCTCTTCCTTTAGGGTAGATAGGTATTGAAAATGGAAGGGGAATCTAGCTAGAGGGATAGGAAGACCTCCCTAGTAGATTCCAACGCGGCGGCTTCTAGATTCACTATAATACGACGATTCTTCAAGATATAGAGCTTTAATAGTTGAATATAGTAGATTTCAGCTAGACAAACAATCTGACGAGCAATGAGAGGATTTTCTGAGTTCCCCTTATAGACCTACCGACTATATCGACGGAAGGGGGTCGCTAGCCAGGCCTTAGGAGCTATTTTTTATTTTCCGCAAAATTTATTTATATGTGAAAAGTAAAAAATCGACTCACGACCATACAATCTAGCCACCCACGTGCACCAACTAAGCAATCTAATAAGCAACCCTATAAATAAAATAGACCATAAAATCCGGAAAAAATCAAGGATTCGAACAGTATACATCAGCCTTTTATACGACTACTAGTTCCCTAGTTATAGTTGATTTTAGCTTCCCTATAGGGTAGCCTAGTCGGCTTAGTCATACAAGCCTGTGGGTTAGTTGTGTGCAGGAACGCAGGTCACAGCCAAAGCTGTTGATCAAGACCAACAACGCTGCAGGCAACGCCTTGCAACCAACGTTGCAACAACGCAACTAGGCAACTAGTGGGCCTATAAAATAGTGCTATAAATAGCATAATTTTAACAATAGGTCCTCCTGCTGTAATTATAGGGCCGGTTTAACCTTTCTTAAGAGGCTTAAAGTCCCTAAAGAAAGCCCTATTATTACAAATATAACAAGAAGAACCTATATTATATAAAAGGGAGTTTTTAACTACATCGTTAGAGTAGCTAAAAGTAGGCTTGCTAGTAGTGTCACTAGTGGTAGTACTAGAAGTATCTAAATCAGATTCAGAATCACTACTATCCTCGCTGCTAGACTCGCTAGAATCTAGTTCTTTAACGTATCCTATAGCTAGGCTATAGCCTAATGCAAAAGCAGCTTCTTTTCCTTTATCCCTATTACCACTCTTCTTCTTCTACTTTTTCTTCCTAGAGGCTTTAGAAGGGTTTAAATCCTTCTTATCCTGCTCTTTAGTGGCGTTAGTAGAGTCCTTCTTAGTATTAGGATTAGATAATTTCTTTTCCTTGTCCTTAGAATTTCCCTTATTATTAGAAGCCTTATAGCTAAGAGCTTTAGCCATAGGAGAGGTTTTATCCCTCTGTTCTTCTAATAAATCCGCTATAAGGAACTGTAAATTTAGGGTATTTACAGGCAGCCCTTATGCCCTAGTAGCTCTAATAGTAAATCTTTGTCTCTTAGCCTAGCTAGGAAAGGTCTGCTTTAATGCATTAATATAATGGTTTACTTGATTAATAGGAGTAATCTCTACACTATAAAGCTATAGTCTAGCTAGTAAGTTATTAAAATCAGCATTAAAAGCCTCTAAAGATCCCTTATAATTTAAAAAATTTAGGGAGTGGTAGCTAGCGTATAGCGTACCTCGCTAGATTTTAGCACTCTGCGAATACTGCCTAATAAGGACTTTATAGGCTTCTTTGGGGGATTTTTGCTAACATATAGCTGCCTATGGCCCAGGTTAGCAACTATCTCTTAATATTATTAAAAGAATAGCTTAATCACAGTTAGCTAGATGGCCTGCTAGGCTTAGATTATCTATAAATTCAGGTAATCCTAGGGCTCTAAATTAAATGCTCAGGGCTTACTTTTACTAATCATAATTTTCAGGGCCTTTTAGCTTAGCTCCCTTAGGAATAGAGTGAACCTTCTTATTTAGTTCCTTAATAGCCCCTATATTAAAGGCAGCTTATAAGTTACTAGAAGGTAAACTCATAGAATTAGCGGCTAGGTCTTCTACTGGAGCTTTGGTATTTTCTTCCCTTAGCTTAGTAGAATCCTAAAGACCTTGCATAGCAGTCATGGTTTGCGTTAATTTATCTAATAGATCTTTAATACTAGCCTTGTTTTTTAGACGATTTAACTTAGTATACTTAATAAAATCAGTTAAGGTCTTGCCTTATTGTTCAATTTGGCTCTGCATCTGTTATTGTAGTTATAAAGCACTAGCTTAAATAGCCAGACCTTCTATTTCTATCCTATTAGGGTCCCTAGGAGGGCTAGAAGGGCCTGTAGCAGGTCCCTTACCCTTATAACTCGGTGGTGCTATCTCTAAAAGTTCCTGTGTAAGATCTCTAAATTTCTTCCTGTTGTAAATAACGCGCGCTGGAAGCTAGGTTGTGGTGCAACCGGGCTGCGCACGCAAATTATGTGGCGGGGCTGTTTAAAAGGGTGCCCCTTAAGGTCTAAAAGTGGGTCTGCGGTATGCGCGGGCAGAAACGGGCCGGAGAAGATTCTCTGCGAAAATTTTCTTAACACTAAAAATAACGGATAGGAATAATAGGTATTGCAATAGCCATAACGCAACGTAACGTAATGTATAGTGTGTGCAACGTAGTGTAATAGGTTAAAAAGCCTAGTATAGATATACTAGATATTCAATGATTTATAAAAGGAATGCAGCGTATCTACAGAGTAGATAATATTAAATATAACGGTCGCGGCAGTGAATAGAATCACTAAAAGAGGTTGTGGTTGTAACTAGATAGTTACGGTTGTAATGTAGTGGTTGCAGGTATGGCTGTAAATGAATTTTAACACTAAGGGTCTGGCGTTATAATGCGTGATGCTAGCGGATAAAAAGCTTTGAAAGCTAGCGGTTTCCTTTGTAATCTAAGAGCCCATAGGTCTAGTAGAGAGTAACTAGTACCTAAAATTAAGCACTAATCGCAGTAGAATAACGCAGTAATGTAGTAATCTTTAGGCCTTCCGGGCTTATAACCTATTGAAAATGGAAGGGGAATCTAGCTAGAGGGATAGGAAGACCTCCCTAGTAGATTCCAACGCGGCGGCTTCTAGATTCACTATAATATAATGATTCTTTAAGATATAGAGCTTTAATAGTTAAATATAGTAGATTTTAGCTAGACAAATGATCTAACGAGTAATGAGAGGATTTTTTGAGTCCCCTTATAGACCTACTAACCATATTGACGGAAGGGGGTCGCTAGCTAGGCCTTAGGAGCTATTTTTTATTTTCCGCAAAATTTATTTATATATAAAAAGTAAAAAATCAACTTATAACCATATAATCTAGCCACCCACATGCACTAACTAAGCAATCTAATAAGCAACCCTATGAATAAAATACATCATGAAATCCAGAAAAAATCAAGGATTTGAACAGTATAAGTCAGCCTTTTATACGACTACTAGTTCCCTAGTTATAGTCGATTTTAGTTCCCTATAGGGTAGCCTAGTCGGCTTAGTCATACAAGCCTGTGGGTTGGTTGTGTGCAGGAACGCAGGTCACAGCCAAAGCTGCTGGCCACGGCCAACAACGCTGCAGGCAACGCCTCGCAACCAACGTTGCAACAACGCAACTAGGCAACTAGTGGGCCTATAAAATAGTGCTATAAATAGCATAATTTTAACAGTATTAGGTAATCTCTTTTTCTTCCTACTATATTAGCTAGTATTTATATTATTATAGGCCTCTCCTAGCTTAGGGAAGGGCCTTTACTTAGGGGATAGGTTATAAATATTACTAGTTACTTAAGGTATCCTACTTTAGCTATATTCTATTTCTCCTTAAGAATAGGGTAGTCCCTAGACTAGGCTAGGTAAGGGCTAGAGTATAAGATATACTTCTCTTATACCTAGCTATTAGTTATTAGGTAGGTTACCTTACTACCCTATTGAAAATGGAAGGGGAATCTAGCTAGAGGGATAGGAATACCTCCCTAGTAGATTCCAACGCGGCGGCTTCTAGATTCACTATAGTACGACGATTCTTCACAAGATATAGAGCTTTGATAGTTAAATATAGTAGATTTCAGCTAGACGAACGATCTAACGAGCAATAAGAGGATTTTCTGAGTCCCCTCATAGACCTACCGACCGTATTAACGGAAGGGGGTCGCTAGCCGGGCCTTAGGAGCTATTTTTTATTTTCCGTAAAATTTATTTATATATGAAAAGTAAAAAATCGACTCATGACCATATAATCTAGCTACCCACGTGCACTAACTAAGCAATCTAATAAGCAACCCTATAAATAAAATACATTATTAAATCCAGAAAAAATCAAGGATTCGAATAGTATAAGTCAGCCTTTTATACGACTACTAGTTCCCTAGTTACAGTCGATTTTAGCTTCCCTATAGGGTAGCCTAGTTGGCTTAGTCATACAAGCCTGTGGGTTAGTTGTGTGCAGGAACGCAGGTCACAGCCAAAGCTGTTGATCAGGACCAACAACGCTGCAGGCAACGCCTTGCAACCAACGTTGCAACAACGCAACTAGGCAACTAGTGGGCCTATAAAATAGTGCTATAAATAGCATAATTTTAACACTCCCTCTAGAAAAGTATGAGTTAACTAATTCAATACCTAAACTTAGCTCTTTAATAGATATCTAAGTTAACAATAAATTCAATAATAAATCCAATAGTAATCTAATAACTTTTCAACGAAAATCAATACCAATAACTTTTCAGCGGAATCCCAGTGTTTTTGTTAATTTTAAGGTTTTTCAACTTTTTAGTTATTTTTAAAGCTAGGCCTTTGTATTCGTAAGGCCTAATAGTTGGATAAATTGTTGAAATTTATCGTTAGGCAGGGGCTTAGTTAAGCCATCTGCAGGCATCTCTTTAGTATTAATGTAGATAACCTTAGCTATACCCTTCTGTACCTTTTCTCTAGTATAGTTAAATTTTAGTAGGGTATGCTTTATTCTACTGTGAAGAGCAGGGTTATTAGCGGTTGTAATAGCGCCTTAGTTATCACTAAAAATCGGAATAGGAGGTGCTATAGGTAGCTTTATCTCTTTAAAGAGACTATAAAGCTACTCTAGCTCCCTAATAGCTTCACATAGAGTATCTAATTTAGCCTCTAATATCAATAAAGCTATTGTAGTTGCTTTCTTTGATTTCTAGCTAATAGGTCCTTTAGCTAGCTTATAGAGATAAGCATAGGTTAATTTAGAGGACTTATCTCCCGCGAAGTCACTATCACAGAAGCTAATAAGGGTTGTAGAAGCTATAGTAGCGTGTCTAGACCTTCTATAAGTTATAGAATAACTTATAGAGCCTAGAAGGTATCTAAGCAGATGTTTAGAAGCATTTAAATGCTCTATATAAGGTTTAGCTAACGCTATTAAAAGCCACTAAACCAGAAAGGCAATATCAGGCCTTATAAGGAGCATTAGGTACATAATAGTCCCTATAATACTCTAATATAGCTTGTGATTAGAGGGGGAAAGAGGTTTAGTAAGGTGGGCTGCCTATTTAATAATTCCGGGTTATAGGGGAATTTTAGTAGGCCTAGCATCTTTTATATTAAATCTCTCTAGGGCTTCAGAAATATACTAGGACTGGTGAATAGTTAGGGTCCCTTTCTTTTGATTTCTAGTGATTTAAACGCCTAGGAAAAATTCGGCTGGCCCACGATCTTCTATAGGGTAAGCTTTGTATAATAGCTTCTTTAGCTTATTAATATAAGCTAGATCCGGTCCTATTAGAAGACAGTCATCCACATAAGTCGCTATATATGTAGATGTAGTTAGGTTAAAGAAGACAGCCAGGTTAGATATAAGGGGGTGGAAGCCTAATTTTCGAAGAAGTTCCTTTAGGGCCTGCTGCCACTCTCTAGAGCTCTGTTTTAATCTATATAAAGCTTTTTAAAGGAAAATAACCTGCTTTTAAGAGGGATTATAGCTATATTTCTTAAGTAATTTAGCTATTTTAGGCGAAGCAGCTTTGGCAAATTCAACGAATCCATCAGGGATCTGCATATAAATAGCTTCTTTTAATAAGCTGTTTAAGAATGCCCCTATAAAATCAACCTGTTCAACTTCCCAGTTATTACAAGCCGCTAGGGCTAGTAATATCCGCTAACTAGGGGGGATGCTAGTTGTAGCATAGGTTTCAATATAATCTTGACCTTCTATCTGCATAAAGCCTTTTGCAACGAGTCAGGCCTTATGTTTTATAGGATTATTTTCTTTATCCTTTTTAAGCTTATAAACAAGCCTATTTTTAAGAACTTTTTAGCCCTTAGGAATTTAGTCTATCCCTATAAATTTAAAAGTTCTAGTAGCTAGTAGCTGCTTAAATTCGCTAAAAGTTACATTAACCCATTTTTTGCTATCCTTGCTTTTTAATGCCTACTTCCAGGTCTTAGGCGTATCCAAATTGTGATTATTAGACGACGATTTAGCCTTCTATTGCGCCTTAAAGCATATCTCCTTAACAAAGGAAGATAGGTTGAAATCATTAATATCCATAGAATCAGGGTTAATTAAAGAATCTAAATCTAAAAACAGTTTTTTAATAGCACCCTTATTAGGGGCGCTAGAGCTTAGGCTCTCTAGGGGTAGCGCTGGAGGCATTACAGGCGTTGCAGCGGTCGTCCCGGGCGGTGTTATTATAGGCGCGGCGGGCGCTGCGGGCGCTATGGGCGCTGTGGGCGCTAGAGGCTTTAGATAGCTATCCTAAACCTCTAGATCTCGTAAGATATCGGCTTCTCCCTCTAAAGGATAGCTCCCTAAAGGCTTAGGGGACCCTACAGAGCTTATATCCTCTATAATCTTAATAAAGCTAGTCTTAACGACTAACCTTTTAGAGGGTATATAAATAAGATAAACGCTAGAACCTAGAGTAGCAAGCAGCCGGCTAGGGATAGTCCTAGGGGCTAGCTTCTAAAGCTTTAATCTCTGCTCCGGAGGTATTAGAACCTCGCAATAAGACCCTATAGCCCTAATTTTTAAGAAGTCAGGCTTATAGATAGTCTTAGGCTCTAAGTTAGCTAGAAATAGCTGCTTAGGGGTTAGGGGCTTAGTTATATTAGCGGTGATATTAACTAAGTCCACTATAGCTAGAAGGATATAAGACTATAGATATAAAGGCAGCTTAGACCACTAAAGTGTAGCTCTAAGCCAGTCTAGGATAACCCTAATAGCCCTCTTAACTAGCCTATTCTGTTCGTGAATATAAGGGCAAGAGGTACTAAAGCAAATTCCCTTAGAAGATAACCAGTGCTAAAGTTCGTTATTAATTTCAGTACCTCCGTTGAAGTGAAGGTGCCTAGGATACGCGTTATATCGGTTTTTTAGGGCCTTAAAGAAGTCCTTAATAGTAGTATAAAGGGTCTAACCTTCTTTATTAGCTAATAAAAAGCACCATTTATACCGGGATTTTCGATTAATAAGTATAAGGACTAGGGCCTTCTTATTATGTGGTATAGGTTTGATTTTAACCGTATCTCCCTCTAGGATATCTAAAACCCTAGGGGGGTCCTGAATAGGTCTTTTAGTAGGTCTTCTAATAGCCTTCGATTACATACAGGCTATGCAGTTAAAATCCTTATCTTTAACGGCGGAAAAATCAGGGATCCCTTTAGCTAATTTTGAAGATTTCTTAAGTAAAGGGAGGCCGATGTGGCCTAATCAAATGTGCTAAAGAAGGGCTAAATCTAGTAATTTCTTATAACTAGGATCTAGCTTTTTAGAGCTATTATCCCCTAGCTCCCTCTGTTGCCAGGCCTCTTAAGAATCACAGGCCTCTAGGGGCAATAGACGGCCACTATTGTCACCTAAGTCATTAGGGTATAGACCTTCTAAACCCCCTATTGAAGATACCTAACTAGGAGGAGCTTCGGTGGGATATAGGGCTGAATCTTCATCTTCTTCGTTAGAATCTAATTCTTCGATTCGTTGATATTCCTCGGGATTGAATGCTGGCTGCGGAATTTGAACCTCTATAGGGTAGGAAAACCCTAATTCGGTCTTATAGGCTCTTTGTTGTTAGTTGTAATATTAAGAGCCCATAAAGGAGAGGTGGGTTAAATGCTTGCAGATCTTAGGAGTAGCTTGCCCCTTAATCTGCAAAAAGAAGCCGTGTTTAGTAGGTTCTAGTAACCCACAGGGGCTTTTATTAGCTAGGAAAAGCTGATCTTTAGCTAGATAACCTCCCTTAAGATAGTGGGATAAACCGCTAACTAGGTTAGTATCTATACCAGGGAAATATAGGGTATCTAGCAGAGCTAAAGGCCTGTATTCTGGTGGATTTTTCTTGACTAGAACATTAAAAACAGCGGTGCCTCTTCCTTTAGGATAAATAGGTCCTCCTGCTGTAATTATAGGGCCGGTTTAACCTTTCTTAAGAGGCTTAAAGTCCCTAAAGAAAGCCCTATTATTACAAATATAATAAGAAGAACCTATATCGTATAGAAGGGAGTTTTTAACTATATCGTTAGAGTAGCTAAAAGTAGGCTTAGTAGTGTCACTAGTAGTAGTGGTACTAGAGGTATCTAAATTAGATTTAGAATCACTACTATCCTCGCTGCTAGACTCGCTAGAATCTAGTTCTTTAACGTATCCCGTGGCTAGGCTATAGCCTAACGCAAAAGCAGCTTCTTTTCCTTTATCCCCATTACCACTCTTCTTCTTCTGCTTTTTCTTCCTAGAGGCTTTAGAAGGGTTTGAATCCTTCTTATCCTGCTCTTTAGTGGTGTTAGTAGAGTCCTTCTTAGTATTAGGATTAGATAATAACTTCTTTTCCTTGTCCTTAGAACTTCCCTTATTATTAGAAGCCTTATAGCTAAGAGCTTTAGCCACAGGAGAGGTTTTATCCCTCTGTTCTTCTAATAAATCCGCCATAAGGAACTATAAATTTAGGGTATTTATAGGCAGCCCTTGTGCCCTAGTAGCTCTAATAGTAAATCTTTGTCTCTTAGCCTAACTAGGAAAGGTCTGCTTTAATGCATTAATATAATAGTTTACTTAATTAATAGGAGCGATCTCTACACTATAAAGTTGTAGTCTAGCTAGTAGGTTATTAAAATTAGTATTAAAAGCCTCTAAAGATCCCTTATAATTTGAAAAATTTAGGGAGTGGTAGCTAGTATATAGCGTACCTCGCTGGATTTCAGCACTCTGCGAATACTGCCTAATAAGGACTTTATAGGCTTCTTTAGGGGATTTTTGCTAACATATAGCTGCCTGTGGCCCAGGTTGGTAACTATCTCTTAATATCATTAAAAGAATAGCTTGATCACAGTTAGCTAGATGGCCTGCTAGGCTTGGATTATCTATAAATTCAGGTAATCCTAGGGCTCTAAATTGTATGCTCAGGGCTTGCTTCCACTAATTATAGTTTTTAGGGCCTTTTAACTTAGCTCCCTTAGGAATAGAGTGAACCTTCTTATTTAGTTCCTTAATAGCCCCTATATTAAAGGTAGCTTGTAAGTTACTAGAAGGTAAACTTATAGAAGTAGTAGTAGCAGGTAGGTCTTCTACTAGAGCCTTGGTATTTTCTTCCCTTAGCTTAGTAGAATCCTAAAGACCTTATATAATAGTCATGGTTTACGTTAATTTATCTAATAGATCTTTAATACTAGCCTTGTTTTTTAGATAATTTGACTTAGTATGCTTAATAAAATTAGTTAAGGTCTTGCCTTGTTGTTCAATTTGGCTTTGTATCTGTTGTTAAAAAGCACTAGCTTAAACAGCTAGACCTTCTATTTCTATCCTATTAGGGTCCCTAGGAGGGCTAGAAGGGCCTGTAGCAGGACCCTTACCCTTATAATTTGGTGGTGCTATCTCTAAAAGTTCCTATGCAAGATCTCTAAATTTCTTCCTGTTGCAAATAACGCGCGCTAGAAGCTAGGTTATGGTGCAACCGGGCTGCGCACGCAAATTGTGCGGTGGGGCTGTTTGAAAGGGTGCCTGTTGCACCCACAAGGGCATAATTGATCCCGGCCGCACGATAGTCTCGCTACTCAACTAGCTAAGACAGGAATCCACCCCACGCAAGTCATTTTCCAAGACCTCCGTAGTTTCATAGTATGTTTTATCGTTGTACCAGTACCCCACTAATGGTATAGGTACTTAGGTATTTAGACTATAGTCCGCACCCTCTTATAGGGTCAGACAACAAAATAGATGCGATCACATTAAACCCTAGCTTCGCGGTCTAACATAGTAGCAATTACGTGGTGTTCATAATAATCATACCTTTCTTCTAAATCAGTACTCTTCTCTTTAAATCAACCAATCATTTAATCTTTAAACGATTAGTACAAACACGGCAAAAGAGAGGCCTAATTCATCAACATCATGATCGGGCGACCCCAGCACGCTAGGATCAGTACCATCTATTAGTTCAATAATAACAACACCACAGGCATCCTCACAATGTCTAAGGAGTCTTCCAAGAGCAATAAGCCAGCTATCAAGCTGCAGGAGCCCTATTACTAGGACCTATGGTACAAGATAGTCAAGGCAAGAGCAGTTAAAGACAGAATTTAGGTCTTTATCAATCCTAACTTAATTATACAGCTAGATTGCCCTCCTAAGCCTCTAATCCTCGTAGGAAACAGGACTCCAGCGAAGAGAAGGGCAGCAGAGGCTACACAGAGTTAATTATCTATATCCGATACCATAGGAGTTCAAACGCGCTCACGTAGCGGCGGAGCTACAATTAGCAGCGCGCGGTAACCACAGGAAAGCTCTTCTAAAGGTTATAATATGCCTAAAGAGAGTTATTTTTAGTACCCTCAGCAACCTAACGATGCTAAAGACAGCGCATAGTTCGCGGTCCTTAGTAGTCGTTATTAGGTATTTAACAGCTAATTCCAGAGCCTCACAAAGGCCCTATAAGAGTATCACACTTAGTTTATAGCAACGCTTAGGCCTAAGTATAAGTAGATAACCTTAAGGCACGTATCCCTTCGTGATAAGATTAAGGAGCTTACAAGGAATATAATGCCTTTAAGCGGAACTATTAAGCATCATACTAAAGTCAATTTTAACAAGACTATTAAGCGGAACCTTGCAAAGGTAAACATTAATAAGTGGCTTACAGATGCTTTAATTAGCTATAAGAGATACTTCTAAGCAGACTGCCCTATCGCTAAAGGCAACTCACCTATAGAAATAATTAATAACGCCATTAGGGCACGATTCCCTGCTATCTTAGCTTAAATTAGCTTGTTAATTTATACAGTAGAGAGCGAGGGAAAGGTCCTAGATTTCTACAGCATCATAAGTAGAATCAGGCACCTAATCAAAGCCTAAGGGAGATCTTAGGTGAAGTTAAATAATACCTTTAGAGCTAAGCTAACTCTTAATAGTAAAACAAAGGATAAAGCAGAGAAGTTAACAAAGAAAGACTATATCTACTACAAGAAGCATAAGGTAAAGAAGTTAAGAGACTTATAGAAGGTCTATAGGGCACTCTACCTAATAAAGGACTAGAAAGTCAACAAGGAACTATTAAAGAAAGCAAAGGAAGTAATAAATCATCAGCCTAACAATGTAAAGAAGGCATACAACGCGTGGTTAAAGGATAACAGCGCAAAGGAGCCCAAAGAAGTCAATATAGCGTTTTTAGCTACAAAGGAGTCAGAGTCTTTAGAGGCTTTCCTCGCCTAGGGCAAATTACAAGTTATACTTAACAGCGGCACTTCAATCCACATCTTCAATAATAAACGCTGGTTTATAGACCTTAATTACAGTTAACAACCTGGAATTCAAGCCGGTTACAGTGTCACTAAGGCTCATGGCGTTAGCATAGCTTGGATCATCTTAACAGACAGCCAGACCCTCACCTTATTAAAAGCCCAGTACTAACCATTATTCTTCGCAAACCTTATATCTTTTTAGCTACTTATAAAGAAGGGAATAAGGTAGGATAACCTCACTAGAAGGGTCACAGACCCAGCGAGAGGTAATCGGGAGATATTTTAAACTTAGATTATCGGTACGCAGCTATGTATAGAGGGCTCAAGCCTATTAGATATTTTCGCTATCAAGGGAGATTCAAGAGACCTAAAGGCCGTGATAATAATGCCTGCGGACCTGTGGCATACTAGATTAGCACATCCAGGCAAGGATATAATGGATTAAGTGCTTAAGAAGCTTTAAATCCCTTTAAAGGAAAGGAGCGTAGGGAAATATAAGGTCTATTAGACAGCTAAGGCGTAGAGGCAGATATCGCGAGCGTCACAGGCAGGGTCATTACCTTCAGGGCCACTTTAGGTGGTCTCTTTTGACCTCTTTGCTCAATCATTAGGGTATAATGAGGATCAATACATCGCTCTTTTTACCTATAGAGCTATAGGATTACGCCACATCTTCACAATCCCGTTGAAAATGGATATTACGCTCTGCTTTAATCAGTTAGAAGCTATGTACGTAAGGGTGTACGGCATCCACATCGCGGTTGTAATAACTAATAGTGAAACTACCTTCTAGACTAAAAAGCAAGAAGAAGAGGTTATAAATAGAGGCATTATCGTTAGAAAGTCTAGCCTAGCTTACCTACATTAAAATAGGCACGCTAAACGGTCTAGGGGGGTGATAATAAGGGTTATAATAACTCTTATAACACAATTAGGCTTCCTAGAAGATCTCTAGCCTGTAGCTGCTAAAGCAGCTATTTACATCCTAAACCGCACGCCTTAAAAGCTGCTTAACTAGCAATCGCCTTAATAAGCGTTAAATAGGTGGTTAAGAGAAAACAAGCTTTAATAAAGTCACTTACCGGAGAATCTAGAAGCCTTAATAACTTATCTATAAGCCTTTGGTTATAAAGTATTTATAATAACGCGAAGAAGGCTTTATAAGGCAGGTCTAAAGCTTGCCTAGAGAGCTCACATCGGATACCTAGCTAGATACGTTTCCTCCACGTAATACCTAATTTAGGTGCTAATAATAAAGAGGAGCTACTGGTTCTTATTAAGTTATATTACCTTTAATAAGTTAATCTTCTATGCTTAAGAAAGAGGCCTATTACTAAGTGCAAAAGAGGTTAAAAAACGCTTCCTTAAAGAGCTAGTTAATAATAATAAGGATAAAAGCTCTAATATAGGGCTTCCATAGATAGCGTACCCTCTGTTACCGTAATAACCACTTAATCAGCCTTAATAGGATAAAACTCTCAATAGTCGCGATTAATTAGACCACAAGGAAAAAGAGAAAGAGAGTCAAGAAATAAATCTGCTAACTCCTCCGAATTCACCTGAACGATTTCTAGGTTCAACGGATCACATGCCGTTAAGTATTAATGATTTGCTTAACCCACCTAATAATAATAATATATTAATAAATCCACAAGATCACGATAATCTTAAAGCATTCGCTGCAGCCTTCGATCTAGGACCTAAAAGCAAAGAAAAGCCTTATATATTAAGGCTTCCCCCTCCTCCAGCTTATTATAATAACTTAGCTAGTTATCTAAAGGAAAAGGAATTCCGCAAAGCATAAGACAAAGAATACAATAAGATTATTAACAGAAAGGTAGCTATAAAGGTATCTAGAGAAGAAGTTCCTTTATATGTAAAGCCTCTAGGCCTTACTTAGGTCTTTGCTTATAAATTAGATAAGCAAGGCTACCTCCTACAATATAAAGCTCGTCTCTATGTTCTCGGGAATCATTAACTAAAGAATCATCTATTAACTCGAGTAGTAACTCTAGCTACTAACACATTTAGACTATTTATAGCCATTATATACTACTTTAACCTAGAAGCACACTAGTATAACTTTATTACGGCATTCCTAAATTCAGACCTTAATAAAGAGGTCTACTGTAAGATACCTCTAGGCTATAAAGATAAATAAGCCTATCTAAAGCTTCTCAGAGCAGTCTATAGGCTACAGAGAGCGCCTCTTCTATGGATAAAAGAGCTAATTAGCTAGCTAATCAGTGAAGGCTTCACATAGATCTTTAAAGACGTTTATGTGTTCATTAAGGACGGATTAATTATCTTCTTCTACGTAGATAACCTTATTACCTTATTTGCTAAAGGGAAATCACACTTACACAATGAATTTAGAGCAAGACTCTTTGTAAAGTATAACATTAAGGACCTTAGAGAGCTTTGATGGTTCCTAGGCGTTAAAATCATCAGAGATTATGCTAATAGGAAGGTGTGGCTTAATTAGAAATCCTATTAGGATAAAGCTGCCACTAAATTCAACATAAAGATCCCTTAACAAAGGCCTACAGCCCTAATAACCACTACACCGCTAGAACCCTTTAAGGGAGAGGTTAGCGCTTAAGATCTTAAGCGATATCAATCCTTAATTAGAACTCTGCTGTATCTAACAATAGTCTCAAGACCCGATATCGCTTTCGCAGCTTCACAACTCTCACAATACCTATAAAACCCAGGGCCATAGCACATAGAAGCAGCCAAAAGAGCCCTCAAGTATAGGTATGCGTGGGCAGACCTAGCAATTAAATACAGCAGCGATAACCCTGAATTAGAGGCATATAGCGACGCCTCCTTCGCTAACGATCCTATAACACAAAAGAGCTCACAAGGCTACGTTATAAAGCTCTTCAGAGGGCCTATGCTCTTTAAGGTAGGAAGGCAAGCCACCGTGACAACATTGTTAACTAAAGCAGAGCTTCTAGCACTTTCGCACTACAGCAAAGAGCTTATAGCCTTTAGATAATTGTATTAAGAGGTTAGGCTATACCTAGGCAATAACACACTTAAGATTAAATATAATAATATACAGATAATTCGCCTCCTTAAAGAAGAGTTCGTTAAGCTTATAACAAAGCTTCGGCACGTAGATATTTATCACCACTAGCTTTGTTAAGAGGTTATAAAAGGAACCTTCAACATTACCTAGATTACTACTAGAGAGATAATTGCTAATAGCCTCACAAAGCCTCTTACAGGGGATGCTTTTATAAGCTTCCGTGAGGCATTAGGGCTTGTACAACTGCCCTCCAGTATGCTCAGTAAAGAACCTAAAGAGCGAGCATCACACAATAACCTTAATTTAGACGGAATTACAACCGATTAACTGCTTTTTTACACTATAGAATTGATTTTAAACGTTGTAACGTTAATTTAACTAATTTAATTAATTTAGAGTTATTACAGGGAACCTTAAACAAGGTCCCCTAGGGGGGTGTGTTGCACCTATAAGGGCATAATTGATCCTGGCCGCACAATAGTCTCGCTACTTAACTAGCTAAGACAGGAATCCACCCCGCGTAAGTCATTTTCCAAGACCTCCGTAGTTTTATAGTATGTTTTATCGTTGTACTAGTACCCCACCGATAGTACAGGTACTTAGGTATTTAGACCGTAGTCCGCACCCTCTTACAGGGTCGGACAACAAAATAGATGCGATCACATTGAACCCTAGCTTCGCGGTCCAACAGTGCCCCTTAAGGTCTAAAAGTGGGTCTGCGGTATACGCGGGCAGAAAAAAGCCGGAGAAGATTCTCTACGAAAATTTTCTTAATACTAAAAATAACAGATAGGAATCGTAGGTAATAGATATTGCAGCAGCCACAACATAACGTATAGTGCGTGCAACGTAGTGCAATAGGTCAAAAAGCCTAGTATAGATATACTAGATATTCGATGATTTAAGGAATGCAGCGTATCTATAGAGTAGATAATATTAATATATAACGGTCGCGGCAGTGAATAGAATCACTAAAAAGAGGTTATGGTTGTAACTAGTAGTTACAGGTGCGGCTATAGTTGAATTTAACACGAAGGGTCTGATGTTGCGATGCGTGGTGCTAGTAAATGAAAGCTTTAAATTCTAGCGGTTTCCTTTATAATCTAAGAGCCCACAGGTCTAGTAGAGAGTAACTAGTACCTAAAATCAAGCACTAATCGCAGTAGAATAACGCAGTAATGTAGTAATCTTTAGGCCTTCTAGGCTTATAACCTATTAAAAATAGAAAGGGAATCTAGCTAGAGGGATAGGAATACCTCCCTAGTAGATTCTAACGCGGCGGCTTCTAGATTCACTATAGTATAACGATTCTTCATAAGATATAGAGCTTTAATAGTTAAATATAGTAGATTTCAGCTAGACAAACGATCTAACGAGCAATGAGAGGATTTTCTAAGTCCCCTTATAGACCTACCGACCGTATCGACGGAAGGGGGTCGCTAGCCAGGCCTTAGGAGCTATTTTTTATTTTCTATAAAATTCATTTATATATAAAAAGTAAAAAATCAACTCACGACCATACAATCTAGCCACCCACGTGCACCAACTAAGCAATCTAATAAGCAACCCTATAAATAAAATACATCATTAAATCCAGAAAAAATCAAGGATTCGAATAGTATAAGTCAGCCTTTTATACGACTACTAGTTCCCTAGTTACAGTCGATTTTAGCTTTCCTATAGGGTAGCCTAGTCGGCTTAGTCATACAAGCCTGTGGGTTGGTTGTGTGCAGGAACGCAGGTCATAGCCAAAGCTGTTGATCAGGACCAACAACGCTGCAGGCAACGCCTTGCAACCAACGTTGCAACAACGCAACTAGGCAACTAGTGGGCCTATAAAATAGTGCTATAAATAGCATAATTTTAACATACCCTTATACTAGCTAGCTCTATACCTACTATACTTTAGGGCTATTTTATAGTACTTTATAATATATCTAGTCTAGAAGTAATTATAGTACTATTAAGATTAGAGGGTTTTATTATAAGGCTTAGAGTAGAATAGCTCTACCTTATAGACTATTCTATCTTTATAGATCTTATTAGTATTTTCTACCTTTTTAAGGCTAAGAATAAGGGTAGTTCTTAGGGCTCTCTTATACTAGGGGTGCCTTACTATTACTTTAATAATATTTACTTTATTAGTTTTACTTAGTTTAGCTACTAGGTTTTTAATTAAGGTATATTTTATAAGAAAGCCTTTAACTATAATATAAAGTATATATTAGTAGAGGGTTACCTCTAGTCTAAATATAATAGGAATCTATTTCTAGTTATCTCTATACTAAAAGGTATTTTCTTTAAATATTATAATTATATCTCTACTAAGGAGTCTTCTAGCTATAATTACTATAGTTTAGCCTATTATTTTATTAACTACTAATACTATATTTTTAGTAGTTTTAAACTAGAGTAATTCCTATATAGTATTCCCCTTTATAAGGACTTCTTTATACTACCTCCTAGGGACCTATAAGGGTAGTAATATAGTATTTATTCTTTTTAGTATAGGGCCTATAGTAATACTTACCTAGGTTAGTATAGTATTATAATTAGATACTTCCTTAATTACTTCTTTAAGGACTTATAAAAGTGCCTCTTTTATAGTATAAATATTATTATTATTATTATAGTTTATTTATTTATATTTAGTTTAGATATAGCTTACTATCTAGAGAGTAAGGGATTTATAGGCTTACTAGGCTTTAGTTATTTTATTACTAGGGATAAGTCTAGTAATTACTTTATAATATTCTAACTCTTCTAGGTAATTAAACTAGTTCTAACTCTCTAGAGGTCTATTACTATTCTCTTAGATAGTAAATTATCCTATACTAGTATTAGGGTAGTGGTAGCTCTATACTAACCCCCCTACTTCTTTATTAATTACTATTAGTACCTTATTCTTATACCTACCTCTAGCTCTATTACTATATAATATTATAGAAGGGGGTAATTAAATAAGGTGATTTTAAATATTATATTTTCTTGCGTTTTAGAGATGTTCCCGGACCTTTAGGTTAGTGCGGAAAAGTATACAAAGGTTTATTAAGGATATATTATAGCTTACTACTATTATCTTTAGGCGCTATTTACTAAATAGTAGCCTACTAACTATAGTGTAGATATAGAATCTTAATACTACTATTTAGTAAGTTAGTAGCTATAATACTATAAGTAAGAAGTAAAACTTATATAGTAGTCTTAGAAGCTTAGGATACCTTTTTATAAGGAGATTATTCTAGGGTAGGAGCTAAAGGACTAGGAGTTGCTTAGCAGATAGTAGATATAGTGAACTAGGCATAAGTTAGTAGTAAGTAAGTAAGGAAGCAGGGCAGTAAGAGACTAATAATAAAGAGAAGAAGCTTAGAAGTAAGGGCTAGGAATAATATAATCCTAGGCAAGGTTAGTAACTACTAAGCAATAGCAGCGGGAGCGCTACTATAAGGCTACTAGGGCTAACTTATAATTTACGTGGATTAATTAAGAAGAATAAGGAAGAAAGGAAGAGATAAAGGGGGGGAAATCTAGGCTCTTTTATATTAACTATAGCCCCCTTAAGTAATCTATATAGGCAGCGAAAGTAAGCTACAGGTTAAAAATCAGCATTATAGCTACTAATAATAAAAATCATAGCTAGCTGCGCATACCTAGTAAGTTTATAGTAACTTCACTAGAACTTATAGTTAAACTTACTTAGATATATAGTGTCTAATACCCTATCTATTTAGCCTAATTAGAAAATTTAATATAGGGTGTCTACTTCTATAGAACTAGTAAGGAAGAGGATATAAGCACTTATAAAGTAACTCTATAGCTATAATTATATTATGATTAAGAGCTTATAAGTAAGGTAGGGAATAATCTATAACCTATGTTAATAGGGCTATTATATCTCCCTATACGCTATATTATAATATAAAAAGTTATATAGAGTTATATAGGAAAATTAAGATAGTAAGTTTACACTAACTAGGTAGCTAGTTATAATTAAGGGTAATTATAAAGAAGAGGGGGAACTATATTAGGGTTAAAGAGGTAATAAAGTAATAGAGGCTATAAAGGCAATAGTATTATATATAGTAGGGCCTAGTTATAGCTCATAGCGCCCTAGCTATAAGGTTGCCGCGAGCTAGTTATGTGTATATAGAGGGGTTATTTAGGCAAAGGTTGTATATATAGAATATGGGAGGCTAGAGATTAAAACCCTTAAGTATATATACCTACCTTTTAGCTATATAGCTGCTACCTGAATCATACCATCACCCTGTTTTATCATATTCGGCCCAGAAGCCTTAACAACAACCCTATAAATAAAATATACCATAAAATCCAGAAAAAATCAAGGATTCGAATAATATACATCAGCCTTTTATATGACTACTAGTTCCCTAGTTACAGTTAAGTTCAGCTTCCCTATAGGGTAACCTAGTTAGCTTAGTTATATAAGCCTGTGGGTTAGTTGTGTGCAGGAACGCAGGTCACAGCCAAAGCTGGCCACAGCCAACAACGCTGCAGGCAACGCCTTGTAACCAACGTTGCAACAACGCAACTAGGCAACTAGTGGGCCTATAAAATAGTGCTATAAATAGCATAATTTTAACAATACTTAAGGGTTTTAATCTCTAGCCTCCTATATTCTATATATATAACCTTTACTAAATACCCCCTCTAGCGTGTATATAACTAGCTCGCGGCGCCCTTATAGCTAGGGCGCTGTGAGCCATGACCAGGCCCTACTGTATATAATGCTATTGCCTTTATTGCCTCTGTCGCTCTATTATCTCCACGACCCTGACAACTTATTTAAGAGTCTCTTCTAATTAATACCTTACTAATCTATGGTTATCTTAAAAGGCAATAGGTAATTATAAGAAAGTGGTTAGTTATGAAGTTAACTAGTAATTATTGGAAAGTGGTTATGTGAAGTTAACCACTGATCAGTGCTGGTTACACTAGGTGATGATTGCGAATTATCCGTTGCGCGCGCTCGTGATAGAATTAATTAATAATCTATCCTAAGCTATGTGTTCTAAAAGGAAGGAAAGGAAGCTAGAAAAGAGAAGGCCCTTGTGAGGGAAAAAGGGTAGCTGCAGGTGTGTGGGTCACGTGGTGTAGTGGCCCCACATGACTCAAGCCCTGCCCTATCACAGGGCCGGCTTGTGGGCATGAAGGGAGGCCTCCTGCACGCGCATGCGTACGCGCGCGCCGGCCGACCTTCTTCCGATCGGGCCGACCTTCTACTGAAGGGAATTGCGGCTGCCAAGCGCGATTGATATCATGCTTGTTCCAACAATATTGCAGATCTAATTAATCCTTCCTTTGCTAAAGAAGGTCGCTGAAATATTAATATTCCAGCTATTTAATAAGAGAGACCTTATCCTTAGCAGAAGGCAACACTAGTATAGAAAGCGGTTCGCATTGGAGCTCTGCACCTCATCCCAAGACATCATGGTTAGTGTTAGCGACATGCAGAGATCAATTTTCACAAATCAATTTCTCCTGACGTCGCTAAGTGCTAGTAGAAGGCACATCACATGCCCCTTTCTCGAGTTTCGTGGAAGTTTATTTGTAACTAACCACTTTATGAACCCTATTGAAGCAAATTTCGCCAGTCACATAAGGAATTATGCGATGCTAGTCCTCCAACGCGCGTCAGCCCAAGATATAATGGCTAGTAGAGTAGCCCGCAAAGCTTTGCTTCCACAAATGAAGCTGCGTAGATTTTGCTAACCGCCGCCGAAGATGCATCATATGTCCCGTTTCTACTGTTTGGGGGGTGGTTTCCATCCAGCTAGCCACTTCATACACCCAGTTGCCTCCACCTACACTAGTCACGCAAAGATTAAGAAGATTATGTTAGTCCCGTTAGATGTGTCTAATCATTACGTCAAGTCTCCTTAGATGATACCCGTGGGCTGTCGGGGGGCAATACTCAAAAGCAAGTTGCCTCTACTTTTCTATTTCATCCTACCTCCTTCATCTCTCAAGCTATCATCCTCTTTCCGCTTCGCAACCATCACGTCACAAACCCCCGCTGCCACTTCGTCCATAGAAACGAATTCCATTAATCCTTTCTAATTATCTCAAACTGAACTCCCTAATCTCCACTACTAACATGCCATGCCAAGACATTCGTTATAACTAGTGATGCCATATCCAGCCTGCCTTGTGCTACTGGTTTCCCCGAGTTCAACTGGCCTTGTGGAATTCCGCCTACACAGGTCCGGGGTGTTTCCTTGGCCCCCTTTGGTGAAAATCTCAATCCAACAGGTATCACTATGTTAAACCAGCCTCGTCGAGTTTCGTTAGGTTAGAACGCTTCCTTTGTGCCCTTTGGTGCAGGTCTCAGTCCAATAGGTGTCGTTGTGTTAAACCCCGTCCTATGGAGTCCCGCCTTTACAAGATATCACCGCATTGAACACGGCTATGACGTGCCGCCTTCTCACAGCTAGAACGGCTCCTTTGCAATGGCCGAGACACGCCCTGCCCTGAGTGTTGATATGATGGATTCGCAGTAAGATTCTTATGCTACTCCGGTTATGCAGAAGACCAGTCCTTCAGCTTGGGGCTCAAAAATAAGCTCTAAAGGTCCGAGGTCCACCGACGAAGAATTATCCACCATTGTCGACTCCTCTCATAACGAAATGCTAAATTGCCATTAAGGAGATATTCAAATAAGCAAGCCTACATACATCCCTAGAGTTTCCACTTCCAGAAGTTCCGCCTTGTCTTAAAGCTATGCTCAACTCCTTGGGGTATCCCCTATTACCCGCATCCCTAGAAACTCCGCCTTCTCTTCAAGCGCAAACACGAACTAAGACTCAAGTCTACATCGACCTGACTTAAGGGGATAAGCCTTAATCAAGCACCTGCAGATAAGTTATGCCATCGCTTCGTCTAGAGAACATGGCTGAGGGCGCAGTACTAGGGGCGCCGGAATCTATGGTAGAGCCTCGACCTCGGAGTGGAATGAAACGGAAGCATAGACGCGACAATGAAGAAAGCAAGCCACCATGGACCGCCATCCAAATACAACCTCCGAACAAGAGGGCTCAGAGAGGCCTTAGAATGAGCAATATGACTAAGAGGATAAGGTTGAAGGCCAAGACAGTCTCATTGAAGAGCGAGGAAGGCAAGGAACCTCGCACATCCCATCGGAATAGTCTTATGTGGTCACCAGTAGACCTTGTGCAGGAAATAGAGAGCATTAACTCTATGTAGTTCTTTGTGGATAGTGGAAGCTTCTAAAATCTCTATTTATCCCTATTTATCCAAGGTCAGGGAGAATAATAGGCAGGATACATAGTGGAAAGGTAATAATGGTTTCGGTATTTATAAATTGTCTTTATTAATGGCAGGCATTGTTAGTGAAATGGACTAGGGAGATACTTCTAAAGAATTATAAACACTTGAAGTGAAACTGCGCAGATAAAACAGATAATGCATCCGCATCAAACGTATCACCAAGTTCTAAGTTTAAGAATTAAACCTAGTCCACCTCCTTACTCTCGTCATCTCCAAGTTCAGAGGTAGTCCAATAAGATAAGAAATCGCCGCCTTAAAGGGGTAAGCTAGATTAATATATCGCCAATATAGGTATGTAGTCAGCCTTCTAAGCAAAGCCAAGAGCCGCTAGAACGAACGGTTTCAGCTCACGCTCAGCAGATACGGAAGCTGCAAAAGAGATCTGTCTGACTTCACAATCTTTACAATCGTTACTAGCCTTATGGCAAAGTTAGTTTAGAGAGCCAAGTGGGACGCGACGCAAAACGGTGAAATGGACACGGAGATTTACTGTGTGCCCTAGACGCGGCTAGGTAATAATAGATAATATCCCAAGCATTCCTTCTTTTCAGATTATGTAAATGACTGTATGATGTAAATGACTGTATGATGTAAATGACTGTATGATGTAAATGAATGTATGATGTAAATGAAAATATTCGTGCCTCTCATTCATCTTCTTCGGCATCCTCCTTGGTTGTGGCACATCATTCGCGGCCGTTTCCGTAGCCTCATTCTCAACCTCCTCAACTCGCGAATTTTATTCGTGCATCTTATCTTCTTCGGCATCCTCCTTTGTTAGTGGCACATCATCCGCGGCCGTTTCCGTAGCCTCACTCTCAACCTCCTCAACTCGCAAATTATCACCACTGGCCTCCCCGTGCAATAGCAAGTTCTGCTCCAGCAGAGAACGTATGACCAAGCGTGAGGTCATTTCCTCCGTGAGGCGCTTGTTGATCTCTTCACCTTGCTCCTTGCGACGAGCTCGCTCCTCATCAGTATCCTCATCAGTCAATGCCATCCGCTTCTGCAGACCACCGCCAGCAGATTTGGGCAGGAAATCTGGTGCTAGGAATTTCCGAGATTTTTCCCCTGACTGAAGCAGAAGATCCAAGGTTGCTGCACCGAGATTGAGGACATTGTCGTGGCGGAAGGAGGTGGGATCTTGCAGCAGTTGAACCGCAATTCCAAACGCAACGGACATAATTGTTCCGGCGCCGGGAATGAAGCCAAGACCTAGCTCAACAACTTGAAGAACAAGTTTCATGATGAATGACGAGTATTGGTAGGGTCTCCAGCCGACCTCGACGCCAAATGTTGCGCTAAGGACACTGGCCACATCCATCTCGCGGAAGAACGCCGCAGCTTGATAGATTTTACCATTGTTCCAGGTTCTTGTAGACGAGGCACAAACAACCAACTCATCTCCTGGAACTTTGGTTTTGAACAAGCCCTGGTCAGGATTGCGCAGTTTGTGCGGAATCGTCAAGTATGCAATGATGTCGGGGACCTTGAAACCCCAGGTCAAATCATCTCTCCAACCAAGACCGCTCTGCGAGGTGACGGAAATTTTTTGAAATTTGCCTCTCAGGTTGGCGATTTCAAGCGCGCTTCTGTGTCTGAAGTCGATGACGACGTAGGTACACAGATTCTGGAAAGCTTGGTCGGTGGTCTGGGCGACAGGGAAATAGATAGCCCTGAGAGGGATCGTGGCATCAATCCACAACCACTGTGTGTCTTTGTGGTGAATTGCCACCGGGCGAAGGATGTACTTCCTCGGGCCACCACTATCAAGGTCCCGACATTCATTCCAATTGAGACTGTTGCAATGACTGTGTACAGCGAGCATATTGTCAGGGCTTTTGTCCCTGCTCTCGCCCACGAAGAATTTGTCCCAGTCACCAAAGCGTGTATTCCACCAATGACCATAACCACTACTCCATTGAGATCTTATATGGTTTTTGGTTGTCGTGTTTTTGTCTCGCCATCCGTTCCAGTTATATTCAAGAAGAACATGGCTGTAGAACTGGTTTTTGTTCTGTGCAGTCCAATTATTGCCAGCGTATTTCAGGGAAGATCTGACGAAGTAACATTCGCCTTCAGGGTAATAGGAAGCCATTTTAAAAAGTGATCTGAGCGGGAGATGTCAGTGTTTGTAAGGAGTCAGATAATATAGGTCATATCAAGACGATGGTGGTGATAATTTGAACAAGAAAGCTCCCTAGTATTAGGCAAGAAAGCCTTTATATAACAGCAATACTAGGACACGAATCTAGATGTCCCCAGTTTCCTTTCTCGCCTATAGTCCTGAGTTAATACCGCTTTAACCTAAGCCCTAGGCAGTTTCTAAGAAATGTGGGTCGCTATTACATTGCGTTATATTGCGTTGCGTTATTGCATTATATTACGTGATTGTATGGCGTTGTGTTATTGCGTTACGTTGCGTTATTATGTTGCATTGCGACACCGTGGCGTGCTTATTAGACGCTTCTAATCATCTAATTATTAGATAATTGGTAATCTAGTATAGTTTTCCTATTGCAAAGCAAACATCACCGCAGGAGTACTAGTTAATAGCATAAATTGCTACCCAGCTTTGACGACTACAGTCGGAAGGGATAATAAACAGAGTAAAGGCTAAGATTCGCAGTCGCTACTAGATAGGTGCTAGGGGCAGGTACATAAATGTTTTAAGCTCTAACCTTCTATATCTAATATAAGTAGTCTTCACTAGATACCTACCTTATAGGCACGTGGCTATCTATTAGCTAGCTAGCCTCTTTATTATCTAGTGAATCTAAGGTTCTACTAAGGCTCTACTAAATAATCGCCCTGTCTCTATCCTTTGCGCTCCTAACACTAGCGTAAATAATATTTAACATATATATATGTTACATTGCGTTAATTATATTACATTCTGTTATTATGTTGCGTTACGTTATTATATTGCATTATAAGGCCTCATAATAATAAAAAGGAAGGAAGAAATTTTATGGAAGACATTATAAGCATTTTGAGCCTTATTGTGATGGTCTGGGGCTTTGGCCCCAGATCCTAGTAATATAGGTGTCAATTACACAAGTCAGAGGGACTTGTACAATGCGTATTCTTTTGTCGCCTATAGCGCAGATGGATTAGGCATATCACCTATATAGTGGCGCAGACACCTATGATTAGCCCTTTAGGCTAGACTATAATAATTATATAAGTTGCCTAAGGTCATAGGTTTAAGCCGGCTACGTGCAAAGTGGTTAAGTTATAACAGGGCTCTTCCTAGGCTTATAGGGAGAAAAAGAGAGGTCCCTAGGGGATGCGCGGTATTACTAGCTAAGTGTGATGTTAACAGACGTCAGATTAGAAGAGAGAGAGGTCACATAGGGGAAGAGCCTATGTGATGGTCTGGGGCTTTAGCCCTAGATCCTAGTAATATAGGTGTCAATTGCACAAGTCACAGAGACTTGTACAATGCGTACTCTTTTGCCTTTAGTGCAGTGGAATTGGGCATATCACCCACATGGTGGCGCAGACACCCGCGACTAGCCCTTTGGGCTAGACCGTGACAATTGTACAAGTCGCCTAAGGTCATAGGTTCGAACCGGCTGCGTGCAGAGGGTCATGACAGGGTTCTTCCTAGGCTTACAGGGATAGAGAGGGTTGGACTCTCCCTAGGGGATGCGCGGTATTACTAGCTACGCGGTTGTGATCTCAACAGACATTAGAAGAGAGCGTGGTCATATAGGGAAGGAGCGCCGATGGTAAGCGAAATCATGTCAAGGAGCGCCATGTTGGAGAGGAAGTCGAAGGCAGTAGCCGTGAGTTTAATATTGCTAAAACATAACATTGCTTGAGCAACTAGGGATCTAATTTGACAAGTTAGTTCCTTGATACAGATCCATTCTCGATTGCGATTCGCCCTCAGTCTCGCTTCGATATTAAGTGGGCAGGCTGGCACATCATTCTTAGTGATGATAGCATGCCTCTGCCTGTACCTTCCCAGGCCTCTCATGCTATTTTCCAAGTACTTCTGACGGGCAGGCTGAGCTTTGGGATTTTTGTACCTCTGCAAGACCGCACCGTGCTGCCGCACAAGCGCACGCTGTTGCTGACTTCCTGGCACTACCCGGTCGATGCGTCGCTAAGCATCCTTTGCCTGGCGTTTGACTGAGTCATACTCTCGCATGAAAACATCCATACCTTGCTGATTGGTATACCAATAGGATCCACCACCAAAGTGTTCAACATAAACATTCAGGAACAGCATTCGCAGTCATGACTCAAAACTCAAAGGCTGTGACTTGCGAACCTGCTGTCTTCCTCTGAACAATCCAATATGATATGGCGATTCAAACCGCACTCTTGGCTCGATTTGGCCAAGAAACATTCCCTATCAAAGTGTCCTCATTCATCTTCGTGGCAGCTCCCATACCATCCTTTCGGCAGACTTGGTCAAGGATTGCCCCCGCCCTCCAGAACAACAAGCAAATACTAGAACCCTTTTGTTCAAGTTTCAGGTTGACCACCTTCTATTCTTGATACGCGCTCGGCTTCATTAAACGCCTATTACATTACCGGACGCTTCGCCCAATAGACCAGATTGCTACGATCCAACCAATCGCTTCGTGCCATGTGCCCTGACAAATGCCGCGAGACAGCTGGCGCCTAACAGATCATCTTACACGGTCATCACACCACAATGCGCGGTACAACAGTGCGCGAAGGCAGACGGAAAAAAGTTGGTTGCCAGTAGTTATTTAGGTAATGATGAGGTTGGGGTCTTCCTATCAGCCCATCTCAATGCTCTTCTTGCGGAGCTTTCCGAGCCTGGCTGTCTCACGTCTAGCTGCATCAAGGATGCTTTCTTGTGTTGCGAGAGTGCTTTGCTGCCGCTCGACATGATTTAAGCGTTCATGCTCCTTCTGTACGAGATGTTCCAATCGCGACTCAGTTTCCGCCGCCTTGCCTCTCAGAATGTCCAGTTGTCTTTGGTGCTCTTCATCGACTGCACATTGTTCTGCGCTTGGCTGCATGGACTTGTCACCGCCGCAAATTCGACGGGGACTCGTGTGCTGTTCAAATGCCGGGCCTCCATGCGCAGCTTCCGGTGCCTCGGGTGCCGCGTTGATATCGTTGACAGAGAGGCTGGTGTTTTTCCAAATAATGCAAAGTACATGGATCGTTGAATGAACAATGATGACAAATTCGGGTTCTGTCTTTGAAATTTGCCATGGAACACATCTAAATACATGAACCGCTTGTCTCGGGCCAGATCGTTTTTCGCTGGCTGACCACTTGCACGGACTAACTTTGTAGATTGACCAGAAACTTGGACCAGGCATTCGCCGCCACTTTGATCTGCATCCGAATACGCATTCTCTAGCACACTTCGGGTGGTTTTTTCGCTATCCAGACCTACGGACCTCTTCATGCAATCAGTCGCAAGTTTAATGTAGTTGAGGTCGTTGAAGAATCCACCGAGGGATGGCATCAGGCACCCCTTGGGAAAGTCCAGAGGTGGCTAGAGCTTCACGCAGATCGTGCTCATAAATTACGGCAGGTAGCCGGTTTTGCAGCTTCCCAGGGTCCAGGTCATGCTGCAGTCGAAAAAGTCCCTTCAGTCTCTTCACATTTTCGATGGTAGGCCCGTCGTAGTCTGGGAAGCACAAAGCATCTACTTCAGTTCAAACTGTTCCGAGGTGTTCAAGTGCCTTCTCAGCTCTGATGCGACGTGATACAACTCCAAAGCCAGTATTCCGAATTTTGCTGTTGATTTCTATTTATAATAATACGTGCTTTTATAGAGGAGAATAAAAGGGCATGAGTTTATACGTTGCGAGTAGACCAATTTTTACTTTGGTGTTATGTTCAACACCTAACCTCGAAACACACCACTGAGCCACATTTTTTATAAAAAGGCGTCATCCCTCTAAGTAACGAAGTCTTTCACGTATTAGTATTACCAATAATCCAGAGAAGAAGAACCTCCGAGAACGCATCAATGGCTTCTGGGAGAGATTCGCGAATTAGTCTAGCCAGTTTGGCATCAAAGTCCAAAACGCAGCACCCCGACACGAAAAGCTACGCCGCATCATCTACGGAAAAGTTCAAGCCTAGTCGTTCAAAGAAGCACAAACCCAGTCTCCTGTCTATTCCACAGCAAGATGAGCCATATTTTAGCACAACCAACACATCCGAATCGATGGGCTCTAGACCTCTTTGGACCGGCTACACCAAAGTCTACAGTCTTCAGTTTGGGGCGAGTGATTACTTTCCCGTGGCTGAGCAAAAATTTCAAAAGAAGGATTCCATCCCTGACCAAAATCCTGTTGTCATTATTGAAACCTTTGCTCATTCTGCAACTCGTGATAACACTAGGATCACGTAGATTTCTGTTCTATTCAGAGACCTCTTTAGGACCCAGCTAGCTAAGGTCGTCCATGTTCAAGATGAATTATCATATTCAGTGAACAAGGACTGCTAAGAGGTCTAGGTCAATTTGCCAAGGAAGATGTCTATCTAAAAGGGTTTTTAAAGCCGTCTCATACATGATTTAACTCTTATCCTTGTTCTTATACTTCCGGGCACACTCGTCAGCCAACTGTTGAAGCTTTGGCTTGTCATACTTCATCTTGGTCTTGTATTGGCAAGTTTTGCCATCCAAGACAATGATTGTGTATGTGATAACTCCATCTTCGCCGGTGTTGTAACTGTAATTGTAAAATGTGTTGTTGACCAGCGCACTATCCTCGGAGCTCGTAGAGCTGTTTGAGCCATCCGATCCGTTGGTGTTCTCGGGCTGAGAGGCGCTCGCCGTGGCGGAGGTGTCGCTGCTGTTGGAACTTCCAGGAGACGACATGGAAGTTCCGGTGTCAGAATTAATGATACCGCTACCGCTTCCGCTACCACCTTTGCCGCCGGCGGTGGAAGTAAGGTTTCCATTCATCGAGCCTGTGCCTCCGGCTTGGTTGGATTGGCTGGATTGGCCAGATTGACCAGATTGACCAGACTGTGATTGACCAGATTGACCGGATTGACCAGGTTGTGATTGACCGGATTGACCGGATTGACCAGGTTGACCAGGTTGACCAGATTGACCAGGTTGTGATTGACCAGATTGACCGGATTGACCAGATTGACCGGATTGATCAGGTTGACCAGATTGACCGGATTGGCCAGGTTGTGATTGACCGGATTGACCGGATTGACCGGATTGACCAGGTTGGCCAGATTGACCAGGTTGTGATTGACCAGATTGACCAGATTGACCAGATTGACCGGATTGACCGGATTGCCCAGATTGACCGGATTGACCAGGTTGTGATTGACCAGATTGACCAGATTGGCCTGGCTTCCCGCCTCCCAGAACGCCATCGAAGAAACCGCCAACACCGTTGCCACTGCCGTTGCCGCCGTCACTGCCACTGTCACTGCCACTGCTACCGCTTGAACTCGAGGCCGATTTGCCTCCCGAAAAGATACTGCCGAATATACCACCATCCTTGGCACTGCCACTAAAGCTGTCAATGACATTAGTCGCATAATCGCCCGAGCCACCACTGCCACCAGTAGAACCTTGCACAATTCGATTGGCGGACTGGATCGCTTCTTTGGCACCGGGGACACTGCTAGACAGCTTATCGATGGTTTTGTCAATGGTGATGTCAAGGGACTTGAGGTCCTGCATGGCCTGGGGCTTGCAGGTGGGAATCAATCCGAGAATGTTGTCGGCCAGGTTGTCAACGCCTCCCTCCAGAACAGAGAGGACGGCGCCAAGAGGTGCCGAAGCAGAGGACTTGGACAACAGGCCGTTCTGCCCGATGACGGTCTCGAGCAGCTTTTGATGGACAAGGACAAACTAAACTCTCGACAAAATTAATATCCGCAACGCGGCTCTGAAACGGGGTCCCCCGAATGAACGTACGTCGTGGAAAGCTCTGCAAACGTCGGTCTGGTCGGAGTCCTGGAAATCAGAGGTGGCAGTGCTCGTGGAAACCGTCCTGAGGGTTTCAAAGGCCTGCACAACAATGTCCTTGAAATCGTTGACCAAGCTCTGGTGAAAGTTGTTCAGCATCTTCACATGCATGTGTATATTTGATCTTCGCCATCAGCAAGAGGGCATGAGAGACTCACCGGCACGCTGCTGGAGAGATTGTCGGGATTGAGGTCGTTTGCCGCATCGGTTGTCTTGGAGGAGGCCTTGGTGATGCCGTCAAAGGCCTTCACAATATCCTTTGAAGACAAGGCGGCCGCCCCTGTCCCCAGGAGGGCAACAGTGCCGACTCGCAACAGCCTCATAGTTGGCAGGAATACAGAGTTGAAGAGAATGATTTGGGCCCCAGGAAGTCAGTCTTGGCGCACATGGGAATATGATTATTCGTGGTGGAACAGACAAGACAGTGTATTAGTAGTTTCCCAACGGAACAGGCATGTATAACCAAATCGTATTCAGATCGACTGTAGTATATTCAGAAAGCTTGATTGTGCGCAACTTTTTCGATTTGCATTCATTTTGACAAGGCTGGATTTCATTCCTCTGACAGGTCGCAAAAAAGCTTTTAGGAATGACTCGGGGCGTTGTTGTCGGTCGACGCTGATGAATCGCGGCTAAAACTGCAATGGAAAAGCACGTCGTTTGGAAAGCGAGATCAGCTGACTGTAGAGGGAATGCGCGATTCCCTTGCCCATGGGACAGGAGGGCAGGGGTACGATTCCCGCATTGGATCAAGCACGCACGTTTTTCATCTAGCTCTGGAATGTGAGATCGAAGACTTTGTCGGGCCACGCAGGCGACTGTCTTGGGCTCCGAGGTCTGGAATGTGCATGCCGACGTTCTTCGGGTAAGGCCAAGGTCTACTCCGCACATCCAATTGGTATTTAGTCTATGATGCAGCGCCTTTGATCGACTTTGTGAAGTGTGGCATGAGCTCGTCATGTCTGTCACTGGTTGTGCTGGAACTCGTGGTGATTTGTACAAGCAAGGGGCTGTTACCTGTATTCTTCCGAGACGGTAATATCATGTATTGTCATGTTACCTTGGCTTGGTTCCTGTTCGACAAAGTCTGCCACATAAGATGTTGAACCCTTTGATTTTCAACACGATAATCGCATCCATCATGTACTGCGATCTGCGTTCCGGCATCACATCAGATGACGGCGAAATGGTGACGGAGCAAGCCCACTCTGCCTGAACTTGAGCCTGGGATGGGCATTCGCTAGCTTCTGATATTCGGAATATTTTGTCAGATACGACGACCCTTAATGCGACAACGAGTAGAACAATGGAAAGCCTGCTGGTGGCGGTTGGTCCTGGATCACGCCATTTGTCAGGGTCGCCGATCCTCACACCAACAACGCCATCTATCCAAATGTCTCGCCTTCTAGGCGTTGTCTGAATTGTTCAGTGTTACAAATTCTAGGGGTGTACAATGCTATTGTCGACTTGAACAACAGTCATCACACCCACCGTCTACAGTCCATGTCTAAAAAACTCCCAAAGCAATGAATGGCTGACAAAAGCAAAAAGTCCCAACTCCATGACGACCACACATTACTTCATTGTACTTGTGTGCTTACTATTTCCATGTCCTGCAAACGAATCGTGTGTGTTGACCCTGTCGATGTCGTATGGGTTGCCCCCATATCGTGCTGCCACCGAGCTGGCATGGCTCTCTGCGCGAGAATGTGTCGTCTTGATGGGTGCGAATCTTGTCTCGTCATCTGCTGCTATTGAGTCCCGACTTGAACATCTTCCGCCCGTCTCCATCTCACCATCTTGGCCCTTTTCACCAGTGTTCGTCCCATCAACGATTTCTTGCTGTCGCAATTTCTCCATGAACGCAGCAGACTGAGCAGCAAACTTGCACTTGGCGCGAATGCGGGCGCCGTATTTGTAGAAGAGAAAGGGAAAGGGCACGCAAGCCAAGGCGAGAAAGGCGGGGATGGTCGAGGCCCAATGGATGCCAAGATCCTTGTACATGTATGTCGTGAACAACGGGAACGCGGCGCCAAATAAAGATCGTAGAACAGAGTTGGCCGCCAACACGGACGCCGCGAAGATTGTGTAAGAGTCAATCAGGTAGTTCATGATGCTTAGGAAAACCAAAACCATGCCAAACCCGAACGGGACGCCAGCGAGGATGCTCACAATCCAATGGATGGATTCTGAGTTTGTCCACGCAAACCAGAAGAGCCCTATGGGTAGAGCGATGGACCCGACGAGTGTCGGGGGTAGGCGAGCCTCGGGTGGCGCGGATCCTCCAAATTTCTTCTGTGTTTCAATGTATCTGTTGTTGGAGGGGATCGTGTAAGCGATAGCCGCAAGCATGCCCACCATGATGCCTAGGAAAGCTAAGCCTCCTACACCTTGGTTCCATCCTCGGTGCTGCTGGTAGACGATTGGAAACGCGGCAAATAGCATGTACAAGGTTCCGTAGACAATGGCCATGTAGATGGACAGAAGAAAAACAATGGGCTCTTTGAAGAGCAAGACCCACGGACGAGACAATGCAGTTTTGAACGACTCGGCCAACGTCACTCGCCCTCGATCGTGGTCGAGCTTGCTCACGTAGTGCTCCCCTGTTAGTTTGGATAACTCGGCGGCTCGCTGGCGCAGAAGCACTGGAGAGTACGTTTCGGGGACAAGCAAGGTTCCCAAAATCCACACGGTCCCGGAGAAGGCTGTCAGCAATCCCATGACCCAGCGCCAGCCGGCTTCCATGCCCAAGAAACCCCCTGCAACGGGGCCCAGGACAGGTCCCAGAAATGGTGCGGCGGCAAAAATGGCTGTGGCGAGGCCTCGCTGATCTGCGTCGAACATGTCTGCGATGGTGCCACCAGCGTTGGTAAGCGGTGATGAGCCAAAAGAACCTGCGAGGAACCGCATGATGAGAAGGGTCCACATATTCTGTGCGCCAGCGCAGCCAGCATTGAAGGCCGTGAGACAGGCGTAAGTGGTGAAGAACAAGACTCGGCGACCGAATAACTCGCTCAACGGCGCCCAAAGGAGAGGTCCGACGGCGAAGCCGAGGACGAAGAGGGACACGCCCAACGTTGCTACTTCTTGGCTGACATTGAAGTCCGCCACGATTTGTCTTAATCCTCCAGTATAAGCCGAGGATACGAGCGACACGGCCAAGGTGGCGATGGCAACGGTGATTGTGATGAGCCATTTCCTGAAATTGCTGAAATTCATGGGATTTCGAGCATCACCGGGTATCCAATGGATCACATATGGGTCGGAATCGGTCCCGGAGCCGTGGTAATGGTGGCTGAGGACATGCTGGGTGATGCCGGCCTTGTCGCCAACAAGTCTCCAGTATGGTATGGTCTTGGGTAGAACAGGCTCTGCTGTTCCGGAGAGGTCGTGGGAATTGGATCTCATCGTCGTCGCGCTCCGGCCGCCAAGACACTTGTTGCTCTTGGTTGGATGGGAGTCGTGCGAGTATCGAACGTCTCAAAAATGCGGTATGTTGCCACGAAGGGGAACCAGATGGCCGGTCAGTTGTGTCCCTTGTCGCGCGTGAAACCGAGACTTTTGCTGAGACTTTGTTGAGACAAAATCCCGAGAAAGCGAGAGCGCTCTGCAGAAGGGAGGGGGCATCTAAGGGGCACGTTTTTGACAGATGACGCAGAACGGCAATAGATGGTTCTTATAAAATCCGTGCCGATTCACACGCCCCCGTTGAATCCGCTAAGTCCGATGGCTCTGATCCACCATGGACCACCAACAAGTTGCCATCCCAAAGAGTCCAATGGGCCGAAGTCAGATGGGGGAGCAGGCTGAGGTGAGATCATCCTCGAGTGAAAATCAAGTGCGAATGGAGCGTCGTTTCCCAAAAACCAAAAAAAAAACAAGTCTCAACGACCCCGCTGCCAAAGAACCTGTCGTGCACGGGGATTTGATAGGCGCATGGTGCGGAGAATTGTGAGCTGGTTGGCTCGTGGGCAGCATTCAGTTAAATCTCCGGATGGGGGGAATCTCAAAGTCCGCTGCAAAGGCCGGTCCGTGCCAAAGCGGGGATGCAATCCGACTTGTACGGAGTATTATGCCGGAAAAACTACCAGTTAATTCTCCGATCGTCATCTTATTGACAAGACGTAGAGCGCCCCCACTTCCTCAGAGATTTCTTTTTTCCGTGGCTCCTGCGGTTGATTGACAAATACTTGAATGGGATTTCTGAAGACTGATGTGTGGAGTACGGAGTACAGCTCCAAACTCTACAGTTCCGAGCATCAAATCTGTCGGCTTGCCAGCAACGTTGCAATTTTAGCAGCATGAATTTGGCAATCCAATCTTCAAAAGCCTACATGCCTTTCTCGTGTGTAGTTCGAGCCTTGCAGATGGTCTAGACAGCTCTCCATAACGTGCATGCCAGTTCTATTGATACCACATTCGGGATTGATCTGAGAATTTTTTCCTGCAAATGTGCGCTATTCACCATGTGAACTGTTACACGCGAGTTTCTCAAGGCGATTATTCGCAGATGTCTTACTCAGTCTTTGATCCCAACATGATTAAAATGCGCGCTAGCAACGATCAAACCTACAATCGTCTGCAAGAACGAAGCCATGTTGCAGGAATAACTGTTGCAGGCTAAATTAGGAAAGCATCGTAGTTTGCATTTGGCGTAACCTGCCCACATATACTACATTACTGAAATATGGTTGACGGTGGGGAATAGTAACATGAGCCAGATACTCGCATCGATTCATAAGTGGCAAGCTGCGAAAAAGGCGTCAATTAAAGTCCTTGTATAAATGAGCCGTCATGTCCATGTGCTTGGTTTTCAATCTGCTCCGAGACTCGAGAACGCACACATCCATATATGTACCGTTGCTTGTGCTCTTTTCGTATCGAGATTGTCAGAATGAAGGTTCTCTGCGCTCTGCGGGCCTGCCTTGCCCCGGCAGTCGGTGCTTCTCCCCACATGGAGATGAAGAATCCACCGGCCGCTTCGCTCTAGCTTCAATCCTGTCAGACCTCTCGTCACACGATAAGTCTCAGCGCTTAACCGCTTAGATAGCTTAGACACTAGGACTTACTATTCTAGTCACTTTCCAGAACTTTAGTAGTTATATGGCATATTTTTATATAAGTAGATTATACCCTCATTTCTGATCCTAGCTACGCGGTCCAACAAATCCCTATACCGGCGGCGGCATCGACTATGACGACATGACTTCACCTCTCCGATTGTGCCCAATGCAATCTGAGGGAAGTCGGAAATTAGAAATTACATCATTTTCAGCAGTGGGTCGCTTCGTGATTGGAGCGGCTTTGTCACTGGGTCCAAGCACTGAGTCAAGTGGGTTCGAGCTGCTGGTGAGTGGACTCTTATTAGGGTTACCTTTGCAGTAGCGCTGTGCATATCACGTGGATCTCCCATGTGCCTTTGGCCCCCAACCAGCTCTCCATGTTTATCGGTTGATTGGCCCATCTCATTCCGGCAATCGCAAGAAGCTGTACATACATACATACGGACATCTCCCATCTCAATCGGAACGTTGGATGAATTCGAATCCAAATCGACGCCATCCATCTCCCATCTCGCCCGTGTCACCAGTGACCACACACCCAGGCAGACGGACGGGCAGGCAGTCCCACCCATCCCCGCAATCCGTACCTCGTTCTCTCAGCACCTTGCAGCGCCGTTTACCACGTTGACAACGTCGGCGTCAACACGTCGGCGTCAACACGTCCGGGAGCCATGTTGAGCCCGCAGCCTGTGAGACTCGAAGGGCAGAAGCGGAAGCGCTTAAAGGTCAACAGCGCGTGCGACGCGTGTCGGGACCGAAAGACCAGATGCGATGGACGACATCCGGTCTGTCTTGCCTGTGAAACCCGGGGCTGCGGCCAAAACTGCCGCTACACAAGAAGTCGAGGGAGCGACGTCGCTGCCGAGCCTGCCATCTTGCGCCATGAGTCCCATGACCAACGACAAGAGTCAACAACTCCCGTCGACAGATTCGCCCCTCCCCCGGCATCTGCCGACTCTGCCGACTCTCTTCGACGCACGTCGCCATCAGCTTGGGAGTCGCCAGCAAAGGAAAGCGACGGGCTGGCGACCCTCACCAGCTACGACGACAACTCTACATATGGCTCTTCCTCCACGGTCGCCTTCTTTCGTCGAATTCTGTCGGCCGACGATGCCATCAAGTCAGCTGTGCGCTTGGAGAGGGTAGAAGATGGTCGGCCCCGGCAAAATACCCTTGCCGAGTCAAATGGTGGCGCTGCGATGCTCCCGCGCCGTCGAGATGCCGATAAGTTTGTCTCGTGCTACTGGAGCTTCATACACCCAATGTTTCCCCTTCTGCACAAGCCAACCTTTCTCCGCCAGTACACTCACTTTTGGACGACGGGACCCGGAAACCTGGATGCGGCATATTTCAAATCTGGCAGAGGTCATGCCGTCTTCGTGTCCATGCTCAATCTTGTGTACGCGTTGGGCTGCCAGTTCAGCGACCTCATCCAAGATGCGCAAAAGACGTCGGTGGCTCACGAGTTCTACGAGAGGTCCAAACAATGCTTTCGACACGACTGGTTGGATTCGGCCGACCTGTCCGTGGTTCAAATCCTGCTTTTGAACGGTGTGTACTTGCAGTCTACCCGGCACGCGAACCGCTGCTGGAACTCTGTCGGTCTTGCGATACGGGTTTCCCAAATCTTGGGATTGCACGTCGAGGGGCAGAGATCTACCATGTCACAGCTGGAGCGGCAGATGCGGAGGCGCATATGGCATAGTTGCGTCAGTCTGGACAGGTCAGTTCGTTCGTCCGTCCAAACCCCCCCTCCTTGTAGTCTCTCACGGGACGTTCTGACCCATTCGTAAAGGCTCTTGTCCATGACATTTGGCCGGCCGACAACCGTGCATGGGCCAAATATCGTTCCCTTGCCTCTCCTCATAGACGATGAGTACCTCCAAGTGGACGGGGTGGGAAGTCAGCCGCCCGATAAGCCGTCTTATTTGGGTCTGTTCGTGAATTCGTGCTTTCTCATTGACATTCTCCGCGACGTTCTGCAATTCGTCACCACGTGCGAGCCAGATGCAGACAAGATGAGCGACGAATCCGGGATGACGCCCAGTTCGAGGATGTTGGCACAAGTTCTGGAGCTCAACAGGCGACTTGACCAATTCTCCAAAGCATTGCCCAGCTACCTACGCTTGAGCGAATCGGAGGTGGAAACGTTGCAATGTGACAACGAGGTTGGGTTCCAGAAGAAAGTCTTGTACTGTCGGTAGGCCGAATCCCACTCCAGATTGGGTCATCCAGAAGTTGTAAGCTGAAGCTTTTCGATAGGTTTCTACTGACGAGGCTGCTTCTGCTGCGCCCACTGCTACTGGCAACCATGGCTGTCCCTGCTGATGACGCCCCGTGCTACTCTTTGAGCGAAACATTGGATGATGGTACAATTCGGCAATGCTGCCAACTATGCATATCCACCGCGTACAATCTCATCGATGCAGTCTACGTAAACCTGGGGACGGTGCACCGCAGCTCGAGCTGGCACTCGGTCTACTGTAAGTTTTTTTTTTTTTTTTTTTTGCAATCATGACGTGGCACATCAAGGCATTGACTCGGTCTCTCAGTCACGTTCTCGTCAGCCATTGTGTTGCTCGCATCTCTCAAGTCCAATGTCCTCGATATACAAACGATGCATTCATCATTTCGGCTTCGCTGGACCCGCTGCTTAGCTATCCTAGACTGGCATAAAGACCACGTTCATTCCGCAGTCCATGTGATCCGTTTACTCAGGGCGGTGCAACAGCGAATGTTCAAGCTAGACGAGACGGGTTGGTTTCCTCTTCCAAAAAAAAAAAAAAAAAGCCCCTTATCCCTTGTATATCCATGGCTGACCAGTTGAGGGACAGAGGCCACAACAGCATGTGGTGGAGGACCGAGTCTCACGCCAGTCTCGTCCCACCTGAGCAATACGGAAGCACCGAATTTCGGAGACGTAATTTCTTTCCTGGATGGCAATTACAAGGATTGTTTCGGCACAAACCTCACCAGCTTGGATTGGTTGGAACTATTCCAATCCGAGGCGTAATCAGGGGCCAAAAGTATGTAGGCTACGGGCGCAGCAGGAAGGGTATTTTTTTTCTTCTACTTTCAAGCCTAGCTACTTTGCTGTGCCGAGCCGGGTATCGCATGCATGCATGCTATACATGTGATGTGACCAAGTTGTCTGTCCAGTTCAGCTTGTTGAGCGGATGGCTTTGGCGATGGACTCGGCGACCTCGTTCGGCTTCGTCAGTTGCGGACTATGGCCGGCGTCGATCTCGTCTGTCCTGATGCCATAGCCCGCCGCCGTGCCCTCCACCATCATCTTCTGAATCTCGGGCGGGATCGCGTTATCGCGCGAGCAGTAGAGATATGTGCAAGGCACGTGTTTCCAAGCCGCGAAGGTGAGCGGGCTGTGCATGACCCGGTAGCTCTGCGGCTTCAGCTGCCGCACGAGCTGCCCGACCTTGTCCTCGGGAATATCGTTGTAGAAGATGTGCTCCGGGGTGTCGGGGTTCACCTCGAGGCCGTCCTCGGAAACGCGGAACCAGGGAAGGGCATTGCCGCCAAAGGCAGCAATGAGGGATGCGTTCTCGGGAATGATGAATGAGGTGCAGAAGTAGAGGTGGACGATCTTGTCCCTGGCCGCCCCGTCCCCGTCCCTGCCAACAAGGTCACGCAGCGCCTGGCAGGCCGGGATGCCGCCATACGAGTGGGCCACTATGGCCACCCTCTGGCCATTGGCAATGGCCTCGGACACGCGCCGGCGGATGACGTCGACGTCCGGGTCAAAGCTGCCGACGTGTTCCGGGGGGCCGACGGAGGGGAGCTCGATCAGCTCGGTCTGGAAGCCCTCCTGCCGGAGGATCTGGGCGACGGGCGCGAAGGACTGTGCGCTGTGCCACGCGCCCGGCACGAAAAGGACGGTGATTGGGGAAGAGGAGGGCATGATGGATGCTGTGTGACGTGACGACTCGACAAGGAAGGTTCGACTGGGGTCACGGTCGCACAGCAGGAGGACAAGACATGGGCAACCTTTTTATAACCCTCTCGGTGACCCCCCCCCCCTGCTGCTTTTCTCCGCACATATGATACAGTATCTGCGCTATTATAGGCGCTATGATGGACGCTATGCTAGAAAAAGACCCGTACTCCGTGCTGCTTCGTCCTCTCGCGCAATTACACGTCATATGCTACCATGAGGCATTACATCGCGCGGTTCGAGCCGCCAAAGGGATCTCCTTGGAGCCGGTAAGTCTTGTTCAGCAGCTAGGCCAAACAGCCAAAAACGGAGTGCGCACCCCCTAACAGTAGCTACGATAAATAAGCAATATCATATCATATGCTTAACAAGGCTACACTTTCGTACCGACCGGGATATTGACCAATCAGAAGAACTCTTCCTCAAGGTCACCCCCCTCGTGCCTGCCAGCGAATAAGTGTGGGTCGGTACGAAAATTGTAGCCTTATCACCGGCTCTAAGGAGATAGGAATCTACATTGTACATTGTACATTCGGGAAGCCCCGAATCACGTGGAAAACGCCTCGGCCCGGCCGGCAGAGAATCAGTCAATCAATGCACGCCAACCTTTTCGAAAACTCCTCTTGCGCCTCATGGCACATGGCCTCGACATCCACGTTGGCAATCACCCCGTTCCTATACTTGATCTCCTCCTCAACCTTTGTCAGGTCGTCCTCTATCCCCTCGGCCATCCACTCGTACGTGTCGCCGATGCGTCTACTGCTCTGCACCAGCCACGAGCCCCGCTCCCGCCTCACGGCGTCGTACACCGCAAGAGCGACCCGGTGGCCGCGGTGATCCGAGATCTCCTCGCTGGCGAGCAAGTGCGCCAGCACCGCGGCGTCCTCGATGCAGATTCCCGCCCCGGCCCCATGATGCGGGGATGTAGCGTGGGCGGCGTCGCCGACCAGACAGACGCGGTCCATCGCAAAGGTGGGCGGGGGATTCTCGCCCAAATCGAAGATTGCCCACTTTGAGATTTGCCATTGTCAATTCATGTCCCCAATTTTGGATTTTTTTTTTTTTTTTGGCTGCGCAGCGCTCAAGGAAAGGAAAGGAAAGGGGGGCAATAACTCACAATGTCGAGTTTCGGGCTCGTCAACTTCAGCAGCTTGGTGATTCCGGGTCCGAAGTTGGAAAAGTCCCGCAGCGCCGCCTCACGGGTAGATTGCGCGGTGAGCTTTGAGCTGTCCGGCCATTCTCCCGAGGTTGCGTGGAAGGCAACGACATTGACTGTCTGCCCGTGGTTGACGGGGAAGGTCAAAACATGGCCACCTTTGCCCATCTGTAGACCGTTTTTGTCGTAGCAGAACGTTGTTGTCAGTGGCTTTTTTCCGCATCAAGAGTAACTGAACTAACTGGGACAAAAAAGGTGAACGGGGGGGGTGAAAACGGGTTTTGGTGCTTTTTTTTTTTTTGTAGGTGGGACAAAAGCTTCAAGGTTACATACATGCATGGCTGCGTTCTGGGCCTTCTCTTTCCCGATGGCGTTGACGGCCTCTTCCATGGGCACCAGAGCTCGATACGCGTACTTGTGGGTGTACGACGGGAGAGCACACGGATGATGAGCGCCGAACAGCAGCTGGCGGACCCTGGACTTGATTCCGTCACAGGCCAATATGACATCCGCCTCGTCCTCTGAGCCGTCGGCGAACCTGAGTCGCAGTCTCCCGTCGGGGCCCTCCTCGTACTCCTCCAGCCTCTTCCCGACGTGCGCAACCTCCTTCGGCACCAGCTTGATGAGCTCATCCAGGAAATGCGCCCGGTGGACCCCGTTCTGCCCGAGGTCGTTTGAGATGGTGAAGGCGGGCTTGGCAGCCGCATCGTCCTCGTTCCGCGTGTCGTAGAAGTCGAACCATACCTTTTGCTTGCAGGGCCACATGTTGCGCGTGCACACCCTCTCGTAGGCCTCGTATATGGCCGGATGGCAAACTCTCATGGCCTGCAGGGCGTTGGGCGTGAAGGAGACCCCGGCGCCGATTTCTTGCATCTGCCCTGCTTGTTCAAATATCTTGATTCTGAGTCCGCGATGGTGAAGGGCAACCGCGAGCGTGAGACCAGCGATGCCGCCGCCGATTATGGCGAAAACATGGTCTTTCTTGGCCGCCATGGTTTGTTTCTTGTTTGCTTGCTTGCTTGCTTGCTTGCTTGCTTGCGCGAAGCAACATCTCATCTCCTCTGCTGGACGTTGTTTTTGAGCTTGGTGGCCTTATGAAAGAAAGCCCTGTCCGTGCATCTTCGGATCCGAGCCGAGCCGAGCCGAGACATGTCGCAGTTGTCAGCGCGTCATTATGTGTTGTAAGAAGGTGCCGGGTAGCCCTAATCCGATCCGGGCAAATAAGCTCTCACTCGGCCGTTGACTTTGTCCGATCAGAAGTTGGGCACGGGTTGGTTTTGGTGAACACCGTATAAATGTATTGCAACTCCATTCGAGTGGACGCATTGCGCCGAGGTACACATGTGCGTTTTGTTTCCCCTTGCTTTGCTTGGTCACATACTCCGCGCTCCGTATAACCCCTCATCACAATCAAGTCCTCGCCCTTCGAACCTCGTCCTTCACGGCATCCCAGATCCACCCGTCCACCTCCTTATTACCCTTCTTACCCTTCTTCTCATACCGCTTGCCCTTGCCCTTGCCCAATCCCTCCTGCACATGGAAGCCTCCGACAGCCCTATACATGTACCACTTCCTCGCGAGGTTTTCGGCCCTCGCATCTCGCACGTAATTCACCAGGCCAAGCCTCGTGCCCGGCGAGGGCCGCAAATCCCTCACCGTGAGGCTGCTATATCTCGGCTTGGCAATGACGCTCATGGTAGTCAGGGTAAGCTGCGTAGACGCAGGCATCGCGCGGACAAACCGCTCGAGGGCAGGTCGCGACGTGCGCGCCCCGGGCGGGAGATGGACATGGATGTGGGTTACAAACGGCGCAGTGGTGTATGAGATGAAGAGGACGGGAATAAAACCCGCCACGGCCACTAGAAAAGCAATACAAAATCTCGCGTCAGCTTTCTCCTGGGATGACCAGCAATCAGGCAACTACTCCCGAGTCCCTCACGAGCTAACGAACCCGCTGCGATTTCCGCCATTGGCTTTTCGGCCTTGACATGGCTTGGCACAACTAGAAACGTAAAGAATGCGCCAAGGAGTAGACTGGTGAGCTTGAGCATGGCCAGAAATGTGATTCTGCCGGTTTCAGCATGGTATATGATGAGTCGTTGGGGTATTTCTGTACCGAAAAAAAGAAGAAGAGAAGGAAAAAAAAATGTTCTTGTCAGCTCCGTGAAGCAGAAGCAGATACGCACCTGTCAAGATTGCATGCATGTCTTGCCATGGTACGGAATAGGGGGTAGAGAATACGGTACCGTGGCTTTTTGAAATGCAGGAAGCCGCTTTCGCTCTCCTCTGTTGGTCGCTCTGTTGGTCACTCTGTGTCGGCCGTCTGCGGGACGATGCTTGCGCGAAGCATCTCAATCGGAGCTTCGTCTGAATTTGCGGGTTACGCAGCTGCCATGGCATTCGAAACGACGCGATGGACGGCGAACAGGATTTCGCTGAGCTTTCAATGCCTCCCAGGCCGACTCTAGGACCAATAATTCCTACGAGTAGCATGGCTGAGGTGTGTCTGGCAACGTCATTATGCAGGTCAAATGATGATGAATCTGAAGGTGTGTCAAGGTCAGTGAAATATTGTCGACCAGACAGACGTGTGCGCGACTTGTTGGGATATCCCGGAGCTGGACCTACCCTGCAGCTTGCTTGACTTGTTTTCTCCTTGCGCTCCCGCCCTGTTGCAACTGTCGCATTGTCTTGGCTCTTTGAATTGCTTGCGTGTTAGTTTTCCCTTGTAAGTTGTATTTATAATCTGTCCTCAACATCCCTTTTGGGTAAGCACCTGCGAACTTGCTGAAGATGTGCCCGGACAAAAAGCGCAGCATAATCACCGCAAAACAATTCCTTCGAGTTTCCTTTGCTACCCCGTTTATTTAGTGCGTCATCCAAGCTCCGCGCCGTGAGATCCGGGCATGAGCGACCAATGACCAATTTGGGTATTGCTCCCTGATGACAAGTTCGTCGTTGTAAGAAACCCGGTATTGTACATTCCTCCATGGCATAATCAATCATCGTAACATGCCCAAGTATCCGCGAAAATGCCATCCAAGCAATCCTCCAACGCCCCCATGCCCATCGCGCTCATCAAGTTCGTTCGTCGCACTGAACTACTACTTTGCTCGGCACAGTCGGACAATCAATACACCCTAGAAACCAGCCTAATGCTATGAAAGGCGATTCCTTTGCTTCCGATACTGTCCCCTCTCCCCTCCTCATTTTTCTTCTTCTGGCGGCTTCATATCTTTCCAAAAGACCTGTCGTGAGGATGTCGTCCTTGTACAAGAAGCCCATCATGCCAAAGCAAAATATTGACTCATGCACCCGTGCTGAAACGCAGGCAAAATCCTAATTTGTAAACAGACAAACGAGAAAAAGATGGCGAAAGAGCGTCAATACAGGCGCATGTCCTGTAGAGGCAAAAACAAGAGGCCAGAGAATCTCGGTTTGCTGCGGAAGTCATCATAATTGTCGCTTCATGCCCGCCATGCCGCCGTCAAAGTCCCAGGCTCGCTTCAATCCTCCCTCGTAGACACTAGCCACAGACTCTTGCCACATGGCTGGGGTGATGAAGTTGGGTATTGAAGTTGCCGAAGAGTACTGGGCATGGGCCATTTGCCCGACACTCGGCGACAGCGATTGACCGGAAGTAGGATCCGTGATGGCTGTTTGATCCGGGGGACCTGGAGGAGATGAAGCGCTTAGTGATGCGTGTGAAGCGGAGCCGAGTAGAGTGCCAGGTTGAGAGGGCGTACCAAACGAAGTGTTCCAATTCCTGTCGAGGCATTGTTAGCGGTCGCGCTTTCTGTGCCTGGACGCAGACAAGACTATTTTCCGATCAAACTTACTCAAATATCCGCGCAGGATTCCAGGTTGGTGGGTTGTTGCCCAAAGCCATGTTCTGCTGCATATCCGGCGCCTGACCGTCGTGTGGCATCATTACGAGCGACTGTACCGCGGGAGAGTCACCTCTGCTGTCCAATGGGCCCACAGAAACAGGAGGTGTGATGGGATGACTTGTGTAACTGACATGTTGGTTCGAGGGACCCAGGTGTTGATGATCCATGGAGCCTGCACGATGCACGGAAGCACCTTGGAACGCAATGTTTGCCCGTGGGGGGCTTGGCCGATTGGGCGGATGGGGACTTCCGTACGGAAACGACGGTTTGAGGACAAATGGGCGCCGTATGTCAGCGGAGAAGGCCTCGCGAATCGCATCGACTTGTTTTTGCAAATCTGGCATGGGCCAAGACTCCATAATCGTCTCCATAAGCCTCATATGACGCTGAAAATACTCACGGGCATCACTGTTGAGATCCGGGTCGGGAGAAACAATGGCAACCTGAGATCCACGGGAGTTAGCGACAACGGGGCTTGGCTTGGCGGCAAATTGCCAAGAGCAACAACAGAGCAATGATGCCGACATACTAGGTGGATCACCACACATGAAAGTCCCGCGTACAAGACGAAGCTGAAGCCGCGCTGCATACTTTGCAGATCTACCAGGCCGTACTGTTTCAACACCGCTTCTTGTAGGCGACACAGAGCCTTGGCTGCACTATAGCAAATGAGCATGCGACGTTTCCACTGGGCTTCATGGGCGGTCGGATCAAGGAATGACAGGACCGGCCGATGATATAGGATTTGCAAGAGGTAGTAGTACGAGTGCAGATTGCCGAGAAACGATGATGGCAGGTAGGGCGGTGAACCGTCGGGCGGGTACGAAACGGTCATGTCTGCTGGCAATTCGCTGAGATACTCTGAAATGTTTTGCTCGATTTGCTGGAACTCTGGATTGACCCCCCAATCCTTTGTCCTTCTGAGTTTGGCGTATACTGTGCTCATTTTCCGAATGTTTCGCACAATGCGAGCCAAGTATGTGAAATTCCTCGAAACATGATATTCGGTGTCGTCACCGCCGGGTATAGGACGAGGGACGCTGAAGTCCACGGACTCGTCGTTGACAGTCAAGTCATGCCGGCCTGGTTCAGCAATCAGAACAACTGACTGCACGATGTGGCGGGATTTTTTCTCCCAGAACCGCTCGCGATGTCTCTTTTCTCGAATCTCGCGCTCACTGCAACTGACTCACCTTGGGGTCCTCCAACCATTGTCTCGCAGGCAAAAATGTTCTGCCATATTCTTGTCTGTAGGCGACACTCGGTGATGGTAAGTTCGCAAGGGATTCCAGCTTGGTGATCTTCGTGGTGATCATCCAAGCCCAGATCTTTGCCCATTTGGACACATTGAACGACAAGCATCCAAGATCGATAAAAATACCCTCGTTTCGGGGCAGCTTCGCGCGCCTTGAGAATCATGAGCAAGGCTTGGAGTGTGCTTAGCCTCGGTGTGTCCATGAATGAATCAGCATGCCCTGTTTGCGAAATTGAGTCAGCCAAGACTTGTTCCAAAACCCCCCAGGCTCCTCCCGTACGTACTAGATGCCAGCGCTAGCCACTGCTGACCCATTGCCGGTTCCTCTGCCAATCGACCTCCTATGGCGAACAACGCCTCGAGAATCAGGGGCGAAATGGCGTCACGATTGGTACTCCATTGTTGATAAAAAGCAACCTTGTCCAAGACGGGCACATAGGGGTGGACGTGACTAAAGTAGAGATCGAAGAGATGCAGTGCGGTAGACTCGTCCGGCATCAGTGCCGGTGGAATCCGGATTTTGTGGCCCGGTATAGTGGTCATGTTGGGCAGGATTGAACCATAATCATCTTCCTCTTCCACAGCTGGTTCTTCTTCCCGTCGAAACGAGGCCTTGTTTCGGAGATACGGAGCTGATATTGCCCAAGTCAGCAACTAACTGTTTTTCTATGAATAGTGGAGGGAGTAGAGGGACCTACCGGTTCCAATTTCGTTCACTTTCAACCCTCCAAGCAAGTCAGCGAGATCCTTTTGTTGGTATGAATCGACCGAATGAGCTTCTGGCGATGAGTCTTGCCTCGGACCGTGGTGGTTTGGCGGCGTGGGGAACGTATTCGGGCCATTGTATGACTGGTTCAGGACACCTGGCGGGGGAGCTGTGGTGTAGTGCAAATTGACCTGATGGAGCGCCGCTCGGTCGCCTTCGGAGAGTGCGCCTGGCGCTGCATAAAGGTCTGACACTGGGTTGGACGGATCTTGCAAGACTTGTCCAGGCATCGACATTTGCTGGAATGGGCCGGATGGATTTAATATGGTATCGTACATGCCCGTGGAGTCGGATCCCTCGTAACCATTCGGCCGTACGCAATGAAGTTTTAGTCGTAAACAGGCTGAACAGGGCCAAGTATTAGTGGTTGCAGCATCGCATTTGATCTTCCTCTTCCGGCAGCCCTCACAGGCTCTCATTACTGTAAAAAAGATGCGATGAGTATGTGACGAAAGGACCATCAAAGAAGATGCTCATTCTCCAAGAAGTATACCTTTTAGTCGCTTGTGGCGATTGTGCTCATCGACGAAAACATAGTCTGGAAGCCATTGTGTCAGCCGCGTTCCAGCTGTCGAAAGTGGCAGGCAGTATCATCTCTGGGGAGGCAGGTCTGGAGCGAACATGATGAATGGCGCACTGCCCAGCGAGAAATATACTGACTCTTTTGGGTTTCCCGTTGGGGAAACTGCTGCGGCACAAACTGGAAGGAACTCATTTGTGCTGCTTGAGCGCTGTGCGCATCTTGAGGTCGAATTTGGCGAACGGAGGGATCGGTCGACATTACTGACGGCGGGTTCCGAACCTCGAAGGGAGTCGGTCGCGCACGGCGGCGGCGACGAAGGAGCGGCAGGAGGGAGGGAGCAGGGAAGGCGACGGGTCGACTCGGCGTGTATGAGGCCTCTGGAGCAGGGACGGCAGCAATGGTGAAGCCGATACGATGAGGTTGTCTAAGAGGTCCCAAAGTCTGCGGAATGTTGCGTGAGGAAGCGGGAGCGTACAGCTGTCGATGTCGACAAGTCGACACAGCAGGCTTTCCGGCTGCTTGTTGGGCCACACCTACACACCACAACCAACTTGACGTGAGTCGGTGGCGGAAGGAGCCAGAGCAAAGAGGCAGTGGGCGGCAGATGTGGGGGGGGCAGCGGGCAGGAGTGAAAAGGACAGCGGGCTAGGGACAGGGCCAAGGCCGGCAAAGCGACGGGGTGGGCGGATGGGTAGGGCGCAGTAGCAGGCAGTAGTGGTAGGCAGTAGTAGTAGGCAGTAGTAGTAGGCAGTAGTCCGTAGGCGGCGGATCTGCCAGTCGGCTCAGGCTGAGGCGGGGCGGACGGATTTTTGAGTGAATCCCGTCCGTCAGAGGGTCAGAGCACTGGAGGACGGTTCGTAGGACGGTTCGTAGGACGGTTCGTAGTTTCGTAGGACGGTTTGCGTCAACCTGATGACCGGCAACTGCCGCCCTGTATTTTGAGGCGTCGAGCTGAACAATCTGGTGGACGGACGCATCTGTCTCTTCACCATGAATGTTTCGCACATGGCCGGGGCCGGTCAGAACCGATCCTGACGCAATCTGGTCTGGCGTGTGTGTGCTGTTGGAAAGAACGCGTTGCTGGGATATGGTTCCTGTGAATTGAGCACCCGAGCCGCATTTGCAGTTGTGGCATGTCATCAAGGACATTGCACAGAGCCGGGGGTTCTTTGGTCCAATCGCACGGTCAGGCAAAGGTAACCCAATTTTGACGGCATGTGAGATGGCTCTCTTTGCCAAGCAAGTAATCCGTAATAAGTTTTACCAAATCCATGACCTTTTGTACACGACAAAAGTGATATACACATTGGCATTTACCTTTGAAGGGGTGGGGGTGTTGGCCTCGAGGTGACGCTGATTCGGCTCAAGCTATCCCGAGTTGCTTCTCAGCTGGCCACGCAAATATCTGCAAGTCGGAGCCAAACCGCGATAATGATGTACTAGTGACACCGCTGCTCCTACTCGTGGAAGTGTAGCCCTACATGACACACACACACAAGAACGGAATACAGTCTATCACTCTGATGGATCGTGTCTGAGTTTTCGACGTTGCACGGCGCCAGATGCATCGAAAATCTGTACTCGGTGGGTGGGGTATGTTGATCGGTCCCACGAGCCCAGCAATCTGGGGCAACGACCGAGAAACGGACGAGCCGAACAGTGAGACAGAGGCTGTCAATGCTCTATCGTGCATTAGTTGAGGTGGTGATGCAGGCTGGATTTTCCATTGTCATACCGGACTCCTGGATTCCTGGACTATTGGATCAGTGTCCAGGGTTCAACCTTTGTTATGTCATCCCGCCCACAAACGACCGAGGTTGATCTGAGCTCTAATAGCACTCGAGTAGGCTGGTTTGGATAGGTTGTAGGTAATAACCCTTCGGAGAAATAGGCTGGACTTGCCTGTGAGGCTGTGACGTAAACCCCGTCTTCTCCCCCGGGCTGCAGGAGAGCCTTCTCGTCTCGTCAGCACGTTTCAACCCGCCCCGAGTACAATTGTGGAACTGTACAACAAGGATGAATGTGTGCTTAGAATGGAAATTGTGGCCAACGACAAGAAAGAAGAAGTAGCAACGTCTTGTCATATCTCTCTGTCTACTCCGAAGTTCTAGCCATCACATGCCAGGTCCTTTCCTTCTTTTTATTCTTGCCAGACTCAAGAGCCCCCGTCCACATACATAGTTCCTGAATTGCCTTACCGAGGCTTGAGGGGCTTTACGAGAACATACCACTTGATGGACGGTGGATGACGAACTAAGAGTTGGTGTGATGGGTGTGCTTGCAATCAGGAGGTGATGCCGTCGTTGGAATCTTCCGAGAACCTTTCGGCCGATGTGCTGCCATGGGGCCAACGGGAGGAGCGGAATGCTGGCAGCTGAAACATTCGAGAGCGATTGAATCGGGATCACGAGGCAGGCGGATCGTCTGGCCTAGTGACAGGGGCGGCGGGCGCGTGCAAGGCGCGGGCGTCGCCATGTATGCGCCGTCTCATAGCTGGTGCCTTGTTGTTGACCTGTTGGAGTTATGCTGCCTGTTGGTGTGCTCGATAGAGAACATGAGTGCGGACCATTAGATGGTCCGGTTCCGGCCTTGGAGGTAATGTGTACATGTGCGAGTACTTATTTTCTAGACGGGCCTTCATCTTAGAGGTTGCTGTGACGACTTGGCGCGGATCGGAACAACATTGGAGCGCGTCGGACCCATCGGGCAGTTAAATAGCGACTACTTCTTGTTGGCACTAGCAGATTCCCTAGTCCATCCTTGCTTTCCACATCAACTCCGCTTCTGCCTACCTACGTGCGTCGCTTCACACATCATGCAGCAGCCAAGGCGAATCCTCGTTAGCGTATCGTCCAAAAGCCTTTGCTGGCCAAGGGCTTGGGCATATCCCGAGGAGATAATCGCCGTCGCCCTCAGCCTAGTTAAGGAAGACAATCTCATCTCCGATAAATACAACGACCCTTCGCAATGTCTCTTTCTTGCAAAGGAGAGATGGGATGGACGGATATTCATTGTCTTTGACGTCTTTCACGATGCGTATAACCCAGACAGCGCACACCTACCAGGGCAAAACGACTTGCCAGTCACCTTGGTTCATCTTAGCCGACGGAACAAAGTCAACGTCGCCCCTACGCCCGTAATGCGGAGACTCAACAGAGAGCTTGAAGAACTTCATAATTCGACTGGCCTAGGAAGCCGGCCGCCCTTCAGTGTCGATCACGCCAACGGCCAGCATCCAACCTACGACAGACCTCGAACTTGCATTATTCTTGAAAGCCATACGTCCGAGTCCAAATAACTTGCTCGACGTAAACCATCCGCACCATCTGGTCCCAATGCAAGTGTGTTATCCGTTCTCAGGAGAGAAATCGCCAAGTTCATTGCAGATGGGGAGGGGGCCCATTCGCTTCGCGTAGGGTGAAAGGGCCGGTGACGGCGGACAAGGGGAGGTTATTGCCGAAGCAGCGCTTGTCTACCTCATGGGCGTTCGTGTAAGACATGGGCTCCTGATCCTAGGATTACGTCGCGCCTCGCCCATAAGACCGGATGCCATCGCCAGCCATAGCTCGCGCTGAGCGTCGAGTTGAACGCCCTTGCTCGCGGCCGCATATTACAGCCAATTTCTCAACAGCCAATGCAAACAAAATTGGGATATAAAGGAGCGTGTGCGGTTGGGCTGTTATCTTACTTGCTTTACACGAGTAAAGCGTGTACTAAATTTATCTCACGGTTCCTTTCTAGATGCTCCTCAGCCTGTTCGGCCGCTTTCGTGTTTTGCAACTCTGAGCGAATGTCTTCCCCTATTAAATGCAGAGTCGACATAGATTGCCGCAAATTCTACTGCCATCAATGCTCTAGGAGCAACAGAGATGCATTCCAATCAAGATCAGACCCCGGCCATTTCCTCTCATCCACTAGACTGACTGCTGTTGTCTGGTGTCGGAAGACTGCAAGTAGCACAAGTGGAATTTTCAACTTCGACTGTTGATCCTTGAGCATAAATCGCATGCTGTCGACCGTTGCACCCTGAAATGCACTCATCCTTCATCACCGCGTTGCATTTGCCGCATCTTATTCGTTTCCAGCGGCACATGTTGCTTAATCACTGACTTAACCAGTTAGCGATATTGCTTCCTAGTGTAACAGCCTTTTGCGCTTACCAATGTAGATGGATAGATACAGAAACTGCTATTTTTTACGCAGAGCGACGCGTATTGATGTAGTTCATGTTGAGATTCATAGCAGTGGGAAAGATACCGACTTTTATTATATTTGCAGAGTAGGAGCAACAAGACCCTTTTCTCACGCAGGCTTACAGCGTTCTGAGCTTCCTAATGAAGGTAAGCTTGGACGCATGTAAGCTGCAGTGTTTGGACTAGATTTTACGCACTACCAAGTGTTGAGGATCACAGCCTCACATCGCAGCCTCAGGCATCAACCTCGTCATCCTCTCTTTGTTTAACGATGCAGCCTCCCGCATCGCGTTTTGTTGGTTACACCAGGTGATGATTGCGAATCATCCGTTGCGCGCGCTTGTGATAGAATCAATTGATTATCTATCCTAAGTGTTGGAACCGCAAGGTAATGCACATGTGCACGAAGGGGTCGCTGTTGATAATAGTATGATTAAATTGATAATAGATTAAAGTTATAAGAAGAGAGAGAAGGAGAGGAATCTAGCTAGGAGTAAAGGTAGGAGAAAAGGGGGAAAGTGGGGTAAAAGTGGGCCTATGCCGGCACCGCACTGCGGCAGCTGTGCATGGCGGCGGCCGATTTTTCACTCCCCTGTACATTAATCCCTCAGAATGCACTTAGGGTTAATACCTGGCACAGCCTGAGTCGAAGTTCATGTCTGGTGCCAACCCAACCCCGCCCCTCGGCACCCTCGGCAGGCCGGCGGGATTTTCTCCGACCTGCTGCGTGTCACTCTCCGAACCAACCGCACCACAGCAAGTGACCCCCCGAGCGTGGCAAAATTCCATCTACTCATCTTCGACGGCACGTAATTCCGTCCCTTTGCTCAAGTCGACTTGCCCAGTCTGTTGGATTCGGCTCAACGTCATGGCTCCCGCAGCACTGGACAATGCGAATCCCACCATTCTGAGCGCATCGCAATTGCCAACTCGTCACAAGAAGGTGGCGCCTCGGAAGGGACCCGATAGCAAGTATTCGGAAATCATCTTCTCGAAACCATACTTCTTCTCCAGCCCGCTTTCTGACGTCGATGCCATATGGCCTGGTGGCAATATCCGTGGCGACGGTGGGCTTGAGCCAGAGCCAATCGATGAGCAAGAGATCTATGGTGACAACTACCGCTCAGCATCCTCGTTCGATCAAGGACAACAACCCCATCATATGAATGCTGACGAACAACTCACTTGCAGATCTAATATCCACCATTTCAGATCCAGAACATCCTGTTTCACTTGGCCAACTATCCATCGTCAACATCAACGACATCCACATCACTCCGTCTCCAACACATGGGGTGCCCGATCCGACCACCATCGTCCAGGTAGTTGTCGAAATCACACCCACTGTTACACATTGCTCTCTCGCAACCGTTTTGGGACTCGGCGTCCGTGTCCGGCTGGAGCAGTGTTTGCCTCCGAACTACCGAGTTGACGTGCTTTGTAGAGAAAACACGCATAGCCAAGACGATCAAGTGAACAAACAGCTGGCAGACAAGGAAAGAGTAGCCGCCGCACTCGAAAACGACTCTTTGAAGGGGGTCTTGGATAAAATGCTCGAAACCTGCGTATGAATGGAGCCAGCCATATACTACATAACTCGATGGTAAATGCCATTCCCAGGCCAAGACAGCGGGCTCTAGGACACGCCCGTCTTTCATTTCAGCTACGACTTTCTTCGCCAACTAAGAAACCAGGCCAAATCGACTTCACTTTGCCCGTGTTGGGTCGACGGCATAGACGATAGAAACTGCGGTGGATGGATGTCAAGTAAAAACTTGATTAAATGAACTGTGTCGGTACTTGTCAATTTTTTGGTGGTGCTATAGGAATGACCACGCCGAACCCTGATGATCGTTTCCGCCGATGTTGCGAAGCGCGTTGTGCCAATTCACCCATCGCGCAGAACAATTAGTACATTCGTGTCGCGTAATCATCACGCACCGGCCGTGTCTGTGTCGAGGAGTCTCGAGGAACGCTGGTGGGCAACCGGAACTAGGAGACGCACATACCATGTCGAATCCAGCAGGGCTTTTGTCAATAGCAATGCTTGTAAGACACAATCCCGCAATTGTTCATGCTGACTTTGGATTGTGTGAGGCACTAAAACATGAGTTCCCAGAGTATCAAGTCTGCTGTATGCAAAAGTGCTAAAAGCTGCAATGGTATACCATGGCTTCATGAAATCTATCCGTCGCTACCCAGTCCAACTGTCCAGATAGACAGATGATAGCAGTTTGGCTCCAAACGAGTACCATAACACGATCCATCATTGCAGAACACAACGGTCCTGCAGCACCACCACACCTAATCTCCACCAGAACAACAGAATAACCTTATTCGACATGCACGCATGCATGCATGCTTTCCCGGTCACTGCTCCGCTCTGGCAAAATGATGTGCGCCAAATAGGGAGGAGATGCTTCCCAGAATCATACGGGGGGATGGGGAAACGATTTCGGGTTCACCAGCAAGCGGCCAGATCAAATGGCATCGATGATGCACGGGAAACGCCACCCCATGCTGATCTTTTTGCATTTGACCCATCTCAGTCAGCCATCGCCGCCAAGTCTTGGCTATATTGCTCGCAAGCTCAAAGGCTCTCTAATTCGGAAGGTCGGAGGAACAACCAACGCCCCCACGGCCAATCTAGCTGGGGCCTAGACGGACCGAACTTCTCCTCAACACGATCGGGGCATGGCTCCCAGAAGGCCTGAACGCCTGAAATATGGTGCAAATGTTATCTAAATAGGGATACGTACAGCACAGTAAGATGGACTCTACCAGCTTCCAATAGTGTGGTCAATGCTTGGAGAGGAACGAGGGGTTGGGATAGTCAAGCATTTTCTTGTCGCTTGACACTTCGCCGCAGATGGCCGCCATGAAGGTGGCCGTCTTCTCCGGCCATTTTCCACCGAGGAGGAATGGGCTATCTTGCCGCGAGTTGCCAGCCGAATTCCATGGACTGCATGGACTGTAGCATTTGTCGAATTCGTCGAGCGCTTTTCGTATTATGGCACGAGTGCCGTCTGTAAGTCCTGGCGCGACTTGAACCAGCCCTCAACTGTAAATACCTCCGAGCTAATGCTACGTCTTCCAAGTTGTGAACTTCATCCAGAAGCCTCTCCCTCCCGGTTCCATCATTGGGACCGCTACCTTTACGATTCAGTATTCCAACATTGTCGCAGTGGTTAGACACATCATTCTCATCATGTCGGCCATACCCTCTGTCATTGAGGGGACGAAAAGAGATCGTCGACCCTGCCGTCACCAGCGCCCGAATCCACATTTACTTCTACCTGCTGATCAACTTGGGATCCCTCACCGGTACTTTGGCCAGGGTCTACTCGGAACCTTTCGTCGGCTTCTGGCCATCATTCACGCTGCCCACCATAAGCCATCTCTCATGTCTATGTGTGCTCTTGTACTTCAAGAAGACGTACAAGCTCACCCCTGCTCCCGGATCAGTCATGGGCAACGCCGCCAAGCTTTTTTCGTCTTGCGTACAAAAAGAGCAATGGGTTCAGAGATGCTCAATTCTGGGAACGCGTCAAGCCTCGCAACATTCGAGCTCGGGGAGAGCCTGTACCGAGGTGGATGACATTTGATGACGAGTGTGTAGATACATGTAGATGGCCTGCTTGGCCGTTCCACTCCACTACGACGAACAGCCACGTGACTAGTCATTGCTCAAGTGAAATGAAGTCAACTCATCCTGACAATTCGTAGCCTCCCACTTTCATGAAATCCGTCGACCTTGTAATATATAACCACTCTTCGTTTTGACCATCTTGGTTGTGCCTTCTTCCTGATATATCTTTCATACAAGTACAGTCCAATTTCATCGGGACTTAGTACGCGGTTGCCGCTCGATTCACTTTCCTTTCAAAAAAAAAATCATCAAAAATAACATTTCTCTACATTTAGGTGGTGATTCACGGGCACACAGTACATGTTGCTCTAGGTCAACGTGGGATGGCGGCGCGAACACCAGACATGTCCGTTCTTTCATATCTGCTCCTCCACCATTGAGAAGACGTCATTGTTCAATTCAGTGATGCCGAAACCCCATTGAAGCCATGCCAAGCAACGAGCTGTGCTCGGAATGCTGCGTCAACCGGCTCAGGAAATCAAGATGATGCAGTCCAGTATTAGTTTCCCTGTTCCATCTGTTCCAAGGAATCCCACTACCAAGAGGCTCCTGTTGCCCGGGGTAGCGTGCCGTGTCATGAGTCATAATGTCTTATACTAGTACGCGTAGGAATATAGGGAGAAGTGATCTACGTCACGTAGGTTAGAGCACTATAATAGGTAGTCTAGCAATCCCCCTATAAAAGGGACGCTTTTATTCTCTCTTTTATATAATAGAGATAGTTAATTTAATCTTCTTTATAATTATCTCTTAGGGAGTCCTCTTATATTAATCTAGTAAGAGTCCTATTTATTATATTATATAATTATATAATAGTTATAAGCCTAGGAGGTATTATTACCTATAACTTCTATAGCTCCCCCTAAGTATAAGAAGTATATATATATAGCACCTATCTATCTAACTAAGTATTTAATAAAGACCTTAACCTCTCTTATCTATAATCTTAAGATAGATATTAAATTAGTATTATTAGAGAAATAGGAAGAATAGTTTAAAGTATTAAAGTAAGTAGTATAAAGTTAGGAGATCTAGGAAAGAGTTAATCTAGATCTCCTAGAGCTTCTCTCTAACTATCTTATTAAACCTTCTATAGTCTAACTAAATAATTACTTAAAACTTATTTAAAGATAAGTAGAGGCTTTACCTAATAAAAAGTAACTCTTATTCTTAGAAGCCCTAGTATTCCTCTCTTATAGTTATAATATAAAGTATTAAACCTTTAAATTACTTAGGTTATAAGAAAGGACTATTAGTACTTAGATTATAAATACTATTAATCTAAATACCTATATAATAACTATTAATAAGATTATAGAAGAGAAGAAGGGTAAGAATCTAATACTTTAATAAATTCTTATTAGTCTTAAAAAGAAGTTCTTACTAGGTCTAGTTATTATATAAGCTAAAGTATTAGTAAAGTATATAGCTTATCTTTAGGATACTAAGTATATAAATATATAATTTAAGTATTAGATTAAGTAATAGGATAAGCTATATTAGAAAGCTATATTATATAAGATTAATAAAGTTAAAGGACCTAATATAATCTATAACTTTATCTAAGTAATTAGAGCCTAATTTAATCCTTAATAGGTAAAGATAAAGATTATATAGCTTATTTAAGTTACTAATAATCTTCTAGCTAATATAACTCTATAAGGACTTACTTCTAAGTATATAAGGTACTATAGGGTAATATAAGTTATAGATATAGGTTCTAGAAAAGGGAGCTATATAATAACTCTTAGGGGGCGCTCTAATAATAGTTAGAAAGCTAGTAAGGAAATAAAGAAGTGCCCCTACTAGGTAGGAAGGATTAGCTATTATATGTTATGGACTCGAGCTATGAGCTCGGGTCATGAGCGGAGCAGGGAAGCCTCCGGAGAGTCTCCAGAAAGAGGGCGGGTTATACGCGGCTAAACGCTAGCTAGTGCGCAGGTTACGCACTAACTAAGCATAGCCCCTTATTAAGGGGGATGCTATAAGACCCTAAGCTTAGTCTTCTTCTTCTTCTATAAGAATATTAATCACACTTTAAACGCTTATATATAGTAGCTATAAGGCTAGTTTATAATATTTAATATTCTTCACTATAGGACTAAAAGATCTAGAGTAGACACTATTACCTTTAGAAATAAAAACAGATAAAGCAACCAGACTATAGGAAGTAATTAAAAAGCAGACTAAGTAATTAGAATTCTTATAAGAATAGTTAAATATAGCTACTAACCTAACTTAACTAAAACGCAAACCCTTACCTATAGGCCCCCTATTTAATAGGGATAAAGGACTATTTATATTATAGAAGGGCCTAATAGCTTATAAGTTAGTAGCTAACTATAACTTTATTAGAAATAAGTAGGACTAGTGGTTCTTTATCTATTAGAACCTATCTCCTAAGGTCTAGGCCTATATTGCCCCTTTCTTTAAATAGGGCTATATAATATATTATTAGCCTAAGTAGTTCCTTTAATACCTTAGGGAGATATTTAATAATCCTTATTAATAGGAAATAATAATTATAGAACTTAACTAGCTTATATAATAATAGAATAAGCATTTTAGTAACTTCTATATTTAATTTAAATAAAAATTAGCGCTTACTAGGGGGCTAGGATAGGATAATGCTATAAAGCTAGCTAAATTATATATAGCACTTAATAAGTAGATAAGGGATTATAGTGTAGGGTAGGATATGCCCTATACTAACTACCTATTAGCTATAGCTTACTACTATAATATTACTTTAGATATTAAGTTATACTAATTAAAGGAGAAATATTAGTTATAAAGGAATGCCCTACTAGTAGCTAGGTAATAGTAGGATAAGGACACACTAATAATAGATATCTAATCTATAGGCATGCCTTATACCTAAAAGAGCTCTAGGAAGCTATAAGGCTAGTTAAAGTTAGCTAGTAGGAGTGGCGTAAAATAGGCTAAGTAGGTCTCTTAGGAAGTAATTAATATATAAAGAGATAAGGGTAAGTGCCTATAGTGTAGCTCTACTAAGTATTTTATCTTAGGATATACACTATATACTACTATCCCTTCTTAGGGAAGGTTATTAATTAATACTTATAACTTAGCAGAGGTTAAGCCTAATAATTCGGGTAGTAAGGCTAATAAATAGTTAGGAAAAGAATAACCCCTTTATTAAGTTATTTAAATAGGGTTAAGAGTAGGGAGCCTAGGGAGGTATTATAGCATATAGTTATTACTAATAAGGATTTTAAATAGATCTAGAATAATATAGATTTAACACCCTTTTTGTTTCTAGTATTAATTAATAAAACTACCTTTATAGATACCTAGGTTAATATAGGTTATAACTACTACACTACTATAAGTAAACACCTTATCTAGAAGCTTTAATTAGAACGTATCCCCCTACTAGCTAAGAGGCTAGTTTATATAGCGGTTAGTGTGAAATAAGGGGGGACTAAGAGTTATAAAAAATATTTATATATAATACATATTATTTATTTTTAGGTTAATATAGATAGATAGGAAACGCTAATTATAGCATATATAATCCTAGGTTTAACCAGAGAGTTAATCCTTAGGACGCTATAGATAGGATATTATAATATAAAGCTAGAAATAAAGTATTACTAGTTAACCATAGGTTTAGCAAATAACTTAAAAGTATAGGCTACGCTATATAGGAAGGTTAACTAACCTACAGTGGTAATCCTAGGATTAACCTTTATAGGGATAGTGTGTAGGGCGAAAAGGTAGAAGTAGTATATCTAGCTTCTAGCTATAAGTCTACGGGAAATTATATCTATTTTATAGATTAACGCTATACTAGAAGTGTTAGAAGAAAAGCTATTAGAATCCTTACTAGAGGCGCTATAGGATTTTAAGGATCTCTTCTAGGAGAGTAAGGTAAACACCCTACCTCTATATTAAGGGAAGTTAGATTACTATATTTACCTTAAGAAAGATATAGAAGGGAATATACTAGACCTGCTATAGGCGCTATTATATAGTATACCTTATTAATATTTACTTAAGATTAGGAAGTAAGTTATAGATCTTATAGATAAAGGTTAGATTTAGGCTAGCTTATTAGTAGCTATAGCACTAGTGCTATTAGTAAAGAAGCTAGGAGAAGGATAGAGGTTTTGTGTGGACTATTGTATATTAAATAAGATTATAGAATAGGACTAGTACCCCTTACCTTTAGTTAAGGAAACGCTATAGTCCTTATTAGAAGTAAAGTGGTTTATAAAGCTAGATATATAAGCAGTGTTTTATTAGTTATAAATTACTAAAGGTAAGGAACATTAGACTATATTCTAAACGTAATTTAGGTTATTTAAATAGTTAGTTTGCCTATTTAGGTTAGCAGGCGCTCTAGTAACCTTCTAGAGATATATTAATAGTACACTTAGTAGTATTCTTAGGGACTATATTACCGTGTACCTTAATAATATCCTTATCTATTTAGGGGGATTATAAAAGGACTATATAGAGAAGGTTTAGGGGGTGCTAGCTAGGCTATAATAGGCTAGCTTATACTTAGATATTAAGAAGTGTGTGTTTGCGATAAAGGAGGTTAAATATCTAGGGTTTATTATCTATATAGGGAAAGAGATTCGCCTAGACCCAGAGAAAATTATAGTAATTAGGGATTAGGAGGTACCTACTAGGATCTAGGGAGTTTATAGGTTCCTAGGTTTCACTAACTTCTATTATAACTTTATACTATAGTTTTTAGAAGTTATAGGACCTCTACTAGATTTAACAAAGAAGGGTGTCCTATTCTATTAGATAGAGGAGTGTAATAAGGCATTTAAAGCGTTAAAGCTTGCTTTTATTTTATACCCTATTTTAATATAATAGGATCCTAATAAGGACATAGTAATAGAGGCAGACTACTTAGGAATAGCATTAGGAGGTTATCTCTCCTAGGCTAATAATAAGGGCATTCTATATCTAGTGGCTTATTATTTAGCTTGCCTATAGCTAGCGGAAAGGAACTATATAATTCATAATAAGGAGTTACTTGCGATTATTACTTACCTTAAGGCGTGGTTAGTAGAGCTATAGGGTATTAGCAAACTATTTATAATACTAATAGATTATAAGAACCTAGAATACTTTATAGCACTAAGGGAGATGTTAGAATAGTAGGTAAGATAGGCTAAAACTCTAGCACTTTTTAATTTCTACTTATAATATAGACTAGGGGCGTAGGTAGGATAGCTAGATATATTATTAAGATATTATTAGGAAGACCTATAAGTAGGGAGACTAAAGATGCCTATAGTACACTTAGTATTAACCCTAATATGCTTTGTCTTTACTAAGGGGAAGTTATATATAAATATATAGCTTATAGTAGCAACGGAAAGCATGGAGACTAGGGATAGTTTAGGGTCTAATATACACGTTCTAAAGGGTATAGTAATATTTATAGATAATCACCCTTAATTATTATAGGATTAGGCTATTACCTATAATAAGACCTATAGATTATAGTTATAGGTAGTGAAGGTAGGGGCTTAGAAGTTTCTAGATATAGCTAGCATAAGAGAATAGATAGCGGATTACTAGCTTAGCGTAGGCGGAGCGCTTTAGTTTTAGGGCTAGATATAGGTGCTAAAGTAGGAGCCTTTAACTATAACTTTAATCTAGTGTGTGTATAATTCCCCCTTATTAGGATATCTAGGGTAGAATACTACCTTTAAGGCGCTCTAGAGAGACTTCTATTAGGATAGTATATTATAAGATATAGCTTGTGTTATATATAACTATTACTGTTATAGAGGGTAAAAGAGTTAATAGTTAAGGCAAGGCTTATTAAAGCTAATACCACTACCTAATAGATACTGGTCGCAAATTTTAATTAACTTTATAACTAACCTTCTGGCTAAAACATAGGATACTCTATATTTCCTAATAGTTATTATAGATAGGCTTTCTAAATACATATAGCTTAAGGCTATAATATTAATAGGGGCTAAAGCGTGCGCGGAGCGATTTAAACACTATTAGTGGTGTTTTTATAGCTTTCTAGCCTAAATTATTATAGATTAAGGCTTAGATTAGTTAAGTAACTTTTAGACAGAGCTTTACGAAAAGATTAGCATGTAATAACTTCTATTAACATTACATTACCTACAGACTAATAGTAGTATAGAATATACTAATTAGAAGGTACTAGCGGTCTTATAGGTATTATTATCCTTCTCCTAGTTTAACTAGCTAGACTATTTACTAGCTTACTAATTAGCTTTAAATAATAGGGACTTATCTATAATAGAGGTAAGTGTAAACATAGCGCTATATAGATTTAATATGCCTATAATTTAGGAAGCACCCTCTACATAGACTTTAATAATATTAGCAAAGGGGAGGGCTTAGGTATTCTTAAAGTATTTAAAAGATAGCATAGACTTAATATAAGCTACTATAGCTTTTATCTAGTAATAATAATAGGAGAACACAAATAGTGGCCATAGACTAGCGGAATGTTTCTAAGTAGGTAACTATATTTAGCTAAATCTTTAAAATATTAAGATAAATTAGCTATATAAGAAGCTAGACTAGGTAATAGTAAAATATAAAGTACTAGAAGTCCTAATACTATTAATAGTTAGGTTAGATATACTAAGGGGCCTATACCCTATATTCTATATTAATTTAGTATAGAGGGTAGTGGATAATCCATTACTAAGCTAGATATTAGCTAATAAATAGCTACCTCTAGAGTTAGTTATAACTAACGCTAATACTAATCTCACTAAGTACTATATTAAGGAGATTCTTATAGCTAAAAACATATAAGGTTAAGGATTAAATTATAATGTTTTAGTAAAATAGAAAGGATATATATAGCTAATATAGGAGCTATTAGAAAGCATACTAGAAATAGAAGCATTAGATAGGTTTAAATTATAATAGGGGGATATATAGATAAATAATAGCCCTAAAAGGGTGTAATTTAATTTAGCTATAGAAAACTAATACTATAACTATCCTCTGGTGTGTAAGTAGTATAGTGTAATTTTTCCACTATATTAAATAGTAATTAGTTAGGGGGGGGGGGCTAATTACAGCGATAGTCCTCCGTAACGGCGTAAGCTAGCTTAGCAACGGATGCAGCTAAGCTACGGGTGTTAGCCATAGCCTGTTGTATAGTAGCAGTGGTCTGCTCCTAGGCTTAGACAGACTGTATAAGGTTCTTACTTATATTAGTTATCCTATAGAGGAATTTAGTAGTAAGGGGATTTTAGCTATAGCGGCTAGGCGTAGACTATATAAGGATAAGTGCTTATATATTAGTTATGCCCTAGGCATAGGCTACACCTATAGGGGAAGAGGCTAGAGGTATAGCCTTAGTAGGATTAATATAGGTAGCTATAAGTATACTATTAAAACGCTTATAGTAGTGGATAAAAGTTTTTATAAGGATAGCGTAATACCCCTTCTTAGTAGTAGTCTTCTTTATAGTAGGAGTCTTAATAGCTAGATTAGTATCTAAAAGGGTAATAAGATACTTAAGGCTATAGTATAACTTAGGGTTCGCATAGTAGAGGTATATCTCCTAGATATATATTTAATAGGCGGCGTAGTAGGGAGCATAGGCGTTATTTAGACCTAGTGTATAGGCTTATATACCCTTAGTGTAAAGATTATTAATATATAGTAAGTATAGAAGATTATACTCCTTACTATTAGAGAGTTTATTATTATTAGAGTTACCCTTAGGGATATACTTACCTAAATACATCCCCTTACCTAGCTAGCTAGGGGGCAGGGGCAGAGGTAGAGATAGGGTAGAGGTAGAATTAATAGGGATAAGATTAAAGTAGGACTTAGTATTAGATATAATAATAATAAGATAGGATTAAATAGGATAAATAAAGACTTAGGGATAATATAATATAGAAGATATAAGGGGATAGGATATAGTTATAAAGGAGTAGGAATAGAAATTAGGGGAAAAGAAAGGGAGTATTTATATTCCTTAGAGCTTAAGTTTAGAAATTAAATCTAGCTCTAACCAGAGCTAGGCTAAGCGCGTGGCTAGAGGAGGGCTAGGTCTAGATAGGGGTATAATATTATAAGAATAGGGATAAGGTAATTAGAATTATAGAATAGCTAGAGTAAAGTTAGGATTTAGTAGGTAATAAGTAAAAGGTAAAAGGTAAGTAGTAGTATAAGGCATAGAAAATAGCTAGTAGTAGGATAGAAAAGGAGTAGGCTAGTGTTTTTTAGGAGTAGAGTTAGAATATATAGGGATATAGTGTAATAGAGATAGTTAGGGGTAGGGTAGACCTATAATAAAAATTTTTTATATACTATATATAGGTAGTATAGGTAAGGACTATGCTTACTTTTAACTTAGGAAGGTAAGGAGGGGATAAGTAAGGGGGTATGTTATAGACTTAAGCTATAAGCTTAGGTTATAAGCGGAGCAGGGAAGCCTCTAGAGAGTCTCTGGAAAGAGGGCGGGTTATACGTAGCTAAACGCTAGCTAGTGCATAGGTCACGCACTAACTAAGCATAGCCCCTTATTAAGGGGGATACTATAAGACCCTAAGCTTAGTCTTCTTCTTCTTCTGTAAGAATATTAATTACACTTTAAACGCTTATGTGCAGCAGCCATAAGGCCAGTTTATAATATTATAGCTAGAATCCCTATAACTACTAAACCTTATATTACGCTATAACTAGTTAGATACCTAATAGTTATAAGGTATTAAAGAAGTAAGACTATAAGAAGATTAAGAGGCACTATAATAGTAGTAAATAAAAGGATCTTTATACTAAGATTATAAAAAATAGTTAGGAAGTAAAGGGAAAGAATAATTAGGATAATAAATATCCTAAAGTAATTACTATAGTAATTATTAATCTAGTAACTATTAAAGAAAAGGCACTAGTAAAGGGAAGCTACACTACACTAGGGAGTGTAAAATATATACTCTCTAAGAGCACTCTCTTTAATAACTATAGTGCTCTATATATTATTAATAATATCTCCTACTTTAAGCTAGGTATATTTAAGTAAGTATATAATAACTACCTTAAGGTAGGTATAACCTCTTTCTAAATTACTAGAAGAGGTATATATATAATTAAGGATGTCTTAAATAGGCCTTAGGGACCTTAGACTAAGGACCTAATATTATAAAATATAGCGCTTATTAAAGGCTTTTATATTAATATTATATTAGAGAGTCTTCTTATAAAGAAGGGTATATAGTATTATAGAGCTAATAGCTCCCTACGCATTAGACCTATAGGAGATAGCTTATTACTAGTAAAACTTATTAGGAAGTATAATATTATCTTTCTTTAATATAAGCCCTTATCTAATTATTTAATAGTTCCCTAAAAAATAGATATAGTAATATTTACTTTAATACTAGTGATTTTCTCTATAATTAGATTATATAATATATATATATAACGCTTATAGTGTAGGTAACTATTAAAAGAATAGCGCTTACTATAAGCGGATTTAGAAGAACTATAGCACCTATAGTCTAGGTACCTTAGGAAAGATATAATTAGTAAGATTATAACCTATATAAGGGGAGTGTATTTATAAGGGATAGAGTATAAGGACTATATAACCTACTTACTAATAAATACCTATAAAGTTATATCTAGGTGACCACTAGAATATAAGTTACTAAGGCCTTATTAGAGAATCTATTAGGACCTTTAGGACTATAAGCCTAGCTATAATAGAATAAATTAGTTACTAGTTATTAAGAATAAGTATTTAGGGATGCTTTAAGTATATGCTATTCCTAATAAGTTATATTAATTAGTGTTTAATATATTAATTTATTTTAAATAATAGGTTATAAGATAATTTAGGCTATTAATCGCAAAAATTAGGCAAGATAATAAAGGTATAGTGATTAGTTAATCTAAGGATATAATCTTTTAATAATAGGCACGGACTTAAGGCATTAAGCTAGAGCTTTCGCCTCCCTATATATATAAGCTAAATAGGTATATTAAAAGAGTAAATTAGATAATTATAATAAAGTTAAATGCAATGCTTATAGGCATAGGGCTTCCTACAAACCTATGGTTAGAGAGCACGCATACCGTAGCATACCTTTATAACATTAGCCCTGTTTAATAATTAGATTAGAGGATGCCTATTAAGACCTTAGAAAGCTAGTTCTAGGATAATACTTACCTACTAATAAGGGAGCCTTCTATAGACCTTAGGCCTAATTAGGGCGGTTTATACGCATATAGCTGCTGCGTGTATCTAATAGAAAGAGATTACAAAGTAGGATAACGTAGGCGCTATTATAAGATAAATCCTAGGGGATATATTAGATATCTTATTATGTAAGGATAAAGGTAGCTAGGCAAAAGGATATAGGGTGCACTTATATATTGACTAAAGCTTGCTAGGTCTAAGTGTAATGTGTGTGTAAGTCGCTGGTTTATAGCTAGCGGCTTGCTAATATTACGTGGACCTAGCCCTTCCTTCTAGTGCGGGCGCCGCGGTGCTCTGGCGCTGCGGTGCACGCATGCGCGTAGGTTATATTATAAGGGGCCTTATAATTATCCCCCCCCTTATTACCGGGCTCCTAAATAGCTTTTGCCCTATATTTTATAACTATTTACTAACTAGTAGTTATATTAAAATAATAATAAATAATAATCTATAATAATAAATAATAGTCAGCGCTTTGGTATAAATTCACCTCTAACTCTCTACTATATTATTCTATTTTTATTTCTATATTATTAGCTAAATTATCACTTTCTTTATAACACTATTATCTATCCATTGTTAATCGCTAATATATTACTATAAGTGCTTCTATAATTCTTCTTTATGATTATTTATATATACACTGCTTACGTACTAGATGCGCTAAACACAAAAAGAGCCCCCTATCTACCCCTAAACTCCCCTAGATTAATTATTAATTTATTGCTAACCTATATATAGGCTAGTTAAAGATAAAGTAGTTAAAGCGCTATATTTAGTGTTATACGCGTGGGGATAGTTATAAGGCTATAAGTAGCTTGCTTTTCCTTTGCTCTTTAGTTTCTATTTACTAATAATTATATAGTCTATAGCCACTATATATAGTAACTTCCTTAACTTATTAAAGGTACTAGATTAGGTAGATATCCTAATAGAGACACTTAGTAATAAGGATAAGGATAATCCTAAAGACCTTATATTCTTAGAGGTAACTTAGTAGCGTTTTACTACCTATTATCTTTAGCTTATATAGGGCTTTAACTATACTAATATAATATATTATATTATATTTAGGTTAATAGGGGCTACTAAGGTCCGCTAGGTCTATATATTTCTTCCCTTTTTACTAGTTCTTTACTAATATATCTAGGTAGGATACTTTAATTATATACTAGTAGTATATAGTCTCCTATTAAACCCTTATAGTTACTATAAACCTAGCTCTAGTCCTAGGGATAGTAGGTTATATCTTAGCCCTATTTTACTATCTATTTGCTAATATTTTAGTAGGCTAACTATCTATAACTCCTTACTATATAGAATATAGTAATAGTTTTATAGCTATAGCTAAGCAATCTAGGATTTATTACCTAGGGAATAGTATTATATTATTTTTATTATAGAATAAAGGAGGTAGTTATAGTGGATAAGAATAACACTAAGTATATAGTCTATAGGGGCTAAGTCTTTAGCTATAAGGGGGTAACTATAGAGGGATTTCTATTAACTCTCCTAAAGCTATAGATAGTTTCCTTTATTTTATTCCTTTATATTTTTTCTTTTATTTTTATATATAGTTTAGTTATTTTCTTTTATTAGGTATATTATAGTAGCTAGTAAGGCTATACCTTTCTTATAGGAACTTTATACTCTTTTACCTATAACTTACTTATATATTACTATCCTTTTCCCTTAACTTATTCTAGTAGAATACCTAAATTATATACTAAGCTCCTTCTATATCTTTAATAGGGACCTACTAGTTATATTTACTTAGCTAACCCTTCTACTTTACTAGGTATTTATTACCTTTATAGGTCTTTCTATATTTCTTAACCTCCTTAACTTTATATTTATTATCTTTATCCTTAAGGTTAGGCATTAGCATTTTTTCTTTATCTATATTCTTATAATAGGTCTAAGGCTCTAGTAGGCTAATATAGAATATATTATATAACCTACTATATTTTTCTAGTAGTATAAGCTAATATACTTACTTACTAATAGTATTAAGTACCTAAAATAGTCTAATAAACCTAGGGGTTAGCTTTTATTTTACTTCCTTAAGCTATATATTCTTTACTAATAGTAGTACTAGGTTACCTCTTTTAAGAGTAAGTAGTTAGTAATATTTATTATAGTACTTTACCTAGGATTTAGTAGCTTTTACCTAGTTTTACTTTAGCTACTCCCTAGCTTTATATAACTTTATAATATAAGTATAAGCCTCTAGTACCTTCCTTTTTATAACCTTATCCCTAAGGGCTAGCTAAAACTCTAGTAAGTACCCTATAAGTATATAGTTTAGTAAATAGCCTATAGTTCTATTTACTATATTATTATAGGCAAATTATATAACTAGGAGTAGCTTAGGCTATATCTACTGGTTTTTAGAAGTAAAGTATTATAGGTAGTGCTCTAGTACCTAGTTAGTTCTCTTAGTCTACCTATTAGTTTAGGGGTAAAACACTATAGAAAGCCTATATTTTATATATAATAGGTAACATAGGTCTAACTAGAATTAGCTTATAAAAACAGATCCTCTATTAGATATAATGCCCTTTAGTAGCCTAAATTATAGCTTAATTTCCTTATAGAAAAGTTCTACTAACTTAGCTATATTAATTATAGTTATTATAGGTAGGAAGATAGAGTACTTAGTGTATTAGTCTATAATCACTAGGATTATATTAGTTTCTTATTTACCTACTTATATAATAGGTAATCCTATAATAAAGTCTATTAAGATTTCTACCTATAGTTACTCTAGTATTAGTAGTAATTTAAGGCTCCTATATAGGTAATGCCTTCTTATAACTATTTACTAATATATTCTATAGCTTATAATATAGTCTAATATAGACTTATTTATAGCTAGCTACTAAAAGTAGCGCTTTAATAGCTTAAGCGTTTACTTAGTCCTAAAGTAACCCACTAGCGGATTATTATAGTATAGCTATAGAAGCTCCTATTATAAGGTAAGCTCTTAGGGAATAACTACCTAGTCTTTATATATTAGAAGACCTCTTATACTATATAACTATAGACTAGCTTTCCCTCTCTCTAGGGAATTAATCTCTTTACTCTACCTTTACAGGTCTAGATCTTAGCTTTAGGCCTTCTATAGTAGCTATACTAATAGTTTATTTAGGCTAGATTAGTAGGGATCTAGTAATATAATAGCCTCTTAGATCTCTTATGCTATACTAGCGTCCTAGATACACACTACCTTCTCCTAGAAATCACCTTTATTTAGCTAACCTTTTACTAGATTTATAGTAGCTAACTAGCCTCTTAATATAGCTACTTTAGCCTTTACTATAGGGGCTAGGGTATTTTCCTTCCCTAAAGGTATCTTACTATACCTCTTTATAAAGACTAGGGTATTTTCCTCCCCTAAAGGTATCTTACTATATCTTCTTTAATATATTAGTATCTTTTCTTCTACTACTTCTTTAGTAGCTACTAACTTTTTTTTAAGTTCTAGTAGAAGTACCCTATTTATTAGGGGTTTACTCTTATAATTAGACCTTCTTAATAGTATATCTATAGGGTTACTTTTCCCTAGTTTATACTTAATTATAAAGTTTAGTAGGCATAGGAATATATACTATCTAGCTTATTTTCTATTTAGCTTCTATTACTTTATAAAGGTTTATAGGTTATAGTAGTCTAATAGGACTTCTACTAAGGTCTCTATACCTTTAATATAATATTACTAGTGTTTAAATAACTTAACTATAGCAAGTAGCTCTTAGTTAGGTATACTATAGTTTTATTTAGTATTAGTAAACTTCCTTAACTAAAAGGCTATAGGGTGCTAGTAGCCCTTATTATCTTATTATAATAAGATTCCTACTATTACAAAAATTAAGGTATCTATCTTAATACGCACTGGTTAACTTAGGTTATAATAATAGAGTAGAGGAGCCCACTAAAAGGTATCTTTTAGCTAGCAAAATACTACCTATTCTCTTACCCTAGATATAAACCTCCTAGTCTAGATGCTATTCTAACTACCCTTTATTAACACATGTAGCAGTGCTATAATCCTAGAGTATCTATAGATAAACTATTAGTAAAAGTTATAGAACCCTAGGAAGGATTATATATCCTTAAAGCTTATAGGTTCCTTCTAATCCTAGATAGTAGTAACTTAGTAGGTGTCTATTAAGATCCTATTAATAGAGAGAATAAACCCTAGGAACTCCACTAACTCCTAGTAGAATTTATATTTAGAGGGTTTTATATATAATTCCGCCTCTCTTATATACCCTAGGACTTCTTTAATATATATAGTGTGCTTCTCTTATGTTTTTAAAAAGATAAGGATATTATTTAGATATACTATATAAATAGTATTAACTAGCCTATAAAGCGCTTTATAGATATAGTTCTAGAACGTAGCTAGGGTATTTATTAATCTAAAAGGTATTATAAGATATTTATAGTGCCTATAATACATATAGAACGCGGTTTTCTATTTATTGCCCCCTTTAATCTAGATTCTATAATAAGTATTCTTAATATTAATTTTTAAGAAGAAGTAAGCTCCTTAGCACTAGTCTAGGATCTCTAAAATTAGGGGGAGAGCATAGCAATTCTTCTATATTACCCTATTAAGACCCTGGTAATCCACGTATAATTAGAGCGTACTATCTTTTTTTAGTATAAATAGGATAGGCACGCCTATAGGGCTCTTTAATAGTCTTATCTAGCCCTTCTATAGGTTCTTATTAATATATTTATAAAGTTCCTTTAATTTACCTTAGGAAAAGGGGTAAATTAGTCTATATAGGGGTGTGGCCCCTAGTATTAGATTAATTACGTAATTAGTGGTCTTTCTTAAAGGCAAGCTTCCTACCTTATCTAATATAAATATATCTTTAAACTTATATAGTTCCTAGGGGATATCTTTAATAGTTCTATATGCCTTTGCCTTTTCTTTATCTCTAAGGGTAATAAACTTATCCTCTATAACCCTATTAATAGCATATATAATAGTCTTATTATATATAACCTTTACAAATTTATAGGGAGTTATAAGTAAAAAGGCCTTTCTTCTTTTCTTAAACCACTACTCTTATAAGTATAAGCAAAGGTAGATATATTCCTTAGCAAGTATATATATCCTAATTAATATAGGGCTTCCCTTAGTTCTTAGGTCCCTATTAATAGCTATATATAGTAGCTTAAGGTTCTTTTCTTCTTCTCTTAAGTCTTTAATTATAATAGGGACCTTATAGACACTATATTAGGAAACTATAAGGGCCCCTACTGCCTTAATAATAGGTGCCATAGCCTTAGCTTAGTTAAGTTTATAGGCTTATATAAATTCAGCGCTAATAATATTAATCTTAGCGTAACTATTAAGATCCGCTGCTATTTTAATATCTATATACCTATAAATAGTAACTAGTATATAAAATTAATACCCTATTAGTACCTTAGTGTTTAAGGTAGAGGTAAGGGTATCTACTTCTACCTTAGGGAGTTTTCTAGGTCTTATTACTCCTTCTTTAGCTTATTATATCTATTTATAAGGTACTCTATACTATTATAGTTAAAACACTGCCTTTTATACCTAGGTTTATGGTTATTTAGGTAGGTAGTAGGAGACTTCTCTTAGTCCTTATCCTTCTAATCTTTATTAGACCTTCTACCTTATAGAAAGTTATATCTATAATATTAGGGAGCCTTATTTAGGCCTTTATCTTCTAAATACTTAGACTTTTACTTACTCTTTAGTATAGCCTCCTAGAGTTACTAAGTAAGTTATATAACCTCCTCTTATGCCTTTCCTATAATAGAGGTATATAGGTTAATCTAGTCTTATAGGTTAGGGAGTAGTTTTATAAAGAATATAAGAGCTTATAACTTTTTAGTAGCTCTTTCTAGGTATTTCTCTAGCAAATCTAGGTAGATACTAAATTTAATAGGACTCTAGCCCTTGTATTACTTTACGTTCTCTAGCTATATAGCTATTTAGGTATTATAGTTAGTAGTATCTTAGAGTAGTGTAAGAGTCTAGGTCTTAAATATATCCTAGTTATCTTTAAGATTACTTTAGTTATTAGCTATCTATTTATTAAGGTATTAGTCCTATCTTACCCTATAATTACTATATATATAGTTAAGTATAAAGAGGATTTTTTAGTAATTATACTAATACTTTTACTTTACCCTATTAAAGGCATAGTTTAGATTATTTATCTATATTTTATACTTCTATAGGTTTATAGGGTATTAGAGGTTAGTAATATTCCTAACTTTAACCTCTTAGTAGCTATTACTAGAGGAGGAACTAGATCTTTACTGCCTTTTTATCTTCTCTTTCCCTCTACCTAGCTATAGAAGATTAATAAGCTCTTACTCTTATTCCTATAGTTCTTTAAGTTTCTTAAGCTAAGTAATTTACTTATTTATTACTATAGTATTAGCCCTAATATTAGAGGGTTTAGGTTTAGTCTTAGTTTCTATAGAATATAGTGTATCTTTAGTAGTAATACTACCCTTATTTAATTAACTTTAGTTATTATCTAATATTACTTAGGTTAATTAGGTAGTTCTTAGCCCTATATTACTCTTAGGTAGCTAGTAGTAGAAGCTTTAGAATTATAAGGATAAAGGTAGCTAGGTAAAAGGATATAGGGTGTACTTATATATTAACTAAAGCTTACTAGGTCTAAGTGTAATATATATGCGAGTCGCTGGTTTATAGCTAGTGGCTTGCTAATGTCACGTGGACCTAGCCCTTCCTTCTAGTGCGGGCGCCGCGGTGCTCTGACGCTGCGGTGCACGCATGCGCGTGGGTCATGTCTCACATATTAGTTACTATGCCTCTAATATTTATTATATTTAGATCCTATAATTAGGAAGGGTAATAATAATAAGGAATATTACCTTTAATAAAATAATCTTCTATAACACTACTAAGGAAAGCGCTATAGAGTAGTTAATTAGCGAGCTAGAAGCGTAGTTTTACTAATTAGAGATTAATATAGAACTAGATAAAGAAATAAATCTATTCCTCTTACTAGGTAAGACTATTAAGTTAGTGGATCTAGATAAGGGTTTAAACTTAGGGGTAGATATACCTATAAGCACTAAAGTTATTTAAGTAAAAGATATAGTAACTAAGCTAATAGGACTTTAAACTCCTTAGTAGATACTAGATCTAATAATAAGAGAGCTTACGCCCTCTAATATAGGAGCTCTATAGAGTATAGAGTATAATACTCTATAAATAGATCTAAACTTATAACCTTAAATTCTAGATAAGGCTATACTAGGTAATAATATAGAGGTTACTTAGATAATTATAGGGCCTTCTAAAGACTATAATAGCCTAGCTACCTACAGGGAATCTTTAGAAGTATATAAAGGGTTAGAACACCTATAAGAGAGCCTTAGTATAGAGATATTATAAGAAGGCATATAAACTAGCTCTAGATTATAAAAGAAATAAGAATAGGGCCTTATTCTAGATTATAGCCTACTAGGCAGAAGGAGGAGGAGGCCTAATAATTTTCTTACTAGTAGCCTTTAGAATCTAAAGAAGCTCTATAAAGAGCTTAGACTACTCCTTAAAGTAGATAATAATTCTAAAGGGTGCTCTAACACTAAGAGTATTAGAATAATATATTTAGTGCTTAATACTTATTATAATAAAGAAAATAGATTACTCCTTAAATAGAAAATAAACACTAGTATACTATATTAGTCTAATCTAGTAAGTCCTCCTAAGAATTAGAAGGAAGCTAATAATTATATATTTAGAAAGGAGTGGAAGAAGGTAATAGACACTAAGATTAATAAATTAAAGGAATAGGGAATATAGAAGTAGATTAAACACTCTATAGCATGTTCTTAGCTATTACTACTAAAATAGGTTTATTTATATAAGTTAAACAAAGAGGGTATTATATAGTGTTTTAAAGCGTATATCTACGTACATAGAGACCTATAGGATAGCTCTATAATTAAATAAACCTATATAGTAATGCTTACTGCTTACGTGTTTTATGTATTTATAGCTCTAGTAGTATAGTTTAATCTAGAGACTAGATAATATAATATAAAGAACGTATTTCCCTATATAAAGCGTAGATTAGATTTAATTCCTATTACCTATAAGCTTCCTAAAGGTTATAAGGTTATTAGAGAATATATAGAACTACTTAAAGCTCTCTATAGACTTAGGGACTCCCTATTACTTTAGTTTAAAGAATTAAGTAGGTAACTTAGAGAACTTAGGCTTAAATTAAGTAATAAGAAGCCCTATATCTTCTATACTAAAGCTTAGGACTTATACCTTATATTCTTTATAGATAATATTCTTATAGCTTTCTATAAGGAAGACACTAAGACTATAGACTATATCTCTAAAGGACTTAAGGAAGCATATAATATAGATAAAAAAGGAGAAGCACACTACTTCCTAGGAATTTAGATTATTAGGGACTAAAAGTAATAAATTATATACCTTAGTTATAAGGTATATATTAATAAAATTAGTAAAAAGTTTAAGTAGATAGGAAATAGCACTTTCCTTACTATCCTAATCCTAGTAATAGAGTATTATAAGTTTATAGGAGAAGCTAAGAAATAGGTAATAAAGGTATACTAAGAGAAGGTTAGATTAGTACTATATACTATAATTATAGTTAGGCTAGATATAGCCTTTATAGTAGTAAAGTTATTATAGTTTCTAATAAACCTAGGACTAGAGTATATAAGAGTAATAGACTAAGCTATCCGCTATTTAGTTATTATAAGTAAGCTTACTATATGCTTTAGGGGTACTATAGAACTTTAGGCTCTTTAGATTATAAGTAATGTATTATTTATAGATAACCTTAAAACACATAGATTATTATAGGGTTACCTAATTACTCTCTTTAGAGGACTAATTATCTAGAAAGCTACGCGCTAATTAATAGTAACTATATCTATAATAGAGGCTAAATTACTTACTCTTTAATAGATAGTAAAGGAGACTATAAGTCTTTAGTGCTTATTTAAAGATATTAAATTTAATGCCTATAAAGACTAGGTTATTAACTATAATAATTAATAGATAATATAACTTATACTTAATAAGAGTAAGTGATTAAATACTTATCTATATTATATTAATATATATAATATATAATTAAAGTAGGAATTTAAGAGGGGAAGCTTTAAAGTTATATATTTACTAATAGCAGATATACCTATAGATAGATTTACTAAGGCATTAGATTATTAGAGCTTTAAACGCTTTAGATCTATACTTAGTTTAGTTAATCTACACACTTAGGATATTATAGAGAGCGTATATTACATAGAAGGGCATATTAATAAGGGGGTATAAAATTAATTACCCTAGAAATATATAAAGACCCCCTCCCTAATAAGTAAAGTGCTATTAGGGTAAATAGGATTTTAGGAATATAAACACTAAATATTATTATATAAAAACATATATATAAATACTATTCTAAAAAGATAAGAATAAGAACTTATATAAGGAGGTAAATAATCTCCTTAAAATAGGCTATTACTATAGTTACCTTCTCTTTACCTACTACTAATAAGCCCCTAATAGTAGCATTAGCCTTAATACTAGTACTAACCTTATTATATATAGAATCTAGCTCTATAATAAGTTCTAATTAGAGTTATAGAGCCTTATAGCACTAATCTACTATCTATATAGTTAGTAAAGCATAGGAAAGAGTAATAAATACGCCTTACCTTAGTGTTATTATCTAGCGCTAATAATATCTACTTAGTAAGGGGAATATAAGTATTATATAAAGGCTAATAATAGTAATTACTAACCTTATATAAGTAATATCTCTAAGATTATCTAGACCTAACCTTATAGTAATAACCTAGGTTACCCTTACCTATAATACCTACTCTTATATACCCTTTATAGGGAATATCTTATAAAACACTATAAGAAGTAGGATTACTAGGCTAAGGAAGGTTAATATAATTAGGAAGATAGAATATAATACTTAGTATAAACTATTAGCTACTATATAGATCTTTAAGGATTATATCTTACTTACCTACCTCTTACCTATACCTAAATAGGGTATAATAATTATAATAATATATATATAGAGTGCTCTTTACTCTCTTCTCTTTTTAATATAGGAGATAATAACTTACTAGTAAGCTACTTAGAGCTAGCTAGGGGTTTAGAAAGATCTTTATAGGCTATACTAAGGCCTAGAAGGGAATTTAGTATAAGAGTGCTAATAATATAAAGCTTATACTTAGAAGTTATTAAGCCCTCCTAAGAGCTTACCTTCTCCTTAGCTTAAGCCTATATATATAAGGATATATTAATTAAAATATAGAGATAGTTAATAAAAGTATATTATAAGGGAATAAAAAGGAAGCTTATAATTAGAAGATTATAAGAGCTTTTACCTATAGGGAATACTTACTTTTACCTTACTATAATCTTATAGTATATAATACTATAAAAATATTAATAGTGTAGATTAATTAAAGTTATAATAACCTTAACTTTAATTAGGGGGTGTGTTACCTAGGGTAGCGTGCTATATTATAAGTTATAATATCTTATACTAGTATATATAGGAATATAGGGAGAAGTAATCTATATTATATAGGTTAGAGCACTATAATAAGTAGTCTAGCAATCCCCCTACAAAAGGGATGCTTTTATCCTCTCTTTTGTATAATAGAGATAGTTAATTTAATCTTCTTTATAATTATCTCTTAGGGGGTCCTCTCATATTAATCCAGTGAGAGTCCTATTTGTTGCGTCACGTGATCGTGCGACAGCTCCGAGGGAAGCAGGGAGATCAGCCCACCACCGCCACCCTTGCAAGATTCGCCCTTCCGACATCGTCCCACAGAGACGCCCATGTTGTCTTTTTCGGATGTGAAGCAAATGACGCAGTCCCGGTGACAACTTGCGACGGACCGACATCCAAGTGCCGAGTCCCATCTGCCGCCCTCCTACGTTGGCGATCCACGGATAACTTGATTGCAACGAACATGGGCCCCCAAGGTACGTCTATCTTGTCTGCCACCATGGCGTGAGACGTACATACAAGCTCCGGCCAAGCGACGACTGCTTGGATGTGGAATCAATCAGCCACGGGAACGGCCCGGCGCGCTATTCGTCTCCATGTACAACACCAATGGGGTCGAGTTACGCCGCGGCAACCTTCAGTCTGCCGCCAAGGCGTTCGGAAAACGTTCTCTGCGCTTCTATCCCTAGAGGTAGGTGCCAGGCACTGGTCTAGCCTGCGCGAATTCCGGAGCATTGGCGCAACCTGAGTTGAATGAATGCCAGCTCCTAGACAAGTCGAAATGCAATCAATCAACGTCCAGTGCAATGGTGAAAGACCAGCAAGTGCGGAGAGGCCGGGCCGTCCAGAAGCATGTATAGTAAATAGTATAAAGGTCATTGCTAAGGAGAGAGAATACATAAGACGTGCAAAGATTCTTGGCAGGCGTGCCTTCTGGTCAAGACCACATGACCTTCTTCCGAGACAACCAGGAATGATTGCAAGCCCTAGTAATATACATCTTTCCTGAGAAGTCTCCCATGAATGCGATGTCTGAATATACCAGGTACCGGCAAGTCGTGGAAGTCATACACACTCCACTACTTGTTCAGACTCAACCCTCACCCATCAATCATACTCAAGCACTATATACCAGGGACCTTCAATTCGATCAATAAGTAAACAAGACGTGCCACCTTCAGCAGTATAGGTGATTGTGTGAGATTGGACCATTTCTCGGTGACGATAAAAATATCCGCTCCTCCGATAATTTTCCACAAGAATCCTACCGCGACGAAAGCCGCGGTTGGTTACGCGGATTGATAAAGGGTGAAGAGCCTGGCCAGCGTCATTATATCGGATTTCTTGAATATAGCGGGCGTCAATTTGTATTGTCAATTCACCAATGACGTATGGGATGTCACCCCTAGAATTAATTGTCGCCTGAATGGAGTGCCTTCGCCGAAAGTTAGGCAGACGCCAAGTAGCTAAGATGGGTAAACACATTCCACCTCCTGATTGGCGACTGAACAGATCGACCGCGGGGTCAACAGCGTCTAGCTCGGTACTATCTGCTTGCTTGTGCTCTGGGGACGCAGGTGCATGCCCATAATCAGCATCGCGCAGAGTTGCTGCGCCGTAGACGGCAGTGGCAAAGAAGAAGAAGAAGGCACGTAGAAAGCGCATTGCGAATGCACTGCGGAATGTTCTTGTTGGGGGGTTTAATCAATGTATCAAGGTGCTTGCGAATAGTATAATAGAGGTGAAATAAGACATAGAACTTAAGGGGCGTGATGCTTTATTTATATCACCGAGACTTGCAGTCATTTCAAGATTATCGTATCACAAAGAGGATATTATCCTGATAGTCACGGATATGTAGGCCGTAGTATCCAATGGTATTAGAGGCTCCCAACACGCCAAGTCACGGGAAAACAAGACACATGACTCGGGCTTAATTACCCTGATTCTCGTACCTTGTGCAAAATCAAACAGGGATTAGGGCGTATCACATCCAACAATGAGTTCATCCGGCAAGAAGCAAGCAATGCGCCTTGTCAGGAAAAACCCGGGATTTATTCTCTAGCTTAAAGAGAACTAGCCGTGAATATCACAAACTATCACAGGCCAACTACGGATTAAACGCGCCTCCGTTAAAAATAGAAGAGTATTATTACTATTTGCACAACAGACCCATTTTAAAGATACGTACAGCCGCCAGCCCACCCCGCCACTTGTACCGCGCCCGGCATGGCAAGTACCCGTACCTTCTAAATGCCCTAACCCACATATATATTCTACCTACTATAGCCCACATACCCATAAATTAAAGCTATCTAATTACTTTAATAGACCCCCTTCTTGCCCTCCTTAACACTAATACTAATGCCCCTATTAATACTAACGCTGCCTAAGAAGCTATATCCCTATACGTTATATAGCTGTAGGCGCTGTGTGTGCGGTTAGGCGGGCAGGTGGCTTATATATATAGGCATTTAGAAGGTACGGGTACTTGCTATACCAGGCGCGGTACGAGTGGCGGGGTGGGCTGGCGGCTGTACGTATCTTTAAAATGGGTCTGTTGTGCAAATAGAGATTTGCTGTTGTGCAAATAGTAATACTCTTCTTAATTCCAGTCTCATGCTTCATTAGCACCATTTTGACAACGCATCCATCCATAATATTTGCAATCACAGTGAATAGGACGAAATTCAGGCCGAGGTGACACAAGAAGCAATTGATGAACTGTTTACGACTGCTTCTCGAGCCCTAGACGAACAGCACTCCGTTCTCGAACGCCCCGAGTCATTTTTCGGCAGTTTAAAAACGAACATGCCCTTACAGACAGCGACAGTCGAACTACTTGCCTCCAACAAGCTGCTATGCGATACCAACAACGCGATTGTGCTAAAGTCAAAGGGCGAATTCATTGCTGGCGGAACGACATCACTCGTCGAGCGTCTACCGTCGGGCGATGTTATCAAGACACCTTGGAAGGGTGGTATCCGGGAGAACGATTGTCGGAAGGAGATTCTTGTTGAAGCCAACATATACAATAAACTCGGCGATCATCCCCGCTTGGTAAAAATGAAGCACTGGGACACCGACGTCTTCAGTTTGACACTCGAATATATGCAGAATGGCACATTGAAGGAATACACGAAGTGTTGCGTCCATGAGATCTCGCTAGTTCAAAAGCGTCGCTGGATAATGCAAGCGGCCGACGCTCTCCATGTTTTGCATTCTGCTGGCATTGTTCATTGTGATGTCGGCCCACACAATTTCTTGCTGGATGCAAACCTGGATCTGAAGATTGCCGACTTTAGTGGTTCGTCGCTCAATGGGTCTCTTGCTATGGTTTGTCCTGGGCCGAGATACGCAGCACCCGATCCGAATTGGAAACCTGGAAAGATTCCCATAGCGGAAGAGGATATTTTCGCTCTGGGTTCGACCATTTACTTCATCGTTGTGGGCAAGGCACCCTTCGAAGATCTCTCAGATGACCAAGTTGAGCGAAACTTTCTAGGTGGTGTGTTTCCAGATCTTGGTGGTTTACCTTGCGCCGATGTCATTGCGTTATGCTGGCAACAGAAAGCTACAGCGCTGGACATAAGCAAACTCGTCGCCATGTTCAGTGATTCTGAGCCTTCGGATGGTTATGATATGAGTGTATCGTCATGAATGGGTCAAAAAAATTTGTGTCTTTCTCCGCTCGACGGATTTCTTGATCCATCATCACCCATCCAAAGCACTACCCATCCAAAGCACTACCCATCCAAAGCACTACCCATCCAAAGCACTACCCATCCAAAGCACTACCCATCCAAAGCATTACCGCCAAACTTATGACACAACCTGACTGGTCATTTTTGTAATGGCCGCCTCTGTTATCCATCGATTAAGGAGCATCCTCCAGGGCACAGAAACACTGGAGTCTTTACGTGAGATCCATCTTTCTCGAGAATCACGAGCTGAACTAGACATCCTCGCCGATCAGTTCATGGCTCTCGCGATAACCATCGGGAAAAAAACTCAATCTTTCAAACCTGCGTCGCAAAACGAACTATGGGGAAAATGCAAAGAAAGGCGTGAAAAGGCTGAAAACACCTTGACGAACGTGTTGACACAGAACAAGCTACCTGATCTACGCGTTTTCCGAAAAAATCTTATCACAATATTCCATGGCCCTGACACGAATGAGACTGACTCTCGTCCAGTTGCCTCAAAAAAAGCGGCAACTAGCAAACGGTGTGAGAAGTTGAGAAACTTGAGTGCAGATGGCATCATCTCATGGGCAATTGCATATCCAACCGCCTCTTGGGCTGATGGTGTGATGGGTAATGATGTTTTTGATTGCTTAGTGGAAGATGTCGAGCCCGGAGACAGCCCCCCTGCCACAAGGTAAGTGACCGCGTGGGTACGCGTTGCTTATCTAAGATAATCAATAGGGCAATGTAGCAATCTATCTCCTTGAGCGTGCTACAGCTTCTGGGTCTATGAGCCCCGCAAATTGTATGTATCTGTGATGGTCTAGGCTTTGCCTAGACCTAGCAATATAGGTGTCAATTGTACGAGTCACAAGGGACTTGTACAATGCGTATCCTTTTGTTCTTCTATGGCGCAATTGGATCGGGCACATCACCCGCACGGTGGCGCAGGCACCCGCGATCAGCCCTTTGGGCTAGACCGTGACAGTATCTCTAGTTTACTTTTATCTAATTGGATGCATACAGACCCTGGTTGACGTGACTCCACAAGGTGGATGAAGCCTAAGGAGATATGGAGGACAGCGGACCGAGCGGACCGAGCAGACGTTGACAATGATGGACACATACTCCGTAGTCTCTTATTATTGGTCCTCTCCTGCGGGGCAGCAAAACCCACTTGGCATGCACATAATCCGAGAGCTCCGAGACAAAAACTTGGATTTAAGGAGGTGTTGGTTACACCAGGTGATGATTGCGAATCATCAGTTGCGCGCGCCCGTGATAGAATCAATTGATTATCTATCCTAAACTGTGTGTGTGTAAAAAGGAAGGAAAGGAAGCTAGAAAGAGAGGGCCCTTGTGAGGGGAAAAAGGCAGCTGCATTTGTGTGGGCACGAAGGCAGGCGAATCATCCGTTGCGCGGGCCCTGAATAGTATTATTATTTGATTATCTATTCTAGGCTCTATCTGTTTACAAGGAAAGAGAAGCTAAAAAGAGAGGGCTTTATAAGAGGAAAAAGGCAGCTATATATATGCGTGTTACATAGTGCAGGTGGGTCACGTGACTTAAGCCTTGCCCTATCACAGGGCCTAACTATAGGCATAAAGGTAGGCACACGCGCGCCGGCTGACCTTCTTCCGAAAGGAATTGCGGCTGCCAAGCGCGATTGATATCATGTTTCCCCTTTAACTAATCTGTAGGAGTACTAGAACTAGCCAGAGAGGGCTAACTCGCGTATCTAAATAAATAATAATAAATAATAATCTAGCTAGATTAAAAGTCTAAAAAAGCAAAGAGGGGCGCTTTTATAAGGTAGCCCCACTGGCCGCACCTTCCCCCATCGTCGAGCATGGTACAATCTACTCGTGCTCCGCTCCACCTAGTATAAACCTACATATTACTAGTCCTAGCCCCTGTCTCCCTCATTTCCTTTCTAGCACCTAATTCGCTCAATCCCCCCTATCATGTAAATCTGTGAAATACTTCAGGGGGCGTACTGTAGAACCTGCTGGGCCCGCCCTGCTCTTACATAGAAGGACTGCGGCTATAATCTCTTTTATCCAACAAGATGCTTTTATCCAACCGATGGCGAAGTATGGAGCAATTTGCAACGAACGATGAAAATCCAGTCCACTCTCAGCCCGAACCCTCGACTGATAAAAATAATTTGACGTCCAGCCAGCCAGCCAGCCAGCCAGCCAGCCAGCCAGCCAGTATCCGGAGGATCGATTCCTGAGCTTGTGCCAAAAATACCATGGTGCCCCGCTGAACAGGGCCAGAGAGGCCGAATCAGAGGGCAGCTCAATCTCCAGATACGAGCTCGCCTCGATTTATCACGTCATTACTAACTTTTACAAAACATGCAATCGTCCTTGTTTTTATCCATCGGCATTTCTCATTTTCCTGTCCCCGTGACTCCGGGTATAAAGAAGCTGCCTGGCCTCCCTTCCTTCGCTTCCTTCGGAGAGCAGAGGAGCATTTCGTAGAGTGCAGAGACAATCCTTCGTTTCCCAGCCAGCCACTCACCATCTCAATCCACCCACCCTCTGTCTGACTCTCGTACGCTCGTTTTCACCTCAAACACAAAACACACCACACACACACACACACACACACACACATAAAACATACAACACACAGAATGAACACCATCAAGGTCGTTGCCCTGGCCGCCGCCGTGGCCAGCGCCAGCGCCGAGGGTCTCAACGGGCTCTCCTTTCCCAACGCGACGACGTCGGGCGCCGCCTACACGACCGAGGTGGTGACGGTGCTGACGACGTTCTGCCCCGCGGCCACGACGCTCGTCATGGGCAACAAGACGTACGCCGTCACCACGCCCACGACGCTCACCATCACCGACTGCCCCTGCACAATCCGCAAGCCTGTCCCCGGCCAAGACGAGTGCGCCAAGCAGTGCAACGACGAGTACAACAAGTGCCGCACTGCTCCTGACGCTAACATGTCCTTTTGCGCGTCTAAGCTGGCCGAATGTGTTCACTATAACCCCTTTGACGGCAGCGGGTCCTTTGTTACCCCTACCGCCTGCAGTGCCCAGTCCACGGGGGGCAGCGCCACTGGGACTGGCAGCCCGCCCACTGGTACTGCCCCCGCCCCCGGCCAGGAAGAGTGCGCTAAGAAGTGCAAAGAGGAGTACAACGCGTGCCGCAATGCGCCCCACGCTAACATGTCCTTCTGCACGTCCAAGCTGGCCCAATGCGTTCACTACAGCCCCTTCGACGCCAACGGGTCCTTTGTCGCCCCTACCGCCTGCAGTGCCGAGTCCACGGGGGGCAGCGCCACTGGGACTGGCAGCCCGCCCACTGGTACTGCCCCCGCCCCCGGCCAGGAAGAGTGCGCCAAGAAGTGCAACGACGAGTACAGCGCCTGCCGCACTGCGCCCGACGCTAACATGTCCTTCTGCGCGTCCAAGCTGGCCAGCTGTGTTGGCTACAACCCGTTCGCCGGCAGCGGCTCGTTTGTCGCCCCCACCGCCTGCAGCGCCCAGCCCACGGGGGCAAACCCGACTGGATCCGCCACCGCCACCGGCCCTGGCACTGGCAATGCCACTTCCACTGGAACCCTCCCGCCTACCGGCGCCGCTGGCCAGCTGACCCCTGCCTTCCCTGCCTTGGCCCTCCTGGCCCTAGGCGCCCTCGCTCTCCTGTAGAGGAGGCAGGTAGAGGAGTGGCGGCATCGCCTTCGTACGCTTTGGTTCGCTTTTGTCCTAGGATAGATACCTGGACTGGCTGCAATGGCCTCGGGGGGAACAATACATATGTAATTTAGAAATACGTAATCCGTAAATAATGCCAAACAAGTTCCGTCGCACTTCGTTGTGTGGAGAAAATCAATCTGTCGCATATACACGTGTCAACGCCACACTTTGCCACAATCTCACCCACGCACGTGCGGCGAGGCTGAATCTCCCTTGCTGGGCCGATGGATGTCACGACTCATGAAGTTCCATCAAGGGAAGGCGAGGGTAAACTTTCGTAGTAGGCAGGCATTTTGGCCTTCCCTTCAAGCGCCTTTTTGAACCCGCTGGCCTCGTTTTGCCGTGTCTGACACGGTTCATCTCAGCGTCAGCCGGATGACCTTTGGCGTCGCTGCAATCTCTGCCCCCTTGCGCGAAGGGCGGGCATCGCGAGGGAGGGAGAAGAGGGGGGGGGGCCGTTGGCCAGACAGGGTTTGATGAGGACAAAATGGCTCTGCCGACTTACATGTTGCATGTTCCGTTACACATATACGGGATTGGCGCAACAACTGGCTGCCATGTCCTCGGATTTAAAAGTGCCGCCAAGTTCACTGCAAGAAGTTGCAACTCGTCTTTCATCACTGTGATCGGGGAAAAGAAGTGACGAGTACAACACTGGCTGCTGATCTCTCTTTGCCCGTCCTGATATCGACAAATCGCTCATTAGCAAAAACACGTCAATTCCGCTGAAGTGGTGCGGGACACGTCCTGTCCTGTCTCGCCGGGCGACAATGGTCGCTTTCACGGCTCTACTTGGCCTCCTGGCCACCTCAACGGGAGCAATGGCCAAGTTGAAATACCTGGTGGGTTACTTTGATTTTTTTTTTTTGAATATCTGATTTCTTCTGGGAGGGAGCGCCGTTCGTATCTAGCTTACCAGGAACAAAACAGGGAGTCGCAATGGCAGGAATAGACTTTGGATGCGACATTGACGTAAGTCGTCCTTCCCCCCCCCGTCACTGGTGATGTTGACCGATTGATTCCAGGGCTCTTGTCCGACAGAGAAAGTTCAAGTGCCGATTGCGTCCCTCGGTGGCGCCGATTCCGCCGGGCAGATGAAGCATTTCGTGGAAGACGATGGCATGAACACGTTTCGACTATGTACGTTGGTTTCGCCTGGGTTCCGAGAACCAAAAACAAAAAAAACTCCCGTGACCATCATGGGCAAGCCATCCCTCTACCCCCCCATCTGACAGACCCGCGACTTTCTAGCAATGACGTGGCAATACATAACGGCCGGCCGGCCATCGGCCAAGCTAGACAAGGTCAACTGGGCAAACTTCGACAAGCTGGTTCGGGCCTGTCTGGAGACCGGTGCCCACTGCATGCTCGATCTACACAACTTTGCTCGGCACGACGGCATCATCGGCCAGGGAGGTCCATCCGACCAGGTCTTCGCGGCCCTCTGGGCGCAAATCGCAACCCACTACGCCGGCGAGGACAGGATCATCTTCGGCCTCATGAACGAGCCCCACGATCTGGACGTGAGACTGTGGGCGAAGAGCTGCCAGGCCGCTGTCGCGGCCATCCGGAAGGCTGGCGCCACGTCGCAGATGATCCTCCTCCCGGGCACCAACTTTGCCAGCGCCGAGACGTTTGTTTCCAGCGGAAGCGCCGACGCGCTGGCCGCCGTCACGAACCCCGACGGCTCGACGGACAACCTGTTGATGGACATACACAAGTACCTGGACGGGAACAACTCGGGCTCCCGCACCGAGTGCACGACCAACAACGTCGCGGCCTTCAAGGCGCTCTCCGACTGGCTCAGGAAGAACAAGCGACTGGGCATGATTTCGGAGACGGGTGCGTCCATGGATCCCACGGTGAGTTTTTTTTTTTTTTTTTTTTCCCTCCTCTCCTCTCCTCTCCTCTCCTCTCCTCTCCTCTCCTCCGTTGGTAGTGAAATGTATCAAATTAGCCGCATTTTGACGCGCAAAAAATTAAACTTTAAAAAAACGCAGTGCATGGCCAAGTTCTGCGAGCAAAACGAGTTCATCGCCAAGAACGATGATGTCCTGGTCGGTTTCGTCGGCTGGGCCGCCGGGGGTTTCGACAGCACGTACTTGCTCGCGCTTGCGCCGTCAAAGTCGGGCGGTGCCTGGACCGACAACAAGCTGATGAGGAAGTGCATCCTCGCGCCGTTTGGGAAAGTCGCCCACGCGAACCCCACCAAAACGGCCTCCTCGACTTCGACCTCACTCCCCCGTCAGACCTCGGTCCCGTCGGATCACGCTAGCGCAGAGGAGGCCGCTGACGGGAACGACGGCAACCCACGCAAGGACAGCAGCTCCGGCCAAGTCAGCATTTCGGCATTCGGCATCCTCCTGGCGTGCGTGACCACGCTGCATTTCTTTCCGAGTCCATAAAATCTACTCTGTATATATATAAAATTGTCACGGCACAGATTACTCAGTCGGTGCAGGTCGGAACTCTCACACTTGCCGCCGGTGAGAGGTTGGCCACAAGGGAGCGCACGTGGTTCATCCTCTCGCCAGGACGACTTGCCAACGGGTGACGTTGGTACGTTGGTTGGGACCTCGAACCGCGAGCAACCAGGAGGTTCACCCATTTTTTGCAAACGACGACCTTTTTGGGTCAGAACTGGGGGGGTTTGTGGTTCGTTTTCCTGGTCATGAACCATGGCACCACCAATCACGTAATATTCAGCAACTTATTCTTGGTCTCATGGCTGGGCTGGTTGTGTCAATGACGGTGGGGTCATTGTCATGGCGTCTCTTCTTCTTTCTTTGATATCTCTTTTTTCCTTTAAACGGCGCTCGGAAACGGTCTTGGCTGGACGGGTCGCTCTCCAGTGGCTTTTTTTTAGATCGGATACCCCTGTGTTTCAGAAAAAGTAGAGAATTTCAAGCAGAACTTGCCCGTGGTTGAACCATCTTTTTTACGGAGTACGTACTCTACGGTGGCATGGCCAGACGTTCGTCTGCCGTGCTCTTTTCAGTTTCTCCGGGCAGCGCAATTGGTGTTCCCCTCTTGTTGCCATCCTCCCCTGCCAATGTAATTGCGGCGTTCACTACGGACTACTCCGCCGAGGCGCTCGCCGGCAGTCAGACCGGCGGCAACGGAAAAGGCGTACATGAGGCTTTGGACGAAGCTTCGGTCAAGGGCGCAGTGTCGGTGACAGCACCGCCGGAGACCACATTTGGCACCGTCGCACACGGCGCCATGGAACTAGACTATAGGCTGTAGACGATGAGGGCCATTACACCAGGCCAGAGAATCCAGTGTCGTGGAGAGAGGGTTTGAAGTCACGCTCGTCCATGTTGATTCAGCTTGTTGGAGGTGGTCAGATCAGACCATTTTCCCCGGCCAATCTGCTCACCCACGCATTCGCCGTAATGCACGAGGACGGGGGCCGATGAGCCCCCATGCAATAACGGTGCCTAGCCACCGCGAAAGAACGGCGTTCAAATTGACCAGCACGCCTGATCCGAAGAAGGCGGCAGTTCCAAAGCATGTAATCCGTACCAGCCCCAGTTCTCAATGTTGAGGGCCCAGTTGGTGTATCCGCTCCAACTGCATGAGAGCGACGGGGTGGGGAAAAAAAAAAGTCAGCGTTTGTTGCGGGCGGCAGCGAGGCGAATCATGGACTGGATGGCCAAAGCGGTGGCCGTAGGAGTGGGGAACAACCAGGCTCAGTTCGCGAGCCAACATTGATATGATGAAGAACTTGCGCAAAGGCATAGCGGCTCAGAAGCCTGGTAAATGGAGTTTTCCCGGGGGGCCGAATCTGGTGATGCCCGGGACGATTTTGGTCAACGTTGTGATGATGCCCATATCCGAAGATGGCACCAAACATGGTTGCGCTACGAAGCGGAAATCGAGTTGGCGGTCGATGCACGTATTTATGTAAAAAAGAATCCGGCACGGGAGGTATTACCCATCCATGCTTCGTGTCTGACCTCTTGGCCTTTATGAGTGAGCCGACCAACTTGCGGAGAATGTTGTACATGGCGCAGATGCCCCGCGGCTTCAGGGTTGCGAAATGGCTCGAAGATCCCTGTCCCATCCCAGACAATGCCCGGATGATGGCTCGCTCGGGAACTTTTTGGTTTTTGTTGCCGCGGGCTGTAATGTACGAGGCAACCGGACAGGCACTTTTTGAATGTTGCCACCTCCGCCCAACAAGGAGGGGCACAGGGCAAACTCACTATATGCAGCCAATTTTGACCGACTGCCTGATGAGGATTCAGAGGCTCCTCTCCTCCCTGGGATACGAGACGAACTTTGAGCCGGCAAGTTATGTGTCTTGTGCGACATCAGTCCTTTTATCAAACAGACAATGGAACACGTCCCTCTAACCTTTGAACCAGATTGGGTTCTAGTCGCCAAGACGGAATCCGATGCTTTCTTTGCCCGTGCCCGTGCCCATTGCCGATTGATATAGCTTTTGGAAAAGTATTACCTATCCCACCAGGTCCCAACGTATGTACTCCGTACGGAGTACATAACAACCCCCTCATTGCATCTTTGCGCGGAGGCTGGCTGCCTGAGGTTGCAAGTCATGCTTCATCAAGTTCGTCCTTTTCTTCCCTTCTTCCCTTCCTCATTTCGCACCGGACGTACGTACATAAGCTTAAGTCGCCCCGGGTGATCGAGAGATGTTATCCGAGCGACAGCCCACCAGGTGGCCTACTCGAAAAGCGTATGAGCATCTTTCTACGGAGTATTCCACGCACCGCCTTGCCATGGTGTCCATCCGCGACGGACTCTGGTGACGCCATTGGTGGGGGGCATGCCGGCTATCCAGGTGCTTTTAGATCCATTCGAGTGCATTAAGCTCGGTTATCCCATGATATGGACAGGAATTGTAGCCGCTCAAATAAAAGCCCGGATCCTCCTCCACAACACGCGGCCGTCCCGCTCTCAGCAACTCATCTCACATCCTGTCCTGACATTGCCACTGCCACTGCCACTGCCACTGCCACTGCCACTGCTACCTGCATCTGCCAAGTGATCTACCCATCTCACCACCTCACCGCAACAGAAATCGACATCATGCCCGTCTCAGTGCCCAAGGCCGACCGTCTCGCCGACCTCTTCAGCCTCAAAGGCAAGGTCGTGGTGGTGACGGGCGCTTCCGGCGCTCGCGGCATGGGGATCGAGGCTGCTCGCGGCTGTGCCGAAATGGGCGCCAACGTCGCCATCACCTACTCATCTCGCAAGGAGGGCGCCGACAAGAACGTGGAGGAGCTCACCAAGGAGTACGGTGTCAAGGTCAAGGCTTACAAGCTGAACGTGACCAACTACGACGACGTGGAGAAGTGCATCGGCGAGATCATCAACGACTTTGGCACCATTGATGCCTTTATTGCCAAGTAAGTTTCTCCCGACAGTCCCCCTTCCCCAACTGATATGCATATGCTGATGGCACGCTTTTTCCAGCGCCGGTGCCACGGCCGATGCTGGTGTCATCGAGGGCTCCGCCGCTGCCTGGGACAAGGTCATCCAGATTGATCTCAACGGCACTGCCTACTGCGCCAAAGCCGTCGGCGCCCACTTCAAGAAGCAGGGCCGCGGCTCCTTCGTCATCACCGCCTCCATGTCCGGCCACATCGCCAACTACCCCCAGGAGCAGACGTCGTACAACGTCGCAAAGGCTGGCTGCATCCACATGGCCCGCTCCCTGGCCAACGAGTGGCGCGACTTTGCGCGCGTCAACTCCATCTCGCCCGGATACATCGACACCGGCCTTTCCGACTTCATCGACCCCAAGACCCAGGAGCTCTGGCGCTCCATGATTCCCCTCGGCCGCAACGGACTGGCCAAGGAGCTGAAGGGTGCCTACGTATACTTGGTGTCTGATGCCAGTACCTACACTACTGGAGCCGACATTGTCATTGACGGTGGATACACGGTCCGATGAAGAAGTCGTCCAAGGTCCGACGAATGAAAATGGAAACCTATGAATGGTAGAACGAGCAATTGATCTTTTTTTTACTGCTTCCCTCCTTGGATACAAGTGCGCCGTCTTCGTCCATGATGTCGTTTGTGCATCATCATCATCATCATCATCATCATCATCATCATCATCAATTGCAGAATGTGAAATGCCAGTCAGTTCAATTTGACCCCACGGCGGGGCAGATTGACGATTTGCTTGCTTGATTGAAGTGCGGGGCAATCGTGAAGGTTTCGTACCCCGCACCAGCGCTCGCTGACCTGGCGGCAACCCCATGTGCAATCGCCGACGCGCCAACGCCGAAACAAGCTTTTGCCAAGGTACGGCGATAACGCGCACAATGGTCGTATCATCGCCTTGCATCGGGGAAAAGATAGAATCATGACTCTTGTCTTCCTTTGCCTCGTCCTCATGTCCGAGGGCGCGATTTGGGGTTTCACGACCTTGATGGTGGACTTTCTAAAGCGGGCATGGCGGACTTGGGAGCATTTCCTCAGCAGTCGGGACGGTAATGATAAAAACGACGAGCGTTTTTGCCCCGAAATGATGCCAGTCGTGCCGGCGCCGGGATATGAAAAGAGTCGTCCACGCTCAGTATGGTTGACCTCTTACATGCTTCAATCTTGGGTTGAGCACTCACTTTGTCGTCGCTTGCAGGATCTCTCCGCGACGAACTCGAGCCCTTTCAGATAAGAGCCACGGTGGTTGAGCCAGGCCTACTTTGCGGACTTCTTTTCCGAACCCAGGTGCCAGGACTAGCACTAAAAGATGGCATCGACGCCTACGAAGACGAGACCCACGCCTACCGGACAGATGAGGAGACGAGACGACTCGGCGGAGTGCATGGCAAACAGCCAGGAGACGTACAAAAGGGCTGCAGAGTCAGTCATTCATAGTCGATGCGTTGACGGGAAACTGGTGTTGCCGAAAACAAGACACTACCTCTGAGGATTGTCTTGGGGGAATTTTGGATGCGTGGAGAGAGAACTCCATACGTGGCACGAACCACGATTGGTGCGGGTGGTACAAAGTCACGTACGGAGCACTATTACTCCATATGCTTCACACGTTGAGGTCTTGACTCTTGAGCGAGTCGATGTGCAGGACGCTAAGTTCCTTTTTGTCCCGTCCTGTTGCAGATGATGATGTAGGACGAACGATGGTCGCACATGTTTCAAAGCTTGACCCGAAAAATGGAATGATGGCTCGGTTTTTGAAGAGGTGCTCTTAGCGAGCGTGAAAGAAGAAGAATTTACGGAGTACAGGTTGCCTCAATTTCCATAACCCGGCGTGGTCCTTGGCTGCAAAGTCGCTGCAAAGTCGGGTTTCAAGAGAACGGGCGTGAAAAAGGAGGCGGGTTGGGAAATTGTGCCCGGTGCCATCAGAATGACACGTCATTTCTCATTTCTCTCCAAGCTGCTCTGTATGGAGATCAAGGGCGGCTCGTTGGCGGCGGGAACCAGCACAGGTGCATACATGCATGGCACAGGGGTAAATGTGACTGTGACTAACCCCAAGGGGGCACGGGCCGCACCACGACCCGAAAGCCCGACTTGCAAGGGGGTCGGTCGATGAAGCTGAGAGACATTTTTCTCGACCAGATGGACCAGTTGGACCAGATGGACCAGATGGACCAGACCAGACCAGACCAGACCAGACAGACTCTGGCATTGATTGCTCCGGGCTGTGGCCCCTTCAATCCGCCTTTTCAATCATCATCGACCTCTCTCACCCGCTCATGAGACTCGTCCCACCAACTTGTTGGGACCCAGGCGCCTCCAACCTGCCGTCCAACCTGCCGTCCAACCTTCTGCTGAACCGAGAGATCGACAACGGCGACAATGCAGCCGTTGCTTCACAATGGCTATCGACTTGAGACCCGACCCGACACACTCATCCATATCTGAATTATGGCAGTTGCTTGCGGCACGAGACTTGAATCTGGATCTGGTATGTGCTTCACAACTCGCCTTCTTCCTCTCCTGTCCTCCTCCATACCAGTCACGATCAGATGCCATGACATCACAGGGCGCGATATGATGCCCGTTGAAAGCGGACAAAACGAAACTGACAAGAATCTTGTCCCAACAGGGCGGAGATCAAGACCCGAGGCAGGGATCAGCCCGAAATGGCTCCTCGGGGGGAACAATCAGTACCACAGCCAATAACAAGGGATCGTCGATACAGAAGCTGGGCACAACCTTTATTCCCGTCGCCGTCTTTGTTGGCGTGTCCTTGGTCGCCTTCATTATCCTGCGACGTTTCTGCAAGCGCGTGTATGCGCCCAGGACAATTCCCGAACTGCGAGTTCCAGAGTAAGCAAGCAAGCCGTGGCCGTCCTCTTCCTCCCCGGTAGAGGACAAGAAATGTGGTCGAGAGTTAATGAACAGGCCAACTAATCATTGCGCAGTTTGCCCATTCCAGCTCTGCCAGGAGGATGGTTTAATTGGGTTGTCCCCTTCTTCAAGACGCCGGACAGCTTGGTGCTGAACCATGGATCCCTCGATGGCTTCTTTTTCCTCCGCTTCCTCAAGATCATGCGGAACATGTGCCTGGGCGGCTGTCTTTTCACATTCCCTGTTCTGTTACCCATACATGCTACGGGAGGAGTTGGGCTGACTGATCTGGACAAGTTGACCATCGGCAACGTAAAAGATCCCCAGAAACTTCTTGCTCATGTATTCGTGGCGTGGGCGTTCTTTGGTAATACACCCACTCGGCTTCTGATCTTTTTTTTTTTTTTTCACGCGCATGGTGTGGCATCGTCGCTAACGTGCCAGCGCAGGCTTCGTCCTGTACATGATTGTCAGGGAATGCATCTACTACGTGAACCTCCGGCAGGCATACCTGTCATCTCCGTATTATGCTGATCGCATATCTTCGCGAACCATCATGCTCACCTGCGTTCCAAAGGAGTACCAAGATGAACGACGACTGAGAAAATTGTATGGCCATCAGGTGAAGCGAGTTTTCATTACACGAACATCCAAAGCACTCGCCAAAATGGTCAAGGAGCGCCAGCAGACAGCCGAGCGACTAGAAAAGGCAGAGATTGCGCTCATCAGGACAGCCAATGCGGCGCGCTGCAAGAAGCTCGCCAAAAACCCAGAACTAGCCCAACCGTCGACACGGCAAAGTTCCACGACCGAATCGACCGAGTCGAAACAAAATCTGGTCACTTTCACGAGCCGAAGCACAGCAAACAACAACAACAAAAACAACAACAACAACACCATCAGAGAAAATATGCTCCAAGTAGAGCTGCCTGGAGCTGCGATTTACTTGGAGGCTCTTGATGCTAATCAAGACAAAGACACCACCGCGCACAAGGCAGATGCAAAGGTCAACGAGAAAGGGGACTCGGAAGAGAAGAATGAGGATGACGAGGAGTACCAGCATCCGTATGGACTCTCGGCAGATATTCCTGATGTGAGAGGCTCCATTGCCGCCCAATGGATCCCTGCCGAGCGACGACCATATCACCGACCAATCGGCAACTTCTTTCGTCGCGTAGACACCATTCGGTGGACTCGGTCTCGGTTGCGTGAACTGAACCTGCAAATCTACAAAATGAGGAGACAGGTCAGACGTGGCGACGGAGCCATCGCCTTGCCAACCGTGTTTGTCGAGTTCTACAACCAAGAGGCGGCCCAGGCGGCCCACCAGGTACTGTCCCATCATCGGCCTCTACAGATGTCGTCGCGATTGCTCGGCGTCCGTCCAGATGAGGTGATTTGGTCCTGTCTTCGCATGACTTGGTGGGAACTGATTATTCGACGCTTCCTCATATTGACTCTCGTCACGGCAGCCGTCATTTTCTGGGCCATCCCTTCGGCTCTCATCGGCACCATGAGCAACATTGAGACGGTGACCAAACAGTTCAAGTTTCTCAACTTCCTCAACATGTTGCCCAAGGTGATACTGAACTTTGTACAAAGTTTCCTCCCAGCTATTGCTCTCACGATTTTGATGGCCATAGTGCCGGGGCTGTTGCGAAGTAGGTAACGCTCCCCCCTCCACCATGGCCTACATATACGCGTGCCATCAGTCCATCGTTGCTCACAATGGAGTGTGTAGTTTGCGGAGCATTATCCGGTATCCCCACCACAACCCGCGTCGAGCTGTTTGTTCAAAACGTCTATTTCGCCTTCCAGGTTGTGCAGGTCTTCCTCATCACAACCCTCACGTCAGCTGCCTCGTCCGCGCTGGGCTCCATATTGTCGAATCCCCTCGGTGCCAAGGACCTCTTGGCCGCAAATATCCCGAAAGCTTCCAACTTTTACCTTTCTTACATCCTGATTCAGTGTATGATGAGTGGCGGCTTGCGACTGGTGCAACCCTTCGGCCTGATCAAGCACTACGTCATTGGGAGAATCGGCGAGGTTCCGCGAACCGGGTACAAGCGATGGCTCACCCTTGAACCAGCCCACTGGGGGGCCGTTTATCCCGTGTACACCACCATGGGCGTCATTGGTATGTTTGTCTGGACCTCGGGTCTCTGTCTTTCTTGTTCCATTGCCCGGCCCAAGGCCAACTGACACCCGAAATGCAACAGCCCTGAGCTATGCCTTTATCGCGCCCCTTGTGCTCATGTTCGCAGCCGGCGGCATGCTTGCCACTCAAATGGTGTGGAAATACAATCTCCTGTACGTCCTCGACTCGGACGTGGACAGCAAGGGACTCTTCTACCCTCGTGCCCTCATTCACTTGACCATCGGGCTCTACCTCGCCGAAATATGTCTCATCGGTCTGCTAGCGCTGAAGTCGGCCTATGCACCGTTGGCCCTGATGGTGCTGTTCTTCATCTTCACCGGCCTGGTGCACTTCACACTGAGCGATGCCATTGCGCCTCTTTTGCTCAACCTGCCCCAGACACTTCCGCTGGAGGAGGAGATTCAAGAAGAAGAGAAGGCCAAGGCACTCCGAGAAACGGAACTGGCACGAGCGCGACTAGACCAAGACGGCGGCGTGGCCGGCGGCGGCGGCGCAGCAAACGACTACTACGATACCGAGCAAGTCTTTGGCGACGAGGAGCAACTTGTCCAGTCGGAAGACGACCAAGACGGAGAGGAAGAGGAAGAGGAAGGAGGGGAGGAACACGAAGTAACAGGCACCCGGGCAGTCGAAGGCGCAGCCAGCATCGGCGCGACCCTGAAAGAATGGCTCAAAGACAAGTCGCAGCGAAAGGTCGATGCGGAGATGGACAAGTCGGGCATGGGCGAGTTTCTGGACAAGCTCAAGCTCAGATTCCGGAACCACGACAGGCACACCAGCGACAAACCACCGGGGTTCCTCGCGCGGTGGCTGCACCCCGAGGAATACGAGGACTTTGTGGCGCTGCGGAAGGCGATTCCAGGAGACCAGCTCCCCGCCGTCGAGTACCCGTCCGGCTTCGGGAAACGCTGCTACCTGGCGCCCGAGACGTGGGCGGCCAAGCCAGCGCTGTGGATCCCCAGAGACGAGGCGAGGGTGAGCAGGCAGGAGGTCGCGCACACGAGCAAGTACACGCCGATCTCGGACAAGGGCGCCGAGCTGGATGAGAAGGGAAGGGTGGTTGCATACTATGACAAGGCGCCGATGAGGAAGCCAAGATTACTCCTGTAAGGTAACGTAACGTTGCGCAACGAACAACGGCATTCCATGTGCGGATCCGTATTCCACGTATCATGTCATTCTACGGAGTACAATACATATGCCATGGTGATTATCCGACAGCATGCATGCATCAATCAAGCTCAGAGCCGAAAAGGCAGAGTTCAGGACGCAAAGGCCCACGACCCCCCCCTTCCCCACTCGGCGGCCGCGAGTCGTTCGTAACGAGTCGTCATGACCAATAACAATCGCAAGCGGCATCTGAAGTGTGACCAAGGAGATTGGGTGGATGATGGTTGTACGGACATACGTTATCCCCAGTACCTGATCCATTCTCCACGGCAACGCCGAGGTGGGCATGTTCAGGGGTCGGCGAAGGGAAGTCCAGGACCGCCGATTGATTGGCCGAGCTGGCGGCGGGCGGTGGGCCGCGCCGGCTCTCTCATTGACAGACGGCACGCCTTGTCTGATGCTCGGCTAATGCTCGGAAGGCGGTTGGTGGGGTGGATAGCTTAGGCAAGTGAGGAAGGATGGATTGATGATGAAAACAAATGAAGAAGAACTGCATTGCTTCCATGCAACACAATTGCGGTCCATTTCGCCGCCCAAGGACATGTCCTACCCGCCAGCCGGGCCGTGACTGATGTTGATTCATCTACAGACCAAGTATAGTGTACATACAATGCATACCCAGACGCCCGCGTAAAGAGGAATAGGAATCGTGCGTACGGACGGACGTATTAGGTGCCCCGTCAGTTTCCACGACGGCGAATTTTTGCATCCCTATATCCAGCCCTCGCCCCAACTATGCACCAACCTCCGGGGCAAAAGCATATCGCGGCAACGCGGCCATTCGCTCCTCGGGACTGAACTCTGCATCGTCGTATACCATCCGGCCCTTCTTGTCCTTTTCCTTCTTGACTCTCTTGTCTCCTGTGTCTTCGGCCTCTTGTGCATGCGGTGCTTTTACACCTGCCTCGGCCATGCGAATCAGCTGGTCTATATCGTCACCCCGAGCACCTGGTACGCCTTGGTGGGACCATTGCCCCGGGGCCTGCGGTGGTCTTTGCGGGAGCGCCGTCGCGCCCATGGGGTTGCTCGGAGGCCGGGTGGGAAGGGATTCGGCAACGGGGTATCCGTATGGCTGTTGTTGACCCGGGAAACCCGGCTGTGCAGCTGCTTGTGCCTGGTTGTTCTAAAAGAGTGAGGTGAGGAGATGGGGGCAAGACCCTGTCAGCAGCCTAAATTCGCAATGGCCAAATGGACCCGAGGTTCGGGGCCGAACAGCAGGAAGACGTGGTAACGTACAGGTTGCCCGGCGCGAGCATCGACCTCACGCGCGGCATCTTGGCCGCCATTTGGTATGCCCGCCTTCTTGTTCGCTCTGAACTGTGCCAACCGATTCTTGAGCTCTTCCGGCGACTCAATCTTGACCTTCTTCCTTTGCATCGGCTGTCCGGACGCGGGATTGCCCGTGGCGATGCGCCGATCTTCCTGGGCCTGGTAGAAGTTCTGGATGATGCGGTTGCGGTGTTGATCCAGGGCCTCTTGGGGGATGCCTTCCATGCCGAAAATCTCCACCTCGAGGCCTTGTCGGTTTGGCAAGGCATTCTCGACTTGGTTGAGTGTTTCCTTGTGCACTTGGTTCAGATGAACAGATAGACCTGGGGCGGGAACCGATTGGTTGCCATGTTAGCTCAAGGTCGACAGAATACCATGATGCCTGTCAGCATGTCTGTTCTCGGATGGCATCGTACCTCCGGCTGTGTTGAGTCGCCGTCCGCAGCGGTCGCATTTGAAGTGCTTGGCTTTCTGGTGGGAGATGAGGAGCTTCAAATCTTCGAAATCGCGCTCGCCTGCGTTGCAAAAAACTAGGGTTATCATCATGCAAAAAAAAAAAAACTCGGATCGATTGGAGCCATGGAGGAACATCGTACAGTAATAACACCAAGGCCGCGTGAGCACTTCCTCGATGTCCGGATGCCCACGCTTCTTTTTACCCATCTTGGCAAGCTGAGGATGGGCTTCAGGGGTTTCGTCGGGTTTCGTCGGGTTTCGTCGGGCCGCGAACAGGATTTTGAGACGTCGGGGGATAGAGGGCACTAAATTTTCAGGAATTTGAAGGACTTTTGGCCTTCTCGGTGTGCAAACTGCAGAAATTTCGGTTGATGCAATCAGAATCATGCAGTCGGTCTGGTGGGTGCTTCCACGGTGATGCCAACAAAGGTCCGCGCAGCATTGGCTCGGCTGAAGCACGGCTAAATGGACGCTGCCCGCCCTGCCACCAGCCAGTGCGCACCACCAATCTCATCATCTCGTAAGACTCGTGACTCTAACTCGCCAGTTACATAACGCGTCGTTTGAATTGAAACAATCAACTTCCTCGATATGTACGTTGTATTGTATTGATGGTCTAGATCTCTACATCCCAGCTCACGCTGGCGTGGCGGCCCATCGGCCAGCAACGCACGCTCCAAACCCCTACTACTCGGGGGTGTTCATGCCCATTTGAATATATTCATCGCTGTCGGTTTTCATTAAGCGTACACCATATACAAAGCTAACCACTTCCGTTTCCATGTGGAAACTCATATGACCTGGCCAAACGAACGCCGAGCCATCACTGCTGCGGAGTTTGATCGAACATGATCAGCGGCCACTGTGCAGGCTGTGGCATCATCGGCAATTCTCCCCCAGTGACATGGGACATGGCCGACAGGCTGTTGTCTGACATGACGGGCGCGACGACCGGGCTACGACCCGCGCCGCCGCTGCCGCCGCCGCCGCCACCTAGTGCCAGCAGTGCATTGGCACTATACCGTGCCTGGCTATCTGCGATTGCAGCAGTCCAGTTCTGCCAAGACGTCCTCCACATGAGGTCGGGGGTCTGGTGCTCCAAGGGCTGGCCATAGCTGACCAACGGATCAGACTGGGAGGCCACCACGGTAGGATCGTCCGTGGATGCATTGGCTGTGTAAAACAGTGGTGCTTGGTCGGGTTGGTACGTCACGGGCTGGTGATGTGTGCTCTGGGGCGCTCGTGTGTCGACGTACGCGAGAGACGGATACGTGGACTGCGATGAGGAGGAGTTGTGTGCTTCATAGTATGCCTTTGATGCGTCATTCATGTGAGAAGTGTCAACCAGAGGCACATTCGGATGTTGCGAGTAGGCCGGTGCTTGGTTGACATGTCCGTGCTCGGATGCTGGGTTTGGTAGAGGTTGTTGGAGATGCTGCTGTTGCCGTTGCTCTTGCTCTTGCTCTGACTCTTGCTCTTGCTTGATTCGGAGTCCTCCTTGTGACGAATCTAGGATTCTCGTTTGGCCCATATCATGATAAATCCACGCCATTGTTCGGTCGATTAGATCAGCAAGCTGCGTGCTCATGCCACTTCCGCAACCTGCCAGATTTACAGAGAATTAGCGTCAAAGTTCAGCGGCGCGATTCAAGAGTTCAAGTGTCGCAGATGCAGTTGGGTGGCAGTCGCTTACCGAGTAGCGAACTCATTTCCTTGACAATGTTCATCCAACGGTCCATCTCGCTCCTCAGTTTGGCGACTTCTTTTGCAGTTACTCTAAACCTTCTCTCCCATTGCGGCACGAGCATGGACAGAATCGCCACACAGTAGATGGACATCTGGTACCATGTTGTGTCCAGCGTTTTCATTTTGCTCAGTTGCTCGACAGTCTCGAGATACTCCCTTGCCGCTTCCTCACAGATCCGGGTGTTTTCTTCAATCATGTCCCTGTCATCTGTCATGGCCAGAGACGGGTGACGAAGGTGCAGCCGAAATTCAAGCACAGTGGTGCGAGCAAGAAGCGGTCCAAACATTTCGTGGTCGTGCGCTTTGGATGAGCTCAGTCGCAGGGATTCTGGTAGGGATGATTCCCAGCTTTCAATCTGCGCCTCCAAGGCAGCAACGATAGTCTTGTAGTTGCCTTGGTCCCTTCGGACGCTGAATACGTTGGTGTACATCTCCATCATGAGCGGTACCATCTTGTAGCCGCAGATGGCAATTTCATAGGGACAAGGAAGAGTTTGGGTAGCATCAACTCCATCATCCGAAAGCAATTCATCAGCGATGGGCTCGGGGAAGTCCACGTCAAAATCTTGGACAGAGATTGGAATCGGGTAGCCTCTTTTGCCATTGATGGCAACGACTACAGTCACGATACACCAGAAAGCTCGTTTGCGAAGCTCGTTGTGCAAATCGGTCGGCTCACCGGGCTTCTTCGTTCTTCGATGCAAGTTCAACTCGATGGCTCGGTGCAGAGCCATGCTGGCTACAATGGAGCCGCATCCTGGTTTGGGGAAAGATCTCGTGTGGGAGGCGATGAGGGCGAGCCCTTGCATCGCTTCGAAACTCGGCGAGGAAAAGAGGTCGTACATCTTGCTGAGAGCGAAATGGTAATGTTTGTTGGATAGATCATTATAATTATTACGTTGCTCCATCGTTTGGCTGTTCCGGACGCCAAATTGAAACAGTATGTTGGAAAATACCATGTGCACCAGCACCAGCTCAGACACGGATGGCTTGAAACCAGGTTCATCGTACACTCGTTCCAGCTAGAAAAGTGTCAGTCGCATGCCCGTTTGTTTGCATGCTTGAAAAGGCCACCAGATATTTGTTGCGGATAAATCTTACCAGCTTCATGAAAGACGGCTTATGCAACACCGGCATGAAGGATGCAACGGAAACGAAGTACCATTCGGCATACATGAAAGCGTTCCCACGGGTGGGTAGGTCGACTTGAACAGCCGGGTTGACTCCCATCAGAGAGCGGAGGAAAGATTGGACGGATTTGTTGTACAGAGGCGTGGAGAAGTCGATGTCGGGGGGCGGCTCGTCAACGTCCGGGGCATCAAACGAAGTTGTCTCGATCGTGGTGCCCAGCAAAGTGAGTGTCGTTCCTTTGAGGGAACTCAGTGGTGCATCGTCACCGACAACGCCCCAGATGGTTTCCTCGGGTCTCGTCTGCCATTCGTTGCGCGGCATCTTCCACCTGATGATGCCATCGTCCATCTTTGGCGATGAGGTGTCTTTGATATGCAGAGAGCCATATCGCGACCAACTCTCCGTTGATGTCGAACCCCCGTTCGCATCGGCGGTTTCGCTATGAGCAGCTTCCGAGGAAGACCGCGCCGAAGGTGCGCCTTGTTGTTCCCATGGCTTCACTTCCACACCCTTTTCAGCACACAGCCGCTCCAAATCTCGAATGCGCGAAATCATGCTGTTCCTCTCCCTCTCCAACTGTTGCATGTACCCCCTGCGCTCCGTGCGTCCAGTGACACGGTCCGTGACAAAGCACTCGAGGTTCAGATTGATGCAGTGTGAGCAACCTTCCGGCAGCGCATCGCACCGTATTTTCCTCACTTTGCACCTGTCGCAAGCCTGTCCGGTGCGGGAATATGACTGGAGTCGGTTCTTGACGACGGAAGAAAAATCCTCGTGCCCGCGATCAGATCGAGCCAACTTCATCTTGCCAGAACAGGAGCCATTGCCATCGTCGTCGCTGGCTCCACCGCCATCGGCCGATCGCTTGGCTGGCCGGCCTGGCATCGTGGCCAGCGGCTTTGTCGTTTGCGGCGATGTACTTGTCGGCGACGACGACGCCGGCGAAACGGAGTAGGCGCCAGTCGGGCTAGAATTGGAGCTGTTTGCCAGCCAAGCAGACGGCCGCACTGCAGTGTTGATGGCTATTGGATCTGCCAGGGACGCCGGTGGCACAGCAACGGAGGTGAAGCAAGATGTCGGAGAACGATGATGATGGGTGTTTGGGCGAACAGAGCCGGACCCCGCCAAGGGTCGTTGCCTCGCGCTGAAGCTATATCCGTAATTATAGCTGGGAGAGCTGCTCGAGCCACAATTAGACGCAGTGGGCGATCTGGTACCATGAGGTTCCGGGATCCAAGTGAAGTCGAACATTGACCTCGGGGAGGAGGGCGAAGAGGCACAGGCACGGGCAAAATCAGATGTCGTCGAGGCCCGTCCCGAGTCGAGAGGATTGGACGGCCTCGTTGACTGTTGTGGTAGCAGTGGGATTTGGACATGGAGCTGGCTTTGTGTGGAGTCCATCATCGTGACCATTATTGGTTGCCGCGGGCAGTGCCCACCTCGACAACGATGGGGGCGGCGGCGGCTACAGGGAGTAGCGCGGTAGCACAGCGGGGCAAGACGCCTGGTTGTTCCTGTTGCACTCCGTATTCTGTTGTAATGTACATCCAATGCGGAGTACATCCAAGGTCCATCCAGTCTGGTCTGGCCAGGCGGGTTGCTTCCCTTGGCGAGTGGTCAGTCCCTCACCAGTCAGAAGCGATAGAATCGTCCGCCGCTCGGCAGGGGGCAGCTCGGCAGGGGGCAGCTCGGCACTGTCTTTTAGCCGTGCACCACCTTGCAAGGGTCTGGTCGCCCCTTCCCTTGCGATTTCGAACGGGGCCTGGGTGCTGGTGGGTGGGGCTCTCTTGATGACTTGTTATTCGCTAAAAGCCTATTGTATTATGACAGCTTCAGAAAACGCCTGGCCCTACTATAGGGATATTGGCACGACCAGGAGGGACGTGTGAGAGTCGAGCGCAGACTTTTTGGTGGGAATAACAAGGCGGACGCCGTCAGGATCGGCCAATGCGAGAGCTTGTTCAATTTCAATGGCGCTGTGTGAGGCAACGCGAAGAAGAGGACAAGATTGAAGAAATGGGTTTCACGGCAACTTCAGAAACATGTCATTTGATCAGGTTCCTTCCTCTCCCTAAATATATCCAAGCTGTGTCTATATCACGTCCAATACTCCGGCACAAGCGATATTCCCAAGGCGACGCTGATCCGCAATTGCCGAGCATCAAGTCGACTAATCCGTGGTCGCTCGCAAGTTCCAAAGCCAAGTACTCCGTAGTCCGTAAGTCATCGTCTCCTTCCTGACCGGCTTTGCCGTCACGTTAATACGGACTCGAACACGTGACTGCGGTCAACAAGTCGCCAAGAATATAAGCGTATGGGCTATTATGTCATCTCTTGGCTCGCTCGCCATCGCCGAAGACATTGGTCGACCGAAGCCTTGATCAATCATGGACGGACATGAACTGAACGCCGCAGACCAAGAGTGGCGCCAGCCATCATTCATGCACCAATGGTTGCACGTGATGTTTGAACCTTCGTGATAACTGATAAGACTGGGCGGCCCGACTTGTGCCCATTCTACCTTCTTGATCACAATCCATTACACGTTTCCTGTGTCATGACGCCGTGGCGTCGAAAGTCCCCTACGGCGCGCCCGTGCACAATTGTGAATGCCATTGCTGAACTGTCTCGGGGACTGAAAAGCGATAATAGATACAACTCTCTTTCCAACCAGAACTGTATACGCTGTCACCACGTCAGCATCAAGGAATCAAGGAATCAAGGCCTAGGCATGTCCAGACACATCCACGTCTACATCCACGTTTACTCCGTAGAGTTTTCCTCACTATCATTGCGGGCGATGCAGAGTGGATTGTGGCTGCAAATGGGGGTTCTGGTCCTCTCCCTTGTTTCCCTTTCTCTTCACCTCGTCGTCACCTCTTCTTCACCTCTTCTCACTGTCGTAAGGCAAGTCGTACGACTGCCAGTGAGGGATTCCTCCTGCAGACTCATCAAGTGCAGTGGGCCCTGAGGGCGAGTCATGTCGGGAAGCTCCAAGAAGTATTCCGTACAACGGACTACTCCCGTATTGACTCCATATAAGTCCGTATCCCTTGCACAACAGGCGGGATGACCCGTCTTCAATTTCGCATGGTGGCGTCGAGGGAAAACAGGATTGCGAGCTGCTCTCATGTTCATCCGTACTATCATGTGTACAACGTTATTATCAGGATAGGTCCTTGGTGCAAGGTTTGCTGCATCGATCGCGCTCATATCTTACCCAACAAAAAAAAAACATCATTTTCAGGCCACGAGCAACATTGCTCGGCAACACAAGACCCCTTTTCACGCAGTCATCTGTTTTGACAGCGGAGTTCGTAGTTGAGACATGTGTTTGGCCTCAAACGTGCCAAACAACACAGGCGCGAAATGTAGACGGCTTGTGTAAGGGATACCCGCCCATTTTGAAGCAATGAATTGAATTGCCAACGTCTTGCCCAATTTCTGCCCAACCACAACAGCGTTCGTCTCTCTGGCAGGTCAAAGTGGGGCGGCATGGCCAGAAACTCAGAAACTTGCGGGGCAGAAGCTGCCAATCCTGTGATGTGCGCGGTTTATTAAAACCTCGCGCCAGCAATCTCGATTCATCTCTCCTCTCCTTGCACACGAGCAACCTGAGCCCCGAGCACGTGTCCGATCTGACTCGATCTGGCGCGTCGAACGTGGACTTGTTGCAACCATGTCGCTCGAAACCGTGTCCATCGAACACATTCCCCCCTCATATACGGTGTACCTCTCTCTTTATCGCAACGTAGAGAATGCTGCATTTCTGCACCAACAACTTCTCGACCGAAATGCCGATTTCGAATACGCCTTCATCGATGCCTCTGTGGTATGGCAACTCCATATATCCCCATGTCTCGTCTCTTCCATTCAAAACCCTACATCCCTATGAATCATGTTTGAAAAAGAAGAAGACGACGGCTCACCATGTAACGCAATTGCGCGCGCGCCTCCAGGTAGTCTCCCGTCGCCAGCTGCTCTCTGCAGTCTTCAAGGCTGTCACCTCGGCGGCAGCCGGTGCGCTCAAGACACCAAATGTGCATTCTGAAATTGTTCTCTCGCTTAATCCGTCCAACAATGTAAGTAAGCTAGCTAGTCTCGGATGCGAAATATATTGGGCATCAGGCTGCGACAAACGTCCTCGGGAGTCTCTAACCATGGTCGGGACCTTTGAGTAGATTGCCGACTCATACCGTCGCTTCGGAATTTCGCCCTCCACGAAAGAACTCCTTGTCGTCAAAGTATCGAATTCTTCAGATCCGTCGGTTCCTCTACCTCGCGAATCTGTCCAGGCTCATTTGACAACACATGTCAAAGGAGATGCTGTCGAAGCCACAGTCGCAAACATTGCAGCGGTGACTGATACGTCCAAGATTCGGAAATATTACAAGCTCAATGGTCTGGGCTGGCTCGACGCCATCAAGGACGACAAGGCGAAGTGCTCAGCATTAGATACCCTTATAGTTAGCTCAATTGCCTTGCGTGGACTCTGACTCAACCAAGGCTTGAGGCGTCTCGGTTCACGGAATGGACTTTGCGATGAAGATGCTGCGAAATCTTATTCATACGCGTGTGAGTCGTATCTGATGAACTATTATTGCCCCCTCCTCAATTTTGTCTACACTCATGTAATCCATAATAATTCAGTAAGCATAGCCAAAAGTCCTGCTCCAAATAAATCGCTAATAACATGACAGAATGCCGGATATCGCCTAAAACCACTATGCTTGTCGAAATGCAAAAACAAGGGGAGGGGAGGGGACTATGCGGTATGATGCTGATGCCATCTTTACGCAAGACGAAGCGTATTCTTGAATCGACGAACAACTTCGGCCCACATGGCATCACGGCCACTCTTGGTTCGCTGAACGGCATCCTTGTTTTCTTGAGCGCGTCGCAACAGATACTTCATGCATTCGCCAGTAGTGCCCCAAACCAAGTACTTGTATGTGGGCAATTTGGGGGCGGTCGACGAGCTGTCATTGCGAGCCGAGTGACTTGCTTCAACAAGCTCGCAGCTGATTTCGTCGGCCATACCCTGAAGCTGGGCAAAGGCAATGTCAGACTTGGCACCGCCTGCATCGCAGATGGCTCGAGCCTTTTGCACGGATTCGGCATTGTGGGTGGCAAGCACCAGATGGGCGGCAGGATATTCAGTGTCGCCTTCGAGGGTGCCGTTCCACTGACGGGTCAAAACGCTTGCGGCGATGCCATCGTAGCAGGCGTCGGTGTCAACCTTGGTGTCGTGGAAACATTCGCGAGGGTCGGATCCCAAATAGGCGCCGCGGACAAGTTTAACTCCCAGTGAGAAGCCTCCTTCCTGTGCCTGGACAAGATGTCGTTTTAAAACCTGCGGGATAATCTTCTTGTACGCTTGGTACGTTCCATAGATTGTGGGTGATTCAGTGGAGGTGTTGTATTTTTTAGCAAACTCCATGGTCCAGTCATCGATACCATCCTGGAGCATGTCCTGCTCGGCATCAAAGAGAAGACGAATGCCTTTCTCGTGGGCAAGTTGGCAGATAGAATCGATGGATTTGCCCAAGTAAGGGCTGGCAGGAAGACGATTTTTCAACTGGTGCAAGGCCAGACTACCAGCACCGGTGAATCTGGACATCATGTTGTTAGCGCAAACTTGCTGCGTCGAAACACTGACCTGTGGCGACTTACTTGAGGGCAACGAAGTCTCCGGGCTGTGCCAAACGAATTGTTTCGAGGGTCCCTTCAGTCCAAGGAACGATCTCATTATCAATGACCTTCTGTGTCTCTTGTCCCGCGGCTGACTCAACTTCCTCAACCTGCTTCTCCGTCAAGACGACCTCGCGCGCATACCCCAAGATGACACCGGTGAAGCCAATATTCTTCAGCCGGTTGATTGTGGCTTGCACTTCGGCAGGACTCTCGCCAGCGCAAAACTGGGCATAAAAGGACTTTTTGAGAAAGTATCTAAGCAGGGGATTCTTGTCTGGGTTGAAGATGGGATTGGTGCTGTGAGCCAGGAGATTCATGATGCGGAGGGAAGGCGGCAGCAAGAGAGGTGAGGAGGACACGACTGTGGTAGCCAGAGAGCGGAGGATCATGCTCAGAGGCAGGACGGAGAGTGGCGCACGGCTGGATTCCAGGTTGGCAGGAGGCGGAACAGCACCAGGAAGCTCAGCAATGGTCGACGATTTGCGGTCCGAGGAGTGAATACCACGACGCTGTGTCACGACAGCCTGAGGCCCCTTGATCGAAGTAGCGACAGCGCCATGGCTGTGTCCGACCATGGCTGCCGCGACGAGGGCACGTGAAGACGAGAGCGAGTCGATGCTCGAGAGGAGAGTAGAAGCCCGTCGAATCGGCATAGCAAGCCCTCGCGAAGGGCTGGATCGCATTGCAATTTTCTTGCGCTGGTGAGAAAGACTGTTGAGTCGCTTTGTGCAGCTGCCAAGAGTTATTCTGGTGACCTGCGACAGGTTCTGGTCGAGGAATGTGAGAAAGAAAGAGGGACGAGGGCGACAGGGTGGGTGCGCGCTCCGTCTCCTGTCGCGGGTTGGCTTTGTGTTTGAGAGGAAGGATGTGTGGGAAGTGAGAGTTTTGAGGCGTTGGGTATCTGATAGTTCTTGCTCTGCCTTTGTGATGCGGAGATGATGATGACGCGGCCAACGCAGGCAAGACTGGATGGGATGGGATGGGATGGGATGGGATGGGATGGCTTGAGATTGAAAGAGGCCACAAGAGTTGTGGAAGACGGCAAGAGAAGATGTCCGCAGCGTATTCAGCTGGGAAAATGTTTGTGATATATTAAAGTTGTGTGTTTTTTTTTTGCCTTCTTGGATGGTTAGTACGGAATACGAAGAAAGCCTCGAAAGAAATCCCAACAACAGCGAGGAACTCGTCTCTACTATTGGTTTCCGGGGTTCCGGGACTCCTTCCTTTGCGATTGTTCGGACTCGGTGACTTGTTTTTTTTTTTCTGACGAACCAGCTGACCGTTATCGTGGGGTGGGCGGAGGTTCCAACGAGGGCATTGTCGTCTTATAGTAGTTTGGGGCCGAACCTCCGCCTCCTCTTGCCCGGGGAAAGGGGGTCCGGGAACGGCGTCATCATTGCGCGAGGTGTGTGTGTAAATTCGTTTTGTGGCGAGACAAATGGCCACGGCAACTCGAGCGGAATGATTAAGAAACATACATGTACATACACAGCACGAGTCCAGAACCTTTGAGACCCAACCAGCTGCTACTCCGTAAGTTGCTATCTATTACTCAAGGTCATTATCTTTGCCCCACCGGAATCCGGGCCCCATGCTGTTTTGACCCCCCCCTGGTCTGCGGACCTTGCCTCCTATCGCGGAGTTGGACGTCGAAGCCTTTCAACTCCTGCCCCGTCCGTTGTCGCCCACCTTGTCAAGCGCGATACAGAGCCCCTACTTTCCGAATCGGAGGAGCAAATCGATCACGTGGCTGTGAAACCCCGAGGGTAGCCGTCGTCCGAGTTCCTGCGTGTCAGACCTCTCGCCACACGAAAGTCCCTAAAGAAAGCCCTGTTATTACAAATATGACAAGAAGAACCTGTATCATATAAAAGGGAGTTTTTAACCAAATTGTTAGAGTAGCTAAAAGTAGGCTTGCTAGTAGTGTTACTAGAGGTACTAGAAGTATCCGCTTACTATATAATAGTCTTAGCGCTTAACTACTTAGATAGCTTAGACACTAGGACCTAGTTACTTTCTAGAACTTTAGTAGTTATATAGTATATTTTATTACACCCCCTATAGTATAGATACTTAGTTATTTAAGTAAGCATCCACGCCCTCTTATAGGGTTAGGCAACTTAATCCATGCCCTCATTTCTGATCCTAGCTACGCGGTCCAACACTGCGCCGTCTCCTTCCCCACACAGAGATAGCGCAACTAAACCAATCGAGATTCGCTCTCTTGGATCCTGGCGGCGCGCTGGAATGCCTCCGATACGGGGGGGCCTCGATTTGCAAGAGGAGAAGACGAGATTGGCAGTATGATGACATGACAACCCCCTCCCCGGATGAGAGCCCACATTCTGGTTCCTTGCGCCAGAAATTTCTTTGTTCCACAAGCTTCTGTTGCAGCCAGCAAACGGAACAGCTAACCCGGGGGAGCCCTGCCTGGCCTCCCAGATGTTTCTGATAGTCACCTGACTCCGGAGGAGCTTGGCCACCGGTCACCGAGCTGACTAGAATAGGAAGAGCCAATGATTGACCAGGAATCACGTTTACAGTATTGTGCAACATTCCGTGTTACGATCCTATGTACTCAACCTTCTTGATCACCGAACCAGGAGGAGAGAGGCCCACACCCAGCCACTGCCGGGAAGGCCGAAAGTCGGACCCTAACCCAGTGCTGGCGCGCATAGGCTCGGCAGAAGGTCTTGGCCGCCCTGCTGGCTAAAGACAAAACGCAAGTCAGTGGCTTTGTAGGAATCGCGATAAGCAAGAGACAAGCCACACATTGGGGAAACACAAGGTTCTCCCTCCCTCTTGGGTTCTCACGCAATCGCGGCCCGCTGCGGCTGCGAGAACTAGGAAACTAGGACTGGACATGTCTGTTGTCACTTGTTGGTGCCGCGAGAGCGCTTGCGTCTGCTCGGCTTGCTGCAGGGCCCACGGCAGCTCCAAAGCGACATCGGAGAGTCTCGACGTACCCTATCGGTCTGCCGCGGGCCAGGCCAACAAGGTCCTGCACGCCTCCGTAGGCAAGCCCGAACAATAAACCCAGTTTGGCCGTGCGTCCAGCCGTTGACATCGAAAACCTGTCTGCATCACGCAGCCGAAAGTCGGCGTTTGTTAGCCACATCAGTCAGTAACAGTTGAAGGATTCCCATGTGGCTTCCCTCATTTCCTAGGTACGTAACAAAGACTCCGACACTTGCCGTGTTTCATACATACAAGTCTTTCATCTCCACGCATCCACACACCTTGTTTCCCCGGACCAACGTGCCAAGCACAAAGGCAAAAAGGCGTGATACAAATCGGTGATGCAAACATTGACATCGTGTCATCAGAATGCGGCAAGAATTGTGGGCACCATGTATAGACGTCCGATCGGAATACAACTGCCGCTGGGTCCGTTCATCTATCGCAAGAAGGGGCCGAAGAGAATGTCATACTTACGCCATACGGAAAAAGCGCCAGCCACCGTGAGCGTCGCCACCGTCGTTGAGAACATGTCGCTGCTGCCACGATAGCGATCTACTGTGCTTTCCAACCCCAAGGCCATGAAACTCCACAAGCTCGTCTTGGCCGCCATCCGAAATCCTTCACGGATTCCACCCTGCATTGCATGATAGTTTTTGGATTTGTGGTAAAAATACCACCCGGTTGTGGTGTCGGGCATTTTATGTGCATGTTCTGCTCGGAAACGAAGCTGCGCCGTCTGACCACCCTGCACAGCTCCCAACGTGAAGCCTATGACGCCAGACGATACAGAGCCCAACAGTACGCGGGCCGGTGTCGAAATGGACAATCTGGGATATGGATCTGACGTGAATGCAGCGTGATCGTGTGCCATGGGGGACTGCGGCGAACTTGGCGAGGGCGTGGTCGCAGTTACATCTGCGGCAGCTGTGCGATCCATGACCGGATTGACTTGTCGCGGCCAAAAGGGATCTGCTGGTGGGATAAATAAGAATGAGTGGTCTACAATGTCCAGAGCAGACGAGAGAAACTGTGTGCTGTGTGTGTGGGTTTACACCTCCTGTAGGTGCGTGTGGTGTGTGTGTACGTGAAGTCCGGGACCAGGCGCGGGTGTGGTGACAAGATGTTTGCCGATCAAAAGCGAGCGGATGGATCGTCTTTGTTCAGAAAGGACCTTCTTATGACCGTGCTATGTGTTCTCCGCACGGTCCATATCACACCATGGCGCGGGGCAACCCATGGAGGGGCAGTGATGATGGTCGTACCGGAGAGATGGATTTTCCGAGCTTATCAGAGGATATGTACTAAAAGAGAAAGATCCGGAGGTGCAACTAAACCGAAATTTCTGGCCAGGCTCTGGTGCACCTATAAATCTGAATTCCGCGCATGCGCTCGATCATCAGAATTTGGTACCGATTTTGCCAATCAGGCATTGGGCAAGGCGCAATAGTGCCGTGTCTATACTGGAACTGAAGGCTTACGACATCTGGACAATTACACCACTAACTAGACAATCTAGCAAACTCGAATTAAATGCATGAATTGAAACTAGAGACTGCTAACGTTCTACCAATATTCCCATAGCTAGTCCCTAATATTGTGGTGGAAACCCCATGAAGCATGCTGAAGCAACTTTTAGAACCTAGGTCCGAGTAGCATTATCTTGGACTAATCTTTCTACTGTTGAGGCGGAACGTAATTGGAAGACCATTTGCAAGTGGTGGAGCCACAAGTCCGAGATCTTGGATCGGTAGGACTTGCCGAGTTTGGGACTACAAGGGAAACAAAAATCAGCTTTGTCCAATCATCGATACATGGATGTCCGGGGAAATGCTCTCTATCTACCGGAAGCAGCTCAGTCAGTCAATGACGGAGCAGCATCGTTCAATGTACCGGCAGATTCTAACCAGTCCTTGGTTGGCTCGTTCGATGTTGGTGAGCATTCCTGGTGTCGAAGTGATCTAGAATTTCTCGCAAACGCTGATAACATTAAACAGTGCTTCGCAGCGGATGATTTAAATAACATAAAGGGTCTTGTGTGAGAATCGGTAAGTACCGGTTCAGAATTTCCGACTTCCAGGCGAGGCCCTGGCAGTCAAGCTCCTCAACAAGCTTTCCGACATTAGGGTTTGCCTGATAAAAGACGCCGTGCTCTTGGAAGAATCCCAGCGATTCGACTGCGGGTACCACAGGAGAAATTTTATGCGTTTCGAAAAGCGCGCCAGACGAATCCAAAATTTTTCCCCCCCGGCCTGGGTTTCTAGATAACAGGTCAGCGAGGGCCATTCGTGGGAAAAGCTGTCGTGACGATGTCATTATGCCCTTTTTTTTTTAAAAACTTCTTTGCACTTTGCATCCATTAAAACACGTGACTTCGCGACCAAATTTAACACCTCAGGCACTCGCGTTGAATTCCGACATGAAAGTATGAGCGTCTTGACACTGGGATTCCCAAACTCGGAACCACTTGCGAAATCGGAAAACCTCTTCCCACAATGGTACAGTGTTGAGCGTCTCATCTTCTCTTCTGCGACTAATTTTGACATGATATAGAGCACCGTGGATCATGAACTCATCTCTGTCCGCTTCAAACATGGCATTCACACAATCTATCTCTTCGTAGAGGCATCAGCACCCATGTCGGATGTATCTGCAGAATTGGTCAATGTCCTGAGGGACCGATATCCGGGAGGTCTCCCTACATCTGTTGCACCAGCGAAGACTACACCCCTTCCGTCAGAGCCCGTCTTGGCATACGGAGTGCTCAATGTCCCCAACGACCCCTCAAGAGGGTGGAAGAGAATCAAGACTGGCGATGGTGAAGTCAACAGTCCCACAAAGTGCGGCATAAAAAACAATAGCATTGTAGCATTCACCTTCGTCACGGACCATATTGATGACGAAGTGCTGTTCGAGGTGGAGTGGCCCAAGGATGACGATGAGCTCTACGAGCAGGTGGGAGGATGAGCAAAAGCCGAGGGTTTCCTCGTCGCATGACAATTCTGTACGACTGAGGACTACGGCATCTCCGGAAAACGAACAATGCTCGGGACGGTTCGGTTACCGACGCACCCAAGACAGTGCGCTTACCGAGCGTCTATAGAAACAAGCAGCCACTCTCCATGCCGCGTTCAAGCCCGTGAAATTCTATGCGATAAATACAAGTAAAACATGAATACAATGAGACCTTTTCATCGCATGTTGCCATGGACTTCAACTCTACAGAAATCTTCCGTTAAGCACCGGGTTGAGATTCCTGCAAATTGTTGGCAACTCCACGGTTCAGATCTGCATTCTTCATGACGCGGTAGCGTTCCGAGGTCCCCGCAGGGGTAAGAAGTGGGTCCATCCACGTCAGCTTCGTCAACGTCAAGACTCAACAACAACCCAAGGCAAAAACCAGACATCTCGAGTCTTGACAGACCACCACCTCTACATCAGGCATCGATCGGTCCAGTTTGCTGAAAGTCCGAACCATATCCCAACTTCTCACAATGCGGGCTTCCATCTGCAAAGGGCGCTTGCTGCTGCTCGGCACGAGCCTCGTGGTCCTTGGCACAGCTTCCCCAGACGCCCAACGTCCACTCCACCTTCACACGCCCGGGTCCGAAAAGCACCACCATCAAGTTGACCCGGCTGTTCTGGCAGCCTTGCAGAATCACCCAGACCCAGTTGACGCTTTCGTTTCGTTGCATCCAGAGCTGACCGATGAGCTCGCACAGCCTCGCCTGTTGCACATCTTTGATGAAGGCACCACCAAATGGTTGACCGAGGGAGACAAGCTGCGGCTGAAGCGCAGGGGCAAGAAGTTCGCCGACATCACGGACCACGATGAATTCATCAAAGAAAATCAAATCAACACCATGGCTGGTGAAGCTCGTACGTCTCAAGACTGAATGGCTGGTCGACCGACCCTTTGATGGCCACGACTAATTGCAAAAAAAGATCTGCCAAAGCTATCGCACCATGGCATCATCAAGCCGTTGCTTCCGCGTGTGTCTACTGAGAGAATGCGCAAGGACTTGGAGCACCTTACGAGCTATTACACCCGTTATTTTGGTAGCGTCACCGGAGAGCGCAGCGCGCTATGGTTGCACGACCAAATCGCCGAGGTTCGATGTTTGGCCGCGTCCTCGTCTGATGATGTACTGATGTCTGAACCGTAGATTATCAAGAACTCTCCCTTTCACGTACACATTTCACTCGAGTTCTTCACGCACAAATTTCCCCAACCATCCATTATTGCCCGATTTGAACCCAAAGTCCGGAATTCCTCACTGCCTCTGACCATCATTGGCGCGCACCAGGATTCCATGAACTACTTGTTCCCTTTGCTTCCGGCTCCTGGTGCGGACGACGATGGCTCCGGCACGGTAAGCATTCTAGAAGCCTTTCGCGTGCTGGCAGACAGTGGCTTTGTTCCCATCATCGGACCCGTTGAGTTTCATTGGTACGCCGCGGAGGAAGGTGGACTCCTTGGTAGCCAGGCGATTGCACGATACAAGAAGGAATCTGGAGCTCGAATTGGTGCCATGATGGAATTTGTAAGTCGCCCCGGCCCCCCTGCCGCCCCCCTTCACGCGCAAGAAGCTGGACGGGGGAATACCATACCATCTGCTGAAGACGAAGTAGGACATGACTGCGTTCGTAGCGCGAAACGCAAACGAGTCGATCGGTTTTATCGAAACTCAAGCAGATGCCCCGCTGACGACATGGGCCGCAAAGTTGGCAAATGAGTACATATCGATTCCAGCCAAGATTTACACATTGCCGGGGTAGGATTGCATTTCTGACCAGTCGCCGTTCAAGATTCATTGAGCTAATTCGTAACGATTCCCAGCGGCGCCGGATCCGATTACATGTCCTTCACCAGCCTAGGCTATCCCGCCGCGTTTGCATCAGAGGGCAACCCTTCGGCCGGAGAGTTTGACCCCTACGTCCACACAGAAAGGGATACCTTGGATGTTGACGACAAGACGGGGACATTCTCGTTCGAGGTAAATACCACTGAGTGGCTACTTCTCCACAATTGGCAAAACGCCCTCTTGCTGACGGATTGAAATGCAGCATATGGCCCGGTTCTCCGAGCTTGCAATTGCGTTTGTTGTGGAACAGGCAGGCTGGGATAACAAGTGGCGATGATTTTTACAAGTGGAGGGTGATAATTTAGCGAGAATGGACTTGTCAATTGTGGCCATTTGCCAATTACTATCTGGAAGTGTGTGGACACATTGGAACACATTGGTAGGGGAATATATCGTGAAGTCTTTATGCAACGACGCGCAAAGCAGCATTTATTCCAAGCAGTACTCATAAATTACTAGCGTGTAGTGATCCGGTCCACATAATCAATCTTTACCGACCCATCGACAAGCATTGGAGGATGATATCGATGAAGACGCAATGCACTCACGATCAACCTCGGATTCTACTTGGAACTGCTGCTTATGCGTTTCAGCCTTAGTATCACACTTAGATTCACTAGCCTCGTCAGAAACGGCATCCTTTACTGCCGAAACTCCAGTGGGATAGGTACGATAGTCAGCATTGTTGCGTTGCGCGAAATAGCAGGGACGAACAACGGGGCATACCGAGAGCCCAGCTGAAACATCAGGGTTCTTGGTGGTCTGCTTATTGGCTTCTTTTGAACCGCCAGAGGCAGCCTTTGAGCCTGCTCAGAGACGTAGTTGGCACCTTGCTTGATGGAATCCATTTAAGCGGCAAGAGGTATTTGTCTCCAACGAGCACATGGCACACGCCTTGATGATTTGACGCAAAGCAGTGCCGGGGCTTCGTCGACGTGGCGACGGAAATTTTTTTTTTTTTTTTTTGGTCGGGAATAAGTTTTATTCTTCGAGCAACATGTGACATTTCATCTAAACACTGCGGCAGCATCATTTTGGCCCCGGCTGACTTGCATCATCCTTCTCAAAGTACTTGACCTCGTCGGAATTGATGTACTTTGCCACGTTATCCGCCTGCCACTTCTTCAGGGAGAAGCCCACCCCGTCGTGGCTGTAGTCCTTCTCGTTGTTCTGGTCCTTGTGGTGCTTGACGCGGATGAAGTCGCGGTGCACGGTGGCGGGATCGAGGCTCAGGGTGATGAGCGAGTTGAGCGTCACGGCCTTGGGGAGCAGCCGGAGGGTCCACCTCTGCTCGTTCTTGAACTGCAGCACGTCGTCGTCGCTCCGGACGACCTCGTACCCGGTGTTCTCGCTCGCGCTGAACAGCCTGGGCAGGGCGAACCACTGCCCTGCGACCTTGTGCCGGTTGTCGGCGTAGCCGAACTGGTCGTCGTACACGCAGTCCGGGGTGTAGCGCTTCACGCGGTCGATCGAGGGGCGGCACGAGTAGAGGGCGACGATGTCGTCGAGCAGCGCCTGTCGCTGGGGAGTCAGGGGGAGCGACCTGGAGGGATCGGGCGTGTAGTCCGACGACGAGCTTGTCTGCCTCGACTCGAAGTCTGATCCGGGGGCTGCCGAGCTCTTCTTGGACATGGTGCCTGCTTGTCTGCGGAGGAGTGAGGAAGCTGTGTGGGCGAGGCGACGGATTGGCATGTTTGTGCTTGGTGACGGGAGATGCTGCTCCCCGAGGGGCATATCAGGTTTCTGGACATTCTTGTTGTGTACTGTAACTTTTTGTTTTGATCAAAACTTTTTGCTTTCCCGAGTCGTTGTCGTCATACAGTGCAGGTTGCTGCGACGAGCTGTTGCTGGTCCGCGGTAGCGCATTCTGGACACATTCAGGTGCGAAACATTTTCTTTTTTTTCCCACTTGGGACGAAAAAAAAAAAGCCACATTGACGAGCCATGGCGGCGGATGACAGCTTGAAGCGCAGTGCATCCACCCCAATTGACGAGTGAGCAGGTCCCCCCCCTCCCTCGGCTCATTCTCCGAGCGACTCTCACACTCAGCCAATCACATCTCGGCCTTAAGTTCCTCGAGGTGCCGAAACAGGGTGTCAAGTCGAACAAGGGGTAAGACAACGGACTTGGAGCTTCCAACACAACATTCGAGTATTCGACCATGCCCACCACCGCTCTGGTCCCCCCTCGTTTCCTTCTCCTCAGCCACATTTCCTGTCAGAATGTCAGATGTCACTTGTCACTTGTCGGATGGGGCACCGAACCAAGTTGACCCCACGCCCAAGGGGATTTGACGAAAGCCCATGGCGTTTCCCTGCGATATACATATGGATACCCAGCAATATACATGTAGATACCGATGCAAGATTGTCGCCGCTTAATAAATTGAGAAAAAAAAAGTGGTATTAAATAGAAACTTAAAATGTCAAATCGACTTGATCTAGTCATATCCTCGTGTGTTCATTTCGTGTTCCTCATGTTGGTTTGCCAAATTCCCCATGTAATGTAATTTGAAGCCCATGTCTCCTTTGCGCCGAAATAATCCCCTTTTTATCTCATCCTCCCATCTGTTTTCGCAATGGGTGTATTCCAAGCCCGCTCAGAGGAGTAGCCCCGCGTCGACCCTCCTCCTCTTGATGGAGCCCTGGAGCTCAGAAAAGTGCGTCGGCATGGTGAAGTGCGCCTCATATCGGCATGGCTCAGGGTCAGCCTCGTCCATCCAGTCGAAACCCGGTTGAGAAAGCAGACTTGCTGCCGGGTGGGCGTAGCTGTCCAGGGGGAAGAAGCTTGCATCAGCATTCATGGCCGGGTCCTCCCATTCGACGAAGAATTTACGGCCGACGCCAGCGGCCGACGATTCCCATGGTGAAAACAAGGAGGGGCATGTGTCCGGTATTGAGGCTGCGTCATCATCAGTTCGTGGCGTGTAAACCGGGTTGTATGACTGCTCAGAATAGACACTGTTGTTCCGTTAGCTTTCTTGTCCACAAGCATGGCCGCGCACTGTGCTTGGAGTCATTACCTCGAGACTGCTGAGTTTGAGTTTGATGATGATGATGATGACGCATGGAAGAGATTTGCGTCGGAATCAAAGCCGGTTGCCGTCATGTCTCCATTGCGGAACTCGTGATGCCAGTAATCCGGAATCGGCGGCGGCCGCCGCGTAGTAGCCAGATGCGAGTTGCCATGTTGTAAAAGGGGCGGTGCAGTGCCCACCCGCAACGTAGAGTCGAGGCTGCAGTGATGGTTTTCGGGATATATCCTCGTCTTTTCGTCAAATGATTGTGGTAGCAGCGATGTCGACACCATGATGAAGCCCTGCCATGTCTTGACAGACACAAATTCGCCGTCCATGACGACTTGATTTTGGATTATTGGATTGCAACGACCTCGTTCCGTAAGAGTTTGGCGTTGCGCTGCGTTGATGTGGAATTAAGCCTTTGCCTTTCCACCGAGTATACCGATGTAAGCTTGGACATGGGAAAGAGTTCGAAAAGACGGTTTGTGTTATATCAGGCACACTGCAGGAAGAATGAGGGTTGAGGTTTTTTTTTTCTTCCCTTTTTTCCAAGGATGTTTCTTTTTCTTCGATTGTTGAGAGCGTACCTCTCGCATTTCCTTTTTGCCCCGACTAAGGTGTGAAACAGGTGGACACTAACGCCGGATCTGATGGGGGTGGGCACAAACAAGCTCGAGCTTGGAATGTGCTACTGGACAGACGCAAGTGAGCTATGCAGCGGTACTAACTACTGTTTGCAGTAGTTGAGTAGTTGAGGCATGGCACGGGATAGGGATAGGGTCGTCCGAGCCATCGGCTGACCTTGGCAAAGCATGTGTCCCTTGTTCATCACGGGCACAAGTTGGGCCTCGAAAAAGCCGAGCAACAATCCAACAAACACTGCTGCGCCGAGATGGCTAGTGTGAACGTCTGATGCCACTTTGGGGGCTGGCTTGGCACTGGAGTTCAGGACGTGAAACAGGTGTGATGGTGACAAGATGGAGATGCGAGAGAAAAAAAAGGGGGCGTTCCCATACCGGGCTACCGGGCCTGTCTCATTATGCATGTACCTCTTGGTCCTCTTCTTGAAACCCAGGCAGAGTAAGACATTTGCTCGCACGTCTCTCTGGAAACACTGGCGGCTCAGTGCCGCGGTATGACGCGAATCCCGGTCCTTTATTGTACATACATGTTGTACGGATCCGTATTACATGCCCGCCTGGATGACTCGGGCGAAAACTCAGCACCAGCACCGTGTGGGTGCTGGGTGCAGGGAGAGGACAGATTCATCAGCTGCGAGATTTTGCTTTGCTCGAGTACGGAGTACACGTGCTATAATTCTAAAGCAACCAGCGGCCTAGGTGGTCTGTCTGCCCATCAAGACGACTTGGCGCGTGACCAGATTGGCCATCCCAGCCTGATTGGCCATCCCAGATTGGCCGTCCCGGATTGGCCATCCCGGATTGGCCATCACCATTCGGGAATATGCATCCTTGCCGCGGCGGGGTTGTCGTCGCATGCAACCTTCAAAAAAACCTCAAGGCCCAAGGCAAAACCGTCAACGAAGCCTGCCAAGACCAGAGCTTCATGTGTAGCATGCCAAAACGCAACCTCCTGCTATGCTTTGATGCTTTTGGCACCTTGTTCTGGCCCAAGCCAACCGTGGCCCAGCAATATGGGCAAGTTGCGCGACAATGCGGCATGGCTGCTGGCTGGACCCAAGTCGAGCTTCAGTCGCACCTCGCCGCCGCAATCCAAGACGAGGCAAAAGTGCACCCAAACTACGGAAAGGCCTCCGGACTCGGCCCTACACAGTGGTGGACCAATGTCTGTCTTCCGAACCCTCGCTGGGCCTCGCACAATGGTGCCACTGATCGTTGACAATGTTCAATCCCAGGTGATATACAGGACATTCCAGCCATTTGCCCGTGACCAGCCGTTACCGGCAGACCTGGCTCCAACGCTACTACAAAGGTTCTCATCAAGTCGGGGGTATCATGTCGAGCAAGACTTGGTGACTACCTTGAAGAGATTGAAGAAGCAAAAGAGGTCGAACATGGCGTTTGACAGGATCGTGATTGGCGTCGTCACAAATTCCGACGATAGGGTCCCAAGCGTCCTTTCGTCGTTTGGCCTCAGTGTCAGTCCGTTGCGCTACGGAACCCATGACAAACTTCCCTTTGGGGGCCAGCCTTATGACATCGACTTTACTTGCATGTCATACGACACTGGTTATGGAAAGCCTCATGCGGGCATGTTTCGCGCCGCCGAGCATCTTTTGACCCAAGTTGTCGCTGCGGGCGATAACCAGACCGTGTCTAAAACAGATTTGGACACCGACTCATGGCAGAAACTGCATGTCGGGGACGAAGATGCCAAGGACGTGGTGGGAGCTCTCAACGCGGGCTGGAACCCGGTGCTTCTGGACCAAGATGGGAAGAGTGCCGAGATGCCTAGTTTGGAAGAGCAGTCCGACCAGTCCATCTCCGGTGTCTTTCAAAGGCATAGCACAGTGAGGGTTCAATCGATTCGAAATCTGGTTTCGTGGCTTTTGGGCGAAACCGATCGTGACCGCCGCTGCGAGGCGTAGAAGCTACGCTGGGCGGGAGCCGGCAGAAATCAGCCAGGCGAACAGAGAAGGAGACCCGGCCACGATTCACCCGACAAGGGATCTATCTATCAAGTGTTTCCTCGGTGCGGTGTGCAGAAGAAAATAGGCATCTTGGCGCGCATGTGTGATTTCTAGCAGTGTGTGACTTCGCCGTCAGTCAGTCAGTCAGTGTCTATGTACAGTTGTCACTTCCTGACTAAGCGCCGCGTCCCGTCCCCAATGACCCACCCCATGGCATGCATTTACATCCCTCCCCCTATCCCTGATCCCAGGCCCTCCCATGTCGTTCATGTCGTTCGACGAGAAGCCGACCTCACCACGCAGACAGACCAGACTTCTTTCTTGTTCTACCGCGCACGATTGGGACAAAGCTCTTTGCCTTGATGCACCGTAATCTGTACATGCTGCTGGTTTCATGTTGGTTCGGGCCTTCCTCCGCAATGGCTTCGGCCTCATGGTGCCCGTGGCTGTAGCCTGTTCGATTTACCTATATCTGTATCCATTCTTCAGCCGATGCGCTTTCCCCTTGCCTTCACGAGATGCAGACGAGGCTTTCGAAGTAATCAAGAACCTGCACTGGCCTTTCGCAGACGAAAATGCCCATCCGCATCCCCTGCCGACGAAGCAGGCACCCTTTCGACTCCTCGCGCTTGGCGATCCTCAACTTGAAGGCGATACATCGATACCAATAGCTTACCTGGGCGTGTTTCCCCATGTCAAAACCATCTTTCGACGACTCACCTACAAAATCTGGCACGATTCCCTCAGAGATCGCGTGCGGATGATAGTGCACGATGTCATTGATATTTTCTTCGAGGACATCCCCTTCATCTTCGAGTCCTTTCGCAAACGATTCGATCTCTTTGGCAACGACTTTTATCTGGCGCACATTTACCGAACCGTGCACTGGTGGACACAACCAACCCACGTGTCTGTCCTGGGAGATCTTCTCGGCAGCCAATGGACACAACCAACCGATTGAAAACACGTGTTCTGTCCTGGGAGATCTTCTCGGCAGTGACCAATGGACGCGAAGAATCATGAACGTGGCCGGCAATCATGACATCGGCTACGCCGGTGATCTGACACCGGAGCGGATGAAACGATTTGAACGAGTTTTCGGCAAAGCAAACTATGAGCTGCGCTTCGAGTTGCCTGTGACAGATGCCGAAGCCAATGCCACAATACATGACGATGGCACGAATCCTGCTTCTGTGCGACTACCCCCCGAGGTACGAATTGTTGTATTGAACGATATGAATCTGGACACGCCGGCCAAAGACCAGGGACTACAGGATGCAACGTATCACTTCATCAATGCCGTCATTGGCACGGCTTGTGCCGTTGAGTACAAGGGGCAATTCACCCTGATCTTGACCCATATTCCCCTGTACAAGCCTGCAGGCGTTTGCGTCGACGCGCCCTTCTTCGACTTTCACGGACCCGAAGAAGGCGGCGGTGTCAAGGAACAATATCTCCTAAGTGCCGATGCAAGCAAAGGACTCCTTGAAGGAATTTTCGGCATCGGCCGCGACCCCCAGGGACCTGGCCAGGGCTTAGGCCGTCCCGGCCTCGTCCTCAACGGCCACGACCACGAAGGCTGCGATACATACCATTTTGTCAATCAAACAAACGGCACCAGCCCCGATGAAAGATCTTGGGAGTCACGTCGGTGGAAAGACGCCAAACTGTCCAACATCCCCTCAATGGAAAAGCACCCCGGCCGCCGAGAAATCACTGTGCGCAGCATGATGGGAGACTTTGGCGGAAATGCCGGCCTGCTCAGTATGTGGTTCAATCTCGAGACCTGGGAGTGGGAACACGAATACGTCGATTGCGCGCTTGGACGACAACACTTCTGGTGGATGACACACTTTTTGATATTGGGCGTTGTATTCTCTGGGGTCGCCTACGTCGCGGTGGTGTGTCTGGAAGCACAAGGCGTTGATGTAGATGCCGGACTTGGCAAAGGCGTCAAATGGGCGCAATCTAAGCTGGAGGAAATCCAGAAGGCCAGGACAGCACAAGCAGCGAAGAGAGACGGGGCATTTGAAAATGGGAAACCTCCCGAAAAGTCATGATTGGATGCGGACATCATTTTTGGGCCTTGATGGATACCCAGGTGGGCTCTCGTTGTATAATACTCGATAGCGATGGCATTGTGCTGCTGCTTTTTTTTGGTTTTGTTTTTGTTGTTGTTGTTGTTGTTGTTTGCTCGCATAGCTGGGGCGTCTTTCATGCTTTTGTGTCCGTGGCAGGCCGGGTCGTTGTTGTGATACAACACGTGCGACCTTGGTCTGACGGCCTAGATTAATTTTGAACATGCAAACAGAATCACTTCCGTTTCAATTCGCTACCCATACGACCCATGGCACCTGATTTGTGGTATAACGCATCGTCCTGGCCAAGAGCACGCTGGACCAGAGTCGATCTTTGCCCAGCAAGGGGGTGGCCGCGCAATGTATTCAGCAAATAATCTGTACATGATTTTTCCGCGGACTAACCCAAGGCAAAAGAACCTGGGTCAGAACTGGTGTGCAAACTTGTGTGACACGCTACCATTTTCCAAGTCCGGGACGAGTTCCAAACCTCGCTTCATTTGCTACAAGGCCAACGAGCAAATAGAGCACAGCACCAAGATAAACCCCCTTCCCCCCCCTTCCCACCCCCTGTGTCTAACAGCTACATGTCACAATCACCGGGTGGAAGCGTAGGACAAAGTCGAAATCAGAAAAGGAAGAAAGAAGAAGTTGAGCACCCAGCCTTCCGGGAAGCATAAGAAGACGACCGACCGCCCGTCAATGTAGAGCCGTTGTCGCGTCAGTGATTCGATCCACGTCACGGTACACCAACCATGCCCTCCTCCTTCCTCCTCGCCATCACGCTCTGCCACGTCTGTCTATGCCACGCCTTCTTCCAGCCGGCGTGCTCGGACGACATGGCCTTGGCCTCGGCTGCGCCGCCACGAAGCACCGCGTCCCGGACGCCGGATCACTGTTCCGCGGGGGGCGAATGCGACTGCTCTCGGATCGGGGACAAGAACAGCGAGGCGTGGGTCCGCCCAGGCTCTTTTACTTCAGAGGGGGATGGATGGGGTGCCATCGCTGACAGGAGGAATAGGTACTTCCAGTGCGTGACGAACCCGAGCTGCGAGCGCTGCTGGGTTTCCAGAACCACGACGACAACTGCTGCGCCCCGACGGGTCGTGAACTGAACGCGTGCCGTCGCGGACTACAGGGCCGTGGCGACGGGTACGCATGTTGTCGTGGCCTGACGAGACGGTGCTTCGGCGTCATAGTTGGCTAGCAGATTGGTACGCCTGCTACGACAAGGTCGATGCCACCATGACGGAGACGGAGAAGGGTGGTGGTGACGCTGATCATTGGTGGTGGTGGTGGTGGTTGGGGAACATACGTTATCGAGCGGGAATTTGTCTGGGATGGCCGGCCTCTGGATTGTCGGCTTTGCTGATTCGTGGATTCAAGAACTCTTGCATCTAGAGACCCTCAACTCTGCTTTGTCGTTGACCAGTTGCATTGGGAGATGTGTTGGGCATCTCTCCGCTATCTGAAGTTGGAAATTAATCAGGAATGCTGGCATGCAACATGGAAACGAGCAGTAGGAGTGAATTTCTCTCATCATTCAAACTGCCTAGGTTAGGATAGATAATTCGAGACCCAAGCGCCTGCGTTGTGTGACCCCTCATGCCAAGTGAAAAACGAATGCAGTACAGGATTCGAGGTATAAAGCCGTCCATATCGAGGCTGGCTTGTGGAAAGGAAAGCTGCGTCAGGCTCATGCCGCAACTGACACGTTGTGCAGCGCGTAGTCTTGTAGATGGACGCCATCAATCAACTGTGCTGCGTCATCTGTCCGAGCATCTTCTTCCTGCTCTGGGCCATCGGTCCATCCGCGCTCCGGGCCCCAGCAGATCGTACGCTTCGCTTCGTTGGCCACATGGAGAAGTCCACGCATCATGGCGCCAGTCTTCTTCACACTGGACCAAGCGTCGAATTCCACCATTGCTGTGGCGGGAAGGCTGGTAATCACACTAGACAACAGCCGGGCGCTGAATTGTTCGTAAAATCCATCATATCGGCGAAACCCCTTGAACAAGCTGTCGCTTGGATCGCACTCCACATAGACAGTCAACTTCTTCACGTTGAAACAGTCTCTCAGGCCGAGCGCATCGTTTACGACCCATCCACGTGGTGGTGCGTTCCATCCAGGGCCAAGCCGGAGCTCTAGCGATGTAATACATTGCCGTTGAACTGGTTTCAATCGCGCGAGCATGGGCTTCTTGGACTTGAAGTACTTTCCCGGGTAAGTGGGGAAAATTCGAACGCTCCGCGTGGTGTAGAAAAAGTGAGTGGCTTCATCGTGAATCTGTTTGCACACCCGCATGAGTCCAAGACTTTTGTGTACACGTTTATAATTCTCTGGACAAAGATCCAGGACCCTCTCAGTATCGTGGAAATAATGCTCATAAATCTTGACGCGCAGTTCCGAGGGCAGAGTCAGGAAATGAAATGGTGTCGCGGGCACGCGAATCTTGCGTTTCAACGGTATAAAGGGAGTGTCAATAGTCAGGGAAGCAATGGAGAGCTTGTTGACTTCATCGTCGTTGGCAACTCCAGGAGTAGCTTCTGGTCCTGCTGCGGCAGGATGCGGATTGGTTGTGGACAGCATCGGAGCCATGGGTCGAGGGACAAGACCGTTGAGAGATTTAGATCCCCTTCTCGTGGGCCGCTTCGCCATGTTGAAGAAGTTTACGCTGCTTCGCAAGACTTTGATTGTGGTGGGCCGTAACTGCTAATGGGTGGCGAATTTCTTGTCCAGAAATCCGCGCCAGCCCGGGCAACAAGGAAACCTAGACTGAGCCGTCGAAAAACTGAAATTGTGGCGTCGATGACGAGCCGCTTGTGATATTTGGTCTTTCAAATTATGATTGAAAGGGTATGATCGTGAATGAAAAAGTCTCGGATAGCGAGCCGGCTTGAAGAGGGTGGTGCCATCGTGAAGTCTCAAGACCCTGGAAGACCACCCTCTCTCTACAACGCAGCGCACGCAGGCATGATACCGTTATTTGTGGAATGTCGTTGTTGGTCGAGAAGCTGACTCGAATGCTCAGTCAATCGTCTCAAGGTTGACGTCGGAGAAGATGGTCTCGTGCTATCGATGTGAGTAAGTCGTTTGGTGCCAGGTTCAGGAACGCTCGATTCGTTCTCGAGCGTTCCTCTTATTAATGTCGTCATCCAATAGGGATTGGTATTCGGCACTGGATCACGTGTGGCCAAACCACAGACTTGGCCTTATTTCCCGGCAGACGGCGAAAGCGAATATCCGGCCGCCAGCCGACAACCTCCCCCCCCCTCCAGTCTGCCATTCGCTGCTGTAAATTTTCGGTGGGAAGAGCTGCCATGTCATCGGAAGAAAAAGGGACAGTATCTCATTTTTCCTACCCTGGTCACGGCCGTCAACTTTTGAGCTCAGCGCCGATCCTTTAACAGCATTAGCTGTCAATACGATGCAAAGCTCGTGAATGCTCAACAAGCCACTTGCTTCAACCAACTGAATTTATCTATTTCATCAGCCCCCTTTCATCAACGATGATGCTGTCCAGAATAGCCCGTGCCCCGCGCCTGGGCCTGATGGCCTCCCAGTTTTCGCGGTCGGCTGCCGTTCCAATGCTGCGCAATAGTCAAACCAGCGCCTTACTGTCGCCCTGGGTGCGAACGATGGCGAGCAGCAAAGACAGTGGCAAAAGCGGGAGTCGGAAGCAGCCATCGCAGTCCGAATCCTACGCCGAATCGCAAGCCAACACCGAATCCTCCCCATCCGATGCCAACAAAACCGAAGCATCCAAGGAAGCTGAGCCCATCCCTTTCCACAAACTTCCCGATCTCACACAGGGCATTCCCTCGACATTAGACGAAGAGCTGCGCAAGCATTCGGGCAAGCCTCAGTCCGCCTTGGAAGCTGTAGAGCAAGAGGAGGACTCGGGCGGTCGCGGAAAGCGAGAGCGTCCAGAGTACGTTTCAACAAGCGACCGCAATCGCAAATGGTGGACACGATTTGTTCTTCTAGCCGTAGCTGCTGGAGGATCCTTTGCCGTGCTTTACATGGGTCGCGACTGGGACGATGTCATCGACGCGGAGCGTCACAAAAACATTCCCAATGGCTGGAGCCCTAGTCTCTGGTGGCTGAGAGCCAGGGCTCGCATGGGAGAGTCGGTTTCTTATTACCAAGATCCCGCTTTCGACAAGCTTCTTCCTGATCCCGATCCGAGCTTCGAACGACCATATACCCTGTGCTTGAGTTTGGATGATCTGCTTGTACACAGCGAGTGGACTCGTGAACATGGTTGGAGAGTGGCTAAACGACCTGGTATGGATTACTTCGTTCGATACCTCAGTCAATACTATGAATTGGTTCTGTTCACAAGTGTGCCATTCGCCATGGGCGAACCCATCGTTCGCAAGCTGGATCCCTACCGCTTCATCATGTGGCCCTTGTTTCGAGAGGCGACCAAGTTTGAAGACGGCGAAATCGTCAAGGTAAATTCGAGATAGTTCGTCTCATCCGCGCTTTCCCAGCTAACAAAGGTTCAGGACCTTTCGTACCTCAACCGAGACCTGTCCAAGGTAATCATCATCGACACCAAGCCACAACACGTCCGCAAGCAACCAGAAAACGCCATTATACTGGAGCCTTGGAAGGGTGACCCCAAGGACGATGACTTGGTGGGACTGATTCCCTTCCTCGAGTACATCCATACAATGCAGTACTCGGATGTCCGCAAGGTTCTCAAGTCATTCGAGGGCAAACATATTCCCACCGAGTTCGCCCGTCGCGAAGCCATTGCGCGAAAGGAGTTCAACAAGCAATTAGAGCAGAAGAAGAAGACCAGAGGATCTGGAGTCGTAGCCCTCAGTAACCTCCTGGGGCTCAAGTCAAGCAAGATGAGCATGACCATGGCGGCCGAGGGCGAGCAGAACCCGTCAGAAGCGTTCTCCCAGGGCAAGATGTTGCAGGATCTTGCTCGGGAAAGAGGACAGCGCAACTATGAGTTGCTGGAGAAAGAGATTCGCGAGAACGGCGAGAAGTGGTTGAAGGAGGAGCAAGTGGCGATGGAGAAGGCACAGCAAGAAGCCATGAGCAGCATGATGGGATTCTTCTCCGGCATATTCGGGCCAAAGCCATCCGACAGCACGTCAGGCGCGGACAAGAAGGCATGAGCTTACAACAAGACATCGAAACGCCTCCCCACTTATCATCTTTTTTTTTTTTCCCTTCCATAATTGTACTCTGTAGAATAGCCCCAAGAAGAAGCAACAGGAGGAATTCGATTTCATGGGTGAGCCAGCAGCCATACGACGAACCGGAGAAAATCAATCTTGTGTATTTAGTCAAGGGGACGAAAATGGGCCATACGACGAACCGGAGAAAATCAATCTTGTGTATTTTATCAAGGGGACGAAAATGGGGGCCATGGCATGCTGCACTGCACATAGAAGACCTTGACGCATTTTTGATAGCTGGTGTATCAGCAGCATAGCATACATCGGCGAGGATCAAAGACGGAATAATTTGTATACTAGGTGTACGAATCACAGGAGTTGCATGTATACGATGATGCAAATCGGCCATGTTGAATACGGTGGTTTGTCTTGCTAGCTGCGTAGTAACGTCTGATCCAAGACCCGGTTTACCAACAGGCTCAAGCGCCAGTGGCTTCGAGTACGACATTTGCCACTTTATCGGACAGATACCCAAGGTCATTGGGAACCCAGCACTGCCAACGCATTCCGCAACTCGAGCACGGCAGTCGGGACATCCTCAAAGTTCAGAGCTGAAATGGCCCACTTTGCATGTTTCTGCGCTTGCTCGATGCTCTTTGGATTCGGCGTGTGGGCCACCGGAGCAGAGGCCGCTGGATGAACTGCACGTCTCACTGGAGTCGGGGCTGCTACGGCGGGTTCGGTTGGCGGCAAAGTCTTTGATACCGGGCCAGTTGTTGATGAAGAAGGACCAACTGTGCATGTCCAAGTCTGGTGATTTGAAGTGGGGGCCGATGGCTCCGGGGGAGGAGGCGCAAATTGAGACGGTAGTTTGGTAGGTATCTGGGGAGATGGCTGCATGGGGATCTGAAACTCGGGCGAGGGCACCGAGGATACTTGTGTCGGCGCTGATGGCATCTCGAAAGTGGATGGGCCAGGACTCTGGCTCGATGGGGACGGAGCAAATGGCTCATTCGCAGCAGCAGACGCCGGTGGGAGGTAGTAGCTCATATGGGCATGTGAGACAGGCTGTTCCCCGGCGTCTTCGACGTCCTCAACCGACGCAGGAGGCAGGAGGCTGGACGGGTCGGTGATTTGCCGCACTGCCGCGTCACTGGGGTCGAGGGGCTGTTGTTCCGGCTCTTGCTCGATCTGCGGATTCGATTGGTTGGGATCTCTGCCTTCGCGAATCGCCCTGAGAATACGAGCGGCATTCCACTTGGCGAATTTGATCCTCTTCAGGACTTCGGGTTCGGGAGTGCCCCATTCGCGGGTCAGGTCGAAGAAGGTTGCGGCGGCGTCGAACGTATCTGCTGTTTGTCTACGAGGCGTGAGCTACCGTGCGGTAATGGAAATCGTCGTCTTTTCATGGGTTTCCAAAGATGGGGGTGGGTTGGCTGAGTCCATGGGAACATGACGGCGCAGGGAAATCCGTGTACCTCGTCACCTTGTTGGCTCGCATGGCGCGCTCAGCCCGACTAAAGGTCTCTTGGGCAAACTGCTCGACGTAGGCCTGCCCAGCTGTATTGTCCACTACGGCGTCATCTTCGGCCCGCTCCGTCTTCGTGGCTTCCAGCCTCTCAATCAAGGATTTTGTGAAGGCGAAGCAGTCATCGTCGGAGGTGTGAAGGTTCTTTGTCACTATCTGGTTGACGGCGTGATATTCGCCTGAGGGAGTCGATCATCAATCAGTGTCTGTGAACGATGGATTTGTGGTGGCGTGGAATCTTTCCATGACGATTGTTCTCGCTCTCTCCCCCCCTTCCCCTCTCTCTCTCTATTTCCCCGTGTTGGTAAACTTACACCAATATGCGATGGCGGGCTTGATGGTGCGAAGCTGGTTTGCGCGATTGATGAAGCGGCTGACCTCGGGGATCTTTAGAGGCGGGGGAAGTGGCCCGGCGCTCATGGTGGGTTCGGGCGATGGTTGCGCAGGAAAAGGTCTTGTGAAAGTATCGGTGGATCAGGTAGAGGCAATATGCGGTCATCTAAAAATCACTTGCCGACCCGTGCGTGTTGCGGGGAGTACATGGAGGCTTGTCTGTGATGGTGAGTCGTGACAGTTCGTGGTTGACGCAATCGTTTGTCGGACCCCCCTTCGCCTCTGCCCGACCCCCTCTGGAGCTCGCGCCACAGCGGCGGTTGGGTCAGGACCTGCAGCATTGACCTGCAGCGTTCGTGAATCGTGGCTGGGGGTTGGCTGGCCTTGTTGGTTCGGAAATAGAGGCAGGGTGGGTTACCCATTTACATACATATTACACCGTGGCCTTTTTGTCATTTGCCCATTGCCTATATCAAGCCCATCGGCCGTACCACCACCAAAGGTGACGGCTCGTATCTCTGGACGCTCACCCGTCATCGTGTTTATTGACAACAACTGCCCCATTACTAAAGGACGCTCGCTTTGCGCGCCATATCGCCGTCGACGATGCATAACCCTGTTGTTGCCGTTGCTCTCACGGCCGTTTTGGCCTCCCTCCCATGCGCCAATGCCATGTACACCAAGAATTCGCCCGTTTTGCAGCTGAGCCCGAAAACTTACAACACTCTAATTGCTCAATCAAACCACACTTCGGTACGTCACTCATCTGGCCCTTTGATTGCATCAACCCCCGGACGGTGTATCTCTTTGTGAGGCGTAAGTCTTTGGACAGTAAAAGTCTCATATTCATCGCAGATTGTTGAATTTTACGCCCCTTGGTGCGGCCACTGCAAAAACCTCAAGCCGGCGTACGAGAAGGCAGCCAAGAACCTGGAAGGCCTTGCCAAAGTCGCGGCTGTGGACTGTGACGATGAGGCGAACAAGCAGTTTTGCGGGGCCATGGGCGTCCAGGGCTTTCCTACTCTCAAGATTGTGCGTCCGGGCAAGAAGTCGGGCGGCAAACCTGTTGTGGAGGATTATCAAGGTCCCCGCACAGCTTCGTCCATCGTTGAGGCGGTCGTGGGCAAGATCAACAATCATGTCACACGAGTCGCTGACAAGGATTTGGATGCCTTTTTGGCCGGCGACAAGCCCAAGGCCATCTTGTTCACTGAGAAGGGAACCACGAGCGCCCTGTTGAGAAGTCTCGCCATTGACTTCTTGGACGTGATATCATTTGGACAGATCCGTAACAAGGAGACCAAGGCTGTTGAAAAGTTTGGCATTGACAAGTTTCCTACTTTCGTGCTCATTCCGGCCGGAGACAGCGAGCCTATTCTATATGATGGCGAGTTGAAGAAGAAGGACATGGTGGAGTTTCTGAAACAAGCTGGCCAACCGAACCCAGATCCTGCCCCAGCCAAGGCCAAGTCCAAGTCCAAGTCCAAGCCCAAGTCCAAGCCAAAGAACGACAAGAAGCAACAGTCCAGCGATGAGCCTGACGCCGAATTCAAGGAAGCAACCGAGACTTCAACAAGCGAGACGGCAGTGGCCGAGACTCCTGCGTCCACTCCCGAAGTCATCTCAATCACCACAGTAACTAACAAAGAATTCTTGACCGAGAAGTGCCTCCATCCCAAAGCCAACACCTGCATCCTTGCTTTTATTCCCGTTGATGGCTCCGAGGACGGCGCCAAGGTCACGGCATCGTTGTCCCACCTCAACACCAAGTATGTTCATGGACATCGACAACTCTTCTCTTTCCTCGCAGTTCCTAGCCAGGTTGAGGGCGTTGACGCCATCCGAAAGTCTCTGGGTCTTCAAGCAGACGTCGAACTGGTGGCTCTCAATGCTCGTCGAACGTGGTGGAGACATTATCAGGGCGACTTCAGCGTCGAGAGCGTGGAGTCATGGATCGACGCAATCCGAATGGGTGAGGGTTCTAAGCAGAAGTTGCCCAAGGACGTCATTGTACAGGATTCTGAGGGGACCCCAGGAGAGACCTCGACAGAGACCACTCCCAGGGAGGAACCCAGGGAGGAACCACAGGAGGAGGAAGTGAAGCATGAGGAGCTCTAAATTTGCCGCAGGGTCTTGTAAACAGACAGACACCAACCAGTCAGCTATCATAAGTCTTCTCCCCTGGGAAAAGAAAAAGAAAAAGAAAAAGAAACAGAGGACAAAGAACCCACTTTTAAGTAATCGTTCCAGTTTCTGCGTTGCAGGCAGAAGTCGTCCTATGTATCGCATGTGTTGTGCTCTCTACTCATCCAAGTCCATAGCCATGGCATCGCTTCGCCGAACAGCGCCTTCTTTAATCATCTTGATGCCCTTTTCTTTGATCGTCTTGTCGAGAAACTTCTTGACCTGCTTGCACCCATCCAAGCCGACGACCAACATTCCCTCAAGACGGCTGACCTGAAGACGACTCTCGCAGATCAACGCAACTACCCTGTCGCCATCTCCGAGTGAGGCCACGGTCAGGAACGGTAGCTCTTGTTCTTCCTGATTGTTCAGGTCCAGAATGGGGTCGGCAGAGTCGTCGCCCGCAGCGTAAGAGGACGTTGATCCAGCGGTGCATGCGGCAATGAAATCAGTCATTGGGATGCCAGCATCGATTATAGCGAGAGTCGCGGCATTCATGAGCGCGGCCAGCAGAGACCCGTCCTGCGACAAAACATGAAGCGATACGTTGATTGAAGAGTGCGGGAAGAGGTGCGTGTGAACGGTCGACAGCAGGGCCTTTGCGATTGTGATTTCAATTTCCTGGGTCCGTCTGGCAGCGAATTGGTCAGCATATCTATCTGGTCCCGTCCCGGGGGTCCTCCCTCCCGTGGCTCCATGCTCACTTGTCGTTGCGCGCCCTCTTCTTGCGGTCGACGCTGGAGAACCCAGCAATCACCACGCTCACGTTGATGGAGGCCGTGTCTCGCCCGGATGCCTGGCCTCCTCCTCCCCTGCGCTGCGCTTGCGACTGCTGCTGCTGCTGCTGCTGCTGCTGCTGCTGCTCTGAAGGGCCGGTCACGACGCACATGACTTTTGTGTGGCCCATTTCGAAGTAGGACGATCCGTCGGCGGCATCTTGGGTTCGGATCTGAGCATGCAGGCGACGTAGTTCGTTCCAGCGACGTCCATCGACGCGAAGTAGAGCTAGAGAGTACGTGGATGTGTCGAGGGGCATGATGTCTCTCGTCCTTTGAGTAGTGGCAGGACCGTGGGCGTCGGGGAATGTACGAGTTGGGAAACGCAATTGTTGGTTTCTCTTTTCCTCTCCAGGTTGAAGTTTTCGAGGTGCTGCGGTGGGGGGCCTTTGGCCTTTCGCAGAAGATCCAAAGGCGGGCCCTATGGATTACCCTGCACCTCATTTGTTCACGGAGTAATTAATGCCCATAGTAAATGCGAAAAACAACAAATGACTGGGATGGCAGTATGATCGGTCTCCCGCTGAGATCAGCCTTCAGGTTCCAACTATCTAAGCAAGACAATGTTCAATTACGAGAAGTTCGATATTGCTGCAATGCTACTAATCGGTCAATCAAGCACGGCTCGAAACTGGCATTACTCAGTAAAAGAGCCCTTGAAAACCTTTTCAAAGTTATGCTCGTTCCAACGCACCAACGGCTTCAGGCCCGCAAACTTCCATTTCCCCTCAACAAGAGTGTAGTAGTGCTCGTTTGTGGCATGGCTGTGGCCTCGCAGCTTGACGTCCCTCAGATCCGGCTCATGGTACACCTGATGCGCGGCTCTTAGTTGATGATGTCCAACGACTTTGGTGTCGGAAATTCGCTCCCATCGCGTCGCGCCAATCAGATGCTGCGTTTTGACACATGGGTCGCCCAGGAACTTGTCATCCGACACCATTGCCAGGAAATCATCAGCAGACATGGCCTCCCATTTCCCTTTCCCGATTTTGGTATAGTCGACGTAAAGCGTCGGTGCTATGATACGTTGAAGACGCGGCCAATCCTATGGGCAAAAAAAAAAAAAAAAGTTGGTACATTGCTGATTTTATGCTTCATGTCGCTTGAGATACGAACCTTTGCGTCATAGCTGTCGGCCCATTCGAACACCAAGGCACTGAGCTCCAAGTAGTCTTATTGCGTGCGTCAGTTTTGTGTTGTAATATTTGAACCGGGTTGAGAAAAAGCTCCTACCTTGGAAAGAAATTGGGTTTCCTGACATTGCTCTGTTGGAAGCTGTTGGAAGCTACTCTTGCGATAGAAAACCGAGAGAATATATCTACTTCTGGTGAGTACGATGTCTGTTGGTTGGAGCTTTTGTGATGATTCACGGAAAAAGAGAGTGAGTGCGTGTATGAGCGGCGGCTTTATGAAAGGAACGATTTGCATTCTTGATATACAACACGGACTCGACAGAATCTCTGGCTTGGACTGCAGTCACGGATGATCTGAGATGCTGATACTTCCAAAAGCACTAGATGTTTCATGATGTTAGTCCTAGCTAAATGCCGAGATGGAGTAATGCAACACGTTTGGGTTGGTAACTTGGTAGATGTAAATTCAGCAAAACACCCCCTGTAGCAACTTGTTGGCCCGCACGGCCGATCGCCCACAATAATCACTATAATTATCATCGTACGGGGCTTCAGGGCTCTCAACAGGGTTCTCAACAGGGCCCGAGCGCCGAGGCGCCGAGGCGAATGAATCCGAGCGTCGTCTGAGACGCGTTGCAGCGCAAACGGAGGTGGAGGCTCGGCCACAGAGAGAGAGCATCACGACTCATGAGGCCATGCACGGGAGTAGTTACTGTGAGCACTGAGAACGCCATCGCCAGCGAGACGGGCTGCATCAAGTTCATCAAGACGATTCTCGCAGATCAACGCAACTACCCTGTCGCCATGTCCAAAGTGAGGTACGATGATGCCCTTGGTGAGATCGTGGTTGCAACCCCTAGATAAGGTCAGGCAGGATTCGAAGCCGAGCCGACCCGGAACAACTGGTCGGACCGTTGAACATGCAACATTGTTGAATCGATGGAGAATTACCACGCACACACATTTCATCAACACGGCGACTCTTTAATCATGAATCCTTACATACCGAACCCGAATCACATCCCCCCGAAGGGTGATCTGTACGCGGATCTGCCGTTCTATGGCAGATACCATCCGCGGCCGGCCGGACGACTTCCGCGTCGATAACCGGCACATCAACTCTAGCTCCGAAGAACATAGAACATATGCTCAACACTTCTCTCTGGTGTCTCTCACAGGGGATGGCCGACTTTCATACGAGGCATGGCTACCGAGAACTCAGGTGTCTAAACACGTACATGGCGAGTAAGTTGTGTGTTGGAATTGGCCCCCGTAAATGGAGGCCTATTTTCATCGTTTTATCTACATCGTTTTATCTAGCTTCTGAACTCTGTGTAGCGTTTGGACTTGGAAATGACCATTACACTTCTCTCCTCATGTATGCAGTATGCACCAATTTATGTGAACGAACCACCCGTCAGGAGGATAACTTGACCTGTATTACACGTTAACGGACTTGTCTCGAGCAGCTCAGATTGTCTTGTCCATTGTAACATACCATTCACCCATTCACTGTCGCGATGACCCAAAAAGGCAACCACGCGGGCAATGTCCTCGGCCACCGCAACCCGCTTGAGCGGACAGAAGTTTGCCAGACCCTTGTCGATGACGTCCATGGATGTGTCGGGAGTCGCCCCTGGTACGTAATGCCAGGCATTCCTACTCTTTAGTTTAGTTTCTTGCCCACGACTTACACGACGGCTTCCCAAGTGGAAGGGGTAAAGAAGAGATGATGGGGGGTGAAAAACCACACTCTCTCTGCTGACTGGGGCTTCGACAACAAACTTACGCGTCATACATGTCCGTCTTTACACCACCTGGGGCAATCGCGTTGACGGTGATTTGCTTGTGGCCGCAGTCGACGGCGAAGCTGCGGGTGAAGCCCTCGACGGCGCATTTGCTGCCGGCGTAGAGAGCATGGTTGGGAATGCCCGACATGGTTGCCGCGACGGACGAGGTGAAGATGATGCGGCCGCCCTTGTTCAGATGCTTGTATGCGTGCTGGGCGACGAAGAACTGGGCCCGGGTGTTGAGGTTGAAGACGCGATCAAAGTCCTCCTCGGTGACTTCGTCCTCTGGCTTGAACACCTCTGTGCCCGCGTTGGACACCACCATGTCGAGGTGGCCGAAGTGTGCCAGGGCCTGCTCGAAGAGCTTGGAGATGTGCGCGACCTTGGTCACGTCTGCCTGGATGGCCACGGCGCGGCTGCCGTGTCGGACGATTTCCTCGACCACCTTGTTCGCGGCGCCCTCGGTGCCGTCGCTGTTGTAGTTGACGACGACCGAGGCCCCGCGTTTTCCGAGCTCGATGGCGATGCCTCGACCGAGTCCACGTCCGGCTCCGGTGATCAGAGCCACTTTGCCCTGGAGCGAGCGTACCTGGTTCCCATCTGACGCCATTGTGTGTGTGTGTGTGTGTGTGCGTGTGTGTGTGTGTGCGTGTGTGTGTGTGTGTGTGAAGAAAGATGCGAGGTAGAAGAGGGCAAGTGTAGAATGTGAGTTTTTGGTCCAGAACACAAAAGTTGTTGAGATGTCTTGTTGCTACAGGTGCCTAATTGGAAGTATGGATTCATTATATATACCTCGTCGACTCGTCGAGTTCAAAGCCATGTCCCATCAAAGCGCGTGGCCATGGTACCATGAAGATGCTTGCATGTCGAGGTGTCGTTTCGCCACCTGCTCGCTGGAGAGGGCTTTGGCGATCTCAGGCACGGCACGGTCGTGGCTTCCGGCCTAGTCTCGTTTCTAACTTTTTGAAACATCAGTGCTGTGCGAAAGCTCGTGTGCTCGAGCAACCACTAGCGTTGGTACGGAGTGGGTAGGTTCAGATCAATGAAACGAAACAGCAGTCTCGTGGCGATGTTTATTTTTACATTTTTTTCGGAATACATCAACGTACAGCTAAGCTAGTAGAGCAGATAATCAAGGGTTCAAGCTTGTTTCACCCTGCACTTTCGCATATCTGTGCCATCTATTTCGATTCGAGTGTTCGGAACAGTTGAAACAGCCTCCTTGCCCCTTGCCGTGTTCTGAGCTCCCCATACGACTCCCATACGACTCCCATACGACTCCCATACGACTCCCATGCGACTTCCATACAACTCCCGTAAGACTCCCATAGGGCTATAAAATAAGACAGACAATCAGTGCCCTCCCCCCGTTATAGCAACATAACACAAACACAACGCACTAAACGCACCAGAATCTATTCTGTGAAATTCACAATCTTTTCCTCGGTGATTCAACATGATGGAAGGAGAAACGGAGCAGAACAGCCAGCCACCTAAGGCCTGGGCGGCCATTTCGCAGTGGTTGCCATCGCGCAGCAGTGACGACGACCATTGGTGGAAGGTGACAGGAACACAGCTGGCAACTTTGATGGATGCAGCTGGGTATTCGCAGGAGAGGCAATTCGAAGCACTCTTATTCCATCATCAATGGACTGTGAGTTTGGTTTTTTTTTTTTCACTGACACCCTTGGGCGCCACTTTTGAAAAACAACACGTAGAGTCTAGACTGAACAAAGGCCATCAGATACCATACATGGGCAAAGCACCAACGCCAGACGGCGCCCCGCGGTGGCCGTCCATACTGGGTGTCGAGGGAATGCCGCTGGAATACTCCTGGAAATGGAACTCGCCCACGGGCCAGCCGGAGGTTCGGTACACGTTGGAAGGGATCGGCCGGTTCAGTGGAACGGACATGGATCCGCTGAACCATGATGCCTCGCGCGAGTACTTGTACCGACTTCATGCTTCGGTGCCCTCTGTCGATGTCACATGGTTCAATCACTTCCTGGCCACCTTGTACGATCATGACCGCTCCCAGTACGCGCTCGAGGCCGCGCGGGGCGCTCGCTACTCGACCACAATCATGTTTGCTGCCGAGTTCGCCCCCAAGGGCCTGGGCATGAAGACGTACTTCATACCCCGCAAGCTGGGCCAGACGCGAGCAGGACATATTCCCATGTCTGTGTGGGAGGAGAGCCTCGCTCAGCTGGATCCCGGCAACGAGGCTAGGAAGGCAACGTATGAATTCTTGGACACCCCGGAGGGAAAACTACTGAGCCCTTTGTAAGTTGCCATGGCATAAATAACTGAAACCCCCCCCTTCCCAATTCGGTGACTAATAGATCAACGTCCAGCCTGTTGTCCTTCGATAATGTCACACCTGCACAGTCCCGGCTCAAGTTTTACTTCCGAACACCACACACGAGCTTCAAATCTTTGCGGGAGATCCTGACCCTGGGCGGTCGTATCAGCTATCCCGAGGACAAGATGCAGCAGCTCCGCGGATTGATCATCGCGGCCACGGGCATCGAGGCCGACTTTCCAGAGGACGAGGACGTGCCGCTCACGCCATTCTACAACCGCGCGGCCGAGCATGCCTTTGCCGAAGTGCCCGCCCTCTTGTCCGGCTACATCTACTACTTCGACATGGCCCCGGGCGCCAAGCTCCCCGAGGTCAAGTTCTATGTCCCTGTTCGGCATTACGGGCTGGACGACTGGAGCATGGCCCGCGGTGTCACGGGCTGGATGGAGAGCCAGGGAAGAGGCCAGTTTGTCCAGGGCTACCTCTCCATGCTGCGGAGCCTTTCCCCGAAGCGGCCCCTCGATCAGGGCAAAGGCATCCAGGCCTACCTCAGCTGCATGATTAAGAAGAACGGGGAGCTCGACGTGACCTCGTACGTGGCACCTGAGGCATTCGCCACGACGCAGAACTCGCCGTCCAAGATTGTTGTGCCGACGAGAGGAACGAGGAGGCGTGATAGCTGAACCATGTTGTGTTATTGCACCCCGCAGGCTTGTGTGTGTCCTTTCTTGATGGCTTTTCCAAAAAGTGTTTTTGGAATTCATGGAAATTTGTTGTCCGTTGGAATCATGTACAGGTCGTTAGAATCAAATGAATAAATGGAATAAATATATATATTTTCCAACAGAGGTCCAAGAATCCAACCGTCATCTGATCCAAATTCTCTTCACAGTCATGGCAATCAAAGCCTAATTGTAGAGCAAGCACTCGGCAATAGGAATAATGGAACAGGTTGTCTAAATTCGATTCGTGCATTCTGATTATTTTACGCCATCTGTTATATAGTCTAACCTCCTGAATGATTTTACAACGAACTACAAGCCCCATGCAGGGCGGCCACTATTAGCTCTTAGTGGCCACAGTAAGTTGTAGCTATTAGGAGTGCTATAGGGGTATTTACGCTAGTAGGAAACACCAAGTAGTCCTAGTAAAATACACGTAATTCAGGGAACCTTTTTACCCTACTTAATGCTACACTAAGCCACGGAAAGACCTTTCATTGGCCTCCTAACCGTAGTCTTGTCGCAGTGACTGACTTGTTTTCCGCTCCTTAGTTGGGGCCTGCACCGGCCGTACTTGCCAGGAAGGGAAGGGAAGGGTTACACCGTCAGTCCGGTTCGGTTCGGCAATGCCGATTCCGTCCAGGGACCGAGGGACCAGGAGTGGAGCAGTCAAAGCTCGGCAGCCACTGCCACTGCTCTCCGGTACTCCGGCGCCCCCGTTCTCAGGGTTTCCTTCCCTTCCTGCCCCCCCCGTTGTTTGTCTGTGCAGATTTGAAAATGGAACATGTGTGGAGCGCTTCGACCGTTTGGCAAGATTCCGTAGGAGGTACCGGTTGGTTTAGGTCGGACGCTTGGAACCTTGTCGGATCTTGATCTGAAACCGAAGTTCGATGCCCGATGCGCGATGCACGATGCGCGATGCACGGAATTGCACTTTATTCTACAGGCGAGATGCCAAGTCCTCGGTCATGTACATGGTTGCTCTGCTTGACCGCCGCGGTCGGACTGGTCTCATGGCCTCCATCAACGATTGCCTCCGACTCACTCTGGTAGTCTCTCTGGGAGGGAGCATCCCGTCTTGGTGGCTCCGTCGCCGAGGTTCTCCTCCTCTTCCTCCTCCTCCTCCTCCTCCTCCTCCTCCTCCTTCCCCTTCTCCTTCCCCTTCTCCGAGTCCAACGGGCTCATGATCTACAGGATCAACATGAAGCAGGGCAAGCAACGGCCCCCTTTCCGTGTTGGTCTCGGAGCTCAGAATCTCATAGCGAATGCCAAGCTTTTCAAGTTCCCACTCAATCTCGCGTTGCGTCAAGCCGCGAGTGCCGTCCCTCGTCCCTCCCTTCTCCCCGTCGAGCTTCTTGGCGCAATACTGGCCCGGCCCGCTAGCCCCGTTGGGGATATGAAAGAGCGAGTCGACGCGGAACACGGCATACGCAGCCACCGTCGCGAATTCCAGCAGGAACTGCGTAGTGTAGAAGACGGGCTTGCTGAACAGCGTCGACATGGCCGCCGGGCTTTCGGGGTTCAACAGGGCCGCCAGTCTGACCGCGGCGCCAACCGCCAGGGTGACGGCACTGAACACGAGCAACGTTGCCTTGGCGCGGAACTGCCCCGTGCCGAAGTTCTCCGGCGGCAGGCCGGGGACGGCGCTCGCGAGGAACAACCACACCAGTGGCATGGACACCAGCATCATGTTCCAGGATGAGCCCAGCTTGAGTAGTTTCTCGGCCGTGTGCAATCGATCGGCCTGCCCGGCGCTGAAGAAACTGACCGAGATGACGACGATGTTGAGGACGGTGACGACGGGGACGGAAAAGATCAGCGAGAGGGAAAAGTAGCTGAAGACGGGGTGCCAGCCGACGGCAGGGTGCATCGCCCGAACGAGGCGCTGCCCGAAGAATAGATTGACTGCAAAAAGAACCACGGCGCTGAAAAGAGACACATTAGCCGTTGGAAGAAAAAAAGAAAAAAAAGAAAAAAAAGGGACAAACCACGTACCCGCCATTTTGGAAAATGCTGGCGGTCAGGACGACACCGCGAGAGTTGGCAAAGGCCAATACTATGCGGAAAATACAGGTCACGACCCGTACCATGCAGAAATCGAAGACGAGGTCTGAAAGGAGGAACTTGTGACCTCGCTTCGCATTGGCGCGATAGATTGTAATGTGCACGAATGCCCCCAAGGCAAAAAGAACGAGGAAGATGGCCGTGATGGGGACGTCGACTGTCGAAGATGAGGCGCCGCCCAAGAAAGCCGCGTTCAGCGGATCTAGCATCTTCATCTCGGGCTGGGCGCCTATGAGCCCTTCATTGTCCAATCTTTGTGGTATTTGTGGTACTTGTGGTACTTGTGGTATGGAGTCCTTTCCCTGACCAGAGGTAGGCGCCGCAGCAGTGGGTGTCGGTGTCGTCGTTAGCGTCGTCGTCGCCGTCGAGGTTTCGATCACGATCACAGTCACCCGTGATGGTGATATTATATGTGGCCGCACGATACTGGGACGGGAAGAAGTAGCCGCCTCGGCGCGCAGCGCTAAAGCGGTGCTGCAAAGGCAGGTGCTGACGGTTGGAAGAGACGCATCGTTTAGGAGAGTATTTGTTGTGCTGAAGTCTGACGGTGGTGGTGGTGACTGCAGAATAGGCGAGGCGTAGTCAGGAGAAGCATAAGCTCCAGAACCGGGCTGGCCTACGAAAGCCATCCGAACAGACTTTGGTGCGGTTTGAGGACGAAGGCAACGGGACGCCGGGTCGCTACGTCGTATATTCGAATGAAACTTTGGAAAGTAATCAGGATCTGGTCATGGTAATGTAGTATGAGACTGTATGAATAGACTGCATGAACCGTCATCAACAACGAGAGAGTCAGGAGAGAGAGTCAGGTAATGGGGACACGTCTCATGGTCATGACGAAAGAATTCGCACGCAGCATTGTGCCGACTATCTAACAGATCTTACAGACGAAACATGACCAGAGTCATGTGATGATGGCGAGCAGTCATGTACAATTCATGTCTGGCCGTAATCGCCGTCTCCGAACTGGCCTTGTTTGGCCATGTTCGGATCGCAGGAAGCCGCCGCCTTCGCATCCAATGTCTGACGTTTCGCCCGTGAGTCATGACGCGACAGGAACGCCATACAAGAAGGTTGACGCTAAAGAAAAAAAAAAAGAGAGAAAAAGGAGAAAATCAACAACAAAAAAACACAAGAAGACAAGAGATGAAGTTGAGGCGAATGGTGCCACGCTAGTGCCGCGAATGCCAGCGAGAGGATCAACTTCGGGGTCTCTGGTTCACTTTGTCTCGTCATGGAAGTTGTCGCCCTTGGGTTTGGGCTTCCGCTCAAGCCCCCTTTTCTTCGTGAAGCACCCTGAAACCAAAGGGCCCCGGGAATGGGGGAAACATGTCGGAAGCATGCACAGCAGTGAGCAGTTATTGCAAGAGAAGAGCAAGCTGCAACTACACAAGCTGCAGGCAGGGCTTTTTGTCGCACATTGATTGGGGACACAAAGTGCATACGTCTCTGAAAGTGTGACGGAACCTTTTCAATGCCACTGAGCTTGAGGGGAACCTAGACGAAAAGTTGTTCCATCGGCAGTTTTTTTTTTTTTTTGGAGCAGTACACAGTACAAGTGCGTGTAAAATGAAAGATTGAAAGTTGCTCACCAGATCCATGGTGAATGTACTAATGGCAGAGCCCAAATCCTGACCAACTCTTGTCACTGAAGTCGTTGGTAGTTGGGGGGCTTCCCAAATAAGAACACACACGGACGTCCATCACATTACCGGAAAAGTTACAACCAGGACGGCGGCGGCTTGCTTCCCGTGACTTTTTTTGGGAGACTCCTCGTCGCACGTAGGAGGGAGACGGTTTTACCTTGGTTTTAACACACACCTTTTTTTCTTAAGAAAAAAAGGGTTGTTGATGATGATGCCCCAAAAAAAAGTTCCATTCGAGTTCTGGAATTTTATATCCACATCTAGGAACAAAAAAAAAGCCCGTGACCCGCTTCAGCTCGTACGTAGCTGAAACGAACAACTACAAACAGATTGAAGAGGATGAAACTGAGTCTGGAAATCGTGTGTCAGCAACTCGAGTTTTTGTGATGAACGGGGATTACATGAACAAAGTATAAAAAAGTCTTCCGTCCTGATCAGACCGACCAAACAAAGCAAACTCATCATATACCTGACTCTATATCATAGTTCTTCATGTCTCCTATGCCAACCCTCGTGAGCTAGTCAGGGGCTCAATAATTTTTACTCACCCGTCTTGGTTTCTCAATCTCGAGTCTCGACATCCTCTCCCCCATCCCATTTCCCCAGTCCGCAGTAATGACACCCGAAAGACTCAGCAGGTCTGAGCGAACAGTCGAGCTGCTGTTGTTTGGAGACCTCACAGCCAGCTTCGACCATGAACTGGGCAGTCTTTTACATGTCAGGGACAATGCGGCACTTCAGTCCTTCTTTGGACGCGTAGCCTCCAGCCTGCGACAGGAACTGGGACGGTTACCATCAGCCATTCAACGCATGTTCCCACGCTTCACCACTCTCATCGACCTCGTGGCCAAGTTTCGTGAGGGAGAAGGCGCACCGGTTCTGCAGTTCTGTCTCATGACTGTATGCCAGCTGGCCAAGTTCATACAGTAGGTTGTACCCGGATCTTTCCAGTCATGGACCGATGGACAGACCTGCTGGCTAACTAACGCACCTCTACTACCTCTTCAGATTCGCCGATGGGAGATCGTTTCCGTCACCTGACGGCACTTACCTGCTGGGCATCTGCACGGGCTCATTTGCTGCTTCCGCCATTTCCGTATCCAAGTCCGTGTCCCAGGTCGTCCGTACTGGAGTAGAGGCTGTTCGAATTGCATTCAGGGCCGCGCTTTGCTCTCTGCTGCGAGGGAATTCGATAGCCGCGCCAGCAACAGACAAATGCTGGTCCGTCGTGATATCGCGATCAAAGCCAGTGGAAGCTCTGATCGAGAGCTTCATGGACGAAAGAGGAGGGCAGTCGTTCCGCAGCAAGCTTTCCAAGCCATACATCAGCGCTACGTCTCCAACCAGTGCCACACTCAGCGGTCCTCCGAGTACTCTGCAGGAGTTCCTCGCGCAACACAAACTGGAAGCCGTCCAGTTGCCCATCAAGTCGCCTTATCATGCCGCGCACATGTTTGACGAGAATGACGTTGAGTTCGCGCTGGATCGGTTCCCGGCGGCCGAGTTCCAGTCAAATCAATCCTACATCCCCATCCTGTCGAGCTCTACCGGAGAAGTCTTGTCGTCGGCCAACACTTTTGGGGATTTGCTAAGAATAGCGAGCACCGACGTCCTGAAGCAAGTTGTCCGGTGGGAAAACATCCTCGAGTCATGCGCCGACATCCTGAGCAGCCAGTTCTTGGACAGCGTCAGGCTCTACCCCTTCTTTTGCAACGCCGCGCCGATGCTGTCATCGTACCTGGCCCACGAGACAACATTGGAGGTTTCCACTCAGAACAGCATCTCGCCACCTCTGACGAGCCCGCAATCTACTACGGCAACGGGAGATTTCGGTCAATCCAAGATTGCAGTCATAGGGTACTCGGGGCGTTTTCCCGAGGCAGCATCGAATGACGAGCTATGGAACCTGCTCCGCTCCGCGAGAGACGTGCACCGCACCATACCAGAGGATCGTTTCAACTGGGAGACGTACAATGACCCTACCGGGAAGACCAAGAACACGAGCAGGGTCAAGCACGGGTGCTTCATCAACGAACCTGGGTTGTTTGACACTCGCTTCTTCAACATGTCACCTCGCGAGGCCGACAACACCGACCCGGCACACAGGCTGGCCATCACGGCGACGTACGAGGCCATGGAGATGGCTGGAATGGTCCCCAACCGGACCCCTTCGACACAGCAGGATCGAATCGGCGTCTTCTTTGGTGTCACGAGTGATGACTGGAGAGAGGCCAACAGCAGCCAGAATGTGGACACGTACTTCATCCCCGGAACTGTCAGGGCTTTCATGCCCGGTCGTATCAGGTAGGCAAGGCCAGCTCCCTTTTCTCCTCTCCTTCTTCCGCAGAGTACAAGTAAAAAAATTCCAAGCGCAACGGTTTCCTGACAGAAAAATTCTCTCCGACAGCTACTTCTTCCGGTTCTCCGGGCCCAGTCTCTGCATTGACACGGCATGCTCTTCCAGCTTCGCCGCGATCCAATCCGCCTGTGGATATCTGTGGCGAGGCGAGTGCGACACGGCGGTGGCAGGAGGAACAAATGTCCTCACAAACCCAGACATCTTTACTGGCCTGGATCGAGGCCACTTCCTATCTCGTTCGGGTAAGTTACCAAGACCACCATTTCCGAGGAAAAAAGTTTCTCTCTCACCACCAATGAGTCAATAATGACCATCACCCCCCCACCTGGGGCTCTGAATCCTGAATCCTGAATCCTGAATCCTGATGCTGACTTGAGGGGGACGTTGGTGGCTGGCGGCAGGCAACTGCAATACGTTTGATGACGAAGCTTCTGGCTACTGCCGGGCCGATGCCGCGGGAGCCGTCATCCTCAAACGCCTAGAAGACGCCCTCGCGGACAAGGACCCCATCTTCGGCGTCATTGCCGGGGCCAACACCAACCACTGCGGGCAGACAGACTCCATCACGAGACCCCATGAAGGCGACCAGGCCTCAGTCTTCAACCAGGTCCTGCGGCACAGGAACGTCGACCCCAACGACATCAGCTACGTGGAGATGCATGGCACCGGCACGCAGGCGGGCGATGCCACGGAGATGAAGTCGGTCCTCTCCGTCTTCCTCCCGGACCAGAGGCGCGGTCCCGAGCAGCCCTTGTATCTGGGCTCGATCAAGTCCTGCATCGGCCATTCCGAGGCCGCGTCGGGCGTGTCGGCCCTGATCAAGGTGTTGCTCATGATGAGGGAGAACGAGATCCCGCCGCACTGCGGCATCAAGACCAAGATCAACAGGAACTACCCGACGGATCTCGAGGACCGCAACGTGCGCATCGCCTCTCGGCCAACCCCCTGGCTGCGGTCGAGCTCCCGCGGCGGAACAAGAAGAGCCTTCATAAACAACTTTAGCGCGGCCGGCGGCAACACGGCTCTCCTCCTGGAAGACGCGCCCGTCGTCGATGACATGGTGGACAGGGACACGCGGGCCGGAAAGATGCAAGATGCCCGCGGCAGCCACCTCGTTGCCGTGACGGGAAAATCGGCAAAGTCGCTGAGGGCCAACGTGGAGAGTCTGATCTCGTTCCTCGAGGAAAACCCGTCGACTTCTCTCCCGGCCCTGTCCTACACGACAACGGCTCGGCGAATCCATCACGGGTACAGAGTCGGATGCACGGGCGACTCTACCGCATCCATCCTGGGCGAGCTCAGGTCGCGACTCGCGGGGTGGTCTGGGGATTCCAAGCCAAGCGGGCTTCCCCGTCAGCCCAAGCTGAAGGTGCCGGAAGTCGCCTTCGTCTTCACCGGCCAAGGCAGTCTGTACACAAGCCTAGGCCGCGAGCTCTTCGACACGGTCCCCGGGTTCCGCGACGACCTCGTGCGCTTCGACGGCATGGCGCAGCAGCAGGGCTTCTCGCCCTTCCTCTCCATCATCGATGGCTCCGCGCCGAATCTGGGCGAGGTCGACACCTGCGCCAGCCACCTCGTGCTGGTCTGCCTCCAGATGGCACTCTCTCGGCTCTGGAACTCGTGGAACATCAGCCCCGGCATCGTCGTGGGCCACAGCTTGGGCGAGTATGCAGCTCTCTTCGCTGCCGGGGTCATCAGCGCCAGCGACGCCATCTTCTTGGTTGGCACGAGAGCAAGATTGCTGGCGACATGTTGTAGCCGGGGCACCCATGCCATGCTGGCCGTCAAGGCACCTCTGGACGTCGTCCGACCGCTGCTGAAGGAGTCCTCCTCCTCCTCCTCCTCCTCCTCCTCGTGCGAGCTCACTTGTGTGAACCAGCCGATGGGGGTTGTCGTCGGTGGCCAGACGGAGAATATCGAGAAGCTCTCCGCTAGGATCAGGGCGCAAGGGCACGAATCCGTACTGCTTGACATACCGTATTCTTTCCACACGAGCCAGGTCGATCCTCTCCTCCAGGACTTCCAAGCCGCTGCGCAGACGGTCCAGTATCGTGCGCCCCAGGTCCCTGTTCTCTCCCCCCTACTAGGCCGCGTCATCACGCGAGATGAGTCCGTCCTCGACGGCGAGTATCTGGCCAAGGCATGCCGCGGCGTGGTCAACTTCCAAGGCGCCTTGGAGGAGGCGAGAAGGGCGGGTGTCGTCGGTGAAGACACCATCTGGCTGGAGATGGGCGCACACCCAATCTGCTCGGGAATGATCAAGGCGACTCTGGGGTCGCAGTCAAACACGCTCTCCTCGCTCCGAAGGTCGGCGTCGCCCTGGACGTGCATCACCTCCTCCCTCGAGTCCATGTACGTCCGAGGCAAGGACATTGACTGGAACAACTACCACCGGGACTTCAGCCAGTCGCACCAAGTTGTTCAGCTCCCCCGCTACGGCTGGGACCTCAAGAACCATTGGATCTTGTACAAGAACGATTTCCTCTTGACAAAGGGCGAGGGATCCGCGCCAGCCGCCGCCTTGCCGCCGCCCGCGAAAACGAAACCCGAGTATCGATACATCTCGCCGTCCGTCCAACGTGTCCTCGAGGAGAGCCACAACGATGCGAAATCCACCTTGCTGATCGAGTCTGATGTTCACGACAGCAGGCTGGCCCACGTCTTGCGCGGCCATTTGGTAAACGGCGCATCACTATGCCCATCGGTATGTAACAAATATATATATATATATATATATATAAACCCTTGTTGGAGGCGCGCATTTGCTGACTTGAGAGTTTCTCTCACCTGACACACAGAGCTTGTACGGGGACATTGCGTTGACAATGGCCGAGACCATGGTGCAAGGCAGCGGATTGGCGAAATTCACCGGATTCGATGTGTGTGATGTCAAGGTCGACAACCCTCTTATTGCCAACCCGTCCAAAACGTCTCAGCTGTTCCGAGTGTCGGCCGTCGCGGACTGGCAAACACGGCTCATCGCCTTGTCCATCTACAGTGTCGACGACGACAGCGGCAATCTCACAAAGAGACATGCCAGCGTCAATGTTCGCGTATTCGAAGACAAGGCTTCGTGGCTTCGTGAATGGGCTCCCATGTCCTATCTGATTCAGGGACGACTCGCTTCTCTCAGGCAGGGAGCCATGGACGGAGGCAGCCACAGGCTCAAGCGGTCCATGGTCTACAAGCTTTTCAAATCCATCGTGGACTATAGCCCGGCATATCAGGGAATGCAGGAGGTCATCCTCGATAGCGAGAACCTCGAGGCCACGGCAAAGGTCACGTTCGGCGTGGACGACCAAGGCTTCAAGATGAACCCGCACTGGATAGATTGCCTGGCGCACATCGCGGGCTTCATCATGAACGGAAACGAGAATCTGCAGTCTGACAAGGAGGTCTTCATCAATCATGGCTGGGCTCGCCTCCGCTTCGGCGAGACTCCGCAGGATGGAAAAGTCTACACAACATACAACAGAATGCAGTCTGTCGATGGCAAGCTATACACCGGTAGCACCTACGTGCTGGACGGAGAGCGTATCGTTGCCGTCTTCGAAAGCATCACGGTAGGTAACCCCAAGTCCCCTCTCCCTCTCCCTCTCCCTCTCCCTCTCCCTCTCCCCTCTCCCCATGGCCTTGATCGTCGTACCCGTGGGCCGTGGCGTACAAGCGTCGGATTCGGTGTACTGATCCGTATCACAGTTTGGAAAAGTCCCCCGCAAACTTCTCGACAACCTTTTGCCCAGCGAGACGGCAAATTCCACAAAAAACGTCAAGAAAGTCCCGGGCCGCTCGGTGACGACTCCTCCCACCAGGGCAACCAAGAGTCCCAGTGTTAAACCCAGTCCTCCTCCTCCTCCTCCCCCTCCACCTGCCCAGAGCGCTGCCAGTGTCTCACGGGAATTCGGCCAAGTCTTGGCAATCATTGCAGAGGAAGTGGGAGTCGGCTTGGAAGAGATGGGGCCAGACAGCCAGTTCGCCGATCTCGGGCTCGACTCGTTGCTTTCCCTGACCATCGCGTCGCGAGTCGACGAAGAAGTCGGAATCAGTCTGCCCTCGACAATCTTCGTGACATACTCGACCGTGGGGGACTTGCAGTCCCTACTCGAACCTCGTGGGAGCTCACCGCTTTCTGCCGACGCGCCCGACTCTTCAGCAAGCTCGTCGTCTGCCGACACGCCCGACTCTTCAACGAGCAGCAGCCTTGGCGACGAAGACACCAGCTCGGCCACGTCGGTATCGAGCATGAGCGATAGCATTGACTTGAGGGACATGGTTCGTCAAATCATTATCAAAGAGACGGGCGCGGCTGCCGAGGACTTGACGCCCACCACGTGCTTGGCTGATGTCGGGATCGATTCCCTCCTGGGCCTCACTCTCCTCGATTCACTGGGCGAACGCTTCGACACAGTGGTACCGAACGGTCTCTTGCTGGAGAGCGAGACGTTGGAAGGCCTCGAGATGGCGCTGGGAAACTTCCTAGGCCTGGAGGTTACCGGCGGCTCCTCCTCCTCCAAGAAACCGGAGCTTGACAGCATCGTTTCCGCGGCGCCTCACGCAACCTCCATCGCCCTCGCGCGTGCCAAGACCAAGACGCCCGACCAGAGTCGGGTCCTGTTCCTTTTGCCCGACGGCTCCGGCTCGGCGGCCTCGTACGCGACGCTCGCCAGGCTGGATCCCAGCATGACCGTGTACGGCATCAACTGCCCGTGGCGGACCACACCAGAGGAGATGATGCGGTCGGGGGTGAAGACGCACCAGCTGGTCGCCAAGATGGTCATGGAGATCCGACGACACCAGCCGCGCGGGCCATACCACCTGGGCGGATGGTCGGCCGGCGGCATATTCGCCTTTGAGGCGGCGCGGCAGCTGATGGCGTCGGGCGAGGCCATCGAGAGCCTGTTGCTGGTGGACGCGCCGAACCCCGTCGGCATCGAGAACCCGCCCGCGCGCATGTTCGACTTTTTCGAAAGCGTAGGCCTCTTCGGGGACATGTGCGGCAGCGGCGGCAGCAAGGTTGTGCCGACGTGGCTGCGCCGTCACTTCGACGCCACCGTCCACATGCTGGACGGGTACGATCCGGAGCCGCTTCACAACGCGCCTCCCACCACCGTCATCTACGCACGGGACGGCGTGTGCAAGGACGGGAGGAGCGGGAATGGTCCCTGGATGGAAACCAGTCCCGATGACCCGCGCGAGATGCTCTGGCTGCTGCACAACAGAACCGACTTCTCGGCCGGTGGCTGGAGAGCCCTGGTTGGTGAGAGCAACGTGTCTGTGCACGTCTTGGACGACGTCAACCATTTCTCCATGATGAAAGAGGGGGGACACATGAAGGTTATGCGCCGGCACGTTCGGCAGGCTGTCTTGAAGCAATCATGTTGATGACACTGTTCTTTTTCTTCTTTTAGCGTCGTGCTTTGTTTTCACATATTCGGTTCAAGATGGATACATACCTTGGACACGATTGCATCTCCGTTGGCAAAAAGCCGCTTCTTCACAGTGGTAAAAGTTTAGATCATGCCCGTCGCATTAGATTACATAGACGAATAGATCCAATGAATGATTTAAGAAAACCAACCAAATGTTCGTTGGCTTCATGACCCCCCAGGCGTTCATCTGTGAACCTGATATCAATCCGCGTTGCGCAGCCGCAAATGTGGCCCGGCAAAAAGTCGGCCCGCGCGAGGTGGCCTCTCATCACGTGGCCCGCCCATAGACCTCTGATATCTGTTTGTTGAGAATATCGCAGCCTCACATCGTAGCCTCAGGCATCACTCTTGTCATCCCCTCTTCGTTTGATGATGCAGCTTCCCACATTGCGTTTGTCATCGCATTTCATCGTAGGCTTAGTTTGAAGACCTAGATTCACTTGTCCGATGGACCTTCTGTCATTCAGGTCTCTGTTGAGAGCTTTGAAGCTTATATATAGCTTCCTTTTTCCCTTATTAGATTCTGGAATTCCTAGATAGCAATTCTACTTCATCTTCTCTTCTGATCACTCTTTGCCACCGCCTGCATCCTTCCAACATCTGCCGCCGCTCCCACTTGACCAAACTAACGACGATTAGTATTAAGTGATTACGGTGATAGGAGTACACGAATTTTGCCTTGTAAGGGGGGTAGTGTTAAGCATACGATATCTCATTTATCGCAGCTACTGTTAGAGGTGCGCGTTCCGTTTTTGGCTTTTGGCCTAGTTGGCCTGGCTGCCTCAATAATATCTCTATTAAGAATGCCCTCTTTTTGCAACCTCCTTTTCCTTCCTTTCTTCTGCAGACTAGAATAGAATAATACGATTACTATTCTTTGGTCTTAACACGCACGAAGCCCCCGTATGGGTCATGAACTCGAAGCCCACTCGAGGAGGGCCTTGTTCACTTGTTGAGTCAGGGCATCTTTTGTTTGTCTACGTAGCTGGCGCAGAACGGCTTAAAGCAGTCACGCGCTGGTGAGATATCCTGCTCGGTTGTACCAACAACTTTAAGATCAAATTAATCAACAACAGCAGCTACTGCCAGATAGAGCTCCGCCGTGGCAAGACTAACATGACAAGTTCAGCGAGGGCTGCCCACGCAGATTGGAAACCTTGATGGAAAGGATTTTGGAAAAAAGAAGAAGAAAAAAAGAAAAGAGAAACTCAATTTTGCCCAACACACTGCCGACTTGCCTCTTTAAAAAAGACACCATATACCTTTGAACAGGAGTCCCTGCTTCCTCAGTCTCTACCCATCGTTCTGGAGAGACCCTTGTCGGGTATGGAAAATCGTCTCGTCCATATAAACCCAGTAGTTTGTCGAGCTCATGGGTGTCTGTTCATGTCAGAATTCGACTTCTTGTGTAAGTAGCAACGGGGAATGAAAAAAAAAAAACTTACACCAGGCGGAATGGCATGGTTTTCGTAGTAGATCGTCTCTCTTGCCACACGAGGCAAGCGACCAACAGACCCCATGATTTAGTCGCAGGGCATCGATGTTTACTGCGCTCTTTTCAATAACATTGGCTTCCCCTTTGTTTTACCCTTCCTGCGACTCGAATGTTTATGCTGAGACACTTACCAAATATCGCCGCTGCTCGAGCCACTTCAACAGAGAAGTCCCGGTCGCATCGCGAGGCATGCCTTTGACCTCCCCGTCTCAAATGACCAAGTATGCGCAAATCGTGCGCAACGTACCACATGAGCGCGTCAAGGTCCAAGAGGTTGAAGTCTTCTCTGAAGTCGTCCCTGCCCAGAACAAGTCGCTGCCCTCGCCGAAGCTGTATCTAGAATGTTGGCACAAGCCAGCGTTCCATTTTACATGCTTGCGGCCACGAAATGGACGGGACTCACATGTCGGTTTGCCATGAGGTCTAGACTCTCGGCCGCTGGCCGAATGAATCAAGGAAGCAAGAATGTATATATATATATATATGTCTATGAATTCCCCAAGCAACACAAGGTTATGTATATGGCACAGATGGTCCAGTCCAAACCGTCTTCATCAATTCGCCGCTCCTCCACAGCCATGACATGCCGCAATTCTCAACCATTCCGCCCGTTCTCCAGAGTCCAGCTGTAAACCCGCAGACCAGTCTCTACACTTGTGCTGGTAGCGGTAGCCCCCGGCCCGTCGGTTCCCCCATCAGGCGGCAGCCCCAGCCGTTCCAGCATCGTATCGGCCGAGCACATGATGGCCTGCCGTAGATAAATTCCAGCAGTGAGAAAACATGTCCCGGCTCCACGTCTGTGGCGCTTCCGGCCGCGGCAGAGAAGTACCCTGTTCTGGTTTTGTACTTGGCAAGGGGGCAAATGGAGGGCAGTGAGAATGACACTTTTCGCAAAAGGGTTCCTTCTCAACATTAGTTCGAAAGTTCGGTACATGCATGTAGAATACAACAGTTTTCGCAGCGACAAGTCACTACCGGAAATGAATAATACAAGTCGAGACGGCTTCGTCAACAAAATTCCGCTCCTCTATACATTCCTCCTCGCCCCCAGCTTCCTTCCGAACCATCACTTATTCTGACTCAAAATCACGTCCGCCGCCTTCTCCCCCACCAAGTACGTCGATACCGCCGTGAAGGTACCGGGAATTCTCGGGTAGACACTCGCGTCCACGACGCGCAGCCCCCTGACGCCCCTGACGCGGAAACTCGAGTCCAGCACCGCCATGGGATCGTCGTCGGCGCCAATCGGGCACGTTGAAGAAGCGTGATGACCCCAGGCCGTATCCCTGGCGTACGTCTTGATGTCCTCGTCCGACTGGATGTGCTCTCCGGGCAATGTCTCCTGAACCGCGACGGGTTGTCGCTTGAAAGCATCCCTGGCTACACCGATGGCTTCGCGAATGGCAGTCAGATCTGCGGCGTAATCACCCGAGCCGGTATCGAAGTAGTTGTACACGATGTCCGGCGTGTCCAGGGGGTCTGCGGAGAGAAGCTTGACGTGGCCGGCCGTGTTTCGGGGGTGGGCCTTGAGAATAGCCCAGGTGAAGAGGTTGTGGTCGGCGGTGATGTTGTGGCTGTAGCCGGGGAAGTACCCTCTGAAGTTCACGGGGCCGCCGAAAACAAAGGCATCGTACTCGCTGGATTGGGAAGACTTCATGAGCATGGCGGCCGCGAAGCCGCTGGAGACGTATGCGCCGCGATCGCCCAGGACAGGGTGCTCCCAGCGGTCGAGGCAGGGATCCGGGTCGGAGAAGGTGCAGCCCTCGAGGAAGTTCCAGTCTGACCGGAGGCGGCCCTGCACGGCAACTTCGTAGTGGTCCTGGAGGTTGGTTCCCACGCCTGGGAGATGCTTGACGACCTTGATGCCGAACTTGGCCAGCTCGTCGGCCGGTCCCACGCCGCTGAGCTTAAGGAGCTGGGGAGAGTTGTATGCTCCGCCCGCGACGATGACTTCCTTGGAGGCCGTTGCGGATCCAGGCGTCCCGCGGCTGGCAGACTTGGACCTCGGACTGGCCTTGTAGAGGTATGCGCCGTCCAGGAACTCGACACCCGTGGCGCGAGGCTCATGGCCGCTCTCGTCGAACACCACCTTGGTGACGTGGCAGTTCATCCGCACGTCAAGGGGGTACTTCTTGCTGCCGTCGCGGTTCTTGGCATCCCTTACGGCAACGACAAATTCTCGCGCGCCACGGCGTTCTCCGTTCTCGGCAGAGAGGGGGATTTGAAAGTAGCCACCGTCCCGATCGCGAGCTTCCGAGTCCTCATTCGCATCGCCCAGGAGGACATTGAGCACATTCGGCAGCAGTCTGGTCCAGTTGCCCAAGGCGAAGCTCCCGCCGAGAATCATGCTCAAGAGCTTGGGGTCCTTGAGGGGAATGTCGAGCGGCGCGCGACTCGTGCCTAACCATCCGTCGTAGCCGTGACCCTTGGCCGAAGGCAACAGGTACTTGTTGTTCTCCAGCCTCACGAAGTACTTGCGCATGTTGTCTGGCGCCCAAGAGGCATCACCTGTCAGAGAAGCAAGATACTGGAAATCGCTTCTATGGGGGTAGATGGCTACCAGGGCATTGTGAGCAGTGCATCCGCCCAGGGTTCCGGTGCGAGGATACAAGGTTCCCAGCATCTTCGAGCCCTCGGGGGGGCTCGGTCCGGTGTACAGCTTGCCCTCGGGCGTGGTATAGGAAGTTTTGTAGTCTCGAGCCTGGCGAGCGTCATCGGCATAGTGTCGCACGAAGAAGTTCCACGCCAGCTTTTCGTCTTCGGACGATTTCGCATTGTACGAAGGGACGGTATAGTTTGGATTGTGGCCTTGATCATCTCCGGCTTCTATGAGGAGCGTTTTGTGGCCAGCCAGGGCGAGACGAGCTGCCAAGGGGCCGCCGCCGGCACCGGAGCCGACGACGACGTATTCATACGATGTCAGATGAACGGCGGCAGCGAGATTGAACAAGAGAGAGAGGCCTAGCAAGGCACTGCTCCATGATGAAAACATGGTGAGACAACTTGCCGAAAGCCAGGACGATCCTTCGACAACGTCCAGACCAGATCCAGCCTTATAAGTAATTGGTTCGAGAGCAGCTGAATCAATGGGCACCCATTGTCGGTCCATCTACCCCGTCATAATACTCCCTCACATGCAGCCAGGGGCTGGCTTGGATCGCTTGGAAATACGAATTAGAGTCCGCGCCCCCCCGGGGGGGCGGTTCCACCAGCTAGCTGAACGAGTGGCAAGTTTGAAAAGAGAACAAAAAAAGAAAATGCAACTTGGTGGTTCCTCATGACGCAGGGCAGCAAGCAATAATGCTACTCACAAGGAAACTCGCCAACCCCGTTCGGTGCCAAAAGACTCCGTGAGATGTCATGAAAGCATCATAGATGGTCGTCATGGTGAGGGAACCCGATGCTCTGCCTCTGGTTTCATTCGCACCTCCCATCGCGATCTCAGTTTGTCTGCCTCGGTCTACGCACGACGGCGTCATCACCAGGGGACTCGGGGACTCTGTGCCAAGCCATGGCTGACTGTTCTTCAGAAACTTTGCACCCGCTTTTATCGTGGCACGGGCCGCGGCCTTTCGCAAACATGGACAGGTGAAGCTCAGCGTGGGCGGGGGTCCGAAATTGAACAGTCCTTTCAAATTTGCAAGTTGGTCACCAGGCTACGCGTTAACGTACTAGGAACATGGCCGGGCCCGGACATCCCTGCCGGCTTGGCCGCCCGGTCCGCCAAGGACAAACATGTGGCGCGAACTTTCACCCACATCATAAGCAAGCACGTGATATTTCCGTACACTGTTACCAAGTTGCTTACATACTGTGTACGTACCACGTCGAAGTGCTTACGCCAGACAACGCCAGGTTGTTGTTCCAGAATCTACGGAGAACACAGGTCACCCGAATTCAGCCACGCTTACAATGACGTGCACGGATTAATTCATCCAATAGTGGCTATCGACTGATGCTTTTCCATCAAATGTACAAGCAAAGATCAACCCCCGCAAACGCCTCCGGTCCTTTAATCTACATTCATGTCCGACTGACTGATTGGATTGCGCTAGTACATACATCGATCGTCATGCATCTCCGAGCATTCCACTCTCCATCAGATTCTGGTAAAATTCGGGCTCCAAGAACGTCTTGACGCTGACGTCCTCGCTCAATCCCTTCCGCCTTCTTGTCTTGAGGACGAAATCCCTCGCTGTGGCCTGTGCAGAGGCGGGCTGCAGCGGGCGCAGGATCTGGTCACGGTCCAACGGATCACCTGGCACGATGCTCCAATTGTCAAAGAGCAAGCTGACCATGGAGCTACCTTGAGTCTTGATCCTCAGATCCGTCTCGAATCCAAAACTGTCAATGACGGGGATCAACCCATTGACACGATACAGAGGGGTGCCGGCAACAGGGCCATCGGACAAAACGTGGCCACGACGTCGAGCCAGCACATTATAGACCTCGGTGTGGGAGTCTTCGGGTCCAGTGACGGACACTGCGTAGACAGGCTCCATGAGGCGGGGGGAGGCCATCAAAAATGAGGAATAGCATGCTCGCCGTGAGGTTGGGATGATTTGACCGCCACCACGGAAGATGGCTTCTCCGGCCAACGAAACATCCGTGACTTTGAATTTGGTGTTGCGGATGGCTGGCCAGGTCAGCAAGGTGTTCACATCATATCGTATCATGGGTGGAGTAAAGCGGTGGAGGAGTACTTACGTTCTTCACACAGAGGCCCTTCTCGGGTCGCCCAGCTAAAGCCTTGCCGAATGGATTCCTTGACCGTGTTGAGAAGCTTCTTGTCAACCTATATGAAATGAAAAATGGTCAAGTTAGGTGCGGGCCAAAATATGCAAGTTGACGGTTTGGCTCACCTCTGTTGGCAAAGTGTCATCCAGCAGGATGTTGGGTCCCATCTCGTCAGGTCCAAAGGCCCAGATACTTCGCGCCGCCAGCTTGTCCCAGCCATGCAAGTCTTCGAAGAATTTGGCAGTCTTTCTGATGGGGTCACGAATCTTTACCGCGCCACTCTCGATATCCGTTGAGATTCCCTTTTCCAATTGCTCAGCAACCATTGTAATCTTGTTCTTCTTGTTCGGCGTGATGGCGTAGCACTTGGTCGCAGATGTCTCGACCACCGTCTCGCAGAATCGCGTCACGGGATCAGAGACCTTGATGTCCATGTCGGCATAGAGCCTTCTGAGATCGTGGAGAACACAATCCATGTACAACTCCCCCGTGCCAAGGATGATGTGTTCCCCGGACTCTTCCACCTTGGTCTCGATGAGAGGGTATGACTTCTGTACTTTTCGTAGACCGTCCAACATCTTGGGCAGTTCAGATGGGTTAATGGGTTCCACCGCAACCTTCAGCACTGACTGTGTGAAGTGCGTGATCGGTTTGAAAATGAAAGCGTCCTCCTCATCCTCAAATTTGAGGGCCACAATCGTCGCAGACTTGACTATCGAGTTGTCTACACCGCCGAGCAAAACCAGACTGCCAGCCGGCACGCCGTCTGTGGGAATGTTGTACCTTGTTTCCCCGATGAAAACCTCACCAATGGTACTCAAGGTCATGTCTTCCTCATCATCAAGCGAGTAGCCCTCTCCAAGCACCCGCACAGACATGCCTGGTTTTGCGGTACCGCTCAGCACACGCCCGAACGAGTAAAAGCTCTTGGCATCCGACGCGTTGAAAAGTTTGGTGATGTGAATGACCAACGGGCCGTCCTGGTCACACGACTTCATGGACCCAGCGGTTTTTGTATCAAGGGGGCCCGTGTAATGCCGCTCCAAAAGCCTTTCGGCGCCTTCCGCTGGTGATGGGACGTGCTGGACTATCATGTCGACGAAGCCGGTTGACGGGCCAAAAAACTGTTCGCACACAACTTTTAATATATCCTTGGCATCTGACTTGTACTGTGCTGGTTTCAATTGGATGCCCAACGACGCCAAAACAGGTTTGAGGTCTCCAGGGGTGTTGCTGATAGAGTGCGTGAAGAGCTTGTAGATAGGCTCCAATACGAAGTGGACAAATGACCGTGTGGCACGTTCCTCGACGGGCTTTCGTGTGAATGATCGCTTCTTTGGGTTGAAGTACACATCACCCCAAAGTCTTTTGGCGAATTCTTCCGTCTTCATGTCCCCATATGCATCGGTGTACATCTTTGCAAAAGATGGGAGTGTGAAGCACCAGCCAAGATCTGCGCAAGAAAAGAGGACATTTCCCTTTTCTGGACTGATTCGCTTTGAGATTGCCTGTGTGGGTGCTGTGCTGGTGATGACTGTGTTGACCTCCTCGATTACATGTTTCAGCTTGAAGTAGGCGTCCTTCGGCGGCAGCTTCAATTCCAGGATCAAGCGGTCCATCTTGTTGACTATCAATGTCATGGGAATGTCCTCCAATACAGCGTGCTTTATGATCTGCTCCGTGTTCACCTGCACACCTTCTACCACGTCGACAACCAGACATACTCCGTCGACTAATCTGAATGCGGCGGCCACTTCGTCCACAAAGTTGACGTGACCGGGGGTATCGACGACGTTGACGAGATGCGACTTGCCCTTGCTGCTCTGTAGAACAAGGCTCATGGGAGAGGCTTTTATCGAAATGCCCCGTTCGCGTTCCAATATATGTACATCTGTATATCGCAGCTTTTCGTCGCGCTTCCGTCCGCTTCGTTTGTCGAGCTTCTCCGCAATGTCATGGGTTTGCATGACAAGCATGTCCATAAATGATGTCTTTCCATGGTGCAGGTGACCGGCTAAAGCAACATTACGTGTTTGCTCAGGAAAATTCATCAAATCCGTCATAAATTCGCGATCAAAGAAAACGGAAGGGAGGTCGGCTTCTTCAATATTGAACTTCTTTTGCTCGATGGGGGCGATGATTGGCTGGGTCAGGGGCTGGGCGTCCTCCTCTTCCACTCTTGTCTCTACATCTTCGCCGTATACTTGCTGAGCAGTCGGATAATATTGCTTGTCTTCGTGGAGGATCACAGCGTTTGAAGGTCCATCTGAGGCGCATCGGTGATTAGCGTTGCATCCGGCTTCGGAAAGAAATGCAGGGCTTGACGAACCATCCACCTCCATCAGCTCCTCCATCAGCTCCTCGCCTGTGACTCCCCCGGGGTGTAATGATTCATTATCGTAAACATAATCACCAGCGTTGACACCGGCCTCAGACGCTGCCTCGGACTCGACTTCCTCCCCGATGAAGTTACCGAACCTACAAGACAGCTAGTCAGTACTTCGGCCACGATGGTTGCATGACAATGGTGCTCGAAGAGATGACGCTCACTCGTCGTATAGATCATCCATTCTTCCGTTGGGCAAATTCCAGGCGTCAGCGATTGATTGACTTGCGGCGCGTTGAAACTGTCAGCTATCTGGGCGCCCCAAACCTGCTGTGCGCACGCCGGTACCATTTTTTTGCATCGATAGCTCTGTTAGCTCTGTAATAAGGCGGCATCACGTGCTAGCATATAATGCCCCCCCTGAAATATTTTACAAATCTACTCCGTACATGCCCTAGTTATTTATTCCTCTCTAACAAGCTGTGATTAGCTATGCGTGCACTATAACCCCTGTACTATTTTAGAGAGCTATAAGGAAAATCCACAGGGTATATCACGCTATAAACGAATATATTTATTTCTATAGGTTATTCGTGATAAAAGGTACTGGCCCCTATCTCTCTTATTTCCTTGCTAGCACCTGATTCGCTCAATACCCCCTGTCATGTAGATCTGTAAAATAATTCAGGGGGTGTGTTGTACTTGCTTGATCTCATCGAGCTTTTTCGTATTAGCGGTCGGTCCTCTTGTGTGTCGACGCGCTGGTGCGTTTCAACCAACGAGCCAATCTTACAGACCATCACGAAAACACTCTCTTTTTAAGTTTGCGCTGTGTGCATACAGTTTTCGTTTTCAATGGCTTTGCAGTATGAATTTTGTCAGTTGTTGGCCTTGAGGAAGATTGATGTGCGGGCTTTTAGAGGCCCTGGCGCGAGATATCACATTGCACGGCGCCGTCTGTGTTGGGCGTGGAGCACGTGACTTGGGAAAAGATGTCCCCTAGCCAGATGATGAATGAAGAGAAAAGGTTGGATTAAAGCTATCCTTTACTAAATAAATGGAAGTATAAATTAAGTAAAAGTTATGTGCTTCTTTGAGTGCGTTGTCGCGTTTGGCTACGTGCATCTTCAGCTTCCCTAATACGGCCACATGCGCATGTACTTCATCATAGACGATTATCCGCCATCGGGCAACAGTCTGGTGGGGGGAGGGGCAGCATCAACTTGCAACTTGACCTCGTTTTTCCCCTTTCCCATCTTCTGCCACTTTATCCTATATCATTCCCCTCTCCCCCCTAATCAGTTCCTTCTCCCAATTCAATAGCACGACTTCACGGCCAACATGTCCGGCCTGCCTCCCGTCTACATCGTTTCCGCCGTCAGAACCCCCGTGGGTTCGTTCCTCGGGTGAGCTCTATCCAAACCTCGACCCCTCGCCGACAATGCTCCGACGCGGACCGAGGGGCTCCAGCCAGCTAGCAAACAAACCCCCAAAGAAAAAAGTCGACATGCATCTTCTAACACGGCGGTATACGTAATAGCTCTCTGTCAAGCTTGAGTGCTACTCAGCTCGGCTCGACTGCCATCAAGGGTACGTCGTCGCGCAGTTCTGTCTTCTTCCGTCGGTGGGAATATCAATCGCTGACTTGACTGACATAGGCGCTGTTGAGCGCGCGGGTATCAAGCCCGAGGATGTCGACGAGGTTTACTTTGGCAATGTCCTGTCTGCCGGGTAAGCATTTCACCGACCCATTCAAGCTTTGCCTTCCTCCTCGCCCAGATGAAGGATTCCCTACCATGCACGGCGCTAAATACCGGAAAACAAGTCTCGGCCAGGCTCCTGCTCGCCAGTGCGCCATCGGCGCCGGTCTCCCCAACAGCACCATTTCCACCACCGTGAACAAGGTCTGCGCCTCCGGTCTCAAGGCCATCATTCTCGGCGCCCAGAACATCATGCTTGGGACCTCCTCCGTCGTCGTCGCCGGCGGCACCGAGTCCATGTCCAATACCCCCCACTACCTGCCTAGCCTCCGAACCGGCGCCAAGTACGGCGACCAGAACCTCGTGGACGGCGTGCTCAAGGACGGCCTCACAGACGCATACAAGAAGGAGCACATGGGCCTGCAGGGCGAGCTGTGCGCCTCGGACCACGACCTCTCCCGCGAGGCCCAGGACGAGTACGCCATCAAGTCGTATCAAAAGGCCCAGGCGGCCACCGAGGCCGGCCTCTTCAAGGAGATGATCCCCGTCGAGGTCAGCGGCGGCCGGGGCAAGCCCGCCGTCAAGATCGACCGCGACGACGAAGTCAAGAACCTCAACGTCGACAAGCTCAAGGCCATGCGCCCGGCCTTCAAGGCCGACGGCTCCATCACCGCCCCCAACGCCGCCCCCATCAACGACGGTGCCGCCGCCCTCGTCCTCATGTCCGAGGCCAAGGTCAAGGAGCTCGGCGTCAAGCCCATTGCCAAGATCCTCGGATGGGGCGACGCCGAGCGCGAGCCCGAGCGCTTCACCGTCGCCCCGTCTCTGGCCATCCCCAAGGCCATCAAGCACGCCGGCCTCACCGACAAGGACATTGACTTTTACGAGATCAACGAGGCCTTCTCCGTCGTAGCCCTCGCCAACATCAAGCTCCTGGGCCTTGACGCCGACAAGGTCAACGTCTACGGCGGCTCCGTCGCCATCGGCCACCCCCTCGGCTGCTCTGGCGCCCGCATCATCACCACCTTGACCTCTGTCCTGAAGGAGAGGGGTGCAAAGATTGGCTGTGCCGGCATCTGCAACGGCGGCGGCGGCGCTTCTGCCCTGGTCATTGAAAATTTGCAATGACTCAATGAATCAGCGCGAGAGATTCCCATCCACGAGTCTCCAAGACTGTAATGTAATGACTTGATAAATGAATGAGCTTCCATGATTTCGCCTGTACAAGGTGGCTCGGGCTCGGTTGACCACGAGCACGAGCACGAGCACGAGCACGAGCAAGGCGAGAATAATTAGATCAAAGTTGTTTCATCATCAATTGATACGCTCACAGAGTATATAATACAGCCAACCAAATCCCCGCCCCCCCCTGCCGCTCCCACTGTCACATGTTGCTTTTCTTGTTCCATGCTATGGTACCATCACATACATGCTTGGCACGACCGCACCGTTACGAAAAGGTGACGCACAACTATTAAATCACAGCTGCAAGTGAGTCATATTCGCATTTATTCAAGAAGGACCATTAGCCCCACGGGACCATTCAGTGCGCCGATCTAGATGCGGCTTGGAGAAAAGGGGAGGAAGAAGAAAAAAGTTCCCGCCCGCCATGGGATTCAAAAAAGCTAAAGGCCACGACACCCTAAACGCCCATCCCCTGTAGAAATCGGGTGGCTTATCAAGACCAGCTTTATTACAAGTAAGTATACTGATTATAGGATGCCAATGCGCTAGTCCAAGCCTAATCATATTTTGTTCTGTTCCATCTGGAGCCGCCTACTTTTGTCCAGCGAAAGTCGATGCCTGGGAATTGAGTCGTTCTGAACCCCTTCCACTGCGTGCGTGAGTGCAGAAGCATGTCGTGCATTGTAGTGTCAATTTATTTTGCAAAAAAAAAAAAAAAACAATGCGCCATCTCGTCATCGATGCCATGTCCCCCCATCTCATGGTTGATTTCAAAACAGGCTCGGAAGCAAGAAAAGCGACCCTCACGAGATGCACTTAATGGATCTTGGTAGCATCACGCGCTCGTTTGTTGGCAATCTGTTTCTCCCTGGGGATGGTGAGAGCATTGATGCCCAAGAAGTCGCAGATAGCGGTGACAACAATGTACGCCCAGCGAAAGTACACAACCAGCGAGAAGAGAAAGTAAGCCCACAGATAATACAACTCCGTCGTGGCGCTGATCTGGGGGAATCCCAACCGGGGCAGATTTCCGAGGAATGCGCCGCCGACAAGAGGAGCAAGCATGATGGTCCAATAAGGGAAGGGCTGGCGTGTCAAGTGAGCTAAAATCATTTTCGTAGTCAGTCTGCCAAAAACAAAGGACATGGTCAGGCAGAATAAGACCAGGTGGTTGTTCTTCATCAGGGTGCTGTATGGTGAGAAGACCCAGGCTCCGACACCCGAGGTAAAGACAGCCATTGGCGTCCACTCGGCAAGGACTGGCAACACTGGCAGGCCTTGTTTCTGGCGAGCACACGCAACGTTGTACAGGCAGAAGGGAACGTGGCCGACAAACAGAGTCACAAGAATAAGCCCAATCCAGATATCCCGGAATGATGTTTCGCCAAGCATGGCAGCCAGGCCGGGCAAGTGGTCGCCCAGGGCCGTTGCAAGAGGTAGTGTCCAGATGTGAGGTCCCCAGATACCCGAGGCTACCATGATGCTGCAGGCGATGAGGAGACCTTCGGTAGGTCCATTGATAAAACCGAGATATAGCGTGTGGGTGTGATAGGTCTCCCAGGTGGAAAAGAACATGGCGAGACAGGGGCACAGCGCAGTGAAGACGCCTGCATTGGTCGTCCCTAGACCCATGGCTGCTGTTTCGAGTAAACTGGCCAAAGTGCAATTCAGAGAATCGATGCCGTGGTCAAATAATTCGCCGAGGCCGCTTGATGTGCCGGTCCTCCTCGCCTGTTTGCCATCCACGTTATCCATGGTCTGATACATGAACAGACCGAAAGCGAAGCTGAGGTACAACCAAGTTGGTCCCTGATTCAAGAATCCACCATGTGAGTATAAAGTCCAAGTTGCAATGACGAGTTTTGATTTCGAACGTACCGGCCCAACTAAATCAGGCATGTACATGACGAGTAGGCCAATGTTGCCCAGAATAAAAAAGAAACCCAAGAGGGTCACCATGTTCGGGGATAGCCACAGCGGCAAAACGTTGACGAAGGCATTCCACTACAGAAGAACACAACTGTCAGCTCGGACCGCTCCCTTTGCCGTTTCCGCCGTGGTATTCGATGCAAGAAGAAGCGACGGCGGAACAGAACCATGGGCCGAGACCATGTCCGTCCCGACTTCAAGTACATTGCTACATACCCATGGACCAAGAATATATTTCGATACGGGAGATTTGTCGACGCTCGAATACTTGTACGACTTGAGGTGTATCAGCGCATCGTCCGAGATGCACTCGGCAGCTGCTTTCTCTAGAGCTCAACATGGTCAGCAAGCTTCGGTCACGGTATGCGGATCTGCACGCAAAGCTGAGATGCGGTTTGCGTCGGAGCTACCCGCCCAAACAACCCAAATGAAGGTCAAGGCAGCGCATGCGTGGGGAACAAGGAACAGGAATGGGAAATGAGCCGACAGCAGGTATCGCACGTACTGGTGTTGGGGACCATGCTGGAATCGCCTCTGGGTAGCAGGCTTTCTTGTTCGTAGAGAGGTAACGTCTCGTTGTTGCTGCCGGACATGATTGGCAGTTTCATGGCGCCAGGCGGTGGAGGAGCGGTACGGCGGACGGTTTACTTTTTGTACGCCGGCAACCGGCAGGCAAGCAGAGGAGGCAACCATAGAAGTCCGAGAGGTCCAGCGTCATTGCACATGGTTCTGCAGGCGTGTTCGTCAAAGGCCTGCCGCTCTTGTGCCCCGCATTACATATAGCAAAGCCATTATCATGATTCTCATAACACACTGTTTAAATAATAAAGGTGGATAGGATGCAGGCTCGTTTGATGTGCATATGCCAAATCCATGGGGAAATTTGACAACGGCACATGGATATTTGTTTCCCTGATCACTGTGCCGTGCTGACACACACAGATGTTGCAAGGAATGGAGGGCAAGAAGGAAGGCAAGGGAATAGGTTAATTGAGGTCTGGAGGAGGCAAAATAACGTCTGTCTGAGGCGTTTCTTGATTTATTCTGACAGTTGAGGACGGTTCTACTTTCTGAACATGTGCATGGCAGAATCCATAGCAACTTCTTTGATCACAAACAACTGTGGGGATAGACTATACAAATCCGTCCGTCATTGGACTACAACTGCTTCCAGTCCTTGCCTCGCCTCGCCTATGCGTTTTCCTCCTTTGCCAAATAGCCAATCACCTTAAGAGCGTTCCTATCTTTATGTGCCACCGTACTACATGTATATCTTCGTTTAGAACGGTGGCTCGAAGGGAAGGCATCGTGGTGTATCGCGGGCCGGTCTATAAATAAAACGTCGAGAGTGACAATTTTTCGCAACCTGTTTGTCGTTGTGATACTGAGGCCAGCGGGCGTGCTCACAATGAACAAGTACAGGCAAATGTGCAAGTAGAGATGGGATGTAAATGGCGGAAGCGAGCGACAGGAAAGCGGCGGGAAAAAACCAGTTCAGTGAAACACGACCAACGCTCCGTTCTGAATGAACAAGAGCCTGACGATGCAAATATGAACGGATGGAGAATGGAGACGGTAGAAGAGAAAGGAGAAGGCGAGTCACCCCGGTCATATTATAATATCATACGCCGCTAATTCTCCGTAGGTCTGGTGTACGGAGTACGGAGTACGGAGTACAGATTGCCAAGTGCCACGGGCCAAGCCATGGGCAGGGGGACGGGCGAGGACGGGCGATCTGATACATAAATGCACACATGGACAAACCGCCACGCCAAATGCTAACTGGTCAACAATGAGCCAACTCAGGGTCAGGAAATGCAGGTCTCAGAATAGCATTCGCAGCGCTCTTGGATGTTTCTGATGCATTCCATCATCTCTCCCTTTGGCTTTGCTTATTATTAATGCGTCGATCTAGACTCCCTTTCCCGGCGTTAGGCGCAAAGAACAGGATGGGGTGGATCGGCTGGGCAGTCCATCTGCGGCTATGACTTCGGGAGAATGCGTCGTAATCATTCTGTGCATCACCAAAAGCACGCGCCTATTGACCTTTTGTTTTCGGATGCACTAGTGGGATGCAGCAATTTTGGCCCAGTCAACTTTTGGCAAGGCCGTGGAGGGCTGGACCCAGTAGCATCCGATATCGTCTTGATGTCTGTGGACGAAAATGTCCCTCACAGGTCCTATGATCAAAATCGATTAATTTCAGTTCATCGTTGCCGTCAATCATAATGTTTTGGGGGTTAATATCGCCGTGGGCGTAGCCCAATTCTTCGAGACACGCGACTGCAGATGATAATTGTAACATCCATTGTAGAACGGGCCGAGGCTTGCGGAGACTCATTCTGTCGTGGAGTGTGCCGTGGGTAAGGCATTCGAAAAAAGTGACGTCAATTCCGCAAAAACAGCATTGAACGATACGGCGGCACACTGATTGACACAGTAGTTGGAATAATTTCTGTTCATTTCGTAGCTTACTTTCCCCTGCTTTGACCGACACTTTCGTTACTATGCTGGGTGAGATCTGTAGTACGACGGAATGGCCGCCGATGGCGAAGACGGACGAGGAGGGGCAAGCAAGAAGGAGCTGCTCGATCATCGGGTTGAGATCACTCATTCCGGTCTGTTCATAATACGGATTAATTCACTGTATGTCCAGCGCAGGCCTGTCATTGTGTGAAAAATATGCATAAAAAATGAGGCGGGTTTTGCATTCTCGAGCTCAACATTGGCCTAGTTACGAACATGACATCCTATGTGAATGCGCCGAGGGACAAAAGTAGCCCCCACTGAGTTTCTTCAGCTCTCTTCCATTGGCCAGCCACCTGAATCCAAGATCGATTGGCCTTGCAATCTTCGCATGGATCCCTCTACCTAGTGCTCGCAAGATAATTGGTTTGGTAAACGCCACCAGTCACACATAGAGTTTGCCCGCAAGAACGCGGTCGGTTAGCATGAAAAGGGCTTGCTCAATATGTCGTGGTATATTTGCTGGAGGCGGATTAACCTTCTCTTGCTGAGCAACGGCGGCGCTACTGTTCTGAGGGGGACAATCTTCTTCTAAAGTCTACTTTGAATAGTGGCATTTCATGTCTTTTTCAATATATTTAAATGCTTATCATATGTATGCCTTGTCCTCCGTTGCGTGTTAGTATATATGTCATGTGACAGCCCAATTTGACGGTTCAAGAATTCTTGTTCTCTTTGGTAAACTACCTTCGAAATTGCCGATGGCAGAGACAGGAGGCAGAGGTCGATTGTCGTGTAGTATATATACTCATCTTGGCCCCAAGATTGAGTGGGTATTGGTGTATGCATTCAAGGCAGCGGTGGGAATAAGGAGCGATCATTTTTAGTGGCAAAGGGACAGAGGAGAGACGGGGGGTCCAAAACTAGCTTCACCAACTGACCTTAATCGATTAGGTCCGCATTTCCCTGTAAAAAGCGATCGGAGCTAATTGTGGAGCAGCACGGGGGCAACACAACCATACTGACCCTACTTACCAACCAGACAGCAGCAGATATAAAAGTCGCCTTGCCCGCTCTTGAGCAAAACGCTGTTACTCTTCGATTTTGCTCATTTTACTTCTGTTGACGATAGCGCGACACCCGAAATGCTCTTCCGGGTCCGACCTCATGCCCTTCCCAGCTTTGTAGCTTCTGCCATGCCAATAGGGTAAATCCTTGTTGTACAAGAACTATATTTCACTAGACGATTCCGCCCGTGTCAATTCAGGTGTCGGGAAGCGCTCTACATCTGCATGGTGAAGCTCGTAATACTTTCTATCCTTGCGTTGTAACTGGAGTGCGGCAAGTCAATGACTGCTCCATGTATTGTTGTGGAATTGAGCCTACGCCCGAATCTGGTGCATTTGACTGGTGCTCTCAATCTGTGGAGATGATGCAGGTATTGTCCCGGTCAGTCCATGGTGGTAAATAGGTGGGATAAAACTAGGAATCACCCCTTTTACAAGATAATAGACTTGAGATTGCGCGGGATCCTTGAACGAGTGCCCACCTATTTATGCACACACGACCAAAGATTACATCCATCTCTGTTGAGACGTTTGGTGGTTCAGACATTTGTGTTCTATTTCACCGAAGGCCGTGGTCAGCTCACGTGACTCGTCGCGTCCCCCCGTTGTCCCATAAATCTTTTGTTTACATCTCCCCTTCCTTCCATCTCTCCACCGCAAGAAGCATTTGCTTCTATCCATTCTCAGCATGACCCTTACGGAGCAACAAATTAAAACCATATCGGAACGCCCGCTCAATGATACGCTAATTCGCTTCCAGGTGAAGCTACGCGATTTAACATCCGACCATGTTTGGCAGGAGGACATCGCAAGTCTGTTAGGAGCTCTGGTTGTCTCCCCGGCAGCATTCAGCCTTACTTCTCCGAATAATGCTGGCAGCGTGGCGGCTAGACTCTTGTCTATCGCCCAGCTAGTTCGAGGAGGTGGGCTGATGCTGGAGCAATTCCGTCCCCTCGTCTCCTCCGTCGTCGACAATTCTCCTGACGTCGATATTTGGGTTGCGGTCCTTAACCTTATCGAAACCCTAGGTCCACTTACTCCTCCTCCGTCCAGCATCGTCCCAACCTACAAGGGAACACCCGTCAAGACTAGCTCAAGCCGGCTTGCCGATAGCGAAACTCGCGATATCGTCGAAAAGGAGCTGTTTTTCGAGATCAAAGACTGCGTCTACCGAAAAGTACAAGGGTTCTGGGACAAGTTTTTCGACTCCACGAGCTGGTGTAAGGAAAAGAAGCAGATGCTGAAAGATATTTTGGAAGCCCATAACGGGAAGAAATGGAGGGACTTCCCGTCTGATCCTGACGAAAAACCGGTCTGGGCTTGGCTACGGTCATTGGAAGAGAGCTGCTTAACTGGTACGCCATACAAGCTGCATACTACTAGAACCGCCAATCAGTTTAAGGAACGAAAAGGCCAGATGGACCTTTTCTTCCAACAGCCGGCCAAGAAAGACGACGGTACGTTCTATTATAAGGATGTCCTTGTCGTCGGAGAGCAAAAGAAGTGTGTCGGCAAGTTCAAGGCAACCCTCCTTCAGCTTACACGATATGTGCGAGGTGTCTTCGCCGACCAGCCGACGCGCCGTTTCGTCCACGCTTTCTCTCTCTGCGCTTCTACCATGGAGCTGTGGGTTTTCGACCGGTCTGGACTATATAGCTCAGGGGTGTTCGATATCCACGCAGAGCCGGACAAGTTTGCGCGGGCTCTCGTTGGATACGCTACGATGGACGACGAGATGATGGGGCTAGACACGTTCATCGAGCGAAAGAAAGGTCATCGCTATGCTACCTTTAGGGATAAGAACGGCAAAGAGGCAAGGATCGAGCTGAAGGAGCTGCTGGTTCGACAACGGGCCGTCGTATGTCGAGGGACTACTTGCTATCGAACCCGAAATGGCCATGTTGCTAAGCTCTCGTGGGCGTCAGATAAGCGGAAGCCAGAAGCAGAACATCTCGAGCTAGCAGCGGCAAGAGGTGTCAAGGGAGTGGCGAGAGTTGAGGCGTATCATCAAATTACTACGATTACAGATATGCGGAAAGGACTAGTGTTTCCAAAACCTCACAGGTTTCAAGACTTTGAAGAAGGGTCGTCACACGACATAGCGCCCATGAACTTTAAGGACACGCCAGCGGCCGACTCAGAGAGCATTAACAGATTAAGCCTCAAGCGCAAATCATCCTCTGACGACACATCCCGATCTAAGAGGTCGCGGTCTAAAAGCCAGAAGTCAAAACTGATCCATCAGTTCGATGAGCAGCGGTCCAACGACAAAGCCAAGCCGAGCTTGTATATTTCAACTCCCAAGGATGCGTTTGAGAACCGGATCTATTCCTGCCTTATTGTCTCACCAGCCGGTCGTGTCATTAGCAACTTCTCCTCTATTAAAGAGCTACTAGAGGCTCTCCGGGACGCCATTAAGGCACACCAGTCTCTCTACATTACTGGCAACATTCTCCATCGCGATATCTCCTCAAATAATATCATTATCACAGATCCAACAATAGCGGATGGTTTTAAGGGCATGCTAATTGACCTTGATCTAGCTAAAGTTAAGGAAAGTGGCCTAAGCGGAGCGCGGCATCAGACAGGTACAATGCAGTTTATGGCTATCGAAGTGCTACGGAGGGCAGATCATACCTACCGCCATGATCTTGAGTCATTCTTCTACGTTCTCCTCTGGATGTGCGCCCGCTGTTCATGGGCTAATACATTTGGCGGCGAGGAAAAGCCACCTCAGGTGAGCCTTCTTCGGAAATGGGAGATTGGAAGCTTCAGCGACATTGCGGATGCCAAAGAAGGCCATATGACTGTGAACGGACTTAAAAGGATCATGAACGAGTTCCCAGAAACTTTTAACATTGTCAAGCCTCTCTTTCTGAAGATCAGAAAGATACTCTTTCCATTAGATGAGGACGAAGGCATAAGTATTGGAACCCCTGCAGGAAACCCGAACTAACTTTATAACGCTATAATTAATGCTTACGACGAGGCAATTGATAAACTGTTGGAGCATTGATAGACATCAGCTTAGCCATGTGTGGTCGTGCGCACATGGGAGCTCTGACTTTTTCCGTGGTCGTTCGAAGATTGAAATGATTTGAAGGGTGTAGAAAGGTCTTGGTCTCCCCTATGTAGATGACGAGCCTTATTAGTTGGGTGTTTCATGAGAAACACCGCTTGCTCTTGTAATTCAGAGCCATGAGCAGGGACGGGAACGGATGACACCTGGCCTGTTGAGGAACCCATTAGTCACAAGGAAGGAGCTATGTGGCTGAGAGCCTGGCACCAGTTGTGTTTACTTGATGTGGGTTTTGTTAGGGTGGGGAATGGCTTAGGTAATCGGAGGTAATGTTATTATAGAGGAGACCGTAGTTAGATTACTAGAGAATATAACCCACTTTATCCCTATTAATTTTAGTACTATTTTATAGTGATAAGACTAGGACAGTTTTACCCTTATCTCTAGTTTAAAAGAACTTAAAATCCATATATCTAAATAATTAAAACTAAATAATTAAATATATATAATTAGGTAAGGGGGTTTAAAGCTTAGAAGTTCACTAGAGTATAACTATAGCTAGAAATAAAGTAATAGGATATAGCTATAGTTATAACTATAGGGACTAGGAAAGAAGTTAGTAGGAGATAGCTATAGTTATTATTACTATAATTAAGAGAAATATCTAGCTATAGTTAGAAGTAATTCTATTAATAAGGGTAAGATTACTAAGGACTATAGGACTTAATATAATAGGCATAGAACTATAGGGCTATATAAGACTTATAAAGAACTAGTGTAAGGGATTATAAATACTAGAGACTAGATAATAGGAGGTAATGCTAGATAGGAATAAGGATAAGGGGAAAATAAAGTATTATAATATTATTATAGTAGGGGGAATATATAATAAGAAGGCCCTATTATAGGAAATAAATAGGCTAAGTAATTAGATAATATCTAGCTATAGGGGAATAAGCAAAGAATATCTAATAAAACACTATAGCTCTGGGATAGCATAATGCTAGTAGACTGGATCGCGACACGTGATAACCTTAGCTAATCTTAGCGGCTATGTTAAATAGGAATAGGATACTATGGGATAGGGCACCAGAACTTGTTAATTTAGGGATTACTATAGACCCTACTTAAGCTAGGGAATCTAGTTCTAGGAGATATTATTTGCATACTTAGCGGAACCAGGCTCTATAATAATCTGTTTAAACTAGAGATAGATAATATTAGATATTAGATATAATATTAAGAAATTTCCTATCTCTAGAACCTAACCTAAACTACTAAACTCCGCCCTAGGAATAGGTATTTTAACCTTAAACTTGCTATTTTATAAAGCCCTAGAGAAGTGCTATAGACTAGAGAAAACTACTTATAAGGAGCCCTGCTAGACCTGCTTAGAATGGCTAACTAGTGTTATAGCTGCTAGAGGGACTAATAATATTTGCGTAGTGTTGTAATGTAGGATATCCTAGGGGAACCATTAGATATAAGTGGATTAGAGGCTACACTTAGCGCTATAGGGACCCTGCTAAGGTGTCTCTTAACCTTGAAAACCTAGGTTTGCTAAGACAGTCCTGCCACTATAATTAGAGGTATAGCGCACAGACCACTGCCCTATTTTTAACCCACTTTTAGGTCCACTTTCTCGCTAATCCGATCCTTTGGTTAGTTAACACTATAGGAAAGCTCCTTACACGCACTATATCTATAGTAGAAGGCCGCTTAAATTAGGGAAGGAGTTATTAAGAGAGAAAGTTTTATTATAGGAAATAGGGGGGATTTAGCTTTTCTTACTCTTTTTCTTCTTCTAGCTAGGTAGATAAAGGGATTAATTTAAGTTTAGTACTTATATTAAAGTTTTCCCTTATTTTTAAGTTCTATGCTCTTATCTAGATTTTCCTTAGAAAAACTTTATTATAATAAAGTTTAGAGAGTCTAGAAACACTAAAACCTTTATAAAAAGAAAAAAAAAAAAATCCCTATTACCTTTCTTACTAAACGTCTGTTAACCTAAAACATTACCTCCTAGGTTTTCTACTTTATAATAGGATAACTTCCTATAGAGTTAGATACCAGGACCTAAGAAAATCTAATCTTAAGTTTAGGATTAGACTAAGATAACTGCTTATTATTAGAATTCATTCCTAGCCTAGTTTATCCCTTAAAGCAGTCCCCGCTAAACAAGATTATTCCACTTTTCCCCTCTCTAATATTATAATTAACTAATGCTAATAATATTAGGGAAATAGGATAGAGAGTTAATATAGGTAGTCTGTTCTTCCTGATGAACCTGGCTCTAGCTAATAGGATTATGTTCTCTAGCCTGCCTAAAGATAGGCTAGCTAAGGAATATATTAAATATTATAAAATAATAGCTATAATAGTATAAGCACTAAAAGAATATATTAATACCTTTACCTGCTCTACCTTTATCTAGGGCTTATATAGGAAAGTAGCTGTCTAGTATAAGGACCTTAAATATAAGGATAGAACTTAGGAAAAGATAGCTAAAAAGTTTCTAGCTAAATTTAATAAGCTAGACCTATTTATTAAGATTTCTATATAGAGAGAGGTATATAGTTTTACTTAAGAACTAGGTAAGATATTAAGTGCTTATATCTAATAAGCTAAGCGTCTAGCCGCTAAGGTAAAATCTAGTATATATTAGGTTCTCTTTACTAACTTTATTTCCTATTTAGTGGATAGGGAAATAGATACCTAACTATAAGAGAGAGTGTCTAATTATTTATTTGCGTTAAGCAAATAGATAGATAGTATAGTATCTAAGGACTTAATAATATCTAACCTAAAACTTATTCTATATAACTATTGCTTATCTGCCTCTAAAAAGATTACCTAACTATCTAATAATAAGGTTTTAATAGTGGGTATAGCACCTTTCTAGAAATAGGTAGAAGAATAATCTTAGAGAGAGAAATAGACCTTAGACTAGATAGCGGAGTTAGTAAGATAACTTAAAGTATTCTAAGCTTAGACTACTAGTAATATAACTTAGACTATAGGCTAATATAATTAAGTAAGATATAATATAAATAATAAAGCCTAACCTACTAGGAATATAGTTAGTATATTCCCTCCTAGGGAAGAACTATAAACATTCCCTCCTTAGGGAGAACCCTAGAGAGACCCTAATTTCTTCTAGTATTTCTTATATAGAGAATAGGGATATATAGGATATAACTATTTGTAAAAGGATAGGTGCTTAACTAAAGATTTTAAGAGACACTAGGATTAATAGACTTATAAAGGGTTATAGATAAAGAGAGATTAATAGAGGGAATTAGATAACTTAAACTAATTAAACTATATTAGTACTATAGAAATAGGTTAACTAATCCTACCCTATAGGTATATCCTTAATATAAAACTATAGCCTCTTATAATATTACCTTTAAACTACTAATCCCTAAGCTATATTTAGGAGGAGAATAAGGTTAGTTATATTAACATTACTACTATATTAAAGGGAAAGGAGAAGGTAGGTAAGCTAGTATCTACCTAAGGACTAGCTAAGAGGATTATTAAATTATCCACTAAACCTAAGAATACCCTAGGTAAACTATTATAATAGTGAATTAAGGAAATCCTAGACTTAGAAGAAACTATATAGGATAGGAATAATCCTAGGCTAAGTACCTACCTATTATTATAAGAAATGTCTTCTAAAGAGTTTTAAAGGTTACTCCCTATATTATGTCTATATCTAGAGAAAATAATAGCAGATTCCTAGGAACTAGTTATAATCTTACTAAGGGAAGTAGGAAGAGAAGACGCTAACTTAAACCCGCAACCCTAACAAAGATTAGCCCTAGAGAATATCTAAGCTACTAAGGAATATAAAGTTCTACTATTTAACTTAGGAAAATAGTTAAGCAAAACCACAGTATCTATTAGTATTTTATAGCTTCTCTAAATAGCCCTAATTATTCGCTAATAACTAAGTTATTTAATATAATATTAATAAAAGATAAAGAGTAATAGGGCTAAGTCTATTATCTCTTACCTTATAGAACTATTTAAAGAAGTAGTGTATCCTAATATACTAGCTTACAAATCCCTGGGGTTAACGAATGCTATAGTTACATAGAATAATATTGCTTAACTAGATAGGGAGGTGCTAATAACCTTAGGATATATTATAGTATATATTAAAGGTATTTAGTGCGACTTAGCGTTACTAGATAGCGGATCTAGTGTAGAGCTAGTAAATAAAAGTTATTTAAAAAAGCATAGGATTCTATTAGTCTAACTTTATAAAAAGAGATTTATTAAGATAGTAAATAATACACGTTACTCTATTACCTATTGTGCCTATCTCTAGATTGTAGTAGGTGGAATTTTAGCATTAGCTAAATACTACGTTATGCTAGCTTAATAGGATTAGGATATTCTACTAGGGAAGGTTTAGTTATAATAGGTAAATGCTATTAAATATTATAGACTAGAGAAAATTATAATTACTAGTACTAAGGGTAAAATATAAACTCTTCTAATATATCTATACCTAAACCTATTCTAATAATCTAACCTATATGCTTAGCTACTATAGAGAATAAGTCTAGATAAGATTATAGAGTTTATAGAGGATAATTAAGAAATCCTAGAGAAAGTTAAAGAGATCTTAAGAGGATTAAATAGTAAATTATATAATAGAGCTAGGAGCTAAGAATTAGAAAACTAAATATTATAGATAATACTAGTAATTATTTGCGTGTTCTTAACTTACTACTGCTAGATAAAATTAGGATAATAGGTTTTAAGGAAACACTAGCGGAGGATACTTAGGGAATTAAATAAGAATAAAGGGTAATATAGGAAGATAGGAAGACTATAGGAAAAATTAAAAGGAAGAGCAACACTATTATAGGTAAAGTTAGTAGTAAGGTATATAGTTTATATAGATCTAGCCTAGATAATGTAATAGAAATAACTAGGGAATAAGTTCTTATTCGCGCACTAGAATTAAAGTCTACTACTATAGTTATCTAGAAACCACTATAGGACATTACTATAGATAGAAAGGTCTTTAAGTTAAGTCCTAAGATAGAAATTAAATTATTTACCTCTTACTACCCTAGTATTAATCTATTAAAACCTATACTAGTATATTAAACTATTACCTAGAGCTAGATAGACCACTGTAAAGTAGTATAGGAAAAGAGAGCGGTAATAAACATAAGCTATAACTATATAAAGCAAGGCATAGTAATAATATAAATAGATAGGGATAGCCCTAAAATAGGATTATCTTAGGAAGATATAATAAGAGATAATTCTAAAGGTAGAGAGGGAGAAGGAAGAAATTAGGAAGAGTATAAGAAACCTAAGGGGTTAGGTCTGGCTAAGGGATAGGATTAGGATGGTTGCGATAAACTTAATCTCTTTGGAATCCTAGGGGGCACGCCTAACGGGAGATATTAGGAGGAACTAATAGAAGACGCTGCTAGATATAGCGGGCCCTTAATTTATATAGGAAAATCAAAAATCAAGGGGGGCCCCTTGTAAAGTAAGAATTACCACCTAAATCGCGAATGTTAGGACTTAGACTAGGAAGCAGAGGATAGGATAGGTAATGTATTAGACTTAGGTATATTAGAGGAACAGGAACTAGAGGTAGACACGCCGGGATATAACAATAGCCTAGTTTAGGTAAGAAAAGGGAAAATTAAGGCCTCCCCCTTAGAAATTAGAAATTACTATATAAATACTTAAATTAAAGAATTAGTTAAGGAAGCCAGGGATAGCGGGGTCTATTATATAGACTTAGTAATGCGGTTAAATTACGCGAGTTATACGCCTATTCGCAGCGCGGATAGGAAGGTAGGAATCTAAGATAGTGTAGGATAGCCTGAATTAGAGATTTATAAGGGAAACCTAGAAATTAAGGGATACCCCTTATAATACCAAAACTTACATATAAACTAACTATTATTAGACTTACTATCTAAAACTATTATTTCTTAGTTTAATTAATCTAATATTACCCTTAGAGACTGTGCGGGTACTATAGAGTAAAGGATAATAATTATAAGGCTATGCTATACCTATAGAGAATGTTTTATTAAGAAACTTAAGGATATTTATATAACTAACCTTTTATAATACTATATTCCTCTAATTCTAAATATATAACCTAGAAAGAGGAAGTAATATTAATATTTAGGAATACACCGTAAGTTCTTAAAGAAGGTATTCCTAGCTATAGAAAAGGTAGGTATTATTTATTAGGGGGAATTAGAGTAGGTAGCTCTAATAATTTTCGCTCTAAAAACTCTAAAGGTATTTCAGGTTATACATAACTATTAAGATATAAATAGTAAGATAATTAAAACTGCCTATCCTTATTATAATATAGAAGCTAATTTAGATTTGGTTTATTATAGAAGGTTAAAAATATTCTCCTAAGCGGACGCGTTAAACGGATTCTAGGCAATTGGAATCTACCCACTAGATAAATATAAGATAGCCTTTTTAGGACCTTATAGTATGTATTATTATAATAACATAGCCTAGGGTCTAACGGGATCGCTAGCGAGCTATGTAAGGTTTGGAGATATAACCTTTAGGCACTTATTCTTTAAAGATAGAACGGAAAGTAAGTTAATACTAGGGTATATAGAGGACATCTAGATATTGTTCTCTATTTATATAGATAACCACCACTTAGGCTCTAAAATATAGGAAGATTACTTTAACTTCTTATAGATATAATATTTCCTAAGGGTTACCTAGGCACTGATTAGGCTAAGTGGATGTAAGATAACTCTCTTTACGTCTAAGGTAGACTATGTTAGATACTTATTAGAAGATAGGAAGATTAAGCTAGCTAGGAAACATTAGGAATGGTTTATAAATCTAGAAAGATATTTCTAATAGTAACCCCTAAAGACCTAGAATAAAATCTTGGTTTTAATATATCTAACGCTATTCCTAAGAAAGTTTATCCTAGGGAGAGCAGATCTAGTGCTAATAATAAAAAAGGTCTTCTTCTAGTACATTTAGAAGGTTACTAAGTTAGGAAAGCTATTAGTTTAGAGGGCAGAAGTTCTAAAGGAAAACCCTAAATAGATATAAGAAGCTTAAGACACTCTACTATAGATTTATTATAGCATTTAGGTAAATACTACTTTTAGGGCCTAGCTAGGGATATAGTTTTATTTAGTAATAGATACTTTAGATATAGGTACTAGAGGAGTCCTATTTTAACTAGAGGACACTAAACCTAGTATAAGCGTAATAGAATTAAATTTCTTAAAGGTATAGATTATTATTGTTATGGACTCGAGCTATGAGCTCGGGTCATGAGCGGAGCAGGGAAGCCTCCGGAGAGTCTCCGGAAAGAGGGCGGGTTATACGCGGCTGAACGCTGGCTAGTGCGTAGGTCGCGCACTAACTAAGCACAGCCCCTTATTAAGGGGGATACTATAAGACCCTAAGCTTAGTCTTCTTCTTCTTCTATAAGAATATTAATTACACTTTAAACGCTTATGTGCAGCAGCTATAAGGCTAGTTTATAACATTTAATATTCTTTACTATAGGACCAAAAGATCTAGAGTAGACGCTATTACCTTTAGAAATAGAAATAGATAAAGTAACCGGACTATAGGAAGTAATTAAAAAGCAGACTAAGTAATTAGAATTCTTATAAGAATAGTTAAATATAGCTACTAACCTAACTTAACTAAAACGCAAACCCTTACCTATAGGCCCCCTATTTAATAGGGATAAAGGACTATTCACATTATAGAAGGGCCTAATAGCTTATAAGTTAGTGGCTAACTATAACTTTATTAGAAATAAGCGGGACTAGTGGTTCTTTATCTACTAGAACCTATCTCCTAAGGTCTAGGCCTATATTACCCCCTTCTTTAAATAGGGCTATGTAATGTATTATTAGCCTAAGCGGTTCCTTTAATACCTTAGGGAGATGTTTAATAATCCTTATTAATAGGAAATAGTAATTATAGAACTTAACTAGCTTATATAATAATAGAATAAGCATTTTAGTAACTTCTATATTTAATTTAAATAAAAATTAGCGCTTGCTAGGGGGCTAGGATAGGATAACGCTATAAAGCTAGCTAAATTATGTATAGTACTTAATAAGTAGATAAGGGATTATAGTATAGGGCGGGACATGCCCTGTGCTAACTACCTATTAGCTATGGCTTGCTACTATGATATTACTTTAGATATTAAGTTATACTAATTAGAGGAGAAATATTAGTTACGAAGGAATGCCCCACTAGTAGCTAGGCAACAGTAGGATAAGGACACACTAATAATAGATATCTAATCTACGGGCATGTCTTGCACCTAAAAGAGCTCCGGGAAGCCATAGGGCTAGTTAAAGTTAGCTAGTAGGAGTGGCGCGAAATGGGCTAAGTAGGTCTCTTAGGAAGTGATTAACGCACAAAGAGATGAGGGTAAGTGCCTATAGTGTAGCTCCACTAAGCATTTTATCTTAGGATATACGCTATATACTGCTATCCCTCCTTAGGGGAGGTTGTTAATTAATGCTTACGACTTAGCGGAGGTTAAGCCTAATGATTTAGGTAGTAAGGCTAACGAATAGTTAGGAAAAGAATAACCCCTTTATTAAGTTATTTAAATAGGGTTAAGAGTAGGGAGCCTAGGGAGGCATTATAGCATATAGTTATTACTAATAAGGATTTTAAATAGATCTAGAATAATATAGATTTAATACCCTTTTTATTTCCGGTATTAATTAATAAAACTACCTTTATGGATGCCTAGGTTAATATAGGTTGTAACTACTACGCTGCTATAAGTAAATACCTTATCCAGAAGCTTTAATTAGAACGCATCCCCCTGCTAGCTAAGAGGCTGGTTCGCATAGTGGTTAGTGTGAAACAAGGGGGGACTAAGAGTTACAAAAAATGTTTATATATAATGTATATTATTTGTTTTTAGGCTAATATAGATAGATAGGAAACGCTAATTATGGCATATGTGATCCTAGGTTTAACTAGAGAGTTAATCCTTAGGACACTATAGATAGGACGTTATAATATAAAGCTAGAAATAAAGTGTCGCTAGTTAACTATAGGTTTAGTAAATAACTTAAAAGTGTAGGCTATGCTATATAGGAAGGTTAACTAACCTACAGTAGCGATCCTAGGATTAACCTTTACGGGGATAGTGCGTAGGGTAAAAAGGCAGAAGTAGTATATCTAGCTTCTAGCTATAAGTCTACGGGAAATTACGTCTATCTTGTAGATTAATGCCACACTAGAAGCATTAGAAGAAGAGCTATTAAAATCCTTACTAGAGGCGCTACGGGATTTTAAGGATCTCTTCTAGGAGAGTAAGGCAAACGCCCTACCTCTGTATTAAGGGAAGTTAGATTACTATATTTACCTTAAGAAAGATATAGAAGGGAACATACTAGACCTGCTATAGGCGCTGTTATATAGTATGCCTTGTTAATATTTGCTTAAGATTAGGAAGCAAGTTACAGATCTTATAGATAAAGGTTAGATTTAGGCTAGCTTATTAGCGGCTATAGTACTAGTGCTATTAGTAAAGAAGCTAGGAGGAGGATAGAGGTTTTATATAGACTATTACACGTTAAATAAGATTACAGAATAGGACTAGTACCCCTTACCTTTAGTTAAGGAAACGCTATAGTCCTTATTAGAAGCAAAGTAGTTTATAAAGCTAGATGTATAAGCAGCGTTTTATTAGTTATAAATTGCTAAAGGTAAGGAATATTAGACCGCATTCTAAACGCGATTTAGGTTATTTAAATAGTTAGTTTGCCTATTTAGGTTAGTAGGCGCTCCCGCAACCTTCTAGAGATATATTAATAGTATACTTAGTGGTATTCTTAGGGACTATATTACTATATACCTTAATAATATCCTTGTCTATTCAGGGGGATCACAAAAGGACCACATAGAGAAGGTTTAGGGGGTGCTAGCTAGGCTATAATAGGCTAGCTTATACTTAGATATTAAGAAGTGCGTGTTTGCGATAAAGGAGGTTAAATATCTAGGGTTTATTATCTATATAGGGAAAGAGATTCGCCCGGACCCGGAGAAAATTACGGTAATTAGGGATTAGGAGGCACCTACTAGGATCTAGGGAGTTCGTGGGTTCCTAGGTTTTACTAACTTCTATTGTAACTTTATACTACAGTTTTTGGAAGTTATAGGACCTCTATTAGATTTAATAAAGAAGGGCGTCCTATTCTATTAGATAGAGGAGTGTAATAAGGTATTTAAAGTGTTAAAGCTTGCTTTTATTTTATACCCTATTTTAATATAATAGGATCCTAATAAGGACACGGTAGTGGAGGCAGACTGCTTAGGAATAGTATTAGGAGGTTATCTCTCCTAGGCTAATAATAAGGGTATTCTATATCCAGTGGCTTATTATTTAGCTTGCCTATAGCTAGTGGAAAGGAACTATATAATTTATAATAAGGAGTTACTTGTGATTATTGCTTGCCTTAAGGCGTGGTTAGTAGAGCTATAGGGTATTAGCAAACCGTTCATAATACTAATAGATTATAAGAACCTAGAATACTTTATAGCACTAAGGGAGATATTAGAATAGTAGGCAAGATAGGCTAAAACTCTGGCACTTTTTAATTTCCACTTATAATATAGACTAGGGGTATAGGCAGGATGGCTAGATGCGTTATTAAGATATTATTAGGAAGACCCATAAGTAGGGAGACTAAAGATGCCTATAGTATACTTAGTATTAACCCTGATGTGCTTTATCTTTACTAAGGGGAAGTTACGCGTAAATATATGGCCTATGGCGGCGATGGAAAGCGTGGAGACTAGGGATAGTTTGGGGTCTGATATACACGTTCTAAAGGGTATGGCGATGTTCGCAGATAATTACCTTTAAGTATTATAGGATTAGGCTATTACCTATAATAAGACCTATAGATTATGGTTATAGGTAGTGAAGGTAGGGGCTTGGAAGTTTCTAGATATAGCTAGTATAAGAGAATAGATAGCGGATTGCTAGCTTAGCGTAGGCGGAGCGCTTTAGTTTTAGGGCTAGATATAGGTGCTAAAGTAGGAGCCTTTAACTATAACTTTAATCCAGTGTGCGCACAATTCCCCCTTATTAGGATATCTAGGGCGGAATACTACCTTTAAGGCACTCTAGAGAGACTTCTATTAGGATAGTATGTTATAAGACGTGGCTTGCGTTATATATAACTGCTACTGTTATAGAGGGCAGAAGAGTTAATAGTTAAGGCAAGGCTTATTAAAGCTAATACCGCTACCTGATAGATACTGGTTGCAAATTTTGATTAACTTTATAACTAACCTTCTGGCTAAAACACAGGATGCTTTATGTTTCCTGATAGTTATTATAGATAGGCTTTCTAAATATATATAGCTTAAGGCTATGACATTAATAGGGGCTAAAGCGTGCGCGGAGCGATTTAAACACTATTAGTGGCGTTTTCATGGCTTTCTAGCCTAAATTATCACAGATTAAGGCTTAGATTAGTTAAGTAACTTTTAGATAGAGCTTTGCAAAAAGGTTAGCATGTAATAACTTCTATTAATATTACATTACCTATAGACTAATAGTGGTATAGAACGTGCTAATTAGGAGGTGCTGGCGGTCTTATAGGTATTATTATCCTTCTCCTAGTTTAACTAGCTAGACTATTTACTAGCTTACTAATTAGCTTTAAATAATAGGGACTTATCTATAATAGGGGTAAGTGTAAATATAGCGCTATATAGATTTAATATGCCTATAATTTAGGAAGCACCCTTTATATAGACTTTAATAACATTAGCAAAGGGGAGGGCTTAGGTATTCTTAAAGTATTTAAAAGATAGCATAGACTTAATATAAGCTACTATAGCTTTTGTCTAGTAATAATAATAGGAGAACACAAACAGTGGCCGTAGACTGGCGGAACGTTTCTAAGTAGGTAACTATATTTAGCTAAATCTTTGAAATATTAAGATAAATTAGCTATATAAGAAGCTAGACTAGGTAATAGCGAAATATAAAGTACTAGAAGTCCTAACGCTATTAATAGTTAGGTTAGATATACTAAGGGGCCTACACCCTATATTCTATGTTAATTTAGTATAGAGGGTAGCGGATAATCTATTACTAAGCTAGATATTAGCTAACGAACAGCTACCTCTAGAGTTAGTTATAACTAACGCTAATACTAATCTTACTAAGTACTATGTTAAGGAGATTCTTATAGCTAAAAATATATAAGGTTAAGGTTTAAATTATAATGTTTTAGTGAAATAGAAAGGATATATATAGCTAACATAGGAGCCATTAGAAAGCGTGCTAGAAATAGAAGCATTAGATAGGTTTAAATTATAATAAGGGGATATATAGATAAATAATAGCCCTAAAAGGGTGTAATTTAATTTAGCTATAGAAAACTAATACTATAACTATCCTCCGGTGTGTAAGCGGCATGGTATGATTTTTCCACTATATTAAATAGTAATTAGTTAGGGGGGGGGGGCTAATCATAGCAACGGTCCTCTGCGATAGCACGAGCTAGCTCAGCGACGGATGCAGCCAGGCTGCGGGTGTTAGCCATGGCCTATTACATAGCGGCGGTGGTCTGCTCCTAGGCTTAGACAGACCATATAAGGTTCTTGCTTATATTAGTCATCCCATAGAGGAATTCGGCAGTAAGGGGATTTTAGCTATAGCAGCTAGGCATAGACTACATAAGGATAAGTGCTTACGTATTAGTTATGCCCTAGGCGCAGGCCGTGCCTGCAGGGGAAGAGGCTAGAGGCATAGCCTTAGTAGGATTAATATAGGTAGCCGTAAGTATACTATTAAAACGCTTATAGTGGTGGATAAAAGTTTTTATAAGGACAGCATAACGCCCTTTCTTAGTGGCAGTCTTCTTTATAGTAGGAGTCTTAATAGCTAGATTAGTATCTAAAAGGGTGATAAGATACTTAAGGCTATAGTGTAACTTAGGGTCCGCATAGTAGAGGCATGTCTCCTAGACATATGTTTAATAGGCGGCGTAGTAGGGAGCATAGGTATTATTTAGACCTAGTGCGTAGGCTTATGCACCCTTAGTGCGAAGATCATTAACATATAGCAAGCATAGAAGATTATGCTCCTTACTATTAGAGAGTTTGTTATTATTAGAGTTACCCTTAAGGACATACTTACCTAGATATGTCCCCTTGCCTAGCTAGCTAGGGGGTAGGGGTAGAGGTAGAGATAGGGCAGAGGCAGAATTAATAGGGATAAGATTAAAGTGGGACTTAGCGTTAGATATAATAATAATAAGATAGGATTAAATAGGATAAATAAAGACTTAGGGATAATATAACATAGAAGATATAAGGGGATAGGATATAGTTATAAAGGAGTAGGAATAGAAATTAGGGGAAAAGAAAGGGAGTATTTATATTCCTTAGAGCTTAAGTTTAGAAATCAAATCCAGCTCTAACCGGAGCTAGGCTAAGCGCGTGGCTAGAGGAGGGCTAGGTCTAGACAGGGGCATAATATTATAAGAATAGGGATAAGGTAGTTAGAATTATAGGATAGCTAGAGTAAAGTTAGGATTTAGCAGGCAATAAGCAAAAGGTAAAAGGTAAGTGGTGGTATAAGGCATAGAAAATAGCTAGTAGTAGGATAGAAAAGGAGTGGGCTAGTGTTTTTTAGGAGCGGAGTTAGAATATATAGGGATATAGCGTAATAGAGATAGTTAGGGGTAGGGTAGACCTATAATAAAAATTTTTTATATACTATATATAGGTAGCGTAGGTAGGGACTATGCTTACTTTTAACTTAGGAAGGTAAGGAGGGGATAAGTAAGGGGGTATATTATAGACTTAAGCTATAAGCTTAGGTTATAAGCGGAGTAGGGAAGCCTCTAGAGAGTCTCTAGAAAGAGGGCGGGTTATACACGGCTGAACGCTAGCCAGTGCGTAGGTCGCGCACTAACTAAGCACAGCCCCTTATTAAGGGGGATACTATAAGACCCTAAGCTTAGTCTTCTTCTTCTTCTATAAGAATATTAATCACACTTTAAACGCTTATGTGTAGCAGCTATAAGGCCAGTTCATAACAATTATATAGATATCTTATAGACTAGGGGACGCTAAAAAACAATATACTATACTAGAGAAGGAAATGTTAGTAATTATTATTAGGTTAAAGGAGACGTAATAGTTAGTAGATAGTTTACCTTACCCTCTAAAGGTATATATAGATTACAAGGGAATTATTAATTCTATAGCTAATCTCTCTAAGGTCTATAGTAAAGTTACTTAATAGGTGGATATTCTCTAAGAATTAGATATAAAATATATACACTACCCTAATATAATAAAGATTATAAAGATTGCTAATAGGATATTATAACTACTAGAGGAACTTAGGTCTAATCTATATAAAGTGGAGAGGAGAATAGGTATTAATATAACACTAGCTATAAAAGATTAACTAATAGGGATGTTAATAAGGAGCGAGATTCTACTAGAAGGCAAAAGATTAGATAATAAAGCTATAGAGATAATAAGGACTAAGCTTAGAGAATAGCTTAACTCTAAGTAGTATAGGGAGATTTTAACCTTAATTATCTATAGTTACTATATAATCCCAGCTAAATAACGTAAACTAGTCTAGTGTTAAGCACTAAAATATAGAATCTTAGACTAAAAACTCTATTATATAGAACTTAATAAATTACTATTAGAATATATAATCTCTAAAGAGGTTCTAATAAAACTTTAATAAGCCTATAATATAGTAGGACATTTTAGGCTAACTATTATAATATAAAAGCTTTATAGAAGATATTTCTAGCTAGATAGAGTGAGAGATATTAAGTCTTACTACTAATCCTGTCTAGTTTACTAGTAAATAGGAATAAGGTTACCTAAATCCGCTCTAAGAACTATTATAATATTAGAACCTTAGGCTTTAGTTATAATAGATTACCTTAGTCCTATTACCCTAAAGGCTTAGAATAGAGACTTATATATACTAGTAGTAGTGGATTATATAATAAGGTTTATATTAGGATAGTCCTATAATAAAGCTACTAGGGATTTAGTTACCTAGATATAGGATAAGCACTAGAGCTTTATTTTTAGTTAGCTAAAAAGAATCTACTATAATAATAGATCCCACTTTAAGAACCTTAACTTTAAATTAACCGCAGGGAAATATAGTATAATAATTACTTTTAGCCCTATTTCCTACCTAGCCTCTATAGGACTTACTAAGCGGAATGTCTGCCTGGTAAAATAATAACTAATAAAGTAGGCTATAGAAAGGGATAGAGTATTACTTAATTTATAGAACTAAGCTATCCTAAGTATTATAGTTATTTTAAATAATTAATTTATATTAAGTATAGGGATAACCCTAGCTATATTAATATTAGGGTTTAACCTATTTACTAAGCATATAGGGGTTAGTAATAATCTGGATAAACCTAATGTATTAGAATTAGAAAATAACCCTATTATAATCTAAGAAATAAACTTATAGTATTTAGACTTAAGGGAGGAAAGAAGGGAATTAGTTTAAACTTAAAAGACTAATATTAAAGAAGACTCCTTAAAACCCCTATGTTAGTTTAATATTAGTAATCTTATATAGGAGAAAATAGATAAGGAAAATAAGCTTAAGGGGAAGTTTTATAAGACCTAGGGAAAGCTTTTAATAATAAAGAGAAAGTTATTATTAGTGTTATATAAGATTAAACCCTTAGGAGGAGGGTATAATTAAAAGATTTATATTAATAACCTAAAGATATATATCCCGCGCTAGGAAAGGTTATAACCCCTAAGGCTAAATACGTGGGATATAGCTGATTAGGATCCGGAGAGAGAGACGTAGAATCGTTAGGAGCTAGAGAAGGATAATAGAGAGGGGGAATAATTAGAAGAGATTGCTAATTGCTGATGAGTTATGGTGTTGTGGTTAACACTATCTAAAATCAGGCTAGCCTATTAGGGTGGGGAATAGCTTAGGTAATCGGAGGTAATGTTATTATGGAGGAGACCGTAGTTAGATTACTAGAGAATACAACCCACTTTATCCCTATCAATTTTGGTACTGTTTCAGTTTGCATGCCGTCCTCAAGGACGCGTTCAAACTGGGAGCATTCCGTAGCGAAGCTGCGATAGACAACTGCACTCTACTTTGTAGGGAAGAGCAGTCTAATTCCACTCGTTTATCTGGGGATATCCCGCGCCAGCTAACTATGCCAACCTGGTGTGATAGAATGTTATCAGAAGCCAACTTTATTAGCCCGTCCATCAACGGCCTCACAGCCGTCGCCCAATCACGTAAATAATTCAACAGCATTTATGAATGAGCTTGGCTGAATACATTGACAACTGACCGAGCGCTTCGCGAGACTCATCTAAGGAGTTAGAAGGCAAGAGACGGCACCTAAGACTCATGCGCCTTCGGCGCTCTCCACAACATCCAGGTGACCTAGTTGACTTTCTTACCTGACACAGGCGAACGGGTACCGCTTCTTCCAAATTATTGCATGCTGCGTTGCTGCGTAACTGCTAATTGAGGTTACCCAACCAACCACAGGCTTTCATTTGTGTATACAGAGCTCTACGGTTCCGTGCGTCTACTCATTCACTTCTGGTTCCTGGAATAATTTTTAGTCAAAAGCCTGCGGAGGTGACCAGCGCCGCCCCTTGTTTGCGGTAACCCCGCAAACACATGGGGCAATATTGTTGGCTATCCTCGTCGAATAGTCTGCCTAGGACGCTAAAGGCCATGAGCCCTCGTATCTTCTCCTGCGTTATTTGCGGATACCTTATCTATGATTATGAAGAACCTGGTTCTGTGTCTTGGGTAAACCAGTTTCGTGTTCGTAAGTGTGAAATTGCCTGCTGTTCTGCGGAAGAGTTAAGCTGATGTCAATAAGTCTACACCAGCCGAAACGGGATTGCAGTAACAGGAGTCGGAATCTACAATGATCCCGATGCTGGCGACTGGATTGCCCCTCCGGACTTCAACGCACGATGGGATGACGCGGGATATAACTTTCCAGCTAGTGACTATATTGGAGTGCTTCGTCAGCGCCCAGTCAACGGTCGATACGGTTTTCCCTTTCATGAAGCTTGCTGGTCACTTCTGGACATGGTCTATTCTCCTGAGCCAATCCCCTGTAGGGCTCTCTTCGAAGTGTGCAAGTCGCTACCGTCTCCATCTGAAGGGACCGGCCTTAGCTGGGGTCATAGTTTCGGGGGTTTGGTTATGGTAAATAATCAGGACTACTATCCTTGGGAAGACCGATTCGTCGATCGAGACGGTGACTCAGCGGAGTGCGAGGCTGCCAGACATGATCCTTATCATGTCCCAGAGATCCGACTACTTCCCTTGGAGGCTCCAAAGACCCCGCAATTTACGAGCTTTGCTCAACCACAAACCTTAGTGCCAAACTGTTTTACTGCGCTTCCTCGGGAGATTTGCTTTGAAATTGCATCTTATCTGCCAACAGTAGATGCTTTAAGTGCCCGTCGGGCTTCGCGATCGTTTATACCTATCTTCTACAGTAATCAATTCTGGGCTTCCAGATTTAGGGCTGATGCTGACCGTTCTTGGCTATTTGAGTCACGGGAGTGGGACAAGACATCTGACTGGAGATGGTTATATCATGGCACGAACAAAGTTCATCGCGACGGGGGTATTCAAAACAGAGAAAGGGTCTGGAAATTGATCCAGCAGGTCCAGCGAACATTATGTTTGCGATGGAACGAACTTTCTGTGCTCCCTTCGCCCCAATCGAATCCAGCCAGTCTAAGGTGGTTAGAGGCAACTGGCGATTTGCGCCAGGAGACACGCACAGGGCCATACCACGGATTTAACGAGGGGTGTCGTCTATTCCACGAACGGCAGACATCTGTTCCCAGCCAACTTGATCAAATTGCATTTTCTGTTATCCAGCTAGGAGACATTGAGTATATTGCCGGAATGAGGCTGATTCCTAAGAAAGGCGGAGCCATTGAGTTGGGATACAGAACAGAGGGTAAAGAGTCAGTACTGAATGTTGCATTCCTCGAAGGGTTCAACTTGGCTGTAGGGTCAAGAGGCATACAAAGTATCCAATGCGTGCTTGAGGGTAGGCGAACATCGCCATGGTTTGGATGTACGCATGAGGCTCCAAAAACAAAGCGCCTTGCAGTTTCGGGCCCAATAGCAGCCATCAAAGCCGGGTTCGACGTAAGTTGGCCCCAACTTTGCCCTCTCTACCCCCTTTTAGTCGATCTTGATACCACTGACAGCGCGTTAAGGGACTCAAGATGGTTAGCTTGGCTATCGCAGAGTGCATTCCGCTTGCTGCCGAAAACGAGACCACACAACGCTATTCACTGCGAGACTTTGCGTTTTGGTACCCGCAAATCCCAGGGAATGATTTGTATATGAATGACGATTATTTCACAGCAAGACTTACATCAACAACCAGGTACCAACCACTTTGTTGGACTATGTTCGGAGGACCTAAGGGGTTATATCTCCGTTACTTGACCGGGATGTCTGTTACCAGCTTGGGCACACTGCGCGGTATCGAGTTTCATTTCAACGCCGTGGACATCCCGGCTGCAAGTCCTAGGTTAGGGAGGTGCAAATCATCCGGGTACGCTAAAGTCATGCACTTTGACATTGACGGTCCTGGCGGAGAGTTCATCAATGCCATTACGATATATCTTAGGTATTTCGCCAGCGAAAACGTGTTGTGGTTTTATAAAGAAGGGCAATTGGAATCATTCAAGGCAAGTAGCTCACATTCTGAAAAAATTTCAAGTGCCGCAAAATTATGATATTGTCAATGCTTGTGCTAACAACTCAGATTTGGACGAATCGTGGAAGATTTTACCATTTCAGAGAGAAGAAAGCGGGTGTGAATACCTGCCTTATGGAAAAGCCCATAACAATTGCTGCAGGATCTACCATTACTGGATTCTATTGGAGTCAGGTACGTGCATGATCTGCATATTAGTAGTCGACAATATTGACATGCCGAAGCATGAACATGGCCTCACAGCGCTGGGAGCTATTTCAGAGATGATTGAGAGGCCGATAACTGGTCCGCTTGATGAGCAGTTCTGTGAGTAGCGAACTGGCTCTAAATATAAGTTCAATCTCCAGCTAGAAAACAAACCTCCTATGGCAAAAATAACATTTTTACCTCTCTCCTTCGCTTCGTGTTGGGCGACTGCTTCGCACACATCCCCACCTGCCTGTGAGAGGAAATTCAGCGACGATAATGACTAGAAGTGGCAATCAGCATCTCTTTATCGACTCGAATGTGCGAGACCGTAACGCACTTGGTTAAGGAAGTGATACATCGAGCACAGAAACAAAAGGACTAGAAACTGGTGTTGGAAATCATCATTCTAGTTCCTAACTATGCCAACACACTGCGATGCCCTAACTACACGCTAAATGGGTAAAGGCTCCATACTCCTTCAACCGGAAGAGTCAGCTAGGCTTTGAGAAGAAATGACGGACGAAATAATTTTCTGTCAACCTACGTCCGACCATTTGGGTGTATTCTTTGTTGGTCGAAGTAAGTGCTTTGTCGGAACATGCCCCGTGTTTCTCCCGGTGACCTGCGGCTCAACGTACTTACCAGGTGTAACTGGGTGCTGAAAAATCCTAGAAGGGTCCGCATGCACTCCATTTTTGTAGACTTGATTCCATGCGACCACTTCGTAGGAGTGAGCAAAACAGTAGCATGTTGCTCTGCCACAATGCATCCATCCCCAAGCAAAGAAATCTGGAAGAGGCTGTGATATCTGACTGTAAATCGCATCTGTGTCTACCCTGAATCTGGAGCATGGCACACCAATGTGCGCTTCGAATGAGATGACCCGAAAAAGTGCTGACAATAATATAGGATCGTTACGTCCATTACTGCTTTGCGTGGGCTTTGATGCTCAGGTTGAACGAAATGGTCCTATTTTGAACATCCGCAGCCACCACCATTTGGTAGCACCTGGGTTACCGCCGCACACTTTGCAGTCCATACACATCTCCGGGTGTTCGCGTGTGTTCACAATTAGAAAACCGTTGGAAATGCTATACAGCGTTAAGAGGATGGAGCAGTGCTCTTCTTGCTCGAAAACCAATCGCTGGCGAGTAGAGTAAGTATGCTGAATCTAGGGAAGATTTCCCATGGGGCCATGCAATCTACAAGTACCACCGGACCCTTTCAAAGGAGCTTTTTCGTGGATTTTCAATACCGAAAGCTTCCACGGTTGAGCACTGGCGCTACAATAGCTACCAGGGAACCATACATGCGGACGTAAAGGCGTCGAGTTTGCGAGGTTGCCCCACCAGCCAAGCCCATCGATCCCTAATCGGGGACAGCTGCTATTATCATTTTTCGTAAAAAAGCTGGACACGACGATGCGAACTTCTTCTCGTCACGCACGGTGCCTTTAGCGCTTGCATGTCGCTACCGCAATATTCGATTATTATTGTGTATCATCATTGTGCTCATCTAGCGTCACGCAAAGCCGGGACTACTACCTGTCAAATTATCCATCCGTCTTATGAATTACTACTGTACAGAATACGGAGTAGTGGGCCATCCATATCATACTTCACAACGTCAGAATTTCATCGAGTCATGACGCTTTGAGGCTCGAGCCAACAAGCGACTGCGATTTCTCTCCCAAACGATTCCCTCCACCGCGCAGGATAGGCTTCCCGGTCTCGGGAGCAGACACAGCCCCTACCAACAAGCGATTCAGCCTCGAGTTACACATGGCTGCATGGCGTCGGCGGTAGGCAAGGACCAGGTAGCCCGCGACTCTGGGGGCATGGCTCCGAATGCTGTGGTACGGTTAGAACACGATGCTGCCACATCTCAGAGGGCGAGTCACGATAGCCAACGAAGCGATGACGACCAAACGGTCTCGCCCAGAATCTCGGCCAGCTCCGTCAACTCCCCGCCGTACTGGACGACGACCGGGAACCATCAGCGAAACCGCTCGGCCGATTCGATCCTGCCTGCCGGTGCCATCACTTTGCAGGATAACGATACTAGTGAGCATGACGATCGGAACAACGCATGTTGGGCCAAAAGCGTCGAGATCGTCGATTACACAGTTGTGAACGGCGGAGCTAGAAGCATTGGAGCGTTTGTTGTTTGGAACGTTCGAGTCGAAACCCTCAGTGTACGTCACCGACCCTCGCTGTTTGATCATTATGCCGAAGAAGTATGCTCATGGAAATCCTATCATGATAGGGAACCTTCATGAACATTCGTAAGCGATATTCCGAGTTTGACGATTTCCGCGGCAAGTTGGTCAAAACGTTTCCGAATTTCAAAGCGGCAGTGCCATGGTTGCCTCCAAAGAGCTTGATATCCAAGTTTCGGCCTAAATTTCTAGAAAGAAGAAGAATAGGTCTCCAATATTTTCTGAAGTAGGTTCACATTTCCCAGTACAGCCCGACAAACAAGGGGCTGGTCTATGGGGAAGACGCTGACACTGCATGATATAGTTGCATTCTATTAAATCCAGAATTCTCAGGATCTCCGGTGCTCAAAGAATTTCTGTTCTCGTGACGAGGTGGACAAGCCGGTGGGGCAAACGATGTCGATGAAAGGTAGATGTGGTTTGGGACATGACTGAACTCGTAATTGTTTGTGTCATCAAACTAAGTCCCCTTCTAATTTGCCATGCAACATGCTGTCTGATTCGACGCTTCTACGAGTTTCTTGTACTTATTTGGGCTTTTCTGTGTTTACAACTTTTCCTTTCTGCCCTTTTTCCCCCATCGTTTCGACCCCGGGCCATCAGCGGGCGGGACAAAGGTTTTTAGCGCTGGGCGCCATAGCAACATTCATTTTCTTGTTTCATGCGCAGACTGTCTTGCAATTTACGCAGTAAGCGGAGCCAACAACAAATGCTTGTACGCTTCATCGGTGACTTTGCGCACTGCTCAAAGTCCGTCACTGATCAGCCCCGTCCCGTGTCCGATGCACTTTATACTTTCCGCCTAAGCTCTCAGCCTCAAATGATGCCTCCGCGTCACAACGGTCTGGCTTCTTCGGAGTAGTTATGTAGTTCGCTCAGGGCTCAATCGGGCTGAGCGTAGCGTCTCCGCCACGGCAATAGCTGCGGGCTTGTTGCAGTGGGCGTTGCAGTGGGCGTTGCAGTGGGCGGTGCAGTGGGCGGTGCAGTGGGGCTTTGCCGTTGAATCATCAATCAACAACAATTGCAACGGACGATATCCGAGTGTGCCAAGCTGGCAACTTGGTGGCAGCGGTGGGGAGACCCGGGATGCATCGTGGCCGAGCATCGACCCTGCCCAGCAGCAACACATTTTGTAGATAATGAAGCCCATGTCCGATCACAGAAGAGTGCAAAAGCGGCCATCTGCCCCTTCTCTCCTGCAGCGGCGGTTTTCTGTTCCCCGATCAACTCTTCTTGGGGCCATCTTCCCGACGCAACTACAGTACCAACAACCATTGACCTCCTCTGCGTCACCGTCCCCGCCGTGAAACAGGCTTGACGGGCAGATCCTTAAAACTTTCGACATCCATCCTATCCCGCGTCTTGGCGCAGTCCAAGTAACCGCCGGCCCCGGATCGTATTCTACTTTCTCTATTTATTATTCCCTCTTTCCCATCCTAAATTCAACTCTTGGTTTTTCGATTCTTTTTTTCTTTGCGCGGCAGCGGCTACGGCTACGACTCTAGATCAACACATTTTTCCGAGCATATATCCATGCGAACAGACATTGCATCAGATTCAGCATCGTCGTGGATACCCGAGGGTACCCGAGGAGACCTCAACAGGAACATCAAGGCCACCACTACTTACGGAAGTTCCTCCCCCGCCGCCCTTCGCCTCTTGACCCGCCGCCCACCAGAGCCAGACCCCTAGTTCCGCTAGATGACGCCAAGCCCCTCTATTAGAGGAGGGCATTCTGGAACGAGTAATTGCGTCCTGAAGATAGACTGTTTGTTATGATAATAGACGCGCTGCAAAAAAAAAAACACGCCATCTTAATAGTGGGTGTTCGAAATTACCGGTGACCCACTGTACGGATTACAACGAACAACGAGTACAATTAATAGATGAGATGACCCATGGGACCATGTCGTCAACTGACAGCGCCATCTCCTTCAGTACATCAGTCCCCAAGACCAAAGAATACATGGATTCCCTAGTTTTGCCGTCGCGGGATCGGTTCGAGCAAATAGCTCAAGCTCAAACGGAAAAAGAAGTCGAGGCCCGGCGCAGAGCCAGACAGCATTGGCTGCACCTGTCAACATCAACGTCAGCGTCAGCGTCCGAAACCCAGATCCATAGCCAAGACAACGAGCGGGCCCAGGCAGCCCAAGTCATCCAGAAGACGTTTAGGGGCTACCGCGCCAGACGAGAACTCCAGGGTTATAGCTTGAGTGCGAGCACTCGATGGGTGACGGCAGTTCGAGAAGCACAGTTTCGCCAGAGTACGAAACCCCGCGGTTCCACAAATGACGAATTAGCCGTCAGGAATGGCAAGGTCCTTGCATTGGAAGATGCCGTCGACTATCGACCAGTCAGCGCACGGCAGAAATGGAAAAGGGCGAGTCTGGTAGCTCGTCGCGCAGGACATGATGACTCGGACTCGGATTCGGATTCGGATTCGGATTCGGAGAGAGATGGCGCATTGTCCCCAGAAGAAAAAACGGCAATGAAAGAGCGCAAAGAAAAAGCCAAGGCTGAACGACGCCAGGCTGCTCGCATGATGGGCCTGCAATACTTTTTGGAAATGGTGGACTCGAAACATCGGTACGGAAGCAATTTGCGCATGTACCACGAGGAATGGAAGAAGTCAAAAACCACGGAAAATTACTTCTACTGGTTGGACTATGGCGAGGGCAAGAACGTGGAACTGGACACTTGTCCTAGGGACAGGCTCGAAAGAGAACAGGTGCGATACCTGTCCCGGGAAGAACGGCAGTACTATCTCGTTCGTGTGGACGCAGAAGGTCGACTATGCTGGGTCAAGAACGGAGCTCGAATCGACACAACAGAGCAGTTCAAGGACAGCATACATGGCATTGTGCCAATAGACGACCCAACACCCGCCTTCAGCCCCGGAGGTGCAGCAAATCATGTGTATCCTGTCGACAACGACAACCGTTCTTCCGATTCCGAATCCTCCGCCGAGTCAAAGCGCGAGGCCGACAGAGCAGCTAAATATGCCGACCCGAGCTTCGATGAGTCCAAGGGCATCAAGAGAGTGACTCACATCTCCGCATCCACCATCTTCAACCAACTTCTGCGCAAATCCGTCAGGAAAAACACTTGGATTTTTGTCGCGGATACCTCCTTCAGACTCTATGTTGGCATCAAGGACTCCGGAGCTTTTCAACATTCTTCATTTCTACAGGGAAGCCGCATATCCGCAGCAGGGCTCATCAAGGTCAAGAACGGACGGCTCAGCTCCTTATCACCCCTGAGTGGGCATTACAGACCCCCCGCCAGCAACTTCCGAGAATTCGTCAAGAACCTCAAGCAGGGGGGCGTGGACATGTCACACGTGAGTATATCCAAGAGTTACACCATCTTGGTGGGACTCGAGACATACTTGAAAACGAGGAGGAAGGGCAAGGAATTGATGGGCAAGCTGGCTAGGGGCAAGGATAAGGTCCTCGCCCCAGAGGAAGCGAAGAAGAGAGAGGAGGCAGAAAAAGATAAGAGCGAGAGCGCAGCAAAAGAGAGGGAGTTCTTGGAGAAGAAGAGGGGGGAGGAGGAGAGGAGGAAGGCCGGCATGGGGCCCGGGGAGAGGGTCTTGGGCAAGATTAAGAGTTTGCCGGTTGGGGGCAAGGCTGGTGCTTGATTCGGACGAGTGATTTGTCATTTTTAATATCATACCCCTTCCATTGCAAACCATTTTGGTTGGCGCCGCTTCACGATGCATTTGCTGCCGATGAATCTGAGATCGTAACCAGCTCTAATTTAACAAGACGTCATCCATCCAGGATTGTTTGCATTGCTGTCCCAGTAACGCGGCTGTGCGATGCGACAAAGATGACTGGTCCCGCTTTGTATACAAGCTCTAACAGCTCATCTTGTCGAACACCAAGGATTGTATACCGTGCCCCTATTTATTCGAGAGGACATCTCTTAAAGCAAGCTAGAGCAAAATTCGGTGTAGGGTAGCTTCATCCTGAACTTGTTATGACCGCAGCTGCAAACACAAGGCGGGCGTGCGGAGGCTATCCGCTCAGGGGCTCTTTCCACTCGAGCACTGAACAGCCAGTCACTGAGTCCACCAGCGCAGTCGCGAACAGGGCCTCAAGGGCCCCAGAATTAAAAACAAACAGAACGCACAGAGTACCGCTTCAGCGCCTCGTTCGCGCACAGAGTAAAGAAAGCGTCTGGTCTGGTAACCATTCCTCATCGACCCGGTACAGTCAACAAAAAAACACCATCGGAAGAAGAAAAAAAATCGCGTCGTCCTGATTGCGAGACGTGAATCTCTGCAGGCGGAGACGGACAATGCCAGGGCCTCGCCAGCATCGGCAATGGCCTCCGTCACCCGCTCCAACCGGCGAGCTGAGGGCCTTCATCATCCCCATCACGCCCATCACCACCACCTCAATGCCGGCCACAATCATCATCACCCCCTCACGCGCGGCGCCACCCCCCCCGTGGAGCTGTTTGCTTCTAATGACGGTGGTGGAAGAGGTCGTCACAAGCGAACCCTCGAGCCGGCCGATGGCGATATCGATGCTTTGAAGCCCAAGAAGACGAGAATCGCCGTCGAGATTCTCGCGCGGCAGCCGCCGCCACCCATGCAAGGTGTTCGAAACATACAAGCTCCGCCGATACCGCGACCGCCAGCCATCGTGCCTGCCCCTGCCTCTGCCATCCCGCTGTCAAACACCACCACGAACAAGACGATACCGAGAACTACCATTCCACCACCGCCCAGACCATCAACAATTAGTCCACCACCTATTGTCACACCAGCTGCAGCATCACATCATCACGCTTCATCTCAGCTACCCTCCCGTGCTGGCGGGCCAAAGCCTGCTGACGAGGAACAAAATCTTACAAGACACCAAGCCAAGGTCTTCAATGGCATCAAGGCTGAACTAGACCGGCTGCAACCGAAGACTGCGACGACACGTGCGCAAGGTCGAAAACTTCGCTCGCAAGAAGCAACTCGGTTCAAGAGTGACTTATCTGCGTATTTTCCAGATTATGACGAGGTTATTGGAAATGATCCCAAGGAGCAGCGTACGTCATCTTCAAATTCTCTCCTATACGCTGCTTGTGTTTGTGGCTTGTCGGCATTTCGCCATGGAGCACGGTGCTGACGCTACGTCTAGATTTGCTGAACCTGGAAACCCCGATTGTGGTGTTTGACTCGAATGCTCGGCGTCCGGCTCTAGACGTACAGCGAGGTGGTGCTCGAGCACAGCAGCCACAGATCAGCTCTGTCTTGGATTTTCCAGTTCGAGGGTACGGTGACTCGCTGTATACGGACGTATTTGATTCGCAAAGAATCGATTTTCGATTCTTGGAAACCCAGCAGAATAGCAAGAAATCGGACGATCCGCTACCAGACAGCTTGTTCGAGCCATCACATAAACGGTCTGAAAGACTGGAGCGATCAATACGAAATACTGAAAAGGGTCGAGCTCAGCACGAAAAGGACCAGATTATACGATTGCTCGAGGGGCTTCAAGGCCATGATTGGTTGCGGGTGATGGGAGTAAGTGGTGTTACGGAAACAAAAAAGAAGTCCTTTGAGCCAGCCCGCAAGCATTTCATTAAAGGCTGCCAAGGCATTCTGGAAAAATTTCGAACATGGAACTTGGAAGAAAAGCGTCGAAAGCTCGAGAAAGAGAAAGCTGTGCTAGCTGAGCAACAAGCAGCATTGGAACAAGAGCAGCAACACGAGCAAAGAGCGCGGCAAAAAAGCGAGATCGATGACTCAGCGGATGAAGGTGGCACAGAAGAGACAGACCTTGACCATGTCGCGAGTGAACTGAATCGAGACGAGGTTGACGTGATTGAAAATTCGGAAGAGGTTGTAACATCACAAAGCGACACGAGTGATGCTTCCCCTGCCAAGCAGTTGCGTCAGGAAGCTTTGGCGAGATCGCAACTGGCTGCAGCAAATTCGAAGAAGCCAAAAGCATCCAACCGATCAACAGGCCCAAAGCATGTAGACCCGCCGAAAGAATTCACTTCATTCTTCCGTAAAAAGTACGAGCGCGATAGCTCGTTGAACCGCACACGACGCACTGGGCGAAAGGTGCTTGCCTGGGGTCACCCAGTCCCGGACATGGACGAGGCAGACTTTGTTCTGCCAGAGGAGTATCGTGACGAAGACCTCCTCAAGTCCCGGGCACGTAAAAAGCGAAGAGACAAGCGCCACAGTCGACCGTGACTGTACCATGGCGATGTACTTTATTTTCTTTCATTATCCACGTCTCCATGTACAGAGGATAGAGGAAGTCGTGTGTGTATGTATATGTGACTTGTCTTGGGCATGGCGTTGTGGTGTTGATGGGTCTCTGGCAAAGACAATTGTCGAGCGTACTCTGATGTAGCATAATTTCGATGGATCTTTTTGATGATTTGAGGGTAGCATGAGCCAATTTGCAGGATTAAGCAAGCTTATTAGCTGCCTAGGTACTAAAGATACCCCCATGCAACTCGCATTTAAAATCAAATATTTAGCAGCAACTCAGAACCTTTCAAATGAGCATTCGCGAAAACGCACGTTGTTTGTTGCAGACGAGCTCGATGCAGAACGCTTGGTTGTCTGCTTTACTCAAAATTTTCCCTTTTCACCAAGGTTTGCATCCACACCATAGATGCTGGCCATAATCTGGCCAGGTGAACATTAACTTTACAAGATATAGAGTTAAGAGCCACAGAACGCCACGAAATGCGGAAAAAGAAGCACGCAGATAACAACGATAATGATTTATGTCACGCCCCATTTTTCTGCCGCCATGACACCGGCCCACTTTTAGCACTTGTGTCCGGCAATTCAATGTGGCCTGCCACAAGCAAGCAAACTCGCGAAATCGTATCTCGAACCCAACTTCCCCCAAACCACGTCACGAGGTGCCTACATAAGTCTTCGCCGCCAGCCCGCCCATCTCCATTTTTCGCAGCTGAAGCTGCCACGCCAAGAAGGGTTGGATTGTGTATCGCCGAATATCCATAGAGTCGATCGTTGAGCCGACAGACCTCATACAACACCGTCTTCGATGGTCGACGCTCTTCTCATGCGCGCAACCGAATAATTGCGGTTCTACCCTTCTTCGAATGCCTCTGTGACGAACCAGTCCAGGACGCTCGCCTAGGCAGGCATCTGAAGACTGAGCGCGCAGTACGCTGCGTGAACAAGCAATTGCGGCGTCATGTCGTTCCTCGACGATGCTGGACAGCACCCGTTGCTGGACGGCGATTACTTACCCCCTATCAAGGACGACCCGGTCCAGGAATTTTTTGTCATTAAGCAGGAAGTTAACCTGGACGTGAACTTCCGTGAGAGACAAATTAGCGGCACCACCGATTTCTACATCGTCATCTTCTCCGACAAAATCGAAGATATCTATCTCGATGCTGCAAATTGTGAGATTGACACCCGAAACGTAACGGTTACAGAAATGAAAGAGGTGAATGGTGAGGTTGTTGAGGGACAGAAACGAAAAGTCGCGACGGAGTACAATGATCCATACAAAAGACTCGTCCAGCCAGAAGGCTGGAATTTGAGAGCCGAACACCACGACATTCGCCGCTTACGAGCCCGGAATGTCTTTCATAACCGAAAGACCGACGTCCCTGCCGAGAATAGAGAGATCGAGGGTTGTACGCCGGTCTATGGATCGTTGAGAATTGGTCTTCGTGGAGGGAAAGGGGATCAGGAGCGTCCAAAGCTGATTATTAGAAAGTCTGTGTCGAGTCTGGATTCATTTGACAAGGGACATAAGCAATTCAAGGTCACGATACCTTTTCTGAACAAGAATCCCCGCGATGGCTTGCATTTCGTTGGAGTGGATGCGCTGGATAATCGATTCACACATATGTATACCCGCCACTCGATACAGCCTGGCACAGCCTCTTGTATATTTCCCTGCGTCGATGATCATGGTGCGCGATGCGATTGGAGGATATCTGTCAAATTCCCCCGGACTCTTGGAGACGCGCTTGAGCAAGCACTAGCTACGCAGAAAGAGGCTGCTGTGAACGGTGCTGACAAATCGCGTGACTACCATGGACGCCCAATGAGATTGGCAGAAGAAGACAAGCTGAGAGAAATGACTGCTGTCTGCTCTGGTTTCCTGATGGAGGAGTCTGTTGACCCGCACAATGATCGCAAGAAGATTATGACTTTTGAGCCGGAGAAGAAGGCGTCAGTGCAGAAGCTAGGTCTTGCGGTTGGCCCTTTCGAGCACATCGACCTATCGTCTGAATTTCGAACAGAGGAAGACGAGGTCAAGCTTGGCATGAGCGCCCTCAAAGTTCATGCTTACTGTCTACCGAACCGTGGCGACTGGGTGAGAAACACCGCAGCAGCTTTGACAATGGCAGCCGACTTCTTCACATATACGTTTGCCAAGTATCCCTTCGGCAACTTCAAAGTTTGTTTCTTGGATGATATGGTGCAGGATACCGTGTCACTACATTCATTGGCGTTCATAAGCAATCGCTTACTATATCCGGAAGAGGTCATCGACACAGAAATCGAGACCACCAGAAAGATCGTGTTCACATTGACGTGTCAGTGGATTGGCATCAACATAATACCCAATACTCGGAATGATCTGTGGCTTGTGCTTGGCATAGCTCACTACATGACGGATCTTTTCATGAAGAAGCTCTGCGGCAATAATGAGCATCGATTTCGCATGAAAACCATGTCAGACAGGCTGGTCAAGGCCGATGTTAACCGCCCGTCATTATTCGATCTCGGTCCAAACCTGCACCTGGGGGACTTTGAAATGGATTTCATGGAACTGAAAGCGCCTGTTGTTCTCTTCATACTCGACAAGCGCATGATCAAGGCCTCTGGCGGTCATGGCTTGACAAGGATTTTGCAGAAATTCTTGACCAAAGCGCAGATTGAAAGCAGTGATCGATCAACAATCCTTGAGACAGAGAAATTTAGAGCCGTCTGTGAAAAGGGATCACGATATAGGCTCGAGACATTCTGGAAGGAGTGGGTCTATAATCCAGGCTGCCCTAGGTTCGACGTGAAGGCAAAATTCAACAAGAAGAGACTTTGTGTGGAATTGACTCTTAATCAAATTCAGCACCAGGTGGCGAAGAAAGCGTCGGGCTTGGAAAAGGATGATTTTTTACGAGTTGTCAAAGAGCGACGAGCGGATCTGAAGCTTGGCGAGATGCAGCCCCTTTTCACTGGACCTATGACCGTGAGAATTCACGAGGCTGACGGCACGCCGTATGAGCACATTCTGGAAATTCGCGAGGACGCAACAAGGTCGACGAAATTTGAAATCCCCTACAACACAAAATACAAGCGATTAAAGCGAACTCGACGTATGAAGGAGAAACATAGCGCCGGTGCGAGCATGGAGATGACGGAAAATCCAGCAGACGATGCCCTGTTGTATTGCCTTGGGGATGTCCTGCAAGGCCCAGATGATCTGAGAGACTGGGAGCTCATTGAGTGGGACCCTGAGACAGAAAGAAAGATGGACCAGGAATCTTATGAATGGATTCGTGTTGACGCGGACTTCGAATGGGCTTGTGATATGAAACGCAGCCTCGAGCCGTACATGTACGTCTCTCAGCTTCAGCAGGATAGAGATGTCGTGGCACAACAAGATGCCATGCTGTATCTGACTCAAGGGCCGTTGCATCCCATTGCGTCTGGCTTTCTAGTGCGGACCTTGATTGACCGTCGATACTTCCACGGTATCCGAACTATGGCCGCGGAAGCGCTACCCCGACAATCCAATATTAAAGACATACCGCTCCTGGGGTTAAGGCAACTAATGAGGGCATTTCGAGAGATGTTCTGCTACGAGCAAACAAATCAGCCTCGTCCGAACGATTTTACCGATAAAAAGCAATATCAAGTCAGGCGTGCAGTCATCAAGGCAATTGCCGAAGTGCGAGACCACACATACCGTTGTCCAGTAGAGGCTCGCCGCTTCATTCTGGATCAGCTGCTATTCAACAATAACGAAGACAACCCCTATTCGGATCACTTTTACATCGCGACATTGGTGGAAGTGCTGGCAACGTCACTCATCCCTTCCAAGAAAGATGACTGGCTTTCTCGCCAAAGCAAAGCGCCGGATGATGAAGAAAGCAAGTTTCTTGAAGAAGCCATGGAGCAGATTGAGCGCGTACTTCGACGCGACGAGTGGACCAATTCTTATCAAAATGTTTGGACAATCGCTGGGCTTGATGCCAAACAGCGACTCATGAAAGCTGAGGTCATACCCAAAAGTTATTCCGAATTTGGACAGTATTTGCTCGATGGAACTCGCGATTTGATTCGAATCAAGTGTTTCGAGGCGCTGGTTGATTTAGGCGCTCTGATGGACCCGACCTTTTTCACTTTTCTTTTGTATGCGCTTATGACGGACAAATCCCCCTTTGTGCGCAACAAGCTCATCCAGGCCGTGGCGAGCGGCCTGGCAGCCATCGCTTTCGGAGAGCATACCAAGGTCGTTAAGAACGAACCCTCCCTCGAAGAGGCTGAAGATCCACTTCTTTTGGTGCAGGATAGTGCTCAGGAGATCGAGGCACGCAAGGAGATGTTTGCTCGCAAGGAGAATCTGGATGATGCTCTCAAGGCTCTACGGAAGGAGATGGATGAGACTTATTCGGGAGACGAGAGGCACTACAGCACTGCCATGCGGAAGGCATTAGACCACGTCAGTCTTGGGCGGAGTGAGATTGACAGCTTGCTTGATCTTGCAGCCATGATGTTTGAGGAGGCAGGCAGCTGGGTGCTAACCCTCGCTTTGCCAAAAGCTTGGAGAGTAGAACGACCCGCTCAGAAGTTAGCCGACAGACTCCTTGTTAATTTCAAGGCATACTATAAGACAAATCCAAAGAACCCTCTACCATCAGCCCCCATACCCTCGGGCCCGCCTCGAACAACGCCACTACCATCACTACCATCACTACCGCCACCACCACCACCACCACCACCACGACGAACCTCGTCAATTAAAATCAACACCAAGACTTCTAGTATACCACAACGTCCTAACCCAGTGCATTTGAAGAGCGAAACAGACACCATTTTCGCTTCCTCCGCACCGCAAACGAACGGTACACCGATCAAGTCCATCTCGATTCCCAAGCGTCCTCGTCCGGAAAATGAGCAGGCAACAATACCTGCGCCTAAGCGGCCTAAGACAGAGTCATCGAGTTTTGGAGGTGACAAGATATCAAAAAGGCGACGGGTTGTCACATTGAAGACACATAATCCTAAGCGCCTTGCCCTGATTCTTGGGGTGCCCTTGGAGACTTCTTCTAGCTTTAGGACAGCCCTGCCATCAGGGGGTACCAAGGAGTCCTTACCTGGAAGCGTAAAGGATAGTATCGTCGCCAAAGTAAGGAAGCCTCTTCCAACTGGTGACACGGCACGGAAGCCGTTGCCAGGCAGCAGCGCGTCCCCTGTTCCTCACTCGACGCCCAAAGTCTCCATTGATACCAGGATCGCCACCCCAGCTGTTAATGGCGCCGGGAGTGCTGGCAATCCGCCTGGCAGCGGCACACCCGTCAGTGCTCGGCCAAAGATTAAAATCATCCGGAAGCCGCAGCCACCCATGTCCTAGGAAGACGCAACAAGCGAGCGACAGCTCTGAATAGGCAACCGCGACGTTGAGCATGCATTGAAAGAGGGGCCGAGCATCAAGTCACTTCAGTATCGGAGCCGAGAAGGGGCTAGTCACGAAGCGAGGAATCTGAGCTCAGTGTCTTACGGTTCTGCCTTGGAGGAAAAGGGCGTGAAAGAGACCGAAGTGCTAGGGCTGTGAATGTCAATGCGAAGGGGAAACGGTTCCTTTGGCACAAATTACTCTACAACTCACCATCTTCCTTCTTGTTCTATTCTTGAAATTGTACTATATAGGGAGGACGCAGTGGAAAGCTGTTTTGGTTCGGGAAGCACATTTGGAGTTTGAAGCCCCGAACGGAAGAGTTTTAATGAAGTCACAATCACCCCAAAAGGGCTTTCGTAGTAAAAAGTGCAAAGAATTCCCTCCAAAAAAAAAAGTATGATATTTGTGGCTCATGTCCTCGCCTATGCTCTTCAATATTCAGTGTGCATATTAACATTCGCCATCACTTCTTTGGATCGCGAGGCTGCGACCCGTTCTGGTGGACGACGGAGTAAGCTCAGGGAGTTATTCCCTGTCATTGGCCAGCCTCGTCAGAATGCCGATCTCGATAAAGCCCCACGATTTTATCTAATCGGCACGTGACGCGGAATGACCCGCGGGTGCGGTAGTGCAAGGCCCATTCACATCTCGTCACCTGCTGCCACAAGGAGAGCTTCCCAAGTTTGCACCAGCGACTTCGGTTTGCGTCGTCTTCGCAGCCCACCCCTTCCTTCTCTTTTCCACCGACAGACGAAGTTTCTTTGTCTCGTTTTATTTCCTTCAGACCCTTGGAGTTTTATTCGATCTTTCGTACTGGGCCATTTGCATCCATGTAGATGTTGCACCCGTCCCGGTGTGCCGACAAGTTGTAAGTCTTTTTTTTTTTTTTCCCCTGATGCTGACTACCCAGCCAGCTGGCCGACCGACTGCGACTTGGAGAGAGACGCAGAATCGATGAAGAGCTGGGCCTGCATCACTTCCTGCGAAGTGTATTGCTTCTGAATGAATGAGAATGAATGAGCGATCGTGGTTGTGCTGACGCAGAGGCCGCAGTTAGACGAGCATGAATAACCAGCATCTCCACGGCCGTACCGGTGGTGCGCCATACGACCGCGACCGCGACATGGATGAGCGACACCGCGCCATACAGCAGCATGAAGATATGCGACGTGACCAAGACCGAGAACGTGAACGCGAACGCGAACGCGACCGAGAGAGAGAACAGGCCGATAGGTACCAGCAGTCAGGCCCTGGCGCCCCCCATCAAAGCAGTGCTGGTTCCATCCCTATTCACCAACCGGTCGCATCGAGGATCCCCGGCGCCATACATAGCCCTGGCGGGCTACTTGCGAACCATAGTGGCAATGCGCCTCCGTCGGCTGCTTCTCTTGGCGCATCGTCGGGAGCCATCAACTTTGGGGGGCAACATAGTGGCGGTAATGGACAACAGGGAGGTGCTGGATCGCAGCATCAGATATACGGTCCAATGAGCCACTCACAAGCGCCTCCGATTGCTACGCAGCCTACGACGAGCTCGGGAGGCCCTGGATTTGGGGCCGGCCCTCACCAACAACAAGGCCAGCAGGATGCTCAGCGAGCAGCTAAAGGCGCCACTGCGGCCATCGTCGGCGTGACCCCTGGTGGGCATCAGATTCCGGGGGGGATCACGCAAGGTCAGCAACCTATTTTGAATGTGAGTTTGGTGACTTCTTATTTTCGTGATACGACCGGGACAGAGGAGGTTGGTTGCTGGGGGAGAAGACAAACTTAGAACTTGCAGAGGTTCCGGTCCAGATCGAGGGGGCTGATGCGAAGAAGGAGCATCTGAGGATGTGCGCGCTCATTCCAACATCAGTTGCTCTTTACTTTGTTTGTCCTACTCATTCAAGTCTGTACCGGTCCTTTCGTCGCGTCCAAAATCCCTCGTCGCTGCCACGCTTGCATGTGGATGATATTCCTGGATCCCGGCTTGATCGATTTGGCTTGACGCATGGGATCAGTCCTTCAGTGAGATGGAGCAGGGTGAGCTTGAGCAGGGTGTTTTTGGCAGATGGTGGCCCGGGTTCGCGGCATTCGTAGTCGGAATCTTCGAAACTGTCCTGGCTAGCGGCCATCACGTCCATCAACTTTGGGGCCATGACGCTAGTCTTTGGCCAGTCTACTTCGCTCTCACCGTACAAGCCGCATTCATATTCTGAAGATGCAAGCATGCTTTCATTATTAACGCTAATATGACTTCGCAGGATGCCTTGACCTACTTGGATCAAGTCAAGGTTCAGTTTCACGACCAGCCTGATGTTTATAACCGATTCTTGGATATCATGAAGGATTTCAAGAGTCAAGCGTATGTTCCACGGTCACAGTGTCTTGAAAGTTTTTGAATGCCTGTCATATACTAACACTTGGCTAGAATTGACACACCGGGCGTCATCAACCGCGTTTCCGAACTCTTTGCCGGCCACCCCAACTTAATCCAAGGGTTCAACACTTTTCTACCTCCAGGGTACAGAATAGAATGTGGCGCCGGGAACGATCCGAATACGATTAGAGTGACGACACCCATGGGCACCACCGTACAGTCCATTGCAGGCCGTGGCTCAGACGGACACGGGGCCCCCCCTGGCCAGCCTTTGTTCCCAGAACGTGGCGGCCAGTGGCAGCAGCAGCAGCAGCAGCGCTCTCAGCACAGCATCGAAAGCCCAGAGGCAAACTTTAGCACCCCTGCCCAGAATGGTGCCAGTCTTTTTGTCCAAGCTGCCGCTCAAAGTGCCGCTTTCGATGCAGTTAATTCGGCGCAAAGAAACGTAAATCAGGGGTCATCGGGAAGCGCAAACGCCTCGGGCGCTCGACAGACCCCAGTGCCGACATCTGCCTCGGGCGGAGCAAACGCTGGTGCTGGCACCCAAGCAAACATGGAACGGCGGGGTCCTGTTGAATTCAACCATGCCATTAGCTATGTCAACAAGATCAAAAACCGATTTCAGGATAAGCCAGAGATATACAAGCAGTTCCTCGAGATCCTGCAAACATACCAGAGGGAACAGAAGCCCATTCAGGACGTGTACGCTCAGGTCACAACACTCTTCAACGCTGCCCCGGATCTGCTGGAAGATTTCAAGCAATTTCTCCCCGAATCTGCCGGACAAGCTAAAGCCACCCCTGGTCGCGGCGAGGAAGGAACTCCTGCTGGCACCAGTCACACTCCTCAGCCTGGCGGCCAGAAGATGCCACCTCTTGGTAGTTTTGCGCCGCCTCCAAGTGCTAGCAAGGACAATAAGAAACGTCCACGAGGCGATAAGCAGGCTTTAGCTGCCGAACCTGCTGTTCCCGATGCCAGCGCAGTAAACAGACTCGCACAAAGCACTGTCAACGGCAATAATAGCAAAAGACCCAAGATCAGTCACGCAAGGGCCACTGGTGACCTGTCTGCCATCGAGCCCACGCTCACTCCTGTGATGCCTGAGCCATATCCTCCCCGCTCTTCTGTGACATCCAATCAAGAAGAAATTGCTTTCTTCGAGCGAGTCAAGAAATTTCTTAGCAATCGATCTTCCATGAATGAGTTCCTAAAGTTGTGCAATCTGTTTAGTCAGAATATCATCGATCGGAACACATTGTTTCACAAGGGTGCTTTATTTATCGGGGCTAACCCAGACTTGATGGCCTTCTGGAAAACCTTTGTCGGCGTCGACTCGCAAGATGTCGTCATCGAAAACCAACCGGCCCCCCCGATCGAGAAATTATCATTGAGTAACTGCCGTGGCTACGGTCCTAGCTACAGGTTGTTGCCGAAGCGGGAGCGCCTCAAGCCCTGCAGTGGTAGAGACGAGCTGTGCAATTCAGTCTTGAACGATCAATGGGCATCCCATCCCACATGGGCCAGCGAGGATTCTGGCTTTGTTGCCCATCGCAAGAACCAATTTGAAGAAGGACTCCACAGGATTGAGGAAGAACGCCATGACTACGACTTTAATATTGAGGCCAATTTGAAGTGCATTCAGCTTCTGGAGCCGATCGCTCAGCAAATGCTTGCCATGTCTTCCACCGAGAGGGAGGCTTTCCACATGCCTGCTGCCCTCGCTGGCCAGAGCACTTCGATATTCAAGCGCATTTGCAAGAAGATATATGGCGAGCGTGGCATCGACGTCGTAAACGACATGTACAGCCACCCCTTTGATGTGGTCCCCGTTCTTCTAGCTCGAATGAAACAGAAGGATGAGGAATGGCGCTTTTCGCAACGTGAATGGGAGAAGGTATGGCATGCGCAGACGGAGAACATGCACCTGAAAAGTCTCGACCATATGGGCATCCTTGTTAAGTCCAATGATAAGAGGAACCTCACCGCCAAGCATCTTGTTGATGTCATCAAGACCAAGCATGAGGAGCAGCGCCGCGAACGCATCCACAAGGGGAAAGCGCCTCGCCACCAACTGGTCTGGGACTTCAGCAACAAGGAGGTTGTTCTCGAGTTGCTTCGCCTAATGATGCTGTACAGTATGCATAATGGTCAGCATAGTACTCAGGAAAAGGAGCGCATTCTCGACTTCTTGGAGACGTTTGTACCCGCGTTCTTTGACCTACCAGAAGAGATGTATCAGGACAAGCTTCCCAAGATGCAGCCTGACTCGGGTGAAGAAGAACTGGAGGATTCAACTCCTGCCGAACTGACCAATGGTCGCAGCCGCCGCAACGGCAGGAAGGGTGATCTTCTCAGAGGTGTGCTGGACCCCGGACGCAATGGCAGCAAGCCCAGAAGTCAGAAGGAGGATAGCGCAGCATCAGGGAGCAAAGAAACCACACCCGACGTCACTTCGGCCAATGAAGAAGATATGGCCGATGCTCCCGAGGAGGCCATTGTCCCAGACGTCTCGAATGAACGCTGGATGCCAACCATACCCAAGCCTGTCGTTGTTGGTGGGGATGATGCTCTCCTCGATGAGGGTGGTGAGTTGAAGGCGGATGGTTTCTTCACTCGCCCTTGGTATAACTTCTTCTGCAACCAGACCGTCTTCGTCTTTTTCAACATCTTCCAAACGCTCTACAAACGTTTACTGGATATCAAGGAAAGCAAAGCAATCGTGTCCGGGGCTATTGAACGTCTCCACAGGCCCAAGCCTGCCAGAGATATCGGCTTCACTGAGAATCACATGACGTTCTTTGAGCCCACGGACGACCCTGAAGCGTTCTGGCCCAAGACTGTTGAGCTGATTGAGGAGTATGTAACTGGTGACATTGATGAGAACAGATATCAAGATGTCTTGCGTCACTACTATCTCAAAAACGGCTGGAAGCTGTACACCATCCAAGACCTCCTCAAATCGCTATGCCGACTGGCATTGACTTGCAGCAGCACTGATGCCAAGGAGAAAACGCCCGACCTGATCCACCAGTATCTTACAGGGCGGGAGAAGGAAGAGACAAGCTACCAGACGGAAATTTCGGCGAGAAAGTTTGCCGAGAAGTGCGTCAAGGACGGCGACATCTTTGTCATTTGCTGGGTAAGTTGGAGCAGCATCATCTTTACTTGTTTTCGATCATTTGTACTAATGTATGTAAAATGTAAAAAAAAAAGTTCCCCCAAAGGGCCGAAGCCACAGTACGTTGGCTGCAACGTGATGAGACAACATTCTACATGGATGAGATGCAAGTTCGTGAGCGTTGGCAGTATTACATTTCCTCATTTATTCGAGTTGAGCCAACGGAGGGCATCCCTCGATCCAAACTGCAAAAGGCGGTTCTCACTCGCAACTTGCCATCTGGGGACGCAGACTCGGATTCAGACGAAATCCCCAAGCCGCTCTCATACAGTGAGAATTTGACGACGAGCATTTGCCTGAAGAGTTCCAAGATGATCTGGGCCCCGGGAACGTCGGAGTACTTCATCTACGATAAATCTCCCAAGACTCAGGAAGAGCGAGAGCGTCGCGACAAGTTCACCAAAGCACTGAGCGCTCACCGAGAAAGCAAGCTCCTGGAAACAATGGTGTACAAACCTTCCTGGGCCAAGGACATGAGTCAAGAGGAAATCCAGGAACAGAACAAGAACTTCCGTAAATGGATGGATGACGGGGTAGCACCTCTTGGTGGAGATGTTGAAATGGATTGAGCGAACGCAGCACATGGCAAACATATGTTGATGATGGATTCAATGGACTTTTATCTCTTCCAAAAAGGGACGGAGATGCCAGTGGAATAGCCGGAGCACGGGATTGTTTTTATACCAGGGATTTATTTATTGACGCCATGTGTAATTTTCTGCCGCTGCGTAGTACGAAGGATGCTTTTTTTCTACCAATGGCGGTCGGATGGGAGAATATTTGTGTAGTTTTAAGATATACTTGTCGGCTGGTTTCTCAGAGCAACACTTGATCATGCGTGGTCACTGGTTGTTGGCGATGCGACGGTGGAAAGAACCACCCACCCAAAACGCCCCTTGACCCCCCTTGACCCCCCCTTGACCCCCCTTGACCCCCCCTTGACCCTCCCTGCCTGCCCGCACTCCTACACTCCCCCGGAGTGCGTGCGTGCAACCAGCCAAGCGACCAGAGGCCACACTGGCTTCTTTGGCAACTTGTTGATTCGATTCGAGCGACCACTTCTGTACACTGGAGCTTGAACACGATTTGCGCCTTCATACGGATCCGTACCTTGCGCGTGAACTGCCCGCCCTGTGTCGGTCGGTGCTCCATGCGGCCATGTTGTTGGTGACAATCACCAGACACTACGGTCCGTAATAATCCACCACGAACCCAACACCACTACTCCGTATTACGATGCGCTGCACTTCTCTTCTCGCCCCCCTGCTCGTCGCTGTGCCTGCTTTAGCGATACGTAAACTCGCCGATGACGACCTTCGCAACATCCCCTCTCCCGGAGACGACTTCGATATCCATAAGGGCAAGCTACTAGCTCCCATCCTGATCCCCCGCGTGCCCGGCACCCCCGGAAACGTCAAAGTCCAGCAGCATTTTGTCCACTTCTTCAAGTCTTCTCTGCCAAAATGGGAATTGACGTGGCAGAATTCAACTCAAAAGACGCCGCTCAGCAAAGGACTTCCCTTTTCCAACCTCGTCTTTCGACGCGACCCACCCGGCTCCCGCCCCGGTGACGTGTCGCGATTGACACTCGTGGCACACTTTGACAGCCTGGCTGATCCCCCGGGATTCATCGGTGCCATCGATTCTGCTGCTCCTTGTGCCATGCTGATGCACGTCGCGAGGAGCATTGATGAGGCACTGACCGCGAAATGGAACAAGGCCGAGGAGGAGCAAGACGACGACGGGTTGGACGAGAAGCACGGTGTGCAAATATTGTTCTTGGATGGGGAAGAGGCCTTTGTGAAGTGGTCTGCTACCGATTCTCTGTATGGAGCAAGGTATGTTTGATACTGTTCCCGTCGATTTGATACATGCATGCCGAACTGACCTGATACTCGCCGCCACAGATCTCTTGCTGCAGAGTGGGAGTCACAGTTTCACACAACGACATCCCTTCACCGTACTCCCCTGGACTCAATCAGCCTCTTCGTCCTGCTGGATTTGCTTGGGACCGCTGAACCGAGCGTACCATCATACTTTTTGCCCACGCACTGGACATACCAAAACATGGCTGCCCTGGAAAAACGCATGCGAGATCTAAATTTACTCGAATCGAAGCCCGGTAAACCCTTTCTGTGGGATTCCCAAAAGGAAGCCGAGCAATTCCATCACGCAGGCATTGAGGACGATCATATTCCCTTCATGCTTCGCGGCGTAGACGTACTTCACCTTATTCCGTCACCTTTCCCTTTTGACATATGGCACAAGAAAGCCGACGACGGAGAGCATTTGGACTTGCCCACGGTAAGAGACTGGGCCAAGATTGTAACCGCATTTACGGCAGAGTGGCTAGATTTAGGCAATCATCTACCGAAAAAGGTGCCTGTGGCTGAGCCGGGGAGTGAAACTTCGGGATCGACACTTGGCAAGAGGACGGAATTGTAGGGATTATGTGATGGTTGCAACATGAGCGTGCTTTTTGATAATGGCATGGCGTTAGGGCTACAATATTTTCATGTGGAGGCTTGGGAGCATAGACAAGATGGCGATTCAGCTGTTGGGTTACGATTTTTTTTCCTTTTGTTTCATGACACAATACTACTTATCTAAGACAAAAATGCATGTTTTTTTTTTTTTGGTTTCGTGACGAGTTGTGAAGCCGGGCTTGCCAATGTACAGCATACAGTTTGCGCTCACAATTGGTACTGTAGGTTGAGCTCGCCCGGCCAATCAGCTCCACCCTCTCGCAACCACGTTGTCCCCAAGCTCCTGGGTAGCTAGCTGGCTTGTCCTCTTTCAAGCAACGAGCGAAGCGACGACGACAACTCTCGCCGGCAGCAAGCACCACCACCACGATGCACATCTCCATAGCTTCGACCGTGATTGCTTTAGCAGGGGCTGCTCGGGCTGCATCAGTCTGGACTTTCTCCGATGCCTCTGTATCAGTCGGCAAGGCCTCCGATAAGGCGGTTGAGAAGTAAGAAGCCAATCATGCACCTTTTGACAGCGGTGATTTGAGGAGAATGTCAGCAATTGCACGGGTTCGCTAATTTCAGTCTCTCTGTGCAGATTCACCAGCACGAACCGAGTCAAGAAGACGCTCACTCTGGGTCACCAGGAAACGCTCAAGGTGTCATTAACTACGAAGGAGGGCTCCACGGCCAAGAGGCCGCATCAGGCGTTCCTCGTTGTCAGAGAGGCGTCCGGGCTGGAAGCACCATTTCCACTCACCATCAAGGAGTCTGGAAAGGCTGTAGTGCAAATCGTATGTCGCAAAACAGCCATACCCAAGGGCGCTGGCTCGAGCGATGTGATGTAGCTAACCAGCCTGTGAATGCAACCAGTCTCAGAAGGACCTCCCCGCCCAGTTGCTCTCCTCGCAGCTCCCACTCGAGGCCAGCCTCATTCTTGGCTCTACCGGCTCGGCAAAGGGCTCTATCACGCCCGTGTTTGACATTGAGGTCAAGATGGACCCGGGTCATCCGACGCCTAGCCCGGCGGCGCCTCTGCGGTACGGCAAGCTAGGAGAGATGCATCACATGTTCAGGGCTGATCCCATGAACCCGCCCAAGATTGTGTCGCTTGCTTTTGCGCTGGCTGTTCTGGCCACGGTGCCCGCTCTGTTTATCGGGGTAAGCAAGCCACCGAGAGTTTTTTTAGTCGAACGATGGTCAAATCGCTCGGGAATATTCCAGGCGTGCTGCTAATGGATCATCAGTGGACCGTACTCGGCGGCAACTTGTCCCATGCCCGAAAGGCCATGGGCGAAGCGCCGCTCTCTCACGCGCTCTTCTTCGGCTCCATTGTTGCCATGGAGGGCGTGTTCTTCCTGTACTATAGCGCCTGGAACTTGTTCCAGACGCTGCCTGTGATGGGTCTTGTCGCTGCTGTTGCGTTTTTCAGTGGCACAAGGGCCCTTGGGGAGGTGCAGGGTCGACGACTGGCTGGAGAGCGATAAGTTCTCACTTTTGCATGCACTGCAAGTGAAGATGAGTTGAAGGGGGAAACACGGATGCATTGACTACATGACGCTGGGTCAATGGCCTCATTCATGGAGAAGGACATTTCTTTCACCTGGACGCGCGAGCGATGGGGATCGGGAATAAGGCACATGCGGTGAATGTACAATACAAAACAAAAGGTGTATGTATACCGACTTGAAGAGCTGTCAGCACAGAAGTATTCAGGACTTGTCCTATGCATATGACAATTCACGAGTACAATGGCACGTGGCTCCACATTGAGCAAAGTGCGGCCGATGGAATGGTGACGCCAGCTTTCAGCTGAAACCTGCTAGTCTCAAATCCCCGACGATGCCGAATGACCGAGCTAGAATGTGACTGATGAAGAGAAGAATATAAAGTGTCCCCAGTCTGGATGCAAAAGCAACGCCAACACAATTGCTTGGTGATTACGCTTGGCGATTACTCGGTAAGACTTTTCCATTGCAGCCCAAATTGGCCAAGCCAAATGCGCAACTCCAACTCGTTCCCGTCAAGTTACGCAAGACCAAGTTTCAACCTCGGCATCTGCAACGAACTCCCATCCGGCCTTTCACTCAGACGAGAATCTCGACGCGGCTTGTCTGCAATCAACAATGTCAGAAAGGTAAGTCGGCTCATTTCCAAGTTTTGCACGACGGGACGAGCCCCTTCTTCCCTCTTTGATTTTGCAGTTCGGAAATCGACAAGGCAGAAGATGACGGATGTTGGCAGCGCACTCACGTTTCCCTCGTCCGAGGAAACCATGAGGCATCCCGCGTTCCGATCCGCGGTGTGGGCTCTTGAGCCTCATTCGCATGGCAAGCTGGCTGTTGCAAAGGACAGGGGTGGGCCGATCGATATATACTGGGAGGTTCACGGGTCGGGACCTATCAAGTTGGTTGTACGTCTTCGTTTCCCACTTGACACTTTCCCCCTTTTCCCTGTTGTACCGGAAATATACTAAAACGTTTGCCCGCCAGTTCCTCATGGGCCTGGGCGGAACACTGACGTCGTGGCAAATGCAAACGCTTCACTTCGGACACAGGCACGCGGACAAGTACTCGGTGCTCGTCTTTGACAACCGCGGCATCGGGCGCAGCGACAAGCCCCTCGCCAGGTACACGACGTCGGAGATGGCGCGCGACACGGTCGAGCTCATGGACCACGTCGGCTGGGCGGCGCCGCGCCAGATCAACCTCGTGGGCATCTCGATGGGCGGCATGATCGCCCAGGAAGTGGCCTGCCTCGTGCCCGGCCGCGTCCAGTCCCTCTCCCTCATCTGCACGTCCTCGTGCGTCGAGAGCGGCAAGTCCCTCGCCGAGTCCGCCTGGGATCGCGTCAAGCTCTTCCGCCCCAAGTCCGAGAGCCGGGCCATCGAGGACACGGCCGCGAGCATCTTCGCGACCTCGTTCCTCGCCGCCCGGGACGCCTCGGAGCTGCCCTCGCCCGCGACCACGCCCAGGTGCGGTCCCGCCGAGACGGACGATGGCGAGTACCCGCGGTTCGGGTCGAATTTCCAGCGCTTCCAGGCCCAGGAGCTGCACAAGCGCCGCGCCCCGGGGTACTTTACCAAGCTGGGCTTCTTCTGCCAGCTGGTGGCGGCGGCGGGCCACAGGAAGACGGCGGCGCAGCTGGCCAGGATGGCCGACGAGGTCGGGCGGGACAGGATCCTCGTCATGCACGGCACGAGGGACGAGATGCTGGTGGTGCAGAACGGGGAGCGCCTGATCCGCGCGCTCGAGCCCGGCGTCGCCATGATTGTCGACGGCTTGGGCCATGCGCCCATCTTTGAGAGGACCGCGTGGTTCAACGAGTTGCTGCATGACAAGTTGGGCGTCTGGGCCAAGTTGTGAGGGGGTTTCGTCTCGTCTCGTCTCGTCTCGTCTCGTCTCGTCCACGCGAAGCTTCATGAATCAAGTAAGACACTGGTAATATATTTGTGGATCAAAAGCGATGCTTCATTTCATGTGTCATGATGTATGTAGCCTTTGGGAGTTCACTCGTCTTGGCAAGACGCAGTTAATAGTCTTGACTCGTAGCGTATAAGTAAAGCAGAATAAGTATCATCTTCTAAGCCCTTACTACCTGTCTTCTAAGCCCTCACTACCCATCTTCCAAACTCTTACCAAAACTCTCACCACTTGTCTTCCAAACCCTTACTACCATGTAAGGCGCTGTGCGTCCAAGTCGCGGTGCACGCAATGACGTGGCCCAACTGTTATGCGATCGTGGGAAAGGTTGTCTTGTTCATCTCTAGGGCGCCCCTGGTGGGCCATTATATAGCTAAATACTAGGGCACGTGACGTGACAGTTGCCGCCAATGTGCCAACGATGCCCTCATCGTTTATATATCCTCTCATCAAGCAATTGTCCTCTGCAAATATTCCCAAGCTATCCTCTTATTCCGCGTTAAAGTGCGGCTCCCACCGCATATCTCTTTCAACATCCGAGACCTCCCATGGGTCCATCGCCGGGTAGCACGTCCCCGTCGTGTGCTGCGTAAGCAGCGCTATATTCCTGTCAATCGTTTTGATAGGGCAGGCGCGGCGGATGACTTGCTAGGCGAGTAACATCGACTTTCGCATGTAGCGCCCTGGTGTTGGGAAAGGGCGTTGGGTATAAAACTTCGCCCAGGTATCCTCCCATCCTTTCCGGTCAAGATCCTTGATCCGAATGAGCGCCATAATGAAAGGGAGCGTTTATGTAGCATCCCCTCTAGCGCAAGGAGCATCCCTTTGTGGCTAGAGAAGCGGATTAGATATCCGTTACTAGGAACTTGTAGTGATCTGTATAGTAAGAGAGTATAATGTGTTAGATCGGTCTAGTATCATAGTTTCAAGCTATTTACTTAGCTATAAGGAGAGTTCTTGCATTACTTTTGTTATGCCTGCTTCCTCCTGTGTTCGCTGCGCTGCTAAATCTAGCTCGTAGCATAATCCTAGTATTCTTCAGGGACATCCTGTGATGATCTAGGCTTTGCCTAGACCTATCAATATAGGTGTCAATTGAACAAGTAAATGTTGACTTGTTCAATGCGTATTCTTTTGTTGTCATGACCTGTGGCGCAATTGAATCGGGCACATCACCCGTACGTGTGGGCGCTGACATCCGCGATGGCCCTCATCCCATTTAAATTGTGAGGCATCTTGCAGCGTACCTTTTTATGTCGGGAGGATGGAGGCATAGGATTAGCTGAGCGTAGTCGCCTAGCTGTGACGCGTGCGTAAGGCAGGGTGTAAGAGAGGTTGTTGAGGTGCGGAGGTTGAAGGTGGGTTTGCTTATTCCTATCTGTGCGAGCTATTGTGGGTACATCTCCACGTCACGTGCCGTGTACTGCAAGAGGACGCCCTAGCTGCTGTGACTGAGAATCTTAGCCTTCACTCTGGTCCGTGGACGAATCACCGCACGCGGTGAAAGTGTACAACTGATGTCATGGAATAGGGCCACATCTACTCCGTATGTGCTCTGACAATAAAGTGGAGAACCCGCGCTTCCAGAGTCCCCAGCCGCCAATAGTAATCCCATCAGCTCGACCTGTATTCTCATCGTCAATTCCCACTTCCCACAGCATCGCCATATCACAGCCAAAACGGCAGATCGATCCGCCACCACCACCACCCCCCATGCCAAGCCACCTGCCCTCATCCTTCGACTCGGACGAGTACGTACCACCACGACCAAGTTTGATCCCGCACCCAAAACCTCGCAAGCTCACGCGAACCTCTCCAGAGACTTCTACAATGAACGGCCCCTGCAGAAAGTAGTCCGAAAGCTCAAGGAGGAGCCCCTCGTCCCTCTCGGTAACGCCCAGTTCCCAACCCGCAATCTGTCCCTTCCTCGCACAGCGTGCTGACGTTCCCCTCCCTCCCCAGGAATCGGTCTCACGGTATTCGCCTTCGTCAATGCGTACCGCGCCCTCCGCCGCGGCGACTCCCGCCAGGCCAACAGGATGTTCCGCGCTCGCGTCGCCGCCCAGGGATTCACCGTCGTCGCAATGGTAGCAGGGAGCATGTACTACAGCGGGGACCGTCAGAAGACCAAGGAGCTTCGCAGGCTCAAGGAGGAGACGGACGCCGAGGAGAAGCGGCAGAGCTGGATTCGCGAGCTGGAGGCTAGAGATGAGGAGGAAAAACTTATGAGGGCGACGATGGAAGAGCGGAGGAGACAGAAGATGGATGCCGCTGCCGCGGTCGCAGCGGGTGAGGAAGGGCTTGCGCAGGGTACCGGCGGTGTGCTAGGGAAGATGGGCCTGTGGTCTCGGGGCCAGGAAAAGGCTGAGAAGGAGGCAGCAGCCGAGGCGCCCATCGCAGCAGGAACAGAGCGGCGTGAGAAGAAGAGAAAAGAGAACCCCAAGAGCTCATTGGGCGCCATCGGGGAAGCGTTGGCCAAGGAGAAGGAAGATGGATCGAAGAAATGAGAAGTTGTGCAATGATGTGATGAAGTTGGGCGTTTGTATCATGTATGGGAGGGATCCATATCAGTCTACTCTTCTTGATGTACAAACTTCCTTTCTAGAGGCATAATGTATTTGGTGTATTCTTTGTTTGTGTGTTCTCCTGATAAAGCCCTGAACACCCCGTCGACGCTAAACTGAACAATATTCATGAGTGTGCTACGCCATGGACCCGCCACTGCGATTCGCACCTACTAAGCCAGCCATTTCCAGCAAGGCCCGATCAGCTTCGATATCCCCAGTTCCCAAGTTGATCTTTCTTCTTGCTTCTGCCTCCCGCTCCTCCCACGCCCATCTCTCCGCTTGAGCCTTGGCCTCGCCGTCGCCCCCACATCCCCATACCTCCAACTGGTCGATTTCGAAGCGGTCTTGAAAGTCGTGTCTCCTCGAGATGCTAGTACGGAACGCCCCGCCCCGCGAGGTGTAGTCATGATTGAAGACACCGAACTCGAAGGAATCGTTCAGCAGCAGAGAGACTGCCCCCATGGAGTAATGCGTGTCCGTGCGAGAGGACTTTCTCGGTTTCGGGTGGGGAGCTCCGAATGACAAGCAAGGCTGGTTCCCTGGCGGTTTGGTAAAGGCCACATAGTCAGTATTGATGGTGGATGCAGGGAAAACGTCATGAACTGGTTCCAACTGAAACAAAACCGTTTCCGAGTCGCCAAAACATTCTCTGTGGGTGTGCCTCCATGGCTCGCGGACGTATACTCCAAACGTCACACGACCGCTTTTGGTGCCGTTCCTGAACCGTTTGGTGGGGAGGCTGTCGGCGAAAGACGATTCTTGGCCGCCGCTTGGAATTTCAGACAGTATGGTTCCGCTGACGAGGAGAATGGTCGGTGCCCGCCAATTAAACACTTTTGAGTCAAAGCTGCCCATCGAAAAGCCCGCGTCGTTTCCCGAGTACAATCGCCTTACTCTTCGAAATAACGATGATCCAGGAAGGAATAGCGATATTTGGGACAGCATGTGATCATTCAAGATGTCGCCCCTGTCAGACAACAAAGGCTGGGCCGGCTTGGGCGTAGTAGATTCGTTCTTTTTGCCAGTGTCACCTCGATGTTTCGAGAAATCGAGGTTGTTGGAAAATAGAAAGTGCTCGAAAAGTGCGTTGAAGCTGCGGAACAGGTTGGGAAACAGGGTGGGTATTACTGTCTTGAATCGGCTGTACCTGATGCCAGGCGTCGTCTCGACATCTATAAAGGCGGCCAGGATACATTCGGCCGTTGCTCGGAGCCGTTCGAGCTCGGTGCCCGAAACGCGATTGGAGTACTGGGACAGGCTCTCCTGCGCATCCAGTGGAGCAGCCAACAGTAGCAGCATGAGCAACTTCCGGAAGTTATCTGTCGGAACCATGGCACCGTGGAATTCTGGTGCGCCGCCCTGCTTGACGCCGGCGGCCTCGGTGATATCTAGCAGCTCGAATGCTGTGAGGACGAGGTCGTCGTCGTCGTCGTCCTCGTCTTCGCATGATTCGTCTTCCCCGGGCAGATCCACCGTGAAACCCGCGCCGCTGGCGCCCTTGGATGCGTCATCCGCGGGCACTGTCGGGGCTGGAGGCGCATTTACTTCTGAAGCCTTGCGATCATAGACGGCTAGGCTCTTGAAGATGAGCTTTGTGCGGTCCGTGGAGCCTCTCGCAAGTACACGCTTGTACCGCTCCGTCATGATGACAATGACCATGATCAGTTGTGGCAGCTCGAGAACTACGGGGGACTCTTGCAGAAAGGGGAATGCGCCTAAATAGGAGACCATCTGAAAGATGACGGGCGATGCGCCCAGGATGTCGGGAATCTCAAGGTAGCATGCGATGGTGTCTTCCTTGAGATAACGGACGGACCCCTGCTGATCAGCGAGGCTGTTGAAGACATCCTTTAGGGAGTAGAATTCAAGTGATGTGAAGCACTTGTCTTTGAACTTGGCAGCCTGTCCGTTGCGATCCAAGTCAGTTGAGCGTGGTCATTCTAGAAGAGTCTGGGTGGCATTCATTACTCACAAGCTCCTGCGCCAGGTCCGCGCGAGGCCGTCGGCGTAGATTGCCATCCGATTGACTCTGACCCATGGTGTAGGTGGTCAGCTAATCGCAAGACATTGCGTGCGTCGTAACAAGAGAACAGTTGTTGGATGCTCTTTGGATTCCCTTTCCTTGCATTCTCTTCCAGGTTGCATGCAGCCAAGGCAATAAATAAACAACTGTAGCACGGGAATCCGGAAGGGGCGGCGGCGCCACTTGCCTGCTGACATGTGCCGCAGCCAGCTAGCTGCTTCTCAAATACTACTCCGTACGGATTACTACCAGCTGTAATTCGCTTTCAGCACCGCTTCATTCTCCCTTTCATTGTTTCATGTCGCTCCAGTTCCAGTTCCAGTTCCAGTGCCAGTGTATTTTACTTTTCATTACGTGACAAGTCTGCTCGCAACTACACCGATTTTATCTTTCTGGTCCAGGTTTACTGCCCGCGCTATGTTGCAAATTATCTGAAGGCCGGCCTTGAAAGACAGTACGAAATTAATTTCCCTTTTCACCTTTTCCCCGTTTCCCGTTTCCCGTTTCCCGTTTCCCGTTTCCCGTTTCCCGTTTCCCGTTTCCCGTTTCCCCCTTTTCCCCTTTTCATTTCCCATTCGTAGCCTGTTCTTCACCCAGTATGCCTCGGAGGAATAATTCGCTTACAAATGCAAAACAACAAAACAAAGCAATAATGCCGTGCTGGGGCCCAATGTCGTGTGATATGAGCGCCATTTATTTACAGTCCATCCACTTCTTTCTCTGCAACTGACCGAATCAAGCGCTCATATTTGGTCTGGGCCTCTTGTTCTGGGTCTTGGAGTTTGACGGACAAGGAAGGGTGTACAGCTTTGTTGTCACGGCCTGTCGCCCAGAGCACACCTGGTTTTGGTGTAGAGTTTTGGTCCGTTTCTGGCTCAGACTTGGGCGTCGGGCTACTTGCTTTGGATTCTTCTACGGCGGCGATACCCTCTTCGGGGTCAAAGTCGGCACGCGGTAGTCTCATTGCCAACAGAACGTACTCTGCACGTGTCATATTGTCCATGACATCGTCCATGTAGCGCCGCACCTCGTCTTGGGGTGCCACCACTCTTGCCAGGTTCTCCAGATGCCGTCCGGAGTTGGTTTGTAGCCGAATGGTGACTGGCTGATAATAGTCTAGCTTTGGGTCCCCTCCATACTCTGAAGTGCTGCCTTTCCGTACAATGAGAAATGAGGCAACAACTTGCTGCCCTGACTGTGTTGGCAAAAATTCGAGAACGCTGTATTTTGGAAACAAATACCGGTCACCTGAGCCAAAGTCAAATACTATCGCCGAAATGTCGGGCCGATTCGCAAGCGGGGGGCCCTTGGATCGTAGAGCCTGTGCGTTACTTTGCTGAGCTGGCTTTGGCGTCTTTCCTTTCGGCTGGGGGCCACCAGGTACACCTGTGGCTGGTGCCCGTAGTGGTGAAGGGCCTTGAGCAGGCGCCTTTGGAGTAATTTTCGCGTCTCGGTGAAGCCTGTCGAGAATTTGCTTCAGATCGGTTGCGTCTGTAAAGCCAGGCTTTCCCTCAGCAATGCGGCGAATCATATCTTTGGTACGTTGGTCCTCAAGCGCCGTTTTTACCAGTAGCACAACCAAAGGATCGCTTCGCGGCGGTGGTCGTAGTTCCGACGATTTCTGGTTAGGGTTGGATGCTAAGACAATGTCCAAGATGGTTCGAACCTCATCTGCGAAGTACTTGACAGTGCGCCCATCCACGAGAAGTCGGTCGGCCGAAGGACCCTGCTGACCACCCCTCTGCCTGTATTCCGCATTGAGCTGGTCAATGATTTTCTGGAACTTGGCCAGCTCTCCATCTTTGGCTTCTCCAACGGCCACCCGTTTCATCAGATCGCGTAATTCAGGGTCTCTCGATGCTTTTTGAGCAAGCAGCGCAATGACTGGGTCGTTAGATGCCGGCTTGGCCGGCGCTGCCGGTGCTGCCGGTGCTGCCGGTGCTGCCGGTTTCGCGGGAGCACCGGCTGTAGTCACCGATTTGCCCAAAGCCGGCGACGAAGACTTATTCGGCGTGCCAGCTGGGCGAGGAGCTGCACTTTGTCCAGGCTGACCTTTCGGGGCCGGAGCAGCAGCTTGTCTCGGGGGGGGATTCGACATGGGTCGTGCAATGGGCTGTGGTGCCGCGGCAGGTTGAAAAGTTGCTTGTGCTGGCGAGGCTCGTGAAGGAGCAGAAGCAACCGCGCTGCTTGGCGGGGCTGCGGTTTGGGGAACTATGCTTGAGGGCTGCGGAGACAGGCTATGAGACACTCCAGCTGCCGGCTGTTGTTGTTGGGACGCAGGCGCAGTCGCAGAAGTTGGCTTGGCTTTAGTTGTGATTTCAGGACGAGGGGACATTGCCGGGTTCGCAGGTACAATGCTCGATGCAGGAGCCGGTTCTGGAGCAGGCTGGATGGTTGACACTGAGGCAGTGCTCACCGATGTTTGTGGACTTGTTGGCGGCGCATTTACCGAGGATGCGGGAGCTGAGATTGCCACTACAGGGGAATTCAGTGTTGTAACGGGCGACGCAGTGCTTGCTGGCAAAGGGGCTGAAAGACTTGGTATTCCTGCTGGAGTGGCCGCAGCAGATGTTGTGCTGGCTGCGGTGGGAACCGGTTGAGGAGGCATGGCCCCATTGTGAGGGCCATATTGAAGCACAGGCCGTGCAAGAGCCGATGAGGTATGTTGAGATATGGGCGGCGCTTGTACTTGAAGTGATTGCTCAGCTCGCGGAAGCGTTTTCATCTGCTGCTGAGGCTGTGATTGCGTCGATGCCGGGAGCTGTGACGATTGTGTTTGTTGGGCATCACCAGACGATTGCTGTTGCGGCTTTGGATTAAATTTCTGCTGTTGGTGAGGTAGTAACTTCGACGTCTTGACAGCAAACATGGTTGCCTCAACAATATGCGGCTCAATGGTGATTGTGACGGCGCCAACTTTCATCATGCTGTCCTTTGGAGGATTATTGGGATCCTCCTGTAGCACGCCTTTTCGCTTGTGCGGTTTCGTCCAGAATTTTTCAAACAAGCCTTCGCTAATCCATTTTTGCCGCGACCTTGCAATCGACTCGGACAGAACGCCACTGCAAGAAGATGAAGCGTTAGAGACGGGAGAGCCTCTCTTAAGAGGATGAGGACATCAACTTGCCTTTCCGTCAGCGATTGGTATTCTTTACCTGACAGGTCCGCGGCCTGGGCCTCTTCGACAGTAGGGAGCGGCTTTCCCACTTCAATGGATTTAGGTAGAGGTGGAGGCGGGGTTGGAGGCGGTGGCGGTGGTGTAGGTTCTCGAGGGGGATGTTCGACGACAGCTGGTGTTGATGATCGCCCGCGAGTTGTGACATTCCTTCTCTTTGCTGCTTGCTCCTGACGAGCCGCAGCTCTCGGGGGCAGTTTGCGCTTCCTCTCCATCCCAAGCGGCGACACAAAAGCGGAGCAGTGAAATTATGACAGTCGAATTAGTCGGACGACGACGACAAGAAAATCATTGTCAGTGTGCCATGGGGCTCTCGATGCTCGCTGCTGGCACGAATTACGTGGGAAATAAAACGACTTTTTCGAATCGGCGATGTTTGGTTTGTTTGACAGGACGAAGGAGGCAAAGCTGAGCTGAGCTGAGCTGAGCTGAGCTACTGCAAGTTGGCCAGGTCTACGATGATTCAGCACGAGGAACTGAATTGCAGACCACAAGGATGACCTGGAGACGACAAGTAGAGGGGTCTGAAGAACCAAAAACCTGGCGCGTGTGATGAGTCGCCCAGGAGCTGCAGTAGTAGCCGATACCAGCACCCCGATCAATGCTCCAGTTTGTCGCCGAACTGAGGCAGCGCCGACCTCAAGATGGAGAGATTCGCAAGTTGTCAATCAGACGTGTGGGCTGGTGGCCGTTGGATCTGTGGTTCGACCAGACAGACGGAAGGTTGGAAGGTTGGAGATGCTGGGGGCTGGGCTGACTAATAACATCGGCCGCCACCAGAAAATTACACCGGGCTGGTGGTGTTTTGGTGTTACACGACTAGTCTCCAGCGGGGCTTCCGTGCTGCAGCTGGTCTTACACGCGAGCAATCTCGGATATAAATCCAGCGTCCAGCTTTGTTCCAGCGTTGTACATGTTGTTGTGATTCATTTCTGCATTCAGCTTTCAACAGCGCCTCGACGACTTCATTGCTGGCACCATGGCTCGGTCGCTAGTGCAGACAGCGTCGTTGGCGGTCATCGCCCCCTTGGCGCTTTATGCCGTGTTTTGGTCGCTTGCCGCCATTCCCTTTTTCCAACGACAGTGAGCACTGAGTATTTTCTTGGATGATCAAGCGGGGTTCCATTGCATTCTTGGCAATGCGTCTGACGGTTCAACCTCAGCTTCCTGTACGCGCACAAGTTCAACACCTTGTTTTGGTCCGATGTCAATGAGCCTGAGAGATGGGGATTCGAAAGTAAGTCCGCGTCTGTCTTCTTGGCACACGATTTCCATGGCTCGCGTGCCACAAGACTCATCTTCTGGCGAAATCACCTGACACTTCCGTCTCAGAGCATCAGGTAGCTCCCTTCTACCTACATACGCCTGATGACAAGCACATCTACGCTTGGCATGTCTTGCCCTTACCCCTTTACCATGAACATGAGGCCCAGATCATCAGGGGTGCTTCCTCAGAGGCAGCCCCTCATGATATTACTGCGACTGAGTCTTTCCGACTTCTCAAGTCCGATCCTAATGCAAAGCTGATATTGTATTGTAAGTGTGACTGTTTGTCTCTCCCAAATCATCTCAAGCTGACCGTTTGCTCACTCAGTCCATGGGGTGTGTCTTTCTGTGCTTCTCTGCTTCTCGAATTGCTTTAGGAAAGCAATGACTGAAATTGCTGACTTTCGAGCAATAGAACGCCGGACATGTGGCTCAGATGTACAGGGCTGACAGCTATCATTCCCTGACGGACATGTCCTCCTATCACGTCATCGCCATCGATTACCGAGGATACGGCCACTCCACAGGAGTCCCCAATGAGGAGGGTCTCATTCAGGATGCAGAAACTCTAGTCGAGTGGGCTACAAAGGTAGCAGGTATACCCTCGAATCGAATTGTTTTGTTTGGTCACAGTCTCGGCACGGCTGTAGCCAGTGGTGTGGCCGAGCGATATACGAACAAGGGAATCGAATTTGCAGGCATGGTTCTCGTGGCAGGGTTCAGTGATCTTTCAAATCTCCTCACCGGTTATCGTATAAGTGGAATCTTCCCTGTCATTGGGCCTTTAGCTGCCTGGCCATCTGCTGTAGAACTTCTGAAAGGGGCTGTTGTAGACAAGTGGCAGTCGGCTGATCGATTGGCCAGCATTGTCCGCCATACTAAAACGAGGCTGCGGCTTGAGTTGGTCCATTCTTACTATGACCAGGATATCCCATGGCAGCATCAAGATTTGCTGTTTCAGGCCGCAGCTAATGCGACAACTGCTGGGCTCTCGCAGCAAGCCTTTGACAAGTTCAAGGAGGGTATCACGGAAGTGCGACCCGGCAAAGATGGGTTCACCGCTACTGTGAAAGCTAACCCAGATACCGTCATCCGACAAGAATTGGTATTACATGGTGGTGAGCGTTGTTTCCACGACTCCTTGCCGCCGACCAGCTTGGAGAGTTTTTGACACACTAACAGGATTTCAGGTCATAACCAAATTGTTTCTTCATCGGCGGTTTTGAGGGCAGTCATGAGGTGTTTTGACGGGAAATGAATTCTTTGTCGTTAGTTTTCTCATATTGGGCTAGACTGCCTCTGAAAAAAAAAATTGTATGCCTCAGACTAAGTGTTCATGGCCATTCTGTTCAAGAGACCAGCTGGCTCCTGAGATGAATTGAATCTGCCTCAAAGCAGTCCACAGCGCAGCTGTAGCGGGATGGCAGCGTCAGGCATATGCAGTGCAAGCTCTGAACATAAGGCCACGATATAGTAGTACATACCTTGTAGCTTACTAATCTTTCCCAGGCATATGTACATATACTTATTATGATAGATATTTCCAGAGCTTCAATTCAGATCCTCGACCCCGCAGTCCCTGCCTGGAAACCCCCCCACTATCCCGCCACCAACAAAATAGCTTGCCCCAGCGTCAAACCAACACCACCTCCCACCTCTTCTCGACGTGCAAGGGCAGAAACCCGTTCCGCGCTGAACCATGCCAACTGAGGAGTCCAAGCCCGTCGAGTCCGTCGTTGACGAGGGCAAGAAAGTTGGCGACGACGCCGCTGAATCCCGAACAGAAGAAGACGAGCCCACGACCACAGAGGGCCCTGCGAGCGCATCGACGTCGAGCAAAAAAAAGAAGTCCAAGTGCAAGAAGGTCAAGCGGCTCTTGTCGGCCAAGTCGGAACAAGAAAAGCACGATGAAGGCGTCAAGAAGGCAATTGATGGCCTCTCCTCAGAGCAGATGAAGGAGCTGGCGTCGCTCAACCCGGGTCTCATGCAGGAAATTGCCACACAATTTGGAACCTCGAATCCCTCACCAGACCAGGTTGCCACGATGCTCAAGGGCATGAACCTTTCGGAGATCATGACGGGACTGGCAGCCAGCGGCAAGAACGTCAAGGACATGGGTGCTTACAAGTTCTGGCAGACGCAGCCGGTGCCCCAGTTTGGCGAGGAGGGCAAGAAGCTTGAGGAGGGCCCGTTGAAGATCCAGACCGTCGAAGAGATCGACAAGGAGCCGCAACCATTGGTGGCGGGCTTTGACTGGGTGACTGTTGATCTGACTGACGACGGCGAGATGAAGGAGGTGTACGAGTTATTGAACGGGCACTACGTCGAAGACGACGAGGCCATGTTCCGCTTCAACTATATCCCTGAAGTGCTCAGATGGTAAGAGGGAGTTGAAAGAGAATCTTCCCATGCTGAAAGTACAAGAAAGCTAAACATTTCCCTTGACAGGGCCATGATGGCACCGGGCTGGCAACGCAAATACCACATTGGTGTACGAGCCACTGAATCTCGTAAACTAGTAGCCTTCATCTCCGCAGTACCCGTCAACATTCGCGTCCGCAACAAGACTTTCACCACGTCCGAGGTCAACTTTCTCTGTGTGCACAAGAAGCTGCGTGGGAAGCGTCTCGCTCCTGTGCTCATCAAGGAGGTCACACGCATCAGCAATCTTGACGGTGTCTGGCAAGGCTTGTACACGGCGGGCGTCGTGCTGCCCCGACCTGTCAGCACATGTAGATACTACCACCGGGCGTTGAACTGGCCCAAGCTGCATGGCTGCGGGTTCAGCCCATTGCCACCAGGCAGCAAACCACAGTATCAGGTCCGTAAATACGCCGTGCCGGATGGCACGGCAACCAAGGGCCTGCGCCCAATGCGGGAAACAGACGTGGATGCAGTGGTGTCGTTGTTGACGCGCTACCTGGCGAGGTTCGACATGGCGCCGGAGTTTACCGCCGAAGAAGCCAAACACTGGTTTCTCCCCAAGAAGGATGTCAAGCAGGTAATCTGGTCTTATGTCGTCGAGGTAATTACCAGCTCTCCCTTTGTGTCAGCTAAACTGGGTTGGTTGTTCTTGCTCTTCTCATATGCTAATGCATTCGCCAACAACTGAAATAGGACACTGACAAAAACATCACCGACTTCTTCTCTTTCTTCTGCGTCGAATCATCCATCATCAAGAACAATGAAGTCCTCCGCGTTGCCTACCTCTTCTACTACGCTACAGAAGCTGGACTCACCACCACCCCTGATAAGCCTGCGCTCAAAGCGAGACTCAATGCCCTCATCCACGATGCCCTCATTCTGGCCAAGAAGGCCAAATTGGATGTGTTCAATGCCTTGTCCCTGATGGACAACGGCTTGTTCTTGGAGCAACAAAAGTTTGGCGGGGGCGACGGTCAATTGCACTACTACCTGTTCAACTACCGGGCGAATCCGATTGCGGGTGGTGTGAATGCCAAGAATCAGCTTGACCAAGATCACTTGAGTGGTATCGGATTGGTGATTCCGTAGGGGAAAGTCGCGAGGGTCATCAGTCTGCGAAGCCGCACCAGTAGAGAAAGTAACCGGCAAAGATGAGTGGCTGTGGCTAGCCACGCTGGTGTGAGACTCGAAGCCCCGTATTCACTTAAGCCACTGCACGGAGTAATAGAAAACAAAAGTGAGCTAGTCTAAGGAGTCTGTATATAGACAGCAGCCTGGCTCGTGATATTCCTCCTTTTTCTCTTACGAATCGTCATCCAACGCGCCATCTGCCACTTACGGTGGCACAGTAGAGAGGTTCGGCAAAACGCTGCCACGTCGAAAAATCGAAAAACCCCGTATTTGCGATTTAGGATAACTACGCATAATAGATGCACCTAAAAGCAAATCTATATATGAATCCTAGAAAGAAAAGTATTAAAAATAGTATAGTATAAAATAAGATTAAGCTAATTAGTTAGTCAGCCAGCCAGTCAGTCAAGTCGGTCAGCAATTCAAGCAAGTCAGTGCAATTCAAGCAAGTCAGGAGGTCATTCAGTCGGTCAAGCAAGTCAAGGAGGGGCTATAGGTAGTCTATAGCCCTATAATATGATGGTATAATCTAGCATATGATTGGCATATGCTATTCTGCCATTCAAAAGGCTCCACCCTGGGTACCGAGACGAACTTTAGTAACCCCGGCAGGCCCTCACCATTCAACATCGTCGAGCTGCAGGCGGCGACAGCTTAAAAACGACAACGTAACTTCATACGACCTCAAAATCCCAGTCGTTGCATGCTGAACTCGATTTGATCGCTCTGCACACCATGCTTGAAAGGTAGACACAGACATGTGGCCCACGACTCCTTCGGTCGACACCCTCACACGGCCACGTGTCGCCGTGGCTGCTGTCTCTGTGGTCGCCGCAGTAAGTCTGGGATACTACGCTTGGCAAACTAGACACGATGGTGGCCCTCCTCGAGAAACTCCCAGCGGCGCACCCCGCTTGCATAGAAGCAATGCCGTTCGTCGCTCGCGTCCCAGGACGGCAACAGAAGATCGGAGCTCCTCCCCATCCGATACCCCCGGCGATGAGAATGTCGACTCGACAAACACAAACCTGCGAGTGCCCGCGGATGCAGAAACCGTCGTGGACATTGACAATGTCGATGACTGGTGGAACGGCAATTCGGACTTCCAGCCTGCGCAACGAGCTGGTCATAATATCGTCAACCTGCTTTTCCGAGTATCCGAGGACAATGCCAGGAGGAATGGATGCGTTCACAGAGGATGCCAATGTAACTCATGTGGCATGGTTCCAATACGCGGAGTCCGATATCGATGCGCGAACTGCGCCGACTTTGACCTATGCGAGACTTGCGAGGCTCAGGGGGTACATATCAAGACTCATGTATTCTACAAGATCAAGGTTCCTGCACCGCCGTTCGGCCCAAGACAGATGCAACCAGTGTGGTACACTGGTGATCCAGACAATTGCCGGCGCAGTCTCCCACGCGGCCTACTATCGCGGCTGTCGAAAGATACGGGGTTCGAGCGGCCAGAGCTAGAGGCTTTCTGGGAGCAATGGACGTACATGGCGAATACGGAATGGCGGGATGATCCAGACGAGTTGTGCGTGGCCATGGATCGCAAGACATTCGAACGCTGTCTGGTCCCGACCGGAGGCTCTCGGCATGCGGCACCAAACCTGGTCCACGACCGCATGTTCTCCTTTTACGACTCCAATCATGATGATATCATTGGCTTCTCCGAGTTCTTACACGGCTTATCCTATCGAAAGAGAAAAGACAAGCTGAGAAAGGTGTTTGAGGGGTACGACATTGACGGTGATGGATATGTCAATCGTAGAGATTTCCTACGCATGTTCAGGGCTTATTACGTTTTATACAAGCAGATGCACAAGGATATTCTCGATGGGTTGGAGGACCAGCTTCTCGCTAGTACCGAGGCGCAACAGCTAGTATCGAGTCGACAACCGCTGAGCAGCCTCTTCGGTCGGGAGGGAAGGATCCCTCCGGGTGATTCGAGTTCACGATTCGAGGGGAAAACGCATCGAAGAGATGGCAGTGTCGAAGTGGCCGACGGCTACACGGGAGCATTCACGGACAATCGTGGGGATACAGCGACCAGAGAGGATATCTTGGCCAGTTTGTTTGCCTACGACACGGAATCTCGTCCCCGCCGGCTGATGGCGAGGAACGACACGGACACCAACTGGCGCACGGTGCGACGGGTAAGCGGGGGAGACTTGGACAGAGCTTACTGGTCGGCTTTGCTGGACCCACCAAGTACTCTGGAGGAAATTCCCAACATCTTCAACACCAATAGACAGGCGAGTGAGGATGAGGCGGGTGATGGTGACGGTGACGGTGACGGTGATGGGGGTGAGGATGAGGAAGATGACGAGGGAGATGATGCCGAGGCCCCGCAGATTGAGGGATCAGGCCGCACATATAGCGAATCGAGAGTTCGAGCCGCAGCGCGAAGCCGCAAACTGGCCCCCAAGCTGGAAAAACAACGTCGAGATATGGCGCGAAAACATCTTCATGACCGATGGAAGAGACGCCAGTTCTACCTGGATGAAGAAGAGGGTGGCAGGGCTCCAGATGATTGGGAAAACGATGAAGATGTCCTTGCTAACATCAATCGCATGACGGAGGAGTCCAAATCATCTGAGCCGTCGCCCTTGACGACTCGATCGCGGTCCAGCTCCAAAGTTCGATTTGCCGAGGACGCGGATGACCTGGACATTAGATCGAACCCTTCAACCTCGTCCAGAAGTGTGCCGGAGCGCTGGGGTGGCATGGACGTCCCCGATGCGGAAAGGGATGCCGGCAAGGAAATCTTGTACCAGGTGACCCAGCAGGCCTTCAACGAACTACTCGACACGATATTCAAAAAGGCCGAGGATCTGGCCATCACAGCGGCAGAAACAGCAGACGACCGGGAAAAGTACAGGACCCAGATTGACACCATTGAGCTAGTGCCCGACAATGCCGCCACCGACTCGAAGGAGTCGAAGGAGCCTGGCGGGAACCCTGCAGGACAAAAGGCCGTGTCAGAAAAGTCCTTGGAAGACCTGCTAGCTGAGACTGGCTATGCCGTAGTGCCAGACGAGCCACGGAATGCCGTTGAACTCGATGGCCCGGTGGAAATCGTCCACGAAGGGCATTCGGACGAAGGGCATTCGGACGACGGCGACGATGCCTACAGTCACATCATCTACGAACAAGGCGAAGAGGTTGGAGAAGACGCAGAGGCAGCGGAACGTCGCGACCCGACCTTGCCGCAGTTCCGTCCAAACACGGTAGCAGAAGCCAACGCCAGGTCCACGGGCAAGACGCATCCGCCGCCGCGAACATCATCTCGCACCACTCAAAGCCCGACGGCGGCAGAACCAGCTGACGCCACCCTCCGCTACTGGAAGCAACTCACAGTTGCAGAGGCACAAGCCAAAGAAAGAGGCGGGTGGGGTCGCCTCAGCTTCGCCGAGTTTGAAGAAATCTACAAGAGCCAAGAAGATGTTGGAAACAGATTAGACTACCTGGGCAGCTGGATCGACTTTTGTATCCCTTAGGACAGGAAACGGAAGCGTCTCGCGTAGAGTAAGTAGCACACTGACTGGAGAAGTTGATAGTGTACAAAAGTGTAAAGTATAGAAACGTTTTTTTACGAGCGTAAAGCACAGGCAGGAGGAGGGAGAGTTATCCCCAGCATAGTAATGAGCATGGCGGTTCAAATATCAAGACTTGCGATGACAAGCTTCCATTGAGTCGTTTTATTCTTATCCGAGATGAGATGCAGCTCTCATCACTGGATAATAAATAGCCTTCTACGGAGCACACTCGCATGTCAATTGTCTCCCTTGCTGGGGTTATACCAACTATCCCTGCCGATCCGCCGCGTTGGCCGCAACCATTGATGAAGAAGAAAAGGAAAAGAAATTGATGAGATGACAGTAATTCGTTCCCCAGCGCCGCTTATTCAGCTTGGTCATCTATTGAGTAGTATTCGTCTCCCCATACCCATATCGCAAGTCCATTTCTGACGGGCTCTCATCGACATGAGCTATCCCACACCAATCAATCTCCTAGCTCTATCACATGTTAGTCCGGCCCAATGACAACTAGCCCACCCCCCAAAAAAATAAAAAAAGTACACACCATTATGAGCCACATCGCCGCCAGAAAGAAAACCAGGGCAGAAACATCCTCATTATAATCGGTGCACAACAACAACACAAGTAGAAGGCTACTCCAAATCACGAGAATTGGGCCCTCCAGCATCGCAAATCGGGGTGAATCTGTAGACATTGAAGGCACGAGGCCTGTGACCCGGGTTAGCAGGCTTCTGTGGTGAACGACGAGGTATACGACTGTTTGTAGCGGAAAGGGGAATGGAAAGAAAGGGACAGAAGATTCATGACGGACAGGGCAGAGGGCCCAGAGATGGACTGACTGACTCTTGGGGGTCTGCGGCTCGCGAGTGCGGACGCTGGGCACGAAGCTACGGGGAGATTGGTGGCTCGTCGAATTCAGGAAGGTCCGGCATGGAACTTGATGTAGTTATTCGGGATAAGCTCGCGTCCGGCATGGAACTCTGGCTGGCTGAGACGAGGTTGGGTCGTGTGCGTGGTGTTGTTTGCAAAGGAAGGAAGTGCCTGGGATTCCGGTCAGGACTCACGAGGACAAGCTGTTTCGAACCCGAGAACGAGGACTTGCCATCTTTTCGCGGCATCCAAGAGGGTTTCGCTTGACTTTTTTGGCCAATCATTAAGTCCCAAGCGTAGAGTTACCGTAAAAGTCACTTCTTCTTCACCAACTTCACACACTGACTGACACCATCATGCCCCCCCTGCGAAAAGAACAACTTGTGTCAACCAAGCAACGTGTCCGCACCGAGACAGACTTTTCACATGCCGCTTTGTCCTGCCCCAAGCCCTGTGTTGACTTTTTTCCATGCAGGCCGCGAGGCTGACTTTTCGTGCGCAGAGTCTATTGTGTGCGAGTTGAGTACGCCGTCATGTTTCGGTCGATTTTCAAAAAACCATAAAAGGAAAAAAAAAAAACTTATTTTTTCCCCTTACAACCCAGATGTCCCTTACAACCCAGATATCCCTTACAACCCAGAAATCCAGAAAGTGCCCGAGTTCCTCTCCGCATGGCTTGCGCTTGAACGACAACGATGTGCGGCTCTGCAACGGCCGCAACGCTGCTCGGACGACAATGTCATGAGATGAAGAGAGATGATGGGAATGGCAACACTTCACAATTCCCTGATGAGCCATCCATCCACAAGAAGAATAAACTTCTAATCACTGTGTACAAGCTTTCGTCAAAAATGACCGTCCCTGCAGCTTAGTGACGCCAATAGTCTATTTGAAAGACACTGCCCCAAAGCATATGTCCTCGTACCTCGTCTAGTGGTTTCCGCCCGCGTCCTTCCTGCCGTCGCCAGGTCAGTGTCCGACATCCTCCCGCAAAAAAGAGTTCCTGGGGAAATTTCTGTAAAGCATATTCTTCTTTTCCCCCTATTAAAGCCCGTCGTGGTGGCTGACGTCGTCGCGTAGCGCCAAAGTCAAGCACTTTTGCCGACACATACACGGTACACAAACATCTTTCACGCATCATTAGCGAAGCCCGACAAAATCATAAACATCGAGCGACTAAACTCTTTTTCTTGGATTTTACTATAAGAAGGACCTGTTTCTCCCTCTCTTCCTTCCTTCCCCCTTTCTTTCCCAACTCACGCCAGTATCATCAGCACAAGCCCTTCTTCTCACATAATAAGGCCCTTCTTCTCACATTTTAAAGCCCTTCTCACATATTAAACCACCTCTCACTTATTAAACCCCCAGAATCACAAACAACCCGCCACCCTCCTCACATACAAGCAAGCCTACCAAAATGGCCTTTGCTTCCTATCCCGCTGGTTCTTCAACCAACTTTATCGACCTCACGGGGTCTTACGATGGCGGTGTTCATTTCCCGTCCCAGGAGTATGTACCTGGACCCCAGGAGTATGTACCTGGATCCCAGGCGGCTGGGACCTTTGTGGTCCACGGGCTGTTGAACCCTGCGATGGTTCTTCAGACCCCTATGGTGTGCCTCGTACACGGGGATCATCATACTAGCAAAGTAAGTTTCTCCCGTTCTTTTATATGCTGTCCTTATTGTTGTCCCTGTTATTGTCCCTGCTGTTGTCCCTCCTGTTGTCACTGTTGTTGTCACTGTTGTTGTTACTGTTGTTGTCCCTGTTGTTGTCACTGTTGTTATTCCTGTTTGTTTCCCTATTTCCTTCCCTATTTCCTTCCCTATTTCTTTCCCTATCGCTGTCCCTATCGCTTTCCCTATTGTTTTTACCATTGCTTTCCCTATTGTTTTTACCATTGCTTTCCCTAATGTCTTTACTATTTCTTTCCCTAATGTTTTTACCATTGCTTTTCCTATCGCTGTCCCTATCGCTGTCCCTATCGCTGTCCCTATCGCTTTCCCTATTGTTTTTACTATTGTTTTCCCTACTACTTTCCCTACTGCTTTTCCTATTGCTTTTCCTATTACTTTTTCCGTTGCTTTTCCCGTTGCTTTTCCTATTGCTTTTCCTATTGCTTTTCCTATTGCTTTTCCTATTACTTTTCCTATTGCTTTTCCTATTGCTTTTCCTATTGCTTTTTATATTACTTTTCCCATTGCTTTTCCCATTGCTTTTCCCGTTGCTTTTCCTATTACTTTTCCTATTACTTTTCCCGTTGCTTTTCCTATTGCTTTTCCCGTTGCTTTTCCTATTACTTTTCCTATTACTTTTCCTATTACTTTTCCCGTTACTTTTCCTATTAATTTTCCCGTTACTTTCCCCGTTGCTTTTCCCGTTGCTTTTCCCGTTGCTTTCCCCGTTGTTTTCCCTATTGCTTTTCCTGTTCTTTTTCACTCTGTATCGAATACAAAAGCTAACATCCTCTTAGATTTGGCATGATAAGCCGGATGGCGGAAGAGGCTGGGCCTCCTTCTTCCTGTCCAAAGGCTTCCAAGTCATGGTCATCGACATGCCGGGCAACATAAACTGCCAAGTGTCCCCAGAGGCCGTGGCTTCGGCAGGACTGCCATTGCAGAGAGTCGACGACGGCATCGTCCAGCATGAGCTCGTTGCTCCGGAAATGTCGCCCGTGACGGGATGGAAGACGTCAGCTCTTCACCGTCGATGGCCAGGTCATCTGGGTGATGTCGCCTTTGATAACTACAAGGGCATGACCAGCCATATGCACATGTCAAGAAGGGATCGACAATTCCTCGGCCAAGACGCCCTCGTCACCCTGCTGGGGATGTACAATCGGCCCACGATCCTCGTCGGAGAAGGAACCGGAGCCACCATGTCTTGGCTGGCAGCAGACATGGTCCCGCATCTCGTCCAGGCAGTTGTTGCCGTCGAGCCTTACGGTCCACCAGGAGGCAGTCCCAAGATCCGGTACAGCAACGGCGCACTGTTGGGCAACGGCCGGCACGTCGGGTCTGTCGTCCACGCAATTCCCGGCAAGAGACCGTATGGTATCTCTGATGTCCCTCTCACCTTCGACCCCCCCTTACCCCTGAGCGGAGACGCCAACGGCGGCATCGTGGCCCCGTTGAAGCTATTCCCGACCCTGATGGACCTCTCCAACACCATCTACCTCTTGCAGCAAGAGGACGACCTCGTCCAGATCGGACACGATGGCCAGCTACTGCCTGAGTCATCCGAGCCAACAGAGCCGCGACAACTGGTCCAGCTCAAGAAGGTGAAGGCCCACCTTGTCGTCACTGCCGAAGCCAGTCAACACTCCCAGTACGACGGAGCCACTGTTGCCTTTTTGAGACAGGCCGGCCTTAACATACATTGGATGAGGCTGGAGGAGCACCGCATTTCCGGGAACGGCCATCTCATGTTCCTCGAGATGAACAGCGATGTGATTGCAGAGCACATCCTATGGTGGCTTGGGTCCACAGTCGAGGGTGTCGTCGTGCCGCCTGCGCAATGACGACGGAGTTGGGATTGTGGAGTTGGGAAAAAGTTTTGATGCCTTTGGGCCTGGCGTTTGCATGGTATGGGATTCAGCGACTGTTTATTTTGGGGGGAGGACATTGACGGGGTACGCAACATTTTATTTGATTTGATTTCAATACAAGTTTTGATTTCTTTTTCAAGGAATTTCATCCACTGTAGTTTGTCGTACCTGCTGTTGTGACTGTGATTTAGATTCTTGTCGTAGAAGTAGAAGTCCAAGGGTGCATGTGATAGGCTCATGGCCCATCATCATTCACGCACCATGGAATACACAAAACACGCGTTCGCTGGCAAGCTGTTGAAACACGAGATACGCTCTCGCACGGACACTTTGTCCGCCAAACACCGTAAGCCACCGCAACACCGACGACGGCATGCGACTTCTCTTGAGTCTTGAGTCTTGACAACCAAAGCAAACCGGCTCAATCTCCTCCGAGCAATTGAATACAGAGGCCCCCCAGTTTTACCGTTTTACCCGTTTTACCCACATCTGCTAACAGGGCAGGCAGGGTTCGTACCTTTGTTGTCTTGTTTGGTTTGTCGCCGTTACAGCGCGCTGACTAAAACACGCATTTTGATTGGTCAATTGGCAACGCCAACACCATGATTCGTGAAGAATTGGCTTGCTTATATGAAGCCATGGGTATAGATAGCTTCCATTCTTAGAAGAAGAAGAAGAGAAGACGTCCCGCCCTATTTCTTTTCATCTTTATATTTTTCCAACGTACACTGCTGGCTATAAATATCATGAAACCACTGCATCTGTAAACAAGACCTTTTCTTCCCCTGTCCCGATACTTTTCCCATGACGGCCACCACCAAGATGCCCACGGAATCATCCCCCCTCCTATTACCAGACCCTCGCACCGAGCAGCCCTTTCCAACAGCATACGACTCCAAATCCATAGACAGCTCATCCTCGCTATCCAGCACCTCGTCGCGCTTCGACTACGGCGACGTCCTGCGCGACGTAATCATCGGCTTCTCAGATGGTCTCACCGTCCCGTTCGCCCTCACAGCCGGCCTCTCCAGCCTGGGCAGCACCAAGCTCGTCATCATGGGCGGCCTGGCCGAGCTCTTCTCCGGCATGATCTCCATGGGCCTCGGGGCCTACCTGGCGGCCGTCACGGAGCGGGACACGTACTCGTCCCAGGAGGAGAGGGAGGACGCCCACAACGCCGCCTGCCTGCCCGAGGAGCGGCGCTCGGAAATGTACAACATCCTCGACAAGTACGGCGTGTCGAGACGGGCCGCGGCGCCGCTGGTCGACGAGCTCTGCGCGAACCGAGACCAGTGGGTGCGCTTCAAGATGGACTTTGAGCTGGGCGTGGAGGAGCCCAGTGTCCACCGGGCGTGGATCTCGGGACTGACCATGGGGCTGAGCTACTTGGTCGGAGGGCTGGTGCCCATGATCCCGTACTTCCTGCTCGGGGACATCCGGGACGCCCTGCTGGTGTCCGTCGCGGTGACGGTCGTCATCCTGCTGGCCTTTGGGTACGTCAAGAACTACGTCGCGATCCGGAACCACAGGGCTGGGCTGTGGGGCGCGGCGCAGACGCTGGTCATTGGCGTTTTGGCCGCCGGTACGAGCTACGTCATTGTCAAGGGCTTGGATAGGCGCGGCGACGTCTGAGGTTGTTCAAGCTGGAGTTGTGTGTTTTTGAATCTTTTTTTTTTTTTTTTTTCCTGGTTTGCAATCTTTTCGACATGGGCGCCGCGCGGCGTTGGGGTTCATATCACACTTGATTATCTCAGCTGTTAATTGATTTTGAAGGGCGAATTTGTTTCGCAATCCTTTGCTTGTCGACTCCTCGGGGTTCGGATCCCTATTTTGGCGTCCACGTTTTTGTTATTGGTCCAACTGTATAGTACCATGTTGTATCAATGCGGTCGGTACGGAGTACTGGCCTCATGAAAACCCCATCCTGCTGACCCAGTTCAAACGTCCATTTCTCACCACAAAATGCATTCTCAAAACAGGAACTGTATGTAGCGTTGCTATTCTCATCTTTTTTTTTTTTATCTTTTTTTTTTTTACAAGCGCAAGTCATTTTCGAAAAGGTCCAATCTCAAGCACCATGGTGTCTCAGCTTCCTCACCCAACTACAACACACCCAACAGTATCCATCATCATCCAACACCAAACATGCTCCCGGCGCGGCCGACTACCATCACCATTCCTGTTCCTACACCGGAGACACAGCCTCCGCCACATCATCCTTCATATCCGGCACCCACCCCTTCGGCCGCTCACTGCCCCTCACGACCAGCCCATACCCCAGCCTCTCAACCTTGTTGACGCTCTGCCTCGCCGCCTCCATCTTGCTCCTGTAGTCCTTTGTCGGAACCTCCCGCAACAGCTCGAACGCGCACCCCAGCTCCTGAATGTCCGCCAGTATCGTCCTCCCGTCCGCGCCACCGAGCATCTCGCCGTTCTGGGCCGTCGTCACCGTCGCAAAGCGCATCAATTCGCCAAAGAGGTCGAGAACACCGTACATGTAGTCGCCTGGCGTGAGCGCAATGTCCGCGGGGATAGACTCCTGCGTCTCCTCGGGCGTGATGAGCCGCTGGTGGCGCAGGTAGTGCATGAAGGACAGCGCTTCGATGAGCTCCTCGAGACATCGTAGCGGCCAGGTGTATCTGTACCTGTTGATCGAGGTCAGGTCCGGGGCGATGGATTCCAGAAGCTTGGTGATTTCCGAGAGCCGCGTTGCGATGTCCTTTTCTGTGGAGGGCGGCGGGTCCCGGTTGAGGTGTTTGACTCTGCCGGGGGGGCAGATTAGTTTCTTGCGTTTTTTCAAATCGTGGGATTTACTGAGTGAGATTGGACTGTACCGTTGCAGTGCGAAGATGCTGTGAAATTGGTACAGAGAGTTTAGTTTCTTTTTTTTTTTTTTTTCTCTTTCAAATCCTTTTCGGCCGCGTATAACTGAGACCATGATGACGCGAGAGACATCTCACATTTTTTTGCTCTGGGCAGTCACGTCCCTTGATGCCTTCACTATCCTCTCCCGCCTGTCGTGGTGCTCGTCGAGTTCGTCTCGAAAGGTTTCAAACATGGCGTGGAAGCGCCCGCGAGGCAGGTCCCCGGCCGGCTTGGAGCGTGCATTGCCGTCTCGATCTCGCTTGATGCCTCCAGACATGGCTCTTGCTTATGCTTCTTTTGCGACGGCGTGTGTGTGTAATGGATATGAAGCGTTGTGCGTGTGCTTTCTTAACCTTGGCAAGATGAGGTTGAAGTTGTTGCAGTTTTCAAGTGGGGTGGGGGTGGGGGAGCAGAAATTGTTAGTGCAGCCATCCCGCAACTTCGCAATTCCAATGAAAAAAGGAGCGCCTACCCCATCGACTCCGTAAATTCCATTGCCCTTCGCCATGATATCAATATCCCCTCTCCTGCGGCCCCTCCCGCTCTTCCTCATCGCCCTCCTCCTCCGGCTCACTCTCCTCCTCTACGGAACCTGGCAGGACGCCCACTCTGCCATCAAGTACACCGACATAGACTACCTCGTCTTCACAGACGCCTCCCGCTTCGTCGCCTCCTCTCAGTCCCCCTACGCGCGCGACACGTACCGCTACACGCCTCTCCTGGCGTGGCTCCTCCTCCCCACCGCCTCCTTCTTCACCTTCGGCAAGATCGTCTTTGCGCTGAGCGATCTCCTCGCAGGATGGCTGATTGTGCGCGTCCTCGGCGCGAGGGGCATGTCGTCCGAGCGAGCCGGCGCGTTCGCCGCCCTGTGGCTCTGGAATCCCATGGTCGCCACCATTAGCACGCGCGGCAGCTCCGAGGGCCTCCTCGGCGTCTTGGCCATGGCCTTGCTGTGGGCAGTGGAGAGCAGGAGAATCACCGTCGCCGGCCTTGTCCTCGGTCTGGGGGTCCATTTCAAGATCTACCCCTTCATATGGGCTCCGGCCATAATATGGTGCATGGACGACGAGCATCTCGGCAAGTCGTCGGCGACGAAGCAGGCGGAATCCCCGTCGAAATCGGACAGAATCATGGCCTTCCTGTCACCACAGCGGGTGAAGCTTACTGTCGTGAGCTTCGCTGCATTCATGGGCTTGAACATGCTCATGTACTCCATGTACGGCCCCCCCCCCCCCTTTTCCTTCTCGTAAGCTTCCTGATGTGGAAGCTTCGGGGGGACATCTTCTCCGACTTACAGCACCATGTTTGTTGCCTGCCCGTGCGGATTCGCTAAAGCTCGCTATCTTCAGATACGGCAATCCCTTCTTGGTACAAACATACCTCCACCACGTCTCTCGCGTAGACCACCGCCATAACTTCTCGCCTTACAATGTCCTGCTGTACCTCGCTTCCGCAGACGCCGGCACGTCCTCGCTGCACATGGAGTCGCTGGCGTTTCTGCCACAGCTCTCCCTGTCGTGCGTCTTGATTCCATTCGTTCTTGCCAAGAAAGACCTTGCTACGAGTATGATGGCGCAGACATTTGCGTTTGTCACGTTCAACAAGGTTTGTACGTCGCAGGTATGTCCCACCTCCTTTTGGTTCTTGGTGGATGTAGACATGGGCTAATAGTACTTCTGTGATAGTATTTCCTGTGGTACATGATCTTCTTACCGCTATATTTGCCAACCTCAACGATGCTTCGCAAGCCGAGTGTTGGCATTTCCGCATTGGTCCTATGGATCGTCTCGCAGGGCGCATGGCTGCAGCAAGGCTACCAGCTTGAGTTTTTGGGCAGGAGCACGTTTTTCCCTGGTTTGTGGGTCTCATCGCTGGGCTTCTTTCTCGTCGACTGCTGGATACTAGGCATCATCATCAGCGATGGTGCCTTGGCCCAGTTCCCGCCATCCACATAGAATGGCCTCCTGTTTGATTGCATGATGAAATAGTTAAAGAAATCGTCATTGTCGACCATGGCAAAAAGCAAAATTTTCATTATGGGTATCTATCTCGCGTTATGCATTCCCACCAAGACTTAAAAAACCTGGAAACAAATTTTGTCATGCTCTGTCATCTGTGCAGTCTCCTCAACTCTTGAGCAATCAAAATTTTCATGCAAATACGTGTGCGCGCCAAGGAAACCCACCCACCCCTTCCCTGGAAAAAGCATCTATCTGGGTTTTTTTAAAAAAAAATTGGGGGCAGAGGAGGAGGATCAAAAGACAGGCTTCTAATCTGTATTCCCCAAAACCGAGGTCGTTCTCTGTTTCGCGAAATTCGGGTCTGGGTCCCATCAGTTCCCCAATGATACGAGTGATGATGGAAAAGATGCGGGCGATTTTGTGACACTCTGGATGACAAGAGGCCAGTCTGGAATGCGTTGCTTCGTCAAGATGGCCTGACCCAAAAGAATCCCAAAATACTCCGGTGGATGCAGCGTTAGCTGGGGAGAATAACCCGTCAGCTACATGTACGTCTTCGTACCCAGAGGTTTCTTTCCTGAGCATGCTTCGCCCTTGCTGAAATGACAGGACAACTTGCCTGTCAACTATTGAATGGTGATGCGGGTGGCCAGAGATCGATAATTTGCAAGCTTCAGCGACGTGATTCGTGTCCGAGGGTATTCAGGCATAATGACCATTCTGCCGTCTTTGCTGTATGAGATGTTGCCAAAGCTCTCGCAGAGCTCGGTAAAGGATACGTGCGGGCGGGCTCTTGCCATTTCTGCTACAATGACATCGTTCCACACACCGGAGCAATGTCCATTGGCCATGAGGAAGTAAGGGTTCAGAGGAGGTAGTATCGATTCTGCAGGTAATAACAAATTAGCAACATAGCCGGCAAACGCGTGAGCCGCGGTAGACAGCAGCTTACCAAGGTCAACAAAGCGGATCCTGAGGTACTGGACCTCTTTAAACTTATCTAATGACCTGACAGCCGACAGTACCAGCTTCTCGAAAGCCTCGATGAATCCCAACTCTTGAATGCCCGATCCAGACTCATGATAACTGCTTGAATGACGGCAGCAGTTCTTGACAGTCAAATCGATCGATCGTAGTCGTGTTGTCATGGGATTCACAAGGCGGCTACCCATTTCGAAGAACCTGTGGCATATCCGACCCGTGTAAGAAAAGTGCTCCAATCGGGAGGTTACCTCAGCCATTCGAGAACAAATGTGCGTCTTCATCGCCACCTTGGCATAAAAGGGAGGCACCGCTCCCTCCCGTCGATAATCGTTCTCCAAGCATAGGCTGAAATTTGTGATGCGAATTGGCAGGGACGGCATGAATTCAGCCACGGTGATGTAGCTCTTCGACTTGGGCTTGCTATATGAGGCCTGCCATTCCTTCAAATTCGGCAAGGCGCTTAAGACAGTGTTGAAGTCCGCGCTGTCCCTGATGAGGTTCCATTGACCGCGGGTGACAAGTGTGCGGACCGAGTTGATGGGTTCCAGGGAACGAACAGAAAGCAAGTCGTCAGCGCGGCTAAAGTATACAACTTTTGGTGCTTTCCTCCGTTCGCCGCCCTCCAGGGTCAAGACCTGCACCGAAGGCAGGGTCTGCGACACGAATCGGAAGACTTCGTCCAAGGTACAATTATTGGCGGGCAAGGTGTATGTCGCATTCGTCAGGCCATCAGATGTTACTGTCGGCAAGGCAAGTGTGTTGGTCAGGGCGAGTGGACCATATGTAGGCTGGAACACAGGGAACCAGATTTCTAGATGCTTTATGTGGCATGACAAGTGTGGCTTCTCGGCCAAATGCATCATCGCATTGTCAATGGACTCAATCGTAGCTTTTAGTTTGATGTGTCTATAAAGTCGTTGCTGCACCAAAATACTCCAAATCGGGTTGACCAACGCCAAGTCGGCCAGCTCTCGTCTGCGGCAATGTCTCAGAGTGCTGCTCCAGCTTCGGGTTAGGCTGGATATTCTCATGGCACTACTAGACGTTGGCGAGATGCAATAGCCAAACAAGTGGTCCAGAATAGCTTCGTGGACTTCCGTGGGCAATTCATCAAATTTGGTTGCTCGTGTGTGGTTCGGAATTGCATCTTCGCTGCCGGAGGAGGAGGACTCGCTGCCCATTTCCGTGTCGAGGCCATAGTCAGATTCGGAGAGGTAGCACACATGGGCACTTCGATTATCGGGCAAAGGAAATGGTGTGCTGCTTGGCCTCGTTGGCGGTACAAAGGTCGGGCTTTTGACTTGTTCTAGAGGGGGACTCGACTGGCCTGGAGACACGGGACTCGAAGCAGTGTTGAGAAAAGCTGCAACCATGGATGAGGTCATTAACGAGGCAAAGTCATCGTCGGCAAGGTTACGATCATGTTCTTCGTCGGCCTCCTGCAGAAAGACATCCCTTAACAAACCGCCTCTGACAGGCAACGCAACATGGCCCTCGTCGGTGCAGGAAGATCTAGGGTCCTCCATTTTTTTTTTTTGATGATCTTTACTGCAGCGCTTGTCGGATGGTTGGCTCGACCGGCAACAGGTGCATGTTCAGTCCGAGAGAAAAGAAAAATTCGTCTCTTCCTGTCGTGTCGAAACTTCGTGTCGAGCTGCTAAAGGAAGGAATAAAACCTATTAAATCTTCTCGCAACAGCCAAACTCAAAGCTTGATCGCTGCAGGGATGGAAGGTGGGACAGTCGAGAGAGGCGTTTGGCGATTCCGTCGGGAGTGACTGCTGAGGACGTGGTGTAGATGAAAGATAAAAAAAAAAAAAATTGAAAAAGAAATCCCAGAAAGTACACAAAGAGGGACAAAGGAATCTTCGACGAGGAAGAGATGATAAGAATGAAAAGACCGAGGTCGACTAGGTGGTGGCCGAGAGTCAGGCCGGTGAGTTTGGGGGAGGGCGAAGGACAAGGGAGAGCAAATTAAAAGAGAAATTGCCAACGAGATGGGAAAAGTTGCGCAAGCCGCCAGATTTGACGTGCGTGGGAAGTTAAGAATGCGTGCCACCCACCCACGACTAGGCGACGAACAGGCGGTAACGAAGGTCCAAAAAGCTGGGCGATTCAAAACGAGTTCAGACCTTGCAGATAGATGGCAAGCCCCCCAACAAGAGAGGTGTAAAGTGTAAATTGAGAGAGTGGGCAGAAAGTGGAGGCGGATCGATTGGTGATCGAACCCACGGGATTAGATGGATAGATTTACATGCTCAAGTGGGTTTTTTTGCTATTACCGGGCTGCCCACACGAGCGGCGGCGAGTGGCAGCAGATGGCGCGTTGGATGACGATTCGTGAGAGAAAAAGGAGATTTCACTCTCCGTGCAGCGACTCGAGTGAATACGGGGCTTCGAGTCTCACACCAGCGTGGCTAGTCACAGCCACTCTCGGCAAGACGCAATCAATAGTGTGGATTTTGGATTTTTTCCGCGATACCCTTGAAGCGAGTCAAGCAGTCAAGCAGTCAAGCAGTCAAGCACTGCGCAGGAAAAGGAGGAAAATTGCTGCCAGGCGCTTCTGATGTCAGTCTGTGTTGGGTTGGGGCGGTTTTTGGGGGGGAGTCGGGAGTCGTGGGCTGCCTTGGATTGGAGCGTTGGTTGGGCTTGTCGGTGCCCGGGCCCAGGTGCCAGTCGCCAAGTCGCCAAGTCGCCAGTTGCCAGTTGCACATCTTGTTGTTTCTGTGTGGCAATTCGTCACCCGTTCCATCACGAAGACATAACATGGCTTTGGCCGGTGGTCATGGCTCATGGCTCACGGTCATGGGATTCGTACATACAGGTAACAACAGTACGGGGTATGTCTGGTCCTATTTCTTCTTCACGGATCCTGGGTCATGTTCAATGCTCCATTTCTCATATTGATCTGCTTGCTGCTGCCCCGACTTGCAACATAAAAGTCGATTGAACCCACGATGCCACGTATTCGCCGCACTGTGCCTCCAAGCGACACGTGCACGGCTGTCGTCACTGGTCAGTCTGGGAATCTACATGTTGTACATACGGCAGCGGGATGACGGGATGACGGGATGACCACAGCATGCATGGGTCGACGATGGGATCTAATATCCATCAACATCCACCATCAACCAATGTTGGGACTCTGGGCCTGGATCGAGCGGATCGAGCGGATCAAGCGGATCAAGCCCGAAGGAATCTCGGGGGTTGTTGGATGACATGACCCATGCGCTACCGAGTACAGGCATACGGACAGGGACTTCCAGCCTGGTTGGCGCTGATCTGCCTGTGCTTCTTTAAAATCTTCATTGCCAACTACACCACTGTAGACGGGTTGTCTCCAGTCCATGACTCTACCAGGTTGCCAGGCTGGTAGTTTCGCCCACGTTGTTGTAGGGCAAAAGGATCCCAGGCGAGGCTGGGGGGTCTCCAATGAGATGATGGTCTGTGTTGTCAAGTGAACTGTGCCACTTCTCATGTCAAATTTTCTCCTTCCCTTCCCCATCCCTCCCCATCCCTCCCCATCCCTCCCCATCCCTCTGGTCAACACAAATCAACCACGTTACCACATCCCTGATCTGCCACAACATCTTTGCCCTCACACCATACTTTCAAGGAGGCACAAGAGCGTTCAAGCTTTGCTTCTCTTCTCTCAGAAGACATCCAGGAATGAGATGGACAAATTAGATCATCTCCAACCACCAGACTCATCACGGCACTGGCGCGCCTGCCAAGACAAACATTGGCTGAGTCAACAACAAAGGTCCAGTTCTATCGGCCCTGCTTATCTTTGCCCCAAACTCCAGCATCAATAGGCGCGTTCCACCTGCGCTCTCTAGCAGGCTGTAGAACATTTCTAAATGGCCAATTGCGCCGAGCATCTGAGTCAAATGTAAGACTGGCGAGGAGGCTAGGATTGGAAGTGATAGGGGTCAGTGAGTGACAGCCAATGCCGACTGAACCATTTTTCTGCTTGGAGTTCGTCCAGCGATGCACCAAATCATCATCATGACCTAGTTCCACGCCCTCCCGCAGCAACCTCGCCGTTTCTTCAGGTAGGTAGCGATCCAAGCAAACGACTGGATCGGCCCGTGGTCATCTTTAGCGTCAACCCCTCCTTCCAGCCCAAATCAATACAACGCATTGGGTTCAACATCGCGTTTCGAGCCCGGTTCAGCGCTCCTTGCAGCGTTTCCTCGTCGTTCAAAGGTTGGTCCGGTACGCCGGACGAAACGCCGATACCTCGCACATCAAATTTCGTGTCAGGCAACCTGCGCGATAGGCCGTCCCTCGCCGCGCCGATTTTGATGGGATTCTTGGACGCAACAATGACGACTGGTGAGTCGGGTTTGGTGGTAGCCATCGCTGGTTGAGGTTGATGGAGGTCTGTACGGAGTAGTGTCTACTACGTTGGTTTGATGAAGTAATCGGCAAGCACGCCAGAGGCCTTGGCAGCGAATTCCGTCGGGCTGGTGAGCTGGAATCGCCTGTTCAGCGCAATTGCCACGCGGGATCCGGGGCTTATAATTAGTAATGGGGGCTGTCATGTCCCAAGGTAAAGGACGACGATAAGCAGTTTCCTGGTACTCGAGATGACGATGGAGAAAGACTTTCCCTGTGACTTTCCCTGTGTTTAAAAAAAAAAAGTTGTCTACTCTTGGCACTTAGCTACAGATAAAATCCAACAATGCAAAAAGCGAACCAGGTTTTGCCTCTCCACCATGGTCACCATGAAATGTCCGTTGGAGCTTCGGGTCGAGCCATCCCCTCATGGAAGCCAAATCAACAGCATCGTACGATGCGTATTGCAAATCATGCTCTGAGGCAACACTGTCCGAAAATGAGACATCTTTACTACCTTGCGTTGCTTACAGCCATGTTCGCCACGGCGTTTGGCCGACCAGTCAAAGACAGGGTTCCTCTTTCATCAGCCGAAGCTTTGAATAGAGACGTTCCGTCTCCAGTGTGGATTGGACAATTGTCTGCTGAAGAAAAACCAAGGCTCTTCGAGCTGATAGAAACACGGCTAGAAATTTGATGGATGGTCTTTGGCGACCATAACTTTGCTCCCTCTTCTTACCCCGAACCTCGCAGCCTCTCGGTATTCATCAACTTCGCCGCGCCTGAGATACTGCGGCACACCCCCAAGGAACCACAATCCCGATACATGACCTCTAACAGAAACGCAAACCGCGCCACGGCTATCCACGCAATCTTCTAGCCCTGGGGATGGCGCATTCGTCCCCGAATCAACAAGTGTGGTGTGGTGCGCTTCGCAAGCTGATATACACGGCGGCTTACATACTATGATGCTCGCAATGTCATCCACCTACTACTATAGCTAGAACAATAAACAACCATGTCAAACAAAGCCCGACTCACAACGATTGATGGAAAAGTGAAAGTGCATGTGGATGTTGTACATTGTCCACAACAAATTGCAACCTTGAAACCGGGAATAATGGTCAGACGGGGCCACAATGTCACGCCCGAGACATTTGGCGTGCGCGCGCCGTTGCGCCGTGCGCCAATGCAACCAACCGCAACGAACCGCATCCAACCCGCACTGTCCTTTAAAGGCCTAGCTCGACCCCCTGACCCCCTGGTGCCGGCGCCCCTGCCTTTTCCCACGGCTCGTCGTCTCCTTTGTTTGAGACGGCCCCATACAGCCGCCCCTCCCTCCCCCCCCTGGTGCGAATCGCTTTTGGTAGTTGCCGCTTTCGTCGCGGGGCATCCATCGACTCGCGACGTTTCTGCCGCGAATGCAACGCCGGGCTCCTGGGAGATGCGCGCCCCTATGCAATCTGATCCAGACTTTTCTGCTTCATGCGTGGCAACTAGTTCACGTCAAGTCGGCAGGCATTAGGCAACAATTTCCATGATGTTGGGGACGCTTTTTTATTTTTATTTTTATTTTTATTTCCCGTTGCTTGGCTTCACCCCCCCCGTGTTTAACATGATGCTGGAACAACTCCACTAGGTACTGCTATCCAAGTGTGTGTGCTTGCACTTCGTATATCAGTTGTTCTTGCCCTTCTCCTGGCGCCTCCATTCTCGTCCCGTCTGCTTCTCTCTTTCTATATCCCGTGGCCTTGGTAGATCCAACTAAACGTGTGTTGTCACTTTCATTGTCATTCTTTCTCCTTCTCCTTATTTGATTCGTATTGTATTGTATTGTCTCCCTGCCATCGAGCTTGCGTTGACCGCACACTCGTCCGCAGGTTTTACTCAACATCTTGTATTAATTTCTTTGTTCGCTCACTTTCACTTGAGTCTCGCTTTTTCCAGGCTGAAAGAGAATCTCAACTCCCCTCCCCCCCCCATCTTTCAAAACCTCATCTTCCTTTCTTGTCTCTCCTGGAGTGAGCTGTAGGATCGATATATCCACGATAATTATAAACTCGAAATCTCAACACAAAGGCCCTTCCATCGGGAGTTTTTTCATCACACGTCATGGCGCTCATTCGAACCGTCTCGATGGGACTCGTCCTGCTTTGGTCTCAGCTCGTTGCTGCCACTCCCACTCCTTCCAGACCGGTTCCTACCAATCCCGTCCTCCCAATCGTCAATGCCAATGCCCCCGACCGCATCCCCGACCGCTACATTGTGGTGTACAACAGTTCCTTTAGCAGCGAGGCCATTGACGTCAAGATGTCGTCCTTCTCGACCGCCATCAAGAAACGCAACCTGAACAAGCGAGGCCTCGAGGGCCGGCAGCTCTCCACCGACATCGTGCCGATCCAGATGAACACGTGGCGTGCCATGGCCCTCGACGCCGACGACTCCATGATTGCCGAAATCAACAGGGCCAACGAGGTCGCTTACGTTGAGGCCGATCAATGGATTCACGCCAGTGCCACCATCTCCCAGACAAACGCGCCCCTCGGATTGCAGCGGCTTTCGGAACCCCGGCCCGGCCAGTCATCCTACCTGTTCGACGAGTCCGCCGGTGAGGGCATGATGGTCTACGTCGTCGACACCGGCGTCCGCATCACGCACTCCGAGTTCCAGGGCCGAGCTCGCTTCGGCGCATCCTTTGTCGGACAAGATGTATGAAAGTTTTTTTTTTTTTTTTTGAGATTCCTTGTTGCTCCCGATAAAAGTAGAGTGGGAAGTTGAGGAGCTAACCCGCCCACCCCTCTTGATTTAGCGTCGAAACGCCAATGATGACAATGGCCACGGGAGCCACGTCGCCGGCACCATTGCCGGCGCAACCTTTGGTGTAGCAAAGAAGGCCAGCATCACGGCAGTCAAGGTCCTCGATGCCCAGGGCAGTGGCGCCAACTCTGGAATCCTGCAAGGTCTGCAGTTTGTCATGGAAGACGTGGCGAGGAGGAATCTGAAGGGCAAGGCCGTCATGAACATGTCTCTAGGCGGAGGCTTTTCCAATGCCATGAACCGCGCCATTGAAAATGTCGTCAGTTCCGGCGTCATCTGTGTCGTGGCAGCTGGAAATGAGAACGTAAGTTTCAGTGCTTGCTTGACAAAAGAGAAAGACTTGTAGCCCTTTTCTCCCACTCACTTCTGTCGAGAGGAGAGCTAACTAACAACCCCTTGGGGGGGCGCGCGTCTAGCAAAATGCGGCCAGGGTATCACCTGCATCTGCTCCCAATGCCATTACCGTCGGGGCCATCGACGCCAAGAACGACGTAAAGGCCACCTTCTCCAACTTTGGTCCTGATGTCGACATCTTCGCTCCCGGTGTTGACGTTCTCTCCGTCGGCATTCGTTCTGACACAGACCGCAAATCGCTCAGTGGCACCAGCATGGGTATGTTCTTGCCCCCCTCAACAACGTGGGAAAATGTCCGCGCTGACTGATGTAGCTTCTCCCCACATTGCCGGTCTGACCGCCTACCTCATGCGTCTCAAACCGGACGTCCGAGACCCCGCTGATGTCCGCGAGATGCTGAAGAGTCTGGCCTCCCAAACTGGCGCTCGTGTCAAAGGAAACCCCCAGGGAATCAGAACCACTCGCATCATTGCCAACAATGGTGCCGACGAGACAAATTCTGGCCCCATCGACCGACCTGGGAATGAAGGACCCAGAACTGGTCGGCCGGGAAATGCCCAGCCTGGAACTGGCAACGGCGGCAACGGCGGCAACGGCGGCAACGGCCGAGGGCGCAATGGCCGAGGTGGCAATGGCCGAGGTGGCAATGGCAACATCTTTCCTGGACAACAGCCGGTCGATGGGGCCAGAACTGGTCGGCCGGGAAATGTCCAGCCTGGAACTGGCAACGGCGGCAACGGCGGCAACGGCCGAGGTGGCAATGGCAACATCTTTCCTGGACAACAGCTCCAGGCCCCTACTCCCTTTGCTGCTTCGAGGAACAGAGAGGCAGGCAAGGCATCATGATGTGACGGTGAATCACGGGAAAACTGGTAGACACGCTACTATTTATTGCACCAACATGACTGTGCGCATATCCATCATTTTGTAGAGTTTTAAATCAATTTTGCATAGAGTACAGCGCAAATATATCAGTTATGAGAGTAAAAAGCAGCCCTGTTCTGCCAAGACCACGACTCTACGGATGTAAAGAAGTAATAACAAATACAGAGGTCACTCAAAATGTTGCTCGCCAATCAAGACTCATCATGTATTTATTCATCACCATGACGAGAACCAGACTGGGCCATTCCACAGGAGAAGCATAGAGCATGGCGGTCGATTTTAGCACATCTTCGGCACAACCATGGTCATGAAAGGACCAGATTGCAATTTGACATCCGTGCTGGATTGGGGGAAAAGAGAACTGAAACCATGGTGCGGCAAAAGACAAAACACCAAATTAGAAGCCAAGAGGGGACGAAACCAGGTTGGATGCATGCAGGTCCCATGGGGAATCCGCGCTGAGCATGAATTTCGTAATTAGAAGAACATATATGTAATGCGATGTCGACGTAACCCAAGGTAATGCGCCATCAAATTGACTTCGTTATTTACATGGTACCAAGTTGAATTAAAAAAAAAAAAAGACAATGGAACAGGAATCTGTCGAGTCAGGGGGAATCGAGAAGAATGGGAACACGGTCATGTCTATAGTTCGTCTCTGCCTGTTGTGACAGGAGTGCTCGGACTCGAAGTCGGGCTATTGACATGGTTTAGCAAGACGCTAGCTTCTTTGAAGATGTTGGGGAACTGGGCTCCCATGAGCCAGGCGGCACCGATCTGTCACAACATCTGTTAGCGCGTGTTTGAGATATGTGGATAGGGAGGAGAATGCGAGATTCAAGTACCATTATGCCGGAGACGCAGACGAGAGCGAACATGACGATGCCAAACATGACGACGGTCTCGCCGGCGTCCATGCCGGGCTGCTTCTCTTGTTCCTGGCTGTTCTCGGCGACGAGTCTCTTGGGGTCCTGGGCGGGGTACAAGGTCTCGATGAATTGCTCGATCTAGGAAATGATGGTCAGATGAAGTGTAGCGGGAGAGATTGGAGGAGACAAAATTTGTGTGTGTGTGACGGGGTTGTCTGCAAACATACCTTGGCGCATCGTACACTAATGTTGAGGTAGTTGGGGTCTTTGGGGTCGTTCTTCTTCTGGATCTTGCGGATGTATTTCCGGAACACGTCGCAGACAGTGCGGAGGTTTTGAGTGCAGTCCATCATGATCTGGCAAGCTTCGCCCTTGGTGATCTTGACATTTCGCTTGAGGACGTCGGGGTTGCGGAACATGGACTCCATGCCGGCAATGGCCATTCCCTGGGGGATAGCGACAAAGTTGAAGACACTCTGCTCGCGCATGCCCGCCATGTAGAAGAGACACTCCTCGACGTGCTTCATGGCATCCAGAACCATGTCGGAAATACAATTGAGGGCCTGTTCCTCGTACTTGGGATCAAACAGGTCGTCCCACTTGTCAACGTGTCGACTCCAGATCTCCTTGGGGTACCAACGTCGACCGTCTTGCCAGTCCTCACGAATGTCACGGATAATGTTGGTTTTTTGAAGAAACTGGCCCATGGACTCGGTCAGGGAGGGACGCTCCGAGAGCTTGGGGTTGCCGAGTTCAGATTCCACAAATAATCTCGTTAACCCTTCCCCCACTATCCCTGCGACGTAGTGGCAGTACAGCTCGTATTCATCGATGGTTTGGACACCATTCTTGATCATTTCGTCGTTTTGGGCGTAGTCAGCCATGCCATTTCCCATCTTGGTGGTGATGTCCTTGATGATGGTAAAGTATTGTGGCTTGATCTTCTTGAGTTCTGTGATGACCACGTCAAACTTTTCCAGGAGCTCCTTGTCCTTCTCATTACTTCCGTGAAACTGCCAGCCGTCGATTTCCATGTTTTTGGGGAAGTCGCGCAGGAGGGGGAATTTTTGATCGAGTGGGATTGTCATGTCATCTTCAATGGTGTCTAGGCCGCGCAGGACGAGGTAGAATAACGCAATGGGGACGAGGAGTTCTGGATTCAGCTCTTTTATGACAACGGCGAAGCTGCGACTTGTCAAGTCCAGCAAGCGAAAACATTCTTTCAGCGTTTCCGACTCTTTTGAAGGATCGCGCCTGTGTACGGGGTTGTGCCAGAGCTTCCTGCGATTCGGGTCTGGATTAGCCGGTGCGGCTGACAGGGGAAGATTGGTTGGGCAATGCAAGGAGCATGATTTCAGGGAAGAGAGCAAAGACGTACCATTGAATCACGGAGCGTAATTGACTTGGGTGCAGCAAAAGGTTGAGAGCGCCCATCTTGACGGGCTGAGCAGCAATTCAGGTGTGGTATGAAGAGTGGGGAGGGAAAGGAAAAAAAATCCAGAATAGGGGATGTTCTCGCAGACGCGAGCTTTCAAAGACCCGTGACGCCGCGTTAAGGGGTTCTTCTCGAAGTTTTGAAACACGCTCGCTGGCTTCTCAATATTGTACAAAGAGACTGAATTGATGCAAGAGAGGTTGTGTGTGTGTCTGTGGGAGACTACAGAAGCTGGGTAGAAGGGGGTTTTTTTTTTTCTTCAGTCGAGTTGAGCGACCCGCTCCGTTGCAGCCGTTGCAGGTCTTGTGGTGATGACGGAGTACGGAGTGCGGATTAATGGATGGATGACAATGTATCAGAAGCGGCGTGGTTTTGGACACGCATTCGGGCGATTTCTTTTCTGGTGACTTTTTTCTTCTCCAAGGTGGAGGGGGTGATGCGCAGCGTTGATTTGCTGCAGAGTGACATGTCGTGGGTCTCTCTTTATATTTGCTCGTCCGGGTAAATTTGCGTCTTAGTTCTTTTGGCTGAATCGCTCGATTTCTTGGCGACGCGCGCGCACATAGAACGTCGCTCGCAGGGCAAATCCCCGGTTGAGAGGGACCTCTAAATGCGCATCTCCCCTTAGTCCTAAAACGGAAGAAGTACCCTTCCACCTGATTCCCCGCTAAATATACTAGCTCTCTTTAGTAGCGAATACAGGCAGCTCACGGCAGCTCACTGCAACATGTAATGCTTGTTGCAACGCTTGCAATTCCTTCCTTTCACGAGGCCTTACAAAGGCCTTACAACGCAACGCAACCATAACAAGTCTCTTGTAAATACCCTTTGTCATGTCATTCCCCAAAATACAGCTATTTTATGCGACCGCAGAAGATGCTATTAACGCTATTAATACCTAGCAAGAAAGCGATCAAATTTTGCACACATAGGCGTCTTAGTTAATAGTGAAAATCACAGACGCGAGCCACACCAAAATTAGGAGATGTGTTGCCCGATGGCGAATAATTGTCTATGACGAATTACATGCGCATGTGACTGTATTAGGGAAGCTGAAGATGCACGTAGCTAAACGCGATAACGCACATAAAGAAGCATATAACTTTTACTTAACTACTCTCTTTATAAAAGAGAAGCTTTTATCCTTCTATTTATAGAATAGAAGATAGCTTTAATCTAACCTTTTCTCTTTAATTATTATCTTGCTAGGGGATATCTCTTCCTAAAAGTCACGTGCTCCACGTCCAATAAGATGCGCATTCAAAAAAGCAGAGATGCGCATTTAAGTCCCAATGAGAGACAGGGTATTAGCCTATTAGGTGTGGTCTTGTTCCAACCCATACACTCGAGTTGATATATCACGAGACCTGTGTCGCTGAGCACAAAGCGACTCAAAGCCATCAAAGTCCTTTTTACCCCTCAGAATGCTGAGCATCCTCAGTCCAGATACTTATCCTTTCTGTAGAGCCAGTGACTGTGTGTAGAGTTCATCTTTTTAGCGAGTTTCGCGTGACCACGAACAGCTCCATGTTGTTCTGCAGGGCCCATCGCCCTCGATATAAATACACAACCTGCGACCCCGATACTTGGAAAACCGAAAACAAGTATTTCGGCACGCTTCGCGCGTGATGCTTCATTTTTAATCATTTCAACTAGGTAACAGTCCAAAGTCTGATAGAATGGGGGTAATCCAAAAGCCGACTGACGAGGATGACGAGGCCATCTGGAGGAAACGAATCATGTATGTACAGAAGTCATCATCGAGAACGGCAGGGCTTTGCCTCTTTCAAGGCGAGGTCACCCCTTGGTGAGAATCCACTTCGCATCCGATGTCAAGTAGTATTTACATACATATAGAGACCAACAATGTCGCCCTGGCGTCGCGAAAGCTCCATTTTCTCGTTTGCGTCGACGTCAATCTTGAGAGCCACACCGCTTTGCCAAAGTAGATGCAGAGTGGCCCATTGCAGCGGTAGCCATGGGGTTTTCAAAGTACTGCGTTGGATGCGGGAAGTGTGCTCCGCCGACATGACACCCGAGCCTCGAGGGCACTACATGATGTATCTATTCCCAAATTTCTTCCACGACAATGTGGGGGAAAAAAAAAAAGTTGACTCTGGATTTGTCCAGAGTGGCTAAGCAATCGTGATTGATTGATTCCTTCTCGTAGCGGGGCTTCTAATCTCGTCAGCCCTAACAGCTGCAGGCCCCACCCATCCAAAGCTCGACCTCATGCCATCACTATTTTTATCAGCCCTCTCCTGCTTTCTACTCTACAACCAAACAAAACTTGCTCAAACGCACTCATATATCCTATCTGGCCCTCGAGAAGTTTTCCAGACCAGCCGATAGACGATAAGACGATGCCCAGAAAAAAAAAAACAAGTCTAGACAGAAATGGGGCCAAGCCCGTGGCCACTAATAAATAAAGTCCAGCGCGACGCAAAAATAAGGTTTATGCATGCTTCTACCCTCTTTCAAACACGAGAGGGCCATATATCACCCAGCTTCGGAGATTTTATTTATTTCCCTCCTCCTCCTTCTCCTCCTTCTCTGCCTCCCTTTCTCGCACTGTTCTTCTGAACCCTGCCCTCCCCCCCCCCTGTCCCTGTAGGTCTGTACATCGTCAAGCGCGAGTTACCATCAGATTTCGCTCGTCACCAACTCTTCGGAGATATCCCGCTCAGCAGCCTCACACACAAACACACACACCATGGACCACTCCGGACACACAGCCATGGCCACAGGCGGCTCAGGCTCGCCAACCGCCTCCGTCAAAAGCATGGGCGGCATGGGCGGCGGCACAGGTTGCAAAATATCCGTACGTCACGCTCTTCCCCGTATCATATCAAGCACGAAAATGCGAAAGGAAAAAAAGACACCAAAATAAAATGTCCCAAGCTAACCCCCCAAAACAAAGATGTTGTTCAACCTCAACACCATCGACGCCTGCTTCCTCTCATCCCAATGGCGCATCACCTCGTCCGCCATGTTCGCCGGCTCCTGCATCGGCGTCTTCCTCCTCACCCTGTCCCTCGAGTTCCTCCGCCGCTCCATCAAGGAATACGACAGATACCTCGTCAGGCAGCACGTCTCCAAGTGTCAGGCCGTCGCCCCCGCAACCGCAACCGCAACCGCAACCGCGGGCAGCAGCACCCCCCCCACGACCAACTCCCTCCACGGCGGCGCCGCCAAGACGCCCGCCACGGCAATCACCAGCCGCAGCCGCAGCCGCAGCCGCAGCCGCGGTGCCGTTCCCCCCTTCCGGCCAAATGTTTTGCAGCAGGCCATCAGGGCTTTCTTGCACATGCTCGCCTTTTTCGTCGGCTATATCCTCATGCTGGTACGTGACTTGACTGAAACGGGGCGCCTCCACTCCCGAGGCGAGATGCCGCAAGATTGGCTGACATAACCTGTGCAAGCTCGCCATGTACTACAACGGCTACCTTCTGCTCTGCATCTTCCTTGGCGCCTTCTTCGGCGCCTTTATTTTCCAGTGGGAGGCCTTGGTTCCCGGGTAAGTGCAGATTTATCGTGACAAAATTGGTGCACAAGGCTTTCTTTTTTTTTTTCTTTTTTTTTTCCCTAACGTGGATAGATACAGCGGCGATCAAACAAGCGCGGCGCAAGAGACCACGCTCTGTTGTGGCTGAGCCATGAGGCATCTGTTGGCGACGGGCAGTCGAGACAAACACGTGGTTGGAGTTGTCGCGTTCCGCGGACCGATCAGCTAATAGAGAAAGAAGTCGGAACAGCCCTTTTGGCATGGTTGGCTTGAGGCATCCCTGAGACGCTCTTCACTGAGTTCTAGTACGAGGAAGTAATAGTTGGTTGTGAAAATAATCAAGACAATGCATTATCAACAATTGCATAGAATGTGACGACGCACAAGTTTCGCGACAGAATGAACGAGATTTTCAAGTAAGCCTCTTTCAAATAAGTAAAATGAGTCAGTCATTCTGATTACAAGTACAAAACTCGTCAGCACTGCTTCAATCATACAGAATTTGCCACGTCTCTTCATCAACGCCGGACCTGTTGTGTCCGTCCGTCCCTAGATGAAATCGTAACAGCCATTAACCAACCCAGCAAGCCGCAAGACTTGTGATCCCAAAAGCATAAAAATGTACATGCAAAACTAACCATGTTCAATTGACGATGTGGAAGGCATGCCTCGTTCCACCCTGGGAAAAATTTCATCGCCATGTTGTGTTTCCCCTGCTCTCCGGGCGCCGGTGACTTGCAGGCGTCGATCCGACATTGATAGTGACGCGACGCGGTGCTTCCTTCAAGCCCTCCTTAGGGCTCGTTCCAGTCGTCTCGAACCGGACGCTTCCCCCCAGGTTCATCCGCCGGGCTTGACCAGCCGTAAGACTTTGGTCGCCCTTGTACTCTGGTGAGCAGGGAAGAGGGGGGCTTCGGCGTCTTTCAATGCTTCCGCGACGGGCTCTCGAGATGCCATTGGTGCTGCTTGCCAGTGCTGATGGCATGCTGGGTCTTGGCATTGTCCGTTCCGGTATGGATGATATAGAAGACACGCGTCTTCCTTGAGAGTTCGCTGGTGGTCCGCCCAGCGCACTCGGTCGGCGAATTTTGGCAGACTGCATGGCACTGCGGAGCTTGCGAGCATCAATCAGGCTGGAATCAGAGTCAGAGCCTGAGCTTGGAGTCCCCTGTGGTGGAGGATTGTTCTCGTCCACGACGGGTTGCAGGGATCTCGGTTGCGAGGGACTGAGCCTGCTCCGAGGTACGGGCAGCGATGGCGGTGACATGTTGCCGGCCTTGGCGGCATCCAATGCGCGAAGGGGTGATACCTTGCCTGACTGGGGAGGGGAGCTGTACGACAGACTTCGGCTGAAAGTAGGGGGTGGGTGAAGAGGGGACCCTTCCGGCTGCGTCGACATTCTCGAGCCCTTGGACAGGAATCCGGCTTGGAACCTGCTCGGAGGCTTTTCCGCCATGGTGCTATTGTCCTCCATGAGCAGAGACGAGTCGATTTCGATCTTGGGGCTACGTTGCTCGGGGATTACCTTTGGCTGCTCGTTCTCGATCAGATATGCCGGCTCCGAGGGCGGAACTGGTGTCTTCTCGCACGACGACTGGTCTGGTGTCGTATCCATTTGCCGGGGTGTTGATGCAAAGTCGGCCAGTGTTCCATCGATGCTCTCATCGTCTCTCCAGCGCACGCCTCCCTTTTTGGACTTCTTGACGGGTGTGAAGCTGATGCCCTTCCTCGCCGCCGCGCCAAACACCTTACGTCTCCTTGGCGACGACTTCATGGGACTTGCAAACACATGCTCATTTTGCACAGTGGCGAGTGCGGGCGGGGCGATTGGTTTGACGTAGGATGTCAGGCTCTTCTTCCTCTTGGGTGTGCCTTTACGCGTTGGAGGGAAGATTTCAACCGCGGGCAGGGAGCCATCCGGCTTCACGACCTGACCCACCGCGTGGTACCCAGTCTCGAGAAGTTTGTGAATAATTGTCTTGGCATGTGCTACTGCCGTCTCTTCATCCATGGCAAGAGTGTCAGATAATGACGCAAGCATCTCAAACTGGGTAGTGAGAAGCATCTGCATCATGGTAGCGTCGCCGAGCTTTTCTTTCTCAAGGACTTCGCGATACGACTCACGGCCGAAATTGGCCTTGAGGAGTTCCGCCTCGCGGGTCAGTGTCGCACGCTCCCCCGTGTCAGCGCCTTCGAGTCCCTCCAGTTGCTGCAGACTGTGCGACAGCGCCGTGTCGAGAGCTCGCTCCCATGGTGCCTTTTCGAGCTTTTGGTGGATATGGTGGCGGCTGTTTTCCAGCTCGACCAGAACACCTTGCGCCGTCTTTCGAATTGACCAAAGGTTTTGTGGCATGGGACCGTTGTCGCTTCTCTGCTCACAAACGGTGTCGAATGCTGCGAGCCACCCAGTGAGCAGAGCAATCCGCCGCTCGCAGGCCTTGAGCTTCTTCATTGTTGTGATGCGTTCTTGACGCTCAGCAGCTGAATGATCGTATGCCGCTCGAAGCCGTTGCACACCTTCGCGAGCAATGCTGTCTCGTTTGTCGCATTGCTTGCGGAATTTGGCGAAGAACATTTTTTCGGCATCCTTTTGTTGAGCCTTGAGTTCATTAATCAGAGCCATCTGCTCGTCAATTTTGACCAAAAAGTCCTTGACATGTCGATTGACGTTGAAGACGTTCCGAGTGACTTTGGTTTGGATGTTCTTGGCCCTGTTTGCATAGCGCAGTGTATTCTGCGTCTCATCAAAGTGGGCACTCGAGGGAGAAACACACACGATCATGACTGTTTTGCAGTTCCCACCCAAGGAGAACTTGAGCAATCGTGTAAGCTTGCTATTTCGATATGGCACGTGAGCGCGTTGCCGTTTGTCGCAAAGGGCGTTGATGCAGCTTCCCAGAGCAAGCAAGGATTTGTTGATGTTGGCGCCTTCCGTCAACCGAACACCGCGGTTCTTGGTAACGGATGCGCGCTCCGACCCGGCCAGATCAATGATGCTGAGTGTTGCCATGGTATGCGGCTCGTTGACGTCAGCGTTCCGGTCTTTCTGGGCCACATTAATCTGTAGCACGGCGTGAGATCGGGATGAGGTCGCGTTCGCCTCTGTCGGAGAAACTGTTCGGTATTCGTTGCCTTGGATGATCATGTCCATGACTTCTTGGACATTCTTGGGGTGATGGCTCGACAAGCCGAAAACTGTCACCGCCTGGCTGCTGTCCTCTCTGAGCATTAGCCCAGCCTGGCTGCCGCCTGGGACCAGGAGATCGCGGATCGTCTCGTTGTAGATTTCAAGGTAGCTCAAGCTCAGCTCCGTTGACTTATCCTGGCTTCTTTCGTCGATTTTCTCGAACAGCTCCTGCATGGTCAAGAAGATGATGCCAGGATGTTGGGATGTCCCTGTAATTGTGTGAGTCTTGCCGCAGCCGGTAGCACCGTACGCAAAGACGGTAGCATTGTAGCCATCCAAGACGCTGTCGAGTAGGCTTTTCGTTGTTCCTTCGTACACATCGGATTGTGTCGTGTTTTCGTCAAAGACGCGGTCAAAGGCAAAGACCTGGTCTTTGACCTTTTTTGACGTCGGCACGACGGATCTGGAGAATCGTTGGACAGGACTGTCTTCTGGAGGGTCGAAGACGCTGCGGTTATACTCGTTAGAACAGCAGCGCGACCGTCACGGCGGAGAGTTACAACTTGCACATACAGGCAACGATCATCTACGACCTTTATGACACTGCGAAGGCCACGCTGATGCAGCTTAGGGGCTGGAACTCCAGCCAGGGAGCCGTCGCCCAAAAAGACGGGGCTTTCATCTGATTTTTGCCTGCATCCCGTCAGTTAGTCACGCAAAGCTCGTCATTTGTTTGTCATGGTTTCGTGAATCCGTACAGCTGGGCTGCTTCTCTGATTGTGAACGGCCGAACGCGGACTGGAGAAGAAGCTGTCAGTATTGGTCTGGATAATCAGTGCGAGGCGTCTGCATGCACGCAGTGGTGGCATGTTACTTACCAGCAACGGTGATGGACGATTGCCCTGCATCCGCCATGGTGTGCAGACACTGCGCCAGGTTCGCTTCACAACTGGTTCCAGAGGATGTCTAGGTCGAGGCTGGTTTGCCAGGGATGTATGTCTTATCACGTCGAGCCGAACGAGCAAAATGGGTCGGCGATGGCAGTCGTGGAGGTTGTTCAAAGGCACGCACCGAAGAAAAGGGTTCAAGAGGTGCAAGAAAAAAGGGCTAATCGTTTCAAGAATGTTCAATAGTGCAATCATGTACGAGAAGGGGGGAGGGTTTGATAAAAGGAAAGAAGACGGGCGGTCGAATGTGGAAAGCCGAATGCTGGACGTTGGGAATTGAAAAACAGAGCAACAAAGCAATCGTGCCGACGGTGTTTCGAGTTTCCAGAGCCGCCGCCAAGAGCATGCATGGATTTGCTTGGGTGACGTCCATTGCTCGTTTGTTGTTCGCTCGCCCCGTTGCGCGCCCCTTGCCAGGAATAAATTGGTTGCTGTGGTGACAGTGGCGCAACGGCCCAGGGACCAGGAGTGGAGTTGGCATGGAGCAAGCAGGCCTGGCCCATTGGCCCATGGTTTGGCTTGGCTTGGCTCCGTGCCTACCCTACGTGCTGATGATTTCATTAATGTAGCTGCGAATAAATGAGCATATATGCTCAACATCTTGTCATCGATGATGCACATCTAAATGCACGAGTCCTGTGCGACGCGACGAACCTAAGCTAAGATAGATGATGCGAGTTGTGTGACCTCTTAATAGTGTCGATCTATCCGAGTAAAAGCTTCGACGCCTTTCCTCACGCAATCACTTCTTCAATCCACGCCACCAGCTTCTCGCCTTGTCCGGTGGGCAAGTTGTAATGGTACACCAAGTTCACAAAAGGCGCAATGTGCGCTTCCTTTGCCGCGACGTAAAACTCCAAGGGACCATATCCAGCCTAGTCCTGTTAGCCTAGAAAATAAACGCCTTTGGAGCCAGGCTTGTCGAGATCAAATTGGGACTCACTTCCAACGTCTTTACAAAGGTGTTGATTTCGGGCAAAAGATACTCATGCTGTCCGGCCATGACGAGAATCTTCTTGACGGGCAATCCGCGGAACCATTCTGCTGGAGCGCGCGACGCATCAGTGTAGTAATCCGGCGTCACATCCCCCATGTAGTTTCCGACCCATTTCTCGAGCGAGCGTTTTGTGAGCACATCACCGCCTTCGTAGCCCGCCAGACCAGCATCGGGATTGTTCAGTGCCGTCCAGGGAGCCATCATGACAGCCGCGGCAAGCGGTTCACTGAGCGTGAGCTCCTCAATTGCTTCATGGCGGTGAGTCAGGTGGGACAAGACTCCAGAAACCAGGTTCCCGCCGGCAGAGTCGCCGCCGATGATGATCTGAGACGGGCTGCGCTTGGCGGTCGTGATGAGATGACGCAGTGCCTCGACAGCTTGGATGAGCTGCGTGGGGTACTTGGCCGTCGGGGCCAAAGTATATTCGAGGAAGAAGATGGAAAGGCTCGGCTTGGTGTCTTGTCTGGACTTGATGAGCCGCATGAAGAATCTGAGGTGTCCCGCAGGGGGTAATGTGAAGCCACCACCTACAACTTATTGGTCAGTTGATTCTGGCATGATGTTCAAGTACGATGATGCAAACATGCAGACCGTGATACCAGACGAGCACATGCTCAGCATCTGGGTCTCCAATCCAATTGCCTCGGGCGCCGTGCGGTAAGTCAAGTATACGAGGGGGTATTTTGGATGCCTTCGCCTCTTGCTGATAGCCGACATCTGTGTGTTGAAAGACCCATCTAATGACGTTTTTCATTTGCATTAGCCTTTTTATCTGGGCCATTTCCCTCATACATGGTCCAATGTTGAGCATGCCCATTCATTGAGGTGGAGCTCACTGTGATTGAGACGCCGACAAGCGAGTCACCACCCGTCGTGTCGCAGCGTAAACGACGTGTAAATACAACGATGGCTCGTCGTTTGGCCCTCTCCGAACTCCGGTCAACAAGGCCACAAAGATGGTGAATAGCACTCCACAAAGCGCAGGGAGAAGGTCGAGCTTCTCTAGCAATGTTGGCTTGGGATAATTACCCATTGTGACAAGAGTGATTATCTGATAATTGATGGGTTGCGGAGTGGACGCTCCCCTCCCTGTTGGTCTTCAATGTGTACGTGGACACCTGGCTACCAAGTAAGTACCAAGTACACAGTCTGTAAATATTGAATCAATGATGAATGAGACCACGAGATGTCGCACACAAGAGAGGCGGTGAGGCGGCATGGGCCGGTGTTTACCAAGGCAAATGTTATTCTGCCGGTCGAGGGACCGGGAGACGTACATTAAATAAGCCTGGGCTTGCCGCGGTTTCAGAACAAGCATCTCAGGCCCAGCAGTGCTTGGGCCAATAAAAATGGCTTATTAGTGCGGGGTAAACAAGGGCAAGGGTCGGGCGGCTCGGCAGGCAAATGAATCATGTCTAGACCTGCAAGTTAATCAGGTTCAGTTTGAATCACCTGGCGAGCCCATGCTTCCACCAGTACTACCACAGAACTACTATATGTACATACCCCGGTCCCAAACCGCCGGTATACCCACGCCACAAACCTATCTGGCAGACTGCCCACCCTCACTCGTCATCATCATCATCATCATCGTCGTCGTCGTCGTCGTCGTCGACTTCCCCGCCATATAAATTGCCAAACTCCTGCCCGATACCCTTCAACCCAGCCAACCAACAGTCCTGCTTCTCCGGGTCGCCGACCAGCTTGGCCAGCATCTTCACAATGGGACTGTGAGGTCCGCTGTCCAGCATGGAGAACTCCAGCGCCAGGGTGGCCCATTTGAGAGTTTCAGTGTACTTGCCCTCCATGCAATACGACACCGCGGCATACGTGTACGCTTCAGCAGCAGGGCTATGCATCCGCTCTTGATGGAACAAGCTCACCAGCCGCTCTGCCGTCGGCGCTGACGTGAGAAGGCCATCCTCAAAACGACCAGAGAGCTTGACGAGCTGATCGAGACGTTGGTCGGACGCGCGCGAAAACTCGGAAGGGAGGCTGCACTGGCTGCAGGAGCAGTTGAAACCCCAGGTGCGAAGGAGCTTGGCGACTCGCTTCTTTCGCGGCATGGAGATGTCGATGTACGTGATGCTGATTTCGGCGCCGGGTGGGATGTCCGTAATGGCATGGACGTAGTGAGTGAGGGTGTTGTTGTCAAAGTAGTAGGCGGCATTTGGACGGCAGTCGTGATTCATGCGCTAGATTCCCGAGTCACTCATTATCAGCTTCAAGGATCTTTTCTTTTTCTTTTTCTTTCTTTTTTTTTTTTGACTTGGCATAAGGAGTTTTCAAAAAGGAGGGGAAGGGGGCGGCAGTTTAACGCACCGCAGTCTCCGGAAAGACACCATAATACGAATCCTCGTCGTCGCTCATGTCCAGATCGAATGCATTAGGATCAATGCGGCCGGACACTGGATGCAGCACAGGCTGCCCGAAAAGTTCCCAAAACATCCTTTGCGACTCGGCAGGTAAGTTGTTCACGGCCTCCTCCTCCAACGCACTCCACTCGAACTCGGCCCCGTCGAAAACATCTGCGTCGATCATGAGCAAGGGCGTGTGGGCAAATATCCTGTCCCCGCGGTGAAGCAGCTTTGTTGCGATGATCCCACGGCCCTTGCCAGGGATATCCTGTTCCAGAAATGGCGGCGACGAGTTGTCGTTTATGCCCGGCGCCAGCGTGACGTCCTGGAACTTCTTGATGCGCTCTTCCGTGGTCACGATGGAGATGCCGCGACCACCAGCAAAGTCTCGCGAGCTGTAGACATGGTAATCGTGGGAAGATTGCGAAGAGTTGCTGCTGAATGTCTGCAAGGCTCCCGGAGGCTTGGCAGCGACGGAAGGCTCATCAGCAAAGATGATGGGCTGCTGAGGCCTTTGGCCGAGATAACTCATGTCTTCCCCAGGAAAGACTTTGGCTGAGCTCGACGGCGTCAACGTCGAGACGAGCAGCAACGATGCAAGGCACAACAACCCCATTGTGACTAGGCGTAAAGTATAATTGATTGGGTTTGTTATGAAATGCGCAGAGGAAAAAGGAAAAAGGAAAAAAAAAAAAAAGATTCCACACCGTCTTGAAAATACAAGGAAAGAAAGGACGTTCAAGATATAGGCCATGCCAGCACCGGCATCAAGTTCCAAAACTACCTCTCCAAGTGTTCGCACCCTCCTGGCGCTGTGTTCATTCCACCTCAAAGCTCTTGTCTGATGAAATGTCGCGGAATCGTTTCGGGAGCCCCCGCCAGGAGGCGCTAAAACGGGCGCCCGACCTGACAGCCCTCCCCGAGCCCGTCTCAGGGACCAAAAAACTGGCGTGGTGGGTGCTGAACCCAAAATAAACATAGAAATTACATGGCGATCAGACCATGCCAAGCTCTGTTACAGGATCCAAGCCATTGCTGCTTGAAGAGGAACACTGATGCTCGTGCGCCCTGTGGAGGGCTGATGCTGATGATCAAAGCGTTTCTGTGGAGGGGCACAAGAACGTCAGAAAGCATATTGCATAAGATTGTCGGATTTTGTCTGTCATTCGCCTGAACTATAATTGATGCCTCTTGCATGAAAGACACTTAGACTACATTCTTGGACAACCACTCTTTCCACTGGTCGAGCGTCCATCCAGAGCTCGTGTCCTGCACAACTCCGTCAAAAACAACGGTAGGCGTGACATGGATGCCAACCAGTCTGTTCATCTTCGTAATCACCTTCAAGTCATTCGTAACCTGGTTGCCGGCATTCAGAGATCCATCATCTGTCGCCTTGTCTGAAATCTCCAGCAGCTTGTACACCTGGGTCTCGTCCACACCCACCTTGCCGGCAACCTTGGCCAGGCGCTTGTAGGTATTGTTCCTGGTCTCGTTGACGACGTTGACGTCAAAGTAATCCTTCTGCTCCTTGAAGAGCTGAGCGCTGAAATCCCAGAACTTGTCCGGCGCGAGGCGCAGCACGGCGAGAGCAGCCTCGTGCATGAGGGTCGAAGAAGGGTGCCATGGCTGGACTGACTGGCGGAAAACGAGGGTGAGGTTGGATGACCAGTCCTTGTTTTGGCGGATAGCCGGGACGACTTCCTGGGCGAGGGTGCGGAATTGCTTGGCTGAGAAGGGACAGCAGTAGTCGAGGTAGAGCTCGAAGGTGTGAGTGGAATGCGGGACGGATGACGTTGATGGAGCTGGTGCGAATTCGAGCTTGTGCCCGGCGAATTTGGGGGGAACGGCCATTGCAAAAGGACTGGAGTCGTTGAATTTTCCCAACTTATTTAAAGGGTTGTAGAGTGGAAACTGGGAGTAGTCTACGCGACAGCTGATGAGGACTGACAGAACTGGGCGATGTGTGGTGTGGCGTGGTGTGGTGGTGTTCACTTGTTGATTGGAGCGAGCGAGACCGGAGGCGAGGAGGCGATGATGCAAGAGCCCATAAGAGGAAGAGGGGGTTGACCAATGACGACCAATGACCAACTTGTTGTTGGGCTCGCGCCAACATGACAACGCCAGAGCCGACAAGTGCCGCTGCTGCTCGGTTGACAGAAACGGATGCTGATGCAATGATTGGTATGGTGAAAGCAACCACCATTCGGCTCCCAACTCCCGTCATCGTCGTTTCTATTCGTGGAACAGTGGCGATCAGAGATTGGGCCATCAGCTTTAACCATGACGATACGACTAGTCAACGGAATTTCTGGTGATACAAAGCCATCGAAGCATGTCCGCTGGTGCGTGTGCTGCCAAAAAGTAACCATTGGGGTCGAACCGAGCGCGACCAGCCGTTGAAAGCCCACACTGGGTTTCTTGAATCTGCCATTCAAACCGCATCGCCGCTTGCTAACTCCCTGCTGAGTATCCTTCATCACCCGAATCTATGGCCATCTCCGTCAAACAACCCTGCCAATCGTACCCCTTTTACGGCCGCGGTTCTCGAGAATGGCAATGAGCGCGACGAAGGGGATGGTCAAAGCCCCCGTCACCAAGCTCGCGATGTAGCCCCTAGTAAACTCTGGCGCATCGGTGACGGGATAGAACACGAGCGGCCACCAGCTGACGAACGCAAAGTCAAACGAGTTCATAAATCCGGTGGTGATGGCCCGGAGCTGAACGTCGTGGGCCGTCAGATCAGCCATCCACGCGTACCATAGTGCCTGGGGCGCATACGTCGTGCCCAGGAGGTAGAAAGCGAAAAAGTTGGCGGCATCTGCAGCGGGATGGGCAACGAGAATTGCGCTGCCGATGACAAATGCGAGGCCAATGCACAGTGAGCACTCCCATCTACTTCTTATGCGGTCCGATATCGAGGTGTAGATGAATGTTGCCACGATGGCCGTCGCGTACTGAGCGGTGGGATAGTTGTTTTGCTGTATGACGGTGTAGCCTCGGGACGCCATCCACAGCTGCATGACGTTGTTTCCCAGGCTCTGAACGCAAAGAGAGTACACTGGTCGCTTCATTAGCCCATCTACGTGCAAATAAAGAACAGGATACGAAAGCGATCGGGGCAGAAGTATAGGGGGCGGCCTACGCATGAAAATTGTCGGCAGCAGCCAGAATTGCCAACTGAGGAGAACGCGACGGAACACAGTCACGTCCCAGGTTTGCTTGCGCGCACGACCCAGGCGCTCGATGGCACAAGTCTTCTCGTCTTTGGAGAGGAACCGGGCGCTGCGATGGTGAGGCAAGTCTGGAATGAAGAACCAGCCTATCAAGGTAGTCAGTCAGTAGTTTTCCACACCACGACCTGAGCCAGCGAGGCGAAATCTCTACAGGGGGCAAGGCGTACCAAATATGGCAACCGGAATGGTCATGACCGAGACGACAATGAACATGATTCTCCAAGCCGGCAGAGAACTGCTGCCGGACAGCGACCGCAGCAAGCCGGCTTGGATCCAGCCGCCAGCCATGTTGCCGAGACTTCCAAATCCGCAGAAGACGGCAGCCCTTGTTCCCAGCTCAGACTGTGTATACCACGACCCGTAAATGAAGTGTGCCCCAACGCTGACAAGATGGGTCAGTTCGCCGAATTGTACTATAGGCTCTTTGTCCCACGCCTGTCCGACCTCTCCGCAGGCTTGGCTTGGGTTCCATTCACTCACTAGGAAATGGCCATAAAGGCTCCCTCGAACCCATTCAGCACAAACACCTGCCAGACATGGTCCACGCGGAAAGTAACTAAAGTCAGAACGCTCCACAGCGTATTGGCCGCGACAAATAAATACCGCGGGCGGACAATCGTCAACATGACGGTCGAGGGAACTTGGAAGACGGCATAGATGACGGTGAAGATGGTATGCATGTAGTTGAAATCCTTTCCCCGGAAGCCGACCTCCTCCCTCATGCCGCTGATGTAGGCTGTGTTGTAGCTCGCGCGGTTGATGCCGAACAGGAACCATATGACGGAGAAATACGACAGGAGCGTGAAGTCGAGCTTGATGAGCAGCGAGCGCTCGGTCGAAGGCTGGCCCCAGATGGCTGTGGCCATGCTCGAGAAGGCCATGTTGGGCATTGTGCTTCTGCACTGGATGATGAGGTTGATGAGGATGTCGCGCGCAATTTTCAACCATCAACTGAGGTGCGATATGGCCTGATTCCTGGGCCAGATGTGCAAAAGTCAAGGACAAAAGCATTCATCTTGCGCTGCTAGACACCCGCATGCACGCTTACTTGGGGTCGAGCGTTGCACTCGATACACGCTGCCATTGCATCAATTCTGCAGACATGGCGAAGGGCGAGGGAGAGTTGGGGGGGGGGGTCCCGATGTTGCACGAAAAAATTTGGGCGTTTATTATCCCGATAATGCAAAGCAAGTGGGCCGGGAATCTGGGATGAGATAAGATAGATGCTTCAAGTTCTTTTCCTGCTCGCCTTATTCATGCACCTCCCTCCCTCCCTCGGGCCTCCATCGCCCAGTCCGCCGCAGCTGGCATGGAACAGCGTCGTGTTAAATACAGGCAGCGGGCTGCTCTCCTCATTCTCAATCAACAGCCCAATCTCGGTAATACCCGAGGATGAGGCCGTTCCCCGCTAAATGCTACTCAATTCACCGAACTTGGGACCGGAAGCGAACAAGGTATCAACATTCCCGGAGCCACGTTTAAAGCGGCGTCGCACTTTGGACTCTGTATCTGAAGCTGCAAAATGAAGAGACTTGATAATGCCCGTCCGGTCCGCAACGTTGAATACACCTGCGAGTAGCCAGTTGACCTTTATTAACGAATAGAAGTATACACATGTACATACATAAGTGCTGGGTCGGCGTGGCCCAGTGGCTGGGCTGAACGTCTGGCGGTGCTGGTGGCGCCAACTTCCCTACCGCCCGCCGCTTCAGGCCCCAGGTCGGAGAATTCAACGCTGCAGACCAACCAACCCCCACCCCTCATAACCTCATCCACACGGGTTGTTGGACACAAACCTCTTCGTCGATTGATCTCGATTTCTTGACGATGGGTCCACACGACCTTTTTTTTTTTGTCTCTCCCTCACCTCTTTCATCTCTCCATCCGCCCTTCACTCATTCGCGAATCGACTCACGTCCAATCACCGTCTCACCCGGTATCGAGTGCTTCTGAGACCTGCTCACCATGATCTGCTTGAACAAGGCCGACGAGGGCACATTCCGCCACCTCGCCTACAATCAGAGCCCGCCGGCTCTGGCATCAAACGCGACTACACGCCAGGACCTGAATGGGATATCGAACCTGCGCGAGTACGTGGCCGCCAGCCAGGATAGTGTCTCCGGCGGGAGTCCTGGCGGAATGCTAGGACAAGCCGCCTTGGATGAGAAGCTGCATCGTGAGGTGCAGCCGGGAAATGCTGCGGTCCTGGCGCCGAACGCAGGACGGTGGCCTTCTGGTATGTCTTGTTTCCGTGTCACAACTGGGTGAGGCCCCGTCAATAAGCATTCTGTTTGTTAACCACCATTTCCTTTGTTCGCATGCAGTGCTATCCTTGCGTTTCAAGGCGGTCACTGGTGGTGATGACCAGAATCGCCTTGTCTGGGTCCCCTCCTCGCGGTGCCTGGAGCGCCTCTGGAGCTGGACGACCTGGATCCTCTCTGTTCTCTTCTTTTCGTATATTTTTTCCACCTTGCGAGCATCGAATCTTGGTACCACCGGCAGCAGCAGCAACAGAACCATGCTGGCCATCCCCTGCGTCGCTGGAAACTCATCCCTGACCTCCGACTCTGCATCCTCCGATGCTGCACTTACCAAGACGCTTCACCATGTCAGTAAGCGATCCACATGTGCAACAGGCGGCGTCAACAACGACGAGTACAACACCAGTCTCCATGCGGCAGCTCTCTTCATCATATGGTTCGTCTCCTCGCTGGGCTGTGCCTTTCCCATCATGGCCGCCAGGCTTCCTGGTCTTCGGATCCCCCGTCGCTTCTTCTTCGCCGTCCGCCACTTCGGGACCGGCGTCCTCATTGCGACAGCCTTTGTGCATCTGCTCCCCACGGCGTTCAAGTCCCTTGGAAACCCGTGCTTGGGCACCTTCTGGACCAAAGACTACGAGGCCATGCCCGGTGCTATTGCCCTGGCTGCCATTTTCCTCGTCTCCATCATTGAAATGGTTTTCCATCCTTGCAGACATGTCCCTCCTGCCGACATCGTCACGACCCGGCCCCCCAACAAGGAGACCATTTCCGGGAAGGCTACGGACTCGGACGGCCATCCCATCCGTGATATGGGTCCTCTCCGCGGTCGCAGCAGCAGCTTGGCCCAGGGTCTGTCTCAACTGAACCAGGCTGCGTTGGCCGATGATATTCCACGACAGGGACAACTCGATGGGTCGGCCATCGCAAAGTCGACTTCGGTAGGGATGGGGGTAGCGCGCTCGGAGTCCGAGATGGGCGTTTTGAATCCAGAGCAGAAGCGCAACAAAGAGCGTTTGCAGTGTATCCTGCTGGAAATGGGAATCTTGTTCCATAGTGTGTTTATCGGCATGGCGCTCAGTGTCAGCATCGGCAACGACTTCATCGTCCTGTTGATTGCCATTATATTCCATCGTAAGTGACCTTTTGTGCTATCGGGCTTCTGTCCTCTTTGCGCAACTCCGTCACCCATGTACTAACGGTCGCCAGAAACATTCGAGGGTCTCGCACTCGGTTCGAGAATCTCAGTCATTGAATGGGGTTCCAAGACGTGGCAACCATGGCTCATGGCCCTCGCATACGGATGCACGTACGTACCGCACCCGCCGGAGCTTCTTTAGAGCAGGACTTTGATCGACTAACATTGCTCAGAACACCCATCGGCCAAGCCATCGGTCTTGCGACGCATGCTTTGTACAGCCCTGACTCCGAAGCAGGTCTCATCCTCGTCGGCGTGATGAACGCCGTCTCGGCCGGGCTCCTCACCTTCGCCTCGCTGGTGGAACTCCTCTCCGAAGACTTCCTCAGTGACGAAAGCTGGCGCTACCTGCACGGAAGACGCCGCATCGTGGCCTGTCTGTTGGTCTTCTTTGGAGCATTCTTCATGAGTTTTGTCGGTGCATGGGCTTAGGAGTCTCTCTCGCGACAAACATATGTGATGTGGTTATGTGGTTCTCAAGGGGGACATTATTGTCCAAGTAATAATGCACGCAATTGGTGAGATTTGCGAGCCCTTGGGAATTCACAGATTTTGTTCTCCTTTCCTGGTGTTCTCGAGCCATGCTCCTTGATGCAACACACATTTTGCATGACTTAGTATCTATGAAATAAACTAGTCGGATTGCAAGTAATTGAGCCAAAGAGTTCCTGTTCGATTCGACCATGGTACGTGCTTCTTCATGACACCGTATTCTTGGCAACTACCCCACGCGCAAAGTCCCCAAATGTCAAGTGCGCTTTCATATCCACCTCATCCCCCAAGTTGGGCTGCGTGAAGACAGCCAGCGTGTTCCGAGCAATGGCACCCCCGCTCACAGCAGCCCTCACGCCCCTGACGTAGTGCGGCACAGCCTTGAACTCGCCCGCCGTGATGCGCTCCAGCGCCTCCCCCGTCTGGAAGGCGATACAGTCCCGCGGGATCTTGACCTGATACGTCTCCCCCGTCCGAGAGAGAATATACAGACCGGCAGATGCATCAGGCGAGGCGGGCAGCTCCTCCAGGGGCGGCAACGACGACGCGCCATTCAAGGCAGCAACGTCCCCTGGCACGACAGGCTTGACGCTCTTCTCGTCAACGAACATGGCCGACGTCAAGCCCGTGAGGCATCCGTGGTCCAGGTGAGTAGCGCACCAGTCGTCCTCGCTCGTCCCATCATTGTGCCTTTTCACATCCTGCGGGAAGTAATGCAGTAGTCTCGCCTTGGTAGTGCTCGACGTGCCGACAACACGCTCCAGGTAGCCCCTCGGGTAGCCCGCAATCTCCTGCTCGGCGAACTTGTCGCAGGCGCGGGCCACGAGGACGGCGGCATCGATGATGAGCCTGCAGAGGTCCGTGACGGCGGGTTTGAACCCGGGGAGGACATCCTCCGGGGGCCACACGTTGGGGGACAGATACTCTGGGAAGGTGTCTTGGGAGAAGTCGGAGGCGGGCTCGGCGCACTCGAGGGCGGCGTCGACGTAGAATGCGCAGTTGGCGTAGTAGGAGCCCTTGAAGGTATCTGCTTGGCCGTTCTTGAGCGTCTCTTTGCCGAGGGACCAGCCTGTGAGGTACTTTGCCTTGGGGTTCTCAAGTTTTTCTATAACACGCGTTTAGTGGTTACTTTTTTTTTTTTTTGGTCTTTTCGGTATCACGGTAAGTCTTTGGAAAGTATAGGCAGAAGGTGATGGCCGTGGAAGAAGCGAGGTATGATTGCCCCGAAAGAGAGGGAAAAAAAAAAAAGACAGAGAGAAATCTGACCTAGTTCCTCGGCTGGGAGGTTCCCGAGGTACGAAGCATAAGACAGCGCCGTGTGGCGCAACTGCGCAAACTCGGCGGGTACATCTTTGACGACGAGGATTCCCAGGGAATCGGGACCGAATGCCTCCTTCAGGGTCCCGAAGGAGACGTTGCCTGTTGGGTGAAGAAGGTAAATAAGTCGGCTGTCCAGCTGTCTAGACTTGCCCCCCTCCCGTTCACAAACTTGACCCCTCTTTCTTGGTCATGCATTGCCGCGACGTACATACCGCTCTTTAGGTCCTCGAGGGACACGGTGACTGCTCGCGCTTGCTTGGCCATTTTCATGCGCGCGCACAGAGTGAGTATGCGGGACCTGGGGGACCTGGGGGGACCTGGGTGGGGTCTGGTTCTTGTTTCGGTTTGTGGGAGAATCACAAATTGTTTCTGGTCAGGAAAGTAAATACAGGAAAGTCGCTGGTTTAAAAAAGTTGCATCTGCACCCCCTTCTTGCATGGTTCCGGGTCCGGAACCCCACAGCCGACGTGGACGGGAAGCTCAACGGGAGGTTTTGTTGGCGACAAAATACTACAGAGCACGGACTACTTACTATAGCCACTTAGAGCTAATAGTGGCTGCCCCACGTGGGGCTTGTAGCGGGTGTAAAATCATTCAGGGTTCAGACTGTGTAAATCGGCTTACGTAACCCGAGCCGGGTGGAGATCGCCGTTTCCCGAGGCCCCCCTCCCTCCTCTGATGTGAGTGAGTCCTCTCCACGACAAAAAAAGCTCTTGTTGGTGCCCCTGCGCGCCCTCGCCAACCCGACGCAAGCCGAGCTTCCCCCTTCCCTCCATCTACAATGGTCAAGCCGTTGAGCTTCAAGGGCGACAAGAAGCCCAAGAAGCGGAAGCGCGCCGTCGAGGCCGTCGAGGCCGACAATGGCGACGACGGCCCCGGCCCCGGCCCCGGCCCGTCTTCGCAACCGCAAAAGGTCCATCGGGAAGAGGACGCAAACGACGACAGCTGGGTCTCTGCCGACGCGGCGACTGACGTTGTCGGTCCCGTCATGATCGTCCTGCCGACTGATGAGCCGTCGGCGCTGGCCTGCGATCCGACGGGCAAGGTGTTTGCGCAGGCGATTGAGAACATGGTCGACGGGAACCCCACGAGCGCGGAACCTCATGATGTGCGGATGGTGTGGGTTGCGAACAAGGTTTCCGGGACGGACAGTGTTCGATTCAAGGGCCATCATGGAAGGTTTGTATACCCTTTTTTTTTTTTTTCCGTACTGAATCGGATCCCTTTCGGCTGTTGCATCTTGTCTTTTCTACAGCCATTCCGGTTTTGTTGACGAATGAAAAAAAAAAACAGATATCTAGCTTGCGACAAACTCGGCTTCCTGTCGGCCACCTCGGAAGCCGTCTCCCCCCTCGAATGCTTCAAGGTGGTGGCCACGGCCGGCCACCCCGGCACGTTCCAGCTCCGGACCCCCGGCGAGACCTTGGTCACCGTCAGGCCGAACAGCTCGGCCAGGTCGACTGCGCCGGCCGAGGTGCGCGGTGACGAGGGCGGCACGACGCTCAACACGACGATGAGGATACGCATGCAGGCGCGGTTCAAGCCGAAGCTCAAGGCGTCAAAGGAGGAGAAGGCCTTGTCCAAGATTAGTCGGCGGGAGCTGGAGGATGCGGCGGGGAGGAGATTGGAGGAAGACGAGGTGCGGATCCTGAAGAGGGCGAGGCGCGAGGGCGATTACCATGAGAGGTTGCTGGATTTGAAGGTCAAGAATCGCCATGATAAATTCGGCTGAGCCACGCGCCGCCCACGACGGACGGGACACACATTTTACCCTTGGTTGGGAGAGACGGGTAGTGGCCGGGCCCCCATGAATGAGCTCATGGGGTTATCAGGAACTTCATGGGGGAGCCTCAGAAACATCCAACCAGCCCAGCTTTGACTCAAAAAAAAAAAAAAGCTCTATAGGACATCACTTCATGTCAAGCCGTAACCACCCAGTGCCCACCCCACGTTCCTTTTTAATTCCCCGGCCTCCAAGCCTTGACGTTCCCGTCCTCTCCCGCCGTAAACACCAGCTGCGCATCATCGAAGAAACAAAAGGACCGTACAATCTCCTCGCCGTGCCCACCCGGTAGGCCCACGCTGTTTTGCCTGTCAAACACCCATTCTGGCCCCGGCAGCTGGTTTTTCGCCAGGAAGATGAGCTCAAAGACTTGTCGGCTAGTTTACGCGGGGCTCATTAGCAAACGCGCCCACATCCAAGATTTCAAGAGAGGAAGGGGGGAGAAGAGACGAAAATGGAGGATTGGAAAAGAGAAGAGACGAAAACGGAGGATTGAAAAAAGAGAAAAAGAGAAGAGCAACCGCAAGAAGAAGAAAAAAAAAACATACTCTTGAGCACCAGCACCGATAATGGCACCGCTCCCGTCCGTCTTCCCCGTCACGTCGGCAACGTACCGACACCCCAGGAGGGGCCGCAGGTCCCCAAAGTCCAGCAGGGCGTCTCCGTTCTCCCGCTCCTCGGCCACGTCCCACAGCGCGAACCGCTCGTCGTGGGACAGCGCGAGGACCTGCGTGCCCGTCAGGAAGGCGGCGCGGCGGATGGAGGCGTTGTGTTTGAGCGTCTGGACCGTCATGTCGTCCTCGTCGGCGACGCGCGTGTCGTAGACGTTGACCAGGCCGTCGGTCGAGCCGCTCAGAAGGACAGCCGGGTCGGACGGGTGGAAGGCCAGCTCGGTGATGTCGTCGCCATGAACTTCCTGGTAGTGCGCCCTGGAGGAGGAGGGGGAGGGCGCGGACCGCACGTCCCAGAGGTGGATGGACGCCGAGTGGTTCTGCAGCTCGGTTCCTACGGCGATGAGATGCGTCGATGGGCTGCAGGCCATGGAGAGGATGGGAGCCTGGGCGGCTTTTTTGGGGGAAGGGGAAATGTTAGCCCTCAAGAGAAGCCCAAAGATGACAGACAACAACAGACAACAACAAGAAGAAGAACAAAGAGTACCGTTGAACTGGGCCACTCTCGCCGCCGGACCCTGCTGCCTCAGGTCCCATACCCCGACTGTCCCGTCTTCGCCCGCCGTGCAGACCAGAGAGCTGTTTCTGTCGAATACGCGCAGCGCCGTGAGGTTGCCATGCTGCGTCCTCCAGGCCGATGCGGGGCCGTCGCCGAGCCGCGCGGGACTCAGCAGAGATAGCTGCTGGTCCGACGAGATGGTTGCCAGGCCGGCATCCGTGCGGTGCACATCCAGAGCGTACACGTCTTGCGGACCAGAAAAGTGGTGTTGGGCGACGTTGGAGAGCGTGTACATCCTGGCGCGAGTCTTTTGTCAAGTTGCAACATGAGATGATTGGGTGAGTTTTGGGTGAGTTTGTCCCGGTTTGTTCGCGGGGCAAATGGGGTTTGGTTTTTTTTTTTTTCAAGAGGTGACTGACCGACCGACCCACGCCGGCAAGCTTCAAGTCATCATGGCCTGCGCTTTGTGAACTTTTCACGACAGAAACATTCAAACACGAGGACATGGATGGCACCAAGTGTGCAAAAAAGTGAGGAGGATGGGGGAAAAAAACAGTTTTCGGTTAAGCAATCACTTTCAATCCGTCATTACCTCTATGCTTACAGCACCCAATGGTTACTATCGTACAGTGTTTTGTCTGTCTTGTTGACAGGAGCCCCCCCGAGTAAGAGAGATTCCTGACATGGAAAGGAAAACGGAAACCAAAATCAATATACTACATACAAGAGTTGCGCAAAGTCGCCTTTTCCTCGTCATGGAACGCCGCGGATATGCAAATGCTTTTTGGGGTCGGATTGCAAATGTTCACTGTTCCTCCCGTGTTCGCCTGGTTGGTTCTCTTTTCGTGGCCCTTCGTGGCTCTCCGTGACGGTTGCCACGCCCGTCATGAAGAGCCGGGCCTCGGATGCATTCTCCGCTCATTCACTCCGCGAAACACACGTTTTCCGACCTCGTAGCTGCTGATCATGATGGCACAAGCCGGTGCAACCTTGAGGGTGCGAGGAATCCACCCCTTCCAGAGTCCTGGAACGCCCTCGGTCTTGAAGATGTGCCACAGCAGGCGCATCATGTTCATTGCCTCGGGTAGATGCACTTTGCCCGCGGCGCTGGCAGGAACATCTCGGTATACCTGTGTTCTGGTTTTGCCAACATCAAATGGTGTTGTCACGATGGACGCCAGGGTGCCAGACAAGGCGCCGGCAGTGAAGGAATCCACAAAAGTCTCCATGTGATTCTCCTGGCTCTGAGATCGCCTCGGAGCACTCTGGAGAGCACCATCGCGGGCAGGACATGGTCCTCTGTGCTCCTCGCGCGCATCGGTCAAGCCCGATCGTATTGTTTCGTATCCCCACCAATACAGGCCGGAAAAGGGAACATCTCGCCACAGGGTCAGTGTGAGTCCTCGCCATAATGAAACATAGCCGTGTGTGGCAACCATTTCCCGGACACCTTTAAACGTCTCCTTCAAGTGGTTGGTCGTGGAAGCACCAGATGCTGCTTGCATCCGTGTTCGGAAAAGCTCGATTGGACCAACAGCGGTGGCTGCAAGGATTCGAGCACTTGAGCCTGCAGCAAGCGGGGCGTTATCACTGGAGAATCGGCAGAATGGACTCATCGAATTGTATCGAAGCCAGTCGTATCCGGTAAAGTAGATGATGTTTGCGGGTATTGTCATGAGCAAAGTAGGTAACAGCCCTCTCCAAAGCGTCGTGAAGCCCTCGTTACGGGCAATCTTGCGCAAGCCATCCAAAGTCGAGTTGTATGTCTTCTTTTGCACCTCGTGAACGGCGCAGTCCGCGGCGGCGGCGGCGGCGGAGGAGGAAGTAGTCTTCGGCGCAATGATTCCTTCGCCGCGGGGAACAGCAATGCACAATTCCGTGGGGTTGCCTTGGAAAAAGACCTCTCGACAGCACGCGGTGACTCCGAGCTCGGCCGTCTGTGCTTTCGTAAGGCTGTTGGTCCGCAACGCCAGCTTGGAAAAATCCATCGAGGAGGTCGGTGTCGTTTGTGACTGCAGACGGACCCGAACGACGTCAAGAGGGGTGACTGAGTTGCGTTGGCGTTAGCGCGCCTTGTAATTCATTGACGAGGACGACAGTGAGCATCGAGTAGGCCTTACCAAGTAGCGACGTGAATAAGCTCCCAGACATGGCCGAGATCATCTTCTGCGGTGCAGTGATATCCGCCACAGGCGCATCGTCGCCGCCGCCGCCGCCGCCTGCCGGACCCCAGCCTCGAGCCGACATGATAGCTTCCTCTGCTTCCAATAACCTGTCGTAGTTCTGGCCCCCGGATGTGAATGTGGTCGAGGTCATGGCTCGTGGGTAATTCGCCTGGCGCGGTTCGGAGATGGTGGGGCGCTATTGCGAAGGAGACAAAGTCTCACTCAGCAAGACAGACGGGCAGAGCCAGTTCCTTGCAAGCAGCACGAGATGGCGATGCAATTTGGTGAAAAAGTCGATGTCGATGTCGATGTCGATGTCAGCGTCGAGGAGTTCTTGAGGGGGAAGGAATCGGTCACCTACGGATTGGAATTTTGGAATTTCGGGGATTCGCCTCCTGCAGCCGGAGGACATTAAACTGGGTCCATTTCATGCCGCCGGTTTCCGATGATGTCAATGCTCAGCTTGATTGGTTGGCGGCAATCTATGACTTGCATTCGTTATCGATGGGGATCAGTCACAACAAGTACGGAGTAAGTAAGCATTTCAACTTGGTATATTCTCTGATACGGATTCCAACGTCCATCTACTCCTCACCCTCACGACCACCCCCATCATGGCATCATCCCACCGTCTGAACTCGGAGCTCGAGTCCTTCAGACAGCAATGGCTCTCCGAAGTACGAACCAAACGGAGCGAGCGACCCCGCCCATCTTCCGCTGCCCACTCCCATTCCTCTCCCACGACGCCCGTCTCGTCCAAGAGATCCGAAGCTCGGCCTCCTTCGCCCACCAAGACCGGCAGAAAGGTTGCCTCGGCCGTCGACGAAGAGAATGAGAATGAGCATGAGCATTCTCAACCGAGAGTGTTTGAGGGCAGCCCCGAGCCATCGGGGAACACGATTGATGGCTCCGTAAGGGCACCGCTCGGGAAGGAGCTGGTCTCGGCGCTGGATCACTACGAAGAGGCCATGGCGAAGGAGGCGGAGGGTAACATGGGGGATAGTCTGAAGCTGTACCGGCGGGCATACAGAGTATGTACTGCTGCCCGCATGACGTGATGATTTCGTGAGGGGGGGGGGGAAGCGCAAGTTGACTGACGAAGTGAGCAACATAGCTCGACAACCGCGTCGACCGCAGATACCGCGAGAAGCACTTCCCACAGGCTCACAGGTCTCAACCTCAACCCACGGCCCAAACCCCAGATCCATCAGCGACATCACCACCCCCCCTTCCCGCGGCGTCTTCAAATCCAGACTCAGACCCCCCCCCGCCAGTCATCATCCTCCCCATCGAGCATCTCATAGCCAGCTTCTCCCGTCTTCGAATCGAGCCGCCGCCCCCCGACGTCGAGGGCTCGCCCCCTTCCCCATGCCCCATCTCTTCTCTCCCCCGCGAACTCCTCGTCCACATCATGCGCGACGTGGCTGTCCACGACGTCGCCGACTTCGCCCGCCTGTCGCTCGTCTGCAAGCCCCTCGCGTACCTCGTTTCCACGGAGCAGCGCATATGGCGCGACGTCTCTCTCGGGACCAAGTTTGGTTTCACGGGAATGCACTACTACTACCGGGCGGACGGCCAGCTGCGAGATGGAACAACAACAACCCTGCTGGGCATGATGACAGAGACGGAGCTCGCCGCGCGAAGACTCAACGACAGCATCCTCGCTTCCAAGTCTCTGGTCCCGGCGCCGTACGCGTCGTGGAAACACATGTTTCGGTCGCGGCCGCGCATTCGCTTCAGCGGCTGCTACATTAGCACCGTCAACTACGTTCGCATGGGCCAGGCATCGACCACCCAGGCCACGTGGGGGGGTAGCCCCGTTCACATCGTCACATATTACCGTTACCTTCGATTCTTCCGGGACGGCAGTGCCATAAGCTTGCTGACTACCTCGGAGCCGAGCGCCGTTGTGCCCCATCTCACGCGCGATTTGCTTCATCTGCACCGAGACAATACCCACGCGTACCTGCCTTCGGCTGTCATGCAGAAAGCGTACAAGGGTCGCTGGCGACTGTCTTCTTCGTGGGGAGCGCAGTCTGGGCCGGAGGAGGCTGGGCAGCCTCGTGAGGGAGACCTGGCTGTTGAGACGGAAACACATGACCCCAAGTACATGTTCAGAATGGACTTGTCGCTCCGAACGGCAGGAAAGGGATCCAAAAATAACAAGATGGTGTGGAGAAGCCACTTCAGTTACAACAAGCTGACAGATGACTGGGCCGAGTTTACGCTGAAGCATGACAAAGCCTTCTTCTTCAGTAGGGTCAAGAGCTACGGAATGGGTGAGTAGAGTAAGTTGGCCGTCACGTAGGGGAGGGAGATGCACTACTGCAGATCAACCTTGACACGTGTGAGGGGGCGTGTTCAGAGGGTGGTGGCACACCAGAGAGTACAATGGAAGAAATTTCTAATTAGGTCGTGGTGGATGATGATGAACTGCCTTCTGTATGGAAAGTAACACCGTCACTACAGTCAGCCAAGCCCAATATTTCCCACCCGCTGTAAATGAAATGGCCGTGGGCGTAGGCTAGTTCCAGCTCCAAGCTCAAGTCTCGAGTCAGGTCATTTGAAAAATATGATTCTTGTTCAGGTCCTGAAAATGCCGTGCTCCATTGGACATTCATTGCTGGCTCACCGCGACCACTATTTACCCTGTCATGCCGCCATGTTCAACAGACATAAGAGGCCTTTTATGCCTCGCTCGGTATCGTGTTCATGACAAATGTTGCAAAAATGGCATCGTAAATCTGGCGTCAAGTGAGAAAAAAAAAAATTGCTACGGTATCTGAATAATATATTGTGTTGGGAGTTGTAGTTGTCGGATTCTGTCAACGTCGGTGTCGAGATGGTGGTGGTAGGGGAGTAAAGTAAAGCTGCTTTAGATGAGACATGGCAAAAAAAGTCGACTTCATTTTATCTGATTCTTCGCCCATCAAGAAACTTGGGGCTGTTTGAGTTATAATAGCGATCTTGATGTTGCATTGCCTTTCGAGCTTCAAATGCAGCTTTTTCGTCTTCGTCCATGGTGAAGGCCTTTTTGAACCACCCAAAGGCACTCTTCTTCTTCTTGAGAGTTCCTGCCGTCGTTCGACTTGCCGATACCCTTGTTCGAGCGTCGTCGTCATACACGGCGTTGGTGACATTGCTGAGGGTACTCATTTCCCCTAGGGCAGAAGGCTGGTTTGGCAGGTGCACAGGAGAGGACATGCGGCCACCAACGGCTGTATGCGGGCGTTGTTGCAATGGCGAGTGAGGCGAAGCACGCACGGGACGATAGTATTGTTGGTGATCTGAATGAGGCGAATGTGTGATTTGGGGACGTCTTGGAGGGGACATGCTGTACTCCGAGTCAAATTGGGATACGGCAAGATGTGTGGTCGAGTCCGCATCAGACCCGTATGCCGAATCAAAGGGGTTCGACTGGGCCGTCCGCGGTGTCGCAGAATTGGGTGACGCAACGCGAAGGGTAGCCTCTGCAACAGAACGTGGAGGGATTTTAATGGCCTCGGGAGGACTGGTCTTCTGTGATACGCGAGTGAGGATGGAGGCTCGTCTCTGATGCAATCCGTGACCATTCATATCAAGAGGGTTCCTTTGTGTTGCAGTGGATGCGGAAGCTCGAGTATCCGGTGAAGCAGTTTTTGGTCTCACGATGGGCGTTCCAGATTCCAATGGCTGTGGAGTGTACGTGCGAGGCTGAAGCAGAAACAGAGATTCCTCGCCAGCTGGAGCATTGTCCTTTCTTGGCTCGTGTTTGGACTCGTGCGTTGACTGGGAAGCTGTTTTGATGTGGGATTGGGTACTAGCCTTTGGAAACCTATTGGCATTATCTTGGGCCGGTCGCAAACTTGAGCGTTCAGGAGGGAGCAGCGGAAGGCCACCAGGAAGAGGAAAGTCCTCTTCTAGATTGATGTCTGGAATACTTGTGCTTCCAACAGTAGAAGCTCCAAGACTTGCTTGTGGGACATGTGACGGTCGGCGAGTCGACTGTCGCGATGATGCGCCTGACTTGGTCGACCCATGAGCCAATCCACTTGATCCTTGGGATTTCACTGATGGGACCGAGTAGGGTGGAATACTGGCCTATTGCGCGCTATTAGCCTTCTGGCCAGGACGCTCTCGAATTGAATGCCCATCTACCCAGGCACGCCGTCAGAAGTCACCATGCACTCACCCATGTTCTGCGACTGACTTCGCCAGCTTTCTTCTCCATCTCCCCGATGATGGTCGAAAGTCTCATGATAACATTGCTCGCCGCCTGAACCCGATCGCTCATGTCGTCGAATGCAGCTAACCAGCCTTCCGTGTTCCCTTTCATCGCATCGAATATGTCAGCCACATCGGGGCGGTCCCTCCTCCAAGAAGCATTCTCCTCCTCTTTCAGCCAACTAGTGAAGGCGGCGGCAGAGCTCATTCCTGCTTCGATATCTCCATCCCATTGTTTCAGCGCAGTGTTGGTTCTGGAAAGTACATGGTCGATTTTCTCGTTTCCTTGGATGATTTCAAGACGAAACTTCCTATCCTCCAGCAAGTGTTCGAAAACCTGCACGTTGGCCAGTGGAAGTTTCAAATGCTCTATGCGTCCGTTCAAGTCGTCCGTCGCTTGTTGTAGATCCTCCAGTGCCACCTCGAGGAATTCGTCCACCTCGTCAATGTGGCCCTGAAGAATACCAACGACTTGAGCATTGCTGTTAGCCATGCCGTGCAGTAACAGGTACACTCCAAACGAGATCTGGGCTACCAGCTTGAGCAACTCATGCTGCTTCTGTCCCGGCCGATAGCGCCATTCTGCATCGAACGGGTCTTCGTCGCGATTCTGCGCAAGTAGAGCTTCTCGACGACCTCGGGCATCCAAGTCTCGCAACTTTGGTTTATCCCCTGGTGAGCCATTCGTTGCTTCGTCTAAAGATTCGGAGAAGGCGTCCTGGAGAGACGTTATCGGGTGTACGGGAATGTTCTGCGCTGGCGGCGGAAAAGGGGACGTCGGTGTGTCTGCTTCTTTGGGCTGTTCTGGCTCGTGAATTTCGGATCGATCATGGCGCTCAACGGTCGAGGGACCGGCATTATCTATACTGCCGACTGAAAGAGGTGCAAAGAGGGGGAGACGCAATCCGCCTCCTCCAAAATTGAGTGGCGGTAGTTGTGTCGAGGTCATTGCAATGCAATATGGCGTTAGCCGTCACAACTCGACAACTTTGCGTGAACTACACTCGCACAGCTCTTGGGAACGGCGACGATGAGAGTCTCCTTCGGGCCGTTCGCGTCCGAAGGAGTCAAATCTCTTGCACAGTTGGGCAAGCTTGGGGTTCAGGTAGTGGCGGCCGACTTCAAAGAAGATGCGAGGTCAAACGCCACCCCATCAAGACCCGCGATTGCTATTTCCGGAGGTTTGAGGTTGGCAGGATTCTCTCTCTCTCGTGGAAGAGTAATACGCAGCTAGGAAAATGACTGGCGAAGCCCGAGTTGCGCGTGTTCGTTTGGCCAGGCGGCCGTTTCGACGATGTCTGAAGACGTGTCTTGAGGCTGACGCGTTGGGTCAGAGCAGCAATCAATAGTGACGGATGGTAATACGGAGCGCGCGGAGCTCATAAATGTCCATTCGCAGCAGCACGGAAGCCACGGGAGATGGATAATAATAGTATCAGACAGTATGAGCAAGGTGAGAGGGCCTCAGCAGATAATACGGACGGGCCAGGACGGACATTGGCAAAGCAAGCGATAAGCAGCCCAGCGTCCGTCCGATGGAGTCCGATGGAGTCCGATGGCGTCCGATGGGCTTGTTGGCCTGTGCGACAAATGCCCGTCCCCATGTTCCAAGGACCAGCTGACTTTTTTTTTGCCTCGTAGGCGACGCTGAAGCTAAGCTGGGCACTTGGCACGCTCGGCCAGTTAGCTTCGATCAGACCAGCCGCATTCATCCTAAATTGAAACCCCTCCTCCAGTGGACTGATGCCGGACCTGGCAAAGCACAGGGAGGAGCACAGGGAGGAGGAGCACAGGGAGGAGGAGCACAGGGAGGAGGAGCACAGGGAGGAGGAGCACAGGGAGGGGGCGGCGGGCAACCCGATCCAGCCAGCCATCGCTCCGAGAAGCTGCAACCGGGCCGCCTGGGGAGAGTTGGAAGGAAAGCAATAATGGCTGGCGGCTGGCACCTGGCACCTGGCGGCTGGCACCTGGGTCAACTCAAAGTTGGGAAGGCGCTGCCCACAGTATATGCGTAAGTCCTGAGAGTCCTGAGAGGTTGCAGTAAGACCTTATCCTCTCCCTTTGGGGCATTGAAAGCCGATATCCGGTCGAGCATCCTGGACAATGTCGGCGATGAACGAAGAGGTATTCAATATTCAATATTTCATCGTGGCGGATGACATCTCGATCGGAGTCCGAACATGATGCCTTGCATGCAGGAGGATTGCAGAGGGATTCTCCCGCAACCTTCCTTCCGGTATACCTACGAGTAGCCCACCTATATTAGCTTCGTGCTGGGCATTTCTGACTGTAAACCGCCGGCCGGCCGAGCCATGCATGCAACATTTTTACCCCGGTGGAAACCGGTGATTTCGCGCGCTCCAAAGACAGGGATTGAGCGGCAGTCAAAGCAGCCAAACGTTTGGTCAAGGGAAAATGTTTTCAAACTCGGTGATTCATTCGTGGCCCTCTGAAGTACTGCCCGGGCCGTTGACCCCCGTCCTACCTGCCATGAGTGGCATCATGGATTTCCATGGGTGGGGGGTGCCTGGCCAGGTCCTGGCGCGGGTCCCGGGCCGTCGAACCTCTTTCAGAGTCTTTCTGCATCTTGCATGCTGTTGGTGTCCACCGGGGCTGTGACTTGATTCTCCCCGATGCCTACTCCGTACTCCGCTTGTCCTACTCCGTACCTTTTCTACTCCGGTGGCAAGAAATGGACATGTCAAAATCTCTAGCTCATCGCAGTGTCAATGCCTCCCGGCTCTCCATGTCAACGTCCTTCCCGCAAAGCTCCAAGCCATCCCGTGCACGCCCGCCCCGGTGAAGTCATTAATTATTTGTCGTGCTAATAAGAAGTAGGAAGGGTTGGTAGTTGATGTACATAGAGACGTTTTATTCATCATGTGACCACAACACGTTACGCTACGATGGTTAGAAGCCATTCATCTTCCGTAGATAATCTTTTCACGAGCTTGTAAAAACCTAACTCTGGAGGTATGCACCTCCAATATGTGATTCTTCAGACTCCAAGTACTGATGATAAGGAGCCCTGATTATACCGTTTAAAACGGTCACTATTTACGGTAAGTGGACCACCTCAATGGGTATGTACCTGCCTATGACTAGAGTACTTAGCGGGGGTGTACTAATAGTAATATGCTTATATTAGTACACTCTTACTTGCCCCTAATTTAGTGCTAAATGTCATGCGCCCAAGGTAAGAAGGCTTGTATGTACCCCTATCAGTTCTCTTTTATTTTAAACCTGGCTGTTACGCATTACTCTTTTTAAGGGCTTGTGGAAACGCAAGCTTGTTTACGTAGTGCGCTGGCATTGTGTGCGACCAGTGACCGTGGCCGCTCACGGCGTGCCCGTGTCAGGGTCGTGGAGGCAATAGAGCGATAGAGGCTATGAGGGCAATAGCATTATGTATAGTAGGGCCTAGTCATAGCTTATAGTGTCCCCGCTATAAGGTTACTATAAGCTAGTTATATATATATAAAGAGGGTATTTAGGTAAAGGTTATATATATAGAATATAGGAGGCTAGAGATTAAAACCCTTAAGTATATATACCTACCTTCTAGCTATCAGGGTCATAGAGGCAATAGAGCGACAGAGGCTATAAAGGCAATAGCATTATGTATAGTAGGGCCTAGTTATAGCTTATAGCTCCCTAGCTATAAGGTTACTATAAGCTAGTTATATACACATAGAGGGGGTATTTAGGTAAAGGTTATATATATAGAATATAGGAGGCTAGAGATTAAAACCTTTAAGTATATATACCTACCTTTTAGTTATATAGCTACTACCTTAATTATACTATTACCCTATTTATTATATTTAGCCTAGAAGCCTTAATAAGTTAATCTCTCTTTTCTATTAGGGTAATAAGCTATTAGTAGGTTAAGGATATTAGTACTATATAGAATAAATACCTATTTAATAGGTACTAATAACTCTAGAGTAAATATACTATATAAAGATATATTTATAGATTAATACCTACTCCTAGAGTATAAGTTTTCTTATCTAATTACCCTAGAGAATTCCTATATATTAAAGCTAGCTATTAATAATAAAGAAGTTATATTAAACTATAGCTTTATATAAGTAAAGGTATAGCTATAAATTACCTAAAAAAGATATAAACTTAAGTAGCTATAGAAGAATTTATAAGAAGTAAATACCTCTCCCTAATTAGATAATACTAACTAAGGCTTTACTTTTACCTTATAAACCCCTTCTACTTAAGCCCCTATTCCTATTCCTTAGTTAGTACTAACTATACTAGGGCTATATAGATATAGTATAGTAAAAATATAGCTTAAGACTCCTATATATAAGGGGGATACCTATAAGAATCTATAGATATTCTTAGTAAATTTAAATATAGTTTTTATTATAAATTAGAATATATTTATAAATAATATAATAAAGGTTATATATACTAGTAGCTACCTAGTAGATAAGGTAAAGTAATAGTAAATATATTTTACTACTATAAATAGTTATATAAACTACTAGAGCTATACTTAGATAGAGTTTATTTAATAGTTAAAAACTAGAGGAATAAATAAAGATAGTTACTACCTAGAAGCTATAGAAATATTACTAACCCTTTAGTAAGGTAAGAATTAGTTATTCTAAGTATTTATTAAGGTTTAGGGTAAGGTAGAAGTAGAATTACCTAAGTCTATACCTAAGCCTATAAGAATTACCTAGTTTATATAGTGCCTAAATAGTACTATAAAGAAGTAGGTATTTAGCTAAGAATACCCTATAAGTTAGAACTATCTTATAAGCTAAGAAAAAAAGGTAGAAGTAGTAATAAAAGAGAAAAAAAGGCCTTACTATAAAGATAACTAAGGAGGTAACTAATAAAAGAGAAGGAATTACTTAGCTTTACTAAAAGGTAGGTTATAGGAAGAATACTATATAGAAATAGGGGGCTTACCTATTACCTATTTTAAGTGTAAAAAACTAGGCTACCTCTTAACTAAGTACCCTAAGCTAGACTATAGTATCTACTATAGAGGTAGCTATACTACTAACTAGCACTAAGGTAGTAGTAACTAAGCTAAGAGCTAGTTAAACCTAAATAAGGCCCTTATTAGTTTAGTATAACCCTAGGAAAATACTCTTAATATAATATAACTTAATAAGAATAGGTAATTAGACCTATAAATTTATATAGAAGTTAAGTTATAGTAAGATTACTACTAGGTAGTAGTACTAATACTATTTAACCCTAGTGCTATATATTCTTTAATTTATCTAGATATATTAATAAACCTAGACTAGGTAAATATATAACTAAGTAATAGTATGCTTAAGAGTGTGTTTAGTAATATTATACTATATTAAGGAATTTTAAAAAAGGTAATATTAGTAAGGGATAGTATAGGATATATAAAGATATACTAAGTTAGCTACTATATTACTAATAGTAGTAAAAAGCTAGTGCTAGGTATTAACTAGGTAAGATAATATAAACCTATTATAATATTATAGGGGAAAAGACTTTAGAGATACCCTATAATAAAGGAATATATCTTATATAAGGATAAAGGTAGCTAGGCAAAAGGATATAGGGTGCACTTATATATTGACTAAAGCTTGCTAGGTCTAAGTGTAATGTGTGTGCGAGTTGCTGGTTTATAGCTAGCGGCTCGCTAATATTACGTGGACCTAGCCTTTCCTTCTAGTGTTAGGCGCCGCGGTGCTCTGGCGCTGCGGTGTATGTATGCGCGTGGGTTATGTTATAAGGGGCCTTATAATTATCCCCTCCCTTATTACTAGGCTCCTAAATAGCTTTTACCCTATATTTTATAACTATTTACTAACTAGTAGTTATATTAAAATAATAATAAATAACAATCTATAATAATAAATAATAATTAGCGCTTTAGCATAAATTTACCTCTAACTCTCTACTATATTATTCTATTTTTATTTCTATATTATTAGCTAAATTATTACTTTTTTTATAATACTATTATCTATCTATTATTAATCACTAATATATTACTATAAGTGCTCCTATAATTCTTCTTTATGATTATTTATGTATACACTGCTTATATACTGGATACACTAAACACAAAAAGAGCCCCCTATCCGCCCCTAAACTCCCCTAGATTAATTATTAATTTGTTACTAACCTATACATAGGTTAGTTAAAGATAAAGTAGTTAAAGCGCTATATTTAGTATTATATATATAGGAATAGTTATAAGGCTATAAGTAGCTTACTTTTCCTTTACTCTTTAGTTTCTATTCGCTAATAATTATATAGTTTATAGCCACTATATATAGTTATTGAAAATAGAAGGGGAATCTAGCTAGAGGGATAGGAAGACCTCCCTAGTAGATTCCAACGCGGCGGCTTCTAGATTCACTATAATACAACAATTCTTCAAGATATAGAGCGTTAATAGTTAAATATAGTAGATTTCTAGCTAGATAAACGATCTAACGAGCAATGAGAGGATTTTCTAAGTCCCCTTATAGACCTACTAACTATATTGACGGAAGGGGGTCGCTAGCCAGGCCTTAGGAGCTATTTTTTATTTTCCATAAAATTTATTTATATATAAAAAGTAAAAAATCGACTCATGACCATACAATCTAGCCACCCACGTGCACTAACTAAGTAATCTAATAAGCAACCCTATAAATAAAATACATCATTAAATCCAGAAAAAATCAAGGATTTAAACAGTATAAGTCAGCCTTTTATATAACTACTAGTTCCCTAGTTACAGTTGATTTTAGCTTTCCTATAGGGTAGCCTAGTCGGCTTAGTCATACAAGCCTATGGGTTGGTTGTGTGCAGGAACGCAGGTCATAGCCAAAGCTGCTGGCCACGGCCAACAACGCTGCAGGCAACGCCTCGCAACCAACGTTGTAACAACGTAACTAGGTAACTAGTGGGCCTATAAAATAGTGCTATAAATAGCATAATTTTAACACTCCCTCTAGAAAAGTATGAGGTAACTAATTCGATACCTGAACTTAGCTCTTTAATAGATATCTAAGTTAACTATAAATTCAATAATAAATCCAATAACTTTTCAACTGAATTCCAGTGTTTTTGTTGATTTTAAGATTTTTCGACTTTTTAGTTGTTTTTTCTTTAAAACTAGGCCTTTGTGTTCGTAAGACCTAATAGTTGAATAAATTGTTGAAATTTATCGTTAGGCAGGGGCTTAGTTAAGCCATCTGCAGGCATCTCTTTAGTATTAATATAGATAACCTTAGCTATACCCTTCTATACCTTCTCTCTAGTATAGTTAAATTTTAGCAAGGTATACTTTGTTCTACTGTGAAGAGCAGGGTTATTAGCGGTTATTATAGCGCCTTAGTTATTACTAAAAATTAGAACGGGAGGTGCTATAGGTAGCTTAATTTCCTTAAAAAGGCTATAGAGCTACTCTAGCTCCCTAATAGCTTCACATAGAGCATCTAATTCGGCCTCTAATGTTAATAAAGCTATTATAGTTGCTTTCTTTAATTTCTAGCTAATAGGTCCTTTAGCTAGCTTATAGAGATAAGCATAGGTTGATTTAGAGGACTTATCTCCCGCGAAGTCGCTATTACAGAAGCTAATAAGGGTTGCAGAAGCTTTAGCGTTCTTAGACCTTCTATAAGTTATAGAGTAACTTATAGAGCCTAGAAGGTATCTAAGTAGATGTTTAGCAGCATTTAAGTGCTCTATATAAGGCTTAGCTAACGCTATTAAAAGCCACTAAACCGGAAAGGCAATATCAGGTCTTATAAGGAGCATTAAGTACATAATAGTCCCTATAATACTTTAATAAAGCTTATGATCGGAGGGGGAAAGAGGTTTAGTTAGGTAGGCTGCCTGCTTTATAATTCCAGGTTGTAGGGGAATTTTAGCAGGCCTAGTATCTTTTATGTTGAATCTCTCTAGGGCCTCAGAAATGTACTAGGACTGGTGGATAGTTAGGGTCCCTTTCTTTTAATTTCTAGTGATTTAAACGCCTAGGAAGAATTCGGCTGGCCCACGATCTTCTATAGGATAAGCTTTATATAATAGCTTCTTTAGCCTATTAATATAAGCTAGATCCGGTCCTATTAGAAGACAGTCATCTACATAAGTCGCTATATATGTAGATGTAGTTAGATTGAAGAAGACAGTAGGGTCAGATATAAGGGGGTGGAAGCCTAATTTTCGAAGAAGTTCCTTTAGAGCCTGCTGCCACTCTCTAGAGCTCTGTTTTAATCTATATAAAGCTTTCTATAGGAAAATAACCTGCTTTTAAGAGGGATTATAGCTATATTTCTTAAGTAATCTAGCTATTTTAGGCGTAGCAGCTTCGGCGAACTTAACGAATCCATTAGGGATCTGCATGTAAATAGCTTCCTTTAGTAGACTATTAAGAAAGGCCCCTATAAAGTTAACCTGTTTAACTTCCCAGTCATTACAAGCCGCTAGGGCTAGTAATATCCGCTAACTAGGGGGAATGCTAGTAGCAGCATAGGTTTTGATATAATCTTAACCTTCTATCTGCATAAAGCCTTTTGCAACAAGTTAGGCCTTGTGTTTTATAGGATTATTTTCTTTATCCTTTTTAAGCTTATAGACAAGCCTATTTTTAAGAACTTTTCGGCCCTTAGGAATCTAGTCTATCCCTATAAATTTAAAAGTTCTAGCAGCTAATAGCTACTTAAATTCGCTAAAAGTTGCATTAACCCATTTTTGGCTATCCTTGCTTTTTAATGCCTGCTTCCAGGTCTTAGGCGTATCCGAATCGTTATTATTAGATAATTTAGCCTTTTGTTGTGCCTTAAAGCATATCTCCTTAACGAAAGAAGATAAATTGAAATCATTAATGTCTATAGAATCGGGGTTAATTAAAGAATCCGAATCTGAAAACGGTTTTTCGATAGCACCCTTATTAGGGGCGCTAGAGCTTAGGCTCTCTAGGGGTAGCGCTGGAGGCGTTACAGGCGTTATAGGCGTTGTAGCGGTTGTCCCGGGCGGTGTTATTATAGGCGCGGCGGGCGCTACGGGCGCTGTGGGCGCTAGAGGCTTTGGATAGCTATCCTGAACCTCTAGATCTTGTGAGATATCGGCTTCTCCCTCTAAAGGATAGCTCCCTAAAGGCTTAGGGGACCCTATAGAGCTTATATTCTCTATAATCTTAATAAAGCTAGTCTTAATGACTAACCTTTTAGAGGGTATATAAACAAGATAAACGCTGGAACCTAGAGTAGCAAGCAGCCGGCCAGGGATGGTCCTAGGGGCTAGCTTCTGAAGCTTTGATCTCTGCTCCGGAGGTATTAGAACCTTGTAATAAGACCCTATAGCCCTAATTTTCGAAAAATCAGGCTTATAAGAGGTCTCAGGCTCTAAGTCAGCTAGGAATAGCTGCTTAGGGGTTAGGGGCTTAGTTATATTAGCGGTGATATTAACTAAGTCCACTATGGCTGGAAGGATATAAGACTATAGATATAAAGGTAGCTTAGACCACTGAAGTGTAGCTCTAAGCCGGTCTAGGATAACCCTAATAGCCCTCTTAACTAGCCTATTCTGTTCGTGAATATAAGGGCAAGAGGTGCTAAAGCAAATTCCTTTAGAAGATAACCAAGACTGAAGTTCGTTGTTGATTTCAGTGCCTCTATTGAAGTGGAGGTGCCTAGGATACGCGTTATATCGGTTTTTCAGGGCCTTAAAGAAGCCCTTAATAGCATTATAAAGGGTCTAACCTTCTTTATTAGCTAATAAAAAACACCACTTATACCGGGATTTTCGATCAATAAGTATAAGGACTAGGGCCTTCTTATTATGCGGTATAGGTTCGATTTTAACCGTATCTCCCTCTAGAATATCTAAAACCCTAGGGGGGTCCTAAATAGGTCTTTTAGTAGGTCTTCTAATAGCCTTTGATTGCATACAGGCTATGCAGTTAAAATCCTTTTCTTTAATGGCGGAAAAATCTAGGATCCCTTTAGCTAATTTCGAAGATTTCTTTAGTAAAGGGAGGCTAATGTGGCCTAATCAAATGTGCCAAAGAAGAGCTAAATCTAGTAACTTCTTGTAACTAGGATCTAGCTTGGAAGATCTATCAGGGCTATTATCCCCTAGCTCCCTCTGTTGCCAGGCCTCTTGAGAATCACAGGCCTCTAGGGGCAATAGACGGCCACTATCATCACCCAAGTCATTAGGGTATGGACCTTCTAAACCCCCTATAGAAGATGCCTGACTAGGAGGAGCTTCGGTGGGACATAGGGCTGAATCTTCGTCTTCTTCATCTGAATTTATTTCTTCGATTCGTTGATATTCCTCGGGATTGAATGCTGGCTGTGGAATTTGAACCTCTATAGGGTAGGAAAACCCTAATTTGGTCTTATAGGCTCGTTGTTGTTGGCCCATAAAGGAGAGGTGGGTTGAATGCTTGCAGATCTTAGGATTAGCTTGCCCCTTAATCTGCAAAAAGAAGCCGTGTTTAGCAGGTTCTAGTAACCCACAGGGGCTTTTATCGGCTAGGAAAAGCTGATCTTTAGCTAGATAACCTCCCTTAAGATAGTGGGATAAACCGCTAACTAGGTTAGTATCTATACTAGGGAAATATAGGGCATCTAGCAGAGCTAAAGGCCTATATTCTGGTGGATTTTTCTTGACCAGAACGTTAAAAATAGCGGTGCCTCTTCCTTTAGGATAGATAGGTCCTCCTGCTGTAATTATAGGGCCGGTTTAACCTTTCTTAAGAGGCTTAAAGTCCCTAAAGAAAGCCCTATTATTACAAATGTGATAAGAAGAACCTGTATTGTATAAAAGGGAGTTTTTAACCACATCGTTAGAGTAGCTAAAAGTAGGCTTAGTAGTGTCACTAGTAGTGGTGGTACTAGAGGTATCTAAATCAGATTCGGAATCACTACTATCCTCGCTGCTAGATTCGCTAGAATCTAGTTCTTCAACGTATCCCGTGGCTAGGCTATAGCCTAACGCAAAAGCAGCTTCTTTTCCTTTATCTTTATCCCCGTTGCCACTCTTCTTCTTCTGCTTTTTCTTCCTAGAGGCTTTAGAAGGGTTTAAATCCTTCTTATCCTACTCTTTAGTGGCGTTAGTAGAGTCCTTCTTAGTGTTAGGATTAGAAGATAACTTCTTTTCCTTATCCTTAGAATTTCCCTTATTATTAGAAGCCTTATAGCTAAGAGCTTTAGCCACAGGAGAGGTTTTATCCCTCTATTCTTCTAATAAATCCGCCATAAGGAACTGTAAATTTAGGGTATTTACAGGCAGTCCTTGTGCCCTAGCAGCTCTAATAGTAAATCTTTGTCTCTTAGCCTAGCTAGGAAAGGTCTGCTTTAATGCATTAATATAATAGTTTACTTAATTAATAGGAGCGATCTCTACACTACAAAGCTGTAGTCTAGCTAGTAAGTTATTAAAATCAGCATTAAAAGCCTCTAAAGATCCCTTATAATTTAAAAAATTTAGGGAGTGGTAGCTAGCGTATAGCGTACCTCACTGGATTTCAGCACTCTACGAATACTGCCTAATAAGGACTTTATAGGCTTCTTCGGGGGATTTTTGCTAACATATAGCTGCCTGCGGTCCTGGTTAACAGCTATCTCTTAATATCATCAAAAGAATAGCTTAATCACAGTTAGCTAGATAGCCTGCTAAGCTAGGATTATCTATAAATTTAGGTAATCCTAGGGCTCTAAATTGTATGCTCAGGGCTTGCTTCCACTGATCATAGTTTTTAGGGCCTTTTAACTTAGCTCCCTTAGGAATAGAGTGAACCTTCTTATTTAGTTCCTTAATAGCCCCTGTGTTAAAGGTAGCTTATAAGTTACTAGAAGGTAAACTCGCAGAAGTAGTAGCAGTAGGTAGGTCTTCTACCGGAGCTTTGGTATTTTCTTCCCTTAGCTTAGTAGAAGAATCCTAAAGACCTTGCATAATAGTCATGGTTTGCGTCAATTTATCCAATAGATCTTTGATGCTAGCCTTGTTTTTTAGACGATTTGACTCAGTATGCTTGATAAAATCAGTTAAGGTCTTGCCTTGTTGTTTAATTTGGCTTTGCATCTGTTGTTGAAAAGCACTGGCTTGAACAGCCGGACCTTCTATTTCCATCCTATCAGGGCTAGAAGGGCCTGCAGCAGGACCCTTACCCTTATTATAACTCGGTGGTGCCATCTCTAAAAGTTCCCTAGGATCTCAAAAGATATCCTGTGCAAGATCTCCAAATTTCTTCCTGTTGCAAATATCGCGCGCTAGAAGCTGGTTGTGGTGCAACCGGGCTGCGCACGCAAATTATGTGGCGGGGCTGTTTGAAAGGGTGCCCCTCGAGGTCTAAAAGTGGGTCTGCGGTATGCGCGGGCAGAAACGGACCGGAGAAGATTCTCTTGCGAAAATTTTCTCAACACCAAAAATAACAGATAGGAATCGTAGGTAATAGATATTGCAGCAGCCACAACACAACGTATAGTGCGTGCAACGTAGTGCAATAGGTCAAAAAGCCTAGTATAGATATACTAGATGTTCGATGATATATAAAAGGATGCAGCGTATCTACTATTGTAGATAATATCAAATATAACGGTCGCAGCAGTGAATAGGATCACTAAAAAAGAGGTTGTGGTTGCAACTAGTAGTTGCAGGTGCGGCTGTAGTTGAATTCAACACCAAGGGTCTGATGTTGCGATGCGTGGTGCTAGCGGATGAAAAGCTTCAAAACTAGCGGTTTCCTTTGTAATCTAAGAGCCCACAGGTCTAGTAGAGAGTAACTAGTACCTAAAATCAAGCACTAATTGCAGTAGAATAACGCAGTAATATAGTAATCTTATAGGCCTTCCGGGCTCATAACCTATTGAAAATAGAAGGGGAATCTAGCTAGAGGGATAGGAAGACCTCCCTAGTAGATTCCAACGCGGCGGCTTCTAGATTCACTATAATACGACGATTCTTCAAGATATAGAGCGTTAATAGTTGAATATAGTAGATTTCTAGCTAGACGAACGATCTGACGAGTAATAAGAGGATTTTCTAAGTCCCCTTATAGACCTACCGACCATATCGACAGAAGGGGGTCGCTAGCCAGGCCTTAGGAGCTATTTTTTATTTTCCGCAAAATTCATTTGTATATAAAAAGTAAAAAATCAACTCATAACTATACAATCTAGCCACCCACGTGCACCAACTAAGCAATCTAATAAGCAACCCTATAAATAAAATACATTATTAAATCCAGAAAAAATCAAGGATTCGAACAGTATAAGTCAGCCTTTTATACGACTACTAGTTCCCTAGTTATAGTTGATTTTAGCTTCCCTATAGGGTAGCCTAGTCGGCTTAGTTATACAAGCCTGTGGGTTGGTTGTGTGCAGGAACGCAGGTCACAGCCAAAGCTGCTGGCCACGGCCAACAACGCTGCAGGCAACGCCTCGCAACAAACGTTGCAACAACGCAACTAGGCAACTAGTGGGCCTATAAAATAGTGCTATAAATAGCATAATTTTAACAATAGTAACTTCCTTAACTTATTAAAAGTGCTAGATTAGGTAGATATCCTAATAGAGGCACTTAGTAATAAGGATAAGGATAATCCTAAAGACCTTATATTCTTAGAGGTAACTTAGTAGCGTTTTGCTACCTATTATCTTTAGCTTATATAGGGCTTTAACCATACTAACATAACGCATTGCGTCGCATTTAGGTTAATAGGGGCCGCTAAGGTTCGCTAGGTCTATATATTTCTTCCCTTTTTACCAGTTCTTCGCTAATATATCTAGGTAGGATGCTTTAATTATATACTAGTAGTATATAGTCTCCTATTAAACCCTTATAATTACTATAAACCTAGCTCTAGTTCTAGGGATAGTAGGTTATATCTTAGCCCTATTTTGCTATCTATTTGCTAATATTTTAGTAGGCTAACTATCTATAACTCCTTACTATATAGAATATAGTAATAGTTTTATAGCTATAGCTAAGCAATCCAGGATTTATTACCTAGGGAATAGTATTATATTATTTTTATTATAAAATAAGGGAGGTAGTTATAGTGGATAAGAATAACACTAAGTATATAGTCTATAGGGGCTAAGTCTTTAGCTATAAGGGGGTAACTATAGAGGGATTTCTATTAACTCTCCTAAAGCTATAAATAGTTTCCTTTATTTTATTCCTTTATATTTTTTCTTTTATTTTTATATATAGTTTAGTTATTTTCTTTTATTAGGTATATTATAGTAGCTAGTAAGGCTATACCTTTCTTATAGGAACTTTATACTCTTTTACCTATAACTTACTTATATATTACTATCCTTTTCCCTTAACTTATTCTAGTAGAATACCTAAATTATATACTAAGCTCCTTCTATATCTTTAATAGGAACCTACTAGTTATATTTACTTAGCTAATCCTTCTACTTTACTAGGTATTTATTACCTTTATAGGTCTTTCTATATTCCTTAACCTCCTTAACTTTATATTTATTATCTTTATTCTTAAGGTTAGGTATTAGTATTTTTTCTTTATCTATATTCTTATAATAGGTCTAAGGCTCTAGTAGGCTAATATAGAATATATTATATAACCTACTATATTTTTCTAGTAGTATAAGCTAATATACTTACTTACTAATAGTATTAAGTACCTAAAATAGTCTAATAAACCTAGGGATTAGCTTCTATTTTACTTCCTTAAGCTATATATTCTTTACTAATAGTAATACTAGGTTACCTCTTTTAAGAGTAAGTAGTTAGTAATATTTATTATAGTACTTTACCTAGGATTTAGTAGCTTTTACCTAGTTTTACTTTAGCTACTCCCTAACTTTATATAACTTTATAATATAAGTATAAGCCTCTAGTACCTCCCCTTTTATAACCTTATCCCTAAAGGCTAGCTAAAACTCTAGTAAGTACCCTATAAGTATATAATTAGGTAAGTAGCCTATAGTTCTATTTACTATATTATTATAGGTAAATTATATAACTAGGAGTAGCTTAGGCTATATTTACTAGTTTTTAGAAGTAAAGTATTATAGGTAGTGCTCTAGTACCTAGTTAGTTCTCTTAGTCTACCTATTAGTTTAGGGGTAAAATACTATAGAAAGCCTATATTTTATATATAATAGGTAATATAGGTCTAACTAGAATTATCTTATAAAAACAGATCCTTTATTAGATATAATACCCTTTAGTGGCCTAAATTATAGCTTAATCTCCTTATAGAAAAGTTCTACTAACTTAGCTATATTAATTATAGTTATTATAGGTAAGAAGATAGAGTACTTAGTGTATTAGTTTATAATTACTAGAATTATATTAGTTTCTTATTTACCTACTTATATAATAGGTAATCCTATAATAAAGTCTATTAAGATTTCTACCTATAGTTACTCTAGTATTAGTAGTAATTTAAGACTCCTATATAGGTAATATCTTCTTATAATTATTTACTAATATATCCTATAGCTTATAATATAGTCTAATATAGACTTATTTATAGCTAGCTACTAAAAGTAATACTTTAATAGCTTAAGTATTTACTTAGTCCTAAAGTAACCTACTAGTGGATTATTATAGTATAGCTATAGAAGCTCCTATTATAAGGTAGGCTCTTAGGGAATAACTACCTAGTCTTTATATATTAGGAGACCCCTTATATTATATAACTATAGACTAGCTTTCCCTCTCTCTAGGGAATTAATCTCTTTACTCTACCTTTATAGGTCTAGATCTTAGCTTTAGGCTTTCTATAGTAACTATACTAATAGTTTATTTAGGCTAGATTAGTAGGGATCTAGTAATATAATAGCCCCCTAGATCTCTTATGCTATACTAGTATCCTAGATATATATTACCTTCTCCTAGAAATTACCTTTATTTAGCTAACCTTTTACTAGATCTATAGTGGCTAACTAGCCTCTTAATATAGCTACTCTAGCCTTTACTATAGGGGCTAGGGTATTTTCCTCCCCTAAAGGTATCTTACTATATCTCTCTATAAAGACTAGGGTATTTTCCTTCCCTAAAGGTATCTTATTATATCTTCTTTAATATATTAGTATCTCTTCTTCTACTACTTCTTTAGTAGCTACTAACTTTTTCTTAAGTTCTAGTAAAAGTACCCTATTTATTAGGGGTTTACTCTTATAATTAGACCTTCTTAATAGCGTATCTATAGGGTTACTTTTCCCTAGTCTATACTTAATTATAAAGTTTAGTAGGTATAGGAATATATACTATCTAGCCTATTTTCTATTTAGCTTCTATTACTTTATAAAGGTCTATAGGTTATAGTAGTCTAATAGGACTTCTACTAGGGTCTCTATGCCTTTAATATAATATTACTAGTGTTTAAATAACTTAACTATAGTAAGTAACTCTTAGTTAGGTATACTATAGTTATATTTAGCGTTAGTAAACTTCCTTAACTAAAAGGCTATAGGGTACTAGTAGCCCTTATTATCTTATTATAATAAGATTCCTACTATTATAAAGATTAAGGTATTTATCTTAATACACACTAGTTAACTTAGGTTATAATAATAGAGAAGAGGAGCCTGCTAAAAGGTATCTTTTAGCTAGTAAAACGCTATATATTCTCTTGCCCTAAATATAAACCTCCTAGTCTAGATGCTATTCTAACTACCCTTTATTAATATATATAGTGGTGCTATAATCCTAGAGTATCTATAGATAAACTATTAGTAAAAGTTATAGAACCCTAGGAAGGATTATATATCTTTAAAGCTTATAGGTTCTTTCTAATCCTAGATAGTAGTAACTTAGTAGGTATCTATTAAGATCCTATTAATAAAGAGAATAAACCCTAGGAACTCTACTAACTCCTAGTAGAATTTGTATTTAGAGGGTTTTATATATAATTCTATCTCTCTTATATACCCTAGGACTTCTTTAATATATATAGTATATTTCTCTTATGTTTTTAAAAAAATAAGGATATTATCTAGATATACTATATAAATAGTGTTAACTAGCCTATAAAGCGCTTTATAGATATAGTTCTAGAATATAGCTAGGGTATTTATTAACCTAAAAGGCATTATAAGATATTTATAGTGCCTATAATATATGTAGAACACAGTCTTTTATTTATTACCCCCTTTAATCTAGATTCTATAATAAGTATTCTTAATATTAATTTTTAAGAAGAAGCAAGCTCCTTAGCACTAGTCTAGGATCTCTAAAATTAGGGGGAGAGTATAGTAATTCTTCTATATTACCCTATTAAGACCCTAGTAATCTATATATAATTAGAGTATACTATCTTTCTTTAGTATAAATAGGATAGGCATACCTATAGGGCTCTTTAATAGTCTTATCTAGCCCTTCTATAGGTTCTTATTAATATATTTATTAAGTTCCTTTAATTTACCTTAGGAAAGGGGGTAAATTAGTCTATATAGGGGTGTGGCCCCTAGTATTAGATTAATTACGTAATTAGTGGTCTTTCTTAAAGGTAAGCTTCCTACCTTATCTAATATAAATATATCTTTAAACTTATATAGTTCCTAGGGGATATCTTTAATAGTTCTATATACCTTTACCTCTTCTTTATCTCTAAGGGTAATAAACTTATCTTCTATAACCCTATTAATAGCATATATAATAGTCTTATTATATATAACCTTTACGAATTTATAGGGAGTTATAAGTAAAAAGGCCTTTCTTCTTTTCTTAAACCACTACTCTTATAAGTATAAGTAAAGGTAGATATATTCCTTAGTAAGTGTATACATCCTAATTAATATAAGGCTTCCCTTAGTTCTTAGGTCCCTATTAATAGCTATATATAGTAACTTAAGGTCCTTTTCTTCTTCTCTTAAGTCTTTAATTATAATAGGGACCTTATAGATGCTATATTAGGGGACTATAAGGGCCCCTACTACCTTAATAATAGGTACTATAGCCTTAGCTTAGTTAAGTTTATAGGCTTATATAAATTTAGCGCTAATAATATTAATCTTAGTGTAACTATTAAGATCCGCTGCTATTTTAATATCTATATGCCTATAAATAGTAACTAGTATATAGAATTAATACCCTATTAGTACCTTAGTATTTAAGGTAGAGGTAAGGGTATCTACTTCTACCTTAGGGAGTTTTCTAGGTCTTATTACTCCTTCTTTAGCTTATTATATCTATTTATAAGATACTCTATACTATTATAGTTAAAACACTGCCTTTTATACCTAGGTTTATAGTTATTTAGATAGGTAGTAGGAGACTTCTCCTAGTCCTTATCCTTCTAGTCTTTATTAGACCTTCTACCTTATAGAAAGTTATATCTATAATATTAGGGAGCCTTATTTAGGCCCTTATCTTCTAAATACTTAGACTTTCGCTTGCTCTTTAGTATAGCCTCCTAGAGTTACTAAGTAAGTTATATAACCTCCTCTTATACTTTTCCTATAATAGAGGTATATAGGTTAATTTAGTCTTATAGATTAGGGAGTAGTTTTATAAAGAATATAAAAGCTTATAACTTTTTAGTAGCTCTTTCTAGGTATTTCTCTAGTAAATCTAAGTAGATACTAAATTTAATAGGACTCTAGCCCTTATGTTACTTTATATTCTCTAGCTATATAGCTATTTAGGCATTGTAGTTAGTAGTATTTTAGAGTAGTATAAGAGTCTAGGTCTTAAATATATCCTAGTTATCTTTAAGGTTACTCTAGTTATTAGCTATCTATTTATTAAGGTATTAGTCCTATCTTACCCTATAATTACTATATATATAGTTAAGTATAAAGAGGATTTTTTAGTAATTACGCTAATACTTCTGCTTTACCCTATTAAAGGCATAGTTTAGGTTATTTATCTATATTTTATACTTTTATAGGTTTATAGGGTATTAAAGGTTAGTAATATTCCTAACTTTAACCTCTTAGTAGCTATTACTAGAGAAGGAACTAGATCTTTACTACTTTTTTATCTTCTTTTTCTCTCTACTTAGCTATAGAAGGTTAATAAGCTCTTACTCTTATTCCTATAGTTCTTTAAGTTTCTTAAGCTAAGTAATTTACTTATTTATTACTATAGTATTAGCCCTAATATTAGAGAGTCTAGGTTTAGTCCTAGTTCCTATAGAATATAGTGTATCTTTAGTAATAATACTATCCTTATTTAATTAACTTTAGTTATTATCTAATATTACTTAGGTTAATTAGGTAGTTCTTAGCCTTATATTACTCTTAGGTAGCTAGTAGTAGAAGCTTTAGAATTATAAGAATAAAGGTAGCTAGGTAAAAGAATATAGGGTATACTTATATATTAACTAAAGCTTACTAGGTCTAAGTGTAATATATATATAAGTTACTGGTTTATAGCTAGTGGCTTGCTAATATTATATAGACCTAGCCTTTCCTTCTAGTGTTAGGCGCCGCGGTGCTCTGGCGCTGCGGTGCACGCATGCGCGTGGGTCATGTTGTGAGGGGCCTCACAGGGGGAAGTATTACTATAACTAATAAGCATTTCTCCATACGCTATCTATCCTATAACCCTATTACTAATAAGATATATTCCTTTATTATAGGGTATCTCTAAAGTCTTTTCCCCTATAATATTATAATAGGTTTATATTATCTTACCTAGTTAATACCTAGCACTAGCTTTTTACTACTATTAGTAATATAGTAGCTAACTTAGTATATCTTTATATATCCTATACTATCCCTTACTAATATTATCTTTTTTAAAATTCCTTAATATAGTATAATATTACTAAATATACTCTTAAGTATACTATTACTTAGTTATATATTTACCTAGTCTAGGTCTATTAATATATCTAGATAAATTAAAGAATATATAGTACTAGGGTTAAATAGTATTAGTACTACTACCTAGTAGTAATCTTACTATAACTTAACTTCTATATAAATTTATAGGTCTAATTACCTATTCTTATTAAGTTATATTATATTAAGAGCGTTTTCCTAGGGTTATACTAAGCTAATTAGGGCCTTATTTAGGTTTAACTAGCTCTTAGCTTAGTTACTACTACCTTAGTACTAGTTAGTAGTATAGCTACCTCTATAGTAAATACTATAGTCTAGCTTAGGGCACTTAGTTAAGAGGTAGCCTAGTTTTTTATACTTAAAATAGGTAATAGGTAAGCCCCCTATTTCTATATAGTATCCTTCCTATAACCTACCTTTTAGTAAAGCTAAGTAATTCCTTCTTTTCTATTAGTTACCTCCTTAGTTACCTTTATAGTAAGGCCTTTTTTTCTTTTTTATTACTACTTTTACCTTCTTTCCTTAGCCTATAAGATAGTTCTAACTTATAGGGTATTCTTAGCTAAATACCTATTTCTTTATAGTACTATTTAAGTACTATATAAACTAGGTAATTCTTATAGGCTTAGGTATAGGCTTAGGTAATTTTACTTCTACCTTACCCTAAACCTTAATAAATACTTAGAATAATTAGTCCTTACCTTACTAAAGGGTTAGTAATATTCCTATAGCTTCTAGGTAATAACTATCTTTATCTATTCCTTTAGTTTTTAACTATTAAATAAACTTTATTTAAGTATAGCTCTAGTAGTCTATATAACTATCTATAGTAGTAAAATATATTTACTATTACTTTACCTTATTTACTAGGTAGCTACTAGTATATATAACCTTTATTATATTATTTATAAATATATTCTAATTTATAGTAAAAACTATATTTAAATCTACTAAGAATATTTATAGATTCTTATAGGTATCCCCTTTATATATAGAAGTCTTAAGCTATATCTTTACTATACTATATCTATATAGTCCTAGTATAGTTATTACTAACTAGAGAATAAGAATAGGGGCTTAAGTAGGAGGGGTTTATAGGGTAAAAGTAAAGCCTTAGTTAGTATTATCTAATTAGGGAGAGGTATTTACTTTTTATAAATTTTTCTATAGTTACTTAAGTTTATATCTTTTTTAAGTAATTTATAGCTATACCTTTACTTATATAAGGCTATAGTTTAATATAGCTTCTTTATTATTAATAGCTAGCTCTAATATATAGGAATTCTCTAGGGTAGTTAGATAAGAAGACTTATACTCTAGGAGCGGGTATTAATCTATAAATATATCTTTATATAGTATATTTACTCTAGAGTTATTAGTACCTATTAAATAGGTATTTATTCTATATAATACTAATATCCTTAACCTACTAATAGCCTATTACCCTAATAGGAAAGAGAGATTAACTTATTAAGGCTTCTAGGCTAAATATAATAAATAGGGTAATAGTATAATTAAGGTAGTAGCTATATAACTAGAAGGTAGGTATATATGCTTAAAGGTTTTAATCTCTAGCCTCCTATATTCTATATATATAACCTTTGCCTAAATACCCCCTCTATATATATATAACTAGCTTACGGCAACCTTGTAGCTAGGGCACTGCGAGCCATGACTAGGCCCTACTGTACATGATGCCATCGCCTTCATAGCCTCTGTCGCTCTATTGCCTTCATGACCCTGACACACACACACCTACCTTCTAGTCACATAGCTGCTACCTTGATCATACCATCACCCTGTTCATCATATTCGGCCCAGAAGCCTTGACACTAGCTATATAGCTACTACCTTAATTATACTATTACTCTATTATATTATATTTAGCCTAGAAGCCTTAATAAGTTAATCTCTCTTTTCTATTAGAGTAATAGACTATTAGTAGGTTAAGTATATTAGCACTATATAGAATAAATACCTATTTAATAGGTACTAATAACTCTAGAGTAAATACACTATATAAAGATATATTTAGGGAATAAAACCTACCTCTAGGGTAAGAGTCTTCTTAGTTAACTACCCCTAAGAATTCCTATATATTAGAGCTAGCTTTTAATAATAAAAAAGCTATACTTAACTATAGCCTTATATAAGTAAAGGTATAGCTATAAATTACCTAAAAAAGATATAAACTTAAGTAGCTATAGAAAAATTTATAAGAAGTAAATACCCCTCCCTAATTAGATAACACTAACCTAGGCTCTACTTCTACCCTATAAACTCTACCTACTTAAGCCCCTATTTCCTAGGTAATACTAACTATATTAGGACTATATAGATATAGTATAGTAAAGATATAGCTTAAGGCTCCTATATATAAGGGAGATACCTATAAGAATCTATAGATATTTCTAGTAGATTTAAATATAGTTTTTACTATAAATTAAAATACTTTTATAAATAATATAACTATAGTTATATATACTAGTAGCTACCTAGTAAATAAGGTAAAGTAATAGTAGATATACTTTACTACTATAGATAATTATATAGACTATTAGAGCTATACTTAGATAAAGTTTATTTAGTAGTTAAAAACTAGAGGAATAAATAAAGATAGTTACTAGCTAGAAGTAATAAGTATATTACTAACCCTTTAGTAAGGTAAGGACTAGTTATTCTAAGTATTTATTAAGGTTTAGGGTAAGGTAGAAATAGAATTACCTAAGCCTATACTAGAGCCTATAAGAATTACCTAGTTTATATAATACCTAATAGTACTATAAAGAAGTAGGTATTTAGCTAAGAGTACCCTATAAGTTAGAACTATTTTATAGGCTAAGGAAAGAAGGTAAAAGTAGTAATAAGAGAGGAAAAAAGGCCTTACTATAAAGATAACTAAGGAAGTAATTAATAGAAGAAGAGGAATTACTTAACTTCCCTAGAGAGTAAGTTATAGAAAAGATACTATATAGAAATAGGGGGCTTACCTATTACCTATTTTAAGTATAAGAAACTAGGCTATCTCTTTACTAAGTGCCCTAAGCTAGACTATAGTATTTACTATAGAAGTAGCTATACTACTAACTAGTACTAAGGTAGTAATAACTAAGCTAAAGGTTACTTAAACCTAAATAAGGCCCTAATTAGCTTAGTATAGCCCTAGGAAAACACTCTTAATATAACTTAACTTAATAAGAATAGGTAACTAGACTTATAAATTTATATAGATATTAAGTTATAGTAAGATTACTACTAGGTAGTAATACTAATACTATTTAACCCTAGTGCTATATATTTATTAATTTATCTAGATATATTAATAGATCTTAATTAGGTAAAGGTATAACTAAGTAATAATATACTTAAAAGTATATTTAGTAATTGTTGGAACAAGCATGATATCAATCGCGCTTGGAAGCCGCAGTTCCCTTCGGCTGAAGGTCGGCCCGACCGGAAGAAGGTCGGCTGCTGCGTGTGTGTGCGTGCGTGTGCGCGTGCCCCCCCCTTCCTGCCTATAGGCAGGCCTGCAATAGGGCAGGGCCCGGGTCACGTAACCTACCCACATCACGTAACCCACATAGCTACAGCTGCCTTTTTCCCTCTTATAGGAGCCCTCTCTTTTCTAGCTTCCTTAGATAGAACACATAGCTTACGATAGATTATTTAATTAATACTATCACGAGCGCGCATAATTAATAACTAGCTATTATCACACCTAGTGATTCTAATACTAATTAGTGGTTAACTTTATAACCACTTTTGTTTATAAATACCTATTATCTTTTAAAGACACCGCAGATTAGCTAGGTTCTATCTAGAAGAGACCTTTACGGAAGCAGCGTGATTTAGCTAGCCTATTAAGGTAATAAGAGTAGCTTTATTATTTAAGATCCCTAATTATGCTAAGGAAGAAGCTAACTCTAGCTAGCCTATTAAGGCAATAAGAGTAGCTAGAAGAAGCTAAAGCCTAAACTAAGAAGAAGAGTTTAACTCTAGTAGCTAAGCTATCCTATTATTCTTTAACTTAGTGTGTTCTATTACGCGTGAAGCTAATTACTAAAGCTTATGATCCTTTATATCTCTTTTTCCCTAATCCCTTTATTATTACTTCCCTTATTCTATCTCCTCTAATGCTATAAGTTATAATAGTTAATAAGAAGGAATAACTATAAAACCTAATAAGTTATAATAGCTCTTAAGCAGATCCCTTAGAAGCTCTGGAATTTACTATCCCCTTCCTCTATATCCTATAGTAACTACACTAGTATATTATAGAAGAAACACTTACTAGGGTAGATAAATTTAATATTAAGGATAATAATATACCTAAGATATAAGTGGTATATATCCTCTCTTAGGTTAAGGACTATATAATATAAAAGGTATATAGAAGATTACTCTTTATAGAATTTACTTAAGATTTTAACCTATAGACCTATAGTAACTTTCTTAAGACCCTAGTTATAGTCCTAAGGCACTTATAGGACTACCTTATTAACTCTAGAATCTATATAATAATTAACTAGAACATAAATATAGTAATAAACCTCTAAGAAGTCCTTAACTAATAGGAATTCTACTTCTAGTTATAAGAAGAAGTAAAGGATACCTAGAAGAAGTATAATAACTTCTAAAGGAATATAATTAAAAATAGTAACTTCCTTAATAACCTCTATAAGGATAATAACCTCTAGGACTAATAGAGTATAAGGACTACTTATTCCTCCCGCTAACCTTTATAACCTCTATAAGGAGTAATATTAGTAACCCTTCCCTAAGAATAGAACCCTTAGCCCCTTCCTTAATTACCTTAAGCCCTATAAGCCCTTCTTTATTATCCCTAAGAACCTATATTTACCTAGTAAAGAACCTCTACTCCCTAATAATAAGCCCTTCCTATTTACTAAAGAATAATATATAAACCTACTAATAATCCTCCCTTTAAGTCTCTATAACTAATAGTAAAGCAGATCTTAGACTTTATTAAGATATATATATCTAAGTAGTAATATAGCGCTAATAACTATAATATACTTAAACTAAAGCTCTAAATCTTTAGGTAAAAGTATAAGCTTCTAGATATTAAACTAGAATAAGCTAGGTATATATTTAAAGTAATATTAAAAGGAAAAGCTTATTAGTACTACTTAGACTACCTCTCTAAACCTAGTAACCCTTAGGACCTTGCTACCCTTATAAGGAGAATAAAGGAGAGGTTTAAGACTAAAGATATAAGGTAGAAGTATCTCCTTAAATAGTATAATACTTTGCTCTAGAAGACTATTAATAAAAACCCTAATAAATTAAAGATAGAATGCTTTAATAAGCTTATTAAGAGGCTGTTAATATTATAGTAAGCTATTCCTAATGTGGGTTAATTAGAAAGAGCCCTTAGGAACTAGATTATAACCGCTTATAATAGGATCCCTAAGTGTAGAGGGTGCCTTACTAACCCTCTAGATAGCCTCTAATAATTCTATAAGCGTGTATATATAATAATCTAGCTTATTATAGAGAAATCCAGCGGTTAATATTAATTCCTTGCTAATACCTAGACTCCTAATGCCTTCTAGACTAATAGAAGGTATAATAGTAAGGGTAAAGAGTTATAATACCCTTTATAAAGGTAGAAAGGTAGGAGAGGCCCTCCCTATATAAAGAAATATTATATATATAGTAAAGAGAGATACTGGTTAATAAAGTATCCTAAGGAAGAGCATAAGAAGGTATACTAGTAATATAAGAACTATTACCTAGTAGATACCTTATTATCCTTACTAGCTTTATATAATACCTTTCTTACCTAGTATAAAGGTACCCTAATAGAAGATCCTACTCCTTATCCCTCTAAAGTTAATAAGGTTACCTAGTATATAATAAGCCTTAGATTTAATACTAAGCTAGAGAGAGAGGAGGAAGAAAGGGTATCTATAAGCTTCTTTACCTATAGTATAACCCTTAATAGTTAGAAAATGGTTAAAGTCCTTGTAAATTAAGCTATAATGCATAGACTAAGCAAGAAGAATCTATTTAATAATAGGAACACCGCTAGGCCTCCTTACCTATTCCTACTTAAAGACTATTACTTATCTAAGGCCTTCTAAGGTATTATACTAGATACTAGAGCAGTATAGTTCTCTATAGTAGGCTAATCTTAAGTTATAGCACTATAGAAGATAATACTAAAGATTTATCTTAACACTATAAGGGCAGGTAAAGCAGTTATTATATTTAGTAGAGGCTAGCTAATTATATTACTTAGAATAATTAATATGCCTATACCCTTTAGTAATATTACTTTTTATATAATACTAATAAATACTCCCTTCCTACTTTGCCTTAATAATATAGGCTAATTAAGGATTAACTTTATTACCACTAAGAACATCCTTTAGCAAGGGAATATTAAGGTGCCCCTAGTATATAAATAGGGCTATATATAGATACTACTAATATAAGATAAGAAGGTAGTAGCGTAGAATTATTTAACTAAGATTAAACTATAGCATTTACATTGCTATTTTAGTTATCCTTTAGTATACTAACTCCATAATCTCCTAAGTAACACAGGGCATAAGATTACTTTTAAAGCTATTAAGGCAATATTAAAGGTGTGCCACTAGTGCTAAATAAATACTAATAGCCCCTATTACTTTAAATTCACCCTTAAGGATAAGTATACCTTTAACTTTAAAGTAATAGTTAATATTATATACCTTAATAGCAACTACCTAATGCTCTACGCGGTAGATATAGCTATAGTATTCTATATAGTAAGATTCCTTCCTAATATCTTAGCTAAAATAACTTAGGAAGCCCTTAGAATATGCTAGATTAATATATACTAAGGACCTCCTAATTAGATTATTACTAATGCTAGTATGAACTTTTGTGGCAAAGAATTTCACTAATTCGCGGCATTAATATTAATCTCTATTAAAGAGGTCCTAATTAAGGCATATTATAGTATTAGAAAAGTTAAGAGATATTATAGGCTACTCTAAAGGGCCTATAATATTATCTAAAGAGAATGCCTAATAACCCTAGAACCTATTACCCTATAGATAGCTATAAAAGCCCTTAATAATACTATAGGTCTAAATAGCCTTATTCTAACCCTCCTTATCTTTAGCGCCTACCCCTATATATTAAGTAACTCTCCTCTATTACTAGAGATCTTATAATATATTATTACTATATAAAAGGTAATAAAGGAAGTTAAGCACCTCTATATAATCTAGAAAGTTAGTAAAGCCCTTATAGTAAGGAATAGTCTAGATATAAGTAAGACCCTTAACCTCCTACTTAGATTACTAGTCTAAGTTTAGCGTAAAGGTAAAGGGTAGTAAGGCCTATATAACCTCCTCTTTATTAATAGAGAGACCTATACCCTTAACCTCCTATAAGGCCTAAAGGCCTTCTACTTAACTTCTATTAGGCCTTATTATAAGGACCCTAATATAGAAGCCCTCCTACCTTAGGAGGGTAGAGAAGAGGGAGAGGCCTAAACTAGGCTACCTAGTAAGACCCTAGAGATCCTGCTAAAGAGATACCTAGGCAGACCCTAAAAGAACCCTCTAGTAATTATTAATAAGACTAATATGTTTATCTTAGCTAAGGAGGAAGCTAACCTTAACCTTATAATTTAATTACATAAGGAAGGCGTTATTATAACCCCTAGCGCACTATTTAAGCTCTCTATAAAGACTAAGATTAATACACTAATTAATTAGGGTATATTTAAATTTATTACCTATAATAAGAGAGAGTATAGTAGTGTGTGAATCTTTAATTCGCGAATTATTAATAAGGTAAAAGGCAAGATAGGCTAGCTATATAAGAAATTAAGGCTTATAGTATAAGGCTTTAGAGATAAGGCAAAGCAAGTAATCTTAATATAGGCTCTAATAATCTAATAAGCTAGTTAACGCCTTATTCTTATAATAGTACCTTCCCTCTTAACAAAAGGATTTATCCTGTGGATTTATAATATTACCTAGGCCTATATCTAATTAACTACGCGATTAAATAGGGTAATCCTCGCGTGGCTTCTAACCTAAATCCACGACTAATACCCTAAGGGAATAATTATAAGGGTAATTAAACCACTCTACGGTATTGTGGAGGCTAGAACACACTAGTAGGTCATGTACTATAGGCACTATAGAGAGAAGCTCTAGATAGAGACTTCTACGTATAATCCGTGCCTATTAGTAACTATAGAAGATAGCCTAGAATTCATATATATAGGTATATAGACTAATAATACTCTTAGGCTATTAGATAAGGAGTTCTCTAAGAAAGAAGAGAGAGAATTAACTATAGTGGCTTTTATAGTAAAGCTAAAGTAATTCCTCCTTAAGAATAATTCCCTAACCTTTAATAGGGGAATTATTAAATTAGTAGCTAGCGTGGCTATTTTACTTTAATAAAAAGGCTAAAGTAGTAAGCTTAATTTAATCCTACTTATAGATTTAAAGTAGAAGTATATTAAACAAAGGGCTTAAGGCGCCTACATTACCTTAATCTACTAACTAGAAGCCTACTATAATCTATCTATTACTACTTAACACTAAGAACTAATAATTAAGAATATTAAAGCCCTTAATTACTAGATCTAATAGTAGATAGATTACCCTAATTAAGGCCTAATGTTTATTCTAATTAACCTTACTAAAGTAAAGCTATATATATTTATAGATAGGTTATTTACAAATAATTAGGACCTTACCTTATAGCTTAGTTATATGCTAATCCTTACTAATAAAGACTATAAGGATAGTAAGTTTATAATTAAAGGTAATATTATATACTTTAGCTTAATAAAGAGCAAGAGAGTTATATAAAGTATGCTTACCTCTAAGGTCTATAGTATAGTTACTAGCGTTAATATAGTATATATAATAGCCACTACCCTTTATATACTTATAGACTAATTAAATCTCCCTATAACACTAGTTATAGTATATATAGATTTATACTCCCTCTATAAGTACCTTATTAAGCTTAGTATAATAAAGGAGAAGTGCCTAATAATTAATATTATAGCCCTATAATAATTATATAAACGCCATAAGCTCTGCGAGATCTATTAGATTAATAGAGTAGATAACCTAGCTAATACCTTTATAAAGGTATTACTAAATAAGGCCCTAGAGTAGTTTATCTCTAGTAACTAGATAATAATCTAGATAGAAGGGTAGGTAACCTATATAGAGAATAGCCCCTATAAATAGTAGTGGGAGGGTAACCTATAAGGAGGATAGCCCTATAGGTAGTAGTATTAGGGAACTATTAACCCCTATACTATAGGGAGAAGTAATCTTCCCTAGTATTAGAGGATTATTAACCCCTATACTATAGGAGAATATAGATCCTACTCTCTTAGGGATAGTAAAGGAAATTAAAGGGGGAGTAATACTCTAGGGGGGAGTAAGAGGAGGAGGGGGAAGAGAAGCTATATAGCTTCTCCTCTAACCTCTAGGGAGGGCCTTTAGTAATTCTATAACTCTATATAATCTATATAGAGTATAGAGCTATAAGGGAGGTCCTCCTTTAGATTTATAAGATACCTATACTTTACTTTAGTAGGGATAGAAGGGTAGATATAGGAGATAATAGGGTTAAGAAGAGGGGTAAAGGGGAGGAAAAGAGGTAATAGGATAAGGGAGTTACTATATAGATATTATTAATAATATTAGGAAGGAAAAGGGATTTAGGAAGAGGCCTACTTACCCTCTTAGTAGAAGGTTAAAGATAGATTATTACTTTCCTTTATTATTACCTACTATAGGTATATACCGCTTTCCCTTCCTTTTCTTTATTAGTCCCCTTTATTAGGGGATTATAACCCCTCCTATTATTATCTATTACTTTATTAGTAATTAATATTATACGTTAATAATTATGTTAAAAAGAGAGTTCCTAGTGTTAGAATAAGCATAATATTAATTACGCTTAGAAGCCGCAGTTCCCTTTAGCTAAAGGTTAGCCTAACCAGAAGAAGGTCGGCTACTGTGTGTGTGTGCGTGTGTGTGCGCGTGCCCCCCCCTTCCTGCCCATAGGCAGGCCTATAATAGGGCAGGGCCTAGGTCACGTAACCCACCCATATCACGTGACCCACATAGCTGCAGCTGCCTTTTTCCCTCTCATAGGAGCCCTCTCTTTTCTAGCTTCCTTAGATAGAACATATAGCTTACGATAGATTATTTAATTAATACTATCACGAGCGCGCCTAATTGATAACTGGCCATTATCACACCTGGTGATTCCAACAGTAATATTATACTATATTAAGGAATTCTATAAAGGGTAGTATTAGTAAGAGATAGCACTAGATATATAAAGATATACTAAGTTAGCTATTATATTACTAATAGTAGTAAAAAACTAGTTTTAGGTATTAACTAGGTAAGATAATATAAGCCTATAATAATATTATAGAAGGATAGACTTTAGAGATACCCTATAATAAGGGAATATATCTTATTAGTAGTAGGGTTATAGAATAGATAGTATATAGTAAAAAGCTTATTAGTTATAGTAATACTTCCTCTATAGATAATAGGTCTAATTAAGCGCATAGCCTTTATTAAGTATATAGTAAATAAGGAGAAGGGAAGTAGTAATACTATAATAATAAAGCTACCTAATAAAGCAGGGAAAGTAAAACTTCTAAAAGCTTATAAGGAGTTTAAAGATATATTCTTAAATAAAGAAGCTAGTACCCTTCCTAGCTTAGGTAGTTAAACTTATATAATTAAATTAGAAGAAGGGAAAACACTGCCCTAGGGACTAATATATAACCTAGCTAAGAAAGAGCTATAGGTACTCTATAAGTACCTAGTAAGTGTGTAGGAATAAGGTTAGATCTAAAGATCTATTAGCCTAGTAGGTACCCTAATCCTATTTATACTAAAGAAAGGGGGAAAATTATAACTATATATAGATTATAGGGGCCTAAATAAGATTATAGTTAAGGATAAGGCCCCTTTGCCCCTAATCCTAGAAATCTTAGATTAGCTAAGAGGTATAAAGATCTTTATAAAGTTAGACCTTAAAGATATATACTATTAGCTATATATCTATAAGGGAGATAAGTAAAAAATAGCCTTCTAATATAGATATAGTTACTTTAAGTATCTTATAATGCTATTTAGGCTTATTAACGCGCTAGTAACCTTCTAAGAATATATTAATATAGCATTAGAAGGTCTTATAAATATTATCTATATTATCTACCTTAATAATATCCTAATATATAGTAGTAATATCTTAGAGTATAAGAATTATATTAAGTAGGTTCTTAAGAGGCTTTAGAGCGCTAATCTTTTTATTAACTTAGATAAGTGCTAATTTTCTATTAAGGAGGTTAAATTCCTTAGTTATATAATCTTACTAGAGGGAATCTTAATAAACCCTAGTAGAGTTAAAGTAATTATAATATAGCTAATACCTATCTATATATTTAATATCTAATCTTTCCTTAGATTTACTAGATTCTATAGACACTTTATTAAGGCCTATAGTAAAATAGTTATCCTACTAACTAACTATCTATAAGGGAAGTAACCTATAAAGTTTAAGCTAGAGCCCTATAAGCTAGTAGTATTTAAAGAACTATAAAAGCGCTTCTAGGAGGTACCTATTTTAGTGTATTTTAATCTAGTACTATTACTATAAGTAGAGACTAATACCTCTAGATATATAATTAGAGCTATCCTTATAATATTAGTACTAGGTTACTAGTACCCTATAGTGTTTATATTAAGGAAGTTAAAGGATGCTAAATTACGCTATATAATATTAGATACTGTGTGCCATAAGATGCGCGCCCAGAAAACACGCGATCACGATGACAAGCGCTAGGGATTATTAAGACGGATGACACAACAAGGGATAATAATATTAGTTATCTAAGCAAGGGGACTATTTAATCTATAAAGAGACTACCTATAGCTAGATTCTTTTTGCATTATTTACGCACCACGAGATTCTTAAATTAACCCTTAAGTTTTACTAAGTTTTATTAAGAAAATACCTAAGCTTATAATAAGATAAACCAAGATTATTTCCCCTTATTTAATTAAGACAGCACTTCTAATCTAATAGACTATTTAATCTAGAGCATCTCTGTATAATAAGATATCTCTAGCTATTATTATGATTAATATTATCAAGATAATTAACCCCTCTTATTATATGTAGGCTATAGAGCTACTTATAACTATAGGCTAGCATTGTGTCTTTTAGGGTGTTATTTTCTACTTAATAAAACTAGTGGAGAAACGCGGTCTTAAACCCCTAGGACTTCTATTTTCTATTTAATCTACTACAGACTAAGATTAATTAGAAGCGTACTTTTAGCTATAGTTCTTAGCTAACACCGAACTAGATTATGTAAAGACCCCTTTATTTTGTTTTCCCTACACTATAATATAAATTAAAAACCTAAACCTAGACCCTAGAGAAGCTAAGGCACTAGTTAGAGGCCAGCTAATCTAGAGGAACTAAGCTAGGATAAGGAAAGGAAATTACGTTATAAGGAGACATTAGATATAAGGCTAACTAGCTTAGGAAAATACCTTGCGAACACTAGCTAAGCTATTACGCCCTTACTAAGACTCTCTAAATATAAGGATCTTAAATAAAAACCGCTATTTAGCATTATAAACTATTTAATCTTAGGACCTATAGCTAATTTTATAATAATTTAGCTATATATTAGGATCTTATAGGTAATTATAAGGAGCTATATAATTATATTAGTAGTCCTTGCTTATAGGTTATTTATAACTATAGATACTACCTTATAGAAAGCTCTTTTTTATAAAGTTCTCTCTAGAATTAAAGCTTTTAGTTAAATAGTTACCCTCTTATAAGATTAATTAAAAGCACTATTATCTAACTCTATACCTAATTATTTTACCTTATCTTATTCCTACTAGTTTAGTAAAGTAGGGTCTACTAAGTAGCTAAGCTATCTAAAAGAGTTATAAGATTTGCTATTACTAAGTACCCTAATTATAAGCAAGGAACTATCTAATCCTAAGATAGTTTTAACATTAACTTATACCCACACTAATAGGCTATTAGGGAAGGACCCTAATATTAAAGGGAAAGCCTCTAGACCCCTTAAGGGGCTTAATATAAAGACCTTCGCGAAGATCCTTAGGGAAATAATAGCTTGCTAATTATCTCTTATTACTATATAGAATAGGTATAATATTCAGCAGTTTATAGGAGAAAATATTACTAATTTTATTAAAGACTTTAAGGCTAAGATAAAGGCAATATATATTCCTAAGAAGGATTAGCGTAAGATGCTTAAGCGTAACATTAACCCCTAGATTTAATAAGTAGTTAAGATATTAATAGTATTACACACTTAGGTAGAATTAAAGGAAGAAATGCTCCTTTAGTTTAATACTATAAGTTAGGACTAAATAGAAAGCACTAGGGGATAACTTAAGGACCTTAATCTTATATAACTAAAATCTATTAAAGAAACTTACTACTAGCTATAGAAGCATTAAGCTTTAATATCTAATATAGACCTAATAGGATAGTAAATAATAATAACTTAGTTAAACTATATCTATAAGGCCCTCCCTAACTATTTAATCTTAAGCTTTATAGATTAAAAAGGGTATATATATAAGAAAGTTCTAGTTATATAATATAAAATACTTTAGATAGCACTTAACGCGCATATTTAAATATAACTAGAGCTTAAAAACAGGGACCCTAAGATCTCTAACTTAAGAGGGTATTATCTAGATAATACTAAACTAAACCTAAGAAGCTAGAGGCTACTTAATTAAGTAGCACTTAGTGTTTACTAGGCTAACTAGAGGAACTATATAGTAGTAGTAAAGCCTTCTAAATAAAAAAGGGGAACTAATACTTCTTATAATAAAATAAAGAAGAATAAAACTCCTAGACTAGTAGAATACTAAGATTAAATAGATAACTTAATAAAATAATTAGCTAAGTTAAAAATTATAGTTATAGCTTAGGTAGGTAAGGAGATTAATATTATAAAGTAGCTTAAGCAGAAGTATAATATTAACCTATAATAATATACCTACTAGCTAAATAGTATTAGATTATTTAATTAGGATAATAAGCGTATCTTTAATATTAATATAATAGCTAGGAGGGGATAATAGTTAAACTAATATTATTATTATAATACTAACTCTTATATAGCTATAAAGTATAATACACTAGGATTTAATAAAATATTAAAATTTACTATCTATAACCTAGCTATCTGCATTTTAGTAATTAGAGATAATATAAAACATTAGATAATACTGCCTATCTTACTTTTAAAGTTTCTTACTATTAGTAGCTATATATAAAGGCTAGCTATATTTTAGGTTAAATACTTCCTAGATAGTAGAATTACCTATATAATACCTTAGATTAAGGAATATAGACCCTATAGAGAAAAGGATTAGGATATAACTCTAGAGAAGCAGGATATCTTTAATTAAATAGAAAACTAGTTTAATCCTACTAAATACTACCTAGAAAGGGTAAACTAGGTAACCTTAATCTTAAAGAGTCTATTAGGAGTAGTCTTAGCTATTAAGTTTAAGAAATTAAGTGTAGAGAATAAAGAGGTAGATACCTATATTATAAAGGTTATAACCCTTAGGGAAAGGGTAATAAAATAAGTATATATTAAAGAAATTATAGAAGATAATAAATAGGATTATTAGGTTTAAGAGTAGCTTAATAAAGGTAAAGAGACCTTAGTAAAGGGGAAGAAGGACCTATTAGGTAAGGTAGGCTAGAGAATTCTAGACTAACTATATAATAAGGTCTTCTAGAAGAAGCTTAGGGTGCCCTTTAGGGATATTTATTATATTATACTAATACTAGTAGAGGTAGTTAGTAATAAATACCTTCTATAAGCAAAGGGTGTAGAGGATATCTATTATTATAATAGGGACATACTAGGGCCTATACCTCCTTTAAAGATATTTAGAGTAAAAACAAGCTTAAGACTAATTAATCCTAAGTATTAGATTAATTCTATTATCTAAATAATAAAGAAGGCCCTTTAAGAGAATAAGAAGAATAAGGTAGAGGCTAAGAAGAAACTATAAAAGATAGCCTTAGCTTAGCTACCTAAGATTAACACTACCTTATAGGAATAGATCTAGGAATAACTAGGGGCCTAAGTTTAATAGGAAAAGCTATAATAAGTTTAGAGTAAGCTTTCTAGAGCAAGCTTTATACTAAATATAATTATAGAGCCACGGGCTATAGTTAATTAATTACAGGATCTGCTATACTTATAGGTCCGCTTAGATAACCCTAAAGGGGAGCTCCTCCCTAGACTTATTAATATAGGTTCTTAAGGGAATGTAATTACTAAGAGCACTACTAGGCACTTAGGGCTTAGGATCTATCCTATAGATATAACGAACACTATATTATTTTTATTACATAGGATTAAGATAATTAGGGAGGTCTAAATAAAGCTCTATCTAGGGAATATCTAGATACCTACTAACTTCTATATTAGTCTAGATTTAGTTAATATAAGCTTAATTCTAGGGATACTATTCTTTAGGCTATTATAGATATAGTTTAACTATTTAAGAAGTAGTAAGCTCTTTACTTAGTGTTACTTTAGGGATATAGTTCTTATCTTAAGGGTTATAGGGAGTATTTAGTGGTAATATACTAGTAAGTAACTAGCCTAGTAATCTATAATTAATATTATTATATTTAGCTATTCTATAGTTAAGGAAGAGGAGGATTAAATAGTTTATAAAGGACTAGAAGTAGAACTAGATAAGGATAAGTAGCTAGTCCCTATTATAACTAGGGAGGGAATAGGTATCCTATAGGAAGTAGTTTAGGATATAATAATAAACCACTCTTAATAACTTAAAGCGGTTATAGAGGATTTCTAACCCCTATAGTAACTAAAACCACCTAATCTTATAATAAATATAATATATAAACGCAAAGCTAATAAGATTTATCTATATAATAATATACCTTCTAATAGGTTAACCCTAGAAGGAGACCTAAAATAGAAGATAAAGAAATAGGAAGAAGTAAAGTTATGTTTAGATATATCTAGAAAGTACAGCGAGTTTATTACTAGGCGGTTTAGCGAAAACCCCTAAGGTTTTAGAATAACCTAGGAATAATTAGATTAGATAGTTAAAGGGGTATAAGAATATCTAATATAAGAAAAGGTTAATATTTTCAAAGAAATCCTTTATAACTAAGAAGTAGCGCTAGCATAGGACTTATTAGAATATAGGAAAGTTAACCCACTAGTTACACCACTATAGGTTATAAAGGTTATTAAGTATAAGGCGTGGCAAGCTAGTTCTATCCTAATACCTCTTAGGTTATAAGGAAGACTAGTTAATCTACTAAAGAAGAAGCTAAAATATAGATACCTAGAGGAAAGCTATAGCTCCTACAGGAATCCATATTTCCTTATTATAAAGAAGGATAGAGGGATTTGCCTAATCCTATTAGCCACTAAATATAATAAAGTAATAATATATAATACTCTAATTCCCTAAGGAGCGGAGGTATTTAGTAAGAGCTTTATAATATATAAAATTTTATCTATTATTAATCTGCTATTAGGATATAACTAAGTAGAACTAGCAGAAAGGAGTAGGGATATAACTATAATCTCTACTATAGTTAGGCTTTTATAGCTTTACCGCCTACTATAAGGAGCTACTAATTTAGTAGCTTAATTTATTAGAATTATTAGGCAAATCCTATTTAACTTAATCCCTAAAATTTACACGCTATTCCTAGATAATATTATAGTTAAAGGCCTAATTATAATATATAATAAGGAGGAAGTTATGCCTAGAGTGCATAGATATATACTAGAGCATTTAATTAACATTAATAAAGTTCTGGTTAACATTAAACTCTCTAGTTATATAGCCTTAGTATTAAAATTAAAGTTCTACTAGAAGTTAGTAGAAATTATAGGGTTTATATATAGGATAAATAGGCGGAAACTAACTAAAGTAAAAATAATAAAGATCCTAGAATAGATAGTTTACTAGGACCTATCTAAGGTATATTCCTTTATTAGACTAATAGGAGTTTACTATATCTAGGTAGAGCACTATATATAGAAGGCGAAACCACTAGTAATTCTACTTAGGAAGATAATAGAATAGGTATAAGGGCTAGAATAGTAAGAAGCTATAGATATCTTAAAAAAGGCAATAACTATAGCCCTAATTCTTATTTTACTTAATCTAGGACTAGGTTTTAGGGAAATTATCCTTATAGTTAATATAAGCCTACTTAGATAGGGGGCTATACTACTATAAATAGTTAAGGGGAAACACTACCCTATTTAATATAAAAGCGGCACCTAGACTATCGCTAAAGCTAAGTATAATATAACTAAATAAGAATGCTAGGTAGTTATCTATACATTATAAAGGCTATAAATTTATCTCTATAGAGTCCCTTTTACACTAGAGATAGATTTATAGGTCCTTATGCACTAGCTTAATAGCGCTATTAATAATATACCTAGAGCCCTTATTATATAGTGGATTAGTTATATACTACTCTTTAATTTTTTAGTATAATATATTTCTAGTAAAAAGAACTAAATTACAGACACTTTATCTAGAAAGGGTCCTAGACTATTAAATTAATTAGATTAAGAGGTTAAGGGGGATATTAAAGACTTTATTAATCTATACCTAAATAACGTTAAGATTAAAGAAGGCAGTAAGAAAGATTACTTAGGTAAGATATACTAAGTAATTAATTTCTTATTAACCCTCTAGAGACTAATTAATCTTAGTATAGGAGACTATAGGAAGCTATAAAATAAGGCTAAAAAGTTCTTTCTAGAAAATAGTAACCTTTAGAAAAGACTAATAGGAATTATAAAGGGACTAGCATTAGTTATTAATATACCTAAGTAATAATATATAATAGTTAAGGTAATTTATAAGGAGCTTAGCTATAAAGGCATTAAGGTAGTATTCTAAGCGATAAAGCACTAATATTAGTGGAAAGGACTCTAGAATATAACTTAAGAGATATTAACTTATTACAAGATATACTAGAAGTTTATGCCCTAGTAGCCCTAAGAACTATTAGTGCTAGTTGCGCTAGGGAACCTAATAAGTAAGATTTATATTAACACTTAGCACCTTCTAATTAATTATAGATATAAGTATCTCTTAGAAGCAAGATATAACCTAATAGGCTAGGTAGAGGCTACACTAGTTAGAAATATAACTATAGTAGTAATTAGGAAGTTTCTCTTATCCCTAATTAGCAGGTTTAGCCTTTTCTAATTTATAGTCTATAATAAAGGACCTAAAATACAAGGAAATCTTAAAGAAGCACTAGCGGATATTAGAATTATAGGTATCTAAACGTCTAGGTATAACCTAAAAGTAAACTCCCTTATTAAAGCTAGACACTAGTCTCTTATGTCTACTTTAGTAAAGTTAGGGGGATTAAATAGTTAATAGGTAAAGCACCTTAATAAGGCCCTTCTTATAGACTACACTACTATTTATAAATTATATAGGAAGTCTGCCTTCTATTTAATCTATAGATAGGAGCTAATCTTACCACTAGAAATTAAATTCCTAACTTAGAGGCTAATTAACTAGGATATAGTTACTACTAGCTAGGACCTGTTTAAAGCGTAAGTATAGATACTTAAAAGGAAGGTAGAGGATATTAAGAAAGTAAAGAAGAAGGTATTTAACTTTAGGAAGTAACTTATAGAATAAACTAATAAGAATTAGGCTACCTCTCTAAGGAAGCATTAATTAGAACTAGGAGACCTTATGCTAGTATATAATATTAGGAGAAATATTAATATATCTATAATAAAGAAGCTTATAATAAGATAGAATAGGCCCTTCTAAATTCATAAGAGAGCGCTAATCTCTAGGGCCTACTATCTATAGACACTAGATAGAGTCTATCTTATAAAGACAATCTTAGGGGACTATATTAAGAAGTTTATCCTAGATTTAGAAGGTTAGTGGACTTTAACTATAGATAGATAGCTATATACTCTATAATAAAGCTAAGCAAGGGAAGAGGGTAGCGATTATAACTAAGAGGTCTTAATAATTATACTAGTAGTATCCTAGCATAATATATTAGATTAAATAGTTAATAATAAAGAGGTTAAACTTCTACCTTAGAGAAGTCTATACTAAGGGATTAAGGTCTAACTACCCCTCCTTATAGCTAAGTAAAAATAAGAGTATAAGGTATACCCTTAAACGCACTAATATACGCATAGATTAAAAGAATATTCCCTTTATTCTCTTATTATTCTATTTTTTTTCCTTTCTATATACTAAAGATTAAGTAATTAAGGTATAAATCTAATTTTATATTATATACCTAGCTTATTTCCCCTTTCTACCCCCCCTAGTATTTATAAATAGTTTAGAAAAGGAGGTAGTATATTAATTACTAAGTAAGGAGAGTTTTTAAGGTTAATAGTGTTTAAGTTAAGTAAAAGAGCTTCTACTACCTTAGTAAACTACTCTTTTCCTAAGAAAGGGGTAAGAGCTTACTCTTAGGAAGATCTAGTATAATACCCTAACACAAAACGCTATTTATAGCTTACCGCATAAGATCTATTCTAGATATAGTTACTATATACACTATTACTAACCCTAGAAAGCAAGATATATCTATAAAAAGGGAAGTATATATGCTTATTAAAGAAGGTAATATACTATATATATAAGTTTAAGTAGTAGGTATAGAATATACTATTTAATCTGCTAAATATAAACACTAGTAAAGCTTAATAGCATTTAGGATATTATAAGAGGGCATGTAAAAAGTACCTATTAGGATAAGCTATCTTAGTAGGTATAAGAACTAAAGAATAATAATTATTTTTAATAGTAAGGGCTAAGGTACTATCTAATTTAATATAGCTTTATATAAATTCCTTTAATAATTTAGTCCCTTTTATAGTCTTAATAAGATAGGGAGGTGCTCCCTCTAGGGGATTCTTAGATAAATAGAGAGAAATCTCTATGTATAATAGAACGCCACTATTACTAATATTAATCCCGCTTTAAACCTAGAAGGCAAAAAGGAACTTATATAATAAAATAGAAGCTATTAGTATTAACTTAAAAATAAGATTAAATAATCTATATAAGACTAATATAGTCTTTTCTAAAGAAAGATAGGAAAAACTTAGTGTAGTTAGACTAGTCTATAGTCTTTATTACTAAAAGCTTACCTTTAGGGATACTTGCCCTTATAATAGTGGTAATATTAGGGAGCTTTTAATAAGTTATATTAAGAAATTTAGCTATAATTAATTAATTAGGAGATAAAGTAAGAGATAGTAGGGCTAGGTATATAAAGAGGAGGAGTAGAAGAGGGTTAAAAAGTCTTAAGTTATAAGATAACACCTATAACAGGCGTTAATAACTAATAAGCAAGTAGCTGCCTATAAGTGACTTATAATACTAAAAGTCTAAATTATAGGAGCCACTTAATCCCTATAGATAGCTACCTTATAATAAATACTAGCTACTAATAGAAAGAAAAGTGTTAAAATTATGCTATTTATAGCACTATTTTATAGGCCCACTAGTTGCCTAGTTGCGTTGTTGCAACGTTGGTTACAAGGCGTTGCCTGCAGCGTTGTTGGCTGTGACCTGCGTTCCTGCACACAACCAACCCACAGGCTTGTATGACTAAGCCAACTAGGCTACCCTATAGGGAAGCTAAAATCGACTGTAACTAGGGAACTAGTAGTCGTATAAAAGGCTGATGTATACTGTTCGAATCCTTGATTTTTTCCGGATTTTATGGTATATTTTATTTATAGGGTTGCTTATTAGATTGCTTAGTTGGTGCACGTGGGTGGCTAGATTGTATGGTCGTGAGTTGATTTTTTACTTTTCACATATAAATGAATTTTGCGGAAAATAAAAAATAGCTCCTAAGGCCCGGCTAGCGACCCCCTTCTGTCGATATAGTTAGTAGATCTATGAGGGGACTTAGAAAATCCTCTCATTGCTCGTCAGATCGTTCGTCTAGCTAGAAATCTACTATATTCAACTATCAACGCTCTATATCTTGAAGAATCGTCGTATTATAGTGAATCTAGAAGCCGCCGCGTTGAATCTACTAGGGAGGTCTTCCTATCCCTCTAGTACAGATTCCCTTCCATTTTCAATAAAAAGTAAGGGTAACTAGTGCTGCCTGCTAATAACTGCCCTTAGATCTAGGAAAAGGCATAAAAAGAGAGGTTAGGGCTATAGGAACTATTTAATCTAACCTGCCTCTTATACTAGTATACCTACTTCTTACACTAGTATATATCTTCCTAACTCTTAAAATCTTTAACCCTACTATCCCTTACCTATCTTCTCTTATTTCTCCCTTTTCTCTAGCTATATTAAGCTAAAACTAATAAATATTATTTAATCTTACCTAGAAAATAGAGTAGTATAAGTAGTCTATTATAAATAAAGGAGATTACACTAAGGTTAATAGTAACACTATTACCTACTTCCCTTATAGTAGATATCTTACTATATACTATATTTATATTTTAATATATAGAATAAAAAACTCCTTTTTTAGAGAGAGAGAGGGAGATACTATTAAGATTAATCTAGCTAATCTCTATAGATAGTAGCCACCTCTATTCTACCTATAAAGAGACTAGCTATAGCCTTTATTAAGGTTTAAAGTCTATTAAAATAGTAATAATTTTAATCTAGTAATACTAATTAGACTAGGATAGACTACTATATAATAGCGTAGTTATCTACTAGATATTTATAAATTCCTAAGAAAGGCTTATAAAACACTAAGTAAGGACTAGCTTAATTAGTTTAAGCTAATAGTAATAGGGAAGATTATAGAATAAGGTCTTAAAGTAATAGTAGTAGTGCTACTATAAACATTTAAAATTAATAATATAGAAGACTTTAATATAGAAATATTATAAAGATTAATTAGTCTAAAGGCTAGAAGGCTTTATACTACCTATTAGCCTATTAATATTAAGTATAGCATTAAGTATAACCCTATTAACCTTTACTTAAATATAAGTAATTAGTGCCTTATTATAGGGTTTACTTTCTTTATAAATTACTAGACTACTTTTATATTTAATAGAAAGTAAGGATACCTATACTATTTTAATAGTATAGATAAAGGAAGAATAACTTATTTTATAGACTTTATAGGTAGGTAGGGATAGATTATATAACTTATAAACTATCCCTATAATTTTAAGGTAATTATAGTTCTAGTAATAGAGTAGAAAGGAAACTAGGAATATAGATATATATACCTAGGGTTTCTTCTCTAGATAATTTACTACTAAGTTAGTTACTAAGCACTTAATCTAATTATAGAGAACTAGAACATACTAAATAAGTATAATATTAAGCTTAAATAATTATATACTTTTAGTAGGGATTCTATTATTAGTTAATAGTTTAAGTTATATCTTAAGGATTAGATAATATCTAATAATATCCTAGACCTAAAATATAGCTATATTAAAGTACTTAAGAGAACTATTAGGGTACTATAAGATATAGCTATAAATAAGCTTATAATAGGAGATTAGTTACTAAGGGAATTAGCGTACTAGAAAGATTTTAACCTTTAATATCTAGTATAAAACACAATAAAGTGCTTAATACTATGCTTTATAACCTAGATAGTTAGTGGAGGGTTACCTATTAGCATAGCAGTAATGCCCTAGAAACTTTAGATTACTAATAAGAATTGCCTAATTAAATAGTATACTAATATAGTATAAAATAATAATCTTTATATTTAGGACTTTTAGTAGTCTATAGCCTGTGTTTTTACTAATAACCCTAAGGTCTTTAATATTAGTATATAAGAGATACTATAAGATTAAGAAAGATAAATATAATAGGAAGCTAAAGATAAACCGCCCTTAATTAATATAGAAGAATAGAGATTAAGTAGAAGGAAAAGTTATTAGATATTACTTATATCTTTATCTATATTATTATCTATTATTAGATATAAGGTAATACCGCTATCTTTAGCTATAAAGCTTAAAGCACTTTAACATAGTAGGGAGGATTAAACACCTACTACTATAGGGAAGGCTCTTTAAGTATAGTAGGTAGTAATAAACACACTTTTTTAGATAGATATTAGGGAATAGCTAAGATTACTAAGGATCTATAGAGTTATTAGATAGGAGTAAGCATATAACTATAAGACCTTACTTAGATAGGTAGAAGAAAGGATAATTTAATAGCCTCTTAGAGATATAGGTTAAGCTATAATAATTAATCTTCTCCTATTCCTTAGAGTATAAAGAGTAGTGTAAAGAGAAACTATTATATACCTACTAATATTATCTATATATATATCTATAGTACTACCTAGTTTAGTGCCTTATAGAACATAGGCTAAGATTATTAAAGCTTACTAGTAAGAAGAGAAGTATGCTTAAGGATTAATTAATTAGTATAAGAACTATAAAAAGAGAGTAACTTAATAAGAAGCTAAGTAACCTATAATCCACACTCCCTTACCTATATTACTAACTACATAGCCTTAAACACTAAAAACACTAAAGCTCTCTTAGGAAATAAGGAATTTAGGTCTCTAGCTAGGGAGGTATTATATAGATTTTTTTCTTTCTCTCTCTTTCTTCCTCTTTCTTTTCTTTTACTCTTTTCTCTTTTCCCTTCCTTATTTACCTCTCCTTTTACTTAAATATACTAGATTAAATAATACCCTCCTTTAGTATTAGGCATTAGTTACTAACCGCACTTATAGGGCACTTTAGTTATTAGTGTGCATGCTTAGTTAGGGATAACTAGTGTATACCTAGGGAGGTGTTATATGCTATAAGATACACGCCTAGAAAACATATAATTATAATAATAAGCGCTAGGGATTATTAAGATAGATAATATAATAAGGGATAATAATATTAGTTATCTAAGTAAGGGGACTATTTAATCTATAAAGAGACTGCCTATAGCTAGATTCTTTTTATATTATTTATACACTATAAGATTCTTAAATTAACCCTTAAGTTTTACTAAGTTTTATTAAGAAGATACCTAAGCTTATAATAAGATAAACTAAGATTATTTCCCCTTATTTAATTAAGACAGCACTTCTAATCTAATAGACTATTTAATCTAGAGTATCTCTATATAATAAGATATCTCTAGCCATTGTTATAATCAATATCGTCAAGATAATTGACCCCTCTTGTTATATGTAGGCTACAGAGCTACTTGCAACCGTGGGCCAGCATCGTGTCTTTTGGGGTGTTGTTTTCCGCTTGACAAAATACTAAGCTACTAGTAATTTAAAAGGCTTTTTAAACCTAGAGGTATTACCTTACCTACTTAGCTTACCTAGTTAAAGTAATAATAGATTACTTAAACTATAAATACCTTATAATAAAGCCTAAGCTAATAAGCTAGTAGGTAACTATATTAGATAAGCTATGCCTATTTAACTTTATTATTAAATACTAGGTAGGTAAGCTAAATCCTGCTAATACTCTATTATAGAGATTAGATTATATTAGTAAGGAAAGGAAAGCTAAGGTATTTATATCTTAGTTACTAACCTTCCTTACTAAGTTTACTACTATTAGGCTATAGGGGCGCTATAATAAGTATAGTACTACTACTAGTCTAGTAAAGCTATAGTATATTAGGTTTATAATTAATAAGTAGCGTAAGAGTAGTAGTAACTTTATTAGTACCCTATATTTATAATTACTACCTATTAATAGTATAGTAAGAAGTCTAATAGTAGGTAGGAGAACCTCTACTAAGTTAATCTCCACTAGGCTAATTAGAAAATTTACTAGCGTTACTAAGGAGCTATAAGCTTATAGTAGTAGTATAGCGTAAAGTCTAATAGTAGGTAGGAGAACCTCTACTAAGTTAATCTCTACTAGGCTAATTAGAAAATTTATAGATACTACTAATAAGCTATAGGCTTATAGTAGTATTATAGTAAGAATCTTAGTGGTTTAGAGAACCTCTACTAAGTTAAACTCCACTATTAGGAGCAAGATAGTGGAATTAGAAGCCCTAATTCTAGTCTTATTATTAGAAGCGTAGTAAGGGGATACCTTTATTATATAGCGGAAGTTATTACTAATAAGTAGTAACTCTAGTGTATTAGGACTATAGTTAATTAGTCCCTCTAAGCTAGAGGCTAAAGGGTTATAGATATAGACTAGGGTGCCCTCTAAGTTACTAATATATAATAATTAAGTTTTTATCCTATAAGGTATATAGAAGGAAGTCTTACTATTAACCTATAATAATCCTATAGTAGGTTATTAGGGGGTTAGTAGAACCCTCTATTAAATTATAGGCTAATATTATTAGCTATTAATAAAGAAGGACATTAAGTTATATATATAGACTTATATTAATTACTAAGTTTTAAAGCTAAGGTTATATAAACCTTATAGTAAGTTAGCTACGCTACTAGTGCCTAATCGCCCTTTCTAAGAATTATTAATAGACTTTATTATAGGTTTACCGCTAGTAAAGGATTAGAAGTATTAGCTATATAATATAATACTAGTTATTATAGACTAATTTTTAAAGTATAGTATTTATATACTAGTGTCTATATACCTAACTAGTAATAGGCTAGCTATAGTATTCCTAGAAAACGTTTTTAAGGACTATAGTACCCTAGAAGGTATTATTATAGACTAAGGGTTAATATTTACTAGTGGATTCTAGAGGATATTCTATTATCTAATTATAATAAAGCAGTAACTAAGCACTATATTCTACCTCTAAATAGATAGATAAATAGAGTAATTAAACTAAGTTCTTAAGTACTATCTAAGAGCCTATATATATACTAAATAGGATAACTAGGTAGAATACCTACTAATAGTATAGTTTACCTATAATATAAGTAAGTATAGTAGTTATAGCCTAATACTAGTAGAGGTAATATAAGGGTATAACCTAAGGGGACTACACTAGGCTATCCTAATACCTAATTTAGTAAATAACTAGGTAGAAAATAAAGTCTTAGAACTAGGATAGAGATACTTAGAGATTAAGTAGCTACTAAGTAATATATAGGTATAGTAAAAGAAGTACTATAATTATAAGAGAATACTAATAGAGTTTAAGGTTAGGGATTATATATTATTATTAATAAAAAACATTAACCTAAGATACCTAAGCTAAAAGCTTACTATAAAGTACCTAGGACCCTATAAAATTAAAAAGGTAGTTAGTAATTATAGCTTAGCCTATTAATTATAATTACTAGCTAGCTTAAGACTTTATAATATATTTAATATTATAAGTCTTAAACTATTTAAAGGGGACCCTATTAGCTATATAGATATATCCTTACTATAAGATAATATTAAAGATAATAAAAAAGAGTTTAAAGTTAAGAGAATTATTTTATATTACTATAATAGAAAATAATATAAATACCTAGTAAAGTGGAAAGGCTATAATAGTTTAGAAAATTTATAGGTATTAAAAAGGGATTTTATTATAAAAGATATTATAGATAATTATAAGTAGTAATTAAGTAGCTAGTTTATAGAGATATAATTACTTTAGTAATTTAGTATATAAATATCCTATAATATAAGTTATATTTTTCTTAAAGTAAAAAAACTACCTTATAGCTATCTAGCACTAATTAATCTATAGTAATATTAGTGGCTGTATTTTTATCTATAGTAGCTATAGGAGCCTTATTATTAGAAGACTCCTCCTTATCCCTATATATAAATATATAGAGCTCTTTAGGGAGCTTAGAGGGACTAATATAAGTAAGAATATTAGAAGTAAAGTTAGTAAACTAGTAGTAAGTTAGTAAATTAAAAGCTATACCTAAAATAATAAGATATTACTATTAGAGTATACTAGGTAATAAAGTATAGGCTATTTATAATATTAATCTATACCTTAAGGTTTATAGTGTTAAATAGCTATAATATTATAGCGCGCTTATTAGTATCTACCTTATAGGTAGCCTTAGTAGTTAATTAAGTATAGCAAATATATCTATATTAATTAGTATTTTTTATAGCTAGGAGGGTATTATATAACTTATATTTTACCTATATAAGGCCCTGGTAATAAGTTAGTAATAACTAAGTAATTAGAGTTATAGTTCTTACTAGATACTTATAATATTAAATACCTTCTAGGATATTCCTTATTATCTTAAATAACTTATAATATAATTTTATAATTTAGGTAGGATACTAGTAGTGTATTAGCTATCTATAAGCTATATCTATTAGAAAGGTACTTATATTAATATATAATTTATTATTTTTTATATAGTAAGTATATTTAAAGGAATTCCTTAGTAAAAGTTAGTAATAAGAAAGTAGTAAGTAAGTAGCTTAGTTATACTAGGAGAATAATAGTACTTATTAGGAATAGGTTTCCTATTAATAATATATTAAGGCTTATTACTATTATCTTTAGGAGCTATTTACTAGATAGTAGCTTACTAACTATAATATAAATATAGAATCTTAATACTACTATTTAGTAAGTTAGTAACTATAATACTATAAGTAAGAAGTAAAACTTATATAGTAGTCTTAGAGGCTTAGAATACTCTTTTATAAGAAGATTTTTCTAGGGTAGGAGCTAAAGAACTAGGAGTTACTAGGTAGATAGTAGATATAGTAAACTAGTAATAAGTTAGTAATAAGTAAGTAAGAAAGTAGAGTAGTAAGAGACTAATAATAAAGAAGCTTAGAAGTAAGAGCTAGGAATAATATAATCCTAGGTAAGGTTAGTAATTACTAAGTAATAGTAGTAGGAACACTACTATAAGGCTAGTAGGGCTAACTTATAATTTATGTAGATTAATTAAGAAAGATAAGAAAGAAAGGAAGAGATAAAGAGGGGGAAATCTAGGCTTTTTTATATTAACTATAGCCCCCTAAGTAATCTATATAGGTAGTAAAAGTAAGCTATAGGTTAAAAGAATTAGTATTATAGCTACTAATAATAAAATTATAGCTAACTATATATACCTAGTAAGTTTATAGGAACTTTACTAGAACTTATAGTTAAACTTACTTAGATATATAGTGTCTAATACCCTATCTATTTAGCCTAATTAGAAAATTTAATATAGGGTATCTACTTCTATAGAACTAGTAAGGAAAAGGATACTAGTATTTATAAAGTAACTCTATAGCTATAATTATATTATAATTAAGAGCTTATAAGTAGGGTAGAGAATAATCTATAACCTATATTAATAGGGCTATTATATCTCCTTATATATTATATTATACTATAAAAAGTTATTTAGAGTTATATAGGAAAATTAAGATAGTAAGTTTATACTAACTAGGTAGCTAGTTATAATTAAGGGTAATTATAAATAAAAGGGGGAACTATATTAGGGTTATAGAGGTAATAGAGTAATAGAGGCTATAAGGGTAATAGTATTATATATAGTAAGGCCTAGTTATAGCTTATAGTGTCCCTACTATAAGGTTACTATAAGCTAGTTATATATATATAAAGAGGGTATTTAGGTAAAGGTTACACACATAGAATATGGGAGGCTAGAGATTAAAACCCTTAAGCACGCATACCTACCTTCTAGCTATATAGCTGCTACCTTGATTATACTATCACTCTGTTACATCATATTCGGCCCAGAAGCCTTGACAGCCCGTTACATCATTTCGCGCTCTCTGTCTCTTCTACCTACAAAAAGAACAGACATTTCTCTTAAAAAAAAGTTCATTAGTTAGCCTACCCTGAGATATACTTGGCAGATACGAGACCCCTGTCTTTCGTACTTCGTAAAACAAGACAAGCAGGTTCGATTGTACCTATGGCGGTAACTTGGAGCACGATAGAGCCTATCTTTTTCCAGTCAACCAAATGGATAGCTCTGATGGATGAGAAAAGGTTACTGCCTTGGCTCATTGGAAGTGATTTGCAAGATCTCGGGCGGTCCGGCTGGAAACATATCGCAATGGTTGTGCCCGAGGAAGACGATCTTGTTAGGCATACACGCGAGACTTTCTTCCAGTCTTTGCAACCACATAAGTACATTTCTGAGTCTGAGATCATTATTCTTCCAGAACAGAAGATTAAGCTTTATGTATCAGCTCTCTGTGGTGATGAGGTCGTCGTTGTTCAAGGCCTTCATCACCTAATCCGGCACACAAAAGGCTCGTTGTCCTCAAGCATCATTGCTTGCCGGGAAGGAGAGAAGACAGTTAAAATCGACTCTAGTCGTATTGGCGGCCTTTGTAAAGGCAGACCGACCAGAAAGTCGCAAGTTAAGACAGTTTGCTCCATTTGTTTGCACTACGCGAATGGAGAGTCCACGTGGCAAGGCTTGAATGCTTCTAGCAAGACGCCTAGATTATTGGGTGTTCCAGCTTTCGCTGATCGTAGCAATGGGGATTCATTCATGATTGGCCACCACTCATTTCGCCCTGACGACTGGAGTCTGTGGCAAACTTTGACTAATATGCCAATTCGCGAATGGTTTACCCCTTGGGATGAGGTTTTGGAGGAACCGAACCTCTCCTTTCGACTTGCCCTCTCCCTACTTAGCTCTCTATTGAACTTGCCCCCTCTAACAACGCAAGTTGTGATTCTCGCAATATCTCTTAAGATGATATGGGCACATCGAAACATAACGCCAGGATTGGACGTAGTAAGTCACTAGTCTAAGGGGGGAATTGTGAATAAAGTTTAGAATACTAAGACGTAAAATGAAGCTAATGACGGAATAGTAATAGTTAAAGGACGCAGATAGCAAGAAAAGCGAGGGGAATGCTTAGCAAGGGATTAACTTTGCACGAGACACACAGATGCTAGGAAATGCATCAATACAAATTGACAATTACTGTAAATTCTTGGAACGGATATGCATTTAGCCACTAAACTATATCATACTTCAATACACGCACCCAAGCCCTCCATAACCTGCGCCCATGTCTCTAAGTCTGACCCAATGTTCTCAAGACTATCATCTGCAAAAGGGATATCTTCTTGTGCTTCCCTCCACAAAGTTGGTGTTGTTATATTAAGTAGTCTTTAAGTCTCATTAAGAACAGCTGGAGATATATTGTCATAGGCGATACTATGTTAGTAACTATTAATAGTTAGTATATAAGATTGACTAACGCTTAGTTGAGATGTGTCCAATGTTGTAAATAGCGTGATTAACATCATTTAATAAGTCCTTGTGTTTAGACATTACATGAATCCTTGGATCCATTGCGTTAATAGGGTACATCCAGTTAGCTAGGATATAATAACCGTTGTTCATCGTTCTTGGTGCAATCATTGGAGGTGTAGCGAGAGCTTTATGTCGAAGTGGACTTGAGAGCGCAAGTCGATACAGCTCTAATACTTGTTTTAAGAGCATAGTAAATTGAGTAGCTGGTCCATCTGCTGCTAGATCTGGAAACCATGTACTGAGCGAATTTCCGGCTTGTAAAGACTCAGAGGCTTGTCGGTTTCTTGCTCCCGCTCGATGCGAAGACTAGTTGGCGAATGGATCGTCGTTTGCGAGGACTCTGCAGCATCGTCGCCTGATGTTGTGTGTTAGGCGCAGTGTATCGAGATCCGATTTGATGTGAACACTATCGGCAATAGGCAGTGACAAAGGTTAAACAGCAGGGCAGAAAGAGGCAGAGAGAGAGGCAGGGGGGGAGACGGAGAGAGAGGGCAAGGCAGAGAGAGAGGCAGGGGGGGAGACGGAGAGAGAGGGCAAGGCAGAGAGAGGTAGAGAGAGGCAGAGAGAGAGGCAGGGGAGAGACGGAGAGAGAGGGCAAGGCAGAGAGAGAGGCAGAGAGAGGCAGGGGGGAGACAGAGAGAGAGAAGGCAGAGAGAGAGGCAGAGAGAGAGACAGGGGGGGAGACAGAGAGAGAGGGCAAGGCAGAGAGAGAAGCAGAGAGAGGCAGGGGAGAAGACAGAGAGAGAGGTAGAGAGAGGCAGAGAGAGGCAGAGAGAGAGGACAAGGCAGCACGGGCGAAGGTAATCACCATAGCATTAGCATGTCGAGGTTGGGAGGGAGCTTACCGTGCCACATAAACATCAGTGGCCGCTGTGTTATATACCCTGCTGCTACTCGTCATTCAGTAAGCTCCTTCTAACGTTTTGATTGCTTTTCCTGCACTAAATCAAACGAAATCTGCTCAACTCGCGCGACGCTCATCATTCATAGCGATGACTTCTTTCCCAACCACTATCGCGGAGATTCCTCTCATCGGTAAACTACGTAAAGACCTAGGTTTTTCAAAGAGCGATAGAGAACCCTACGACTACCATGAATTCAACACGGACCTGCTTGACTTTCGCAAAGTGTTTCGCACGACTACTGGCATAAAAGGCCAGGATCTCTACGAGTGGACAAGCCGCGATCATCAACTTGGTCTTGAGGAGATGGTACACGCATACCTTAGTGGCAAAGGTGCAGTATATTGGCCTGATGATTCAAGTCAAAGATATTACTCGCCATCTCTTCAATATACAAATAACAGAGCCATGTAAGCTGGGTGCCTTAAAGTCTGACACGCATTCTTGAGTTTTAAGCTAACCTCCTACCAGCATCCAAAAGAAGCTTCAGCTCCTCCTGTTTCGGCTCAACCTTCAACAACATCGCAATGCCAAGTACAAGCAAGCGAAACACTCAAAGCGAAGACCTGAAAGGCTGCCTAACATCACAAAATTCAGGGCATCAGGCGCCACTGCTACGAAGCCGCCTGATGACTCAAAGGCGATGCCTGGCAGACGTGACTCGTCACGGCAATTCGATCATCCAACTTCTCCTTCTCAGACTGTGGACTCTTCCAGACAGGTTCAGCATAGGCTAATAGCAGCCCTGGAAGAGCAACCAACGGTCCATTTCACGTATTGGCTTGTCGACTCTTGCGAGCTTGTTGAGAATCAGAAAAAGGCATGGACACCTCAATATGGGATCCAAGACATGTCGCTTATGAGCCTAATGCGTGAAATGCCATTAGATTCTGACACTGTGTTCAACGGTTTACAATTCACCCTTTTAGGTCCTGCTATGCGAGTTAACTATCAAGTTCTTGCAGGGCAATATCGCCAATTTGACGCGATGAAACAGGAATTCCATGCGTTAATAAAGTCATGTATGATGGAGGGAAGATCCGGGGAGAGGATCGACTTTGACCTTGAGGTTCAACCCATCATGCAAGAGCTGAGGGCAGTGCCTGTACCAGACGGATTGACAGTACTGGCAGCCGCTGCCTCATTTACGTGATCTGCATCTGGCTGTGTGAGTACTTCAGTCTACGTTTGATGCCAGAGGTCTTTGGTTTCTAGTCATTATCAGTGTAATGTAGTTCCGCATGTAATTATCACGCTTAACAATTTGACGACAATCCACCCTTCCTTGTGCTCAATAGTTAGCTATAGTGAATTAGGCATTCCTAATAGTGACAAAGAATGCATTAATTCCTTAGAACTACTTCTTATTGTCCCTACGCTTATAAGTAATGACCTTATTTCTAATACTGTATACAGCTTTTCCTATTTTTCCTGTTAGATTATCCAAAATTCGCCAAGTCGAGAAAGATATGTTAACCTACTGTTATAGTGGTGAACAGCTTCGCAAAGCTTGGTATCGTAATATTCGAATGCCTCTTCTGAAATTTCCGAGTTGCGATATGCAACAAACAGCATCGCACTAACCTCCTCAGCTATCTGTAAAAACTCCTTATGGTACTTAACGCGAATCATTCGCGAAAGTTCCCATGTAGACTTAACAGCTGTGATCACACTACCAATAGTTGCAAGTAAAGCGATTGTTGAAGGAGCTGCCATTTTGATAGGCGTGAGACGCAAGTTGACCAGAGCCGGGATAGTGCGATATTAAATATCCCAAACTGTTGGAATCACCAGGTGTGATAATGGCCAGTTATCAATTAGGCGCGCTCGTGATAGTATCAATTGAATAATCTATTGTAAGCTCTATATTCTATTAAAGGAAGCTAGAAAAGAGAGGGCTCCTGTGAGAGGGAAAAAGGCAGCTGCAGCTATATGGGTCACGTGATGTGGGTGGGTTACGTGACCCGGGCCCTGCCCTATCGCAGGCCTGCCTATAGGTAGGAAGGGAGGCACGCGCACACGCGTAATAGCTGACCTTCTCCTGGTTAGGCTGACCTTTAGCTAAAGGGAATTACGGCTACTAAGCGCGATTAATATTATGCTTATTTTAACACTAGGAACTCTCTTTTTAATATAATTATTAATATATAATATTAATTACTAATAAAGTAATAGATAATAATAGGAGGGGTTATAATCCCCTAATAAAAGGGACTAATAAAGGAAAGGAAGGGGAAGTAGTATATACCTATAGTAGGTAATAATAAAGGAAAGTAATAATCTATTTTTAACCTCTTACTAAAAGGGTAAGTAGGCCTTTTCTTAAATCCCTTTTTCCTCCTTAATATTATTAATAATATCTATATAGTAACTTCTTTATCCTATTACCTCCTTTCCTCCCCTCTACCCCTCTTCTTAACCTTATTATCTCCTATATCTACTCTTCTATCCTTACTAAAGTAAAGTATAGGTATCTTATAAATCTAAAGGAGAACCTCCCTTATAGCTCTATACTCTATATAGATTATATAGAGTTATAGAATTACTAAAGGCCCTCCCTAGAGATTAGAGAAGGAGCTATATAGCTTCTCCTCCCCCTCCTTCTCTTACTTTTCCTAGAGTATTACTCCTTCTTTTATTTCCTCTACTATCCCTAAGAGAGTAGGATCTATATTCTCCTATAGTATAGGGGTTAATAATCCCCTAATACTAAGGAAGATTACTTCTCCCTATAGTATAGGGGTTAATAATTCCCTAATACTACTACCTATAGGGCTATTTTCCTTATAGGTTACCCTCCTATTACTATTTATAGGGGCTATTCTCTATATAGGTTACCTACCCTTCTATCTAGATTATTATCTAGTTACTAGAGATAAACTACTCTAGGGCCTTATTTAGTAATGCCTTTATAAAGGTATTAGCTAGGTTATCTACTCTATTAATCTAATAGATCTTATAGAGCTTATAGCGTTTATATAATTATTATAGGGCTATAATATTAATTATTAGGCGCTTCTCCTTTATTATACTAAGCTTAATAAGGCACTTATAGAGGGAGTATAAATCTATACACACTATAACTAGTGTAGTAGGGAGATTTAATTAGTCTATAAGTATATAAAGGGTAGTGGCTATTACATATACTATATTAACGCTAGTAACTATACTATAGACCTTAGAGGTAAGTATACTTTATATAACTCTTTTGCTCTTTATTAAGCTAAAGTGTATAATATTACCTTTAATTATAAACTTACTATTCTTATAGTCTTTATTAGTAAGGATTAGTATATAACTAAGCTATAAGATAAGGTCCTAATTATTTATAAATAACCTATTTATAAATATATATAGCTTTACTTTAGCAAGGTTAATTAGAATAAATATTAGGCCTTAATTAGGGTAATCTATTTACTATTAGATCTAGTAATTAAGGGCTTTAATATTCTTAATTATTAGTTCTTAGTATTAAGTAGTAATAGATAAATTATAGTAGGCTTCTAGTTAGCAGATTAAGGTAATATAGGCACCTTAAGCCCTTTATTTAATATACTTCTACTTTAAATCTATAAGCGGGATTAAATTAAGCTTACTGCTTTAGCCTTTTTATTAAAGTAAAATAGCTACGCTAGCTACTAATTTAATAATTCCCCTATTAAAGGTTAGGGAATTATTCTTAAGGAGGAATTACTTTAGCTTTACTATAAAAGCCACTATAGTTAATTCTCTCTCTTCTTTCTTAGAGAACTCCTTATCTAATAGCCTAAGAGTATTATTAGTCTACATGCCTATATATACGAATTCTAGGCTATCTTCTATAGTTACTAATAGGCATAGATTATATGTAGAAGTCTCTATCTAGAGCTTCTCTCTATAGTGCCTATAGTACGTGACCCACTAGTGTATTCTAGCCTCTATAATGCTATAGAGCGGTTTAATTACCCTTATAATTATTCCCTTAGGGTGTTAGTTATAGATTTAGGTCAGAAGCTATATAAGGATTACCCTATTTAATTGCGTGGTTAATTAGATGTATGCCTAGGTAATATTACAAATCTATAGGATAAAGCCTTTTATTAAGAGAGAAGGTGCTATTATAAGAATAAGGCATTAACTAGCTTATTAGATTATTAGAGCCTGTGTTAAGATTGCTTACTTTACCTTATCTCTAAAGCCTTATACTATAAGCCTTAATTTCTTATATAGCTAGCCTATCTTGCCTTTTACCTTATTAATAATTTACGAATTAAAGATTTACACGCTACTATACTCTCTCTTATTATAGGTAATAAATTTAAACACACCCTAATTAATTAGTGTATTAATCTTAGTCTTTGTAGAGAGCTTAAATAGTGCGCTAGGGGTTATAATAACGCCTTCCTTATATAATTAAATTATAAGGTTAAGGTTAGCTTCCTCCTTAGCTAAGATAAATATATTAGTCTTATTAATAATTACTAGAGGGTTCTTTTAGGGTCTACCTAGGTATCTCTTTAGTAGGATCTCTAGGGTCTTACTAGGTAGCCTAGTTTAGGCCTCTCCCTCTTCTTTACCCTCCTAAGGTAGGAGGGCTTCTATATTAGGGTTCTTATAATAAGACCTAATAGAAGTTAAGTAGAAGGCCTTTAGGCCTTATAGGAGATTAAGGGTGTAGGTCTTTTTATTAATAGAGAGGAGGTTATATAGGCCTTACTACCCTTTACCTTTATACTAAACTTAGACTAGTAATCTAAGTAGGAGGTTAAGGGTCTTACTTATATCTAGACTATTCCTTACTGCAAGGGCTTTGCTAACTTTCTAGATTATATAGAGGCGCTTAACTTCCTTTATTACTTTTTATATAGTAATAATATATTATAAGATCTCTAGTAATAGAGGAGAGTCACTTAATATATAGGGGTAGGCACTAAAGATAAGGAGGGTTAGAATAAGGCTATTTAGACCTATAGTATTATTAAGGGCTTTTATAGCTATCTATAGGGCAATAGGTTCCGGAGTTATTAGGTATTCTCTTTAGATAATATTATAGGCCCTTTAGAGTAGTCTATAATATCTCTTAACTTTTCTAATGCTATAATATGCCTTAATTAGGACCTCTTTAATAGAAATTAATATTAATACTATAAATTAGCGAAATTCTTTACTATAAAAGTTCGTGCTAGCATTAGTAATAATCTAATTAGGAGGTCCTTAGTATATATTAATCTAGCATATTCTAAGGGCTTCCTAAGTTATTTTAGCTAAGATATTAGGAAGAAATCTTACTACATAGAATGCCATAGCCACATCTACTGCGTGGAGCGTTAGGCAGTTGCTATTAAGGTATATAATATTAACTATTACTTTAAAGTTAAAGGTATACTTATCCTTAAGGGTGAATTTAAAGTAATAGGGGCTATTAGTATTTATCTAGTACTAGTAGTATACCTTTAATATTACCTTAATAGCTTTAAAGGTAATCTTATACCCTGCGTTACTTAGGAGGTTATAGAGTTAGCATACTAAAGGATAACTAAAATAGTAATATAAATACTATAATTTAATCTTAGTTAAATAATTCCACGCTACTGCCTTCTTATCTTATATTAGTAGTATCTATATATAGCCCTATTTATATACTAGGGGCACCTTAATATTCCCTTACTAGAGGACGTTCTTAGTAGTAATAAAGTTAATCCTTAATTAGCCTATATTATTAAGGTAAAGTAGGAAGGGAGTATTTATTAGTATTATATAAAAAGTAATATTACTAAAGGGTATAGGTATATTAATTATTCTAAGTAATGCGATTAGCTAGCCTCCACTGAATATAATAACTGCTTTACCTACCCTTATAGTGTTAAGATAAACCTTTAGTATTATCTTCTATAGTGCTATAACTTAAGATTAGCCTACTATAGAGAATTATGCCGCTTTAGTATCTAGTATAATACCTTAGAAGGCCTTAGATAAGTAATAGTCTTTAAGTAGGAATAGGTAAGGAGGCCTAGCGGCGTTCCTATTATTAAACAGATTCTTCTTGCTTAGTCTATGTATTATAGCTTAATTTATAAGGATTTTAACTATTTTCTAACTATTAAGGGTTACACTATAGGTAAAGAAGCTTATAGGTACCCTTTCTTCTTCCTCTCCCTCTAGCTTAGTGTTAAATCTAAGGCTTATTATATACTAGGTAACCTTATTAACTTTAGAGGGATAAGGAGTGGGATCTTCTATTAGGGTACCTTTATACTAGGTAAGAAAGGTATTATATAAAGCTAGTAAGGATAATAAGGTATCTACTAGGTAATAGTTCTTATATTACTAGTATGCCTTCTTACGCTCTTCCTTAGGATACTTTATTAACTAGTATCCCTCCTTACTATATATATAACATTTCTTTATATAGGGAGGGCCTCTTCTACCTTTCTACCTTTATAGAGGGTATTTTAACTCTTTACCCTTACTATTATACCTTCTATTAGTCTAGAAGGCATTAGGAGTCTAGGTATTAGTAGGGAATTAATATTAACCGCTAGATTCCTCTATAATAAGCTAGATTATTATATATACACACTTATAGAATTATTAGAGGCTATCTAGAGGGTTAGTGAGGCACCCTCTACACTTAGGAATCCTATTATAAGCGGTTATAATCTAGTTCCTAAGGGCTCTTTCTAATTAACCCACATTAGGAATAGCTTACTATAAGGTTAATAGCCTCTTAATAAGCTTATTAAAGCATTCTATCTTTAATTTATTAGGGTTTTTATTAATAGTCTTCTAGAGTAAAGTATTATACTATTTAAGGAGATACTTCTACCTTATATCTTTAGTCTTAAACCTCTCCTTTATTCTTCTTACTAGGGTAGTAAGGTCCTAAGGGTTACTAGGTTTAAAGAGGTAATTTAAGTAGTACTAATAAGCTTTTCCTTTTAATATTACTTTAAATATATACCTAGCTTATTCTAGTTTAATATCTAGAAACTTATACTTTTACCTAAAGATTTAGAGCTTTAGTTTAAGTATATTATAGCTATTAGCACTGTATTACTACTTAGATATATATATCTTAATAAGGTCTAAGATTTACTTTACTATTAGTTATAGAGGCTTAAAGGGAGGATAGTTAGTAGGTTTATATATTATTCTTTAGTAAATAGGAATAGCTTATTATTAGGGAGTAGAGGTTCTTTACTAGGTAAATACAGGTTCTTAGGGATAATAAGGAAGGGCTTATAGGGCTTAAGGTATTTAAGGAAGGGGCTAAGGGTTCTATTCTTAGGGAAAGGTTACTAATATTACTCCTTATAGAGGTTATAAAGGTTAGTAAGAGGAATAAGCAGTTCTTATACTTCTTTAGTCCTAGAGGTTATTATCCTTATAGAGGTTATTAAGGAAATCACTATTCTTAATTATATTCTTTTAGAAGTTATTATACTTCTTCTAGGTATCCTTTACTTCTTCTTATAACTAGAAGTAGAATTCCTATTAGTTAAGGACTTCTTAGAGGTTTATTACTATATTTATATTCTAGTTAATTATTATATAGATTCTAGAGTTAATAAGGTAGTCCTATAAGTGCCTTAGGACTATAACTAGGGTCTTAAGAAAGTTACTATAGGTTTATAGGTTAAAGTCTTAAGTAAATTCTATAAAGAGTAATCTTCTATATACCTTTTATATTATATAGTCCTTAACCTAAGAGAGAATATAGGCCACTTATATCTTAGGTATATTATTATTCTTAATATTAAATTTATTTACCCTAGTAAGTGCTTCTTCTATAATATACTAATATAGTTACTATAGGATATAGAGGAAGGGGATAGTGAATTCTAGGGCTTCTAAGGGATCTACTTAAGAGCTATTATAACTTATTAGGTTTTATAGTTATTCCTTCTTATTAACTATTATAACTTATAGTATTAGAGAAGATAGAATAAGGGAAGTAATAATAAAGAGATTAGGGAAAAAGAGATATAAAGGATCGCGAGCTCTAGTGATTAGCTTTATATATAATAGAATACACTAAGTTAAAGAATAATAGGATAGCTTAGCTACTAGAGTTAAACTCTTCTTCTTAGTTTAGGCTTTAGCTTCTTCTAGCTACTCTTATTACCTTAATAGGCTAGCTAGAGTTAGCTTCTTCTTTAGTATAATTAGGGATCTTAAATAATAAAGCTACTCTTATTACCTTAATAGGCTAGCTAAATTACGCTGCTTCTATAAAGGTCTCTTCTAGATAGAACCTAGCTAATTTACGGTGTCTTTAAAAGATAATAGGTATTTGTAAATAAAAGTGGTTATAAAGTTAACCACTAATTAGTGTTAGAATCACTAGGTGTAATAATAGCTAGTTATTAATTAGGCGCGCTTGTGATAGTATTAATTAAATAATCTATTATAAGCTCTATATTCTATTAAAGGAAGCTAGAAAAGAGAGGGCTCCTGTGAGAGGGAAAAAGGCAGCTGTAGCTATGTGGGTCACGTGATGTGGGTGGGTTACGTAACCCGGGCCCTGCCCTATCGCAGGCCTGCCCGTGGGTAGGAAGGGAGGCACGCGCACACGCGCAACAGCCGACCTTCTCCCGGTCGGGCCGACCTTCAGCCGAAGGGAATTGCGGCTGCCAAGCGCGATTGATATCATGCTTGTTTCAACACAAACAGCTCTGGGTTTACTTAGCGTAACTAGTATAATGCGCTTTAAATCAAGCGTAATTCCATTCACTGGTATTCTCTGTTACTAGATATAATGCGCTTCAAATTGAGCGTTACTAGTAGTGATTTATTCACTAATAAGCGCTACTAGTAAAACTCCTCAAACTTAAAGTAAGACTAGTATTTCCTGATGAAGCGTTACTAGTAATAATCCGCTTTAATTAAGCGTTACTGGTAGTGATTCATTCACTAACAAGCGCTACTAGTAAAACTCCTCAAACTTAAAGTAAGACTAGTATTTTCTGATGAAGCGTTACTAGTAATAATCCGCTTTAATTAAGCGTTACTGGTATGATCCGTTTAGATTAAGTATAAAACTGGTATTTCTATATCAAGTATACTAGACTAGTGCCTTAATGTCAAGGCTTCTGGGCCGAATATGATGAACAGGGTGATAGTATGATCAAGGTAGCAGCTATAGAGCTAGAAGGTAGGTGTATATGCTTAAAGGTTTTAATCTCTAGCCTCCTATATTCTATGTGTGCGACCTTTGCCTAAATACCCCCTCTGCGTGCACGTGACTAGCTCGCGGCGACCTTGTAGCTAGGGCGCTACGAGCCATAACTAGGCCCTACTATATATAATGCTATTGCCTTTATAGCCTCTATTACTTTATTACCTCTATAACCCTAATATAGTTCCCCCTCTCCTTTATAATTACCCTTAATTATAACTAGCTACCTAGTTAGTGTAAACTTGCTATCTTAATTTTCTATGTAAATCTAAATAACTTTTTGCGTTATAATACAATACGTGGGGAGACATAATAGCCCTATTAATATAGGTTATAGATTATTCCCTACCTTGCTTATAAGCTCTTAATTACTATATAATTATAACTATAGAGTTACTTTATAAATACTTATATTATCCTTACTATAGTTTCTATAGAAGTAGACACCCTATATTAAATTTTCTAATTAGGCTAAATAAATAGGGTATTAGACACTATATATCTAAGTGAGTTTAACTATAAGTTCTAGTAAAGTTACTATAAACTCGCTAGGTATGCGTAACTAGCTATGATTTTTACTATTAGTAGCTATAATACTAACTCTTTAACCTATAGCTTACTTTTACTACCTATATAGATTACTTAAGGGGCTATAGTTAATATAAAAGAGCCTAGATTTCCCCCCCTTTATCTCTTTCTTTCTTCCTTATCCTTCTTAATTAATCTATATAAATTATAAGTTAGCCCTACTAGCCTTATAGTAGCGCTCCTACTACTATTACTTAGTACTTACTAACCTTACCTAGGATTATATTATTCCTAGCTCTTACTTCTAAGCTTCTCTATTATTAGTCTCTTACTACCCTACTTCCTTACTTACTTATTACTAACTTATAGCTAGTTTACTATATCTACTATCTATCTAGTAACTCCTAGTTCTTTAGCTCCTACCCTAGAAAAATCTCCTTATAAATAGGTATCCTAAGCTTCTAAGACTACTATATAAGTTTGCCTCTTACTTATAGTATTATAGTAGCTAACTTACTAAATAGCAGCATTAAGATCCTATATTTACACTATAGTTAGTAAGCTACTATCTAGTAGATTACACTAAAAGATAATAGTAGTAAGCTATAATATATTATTAATAGGAAACCTATTCCTAATAAGTATTATTATTCTCCTAGTATAACTAAGCTACTTACTTACTACTTTTCTATTACTAACTTTAGCTAGGAAATTCCTCTAAGTACACTTACTATATAAAAAATAATAAATTATATATTAGTATAAGTACCTTTCTAATAAATACTACTTCTAGATAGCTAACACACTACTAGTGTCCTACCTAAATTATAAAATTATATTATAAGTTATTTAAGATAATAAGAAATATCCTAGAAGGTATTTAATATTATAAGTATCTAGTAAGAATATTAACTCTAATAACTTAGTTATAGCTAACTTATTACTAGGGTCTTATATAGGCTAAATGTAAGTTATATAATGCCCTCCTAGCTATAAAAAATACTAATTAATATAGATATATTCGCTAGGCTTAATTAACCACTAAGGCTATGCGTAAGGCTAATACTAATAAGCACGCTATAATATTATAGCTATTTAACGCTATAAACCTTAAGGTATAGATTAATATTATAAATAGCCTACGCTTTATTACCTAGTATGCTCTAATAGTAAATATCTTATTATCTTAGTATAGCTTTTAATTTGCTAACTTACTACTAGTTTACTAAGTTTACTTCTAATATCCCTACCTATATTAGCCCCTCTAAGCTCCCTAAAGAGCTTTATATATTTATTTATAGGGATAAGGAGGAGTTTTCTAATAATAAGGCTCCTATAGCTACTATAGATAAAAATATAGCTACTAATATAATAATAGAATAGTAGATACTAGATAGCTATAAGGTAGTTTTTTACTTTAAGAAGAATATAACTTATATTATAGGATATTTATATACTAAATTACTAAAGTAATTATCTCTCTATAAACTAGCTACTTAATTACTACTTATAATTATTTATAATATCCTTTATAATAAAATCCCTTTTTAATACCTATAAATTTTCTAAACTATTATAGCCTTTCCACTTTACTAGGTATTTATAATGTTTTCTATTATAGTAATATAAAATAATTCTCTTAACTTTAAACTTCTCTTTATTATCTTTAATATTATCTTATAGTAAGGATATATCTATATAGCTAGTAGGGTCCCCTTTAAAGGGTTTAAGGCTTATAATATTAAATATATTATAAAGTCTTAAGCTAGCTAGTAATTATAATTAATAGGCTAAGCTATAATTACTAACCACCTTTTTAATCTTATAGGGCCCTAGGTACTTTATAGTAAGCTTTTAGCTTAGGTATCTTAGGTTAATGTTTTTTATTAATAGTAATATATAATCTCTAACCTTAAACTCTATTAGTATTCTCTTATAATTATAGTACTTCTTTTGCTATACTTATATATTACTTAGTAGCTACTTAATCTCTAAGTATCTCTATCTTAGTTCTAAGACTTTATTTTCTACCTAGTTATTTACTAAATTAGGCATTAGGATAGCCTAGTGTAGTCCCCTTAGGTTATACCTATATAGTGCCTCCGCTAGCATTAGGCTATAACTACTATACTTACTTATATTATAGGCAAACTATGCTATTAGTAGATATTCTACCTAGTTATCCTATTTAGCGTATACATAGGCTCTTAGATAGTATTTAAGAACCTAGTTTAATTACTCTATCTATCTATCTATTTAGGGGTAGAACGCGGTGCTTAGTTACTACTTTATTATAATTAGGTAGTAGAATATCCTCTAGAAACCGCTAGTAAATATTAACCCTTAGTCTATAATAATACCTTCTAGGGTACTATAGTCCTTAAAAATGTTTTCTAGGAACACTATAGCTAGCCTATTGCTAGATAGGTATGTGGACACTAGTATATAAATACTATACTTTAAAAATTAGTCTATAATAACTAGTATTACATTATATATCTAATACTTCTAATCCTTTACTAGCGGTAAGCCTATAATAAAGTCTATTAATAATTCTTAGAAAGGGTAATTAGGCACTAGTAGTGTAGCTAACTTACTATAAGGTTTATATAACCTTAGCTTTAAAACTTAATAATTAATATAAGTCTATATATATAACTTAATGTCCTTCTTTATTAATAGCTAGTAATATTAGCCTATAATTTAATAGAGGGTTCTACTAACCCCCTAATAACCTACTATAGGATTATTATAGGTTAATAGTAAGACTTCTTTTTATATACCTTATAGAATAAAAACTTAATTATTATATATTAGTAACTTAGAGGGCACCCTAGTCTATATCTATAATCCTTTAGCCTCTAGCTTAGAGGGACTAATTAACTATAGTCTTAATATACTAGAGTTACTACTTATTAGTAATAACTTCTACTATACTATAAAGGCATCCCCTTATTATACTTCTAATAATAAGACTAGAATTAGGGCTTCTAATTCCTATGCCTTACTCCTAATAGTAGAGTTTAATATTATAGAGGTTCTCTAAACCACTAAGATTCTTACTATAATACTACTATAAGCCTATAGCTCTTTAGTAGTGCCTATAAACTATCTAATTAGCCTAGTAGAGATTAACTTTATAGAGGTTCTCCTACCTACTATTAGACTTCTTACTATACTATTAATAGGTAGCAATCTTAGATATAGGGTATTAATAGAGTTACCACTACTCTTATACTACTTATTAATTATAAACCTAATATACTATAGCTTTACTAGACTAGTGGTGGTACTATACTTATTATAGCGCCCCTATAGCCTAATAGTAGCAAACTTAGTAAGGAAGGTTAGTAACTAAGATATAAACGCCTTAGCTTTCCTTTCCTTACTAATATAATCTAATCTCTATAATAGAGTATTAGTAGGATTTAGCTTGCCTACCTAGTGTTTAATAATAAAGTTAAATAGGTATAGCTTATCTAATATAGTAACCTACTAGCTTATTAGCTTAGGCTTTAAAATAAGGTATTTATAGTTTAAGTAATCTATTATTACTTTTACTAGGTAAGCTAAGTAAGTAAGGTAATGCCTCTAAGTTTAAAAGGCCTTCTAAATCGCTAGTAGCTCTATGTCTAGTATTATATAGTGTAATTTAGTGTCCTTTAACTTCCTTAATATAAATACTATAGGGTACTAGTAACCTAGCACTAACATTACAAGGATAGCTCTAATTGCGTGTCTAGAGGTATTAGTCTTAACTTATAATAGTAGCGCTAGATTAAAATACACTAAAATCAGTGCCTCCTAGAATCGCTTTTATAGTTCTCTAAACGCCGCTAGCTTATAGGGCTCTAGCTTAAACTTTACTAGTTATTTCCCTTGTAGATAGTTAGTTAATAGGATAATAATTTTACTATAATACTTAATAAAGCGCCTGTAGAAACTAGTGAATCCTAGGAAAGATTAGATATTAAATATATAGATAGGTGTTAGCTACGTCGCAATCGCTTTAACTCTACTAGGGTCTATTAAGATTCCTTCTAGGGAGATTATATAACTAAGGAATTTAACTTCCTTAATAGAGAATTAGTACTTATCTAGGTTAATAAAAAGATTAGCGCTTTAAAGCCTCTTAAGAACCTGCTTAATATAATTCTTATGCTCTAAGACATCGCTACTATATATTAGGATATTATTAAGGTAGATAATGTAGATAATATCTATAAGACCTTCTAAAGCTATATTAATATATTCTTAGAAGGTAGTAGGCGTATTAATAAGCCTAAATAGTATTATAAGATACTTAAAGTGACCGTATCTACACTAAAAGGCCGTCTTCTATTTATCTCCCTTGTGGATACATAGCTAATAGTACATATCTTTAAGGTCTAACTTTATAAAGATCTTTATACCTCTTAGCTAATCTAAGATTTCTAGAATTAGGGGCAAAGGGGCCTTATCCTTAACTATAATCTTATTTAGGCCCCTATAATCTATATATAGTTATAATTTTCCCCCTTTCTTTAGCATAAATAGGATTAGGGCACCTACTAGACTAACAGATCTTTAGATCTAACCTTATTCCTGCGCACTTACTAGGTACTTATAGAGCACCTATAGCTCTTTCTTAGCTAGGTTATATATAGGTCCCTAGGGCAGTGTTTTTCCTTCTTCTAATTTAATTATATATATCTGCCTACCTAATCTAGGGAGGGTGCTAGCCTTATAGCTTAAGAATATATCCTTAAACTCTATATAGACTTCTAGGAGGGCTACCTTATAAATAGTGTTAGATAGATTTATTATTATATAGACATTACTTAGTTTTTACTCTTTTAGCGTGTCCCTAATAAAGGCTACACGCTTAATTAGACCTATTAACTAGGGGGGAAGCATTACTATAACTAATAAGCATTTCTCTACACACTATCTATCCTATAACCCTATTACTAATAAGATATATTCTTTTATTATAGGGTATCTCTAAAGTCTTTTCCCCTATAATATTATAATAGGTTTATATTATCTTACCTAGTTAATGCCTAATACTAGCTTTTCGCCACTATTAGTAATATAGTAGCTAACTTAGCATATCTTTATATATCCTATACTATCCCTTACTAATATTACCTTTTTTAAAATTCCTTAATATAGTATAATATTACTAGACACACTCTTAAGCGTGCTATTGCTTAGTTATATATTTACCTAGTCTAGGTCTGTTAATATATCTAGATAAATTAAAGAATATATAGCGCTAGGGTTAAATAGTATTAGTACTACTACCTAGTAGTAATCTTACTATAACTTAACTTCTATATAAATTTATAGGTCTAATTGCCTATTCTTATTAAGTTATATTATATTAAGAGCGTTTTCCTAGGGTTATACTAAGCTAATTAGGGCCTTATTTAGGTTTAACTAGCCCTTAGCTTAGTTACCGCTGCCTTAGTGCTAGTTAGTAGTGTAGCTACCTCTATAGTAGATGCTATAGTCTAGCTTAGGGCACTTAGTTAAGAGGTAGCCTGGTTTTTTGCACTTAAAATAGGTAATAGGTAAGCCCCCTATTTCTATATAGTATCCTTCCTATAACCTACCTTCTAGTAAAGCTAAGTAATTCCTCCTCTTCTATTAGTTACCTCCTTAGTTACCTTTATAGTAAGGCCCTTTTTCCTCTTTTATTACTACTTCTACCTTCTTTCCTTAGCCTATAAGATAGTTCTAACTTATAGGGTATTCTTAGCTTGTGAGGCCCCTCACAACATGACCCACGCGCATGCGTGTACCGCAGCGCTAGAGCACCGCGGCGCCTGAGAAGGAAGGGCTAGGTCCACGTGACATTAGCGAGCCGCTAGCTATAAACCAGCGACTCGCACACACATTACACTTAGACCTAGCAAGCTTTAGTTAATATATAAGTGCACCCTATATCCTTTTGCCTAGCTACCTTTATCCTTATAATTCTAAAGCTTCTACCACTAGCTACCTAAGAGCAATATAGGGCTAAGAACTACCTAATTAACCTAAGTAATATCAGATAATAACCAAAGTTAATTAAATAAGGGTAGTATTGCTACTAAAGACACACTATATTCTATAGGAACCAGGACTAAACCTAGACCCTCTAATATTAGGGCTAATACTATGGTAATAAATAAGCAAATTACTTAGCTTAAGAAACTTAAAGAACTATAGGAATAAGAGTAAGAGCTTATTAATCTTCTATAGCTAGGTAGAGGGAAAGAGAAGACAAAAAGGCAGTGAAGATCTAGTTTCTCCTCTAGTAATAGCTACTAGGAGGTTAAAGTTAGGAATATTACTAATCTCTAACACCCTATAAACCTATAGAAGCATAAAATATAGATAAACAATCTAAACTATACCTTTAATAGGGCAAAGCAAAAGTATTAGCATAATTACTAAAAAATCCTCTTCGCACTTAACTATATATATAGTAACTATAGGGTAAGATAGGACTAATACCTTAACAAACAGATAGCTAATAACTAAAGCAATCTTAAAGATAACTAGGATGTATTTAAGACCTAGACTCTTACACTACTCCAAGATACTACTAACCGCAACGCCTAAATAGCCACGCAGCTAGAGAACGCAAAGCAATATAAGGGCTAGAGTCCTATTAAATTTAGTATCTACCTAGATTCGCTAGAGAAACACCTAGAAAAAGCCACTAAAAAGTCATAAGCTCTTATATTCTTTACAAAACTACTCCCTAACCTATAAGACTAGATTAACCTACATGCCTCTATTATAGGAAAGGCGCAAGAGGAGGTTATATAACTTGCTTAGCAACTCTAGGAGGCTATGCTAAAGAGCAAGCAAAAGTCTAAGCATTTAGAAGATAAGGGCCTAAATAAGGCTCCCTAATATCACAGATATAACTTCCTATAAGGCAGAAGGTCTAATAAAGATTAGAAGAATAAGGACTAAGAGAAGTCTCCCGCTACCTACCTAAATAACTACAAACCTAGGTATAAAAGGCAGTGTTTTAACTATAATAGCATAGAGCACCTTATAAATAGATATAATAAGCTAAAGAAGGAGCAATAAGACCTAGAAAACTCCCTAAGGTAGAAGTAGATGCCCTTACCTCTGCCTTAAATACTAAGGTACTAATAGGGTGTTAATTTTACACACTGGTTACTATTTATAGGTATATAGATATTAAAACAGCGGCGGATCTTAATAGTTACGCTAAGATTAATATTATTAGCGCCAAATTCGCACAAGCCTATAAACTTAACTAAGCTAAGGCTATAGCACCTATTATTAAGGCAGTAGGGGCCCTTATAGTTCCCTAATATAGCGTCTATAAGGTCCCTATTATAATTAAAGACTTAAGAGGAGAAGAAAAGGACCTTAAGCTACTATATATAGCTATTAATAGGGACCTAAGAACTAAGGGAAGCCCTATATTAATTAGGATATATATACTTACTAAGGAATATATCTACCTTTGCTTATACTTATAAGAGTAGTGGTTTAAGAAAAGAAGAAAGGCCTTTTTACTTATAACTCCCCGTAAATTTATAAAGGTTATATATAACAAGACTATTATATATACTATTAATAGGGTTATAGAAGATAAGTTTATTGCCCTTAGAGATAAAGAAGAGGCAAAGGCATATAGAACTATTAAAGATATCCCCTAGGAACTATATAAGTTTAAAGATATATTTATATTAGATAAGGCAGGAAGCTTGCCTTTAAGAAAGACCACTAATTACATAATTAATCTAATACCAGGGGCCACACCCCTATACAGACTAATTTACCCCCTTTCCTAAGGTAAATTAAAGGAACTTTATAAGTATATTAATAAGAACCTATAGAAGGGCTAGATAAGACTATTAAAGAGCCCTATAGGTATACCTATCCTATTTATACTAAAGAAAGATAGTACACTCTGATTATATGTGGATTACCAGGGTCTTAATAGGGTAATATAGAAGAATCACTATACTCTCTCTCTAATTTTAGAGATCCTAGACTAGTGCTAAGGAGCTTACTTTTTCTTAAAAATTAATATTAAGGATACTTATTATAGAATCTAGATTAAAGGGGGTAATAAATAGAAGACTGCGTTCTACATGTGTTATAGGCACTATAAATATCTTATAATGCCTTTTAGGTTAACAAATGCCCTAGCCACGTTCTAGAACTACATCCACAAAGCGCTTTATAGGCTAGTTAATACTATTTATATAGTATATCTAGATAATATCCTAATCTTTTTAAAAACATAAGAGAAGCACACTATATATATTAAAGAAGTCCTAGGGTATATAAGAGAGGCGGAATTATATATAAAACCCTCTAAATACAAATTCTACTAGGAGTTAGTAGAGTTCCTAGGGTTTATCCTCTTTATTAATAGGATCTTAATAGATACCTACTAAGTTACTACTATCTAGGATTAGAAGGAACCTATAAGCTTTAAGGATATATAATCCTTCCTAGGGTTCTATAACTTTTACTAATAGTTTATCTATAGATACTTAGGGATTATAGCACTACTATATATGTTAATAAAGGGTAGTTAGAATAGCATCTAGACTAGGAGGTTTATATTTAGGGCAAGAGAATAGGTAGCGTTTCGCTAGCTAAAAGATACCTTTTAGCAGGCTCCTCTACTCTATTATTATAACCTAAGTTAACTAGTGCGTATTAAGATAGATGCCTTAATCTTTATAATAGTAGGAATCTTATTATAATAAGATAATAAGGGCTACTAGCACCTTATAGCCTTTTAGTTAAGGAAGTTTACTAATACTAAATAAAACTATAGCATGCCTAACTAAGAGCTACTTACTATAGTTAAGTTATTTAAACACTAGTAATATTATATTAAAGGCATAGAGACCCTAGTAGAAGTCCTATTAGACTACTATAACCTATAGACCTTTATAAAGTAATAGAAGCTAAATAGAAGATAGGCTAGATAGTATATATTCCTATACTTACTAAATTTTATAATTAAGTATAGACTAGGGAAAAGTAACCCTATAGATACACTATTAAGAAGGTCTAATTATAAGAGTAAACCCCTAATAAATAGGGCACTTCTACTAGAACTTAAGAAAAAGTTAGTAGCTACTAAAGAAGTAGTAGAAGAAGAGATACTAATATATTAAAGAAGATATAGTAAGATACCTTTAGGGGAGGAAAATACCCTAGTCTTTATAGAGAGGCATGGTAAGATACCTTTAGGGGAGGAAAATACCCTAGTCCCTATAGTAAAGGCTAGAGTAGCTATATTAAGAGGCTAGTTAGCCACTATAGATCTAGTAAAAGGTTAGCTAAATAAAGGTAATTTCTAGGAGAAGGTAGCGTATATCTAGGACGCTAGTATAGCATAAGAGATCTAGGGGGCTATTATATCACTAGATCCCTACTAATCTAGCCTAAATAAACTATTAGCGTAGCTACTATAGAAGGCCTAAAGCTAAGATCTAGACCTATAAAGGTAGAGTAAAGAGATTAATTCCCTAGAGAGAGGGAAAGCTAGTCTATAGTTATATAGCGTAAGGGGTCTCCTAATATATAAAGACTAGGTAGTTATTCCCTAAGAGCCTACCTTATAATAAGAGCTTCTATAGCTATACTATAATAATCCACTAGTAGGTTACTTTAGGACTAAGTAAATACTTAAGCTATTAAAGCGCTACTTTTAGTAGCTAGCTATAAATAAGTCTATATTAAACTATATTATAAGCTATAGGATATATTAGTAAATAGTTATAAGAAGGTATTACCTATATAGGAGCCTTAAATTACTACTAATACTAGAGTAACTATAGGTAGAAATCTTAATAGACTTTATTATAGGATTACCTATTATATAAGTAGGTAAATAAGAAACTAATATAATCCTAGTAATTATAGACTAATACACTAAGTACTCTATCTTCCTACCTATAATAACTATAATTAATATAGCTAAGTTAGCGGAACTTTTCTATAAGGAAATTAAGCTATAATTTAGGCCACTAAAGGGCATTATATCTAATAGAGGATCTATTTTTACAAGCTAATTCTAGTTAGACCTATATTACCTATTATATATAAAATATAGGCTTTCTATAGTATTTTACCCCTAAACTAATAGGTAGACTAAGAGGACTAACTAGGTACTAGAGCACTACCTATAATACTTTGCTTCTAAAAACTAATAAATATAGCCTAAGCTACTCCTAGTTATATAATTTGCCTATAATAACGCAGTAAATAGAACTATAGGCTATTTACTAAACTATATACTTATAAGGTACTTACTAGAGTTTTAGCTAGCCCTTAAGGATAAGGTTATAGAAGGGAAGGTACTAGAGGCTTATGCTTATATTATAAAGTTATATAAAGCTAAGGAGTAACTAAAGTAAAACTAGGTAAAAGCTACTAAATCCTAGGTAAAGTACTATAATAAACATTACTAACCGCTTACTCTTAAAAGAGGTAACCTAGTACTACTATTAGTAAAGAATATATAGCTTAAGAAAGCAAAATAAAAGCTAATCCCTAGGTTTATTAGACTATTTTAGGTACTTAATATTATTAGTAAGTAAGTATATTAGCTTACACTACTAGAAAAATATAGTAGGTTATATAATATATTCTATATTAGCCTACTAGAGCCTTAAACCTATTATAAGAATATAGATAAAGAAAAAATACTAATACCTAACCTTAAGGATAAAGATAATAAATATAAAGTTAAGGAGGTTAAGGAATATAGAAAGACCTATAAAGGTAATAAATACCTAGTAAAGTAGAAGGGTTAGCTAAGCAAATATAACTAGTAGGTTCTTATTAAAGATATAAAAGGAGCTTAGTATATAATTTAGGTATTCCACTAGAATAAGTTAAGGGAAAAGGATAGTAATATATAAGTAAGTTATAGGTAAAAGAGTATAAAGTTCCTATAAGAAAGGCATAGCCTTACTAGCTACTATAATATACCTAATAAAAGAAAATAACTAAACTATATATAAAAATAAAAGAAAAAAAAATATAAAGGAATAAAACAAAGGAAACTATCTATAGCTTTAGGAGAGTTAATAGAAATCCCTCTATAGTTACCCCCTTATAGCCAAAGACTTAGCCCCTATAGACTATATACTTAGCGTCATTCTTATCCGCCATGACCACCTCCCTTATTCTATAATAAAAATAATATAATACTATTCCCTAGGCAATAAATCCTAGATCGCTTAGCTATAGCTATAAAACTATTGCCGCATTCTATATAGCGAGGAGTTATAGATAGTTAGCCTACTAAAATATTAGCAAATAGATAGCAAAATAGGGCTAAGATATAACCTACTATCCCTAGGACTAGAGCTAGGTTTATAGTAACTATAAGGGTTTAATAGGAGACTATATACTACTAGTATGTAATTAAAGCATCCTACCTAGATATATTAGCGAAGAACTGGCGAAAAGGGAAGAAATATATAGACCTAGCAGACCTTAGTAGCCCCTATTAACCTAAACACAATATAATGTGTTATATTAGTATAGTTAAAGCCCTATATAAGCTAAAGATAATAGGTAGCAAAACGCTACTAAGTTACCTCTAAGAATATAAGGTCTTTAGGATTATCCTTATTCTTATTACTAAGTGCCTCTATTAGGATATCTACCTAATCTAGTACCTTTAATAAGTTAAGGAAGTTACTACATATAGTAGCTATAGACTATATAATTATTAGTAAATAGAAACTAAAGAGTAAAGGAAAAGCAAGATACTTATAGCCTTATAGCTATCCCTACGCGCACAACACTAAATGCAGCGCTTTAACTACTTTATCTTTAACTAACCTATATATAGGTTAGCGACAAATTAATAATTAATCTAGGGAAGTTTAGGGGCAGATAGGGGGCTCTTTTCGTGTTTAGCGTATCTGGTATATAAATAATACATACATAAGTAATCGTGGAGCAGAATCGTGGGCGCGCTTATAGTAATATATTAGCGATTAATAATAGACGGATAATAGTATTGTAAAAGAAGTAATAATTTAGCTAATAATGTGGAAATAAAAATAGAACAATATAGTAGAGAGTTAGAGGTAAATTTGTGCTGAAGTGCTGACTATTATTTGTTATTATAGATTATTATTTATTATTATTTTAATATAACTATTAGTTAGTGAATAGTTATAAAATATAGGGCGAAAGCTATTTAGGAGCCTGGCAATAAGGGGGGGGATAATTATAAGGCCCCTTATAACATAACCCACGCGCATGCGTGCACCGTAGCGCCAGAGCACCGCAGCGCCTAAGAAGGAAGGGCTAGGTCCACGTGACATTAGCGAGCCACTAGCTATAAACCAGTGACTCGCACACACATTACACTTAGACCTAGCAAGCTTCAGTCAATATATAAGTGCACCCCATATCCTTTTGCCTAGCTACCTTTATCCTTACATAGCTAAATACCTACTTCTTTATAATACTATTTAGGCACTATATAAACTAGGTAATTCTTATAGGCTTAGGCATAGGCTTAGGTAATTCTACTTCTACCTTACCCTAAACCTTAATAAATACTTAGAATAACTAATCCTTACCTTACTAGAGGGTTAGTAGTATTCTTATAGCTTCTAGGTAGTGACTATCTTTATCTATTCCTCTAGTTTTTAACTATTATATAAACTCTATCTAAGTATTGAAAATGGAAGGGGAATCTAGCTAGAGGGATAGGGAGACCTCCCTAGTAGATTCTAACGCGGCGGCTTCTAGATTCACTATAATACAACGATTCTTTAAGATATAGAGCTTTGATAGTTAAATATAGTAGATTTTAGCTAGACGAACGATCTAACGAGCAATGAGAGGATTTTCTGAGTCCCCTTATAGACCTACTAACTGTATCGACGGAAGGGGGTCGCTAGCCAGGCCTTAGGAGCTATTTTTTATTTTCCGCAAAATTCATTTATATATGAAAAGTAAAAAATCAACTCACGACCATACAATCTAGCCACCCACGCGCACTAACTAAGTAATCTAATAAGCAACCCTATAAATAAAATATATTATTAAATCCAGAAAAAATCAAGGATTCGAACAGTATAAGTCAGCCTTTTATATAACTACTAGTTCCCTAGTTACAGTCGATTTTAGCTTCCCTATAGGGTAGCCTAGTCGGCTTAGTCATACAAGCCTGTGGGTTGGTTGTGAACGCAGGTCACAGCCAAAGCTGGCCGCAGCCAACAACGCTGCAGGCAACGCCTTGTAACCAACGTTGCAACAACGCAACTAGGCAACTAGTGGGCCTATAAAATAGTGCTATAAATAGCATAATTTTAACACTAAGTATAGCTCTAGTAGTCTATATAACTATCTATAGTAGTAAAATATATCTACTATTACTTTACCTTATCTACTAGGTAGCTACTAGTGTATATAACCTTTATTATATTATTTATAAATATATTCTAATCTATAGTAAAAACTATATTTAAATCTACTAGGAATATCTATAGATTCTTATAGGTATTCCCCTTATATATAGGAGTCTTAAGCTATATCTTTACTATACTATATCTATATAGCCCTAATATAGTTAGTGCTAACTAGGGAATAGAAATAAGGGCTTAAGTAGGAGGGGTTTATAGGGTAGAAGTAGAGCCTTAGTTAGTATTATCTAATTAGGGAGGGGTATTTACTTCCTATAAATTTTTCTATAGTTACTTAAGTTTATATCTTTTTTAGGTAATTTATAGCTATACCTTTACTTATATAAGGCTATAGTTTAATATAGCTTCTTTATTATTAATAGCTAGCTCTAATATATAGGAATTCTCTAGGGTAGTTAAATAAGAAGACTTATACTCTAGGAGTAGGTATTAATCTATAAATATATCTTTATATAATATGTTTACTCTAGAGTTATTAATACCTATTAAATAGGTATTTATTCTATATAGTGCTAATATCCTTAACCTACTAATAGCCTATTACCCTAATAGGAAAGAGAGATTAACTTATTAAGGCTTCTAGGCTAAATATAATAAATAGGGTAATAGTATAATTAAGGTAGTAGCTATAGAGCTAGAAGGTAGGTATATATACTTAAAGGTTTTAATCTCTAGCCTCCTATATTCTATATATGCGACCTTTACCTAAATACCCCCTCTGCGTGCATATGACTAGCTTGCGGTAACCTCGCAGCTAGGGCGCTGTGAGCTATAACTAGGCCCTACTATACATGATGCCATCGCCTTCATAGCCTCTGTCGCTCTATTGCCTCTATGACCCTGACACTTAACTCTTTACTAGTACGCATTTCTTACTAGTAGTAACTATACACGATATACTAGTCATTATTAGCGACCAGTAATACGTCTATACTCAAGACTAGTAACAATAGCCCAATACTAGTATATGATTCTCCCACCGTCTAGTAACTACCTTCTGACTAGTCACGTTTTACTCTCAATACTAGCCTGATAGCCCGTTCTGATTCCATACTTGAATCTCAAAGACGAAAAAGTAACAGCCAGGACAGATTCGAATTGGCTTGCCCCAGCAAACTTGCAGTACAAATCTACTAGACTTAAGTTCTATGCAAGCCTAAGCTATATCAGCTTTCCTGAAATGTTCTGACGGTCTACTGTAACTAACAGTCAAAGCCCCTGCGTCTCTGAATCGGTGCATGTCTTTTAAGTAAATCTGTGAATCACGAAATTCAAGGTATCTTGTAAGGCGCAATTGATTTCTGAAAACGTCTTTACAGGATAGCAGCACCTTGAGTTATAAACCAAGAAAGAAGTCTTAAATTTGAAGCAAGAGTTATGATATCCATTCAACTGCACCTTCCCTCTACTGGGGATCTGAATCTGACCCTTATTCAGATTCACTGCTCTAAAGTTCTAGTGCCTTATTCTAAACCTCAGGGTTCACAATAAACGCAGTGTAGACGCTTATATATAGGTGTAGCGAGCATCAAATCACGATTTTGAGTTAATAAAGCCATACTTGAGTCCTGAAAAACATCATGCCTCGATTTTTGCGAACAACACAAAGCTTTTCTGATAATGACAAAGACCCGCTGTTGCCAGGCGTTCGTTATGTTAGAGCTGCAAATGCTAAGAATAAGCTTGCTGAGTGGCGCGATAAGCAGCGGGATGAGGCGATTCACCGTCAGAATGAAAGGATCAATGCGCGCTCAGTCAGACCGAGAATCCGGACAGATCCTGTCAAACACGTTAGGTTCCAGCTTGGATCTCCTACAACGTCAAGCTCAACACCTGTCTACTCTCCTACCCGTTAGGAGCGTTACTTACACCACAGACTGGGGTTGGAGGAAAGGTGTTATGCTTGCGGGCATAAACTTAAGAAGGACCATGCCTGGTTGCAAGGGTTAGAGAGAAGATTTTGGTAACATCATGTAGCAAATTCTGTCTAAGGTCGATTTTCGCTCACTTGATTAATCAAATTCTGCTATATATTTTTTAGTGATGATGAAATATGCCAGTGCGTGTTGTAGCAAAGTGTATCGGCGTACGCATGATCCTTAATTTAGACAAACAGTGGTGGTAGGGTAAAGCGCTTAGCGCTTTGGCAATATAAGCGCCTTTTGAATGATCGTAATTAAAGAGCGCCTTTATTAACATGCTCAAAATTTGATTTTCAAATGATCTTATTATAATTCACTCATCGCCTGACTATAGAAACACAAGCTAAGTATAAGAGATACTTATATCCCTTTTTCGTATTACTAACTCCACCGCTAAAGCTGGCATATATGTACCTTAACTATGACTTGCGATTTGTAAGTTTTCTTTCAGTTTGAAGCTTAAGTGGCATCCTAATTCAACTTAACAGGTATTACATGGCTTTTGCTAGTCTGCATGGCCACCAGCAATCTTTAGCACTCGCTTCACACACCCCATGCGAGAAGCCCCGTACAGAAGAGGCCCAGCGCGCGCGAAAGAGAATTGCTAACAAGTTTTCGAAACGCCGCATCAACTTTATTAAAAAAGCCAATGATTTGCACCAGGACTGCAATGTTGATGTTTACGTTTCCATTCGCAACCGGAAGAGTAACCAAATATGGGAGTATAGTAGTGGCTACCTTCCAGCTCAACGAGACGAACTTGTACGTAAAAGCAACGATTCCTTATTTGATGAAATTAACTTAAGATGTAGGGCAATCTAAGCGAGTCCATGGTTTTCCTTAACCCAACTACCGTTGTAAGGAAGAAACAAGTTGACAACGCAGTGAGCATAAAGGATGTGCAACGCCAAATTATCTAGGGCTTTATAAGAAGGTGTAGAATAGAAGTAGGGGGAGACGTTGACAAAGTCTAAGATAGAAAGTATTATTAGATTCGCCAACTTTCTTATGAAGATAAACTATGTGATTGCGGATCGAATATTAGGTCGCATTGTTGATGACGTTGGAGGGTCTGGCGGCACGTCGGGCAGTTTGTGCAATGATCAAAGGCGTCCCAGAAACACTGAGTATGAAAGCTATGGCCGCAAAAAGCCGCGGTCCAGGGACGTTGATTACAGTCCAAACATATACTGCAGGTGCGAGACAGGCTGTATAGCTTGATTGCGGACCCTTGAGTAGTATGAACGCTGCAGCGCACTTGAGCATGGAGAGTGCAGGGTGTTTGGCAGCTACTGGCGCAATGATCCCCAGAATTTGGCACACAATCGATGCACCGAACCTGTGTAACCTTGTCAGTCTAAGTTATAGATAAGGAGAAGCCAAAACTTACGCATCCGCACGCCGTAAGACAGAACGCACTACCCCTCGTGGCCCGCTGACAGTGGCTACAGCGGATCTCCCTTTGCTGACCTCCCTGAGTATTATCCTGCGCCGGCTCTGCAATCAAACCAACAACTGTTGCATCCCGGATGTGGCGTGTTGCAGAGCGATGTCCCGGTTCTCTGTCGGCGGGTGTTTCTAGCTGCTCCATAAAGTCGCGCTGTCCCTGAGTACTTTGAAGCTGTCCCACGGCCCGACGAGCAGCTGCGACTCCACGTGACGCTGAGTCCACAACGGGGGAGGGAAATCGTGACTGCGATGAATGACGCTCGATTGACCCTTGCTGTGAGGTTGTCGTGGCGGATCGTGTTGATGAGCGGGCATTAACTGGCTGCGATGGGGACTGATTAATTGGTCCTCGTCGAGTGCTTCCCGTGGGAGTGGATACGTAGATATGGTTTGGTCCTGAAAGAGATCGACGACTTATAGAAAGCTTGATCAAGAAGACGCCGTATTCTATCTCCAAAATTGAGTGTCCATCAAAGTCAAAGACCATCAATGTAACGCCACGGACAGAAACCTTGGCCAACCCTGATGCGAACTCATGATACCTGATGTTGCTTAACATCCCAGGCACACCAGTGTTTTGGTTGATTACCTTGATAGATATTGACATGTCCCTTCGAACCAGGACAACCTCTGGCAAGGCTATGAGGTTTTCATCAAGCAGAAGTACGAATTTTTCGTATCTGAACTCGACAGGTAGTAAGGGCTGGGCTGCTAGTGGCTCGGCTTGATGAGCACGGAGCGGGCGTGCCAATGGCTCAACGCGTTGAGTACGAGTTGTAGATCGAGACGGAGGCATGGTTTGCTGTGTGTTGGCAAATGGTAACAAAGGGTGCGCAAAGGTAAAGGGAGGAAAGTGCAGAAGCAGATACAAGCGGTTCACTGCCTTATATAGACCAGTGGCGCTGAGAGAATGGAAGTCTTTCCTCACCCCAATCCTGGCCTGTTAAGGTATCACTAGTCTTTGATCCATGACAAGAATGCCTTGCGTCGCGTCTGATCAGCCTTGGCAATAGATCCAACCCTCATCCAAGGCAACCTCGATGATCACAAGCCAAACATTCATCGGTTGGGTCGTTGAGCAGGTCTCCCTCTGACATATCGTTCGTGTCAGCTTGCGCAGCTGACCCTGTCACAAGGGGTCAGCTTCCGTGGCCATACACCTAAGTACCCAGAAACCTGCCTTCTACTGGCTGATAAGGAGGAGAGCCACATCTGCTAAGTCTCGGCATGGCCAGACCTGCATAGCACTGTCTCATGTAGAGCGGACAACGTCCAGTGAAGGAGGCTTGATATGGAGATCTGCAGAGATGTGGCTCAGCTGGTACAAGGCCGACAGATGATCAGTCCACTTCTGCGTCAAGACGGTCATCAAATAGGTCAATATATGCGCCAGCATCCCAGATAGCAAGTTGACCGGTTAAACCGAGCGGTTTGGGGTTGAGGTACAGGCATATATATAACGACCCCCCAACCCCTTCCTTTCGTTCCTCTGCTATCGTTCGAACTCGAAACTAACAGCGATCGAGTCACGTAAAATCACGATATATTTCGGATCACAGCAAGCGGAATGTCAGCTACCTACGGACCCACGGAAGACTTGCAGTATAGCGAGTGGCATTCAGGCTATGTTGCTGGTCATGCTGCAGGTATTTCTTCAGCTCTTGCCACGATGGCCCAACTCATACCTGGCCTTCATCCAGGCACCTTTTCTTTACCTACAACACTGGGACTATGTTGTCTTTCTCAGCCTAGTGTTCCTAACAACGCCAAAATCCTGAGCCCTGCGTCTTTACTACAACAAGCCCCCATCTCCCCGGTTGTGGCTGGATTGGACAACCAGTCACAGACTCTGAATAATGGCAATTCCAACCCACTCGTCGACGCCTTATTAGATGAGAATCTGGGCCTCGCATTATCCCCCTCGGAAATTGGGTTCAACACGCAGCTGGAATCATCCTCTGGAGAGCATGCCACAATCTCAGGAGTCAAACGCAACTCTCTCAACAACCTGGTCTCGATACCAATAGAATGTCCAAGCGCAGACAAAGAGAGAACAGGGCAACAATGCAACAGATGTGATCATCAACGATCCAATAGCGAGTCAACGACAGCAATAACTGACGAAGCCGCAACCCCTGAACACCAAGAAGAGGACCATGACTCAGCTGCAGCGAAGCGCCTAAATGACCCGATCTGCAACTCTCCAGCTTTGAAGAATCGACAATGGCTGAAAGCAAATCACGTGGCCAAAGATTCCCTCCCGCATACGCAAGTACCAGAAACGCTCCCATTATCAGGCAGCTACTTTGTTCCTATCGACCTGACAGATGAAACCACTGGGATTTCACACCCAAGAGAAAGTTCAGGAACCGTGAACGAGGCAAGCCATACTCGCAATGCTCCAATTCACTCAACGAAAAGAAAGGCTCAGCACACCAAGAGAAATGCAAAACCCCAGCACAAACGTCAAAGGCTCCTGCAAGCTCCTGGAGATGACGGCGAATCCTTTAAAGTCACATCTTTCGTGGTTTATATTGATGGACGCACTATCGAGTATCGTTGGAATCGATATAAGAACACATGGTGGGATCATACTGGCCTGTGTGAATTTACTCCAGCGAGGCTTCCAGACTTGTTTGAGGTAAATGTCAAGGCAGGCATCGGAGAGCTAGGTATAAACCTGACTAAAGATTCTTCACAATGGATCGGGCGGGATATTGATGAACGGGAACTGCGCTTTACAGCAGACGAGATTCAAGACAAGATTCTCGCGAGGTGGGTTCCAGAGGAGTACTAGGTTTCAATGGATGTTTTCTTGTTTTTTGCTGATGATTACATTATCATTGTTCGCATTAATGTGATTAAACATGGGTCCAAGCCGCCATAGGTGTTATTTCCTCCACGGAGCCTTGAAGCTGAATTAGTAGTGACTTACGTTCTTCGCCTGGAGTTCTCTTACCAAATGGCGAAGAGCAAGATTTAGACCGTTAACTTGTTGTCTCAACGCCTCATTTTCCCTTAGAAGTAACTCAATTTCCTTGTTTCGCACTATGTGCTGTTCTCTTGAAGAGGCAAGAAGAGCCCGCACTTTGTTGTGGTTATGTATTTCTCCTTCGAGAATTTCCGCCGCTGGACAGCAAAAGTGACGGGGACGAAGAGGGTCAGGATGGAGGGGGTGCCATGGATGCTGTGGTGTCGGGCCAGAATAGTGTGGACGAGGTAGGCGCAGCCTCCGCAAAGGAGGAAGATTGGTGTTCTTCTGCATCGTATAGAGTAAAGCAAGATATCAGAGGATCGTAGTTTTATGCTTCCTTTCTTGATAGCCTTGGAGCTTTACTCTTATATGTAACAAAGGTCTAGAGTTGTATCCTCAGACCCGGACTTTTACGGTGTTGGTAGTCGCGTATAGTGTGCTGGGCGTGATCCTCTCAGCGCCTAAGCTTCAAAACTATTGGTTCTTCGCTAAGGGGTTGCATAAAGGCTCATCACAGTTAAAGGCTTCTTCATCCAAAATGTGAGGCAGATTCAAGATCAGCCCTTCATCCGCAAGAGCCTCTTCCATGCCATACCAATAATAGACAGGCAGCTGATTAATAATAGACATGGGGACAGCCTTCTTCGGCGATCTTCCACCGTTTTTGCCACAATGTACAATGCAAAGTTGGTTATCTAAAGCCTTATCACACTCACAGCAACACTAGTCAACTTTAGCAGATAACACAGAGGGTACACTAGTGAGAGGGGGGAGGTACACTAACATTTGGTTCGCGGGCTTGGATAGGGGGAGGTGAAGAAGGATTTGATGACCCTTGCTCTAGGATGTCAGACTGTTGGCAGCCTTCGGTGGAATTCCCTAGAGTAGACAATAATGGGTTCTCACTGTAGGAAGTACGTTCTAAGCGCGAGTCTCCGATTGTATCACGAGATGTATTTGCCATCCTGTCTTTACGTTGCCTGAAATGAGGGACAGTGGTTTTGTTGTTGCTTTTATACTCTGATTCCTCCAACGAGCTGTTAATTAGGGACACTCTTTAACTCGAGATGTTCTTATTTAGCCCGCCCTCTGTTGGTGCTGCCTTATCTAAGATGCTCTCCTTTCGGTCCCACGTAACGTCTAGACAGGCTCACTGCGGGGAAACTATGCATACGACGCTAGCACGTTTACGGCCCGTCCCGACAGGCCGGTACACTAATGGGGCTAGCTAAGAGATGGTGCTCTGTCTATCCTTGTCATTGGTTGCTAAGTAACGGTGTTTGACTTAAGTCCAGGCAGAACTGAAAACTATTCACTAAAGATGTGTGCATCATTGTCTATCTCCCCACTTATACCGCCAATTGAGAGGCTTGCTTAAACGGGCACTTATTGTCGCGGCGTCTAGACACGTCAGCTTATTTCGACAATTACATCATACGCGGATAATTACCGCTATAGAACGCAGGGATTGCTATAATCACACCCGTTAGTGGATTTTCGCAACTTCCTTGGCTGTATGAAAGAACCCCCTCTCTTTCGTTTCGGCTGCTTCTTTCGGGGAAAAGGATCTTCCTCGCTGCGGACTGCGGTACGACAGACATCATGCATGACAAACTCAGGTGATGGGTGTTCAGGAGTCATCGTCATCACTGGGGCCGTTTGATCGCACTGGACATAATAGCTAGATACTCCGACGGAGAGGTTTAGCTGAAGTTGGCCAACCATTTCTCTAACATCAACGGTAGTTTGGATGCATCGCCACTTGTGTGAAGGTGGTAAGTAGAACGTGAATCCAACTGTGGCAGTTTGGCATAGGCGGCGACTCGCCTCTATTGCACACCAAGCACTAGTCATTGGGTACCAGTCTAGTACAATGCCGTCGTCCTTTGACACCGACTCGAATTGCGCTAATTCTTCGCCGACATTGTCTTTGCAATTTAACAGGACACGAACGTCTCTAATGCCGTCGCTTGTAGAGTTCACAACCTTGCAGCTAATAGGTAACATAATTGCGATGATAGTGGGAATGCTCAAGTCGTCCAAGGTGAGTTGAGCCCTTTATACATATTCGAGTCGTTTAGATTAAAGACAGATGGTCCTAAGAAGGGATGAAGCATGACGTTCCTAAACAGAAAGGTAGTGCTGACATTTGTGTATGGTCAATAAGCGCCGCGTATGCCACCCGCGGAGAGACTCGTCCTTTCCGCGGCCTCGGCTAAAAACCAATCGCAATCCGCAGAGTGTGAGACCATGAGTTGGATGATCCCGCGCAAGAAGTTGTTCAGCTTGAGACGATCTTTGATCTCGGGCGAGGTGGTATTCCAAGCGTTCCTGGAAAGTTTTTTTTCTCTCCGTGGACTTTGCTTTGTGGTAACAGCCAGCTTTCCGTTTATTCCGGCATTTTGGAAACAAGTGTAGCCTTGTTATCACAGAGTTCTGTTTTTCAAAGGAGTTCAGATTGAAAGTAACAGAAAGTTATCGCGTTTAGGCCCAACGTATTCTATCTAATACATTCTGTATGTTTCTTGCTAACGCGACCCCTGCACACTTCTAGCACGCCTCGACCCACATAATTCATTGAGCCTGCATGAGGCTGTGATAAAGGACGACCTAAACAAGCACAACCCTGCACACCACACCACTATTGCACCTAAGTTCGTTTAGCTTGCATGAGGCTGTGATCACAGGACAACTTAATACTTTGCAACAGGAGTAGTAGCCTGGTTGTCCACAAGAACTTGCACAAGACTCTGCAGAGCTTCATGCAAATTTGAGAGCTCAGCACGCGTGGACTGAACTTCATTTAGTACACCGTCAAGTCTACGCTCAACTTGAGCATATTGTAGTTGCTCCTCCTTTGCCTGCAGACGACTTTCCAAGTCGTTCAAACGTTCTTCAAGAATCGTACTGTTTTCTAGTTAGCCTATGTAATTCCATTACTTTAATAGAATCAAGCAAACTTTTTTTCGTTCAAAGAGAGCATGCTCTTTTGCTGCTCTTGCCCAGACGCGTTCCCAGCAGGTGTACAACTGTCTTGGAGGGTTTCAAGCTGAAAGTTGGGTGTCAAACTCTCTTGCTGGAGTTCGGGTGCTGAAAAGTTGAAAGAGCTTGTCGCTCCAGGAAATGCCAGTGAAAGCCAGTCATCCGCTTGCGTGACCAGCCCTTCATCCAACGTGTTAAAGCCAAATGAAGGGCTAAGCACTGGAGGGGGCAGCTTGAAGTCATCAACAGAGTCATCAACTTCCATTACTGCTGTTAAAGCCTTCGCAGTGGATGAGTTTTCGCTGGTGAAGGACATTGTTTCTTTTGAACAGATTGAAAGTGTACATCAAATGATTACATGTAGAGTGTTCAGCAGAAGCTCATTCCTCACTTTAAATAGCTGGAATGTGTAGACGCCTATCTTAAGACAAGAATGCCTCTATACAAAACCTTCTCGATTTAAGCGCTGATCTTAATTTAGGAGGGAATGATGTTGGTTTAAAAGTCCCTCTCCCTCGCTAACAAGAATGCCTTGACTGTTCAGCTCGTTCAACACACAGTAACAACATGTTCTCCATCCTTCTTCTCGGAATACTTGCCTACTGTGGCACACCAGCGCTTAGTGCGCCCTCTGTTGATTGCGTGATGCAGCCAACGCTCGAATTAGAAGCAGGTGTATCCAACTTGACCAACATGTAAGAACTAGCGCCCTCTCAAATGTGTTATGAGGTGTCTCACTATTCGTCAGGATTGATCTGCCATTGGGGCGACAATGCGAAGCAACACTCTACTTTTCCAATCCCGCGTTCCTACCAATGACATTCAGTTTCAATGGGACTTCTTGTGAACAGAAACAAGTTAACACGTTCCAAGTGCCAAGCTTCAGTCCAAACGGAGAAGTAGATGTGATTTGGTAGGCTCACCTCCCTTTTGCCGGCTCTGCCGGGATGCCTTCCGAAAGCTTCTTAGCTCATAATTCTAGGCGATGCTCTAATATGGCAACCAGCTGCAGCCATGCCGAAATCTATGGCGGGCAGTTCAACTCGTCTATGGCGCGCCACATGAGTGGCGAGGTAGGGTGCCTGCAGGAAGTGATGCAAACACGTACTACGTTGATCACTCACACGAAAACATCTGGTGCTGTCGTTAAGACTGTTTCAACTGTTGTCACCATTCCAACTACAGTATATACCAAATCGTCAACGGCCTGGCAGAAGCAAGGCACTCCAACCGTTACGAGCAACGCCGGTCCAGTAACCACCACCCGAGACAAGAATACCAAGCTTGAAGGTACATCCAGTTCTCGGTGTCCGGCGGCCCTTGTTTGCGAGCCGGTCTCCACACCTCCAGATGTGGGGACTGGCCTTCCGGCTGACATTGCGCCAACGCCAGCCACGACGACTCAAGACGTTACTCACGCTAAGACGGAAACTAGCAAGGCCACCGACGATACCGTCTTCATTAACACTAGCGCAAAAGGTGTGATCCCTGTAATGACTGTTTCTATTTTTACGATCACAGCTACCGTTACGCAAACTCTTTGAAGTGCGATACAAGGATATGGTGTGCCGCAGCGGACGTGATACCTCTAAGGTCAAGATAACTAGCTTTATTTTTGATGAGTGTTGACATAAGTACACGAATTTGTTCCTCAATTTTAATGCTATAACTTCGCGCAACAACCTTTTCTGTCTTTGCAATGCTTGTCAGTGTCCCCATTGTCTATACGAAACCAGATCCTAGTGATCTATCATGCACTGCTTTACGGCTAGAGCCTATTCGCGCAAGGCTTATTAATGTCGATTCTCAAAGCAATGTGTTTTTAGACTGCTATCAAAGCGACCAGCTTAGCCTACTCTCGTCGATTCTCGAAGAGCTGCGTGCGTTAAATCATAAGTTGTCAAGCTCTGAAGAAGACAAAGGAAGCACAAGTGCTTCTTCAGAAGTGCAACAATGCACCAAGGTACTTTGTTATCTTTGGCCCCTTTATAGACACAAATAGCTTACAGCTTAGGATTCGAACAAACCAAGCAAGTATGCGACAATGGACAGTCCTCGCACACCTCTCGCTATGAATTTCAGCTGGGCAAGCCCATTGGAGAAGGAGTAACAGTCCTTAATTAGGCAGATATCACAGCCCATATAGTTATTTCAGTACGTAATTTGAATATACTTCGAGGGATTCTAGAGCATCTATGTAAGCTACGTCCTTAAAATAACACTCTCCAAACTGGCAAAAGCTATAAGAACAGAAGACCTCCCCGCCCTGCGGATGTTTAACGAAAGACAGAATAATGGAGTCCCTAACCATTGCTAGCCAAACAGTAGACGAAGAAGCTTTGGTCCGCACTGCAAAAGCTATACTATGTCCAGATGCGAACTCCTTCTGCGAGCAATACTTCTTTGAGATGTATCACTTCTGGGCTGTGCTTGCTCAAAGTCGCAGGGTGCTTTGCACGCTAGAAAGTGGGTGGCAATCTCACGCAGTGCATGCTCTTCACAGCATAGACTTATACATCGCCTCGCACAAAGACACACCCCAGCTTCAGCGGATCGCATATCTCGGTCTAGCTGGTCTAATAGACGATATCAAGGAAGCCATCGCAATTAGTCGTCTCCAGGGCGAAGTTAAGTCTAGTAGAGGACAGAGAAATGCCTCTCTTGCGGTTGATATGTATCTGGCTGCTCAAGGCTTAACTCTCCATCGGAAACGCGCCAAAGCGTACCTAAATAGGCGCATAGCAGCTGGTCGACGCTGGCGAGCGCTTTCTGCAGCGTGCGTTTTTCTCCCAGTGGTTTGTAATGAGAGAATCGAGCAAATGATGTATGTTATCACCTGATACCTGCAAGTTTTATGCTGTTAACACAGTGCAATTTTAGTTCAAGTCGAAAGATTACGTTGACTACTCTGAAAAGGTTGTCTTTAGTTCTTGCAGGCGTCTGTTTTAGAACGTCTAGCAAGCTTAATAGTCTAGCAGCCACTGCTGAGATGGCTGGACATTCAAAAGATCTATTGAACAGCAGTTGGCAAACTCAGATTGCAGCATTAAGAGATGGTCTTAGGGGGGATATGTAGTGTGCGCAGTTTTCAAAGAATTTCTCGCAAACACCAATGCTAAACGTATCTAGTTTATAACTCCTCCTCTGCTGGGTTTGATCGTTGGTCGTCTTGATCTCTATCTGGTATGGCATCCGACTCTTCCTCAAACAATCTCAACTCATCTTCATTACCTCCATCAGCACTTACATAACTTCTGTTCCTCTTCAATCTTAACTCATGTTCGTTGCCTTCATAAGCAAGTTCAATGGATTGTCTCTTTCGCTTTAATCTTGCCTCGTTTCCGGAATGAATTACGCTGTCCTGGATCATCGATGGGCTAGGTGGCAACGTAGGAATTGAGCGCCTAGAGTTTCTCAAAGGGATATCTGAAGTCTCCGCGGGTCTTGAAGCTGGATTTAGCTGAGCAAACTTTCCCCTGAGCTTCGTATTCTTGAGCCTCGCGTTCCTGAGCTTCTTTACTTTACCCTCAACCACCAATTTTTTTGGCTTAGCCCCTGCATGTCGTTTTCGTGCTTTTTTTAACTGCTTTCTCTGCATTGGTTCATCTAAGGCGAGATCAGGCATTTCGATTTGTGGTGCTAAACCCACTGGACAGTCGTTCTCAGATGAAACCCTCGTAGGATTAGGCTCAGTTGACTCTCGCAACATTATTGCTTCGCCGAAAAACGCGCTGATGATATCATTGAACACCCAGGATGTATTGCATTGCAATGGTAGACTGTTGTGAGGCTCTAAAGCGAGAGAAGACATACTCTGCAAGTCCAGGTAGACACTTATTGTCGGCTTTCCACCTCTCCAATTAGTTGGGGTGCGTGCTCTCGGCACTGGATGACTAGTACATTGATGTTCCATCCTCAATCCCTGGGTGATCCGATTAGTAACAAAGCCGAGGTTGACTGCTAACTTGCGTAGTCTGTTGATGTGGTGACCACAAGGTCCGGAGAGCAGAGCGCATCCTTTGACATCCTGGAGAGGCGTTTCGTTTGACAGTATGTGGAAGCTTGCAAGCGCAACGGCTAGAAGTATAAGAGAACTCTTTCTTGCAGTAGACGCTGCCGTTTGAGGCGCCTGAGGATTCCAATGCTGTTGTAAACGTGGCAGAAAGCTCTTTGACTGTTTGTTGAGATTGTCGCCACCTAGTGATCTTGCAGCAGGCAAGATCTCTCGCTCTATGATCTTGATCCCAATAGTTACATACTTTATATTCTCATGAAATGAGAGTATGCTGGGAATGATTACGTCGTGTTGTGTAAGGTTCCGGTATAACAACGCGCGGTCGTTTTCATTGTGGATATTCGAGAACAGCCTCTTATTATCAAGAGACTCAAAAATCGATTTTTTGTCCGCGATACATTCTTTTGGCGCCTTGTACTGCAGAAATCGGACATCTCTAGCTTCAAGCATAGGAATCTGAGCCTCAAGACCTTTGAAGAAGCTGGACCAGATAGCAGCCATTCGATTCCAATAATGTTCGAATGCTTCATCCATATGCGCTGCAAGATGTTTTGCAAAGTTGCCAATTTGTACATCTTCCCACAATCCAGGAAAGAGTGAAACACGTCGCATAGCACTCCATATTCTTGGTCGATCCATGAGCATCCTTACATGGCGTTGCATGCCTTCCGTTAAGCGCGCTAGCCATTTACTTGAGAGATTAGAATCCTCGAAGTTTAGGAGGATTTGACGAAGGACTTGTCCGTTGCTGTATTGGCCGGGTATATCTAGATATGTTAGTATATCTACATCTAGCTTAGATTAGACATGTATAACCTGTTGGAATGCAGTATATATTTACAAGGCACTCAAAGTCAGGGCTCAACTTTAGACGTGCCTTAGCGAGACATTCTTCGCCAACTAAACAGCCGATCGTGACAGTCTCATTCAGTAGTGGAACAGATAGCGTATTCGTGGACTCCCGGAAGTAAGAAAGTGTGATGCCCATAGCCCTTAGCATCTCAAGCATTTGCTCCGGTGTGATAACACCGGTGATCGGGGCGTTTTTGTTGCTGAGGAACTGTTCAAAATGAGTGACAGCAGCCTCGTTGGAGAAGAGAGAAGGGCATTCAGCGAAACCATCGGTTGTAAGCAAGCGAAGGGGCACCCTAACAACCCCATCGAAGTACTGATTGAGAGACGACATGACTACATTAAGAAACAAATAGAGAGGTTCACACAGAGCCCAACTTCGATCTCGGTGTCTTTTATGAAGGAGATCAGGTGTCTGCACAGCCTCTAAACACGTGTTGCATCTATTTTCGCGCGATGCCTGAGGCGCTATAAGAAGTCTACACAGTAGTCCCAAAATTTGCCTTGTAGGCTAAAGCATGCTCATTTTACTCTTCAGAAATGGCAGTCGCTTCATTTCAAAATTTTATTCAGCTTCGGCTGAACGCCCCGGGTCTGCCTGGCGTATATGTTCAGGAACATCTCGCAGCTTACGAGATCCTTAATCAGTTAGTCGCTGCAAAGCCCGTATCAATTATGGCGATAGGCGGCTGGCTTAAGCGCCACTTCCTAGCGCAAAATTTCGGTCTATTTTACAACGAGCACAACGCTATCACCATCGCAAAGATTGGCGGTCGACGAGTCCTCTTTGATTGCGAGTTGCATCTTCCACAAGGTGATAGAGTGGCGCGGATAAAAGCTGGACCAGCGCCGAGGGGCGTCCAACAGAGGCTTGTTGCCCCTGCCCCATCGCAACCATCGCACCTCGCCTACTCCATGTATAGCAGTGTGCTATCACATTTTAGCGACGTCGTTCTGATTTTTATTCCAGACTTTAGAGATGCAACCAGTGTAATTCAGCTAATGTGCCACTGGCTCCAATGTAGCTCTGGGTACTGCACTGTTTTATTGGTCCATGAACATCTCTAAAGCAAGGGGCGGATACGTATTCTACTTGCTGCGTCATTTGCAGCAATACAGCAACAAGATCCTACAAACAACTTTAGCACAACCGCTGCATTCAAGTTGATAGATTCGCGTTTCAAGCTAATAGATTGCCAAATGGATTGCAATCTAGCTCTAATACTCGATTTAGAACTGCAAAGCGCATTTGATCAACGAAGCAATGCAGGCAGGGGGTTCACATCAACACATTATAAAGCACTGTTGCAGATAGCTCTGCAGTCTTTTTTCAATGGATCAAAACAGCCGTTCAACTTCATCTCAGCCTCCCGGTTACACAACCCCTTATCACCGGATTTAGAGCAGTGTATTACAGCTTATCTTGGGGGATGGTACGCCTCATCTGAGAGCATTAATGTTACCGCGTCTGCGCTTGTTCTGAACGCCTATCCCCCTAAGATGCATCGTAAGTACGCACATTAAATGAATGGTTTAGCTGCTAACATTTCAATAGAATTCCCACCTGAGGAATACTTCGATACAGTTTACAAAGAATGCATTAGCGTCTGTGAGCTGAGACTCGAAAAACCTAATCTTCTCAAAAACGTACGAAAGGCTTTTATTGAGTTATCGTATAGAATGATGCAAGGCGACGACCCTTGGGAAAGCCATATCCGGATATTATACAACACACAAGCAACTATCACCGACGGTTCACCTGAAACATGTTCAATATGTATTATTGAAAGGCCTTCATATGCTTTGCAATGTGGTCATTATATGTGCGAGTATTGTATGGTTCAGCATCAAGGCCTTAGTCACAGTGCCTGGCATTACCACGTTGACACATGTCCATTGTGTTTCCAGCCCACGTCAACCGCTATACAAATTCAGCCGCCTACCACAGGAACAAGGCTTCTTTGTCTAAGAGATGAACCACTTGAAAGTTACTTCGAGTTTTTCTTAATTCTAAGGAAAGCTCTTGGGGTGAAATCTATCCCATTCACAACCTTCTTTGATAGCGTTGTCGGCTCGGGTCTAGGTAACGTTCCCCCCTCCTTTACATAGAATAAGCTAATTAAGTAGGCATATTTTTTGCTATTGCGATTTTCACTGAGAATTGGGAGATCTCGGATTGCAAGTATCACTTAAGAACCCTCCGACCGCCCAAGTTCTCTGGTCCAACTGTTGACTTTGGAAAAAATCTGGTTTGGGATTGTAATCGTCAGCTCAGCCGTTGCGACACTACTCTAGAGACAAAGGGGAAGTTTATCCGCACTGGGGTTTTAAAAACGTAAGTAAGAAGCAGTTCATTAATTTGGGGAGGCTAACAATCACCCAGGAATAGGGTCGACGTCTATGTGGATACAGAAGACATTGCATGCATCCAGGATATTGCTAGCGTCGCAAGTCAGCTCATTGCTAGCTTGTTCTTTGTTGAGCTCAGTAAATGTCCAAGGTTATTGTACAAAACGGAGACATGCGTTGCAAACGTAAGGTGTCGCGTCGCGCCTGGACCAGAACTGCAAGAACTTGTGTATAAGTTGTTTCGGGAAAAGGCTACTCTTTACTTTCGATCCGAGTCAACGGAGTATCAAAAGATATCTCTATGCTCACAAAGTCTGCTACGATCGATCAGAGAAGGCCAGGAATTTCAACGTCAAATCACGTTTACAGCTCAATGCTTGGAGACAGTTCTTCAAGTTAAGATTATAAGGTCCAACGGGGCTATGTATAACATTAGTGGAGCACCATACATAATTGGCAGTCTAATGCGGGGCCAAGGCTGGGATAATCATTTTGGACAGAGGTCACATAGACATGGCACGCAATAAAAACCAGATAGGAAAATTGGTTGAACTAGCTTGTACTGGACTAGCTTTAAGTACAGGAAAACAAGATTCAGTTTCTTTGGAGAAGCATCATAATACTCTGGCCCTGCTCCCGTGTTAAACCGTGACCTTTAAGTGGGTATCTGTCCAGCCCAGCTGCCGTTGAGATTGACGAGAACGACAAAGGACTACCAAAGTACTGGCTACCTTGAGCCTCTGCGATTGTTGCAGTAACACCTGCAGACAACAGATCGCAACCCCTGCCTTGTAGATCTTTTAGAGTGTTACTTTGCTCTTGCTCTGTGGAAGTGATGAAACTTCTGGGTTCAAGAAGAGGCAGTTGCTGTAGAGCTGAGATTTCTTTCAGAAGCCCAGGGCGGGACTCATACCCTGTAAACTCGCCGTTAACTGGCCTAAGTATAACAAGAGCTTCTCCCCCATAAATCCTTGCAAAGCTGTGTGCCTTGCGGCAAATTCCCCGCGAACGGTTCTTAACTCCAGCCCCAAATCGTTTGTTCTTCTCACCGCGTTGGCGGGGCATGATGACTAGAAGGTAGGAATGTGAAACGATGCAAACAAAACTTGGGGTATTCAACAAAAGACTATAAAGAGGTAGAAGAAGAATTGGATTGTTTCCAAGTGTTCATCAAACAATGAGGAGATACCTATCCTTAAATAAACAAAGCTGCTGGAATATGTACCGAACTTTGTGATATCCAAAATCGCGGTAGTGCTTAGCGATGAGTGGATAGTCACTGTTTAGCAAGCGCGCGCTACGAGCGAGCCCATGACGTTTTGGCGCTTATAGCATCTGTGCTAAATTAAGATACAGCCCCATCAACCCTTCGCACGATGCAGGCTCACATTTTCACATACAAACTACGTTTTGCCTTTGTTTAAGAGCCTCCTTCTAGTTTAAAGAGTTATCAGAAATATAAACTATATGCATTGCCTCATAGACTACATTTCTTCTGGATCTCCACATACCTTCCAAAATGGACAGCACACTTTGGTACCTTATTGCTTTTTGCGGAGTACTTTTAATCGCCCTTGCCTTATGGGCGCTTAAATTTATGTTTCCTCATTTACGCAACCAAAGTGTCCGTTTACTTAAGTTTCCTTTGTTTGTGCAAAGGAGAAGATTCTGGGACAGCGTAACGCGACTTGAAGCACTATGCCTTGCATGCTTTGTCCTTCTCAATTTGATCATGATCGCATCTCCTTTTGAAAGTCTTGACTGGAGACGAATCGAACGGCGAGCTGCCTTCGCATCTGGAATCAATCTCATTCCTGTGTGCTTAGGCAGTCGTATGGGACCTATGATGGAAGCATTTAATATGCATTACAGCACATACCGCCTAATTCACCACTGGGTAGGAAGAATGGCGATCATAGACGGTGCGATACATGCTTTCATTGTGCTTGCCCTTAAGCCTCGCCTTGGGGATCTGGTCACCTCTGGATACGTTGTAAGCAGCTCTAATTCCGAAAGGTTTCTTAACTAAATTGGTTTAGGTGCTTGGAGGCATGTTATTGACATTAGCTCTCACGTTTTGCCTTGTCCGACCGATGCTTTCTCGATGGTTTCTCACTAGTCATAGACTGACTACTTTGTCAGCCCTTGGCGCTTTACTTTGGCACGTCATAATGCAGGCTTCCTTGGGATCGAAATTGGTGGCTGGCAGCTCTATCAGTATCTGGATAGCCTTCACACTTTATCGATGTTACGGGTTATTCCGTCACCCTTTAACAGGTAAGATTGTCGAAATTTCCCGCGGCGGAGGGCTTGTGAAAATTGAAGTCATACTCCGGAAGCCTATCAGAATTGCCCCAGGGTCGTATTTCAATCTTTTTTTCCCGGGCGTAGTGTCACCCTACAAAATGCTCCATAGCTTTTCCTGTGTTGTGTTCTGGCATCCACCAGATGATGCGCAGCCGTGCAGGGAGCTTACGAACGTCTCGTTTCTACTTTCCATTGATGGGAGCCAAGCTAGCGCTATTGCTAGACTGAAGAAGAACGATAGGATACTACTTGAGGGTCCATTTGGAAAGAATCTTGAACTCAAGAGGTACGAGAATATTTTCCTAGCAGCTGAAGGGGTTGGTATCGCCGCAGTCCTGCCTCTTGCACTCGAGCTTGCTGAGAGAAAAAGGCACGACGACAATATTCGACGACAGATTCAATCTTGCGCGCAGGAGATAAGTGATCTCCAGGATCGCGCTCGGAGAGGGATTCTCACTACTACAGAAGAGGAAGGAAGAGATGAAGTACTAGCGAAGCGAAAGCTACTTCTTAAGGAACCCCTGTTCCGAGACGCAACTAAAAAAATCGACATTTTCTGGTCACTTAAGGATAACTTAGAGATGGATGTGATTCAAGACTAGCTGTGCCTTTTGCAGAAACTTGACCCGGAAAATGTAAGTTACAACGCATTCATTCCTGGGGCTCGGCTAACGAGTTTAGAAACTCATTGTCTTCTGGTACAGCTATCCGTCTCCTAAGTCTGGCGATGAGCCATTTGTCTCATCTCCCTTCTGGCTTTGCAAGCCATCTGATACGTTCCATTCATTGATTAACTCTAAGATCCGGGAAGAGAGACGAAAAGCTCACGGAGCTATGATGGTTGCGAGTAAGTCTTACCAAATCAATAACATTGAGACGATACTAACGTCTGTTAGCTTGTGGAGGCATGGATTTTGCATGTATGGTACGCGCAGGTGTAGTTCAGAGCGTTGATGGCATGGCAATTGAGTTTGTAGAGACTGAGTACCGTCCACGTATGTAAGGGTCTAAGTTATCGAGATAGTTGCTATTTGTCTTTCTATATTTTATGCAAGTACACTGGATTTATAACGTCGTGTATTATAAGTTGTAGTGTCACGTTGTTTCTAGACAGGATAACTGCGTAATAATATAAAATGGGGTCAAAAGACAGGACAACTTGTGTATATTTAGTACTGTTCTTGTTTTAATTTCCTACCTTGAATTCAAACACAGAAATGCTTTAATTTAGTGATGAACAGCTTGGAGTCATGATGTAAATTAATACAAGCTCTTCAATCTTAACAAATGGGTTCTAAACACAAGGTGTCTGTAAAACAAGATTAGCATCTAACTTAGTTATGCCTAAGTGTTTCGTCTGACTTGAATCTCTTAAGGCTATAAAGGAGCTGTCTTATCCAGGACAAATCTTAATTCACTTGAACAGTAACAGCTAGAAGCTAGTACATTATGTCCTAACCAGCCAAAGTTTTTCTCTTTGGGAAGTTCCAACAAAGCGGCACTCAGCCGCAAATTAGAGCACAATTGGGAAAACTGGGCTTTAAGAAGGTGGACAATGTTGAAGAAGCGGATGTCTGTCTTGCCGCTCCTGACATGGTCGCAAAGAATGCTGCCAACCCAACATCGGAGCCATGGATAAATGCTGTAAAGCGTGGTATCCCTATTGCTCAAGAGAGTTGGCTTATTGCAATGAATGCTGAGAAAAAGGCCATCCCGTACAAAAACTATCTTTTCTCAGGAACCTCTGCAGAAGAAGCACCTCCGAGTGCCCATTAGAATGATGAGGCAGCAACAAATAAAAACAACGATGCCCAATCTAGCAATCCGGCAGCAGAGGCTTCTTCAAGCACCCATCATGAGGCAGCAGCAAATAAAAACAACGATGCCTAATCTAGCAATCCGACAGCTCATGATACTGCAGAGGCTTCTTCAAGCACCCATCATGAGGCAGCAGCAAATAAAAACAACGATGGCTAATCTAGCAATCCGACAGCTCATAATACTGCAGAGCCTTCAAGCACCTATCATGAGGCAGCAGCAAATAAAAGCAACGATGGCCAATCTAGCAATCCGACAGCTCATGATACTGCAGAGGCTTCTTCAAGCACCCATTATGAGGCAGCAGCAAATAAAAACAACGATGGCTAATCTAGCAATCCGACAGCTCATGATACTGCAGAGGCTTCTTCAAGTAACCACAACAAAGATTCCGCTCTTCCAAGTATTAAGGCAGTACACGAAGAAGACGTAAACAACAACAGCCACGCCGCACCGGCTCTTAGTCTAACATCTGACCTGTACGCGGGGATGCCAATACCTGAAGAGGCGATAATTACAATAGAGGGGATAGAGGGGGACAACAAAAAAGGAGTTATAGAATGTGTCACTGGACATCACCTACTTGTGAGCCAAACCTTTGTAGGTTACCGTCAAACATATCTCCTCCCTTCATCTTGCTATCCTGCCCAAAAGGCAAAATTTGTCAAAATCAACCCGCTAGTCTTACAAAATGAGGATCCAGAGGACTGGTTAGGCAAAACTTTAGGTGAAGATATTTTTATTGAAATGGTCGCTCAGTCCTCAGCAAAGACTGTCGCAATTGGCTTCGAGCCTCAAAATAGGATCCCACATCAATTCACAGCCACAGGCTTGAGGAAGATTTGGAATAAGGCAGCTCAAGAAACAATGGAAGCTGTTATGAGAGCTTCCCTCCAAGGAACATTTAAATTCAGAAGTCAGATAAAGGGTGCATCACGAGTTAACGTAACCGCACAAAACGAACACCTGCGAATGAGACAGAAGACTGTCGAAAGGGAGAGACAGGGGACCGTCGAAAGGGAGAGACAGACAACCGTTTAAAGGGAGAGTGCTGAGCGTGAGCTTCTCACCCCTCCTCCAGACAATCAGAGTGCGTCTACGTCAACTAAAACGGCTTTAAGCGCGGAAAGTTCAAACGTGGATATTCAGAAGGCGCTTGGAATTTTATGCACATTAAGCCCCGAGCAATTAAATGGCCTCATCAGCAAACTGTAAGAAGCCCTTTTGCTTGGCTGGAGTCTTAGTTGGACTGCATTGATGCTTTGGCTGCTGGATCATTTCAGCAATTTTGAACAGTTGGATCATTCAGGTTATTTGAATTTCCTTGTGTGTTAACTCAATTGTTTGTGTTAATTCAATTTTTTGTGTTAATTCAATTGTTTATGTTAATTCAATTGTTTGGGTTATTTCAACTGTTATTTTAACTACTTTTATTTGACTTTTTTTTGGCTGATTTCGATTATTTCGATTCTTTGTACTTTCTGGGCTATGTGAGCATATTTCAGTGGACTCACATGTCTTGTCCCTTAAATAAGCTGGCTTGGTATTTCTTTTGTGTGTTTGGTTTGCTACTTAATATACCCATTCTATGTTACTCCTTGCGTATCTATAAACACTTTAACCTGTGCTTACATAACAAGAAGAGATAACGAAAATTGGATATCTTTGATACTATCACTGCATTTAGGATTTAAATTTCTCAGGCACTCATTCTCGTCCCTTTCTGATTCTGGTGACTTTCATTACCTTTAAGCTGATTATTCACTGCTCGGTTTTTTCATTAAACCTCAAGAGAAATAGCATTGGTTGTATTTAGAAGCTCTCAAAAGATGAACTAGCCTAATCCGCTAGAGAACACATGTAGATGCAACGTGGTCCTAGCTCTCCGGTGCTTGCAAACTCATAGCGATGTCCTGAGTCTGCCTCTTCTGAACAGCCTTCTGAAGCTCGCGACGAGCTTTGGTAGCAGCGGTCAGATCAAATGTGAGCTCTTTAATCTGTTGCTGGAGACGGGCATTCTCTGTGCTCAGCTTTTGCTTGGAATTTTTCCATCCGTCGATGAGTTTTTCAATCAACTCGTTCTGAGACTGAGAAGAAGCAGCAAGCTTTTCATAGCGGTCCCAGTATACCTCGAATGAGTGAGTAGGCTCTTGGTCTGACATAGTGGCACCTAATCCTGGTAGGTAGACTTTGTTGAGTTGTGGTGTGTAGGCAAAGAGAATTCAGGTATACATATATGATGGAGGGTATTGAAAGGTGTAAAGTTAAAGGATTCAATAGTAGGTGGTGTTGAACTTTATAGTTCTGTTTGAACATAGAGATCTAGATACAGTGACCCTTAAATAAGAGAAGGGGCATGCTTAGATTAGAGGCCTGGTCTTCGCTACGTACAACGGGGTGTGCTGGGTAGGCCCCATAGCTATCTATGCTACGCGCTGGCTTCCCACCTTTGTCCTCAAGTGATCACCAGCCTTGTATATACCTTTTCTTACACCACAATCAATGCAAAACCGCCGTAGTAGAACCTCCTTGCCTGTATTGCACTGTACCCCTTGATGGTCTTTTACATAAATGACTAATGGCTGCTTATCGTGAAATTGGTCTGGTCCTCGTACTCTATAGCAGATATAGCATTCGAAGTTGCCAGGACTCCTTCTTCCGCAATGGGGACGATGTTGCTTAAAGTCTCTAGCAGCTCGCAGAACAAAAGCGAACATGTCATCAGGGTGGGCGACTGTCGTTGGGTCAACAGCGTTGTAGAAGAAGCGGTTTGTTGCTGAGAGGCGGATAAGCTGCTGGTATGGCAGGTACTGATAGATTTCCAAATGGAGTTCGGGAGGGAGGCTCTCGAGAAGCGATCGTTGGTAAGCGCGCTTAAACGCAATGCGCTTTAAGGCTTTCGGCTTGGTAGACAGCGACATTGTCGAGCGAAAGTCCATCTGGAAGCCCTCGCTAGGTTGCTAACCGTTCGAGTATCGTGCTTGTGAATTAATGCAGCTCTTTGCCAAACAGCATGAAAACATACGGAAGCAACAGATAGAAGATATGTCACTGTCACTGCATGGGGCAACACATGCAGTCGAACCATGTCATAGTTCATGCAAAGAGTGGTGGGTATCTTCCTTATCCCGGCTGGGATCCTATTGGGTACCAGTGGTCTGGGTCACGCCCTCCAGAGAATGCACTTGTTTAGAAGCGAGGCGTGCATTTCATCTCTTAATCTAGCAATAAATCCGAAGCCCCACCATAGATACAATATCACATTATCCTTGTTGGCGCGTAGATTCTGTCACATACAATAGGGCAACCAACACAAATGTTCATCACTTCAGGCTATCGTTGCAACCATAGCCTTGTTTTCAACCTGCTCGACCTTCTACACATGATTTAAAATAATATTAGAAATGCGTGAACGTAAGTTACAAGAGACAGGAACCTCTGTTAGGTAAGGTGTTCAGGTTCAGGATTGATCGTAAATAACACCTATTGTAAACAATGGCTTGCGTTTCTCGATTTAGTAATGCGTAAGCGATGATGTTTTGACCAGGGTTCCTCTGTTCGCCTCTTTTGCGCGTTAAGCGCTGAACTACTAGGTGTGTAATTAAGCGAGTCGGTGTATAATTAAGTGAGGGGTACACGCAAGACATGAAGACGCTGCTAGACATAACAACTAAATAAAGCAGAGCTCTCTTGCAAAGCATTAAGATATAACTTGGATAAAGCCCCCTGGAAAATTGCTTTTACACTTGCCTGTGATAAATCGGAAATATGCCATTCAATGAGAATGCAGGACTTTATTTACAACGTCAACGTAAGTATGGAGGACCTTCATAAGATATATCAAGTAACAATTTTCTAGGCCAGCGCTTTGGGCTCACTCCAAGGTCAGCTCACAGCATTGCACTCCTCCCAAGTTGACTACAACCCTTGGAAGTTCAAGCCTTTCCAAGATGATCACTGGATCGTTGATAGGGCCCATGTGAGCTTGGATGAGTGCAGCAGATATCAGCCTTGGCAAGATCTGAAATGCACTGTCTATTGGGGCCTGACTAAAATAGTCCTTGACGACCTCCCGCGTCCCTATCAAGAGTTTATCCGGCGGTTCTCTATCACACATGAGAGCACAATACTGGAAAGAATTTGTGTGGACATAGCTGCGGCTCTGCCATGGGATGTTACGAAGATCCTCTGGCCTCTCATCGATGGCTGCATCGAGAAAGGAGATGAGCTTATATGTATACTGGAATGGCGCGAAACAGTGGAAGTGATAGAGACTTTGGACTTGGACGCTACGGCAATGCAAGATATCGAGGCAAAGCTCATAATAGCTCGTGCGGAGCGGTCTGGCATTGTGTGGGAGCAAGGAGGGTTCACTCTGTGCAGATAAGGAGATGTGAATGCCGGCGAAATAGAATGTTCACAATGACTGTCTATGTATATGTCTCTACAACCCGTACTGTCTAAGTCCCTGTGTCGTTCCTCATCTCAAAGGCAGCTACTTTGTAAGATGAATCAAGAATGGAATCACAGCAAGCCCTTTCACCATCAGCTCGTAAAACGTGTTTAACATGCTTTCCTCCCATTTGCTCAACGCAACGCACAAGCCTTTCCCACTGATCACCACCTTCTACCACTGCATTAACAAAAAAAGTCCAAACGCAACCTTCCTGAGCTTGTTCCAGCTGAAGAAATTCGGCCTCCCTGCAACCCACTAGATTGGCTTCACACTGCCCTAGTGTATCCTGGAAAATCTCTGGGTCGTTGAACAGTTGCGACAGATATTAACCAAAGGACTTTCGCTCCCTCGTGTTGATGTCCATTGTTAAAGTTAGAGTCTGGAGAGATTCATTCTTGTCGCCTATGCTTATAGGCAGGTCCTCAAACGTGAGTGGAGTCACTTCTCCAGGCAGGTTTTGTGATTCCCTGAGAGAGGATACGTCTAAAGAGTTGTTAAGGGTGTGATCGCTTAAATGGTCCGCTGAATTTGTGCTGTCTTCGTAGGTGGGCATCGTTGAGCTGTGGTCTCCGTGCAGATAGGGGGTAAGGCAATCAAGACGAACTCGAAATGTATGGGATAAATATTGACCTTACAAGTGTTGATTTAAGCTAAAAGGTTTGCACCAGCAAGGACAAGTCAATTTATATATTTCACCTCTACCCTACCCCTCTTTACCTCCCTCTCTACCTCTCTCTACATCCCTCTCTACCCCTCTCTACCTCCCTTTACCCCTCTCTGCCTTACTCTCTGCCTTACTCTGTACTCTCTGCCTTACTCTCTGCCTTACTCTCTGCCTTACTCTCTGCCTTACTCTCTGCCTTACTCTCTGCCTTACTCTCTGCCTTACTCTCTGCCTTACTCTCTACTCTCTGCCTCTTCACCCTCAAGCGGAACTCCACCAGGGTTTCCTTAAGCTTCCTGCGGAGCTCCTACACGGCTTCCTTTAACAATACTTTGCTCCTAGCAACTTCGTCCCAGCCTAAGGATGACATCGCCTGGTCAAGCTCCTCAGATCGCTTCCTTAGCTCCGCCTCCTCAATACCAATCATTTCAACCTCCTTCATACAGCCGATGTTAAGATAGCGGCCCAAGTTCCCAACAATAACGTCAACAACGGATTTCGACTTGCCATCTGGCCCAGCCACTGCTTCAGGTGCCATCAAGAAGTCACAGGAGGCAATGCCCAGGCTGATACCAGATGCTTTGCACAATCTAAGAAGCGCCGTCGCAGCGTGGGCCATTGCACACCATGGGGGAGCAGGGAACCAGACCAGAGTGGTGAAGAGATACTTAGTGATCTCTCTACAGAGACTCCAAGTACCTTTGATTAGGCACGGCAGAAGCATGGAGTATAAAGTATGCGTTACAGTTACTGTTTTCAATATAAACATTTCATCTACACTCTGATTACCGCCTGTGTGATGTGTCTATTGCAAAACATGGATGTTATAATATAATTTCTGGGTCATAAATGACTGTGAACCATTTCTTAGTGATCCTCATAAAGCGACAAAAAGTGCGATCATCGAATCGTCTCTTTCTATACTGTACTTTCTAGGTGGCGTCTAACTACATTAGCTTCGGCCATAATGCGAGCATTTCGTTAAGTGTTAAAGAAAGACCGTCGTGTCGTTAGGCCCTTGATCTCCTGACCATTGCTTGAAATGCTAGCAATAATTACAAACAAACTGAGGATAACCTTTGAAAAGTCCCTCGGTCTGCTTTTTGATTTCCTCTGCCAATGGGTGGGAGTGCTTATCTGAGCAAAAGTAGATCAACAGAGAGAAGGACTTTTTCTGCGGATCATCACGGAACTCCTCGATAGCCGAGAAGAACTCTTGGATTCGCGCGTGATTCGAATCCAGCGTGGCGATGAACCAATGCGAGCCTGGAACGAGCATCGAGCGCATGTCGACAGAAGCGTTTGGTTCAGTTGCTTGTTGAGGATTATTACTGAGTCCAGAGGTGATTACAACAACAAGTCTTGTGAATTCCATTCTAACCGATAAACCATAGGTTCTAAGCCAATGCTCTTGTTCATGCCCTTTTCGATGTTAGCTGTGGTCTCGATGTAGCTGAGCTCGATGTGAAACTTACTATTGTTCAGGAAAGGCAAGGTTGGCAGGAAGCTGAGACTTGGGGAAAATGAAGAATTTACCGAAGCGGAGCTTCGTATGACCATCCTTCATCCAAGTCAATTCCACGAACTGAACAGAATCCGGGGAGCATTGAAGTGTCGGGTGTTTAAGATCCTGAATTACTGCGTCGCTAACCAAGCCGTAGTCCTGCGGACTGGAGGAGGGAAGCCTACAGATTGTGCATGATAGCATACGAAAGCTGGAGCCATTCAAGACAGGACCAAAAACAATGCCAGTACGCATGAAGTCGCCAGGAAGTGGAGTCTCAATGATGGGAGTCTTCTCGATGATGTCAGGCTCCATAGGAGTCGGCTCAGGTTGCTCAGGCAAGTTCTTGCCATCGGCGGTAGCGGGAATGACGGTGCTACCGTTTGGAACTTTCATTGTCGACTACTTGTTTCTTGGCTGTAAGTCGGATCTCGATCTCGCCAAGCAGTGGGAAGCAACGGCGATCTGGGAAAATGAGAAGAGACTAATTGGGCGGTCGGTATTTATGTTGCAAGACTGCGCTACGTCTTTTTGTTCTTCCCTGCCCCCTTTCTTCTCCCCCCTCTTCCCCCCTTTAGTTATTTCCTCTTTCCCCCCTTCATACTTTCTAATTTTCCCACCCCCCCGTCTCATCTTACAAATTGCTTGTTCGATGCAAGGCTAGGAATATCTGGTTAACTTAGGAAATGTCTGCAAATTTGTAGTTCTGGGTTGCAATGCGTCTGAATACATATGACAATACCCCAATGGGAGTCCCTCTACTTTCTTTTCCTCTTTGGGCCAAATTGGATTGTTGTCAGAAAACATTCCTTCATACCACCGTCTATGCATCGTTTGCATCTAAGCTCCCCATCAACAACCTCACACTACAAAAGTTAACAAAGATTACATAGTAGGGTAGGTTAGTCATACCTTCTTCTTGGTGTCTCGACAAGCCTGACATTTCGCGGTGGGACCTCGCTGTGTCTGTTGATGATTGACGGAGATGTGATGGCCTATCTCGCTGACAAGCCCGACGTAAGGGCAGGACGGGCATCGCTTGTGTTCCGATTGAATGTGATACCACAGATCCTCGAAGGCGGCCTGGCAAAAAGGGCAGATGTGCCATTTGTGGCTCTGAGCATAGTGCTCGGTCATGCTATCTGCTGGCAATGTAGTAGGACATTCGATGCAGCTTTGGACACAATGTTCAGCTACATGGAGTTGCAAGCTGTTTGGATCTGAGGCTGCTACTGCGCAGTAGCTGCAGGGAAGCCAATTATGGGCTGTTGTAAGATGTGACCACTTCTTGTTTTGCGACACATACAAGTCGCAAAAGTCGCATTTAAGCACGCTGTGACTCTTAGCCAGGTGTGTACGCGTTACGCGAACGCTATGCCTTGGACACGAGTCACATCTTTGTGTGCCGTGTTTGGTCTGTAAGTGGTACCAGATAGCACCCTCTTCAAAACGGCTCGAACATGCTAGAGGACACACGGCCCAGTCGTGGTCGTGCATATGCTCTGCTGAGAACGGAATGCAGGATTTGCAAGGATCCAGCAAGTGTTCCTCAGTAAGATGTTCGAGGGCAAAGTCATGTTGCACTGTACAGAAGCAGAGAAAGCATTTGAAATGCTGTTCTAAGATGTGTTGAGTGAGCTCAACTACATCCTCTGTATTACAACCGTGACACCCAAGCAATTTGTGTGTTTGGAGATGTTCGATCTGGCCGCGAACCTCAGTTTTCCAACAAATGGAACATGCATTGTGGTCTTTCCGAAGATGCTTAGAAAGATCGCCTTGCAGTAAGACCATGCAGCATTCTGGGCAGCTTTTGAAGGTTTGCACATATTTGCCAGTTCTGCACTCGTCGCAATTGTACTCGCTATCGTTTTCCGAGTCCAAGCCGCAACGCATGCAAACATGCAAAGGTTGTAGTAGAGATTTGTTCCTTGGTCTTTGGGGGAAATAGCGGTAACGTTCTATGTTCCGCGTGTTGGTCTCAGTATGCAGATATTGCCGGGCTTCTTGTACGTGGTGAAAGTTTGGCCACGTTGTGTCGGTAGTTTTGTCAGGGTGCGTTTTTAAGGCTGCCTTTCGATACGCTGATTGTATGTCATCTTTTGAGTAGTGCTGGCTGAACTTCAAGCCAAGAGCATGAAAAGGACTGTAAAACAGCAACATGTCCCGTGATGTCGCGCAGTGTTGCAATAAAAGGTGCGATCGAGGTACGATAGAAGGTGCGATAAAAGGTGCGATAAAAGGTGCGACAAAAGGTGCGATAGAAGGTGCAGCAAAAGGTGCGATAAAAGGTGCGACAAAAGGTGCGATAGAAGGTGCAACAAAAGGTGCAATAAAAGGTGCAATAAAAGGTGCGATAAAAGGTGCGATAAAAGGTGCAATACAAGGTGCGAGAGAAGGTGCAACAAAAGGGGGTGAGGAATTTAAGTCTCGGGGGATGGTTGGCTTAAATAGTTAGCAGCGCTGGGCATATGGACAGCGAGTACAGAAATTTGACATTTTCAGATCACCTGCTAAGTGCAATGACATCCAATGTTCGATTAGTATCTCGGAATGCACTAAATAGTGTAGAACCCCAATGTGCGCAAGCTTTGTAGCAAAATTACCAATGTTGCTGTCATAAAGCTCTCTCGTACCAGCTTCGTGAAGAGCGTACAACAAAAGATGCTAGTATCGTTTAACGCGCTCTCCAAGGCGTTCCATCACACGCTGAGGCGTATGGCAAAACAGGTCCAAGAACCAACTAAGAGCCTTGTGCAAAGCTCCCCTATGCCCCATGTATAACGTTTGTTGTGAAGGAGTGGGCGGACGACTCAAAATCCACCAAATAGGTTCCAGATCATCCGGGGACGACGATGAATTGTGTACCCAAACTTCAAGACACCAAGTTGGCGTCTCAAGTGTCTGAAGGAATTGCAAAGTCTGCGGCCATTCGTGCTCGAAGCTTTTCTCATCTAGAGGGCAAGAGTGCTGGGCCACCAAGCGTCCTGTGTCTGCCCAAGCGAGAATCGTCGTCCAAGAGGGAGGCGGCAGTTCTGCTATATAAACAAACTCTTGAACCATCGCTTGGAACGCTTTCTTGTCAATGTGTAGGCGACTGCTCATCGTGATATCACGGGAGTCCGAGCTTAGCAAAACCATTTGGTACTTTGGAGAACCGTCTCTCGCCGCCTCTGCCTGCCCTTTTCGATGTTAGCACTATGTAATCAATACACCTGAGCTCAATGCAAATAACGACGGTGCACTTACCCAATGCGCCGTTCATGTGACTGGAGTCGCAGGGTGCCGTGCCCTTGTCCAAGATAGGGACGACGACGCCGTCATTTGAAGACTTGTTGTGTGCCATGATTTACTGTGCGTGCGATATGGTCGAGAACCTGGCGGTACTACTAGAGAACACCAGATCAACAGCGCCTTGTAGGGAAACGGTAAGATGCTTTTATGTAGAGTTCGCTAAATTTCCAGCCATCACTTTTTCTTTCCTGCCCCCTTCTTTCCTCTTTCCTCTTTCCTCCTTACGTACCCCCCGGCCCCTGTCTCCTTCATATTTAATGCGACGCTGGGTAAGATGTACAGGCTGGAATGAATTGGGCATAAGCTCAGGGTAGTAGAGAGCGAATAAGAATCAGGGCTCGAAACACAATGGGCAAAATAAGCAGGATTGGGGACAAAGTCAGAGGAATTAAAGATAGAAATTAGGAGCAATTACTAGAGCCAAATAATCAAACTGTGACGCAGAAGTGTGTGTGGAGAGGCTGATCCTGGTATTAACCTGAATCTGGGCAAGTTTTCTTTAAAGGTGAGCGTACGAACATACGTTCAATTAAGTATACCAATTTCCTTGCATCACTTCTGCATTACTGAGTATGAGCGACGCCGAGCCATCAACAAGACCTATTGCGGACAACCCGCCAAGTGGGTGGTTTGATAATAATTTTCCGATATCGCCATCATTTACACTCGAGTTTCGCCCTGAGAGGAGACAACCCACGCAGTCACCAAGCTCTTCTGAGACGGAAATCCATGGCACAGAGCAATACGAGTTGCCTACTCTTGAACAGGAAGAACAGCTTCCATACTCCCCTCGTACATTTGAACAAGACGTAGGGAACACTTCGGACTCTGCCCTTGGGTTGGATCCTAGCAGCAGTACAGTTTCTCTGTCCCCAAGCGTTCTCAGATACGAGACATTGAACGACCGAACCTACCACAGCAAGGTGTTTTATCCTTACTGGTTAGTAACCCAATTTTACCTGTTAAACTGAGTTTAACGCATAAAGCAGGGGTGCCAACGATAGGTTGCAGCAGAAGACACAAGAGATACAGTATGGAATACCATGCCTCTTCATAGGCAAGATACTAATTCGGCTCAGAGGCGGCGTTTTCAAAAAGCTTTTAAACGGAAAGCTGTGCCATGCAAGGCTTCCAGACGATATAGGTGTATGTCATTGCTTATATCTTACAATGCGGTACTAATTCACGTAACTTTAGATGGTCCTTGACCTTGGAACTGGATGTGGACAATGGGCAATGTATGGCGAACTTATGAATATTCTCTCTAACTGTGCTAACTATACAGCGATTTTGCCGATGAGCATCAACAAGCTCAAGTAATTGGCACCGACATTTCGCCTATGCAGCCAAGGTTGGTCCCGCCAAACGTGGAATTGTACGTCTTTCACTATCTAGTGGAAAGCTAGAGCTAACAACCCATGGTAGCTTCGTTGATGACTTCAACAAAGACTTCACATGGCCAAACAATGAATTTGATTTTGTCCATGCACGATATCTTGTGGGCTCCGTGCTGGACTGGAATCGACTCTTTCAGGAGATATATCGTGTCCTCAAGCCAGGGGGCATAATCGAAACATTCGACTGTGACGCCTACATCCAGTGTGACAACAGCACAGTCCTATTTGATTCATCTCTTGGTCGATGGGGAAGCATTTTTTCTGAGGCGTTTCCATCCCAGTCATTTCGAGTCGTGCTTGATAATTTGCAAAAGTCCGCGCTTGATCAAGCTGGGTTTGAAATCATCGAATCCAAAACCTATCAGGTACGTCGTGGAACTGTGCTAAACTAGACCCATCAATAACATGATTAGGTGCCGCTTTCACCATGGCAGGAGGACCCAGGGCTTCGAGAAATTGGGCGCTTATCGCGAGAGGCCATTCAGAATGATGTCATTGGTCTCATTGGGCGAGCTACAGATAACCTTGGATGGACTAGAGTTGAGACGGAGCTATTTGCGATGAGAGTTCGCATGCAGCTTCAGACTGAGGTACCCAGCTGGTACAAAGCTAAGGCGATCTGGGCACGGAAGCCAGCAAGACCTCCGATGGGCTCATAAAGCAGAGTTGCAAGCAGATAAGTGACTTGAGATACAAACCACTCAGTTTTAATATGCGAGGACTTAAGACGCATGACAAACCAATGATATTAGGGAGGGGGGAGGAATAAAAGAAGCAATTCGACATTTGGGGAAAGACAATAGAGTTGTTTTAAACAGCGTTACAATATATCTAATTGTTAAAGCTAGCTTAGCCAAAATCAATAATATAAAGAACTTTAAGTTCTACTTATTTATAATAACAAAGCTATGTTAAGACTGGCTAACCAGCTGTCAAGTCAAGCTTGAAGACACCGCGCCTGAAATCTATAAAGGCCTTAGATCCTCTCTTTTTCTTCAAGCAGGCGACTAAGAGCTTTGGCGTAGAACTTATAGTTTAGCAATGATTTGACTAGAAACTCCGAGGACAACCTGTGGTCGACACAGACTATAGAGCGGAGTGAGATACGCATCTTCAGCTGGCTTCAAAGCATACAAGCTGCTGGATCGCTTTCCTCCAACAACGCTACTGAACTTCGGGCCATTTGTCTTCTTATAATATAGTTTGCAAGCTCTAAATGATAAACATTGAAGTACCACTAATAAGATCATCATTTAATATGAGAAAGGCAGCAGCTTGTAAACTTTTCTGATTGGCACAGTCCGCTGTTGTTAGAGCGTCTACTAGTCCTCGTCATTGATCCGGCTTTTCCTCATTCCTCAATTTGCGATTACTCACAATGCTTTACGCTTTGCATTAATAATCAATAAATAAAGTTGTTTCTATGCACATTATAGCGACCAGGCCTACAGTGACATAGACTTGCTTCACGTGATGAATAACAGCACAGGTTTTTCAATCGAGCTTTCTTCCTATGCAAGCACTGTCTCTTCGGTGATGATGCCAAGAAAGTCAAATTGTGCATCTTTGATCACTGACTGAACGCCTTGGGACCGTGTCCACAATTGTTGTGCAGTAGGTTGGTCTGTTGAAGACGAGTGAACAGTAGTCTATTTGCCTTCAACGATCGAGCAATTTTGTAGGAGACAGTTGACGCGCCTAATCGTTTCCGTTTGAAGTCGGCGAACCTCTTCCTGCCATCGCCCCACCGATATTTTAGCACGATACCTCTGCGTAAATGTTTTGGTCGTGTCCCTCACGATCCCAATAGATTGCGATTTCCCCTTTAAGAGACTTCCACAATTGCGGTCACAAGTCTCAACAATACTCTGTAGGCTGCCTGGCAGAAGCTCGCAAAGGAGCTTGACATCGGACTTCGCTTGAGTACTTGTTGGGCTTGCGATTGTAATAGATTCGTCCTTAAAGTCAATATAGGCAGGAATGAAGCGATCGGCTGGACCCTTGAGTACAATTCCAAGTTGGCGACACGAAGGCACCTGTCGAAGCATATATTAGTATTACGTTGTGTCCTGAGCTCTTCTGGGTCCTTACCATCCCATATGACATTGCGCCTAAGCTGATCCTAACTGACCCAGGGTGGTCTCCAGAACATACCGCATTATCCATATCGCAGAAGGTGAGTGAAGACTCTGAATGAAATTCCATTGACTGGGCGGAAGGAGACGTTAAGTAGTTTTGTACTGTCTACGAAGGATCCCTGCCCCGTGTTTGCCTTTGAAAACGCCCCTCGTTCAGCTAAGCCACATTGTCAATCGACTGCATGTGATAATGAGCTCAGGGGTTATTTGTTAACTAAAGTCCACCCTCATCAGGTCTGCTCTGTTCGTTACGACTCCGTTATTGTGGTTTGCCATTTTTGGAATTGTTCTAACGAGATACCGAATATCCTGGTATACGTCGAAGAGCTCGGTCAATCGGAGTAGTCGTGATAAGATAGCTATTGTGAATATTGGTTGGCGATAACGGTTTGTACTCCAGAGAACGTGGCTGGTTCTGGTACACGTCTATCATGCCATGCGCGGTTGAGGCTGACTCTCGTTGCCATCTGACGTCTCATTACTTCTTTCCTTATGGTATAATGTGGCTCATCTAATCCTCGGGACGCCCAGTCGACGAAACGCAATTCAGTAATTTAATAACTGCAAGTGCCTGACTTTGTATGCATTGGCTCTTTCTCTTGTTGCTTGTTAAGAACCGCCGCACACAGTGCATTGAGTACCTTCTGGAGTCGTGCCCTTCCCATTGCAGTTCTTACAATCCATGATTATAGATAACTAGTTCTCGTCCTTATTAGCATAATGATCCTCACTTAACAAGTTATATAGCATACCTGTTATATTGAAGGATGCGCAGCGTCTTCTCTTAATAGATAGCAATTGTGGAAAACGAAGAGTATGACACTGGACTGAGCTGGTGCCTCATTTCCCCGCCCGTTTGATGAATTCGTGTGGTCACATGCTATGTTTACAGTGGGTATGCACCAAACATATAGCTTAACTTTGCCACTTCAGCTAATATGAAGACACCCTACTATGATGCTTACCCGGGAGGCGTTGTAAGATGCTTCTTCTTGGTGTAAATAGCTTAAGTGGAACAAGTCTAAATTGATTTGTAACACTAGTGCCTTACTAAGGCTTTAATTTCCTACAAAAATAAGACGCTATTTAGGCTTAAGTTGTATTTTTTGTACCTTTTTTACAACATACTTCTCCAGTGATGCATTGATCTTTTTCACAATGGTTCTGTACCTTGGGAGTACATTGGCTAAACTATCGCAGCGGTTCACTTGTCTTACACCAAAACGGCCCCACCTATCTTCGCTCTATATGATATAAACTTACCCCTCCTTTCTTGTTTCTAATTTTTACTGTTTTAGTTTATGTTCAAATAACGGCAAATAAGTTTAATGAATTCATTAGGCGCTGACGAAATATGGACTGAGCTGCTCTAACGTGGCTATTTCTGGCGCGAGAATAAGAACGTCGGGTCGGAAGTCGACAGGATCTGGGATAAAGAAGACGTAAGGGACCAGAATGGCGAAGTTGTAACAACAATAAGCTTAGAGCATTTTTCGCGGTTTTTATCAACCGATCCGGTAAGGCAAATACCCCTACAAGTTATACCTGATTATTGTTAACTGTCTTATTGTGCATAGAGTTTTCAGACTATTAAGAATAATATAACCGATACGGGTTTCCGGCTTCCGTGGGGTACAACCGAGGCCTTTTATAAATGGGACAAATTAAACAGTCTATACAAAGATCGAGGTCTTATGCTGTATCTGTTAGGGTCTGGAACGGAATTTGTTTGCCGAGATGGGTCATATGTATTGAAACATAATGGGGCTAGAGTGAAAAACGGCACTCGAGAGATAACCGATGAGGCTCTGCAAGATTACGTAGAGGACAAAATTCTGCTACTACAAGGTGGTTTTGTCCTTGTACGAGTTCTCCTAGCTCACAAACCAACATAAGGTCGCTCTTTTATGCTAGGCATAGAATTTGATGGGGGTAAGCTGGTTGATAAAGCTCGCATAGTTAATTGAGGCTATTTATAGTGCAATTCCCATTTAGAATAAACAATTCCTATAAAGAGCAGTCTATAAAGTGAGAGGGCAGTGTAGTCGAATCATCGAAGGCGTTAGGGGGCAGTGCGGTTGACTCATCGAAGGCGTTAAGCGGCAGTGCGATCGACTTATCGACGGCGTTGTCCCATTGCCTAGCGTCTACTTGAGTAGATGGGCTGGTTTCTTTCCGTAAGATAGAGGCCTTATCACTGAAAAAGCTGTTGTCAAATTCTGTTGATGTTGCAGTCTTAAGTAACGACGCTTCTGGTAATACAGTTTCTAAGACCGCATTAGAAACCTGGTTACTAGTCGCTTTTGTGGAAGAGAGGTTGTTAAAGTCCGCAACGATCTGGCGTTGCTGAGAATGCTGATGCTTAGATGCGCTCTTGTGCGCCTCATGATGAATGTAAGACGATGCCTCTAAGAGCATGTGTAAGCGGTCAGAGCTCGTACCTGGTATTGCATTAGAATGCCTATCATCAGGCCTGTATTGTGACTCACCCGGCCTCGCTGGATTATCAGCTTCACTAGTCTCTTGACGAAATGATTCATTCTGCTGAGGCATAGCCAGTAAGGTGGGTGTAGGTGTTCTTATCGTGCCACCGCGCCGCCTATCGTTGGCCGTCCTTTCGGATTCTGCTTTTACCCAGCGCAGAAAGTTGGCAAACTGTGATTGATCAGCCAGAGGAGAGCCCTAGCATTGAAAGCTGTACATATATTCTATACCTTCCTCTGTTAGCTACTACAGCAGTGAAAGACGGAAAATAACTTGCCGTAAAGCTCCCTGGTATCTTCGCGGGTGTCTAAGCTGGGGAGGCAAGTTTTCTGCCTCTTCTCTGCTTGGTGGAGGGGAACGGAAGATGCCCTTTTTCTGCTAGTGCGCAATCTTAATTTTGGTGTCGCGGCCGCTTTATCCGGGGAAGGTGGCGGTGATAGTGGCAGCGGTAGATCCCGGGTAGCATGGCCGTTTGGAGTGGACCTCGAGGGGTTTGGCCTCAGAGTTGCTCCAACCTTATTAGGAGGAGGAGGGGTCGATGAGTTTGGCAGCGTCTCGGTAGAGTCGTTATTTTGCGACAATGGCAATAAAGTATCCGTTTCTAAAGACTTAGGTTCTGGGTCCTGCCTGCTACTTGGTGAAGAACATGTCAAAATCAAGTTGCCTTGACCCGGAGCTGATGAGGCGGTTGAGGGGAGGGATGATGATGCATCCATGGCTTCGGGTCGCGAGGCTGGTCGCGAGGCTGTAAAGTCGGCTGTCGCAGGTCGCGAGGCTGTAGAGTCGTTTGTCACAGGTTGCGAGGAGTCGGCTGTCGTAGGTCGTGAGGCTGTAAAGTCGGCTGTCGCAGGTCGCGAGGCTGTAGAGTCGTTTGTCACAGGTTGCGAGGCTGTAGAGTCGGCTGTCGCAGGTCGTGAGGCTGTAGAGTCGGCTGTCGCAGGTCGTGAGGCTGTAGAGTCGGCTGTCGCAGGTTGTGAGGCTGTAGAGTCGGCTGTCGCAGGTCGCGAGGCTGTAGAGTTGGCTGTCGCAGGTCGCGAGACTGTAGAGTCGTTTGTCACAGGTTGCGAGGCTGTAGAGTCGGCTGTCGCAGGTCGCGAGGCTGTAGAGTCGTTTGTCACAGGTTGCGAGGCTGTAGAGTTGGCTGTCGTAGGTCGCGAGGCTGTAGAGTCGGCTGTCGCAGGTCGCGAGGCTGTAGAGTCGTTTGTCACAGGTTGGGAGGCTGAGGATCTTGCGTGCCCGTGGCTCTCTGCCAAAGGTAAAATAGGTTGTGACGATGAAAGTCCAGCAGGCTGGACTAAAGTGATGTGTCCCCTCTCGTCCAATGCATACTCACGAGTTAGATCGGGCGCCTTGACCTGAAGTAATCTAACCTGGTGCTCGTAGGGCAGGCTTGATCTAAAGGGGTTAACTTCCCATACTCGTGTCGGAAAATCGATGTTCTTAATAATCGATTGGACGAATTCTTCCCCCACCTGCAAAAAGTTGAGATACTGCGGGTGGCTCTTGAGGTGACTCTGAAATCCAGGCCCTGCCTCTTCAAAATCCCGAATAACGATCTTTGTGCGCTGGGTGAACGGCAGGAAAGCAACAAGCCCTCCCAAGCTCTTGTCAAGTGAAGTAGTTCTGGAAAGTCTGTTGCGAAAGGAACCATAGGTGATAGTTGCACCAAGGTGTTTGTGAGCTCTTTTAACCAATTGGGTAGGTCGGCGCTGTAGATATTCTGGCTTCAACTGGTTAAGACGTTTGCCAGCCTCTATGAAGCCTATTAAGGAGAGTAACTGGAGAAACGTTAAACCATTGTCGAGTTCCAGCCCAAGCTTGTACCAATTTGTTGCAGCTGATAATGAGTCTAGCTCAAGAACGGTGAACTCCGTATTGAAGTAGGACCGTTCGGCCTTAGAGTTTCGGAAAGCGGATACGAGGAGTTGAAACCGATTAAGAGCTTGTACGTCGAACAGTGAATTGGCTAGCTCTGCTAGATTGGGGCTGCTTGAACGGTGCATATCGGTAGGGGCGGTAGAGGAAAGAATTGAGAAAGGCTTTGATCGGGAAAGGTTATCAAAGGGGATAGAGTAGTGATATTTGACTGTTTTAGCTCAAGATTACATAACAAGTCACCACACGGTGACTTGTTATGTAATCCTCAGCTGAAATATTATTACACGGAGCATATCCCTTGATCGGGTATCCCCCTTTCTAACATGTAGTGTGCAAGCGACTTACGGTGTCTAATAATCATTGAGAATCAGCAGGCACATGCGCCCCGTACGCGTGCACCTAAAAGGTTACATCCAACAACGATCAACAGGGATATCAAGCCACCCTGGGCTGCTTGTCACATCCCACATCATCTCTATGTGATAGTTGATATGGTGAATCTAGTTCGTAATAAGGGTAGAGCAACCGACCCGAGACTTGCGCCTAACGTCAGCGGGACTTTCAATAGTAACTACCCTTAACAGGGGCAAAATGAGAGAGTTATAAGACGAGGAATTTGTCTTAGTTACTATTTTATTTCCCACCAAATCATCATATAAACCAGCTTCGATGGCCGCAGTATTGTTTCGTTTAGACGGACACAATGAAGGGGCAGTACATTTTCAGCAACTAGCCACGGCTATGCAACTGTCAGGGTCGTGGAGGCAATAGAGCGATAGAGGCTATAAAGGCAATAGCATCATGTACAGTAGGGCCTAGTCGTGGCTCGCAGCGTCCCCGCTGCGAGGTCGCCGCGAGCTAGTCACGTGCACGCAGAGAGGGTATTTAGGCGAAGGTCGCACACATAGAATGTGGGAGGCTAGAGATTGAAACCCTTAAGCACGCATACCTACCTTCTAGCTATATAGCTGCTACCTTGATCATACCATCACTCTGTTACATCATATTCGGCCCAGAAGCCTTGACAGCAACCCGTGTTCGCACGAATCTCACCAGAATTAGGCTGATAGATGGTGGTGAACTGGTGTTACCTGCTAGCTGAACGTATGTTTGCGGCAAGGACGCCACGTCTTCGCAATGCAAGATCAAGGTATAAGAAGGGCCATGTCTTAACGCTCGATTTCTCACAGAGTGAAATAAGTGCGAGCTAATTATACTAATCTTGTGATTTCCATACGCTTTCCCCTGTACTTATAATACCTATTCTCAGAGGATGCCATCGATAATGAAGGACTCATAGCCTCGTCCTGCTCCTCCTCCTCCACTAGTAAGTGTAGACTTAAGGAAAGCTTGTATGTGTAGAGCTAATAGCGTGGCAGCCTTCAATTCCTGATGGATCGATGAACGAGGGTCTGGCGCCGAGGCCCGTTCTTGTGAAGGATGGCGGCAATCCGACTATAGTCGGAGGGACTGACTAGTGCTTGTATTCCCTTCTTTTCATCTCCACAAGGCAGCAGAATTTCCTGTTGGGGAACTGAGCTGTTGAAGGCCTGTACGCTTACCTCCGTTGTAGGGGCAGTGGGTGACTTTTTTGCCTGTATGTTTCCGGTACCTACTTCTTTATAGTACTCCAATGGTTTTAATGTAGGTGTCAATTATCCTCACGTTTTGTGTCACCGCAATTTGTTAAAAACCAAAATGGTCATAGATGCCACATGCGTGTTCGAGATGGTGGAGTAACAGGGGCGTGCAATCAGAGCCGGGGCCAAATATGGAGTGATTAAATGTCATTTGTTCATTTTATAACGAGATTTTGCGTGAGCTATACTTTTCGCAACGACAATACATGATTTCAAAAACAGCTATGAACCTGAATACCTAAGGCTATAGTAAGCTCTTAAAATGCACTGCTCAATGTTTCATCACAGTCTGATCGGCTGCGAAGGATCTCCTAGCTTTCCAAAAAATCCTCTGTACTGAAACGCTGTGTAAGAGGCGAAGAGGCAATAGTCAACAAAACATCAGTGTTTGCGTATAACGCCAGTTTGGAAAGACTAGGTGGCTTGGTGTAGGGAGTTCCCTAAGGCGTATCCCAGTTTGCTAACAAACTAACAATCTGAATATCCTGCTTGATTACAGCAGTTAGAATCGCCGTGCGTCTCTCTGGATTCTGTGCGTTAATGTTAGCACCTCGTGAAAGAAGGAGCTCTGCCATCGCACTTAAACCTCCGAAACATGCAGATATCAGGGGACTACTTCGAGCGGCCTTGTCTGGGATATGAGGATCAGGTTTAGCCCCAGCCTTAAGAACCAATTTAAGAACGTCCAGATTGTGGCAGTCGACTGCATGAAGTACTGTCGTCCGCCCAGAGATATTAACTGAGTTCACGTCGGATTAGTGCTGAATTAGGATACGCATAGCTTGAAGGTTTGCTGTAGCTGTTGCCTAGTCAAGCGCTGTGCGACCTTTGGCGTCTTTAAGCGTGACGCAACCAGGATTCTTGTTAAGCTCTTTCTTTAGGCTGGACAGATCGTTGGCAGAAACCATAGTGTGGACTGGAGAAAAAGCTTGCTCCTCGATCTAGGCTGCATCTCTTCCGCTGAGAATACGTTTCAGGGCATTCATCTGTTCCAAGCTACATCTGCGGCGCCAGCAGAAATCCCAAGTATGATCAAATGACCTAGGGGGTTAATTAGAGTTTTCCTTCACTTCACTGCTGAGTTGTACTTACTCATCGTCCACTTCAGCGCCTTGATCGAGGAGAAAATTCACGGTATCATACTGATGCATACCTCCATAGAGGGCCCACTAGAAGTTATGTTAGATTCTGTTGCACCCACAAGGGCATAATTGATCCCTACCGCACGATAGTCTCACTATTCAACTAGCTAAGACAGGAATCCACCCCGCGCAAGTTATTTTCCAAGACCTCCGTAGTTTCATAGTATATTTTATTATTATACTAGTACCCCACTAATAGTATAGGTACTTAGGTATTTAGACTATAGTCCGTACCCTCTTATAGGGTTAGATAACTTAATAGATATAATTATATTAAACCCTAGCTTCGCGGTCTAATATAGTAGTAATTATATAGTGTTTATAATAATTATACCTTTCTTCTAAATTAGTACTTTTCTCTTTAAATTAACTAATTATTTAATCTTTAAATAATTAGTATAAATATAGCAAAAGAGAGGCCTAATTTATTAATATTATAATTAGGTAACCCTAGTACACTAGGATTAATACCACTATCTATTAGTTTAATAATAATAATACTATAGGTATCCTTATAATATCTAAGGAGTCTTCTAAGAGTAATAAGCTAGCTATTAAGCTATAGAAGCCCTATTACTAGGACCTATAGTATAAGATAGTTAAGGTAAGAGCTATTAAAGATAGAATTTAGGTCTTTATTAATCCTAACTTAATTATATAGCTAGATTACCCTTCTAAGCCTCTAATCCTTATAGGAAATAGAACTCTAGTAAAGAGAAGGGTAGTAGAGGCTATATAGGGTTAATTATCTATAATAGACACTATAGGAGTTTAAATATACTTATAGAGCAGTAGAATAGTAGTTAGTAGTGTGTAGTAACCCTAGGAAAGCTTTTCTAAAGGTTATAATATACCTAAAGAGAGTTATTTTTAGTACCCTTAGTAACCTAATAATACTAAAGATAATATATAGTTTACAGTCCTTAGTGGTTATTATTAGGTATTTAATAGCTAATTCTAGAGCCTTATAAAGGCCCTATAAGAGTATTACACTTAGTTTATAGTAATACTTAGGCCTAAGTATAAGTAGATAACCTTAAGGTATATATTCCTTTATAATAAGATTAAGGAGCTTATAAGGAATATAATGCCTTTAAGTAAGACTATTAAGTATTATACTAAAGTTAATTTTAATAAAACTATTAAATAGAACCTTATAAAGGTAAATATTAATAAGTAGCTTATAGATACTTTAATTAGCTATAAGAGATGCTTCTAAGTAGACTACCCTATTACTAAAGGTAACTTACCTATAGAAATAATTAATAACGCTATTAGTGTCACGGTCTAGCCCAAAGGGCTAATCGCGGGTGCCTGCGCGACCGTGCGGGTAATGTGCCCGATCCCGTTGCGCTATACGATGACAACAAAAGAATACGCATTGTATAAGTCTCTGTGACTTATGTAATTGACACCTATATTACTAGGATCTAGGCTAAGCCTAGACCATCACATAGGCTCCTTCCCTATGTGACCTCTACCTTCTAATCTGACGTCTGTTGACATCACAACCGCTAGCTAGTAATACCGCGCATCCCCCAGGGACCAATCTATTCCCTGTAAGCCTAGGAAGAACCCTGTTATGGCCTCTGCACGCAGCCGGTTCGAACCTAAGACCTTAGGTGACTTATACAATTATCACGGTCTAGCCCAAAGGGCTAATCGCGGGTGCCTGCGCGACCGTGCGGGTGATGTGCCCGATCCCGTTGCGCCATACGATGACAACAAAAGAATACGCATTGTACAAGTCTCTGTGGCTTGTGCAATTGACACCTATATTACTAGGATCTAGGCAAAGCCTAGACCATTACAATTAGGGCATAATTCCCTACTATCTTAGCTTAAATTAGCTTATTAATTTATATAGTAGAGAGCAAGGGAAAGGTCCTAGATTTCTATAGTATTATAAGTAGAATTAGGTACCTAATTAAAGCCTAAGGGAGATATTAGGTAAAGGCTAATAATACCTTTAGAGCTAAGCTAACTCTTAATAGTAAAGTAAAGGATAAAGTAGAGAAGTTAGTAAAGAAAGACTATATTTACTATAAGAAGTATAAGGTAAAGAAGTTAAGAGACTTATAGAAGGTCTATAGGGCACTCTACCTAATAAAGGACTAGAAAGTTAATAAAGAGCTATTAAAGAAAGTAAAGGAAGTAATAAATTATTAGCCTAATAATATAAAGAAGGTATATAATATATAGTTAAAGGATAATAGTATAAAGGAACCTAAGGATAATAGTATAAAAGAACCTAAAGAAGTTAATATAGTGTTTTTAGCTATAGAAGAGTTAGAGTCTTTAGAGGCTTTTCTTACCTAGGGCAAATTATAAGTTATACTTAATAGCAGCACTTTAATCTATATCTTTAATAATAAATACTGGTTTATAGACCTTAATTATAGTTAATAACCTGGAATTTAAGCTAGTTATAGTGTTACTAAGGCTTATAGCGTTAGTATAGCTTAGATTATCTTAATAGATAGCTAGACCCTTACCTTATTAAAGGCCTAGTACTAACTATTATTCTTTATAAACCTTATATCTCTTTAGCTACTTATAAAGAAGGGAATAAGGTAGGATAACCTTACTAGAAGGGTTATAGACCTAGTAAGAGGTAATTAGGAGATATTTTAAACTTAGATTATTAGTATATAGCTATATATAGAGGGCTTAAGCCTATTAGATATTTTTGCTATAAAGGGAGATTTAAGAGACCTAAAGGCTATAATAATAATGCCTATAGACCTGTGGTATGCTAGATTAGTATATCTAGGTAAGGATATAATAGATTAAGTGCTTAAGAAGCTTTAAATCCCTTTAAAGGAAAGGAGCGTAGGGAAATATAAGGTTTATTAGATAGCTAAGGCGTAGAGGTAGATATCGCAAGCGTTATAGGTAGGGTTATTACCTTTAGGGCCGCTTTAGGTAGTCTCTTTTAACCTCTTTACTTAGTTATTAGGGTATAATAAAGACTAATATATTGCTCTTTTTACCTGTAGAGCTATAGGATTACGCTATATCTTCATAATCCTATTAAAAATAAATATTATACTTTACTTTAATTAGTTAGAAGCTATATACATAAGAGTGTATAGCATCCACATCGCGGTTATAATAACTAATAGTAAGACTACCTTTTAGACTAAAAAGCAAGAAGAAGAGGTTATAAATAGAGGTATTATTATTAGAAAGTCTAGCCTAGCTTACCTATATTAAAATAGGCACGCTAAACGGTCTAGGGGGGTGATAATAAGGGTTATAATAACTCTTATAATATAATTAGGCTTCCTAGAAGATCTCTAGCCTATAGCTACTAAAGCAGCTATTTATATCTTAAACTATACACCTTAAAAGCTACTTAACTAGTAATCCCCTTAATAAGCGTTAAATAGGTGGTTAAGAGAGAATAAGCTTTAATAGAGTTACTTACTAGAGAACCTAGAAGCCTCTATAACTTACCTATAAGCCTTTAGTTATAAAGTATTTATAATAACGTAAAGTAGGCTTTATAAGGTAGGTCTAAAGCTCGCATAGAGAGCTTATATTAGATACCTTGCTAGATATATCTCCTCTATATAATACCTAATTTAGATACTAATAATAAAGAGGAGCTACTAGTTCTTATTAAGTTATTGTTAAAATTATGCTATTTATAGCACTATTTTATAGGCCCACTAGTTGCCTAGTTGCGTTGTTGCAACGTTGGTTGCGAGGCGTTGCCTGCAGCGTTGTTGGCCGTGGCCAGCAGCTTTGGCTGTGACCTGCGTTCCTGCACACAACCAACCCACAGGCTTGTATAACTAAGCCGACTAGGCTACCCTATAGGGAAGCTAAAATCGACTGTAACTAGGGAACTAGTAGTTGTATAAAAGGCTGACTTATACTATTCGAATCCTTGATTTTTTCTGGATTTAATGATGTATTTTATTTATAGGGTTGCTTATTAGATTGCTTAGTTGGTGCACGTGGGTAGCTAGATTATATAGTCGTGAGTCGATTTTTTACTTTTCATATACAAATAAATTTTGCGGAAAATAAAAAATAGCTCCTAAGGCCCGGCTAGCGACCCCCTTCCGTCGATATGGTCGGTAGGTCTATGAGGGGACTTAGAAAATCCTCTTATTGCTTGTTAGATCGTTTATCTAGCTAAAATCAACTATATTTAACTATCAAAGCTCTATATCTTGAAGAATCGTCGTATTATAGTGAATCTAGAAGCCGCCGCGTTGGAATCTACTAGGGAGGTCTTCCTATCCCTCTAGTACAGATTCCCTTCCATTTTCAATAGTTATATTACCTTTAATAAGTTAATCTTCTATACTTAAGAAAGAGGCCTATTACTAAGTATAAAAGAGGTTAAAAAACACTTCCTTAAAGAGCTAGTTAATAATAATAAGGATAAAAGCTCTAATATAGGGCTTCTATAGATAGTATACCCTCTATTACTATAATAACCACTTAATTAGCCTTAATAGGATAAAACTCTTAATAGTTGTGATTAATTAGACTATAAAGAAAAAGAGAAAGAAAGTTAAGAAATAAATCTACTAACTCCTCTGAATTTACCTAAATAATTTCTAGGTTTAATAGATTATATACTATTAAGTATTAATAATTTGCTTAACCTACCTAATAGTAGTAATAGTTATAATATATTAATAAATCTATAAGATAGTAATAATCTTAAAGTATTTACTATAGCCTTTAATCTAGGACCTAAAAGCAAAGAAAAGCCTTATATATTAAGGCTTCCCCCTCCTCTAGCTTATTATAATAACTTAGCTAGTTATCTAAAGGAAAAGGAATTCTAAAAAGTATAAGATAAAGAATATAATAAGATTATTAATAGAAAGGTAGCTATAAAGGTATCTAGAGAAGAAGTTCCTTTATATATAAAGCCTCTAGGCCTTACTTAGGTCTTTACTTATAAATTAGATAAATAAGGCTACCTCCTATAATATAAAGCTTATCTCTATATTCTTAGGAATTATTAACTAAAGAGTTATCTATTAACTTAAGTAGTAACTCTAGCTACTAATATATTTAGACTATTTATAGCTATTATATACTACTTTAACCTAGAAGTATACTAGTATAACTTTATTATAGCTTTCCTAAATTTAGACCTTAATAAAGAGGTCTACTATAAGATACCTCTAGGCTATAAAGATAAATAAGCCTATCTAAAGCTTCTTAGAGCAGTCTATAGGCTATAGAGAGCGCCTCTTCTATAGATAAAAGAGCTAATTAGCTAGCTAATTAGTAAAGGCTTTATATAGATCTTTAAAGATATTTATATATTTATAAAGGATAGGTTAATTATCTTCTTCTATATAGATAACCTTATTACCTTATTTACTAAGGGGAAATTATATCTATATAGTAAATTTAGAGCAAGGCTCTTTATAAAGTATAATATTAAGGACCTTAGAGAGCTTTAATAGTTTCTAGGTATTAAAATTTATTGAAAATGGAAGGGAATCTGTACTAGAGGGATAGGAAGACCTCCCTAGTAGATTCAACGCGGCGGCTTCTAGATTCACTATAATACGACGATTCTTCAAGATATAGAGCGTTGATAGTTGAATATAGTAGATTTCTAGCTAGACAAACGATCTAACGAGCAATGAGAGGATTTTCTAAGTCCCCTTATAGACCTACTAACTATATCAACGGAAGGGGGTCGCTAGCCGGGCCTTAGGAGCTATTTTTTATTTTCCGCAAAATTTATTTATATGTGAAAAGTAAAAAATCGACTCACAACCATACAATCTAGCCACCTACGTGCACTAACTAAGCAATCTAATAAGCAACCCTATAAATAAAATATACCATAAAATCCGGAAAAAATCAAGGATTCGAACAGTATATATCAGCCTTTTATACGACTACTAGTTCCCTAGTTACAGTCGATTTTAGCTTCCCTATAGGGTAGCCTAGTTGGCTTAGTCATACAAGCCTGTGGGTTGGTTGTGTGCAGGAACGCAGGTCACAGCCAAAGCTGTTGATCAAGACCAACAACGCTGCAGGCAACGCCTTGCAACCAACGTTGCAACAACGCAACTAGGCAACTAGTGGGCCTATAAAATAGTGCTATAAATAGCATAATTTTAACAAAATTATTAGAGATTATACTAATAGGAAGGTATAGCTTAATTAGAAGTCCTATTAGAATAAAGCTACTACTAAATTTAATATAAAGATCCCTTAATAAAGGCCTATAGCCCTAATAACTACTACACTACTAGAACCCTTTAAGGGAGAGGTTAGCACTCAAGATTTTAAAAGATACTAATCTTTAATTAGAACCCTACTATATCTAATAATAGTCTTAAGACCTAATATTACTTTTATAGCTTTATAACTCTTATAATACCTATAAAACCTAGGGCTATAGTATATAGAAGTAGCTAAAAGAGCCCTTAAGTATAGGTATATATAGGCAGACCTAGTAATTAAATATAGTAGTAATAACCCTAAATTAGAGGTATATAGTAATGCCTTCTTTACTAATAATCCTATAATATAAAAAAGCTTATAAGGCTATATTATAAAGCTCTTTAGAGAACCTATACTCTTTAAGGTAGAAAGGTAAGCTACTATAATAATATTATTAACTAAAGTAAAGCTCCTAGCACTTTTATACTATAGTAAAGAGCTTATAGCCTTTAGATAATTATATTAAGAGATTAGGCTATACCTAGGTAATAATACACTTAAGATTAAATATAATAATATATAGATAATTTGCCTCCTTAAGGAAGAGTTTATTAAGCTTATTATAAAGCTTTAGTATATAGATATTTATTACTATTAGCTTTATTAAGAGGTTATAAAAGGAACCTTTAATATTACCTAGATTACTACTAAAGAGATAATTACTAATAGCCTTATAAAGCCTCTTATAAGGGATGCTTTTATAAGCTTCTATAAGGTATTAGGGCTTATATAACTACCCTCTAGTATACTTAGTAAAGAACCTAAAGAGTAAGTATTATATAATAACCTTAATTTAGATAAGATTATAACTAATTAACTATATTTCTATACTATAGAATTAATTTAAATATTAGAGTATTATTTTAACTAATTTTATTAATTTAGAATTATTATAGGGAACCTTAAATAAGGTCCCCTAGGGAGGTGTGTTATACCTATAAGGGTATAATTAATCCCTACTATATAATAGTCTTACTATTTAACTAGCTAAGATAGGAATCCACCCTGTGTAAGTTATTTTCCAAGACCTCTGTAGTTTTATAGTATGTTTTATTATTATACTAGTACCCCACTAATAGTATAGGTACTTAGGTATTTAGACCGTAGTCCGCACCCTCTTACAGGGTCGGACAACTCAATAGATGCGATCACATTGAACCCTAGCTTCGCGGTCCAACAGATTCATAGCGCCTAACTTTTATTTGGAGGATAAGGCTTACCCTAATGAGGCTAAAGTGCCGCGTGGTGCTGACGTCAAAAGGGCTTGCAGCTCCGTTCTGGAAGAGCAATTTCAGCCATTCAATATCGCCGTTTATCGCACAAGACACGGCGGCAGCCGTGTCTGCAATAATTCTTGGCCCAGTCGGTGTGGGTTGTAGTGTCCGTAAAGCGAATTCGAGCTCTATTCTGCCATGCCTATAAATGTCTTTACACCATTCTAGTGCTTTCAGAGCCGCTTCTGATAGCTCCCCTATACTATTCGTCTGAAGAATACCAATAAAGAGCTGCAAGATCCGATGCTCAATCTTTGTCGGGACAGCAGCCTCTGCGCTTAAAGCCTCCTTATCGCGGGTCTCAGACAATCTTTGCCTTTTTTTCGGACTTGTGTCTTGGATTGCTGAGCTGCTTAAGACCAGGTCAGAATCTCGATCACTTCGTAGGCTGCCTCTTTCTGAGTCTCCCTGCTCTTCTGGGACAAAGCTAGGATAGACAAGCATTCGGTTAGTCTGCGCTTGTGTTGTGAACAGCATTGACACGCCCCGAGGTGGGTCTGTGCTTGGTGACGAAATAAAGTGTGGAGAAATTTGTGGTGGAGCAGCATGAAAGGACAAGTGTTGGACCGCGAAGCTAGGGTTCAATGTGATCGCATCTATTGAGTTGTCCGACCCTATAAGAGGGTGCGAACTATAGTCTAAATACCTAAGTACCTCTACTATTAGTAGGGTACTTATATAGTGCTAAAACATACTATAAAGTTATAGAGGTTTTAGAAAATAACTAGCTAGGGGTGGACTCTTATCTTAGCTAGTTAAGTAGCAAGACTATTGTGCAGCTAGGATTAATTATGCCCTTATAGGTATAACACACCCCCCTAGGGGACCTTATTTAAGGTTCCCTATAATAATTCTAAATTAATAAAAATAGTTAAAATAATACTCTGATATTTAAATTAATTCTATAGTGTAGAAATATAGTTAATTAGTTATAATCTTATCTAAATTAAGGTTATTATATAATACTTACTCTTTAGGTTCTTTACTAAGTATACTAGAGGGTAGTTATATAAGCCCTAATACCTTATAGAAGCTTATAAAAGCATCCCCTATAAGAGGCTTTGTAAGGCTATTAGCGATTATCTCTCTAGTAGTAATCTAGGTAATATTAAAGGTTCCTTTTATAACCTCTTAATAAAGCTAGTAATAATAAATATCTATATACTAAAGCTTTATTATAAGCTTAATAAACTCTTCTTTAAGGAGGTAAATTATCTATATATTATTATATTTAATTTTAAGCGTGTTATTACCTAGGTATAGTCTAACCTCTTAATATAATTATCTAAAGGCTATAAGCTCTTTGCTATAATAAGAAAGTGCTAGGAGCTTTGCTTTAGTTAATAATATTATTATAGTGGCTTGCCTTCCTACCTTAAAGAGCATAGGCCCTCTAAAGAGCTTTATAACATAGCCTTATAAGCTCTTTTATATTATAGGATTATTAGTAAAGGAGGCGTTGCTATATGCCTCTAATTCAGGGTTATTGCTGCTATATTTAATTACTAGGTCTGCCTATATATACCTATACTTAAGGGCTCTTTTAGCTACTTCTATATACTATAGCCCTAGGTTTTATAGGTATTATAAGAGTTATAAAGCTATAAAAGTAATATTAGGTCTTAAGACTATTATTAGATATAGTAGGGTTCTAATTAAAGATTAGTATCTCTTAAGATCTTAAGCGCTAACCTCTCCCTTAAAGGGTTCTAGCAGTATAGCGGTTATTAGGGCTATAGGCCTTTATTAAGGGATCTTTATATTAAATTTAGTAGTAGCTTTATCCTAATAGGACTTCTAATTAAGCTATACCTTCCTATTAGCATAATCTCTAATGATTTTAATGCCTAGGAACTATTAAAGCTCTCTAAGGTCCTTAATATTATACTTTACAAAGAGCCTTACTCTAAATTTATTATATAGATATAATTTCCCCTTAGTAAATAAGGTAATAAGGTTATCTATATAGAAGAAGATAATTAATCTATCTTTAATAAACATATAAATATCTTTAAAGATCTATATAAAGCCTTTACTAATTAGCTAGCTAATTAGCTCTTTTATCTATAGAAGAGGCGCTCTCTATAGCCTATAGACTACTCTAAGAAGCTTTAGATAGGCTTATTTATCTTTATAGCCTAGAGGTATCTTATAGTAGACCTCTTTATTAAGGTCTAAATTTAGGAAAGCTATAATAAAGTTATACTAGTATGCTTCTAGGTTAAAGTAGTATATAATAGCTATAAATAGTCTAAATATGTTAGTAGCTAGAGTTACTGCTTAAGTTAATAGATAACTCTTTAGTTAATAATTCCTAAGAACATAGAGATAAGCTTTATATTATAGGAGGTAGCCTTACTTATCTAATTTATAAGCAAAGACCTAAGTAAGGCCTAGAGGCTTTATGTGTAAAGGAACTTCTTCTCTAGATACCTTTATAGCTACCTTTCTATTAATAATCTTATTATACTCTTTATTTTATACTTTATAGAATTCCTTTTCCTTTAGATAACTAGCTAAGTTATTATAATAAGCTAGAGAAGGGGGAAGCCTTAATATATAAGGCTTTTCTTTGCTTTTAGGTCCTAGATTAAAGGCTGCAGCGAATGCTTTAAGATTATTATAATCTTGTGGATTTATTAATATATTATAACCATTACTGCTATTAGGTAGGTTAAGCAAATTATTAATACTTAATAGCACGTGATCTATTAAACCTAGAAATTGTTTAGGTGAATTCAGAGGAGTTAGTAGATTTGTTTCTTAACTCTCTTTTTCCTTTTCCTTATAGTCTAATTAATCGTAACTATTAAGAGTTTTATCCTATTAAGGCTGATTAAGTGGTTATTATAGTAATAGAGGGTACGCTATCTATAGAAGCCCTATATTAGAGCTTTTATCCTTATTATTATTAACTAGCTCTTTAAGGAAGCGTTTTTTAACCTCTTTTACACTTAGTAATAGGCCTCTTTCTTAAGTATAGAAGATTAACTTATTAAAGGTAATATAACTTAATAAGAACTAGTAGCTCCTCTTTATTATTAGTACCTAAATCAGGTATTGCGTGGAGGAGATGTATCTAGTAAGGTATCTAATATAAGCTCTCTGTGTAAGCTTTAGACCTGCCTTATAAAGCCTACTTCGCGTTATTACAAATGCTTTATAACTAAAGGCTTATAGATAAGTTATAGAGGCTTCTAGATTCTCCGGTAAGTGACTTTATTAAAGCTTATTTTCTCTTAACCACCTATTTAATACTTGTTAAGGGGATTGCTAGTTAAGTAGCTTTTAAGGTATGCGGTTTAAGATATAAATAGCTACTTTAGTAGCTATAGGCTAGAGATCTTCTAGGAAGCCTAATTATATTATAAGAGTTATTATAACCCTTATTATCACCCCCCTAGACCGCTTAGCGTGCCTATTTTAATGTGGGTGAGCTAGGCTGGATTTTCTAATAATAATGCCTCTATTTATAACCTCTTCTTCTTACTTTTTAGTCTAGAAGGCAGTCTTACTATTAGTTATCACAACCGCAATGTGGATGCTATATACCTTTATATACATAGCTTCTAACTAATTAAAGTAGAGCGTAATATCCGTTTTTAATAGGATTGTAAAGATATAGCGTAATCCTATAGCTCTATAGGTAAAAAGAGCGATATATTAGTCTTTATTATACCCTAATAATTAAGTAAAGAGGTTAAAAGAGACCACCTAAAGCAGCCCTAAAGGTAATAACCCTGCCTATGACATTCGCGATATCTGCCTCTGCGCCTTAGCTATTTAATAGACCTTATATTTCCCTACGCTCCTTTCCTTTAAAGGGATTTAAAGCTTCTTAAGCACTTAATCTATCACATCCTTGCCTAGATACGCTAATCTAGTATGCTATAGGTCCGCAGGTGTTATTATCATGGCCTTTAGGTCTCTTAAGTCTCCCTTAATAGTAAAAATATCTAATAGGCTTAAGCCCTTTATACATAGCTATGTACTAATAATCTAAGTTTAAAATATCTCCTAATTACCTCTTACTAGGTCTATAACCCTTCTAGTAAGGTTATCCTACCTTATTCCCTTCTTTATAAGTAGCTAAAGAGATATAAGGTTTATAAAGAATAATAGTTAGTACTAGGCCTTTAATAAGGTAAGGGTCTAGCTATTTATTAAGATAATCTAAGCTATGCTAACGCTATAAGCCTTAGTAACACTATAACTAGCTTAAATTCCAGGTTATTAACTATAATTAAGGTCTATAAACTAGTGTTTATTATTAAAGATATAGATTAAAGTGCCGCTATTAAGTATAACTTACGATTTACCCTAGGCAAGGAAAGCCTCTAAAAACTCTAACTCTTCTATAGCTAAAAACGCTATATTAACTTCTTTAGGTTCCTTTACGCTATTATCCTTAGGTTCCTTTACGCTATTATCCTTTAACTATATATTATATACCTTCTTTATATTATTAGGCTAATAATTTATTACTTCCTTTACTTTCTTTAATAGCTCTTTATTAACTTTCTAGTCCTTTATTAAGTAGAGTACCCTATAGACCTTCTATAAGTCTCTTAACTTCTTTACCTTATACTTCTTATAGTAAATATAGTCTTTCTTTACTAACTTCTCTACTTTATTCTTTACTTTACTATTAAGAGTTAGCTTAGCCCTAAAGGTATTATTTAACTTTACCTAAGATCTCCCTTAGGCTTTAATTAGGTACCTAATTCTACTTATAATACTATAGAAATCTAGGACCTTTCCCTTGCTCTTTACTATATAAATTAATAAGCTAATTTAAGCTAAGATAGTAGGGAATTATACCCTAATAGCGTTATTAATTATTTCTATAGGTAAGTTACCTTTAGTAATAGGGCAGTCTACTTAGAAGTATCTCTTATAGCTAATTAAAGTATCTATAAGCCACTTATTAATATTTACCTTTATAAGGTTTTACTTAATAGTTTTATTAAAATTAACTTTAGTATAATACTTAATAGTTCTACTTAAAGGTATTATATTCCTTATAAGCTCCTTAATCTTATTATAAAGGGATATATACCTTAAGGTTATCTACTTATACTTAGGCCTAAGCATTACTATAAACTAAGTATAATACTCTTATAGGGCCTTTATAAGGCTCTAGAATTAGCTATTAAATACCTAATAATAACCACTAAGGACCGCAAACTATATACTATCTTTAGTATTATTAGGTTACTAAGGGTACTAAAAATAACTCTCTTTAGGTATATTATAACCTTTAGAAGAGCTTTCCTATAGTTACCACACGCTACTAATTATAGCTCTACTACTATATAAGCGTGTTTAAACTCCTATAGTATCTAATATAGATAATTAACCCTATATAGCCTCTACTACCCTTCTCTTTACTAGAGTCCTATTTCCTATAAGGATTAGAGGCTTAGGAGGGTAATCTAGCTATATAATTAAGTTAGGATTAATAAAGACCTAAATTCTATCTTTAACTACTCTTACCTTAACTATCTTATACTATAGGTCCTAGTAGTAGGGCTCCTATAGCTTAATAGCTAGCTTATTACTCTTAGAAGACTCCTTAGATATTATAAGGATACCTATAGTGTTATTATTATTAAACTAATAAATAGTAGTATTAATCCTAGTATACTAGGGTTACCTAATTATAATATTAATAAATTAGGCCTCTCTTTTACTATATTTATACTAATTATTTAAAGATTAAATAATTAGTTAATTTAAAGAGAAGAGTACTAATTTAGAAGAAAGGTATAATTATTATAAACACTACTTAATTACTACTATATTAGACTATAAAGCTAGGGTTTAATGTAATTATATCTATTAAGTTATCTAACCCTATAAGAGGGTGTAGACTATAGTCTAAATACCTAAGTACCTCTACTATTAGTAGGGTACTTATATAGTGCTAAAATATACTATAAAGTTACAGAGGTTTTGGAAAATAACTAGCTAGGGGTGGACTCTTGTCTCAGCTAGTTAAGTAGCGAGACTATCGTGCGGCCGGGATCAATTATGCCCTTGTGGGTGCAACAACAAGCTACAATCGGGTCCTAATGAACCAAAGTCGTGCGGGTTGTGGGAGGCATCCGAATGAGAAGAACGCTGATATTGCAAATCCGGGGGCCGAATCTCTTCGCACACCGCAGCTCTCATATCCCCAGTCAAATGAGTGCCTTCGCCTTTAATTGATGAGTTAACGTTCTCTGGATAACTTTAAAGTCGCCCTACTAAGTCAGATGTTGCGACTGGTCCACGATTAGGCAGAGTTCGGGGATTATGAGCCTGCTCCGGATATTCGTTACGAACTAAAAGTCTATAATTGTCGCGTTAAAACCCCTGAGGACACGAAAATGGTATCTTCGAGACTTTTCCGGCGTGAATTTTAGCTAGATCGCTGTATTCGATCGGATTCTGATTGTCCTTGCTCTTGCGGGTTCGACGGTCTTTGATTGCGATCCTTTGCGCGATGCATATGTTAAAGTACTCCACCGCCTCTTCCCAGTCCGCATGTTTTTTTGCAACGCAGCGCAATAAGTTATAATATTTTGTAGGTTTCAGAATGAAACGGTAGCGGTCTGCTTTCTCCTTTCCCTATAGCCTGCTAATAGTTTTGACAGCGACTAACCGTTCGTTCGTAACCATCCTTGGAGGCCGTCCTAAACTGGGTCCTATCGATATTAGAGAGATCCACAGGGCAGAGGTATTTCTGGATAACCAGATCGTACAATGCGCAGTTAAGCTCAGTCTCTAAGATTTCCTCAGAGAACTGATTGCCGAGCTTTTGACAGAAGTCAAGTCTCTCTCGTGGGGTACGGAGACTTTCCAGCTCCACAATTTGGTGTTGGATTTTCTCCCTGTGTGCTGGAGACAGGTGTTGCAAGGCGTCTTCGAGATTGAGTGTAGACGAAGTATAGGTGGCTACTTAACCCTTTCTTTTCGGAGCCATTTTTGTGCCAGGGCTAATGCTTAATGTCAAAAACTAGGAAGTGGGCTCATATATGTTGTTAGGTTTAAGTTCAACGATCCGGACATAAGAAAGGGGCTGTGACACTTCATACACATTCACCAACACACTCGACAAATTACCTTATCACGTAACCTTTGGAACTTGGGAGTTTACAGTGCAAAAGTACTTGCTAATGGATCTAAAAATGTTGCTTCAACACTAGTAAATGCCGGCAAATACCTGTAGATAAGTACCTTCTAACATGCCAAGAATAGTAACACAGACAGTACTTTGTTCATTAGGTGCAAAGGTATTTGCCGATAGGTTTGCTAACTGGAAATGCTCCTTTAACGTTAGTAAATATCGGCAAATACTTCTAGTGCAGATTAGACTAAGTATCTTTATGCACCTAAGGGAATACTGGTGGCGCATCTTATCCTTGCTGCATTGAAAAGGATGCTACTCCACTTGACATGCAACCCATCCATACTCTCGACTATGCACGCCGCTTCGCTAGGAATCACACTTGCGTTACGCGCTTGAGTTGAACAGCTGAGGATTACATAACAAGTCACCACATGGTGACTTGTTATGTAATCTTGAGCTACCCTCCCTAGCTTAGACGCCCGCGAAGATGCCAGCTATGTTGATTTGTGTACAATAACGATCACAACTAGACTAACGACAAGAGATACAACATGCGACATGGCCCTGATGTGTTTAACGCAAGGTGACTCGCAAGTCGTACGCGTACCGGTGGATTTTTGAAAGAAGAACCTGGTCCTGCCGGCCGAGCTTCTACGTGATAAGTGATCCGGGTTCAGATTCTTAACGTCTCGGTCCTTTCTCCATACTGCTGCTGTTTGCACTGAGCTTTGTGTCAATTTCAGGCTGTTTTAACGACGGTTTTCCTTCCATGAGCTAATATCTGCTGCTATATTGTAATGTAGAAGCAGGCATATAAACATCATGGTTTCCCGACTGATAAAACTGCTTCTCTTGCTCCCTCCTCTCAATCCCGACGTGTAAACCGCTACAATGACCTCCCCGCAGACCCTTTTAACCAACAGTGTCTTGCAGTCGTATTATACACGAGCGCACAACAACGACATTGAGTACACGAGTGCAGCATTTTGGCAGCTGTATCTGTCTACAAGATTCACACAGGACGATGGTTACGCTGTTGTCGCTAAACAGAGCCCTAACGAACGAGGGAGTACTTAGCGCCAAAACGATATTCATGTCACCTTCGTTGGCGACGGGACCTACCCAATGCTCACACTCCTTTTCGTCGAAGTTAAACGACATGGCACGGGGCATGAGAGGCAGCTTAACATTGTTAAAGAACAATTAAGAAGTGCCGCTGCTCTTTATTTCAAGGGACATCCTAACGTCTATTTCGTATACGGCATGACTGCATGGCGTACCCGGGCGCGCTTTTGGGCGGTCCACAAAGAGAACCATCACAGTTGTCCGCGTGTCCGCGCGCGTCTTGAGGGAATGTGGGGTGGTAGTGAAGGTGCACATCAGAATGCGTACTTCGATGCAGATTCACCTTACTGTGTTTACATCCACAACGCTATTTGTCAAATCAAAGGGGAGGCTGAATAGTAGTTTCATTGAGAGCATTGGGCTAGATATACAATTACATGTGCAACATAGATCAGATCTCCGTTGGGGCTTAAGTTGTGTGGAGCGGAACGCACTAAGTGTTCTTAGAAACAGAATGCGTCACGTGAGTATCAGGTGACCTGCAATCTAACGTGTACACTTGAAATATTTAAGCTCATGTTTTCGTAACGTCCCTTAACTTCACGATAATTCGTACGAGATGTATCCCTTTCATAAGCCTTCGAAGCCGCGCTGTACACTATGCCACTTTGAACTCAATCAAGGTTTAGATGTCACAATTAGTTCGTAAGACAAAACCCCTGGTACATGACCACAACTAACATTGTTATCTCCGTAGGCCATAGGCACGCGAGTCAAATCGCCACAGTGAATACCCACTATCCCACTTATGAGTATACCGCGTCTACCGATTACAAAACACTATCAGGCCATGCAACTCATGTGGAGTGCTTCCGAAGAAAAAGAGAGGATCTACTTGGCAAGTCTATGCCTATGCTTCCGTACAAGTTTAAGCCTACTCCGCGACAAGAGCAACGCCGCTTGGAATAGATTAAGTTGACTCACATAAACACTCTTGCTCTTGTATTCCATGGTGTTCTTCCACCTGAGGTCGCTGTCAGCATAGCTGAACATTCATGTCTAAAAGACTGGGCAGTCACCTTGTATGCTCAACACAAGAGACACCGTAGCGGCAGGTACACTATTTCACTATCCTAGGCTGTGTGGATTCGCAAGACTTACTTCGAAGGGAACAAGTACGTGGCTTGTTTGAGCAATAGTAACCAAGAGGGAGCACAACTTGTATTTTCGTCACGGGCAGCGGAAAAAATTAGCTATAGTTTGCTTATTACAGAAGACTATTAAGGCATTACAGATATTGTTTATGAAGGAGAGAGGCATCAAATACAGGAGGCATACGGTATCTGGTGGAAACGGATTCTAATCTCTAGGAATCTAAAACTTGTTGTCAAGTCAGATGTAAGTGCAATAGGGCTTTCTTCTAATAAGTACCTAACGAAACTTTGACAGGGCTTTAAGGTCTGCATGGTTCAGCCGTCTGATTGCTCAGGCAAGGAAATACTCTGGTCCTGTCCCCCACCACAAGAGGTTCGTCTCGAGCGTATGGGGTGTCGGGGCATCCCCCTGCCATAGCCTGAGGAAGTGAAGTTTCACTAACCAACGAGGATGGACTATTTTATCTGTAATCATCCAAAAACGTCCGGCTATCTGATTCGCTGGCATCGTGGTTTGCAGTCGATTTAGGCTTATTAGACAGAGAGTGGTTACCCAGCTTGTGCAGAACAAGAGTCCTGGCTCTACATGCCTGTTGCTAATGGAGAGTACATTTGTGACATTTGGACAAAGCCCGCGCAGTTGCAAATAGATTGAGGACTCCTTGTAAGGCCACTCTTCTTCAGTTACACCACACGCTAACTTGTTATAGATAAGAACAAATCGCGGTCGCGTCTTCCACGCAGGCAAGTATACTAAGCAACTATCTGCTTAACCATGGGTGCCACTTGCGCAGCTTGATCAGGCGCTGTCTCGGATTTTCTTTGAGACTTCCTCAAACGGAATCAACTTGCTCGGCTTTGAATCAGCGAGATCCTTATCTGCCCCGTTCTATTGGTCACCGACCTTCCCCCACAATCACATAATCACTCTAACGCATCCTTATTTTTTCACTTCTACGCGACTAGATGGTTTGCAAGAAGTTATACCTTGTAAGCTGGGCTCAGAACAGTCTATATCAGGGCTGATTCTTTGTTTTGAAGATAGACATCGGGACTGTGTTAGCCAAGTTCACCCAGATGCACTTAGCTCGCCGCAGAGCGTGGTTCATTCTAAGACCTGGTGGCTAGGCATTGACTTACTCCAGGGCCTGTACCCCAACGTCACTTCGCTAGTACTTCGATACCAGGATCTCGATACAGAGCACGCGATCGAGCTGCGCTGCTCCGGCAGACTGGAATGGTGGTGGTCTCTTCGCCAATGTTAACTACTGCATAACAGGTAATGGACACCCAGGACTTATCCCTTATAGAGGAATATCTAGCCTGTCTTATTAAGAGAAGTTTGACAACAGTGATGACTCTTTCGTCTAGAACAATAAACAGCAAACGTAAAGGATATTCAGATAAGTGAAGGCGCAGACGCAGTTGATGTTAATATCATCATACTTTTCTAACCCCTACAAATTATCCCTAGCTTGACAGCAAGATGCTATAAAAGGTGCGATAAAAGGATGTTCAGGAGGAACCTCTCCTTATAAAATCAACTAGGCATTAGTGAATTATACACACTTAGCATAAGTAAAGAAGGATCCTTAATATGACTCTTGCAGAAATGCAATAATGAGTTGTTGTATAGCCTTATCTAGAAAGAAATCGAAAGAAATTAGGTTACTGTCCTGTGCTTGCACTGTGGTAAAGAACTTCTAATAATGTCCCTTTCTTGCTTTATTCTCTGTGTTTAGCGTTAGATATAATCCTTATGGCTGCTCATCATTAGTGGTCGGCTTACCCTTTACGATGTGGAAGCAATAAGGCGAGTTATTTGAATCTAAGTCGTGTATAGTACATCCATGACCATACTCCCTACAAAAAAAAGATTAAAAAAAAAGAGATACCTATAGGATTATCGCGCTAAAAGTAGGTATAAGTATTAGCTGCTACTCACTTAGATCTAAGCCATCCTACTTGCTTCGCACCTTCTTCAACCATGTCTCGCGGACCATACGATGTTACTGGCATTCCTAAGCCTGCGAACCCTAAGCCTCGCCCTCCCAAAAAAATCAGTTAGTACATTAAGCGTTGTTATTCATGCGATGTGTCTTTCTAATGAACAGTAGTCTGATGATTTACAGCAGCACCATCCTACTTTAGTGTTCAGAGGAAAGATTTCTGGTTCTTCATATATGTTCACTTTACTTATGATCTTCTTACGTAAGGGTGATGGGAAAGACTTCAAGGTGTTTTTTCCTCGTTCTCTCTGTGTAGTGTTATTATTAGCCGATATATGGCTGAATGATGCAAGATTTACATAAGGTAGAAATTCCAGTCTTTTAAGAGCTTATAAACATATAACACTATTACTTTCTCTTAACGCCTAACACGATCTCTACCTTCTTCTTGTTGTCTTGCCATCCGAAAGTGTTTTACAGGCCTCTTCCATGTACTTCATCCATGGTCCCAGTCTGGCAGAGTGGCAGGCCTTAAGGTGTTGACGGAAATCTGATATCTAGTAGCGCTCGCTAGAGGTGCACATTCCGAGCCTATGGTTGCTCTGATGTTTAAGAAATTTGGACTTTTCCTTAAGATAAGCACCACAGTATCCACAAATAGTGCCTTTACCTTTTGCGTCTTGGGTCTGATACCCCATTGGCGATAATGTTTTACGAGATGCACAGCATGCCTAATGCAAATTAACGCAGGCAGCCGGAGGTCTTGCTAGCACTTGTTTGGGTTCGAGTCTTGAATTAAAATGTTTACTGTAAAGGGTAGACATCAAAACGTAAAAGAATCTTGTTGACTCTACTATCCTTGGATAGCCTTAAACATGGAATTAACATTCAATGACCATAACGACCTATGCTAAGATGTGAGATGCCCATTTGCGCTTAGATTAAGGTACCGTACAGCCAAGACCTTGATATTGCTATTACAATTATCTCAAATCGTAGCTTTCATGAATACTCTCCCATTTCTATCTGTATTACTCTTCAGATAGTGTTAATGATGGGCTGTGGCTCCATGGCAGGTCAGTTCAGGGTCTAAGCCAGAGGATTTTCTGCGGCATGATATGGAAAGCGACTCAAAAAGTTGTAATAACAGTGCCACGACACTAGCCCTGTACTGAGTAATCCGTGACATTATCAGCTCCAAAAAATTCGTCACGCGCATTCGAAGTGTGATGTGTGGCCTGATACTAGAATCCTCATGTCGATCAAACCATAGATGGTCCTGTTTTGATGTCAGCTTAGTGTCACGGTAAGACTTTCTTGACTTACGATATCCTGATTATAGCGAGACTAGATCCAAACATGAAGGTCCTTGCTGTAGAGTAGCATAGAACAGGCAGCACATTGAGCCGCACCCTGGTGTGGAGCCAAGGTAAAGCCTAACGACATAGCCAATGTGCAGATAGGTATTCCAGCTTTCAATTTGAGCGCCCATGGTGAAGCTGTAAGGTCGGTGTTGGTTATAACTGATTCCACAGCCATGATCGCATATTGAGCATGTATGAAGATAGGCAAAGCAAAGAGAAGATTAACATGGCCCTGTACAAGCTGCCAGATGCCAAAACCCAGTAGGGCTGAGTGCACTGCAAGGCATGAGCAGAAGATAGTTGGCTTTTGGTGAGGCGACGGCCAACCATACTGAATGGGATTGAATAGTGCCAGAATCTATTTAAGCAGTTAGAAAATTTAATGCGCATACAGAAGTCGGTCAATGTGTAGGCTTACTAGAAAGTACGACATAGAGACTACACTGCTTAATATCCAGCAATACAGCAAGACTTTGGCTTCACTTGGGTCGCCCTTCAGCGCAATGAAAACAGGCAGAAGTAATCCGATTAATGCGAAACCCGCAGTGGCTCCGGCTAAGTATAAGCTCTTGCGAGAAGTAGCTATACTCAAGCCTTTCGTTTGTGTCCAGCAGCTCACGGCTTGGGAGACGACGGCGATCGAAAATGCACATGACGCATCGGCCACCGCCGTTCGGTTAATAGCAGAGAAACCCATGACTGTATTAAGCGAATAAGAACGGAGAAGAATATCCAGAGAAAATGAATGAGGGCAGCGAATAATAAAGGAGAAGGATATGCAGGGACCGGGGCAGAAAAGTGCAGATTTAACGTGCAGCAGCTAACATACTTGTACTTTCTCGTGTAAACATAAGGTGATTTCTAAGTTCCCACCTGCTTTATTACAATGGTTCTGCGCAAAACCACCGTAACCACTATATCAACACCCCTTTTAAGATAACAATGCTGCGGTGATTGGGAATGCGAAACAGTGCAGTACCCAACTCTAGTTTCCGCTACACGTACCGGAAACTAAAATCGGGTATAGCTTTAAATTACTCGGGCAATTGCCTCTCTACCAATCTGCTCTAGCCTGGCAATCCATACCTTCCTCGCACGCCCGTTCGCTTACTGCAGTTCTGATACTAGCGAGCCGCGAGGCTTTGTTGGTAGTGCACGTCGCCTGAGAGTGAGTACAAATACAAGAACTCTTCGTGCCAATGAATCTTTTCGAGAAAGAATTGACTATATGACAATGCAGAAACACAAGGTCGAATGGTCTAAGTTCCGGGCTCAAGACGGTCGGGCTCTGGATATCGGAGGATCTCGACTTAAGTTAATCCTTGAGTCTTGAAAGGGAAGCAGCAAGGACGTCGACAAAAGGTTCATGTACTGCGATGAGAACATTGACGACACAGGACTCTGGCCTGCTGTCAGCGCCTTATCGAAGCAGACCAGCACAGAGCTATCTACCCTGAAGAATTGGCAACTAGATCCAGTTGGCACAAACAATATCATATTTGAATTGGGACCCGGGTAAGAGAACCGAACACAAATCAGAGATAAATACTTACCCATTGAATCTTTAGGGACTTCCAGAAGACAGAGGCTCTTCTCGAACGGTATTCGGAAACGCAGATTACTGCTTCCTTTCGATACATCGCGGTCGACATCAACATAGCTATGCTTCAACATGTTGCTACGCTGCGAAAGCGATTTCCCCGTATTGACTTTTACTGCCTTTGGGGAGACTTCGATCAGGCCCTTGAGTTCTTGGGAAAATGGGATTATGGTGAGGCTGTCATCCAGACATGGTCTTTCGGATCTACGCTATCGAATGAGGCGGAGGATGTTGTTGTCCAGAGGTTAAAGGACTGGACCCAATTTGGAGCCCTGATGATTGGCCAAGACATGCCACGCGAGCAAGAACAACTTAGGCAAACATACCAGACTGATGACTTCCTTAATTTTCTGGGAAACGGTATTGTCAAAGCGGGATATCTTATAAGAAAGAGGATAAACATAAACTATCCTTCAGCTTCAGGCCCCACAAGGTGGAAGTCTACCTTCTTCTGGACGGCCTTCTGGACGGCCATAAGATCAATGTCTTCACTGCCTACAAATATAGTGAAAGCGATATGTTACGCATGGGCTTTAAGGCAGGATGTGAGGTTGGAGGGAGCCAGAGTGAGTGAACGTCGTCCTCCACAGCAACAACAACAACAACTAACATATATAGCAATCTACCACTTCAAGAACGCTATCACCCTGCTATAAAGCCATCGTTGAATTGCATCAACACGGGAGAACATGCAGATAGATTATCAAGATACTATTAGCCACCCTTTCAAGTACTCATAACCTATCTATTCTACATATGATTATAATCGAGAATCGGTGAGGCAAGGGATTCACACAGTCATAACCGATGAAACTGGGACTAACAACAAATAGTTCCTTGGTACGAGACCCAGCTGTTTTACGTTCCTCACCATAGTTTGCCTTTATGATATATAAGAAACCCAGCTTGTCAACGTTGTCAATAAATCATGGTAGAGGTTATTGATGCTTTCTTTCTCTCCCCTACCTCTCACTCTCAGCGATCCTTTTTGCGCGTTTTGCCAAGGGGCTTTCATTCGATTACTGCAATGCTAAGATAAGATATACAGGCTAGAAAGAATATGGGAAGGCCCCAACTAACATAGTGTACGCTCTTCACGAAGCTAGTACGAGAGGGCTTTATAAAAGCGGCATTGAAAATATTGCTACAAAGCTTGACATAGGGGTTCTACACTAGTTAGTATGTTCTGAAATTGTTTACTTAAACTAAGTAAAAAAGTCAATGTTGGATGTTAAAAACCGTTGCACTTGAAAGTGTGATACAAAAATGTTGGATTTCGTAGCAATGTATTGCTTTACTATGGGCCAGGGTTGGATTATTCGCGATCTCTAAGTATTATATTTCAGCCTATTATCTACAAGCGGAATCTCGTGTATTATTATCATAGAAAATGACTATCTCTGATTCGGGGTTGATGCTCACTCTCAACTGACTAGTGGATTCCTTTCTTTACTGATAGCACTTTCCATTCGGCTTTGTGCACATAGATGCATGGTCCGCATAAGTCCGAAATTGTAGTGGTTGTATCCAATGTCTTCGTCGTTTCGTGTTTGAGTTGCTTTGCGTACCGCTTCGTACTGTCGGCAATAGGTTTTTCAGCGAGCCATTCCCGGCAAGGAAGAATAGGATCGCAAGCTTTCCACGTTTCGTTACATGGCTCGGTGTGCCAACAGTGGTTTCTGGTGCATGTGCACGCATGTGTTCGCTCAATAATGACGCACATAATCGAAGATTAGAAAATAAGAAGGACGGAAAAGTGCAGATGGTGAGCGAAGTGGGAAATTAGAAAAGATGCATCGCGGTATTTATGTTGCATCAGCCCCTGTTGCTAACAGTCTTTATCAGGGGTCCGCATTGTCTCACCTTTTGATTACACCTTGTTACCTTCTGTCTCATTTAGCTTAATGCTGTGACCTGATATAAATACTTACCCCGTTTCTGAAGTCACATAGGAGCGTACAGCAGCTATTTCGTTAACACCCTCTAATACATTCCATAGTAAAACTATAACAGTTTTCAATGCAACTAATAGCGAGAAGGCCAAAGTGATAACACAGCCTATGCGCTAGCATAGAGTCTCGTTATGTCCATTCTCGAGGAGTCCGGGCAGGCAACCGAAGGCTTGTGCCTGAAACAAGATTAGACATATTAGCGATTCTTTGCCAAAGCCATTCAGGGGAAGCCGCAGGCATATGTTGTGTTCATCTCAGCGTCTGAATCCATTATGAAGTACACGTGGTTGGCACGCACCCGGGTACACCATCTATCCGACGGGGATGGACTGGACTGAGTTGAATCGCCTTGAAAGGTCAGTAAGCAGAATCCCTGTCAGAATTATAGAGTTTATAACTGACAGGTAGTACAATGTTATTAAAGGAAAGCGGCAGAGACTTGCACTGCCTCAAAATAGTCTACATTACTTCTTATCCATAACATACAACTATGGGAGGAAACAGCACTCCGCCTGTTGAGATCAATTTGCGGACAAGAGCTCCGTTCTTACCAGTTAGTATTTTCTTACACTGAAAGAGCCCTTGAACTAATAGGTTTGGATAGCTTGATTTCCTTCGAATTGGGATCGTTGTCAAGGGGTTACATACCCGTTTTATTCCTGCACGCATCAACTTCCAACATGGAATTGTTATAGTTGCAGGCCCAACAAACCCTCGATCGAAGTCGGATGTCCAATTACTTCATGAAGCTCTTCCGGGAAGCCTCCAGAGTATGTCTGAAATCTGGAGCAACAGACGTGGAATTGTTTGGAAGAAAGGCGCACAGTCTATTGGGATTGTCCACGATGAGACACTTATACTGTCAAGGGGATATCGCAATGCGATGCTAGAAATCGAGTGGCAAGAAAAGCTTCGAGGCCTCGAAGCGCAAATCATTGAGCGCGCTACCATTCTCCTAGAGAGCTACCCGATTTCTGAAGGACATTGGACTGTTGTCTGTGAGCACTCTGGGCAACCTGTTGCACATTCAACATGGCTTCGATTCTACTTTGGTCTTGCTAGTTAGTTGCGTAAAATTGCATTTGCTTATGTCGAGAGGCTTGAGTGTGTACTGAGGATTCGAATTTCCATATGTATCTTCGGCTTCAAGCCCAAGATTGGGCAGGAATGGAATGAAAACAGTTCGAGTAGACAATTTTCAATATTTGAACTCTAGCAGTAATCGGCAGCAAGCAGCGGATAAAACTGGCTTCCTCTTCATTTTGATGTCAGAATCGAGATAAAATAAGGCATAGTTAACACACCTTATGTAGATGCAGTGTTTTGTTAAATCAGTTGAATATCATAATTACTCGTCACTCCATCTTGTCAGAGCTAATCAAATTCCTTAAAGTACTTCAACACTGATAAAGAACGGACAAAGTTTAATTGGCTTGTAGCTTTTGATTTCTGAAGCGTATCGAATTGACCCTAAGGTAGGGTTCTCCAGGATGTTGCTGCTCTACATCCATTCTGTTACGTACCCTGCCCACGGCATACTGACCAGACCGTTCGTGATACATTAACATCATTTCATTGTCAAACAACCAGCTCGTTTATCCCCAAGGCTAATTAGAAGCTGTATTTTGCACAATGCTAACATTTTTGATTCTGTATCATTAGAGGTGTGGCAAAGGATAAAGGTTGTGAGGGCTAGGAGCCTTTGGGGATGGCTTACATGTTAGCTCGAGATTACATAACAAGTCACTGGCCGGTGACTTGTTATGTAATCCTCAGCTGAAACATATGATACAGTTGTCATTCAATGATGGTAGGTATCGCCTGCAAACGTGTTGGCCCGATTCTTCCCAGCATAGGTAGGGAACGAAGCCGAGCTGGCCAAACTAGGAAATTTGCAAGATGTTTCACGCTTTGTGCTTAACTAATAAGGCACAAGTAGCTTGTGGGACGCAGATAACCATGCATTTAGGGGGAAGGGTGGAAAAAGGGGAGGAAAGAGGTAATTAGGGGGTAGTGCTGAAAAAAAAAAAACATACATTACCTTCTACGCGCCTGATAAATAACAAACCACAACTCGCTCAACTCTTTTATAATTGTTGATTCCCAACTACAGACGATATTGTCAACGTCAAACGGATAAAGGCAGCATGGGAGATACGGGCAGGACACAGCCAAGCACCAGCCAATGCATACCACTGCCAGCAGCAATACTACCTCCGAGCACCATACATACGATGGCACCACTTAATCGCCCCAATATCCTGAAAAACGCGAAACTTCGCCACAAACTCAACTTCAACCCCCGAACAAAATTTACAAAGCCTGATGGCGAAATGGGACGTAAAAAGTTCGAGCAGGCAAACCTGTTCTGGCGTGCACTATGGATCGACCTGAGTATGTTCCTCTTTGATCGTCCACGCTTCGATTCAAAGTATAAAGACAGCAAGGAATGGACCTTGCCAACGCTGCTTCAAGTCGTCAAAGATATCATACAGACATTAGTACCCTCAAAGGATCGTACTATGATCCATGAGAGCTTCGACGTAGATTTGTTTATGCAACAATTCAACCGCTGATCTAGAGAGACTCGCTTTATGGCTGAGAGATGTTCTTGCATTGCCTACCAAAACACAACGACAGCATCAATCGGGTATACTGGGCATTAAGCAATAGCAAAGACAATCGCTGCATCGTCCGACGACAGTAGGACTAACAACCTCCGACCAAAGCGCCACGACTTGCACCGGGCATTATTCGGTATCCTGCAGAATCGGACTTGCCCAACAGACAGCCAGACTGACAGCTGGCAAAATCTTGCCCCAGCAATGACTTTGGAGGTCCTCCGTCGTGTTAACGTGCCGCATGACCACTTCCCTGAGATGGAGAAACGCTTAGTAGACAAGGTGATGAACGACGAAGAATACCAAGGCCTTGAACAATATATGCTGAGGCGATTAAGAAGTCGCCTTGGCGAGCGTGTGAAGCGTTATAAGGACCTGCCTGCTTATGAGACCGCAATTTCTGATCTTCATACAAACGCCTACGAAGCTGCTGGCGAGAGTGGCGTAGAAGATATTGCAACAAATCTTGCACACATTGGTATTTTGCACTGGCGCGTCTTTGCGAACATGATCTACCTCAATGATGGTCTATTAGCTAGAGAATCTTGACCTATGTGATGTGCTGGAATTGATATGATGTAACATTATCAAAAGCACAATCGCAGAGCTGATTAAACACAAATCAAGAGTTATTCTGTAGGAGAACGATATATATGTAAACTAGAAAATACCACTCCTGCAGACGCCTTAAGCATCACGATTTCGTTGACTTAAAGAGCGATGCCAATGTGAAAGCCGAGTGTTTCAAGGTGTCTGTCTTGAGCGCTAGTGAGTTATTAGCGAAATTGCAACACTTTCAGTATTGTGGCTTTTGCTATACCTTAGGACTCCTATCGCTCCTGGCTCCATCATGAAAGAGATGGGATGGTCGATTTCAAGCCCGGCCCAGCGCTTAGCAAGACAGCGTAAGATCAAGCCATGAGCAACCTATACATGTCAGCTTTTCGTAAAGATACCAAAGTCGGGTGATCATACAATTAAAATGTCTGAAGAGCAATTGCCATCCAAGTAAGACTTCTGTAATTCGCGGATTTGACCAATAAACCTGTCTAAGCGATTTTTCACTTCCAACATCGATCTAAAGGGACTCCTTAGAGCATGACAGTGGAGTGAAGGAAGGGAGACTTACTCGCCACCTACACAGCCATCGCTCCAGATACGCCATGGCCTGTCAGCATCGAGGCCATTTGCCGCCCTTGACCTTCTTATCTCATTCTCTGTCAGACCTTCATAGTCCCCGTAGTCCCACTCCGCTAAATCTTCAGTAGTAGTGGTATGTATCTTCCTCTGCTCAGCCTCTGGCAAGAGTATGTCAAGGGTGTGGCGTGCACGCTTCCGGGGACTGACAAAGATAGCACAAAGACGAGTTGGATCTATCATTTTAGCAGGACCAACCATCTTATCCGCTATTGCACTAAGTTTCGCAGCGCCCTCAGCAGTAAGATCGACGTCAGTCGTGCCGGTGAAGCGACCCTCTTTAGCCCATGTTGTTTCGCCTAGTCCTCGCACTCACATTAGACGTGGTTACTCGATCGCAAGCAAAAGCTTCATACCGTGTCTTACTATAAATACGCGGGGTATCGTAGTATTGTAGTCCGACATCGTTGCTGTTGTTGTGTAAGTACTAAGGGGATTTGGAGGACCCGAAGAGCGGATTGATACGTCAACGTCTAACCCCGCGTTGTATTACATAATATATAGCACATTTGCCTAGCTCAACACTTAACACGAGCACGTGCATTTTTCCTGATCCATAACTGACAGTAACAGGCCGGCCGAGGAACCCCGCAAATTTAGCAACAATGATGTGTCAGCAACGAAAGTTTCGACTTGTGAGGATTACCCACGCCATTCAACCCTCTGAAATAGTCGCCACGAAGCCATTTTCGTATAGCAGTACATCCTTCTTATCTGCGGTCATGGAGACACTGCGCTACCTTGAGAAGACGACAGAGGAGTTCTACCAGCTTTCTTTGGGTGTTCGACACCAATGTCACGTCTGGAAACCCTTTGTTGTGGATGGAGAGAAAAGGGCATATGAATGCGACGTTCCTCTAGAGCAACGTAAGAAGCTCATTCTTCAGCTCTTCGAAGAACATGTATGTGCGCTCGGAATCGACTATCCAGAATGAGGGCCTAATTATCTTCAAAGGGACGTGCAATCGCCAAATGGGCGCCCGGATTTGACTGGAGGAATTCTGTGATCCGGGGCCCGTTCAAGCTCGAGAAAGGCGACATGTGGTCAGAATGGGTTAAGATGTTAGTTTTGCCACTTCCGACCCTGTACGAGCAAGAACCCCAGGAAGGGGAACCCCAAGATAAGCATAGAAAAGAACCTCTAATTGTCTTGCGAAACATAAAGCAAGACAAGGATGGCAAGCTTACGTGGGGTGAGAGTCAAAGTCATATTGAATGGCGAGCGGGCTCGCCCATTCTCGTTCGTGGAGATGAGGTATTAGTGCTAAAGCGAGGCATTGTTATGTATGTGATAGTAGAGATTATCCAGAAATCGGCGATTCAGGGGGCGGCGAAAAGTTGACATAAAGCTCCATCTCTAGGTCCCCCAACTTGTCACCTTGTCCATCCCTAGATCTTACTGGATTGCACTCAATGTCTAGAGTGCGCCAACTCGACTCTCCTTCTGCCCCTCTTGACATTGGCTCTTCAGCGCCCTTGACCCCAGTAGGGTCAACATGATCAACCCCTGTTTGGTTAAAGCAGTCGCTGTTTGATTCTGACAGCGGCACAAACTGATATTGCCTGTCGTTCGTACAGCCTTGCAAAGCTGAAAGCCGCCTGGAATAATGTTGCGGTGTTGCTTGTCTTCTAGACGCCCTCTTCCGATGATTCTGTGTCGTGTCTAGATCCTGTGGTCAGCGAAGAATTGTAGATAGCAATTTCAACTAACTTTTTCGAAGGTTTTGGACTGCCTCAGGTATTGCGTAGGTAGGTAACGTGTCTGCTAACGCAGTTCTCGAGGCATAGACACTCTGAAACCGTTCAAAGTCCTCCTCCTCACACAAGATGCGGCTAGTTAAAGCCTTGCATATATCGGTGTAGCTGTGACTTTATTAGCACATTTCATGAAGGCGCACTCGGGTCTCACCTCCAACGATTGCCCATTCGAAGCTTAACGAGGAACGGGATCCAAAACGGCAGCGACGCTTGTATCTCTGCCGGGGGTTCGCAGAGTGGAATCTGCCTTGAGAAGTCCGCATTATCTGGACCTTTGGGGCAGAAGGTATAAAATGATAGACTTTCACCCCCTGGCTGACTCTTAGAATAATGTACCGTTTGGTTACCGTTCATTACTTACCAAGGAGGAATAGTTCGAATGCACGATGCCGTAGCCCACGGCAGTATTGTACCTCCATCTCTCGAAGAAGCCACTTAACAGATGCGCGATCTCGCGCCAAGGACGCTTCGATTTGTTTACCGTTGCGAGTAGTCTTGTAGCATCTTTGGGCTTCGTCTACTTCTCGCACAGGGTGACCAAAGTATAACGCGACGCAGCATGTCGCTACAAACACGAGAGACTGGTAGCAAGAGACGTTTCTTGCAAATTTCCCATCCGTAGGCATATAACTAGCGATGCGTCCGAATGCGCATAGAGTCTCTTGTAGGCTCTCAGTGCACAATACGTCTCTTGACAGATGTGACCGGTCGTGGCGTAGAGTGCTCGATTGAATGTTGTCAATTGCTGATAAGATTTCTTCTGACGTGGAAAGGGACGAGCTTTGCCTCTTTTCAGCCCACTGATCCTCTGAAGAAGGCAAGTTCGAAAAGAATGTTGCTGTGCGTCTTCTCCATGTTGGCTGATTAGACGGGCGTTTATTAGGTGGCGGCGTGTACTTAGACGATGGATTCCAGCGCACGAAGTTGACAGCGCGACCAGGTAAAGGAATCGGTGAGCTGTGGAAGTTTATTTTGGTAGATGTGATTCTTGGGACTTTTGATTTCAAACCTTCCAATGTTTCGATCCTATCGGATGTGCTCGGCTCAGAACAGAGAGAGCTAGAACTTTCACTGCGAGCTTTGCGTAAGCTTTGAAGCCATGACTCGAGAACCAGAGTGATATGATTCAAATGCTCGGGGTGATCTGATAGAATACAACGAATTAAGTGTTCAGCGTACTCAATTCTTTCGTTGGAGGAATCTTCGCTTTGTTGTTTAACTTTCTTACCCTCTTGTAAGAATTGTGAACAATGGCAAAGTGAGGAATCAAGGAGGGCAGGAGTGACGAGGACGGGCAGGCTATACCCGATTCTGGTTTCCGCTACACACCCTTGGGGATTACGTTATGCCTCACTAGTGTTAGCACGCAGAATGGGGTAAGCAAACAGCCCACCAACGGGTATCACCTGCGGCGCCTCCTATATTAGGTAATCCAGACAAGCCTCGAAAAACGCTCTGTGAAGCTTAAACTGCAAATAGCAGCCTAGAGAGCTTGATCAGTGCGCTACAAACCACGCAGAACACAGGCATGGCAGATACAATGCTATTCTGTCCATCCCCGCCCTCATATAGTGGTGTCTGGCTGTGCTTGAACCCTCCCTTGCACATAATGTCGAGGTCTTTAATGCGATTATGCAACGAGCTGGAACCTTTGGTGTCGATTTTATCACTTTGGCCTTGTGTTTTGACATGGAATGCATGGCGTACATGTCTCCTAAGCCATATGCGGTAACGCTGTATGTTATCTCCAGACCAATAGTACGGCCACCTTTCACACATATGACCAAACACTAAGTTAAGGGAACTAGAACCGGGCAAAGAAGCAACATGGCCCGGAGAGAACTTTACAAGAGGCAGTGGATACATGATCCTCAATGCTTCTGCAAGATCATCTGATATGCGCAAAGCTCTAGTGTGGAGGATATGCAAATCAATCAATGTGCAGCATTGCAAAGTCATGTCTTGGTTTCTACTCTTTACACACTACAATCCTTCCGCAGCCATCTCTGCCAACTTGCTTTCCCTTCGGGCCCTTCGCTAGTCTCTTCCATCTATTTGTGAGATATTCGTCCACGTTATCGTCCTCAATCTTTCGTTTTGCCGAGGGAGCTTTATCGCAAACTGCGCCAAAGAAGTTCTCATTGCCTCCGTGAGCAGTGCTTGCGTGATCGACCCAGGGACCTAGGCCAGAGATTTTGATATCTTTGCCTTCCTTTTTACACTCAGGGCACCCAAAGTTTGTCTGAAACCAATTCGTGTTGATATGATTTCGTTTGAAGTGCTCTTGAATGCCTTTTTGCGTGAACTTGACCCCACACAGCAAACAGCGGAAATCCCTCAACGAACTTGGTGTTGGCATGTCGATGATATCGTGAACTTGCGAGACGTGATAGCTCCAGTTGTTTTCTCCAGGCTGAACTGTACTGCGGCATTTGGGACAAGCGAATGCCTTATCGAACTTATGGAAATCCCAAGTATGTCTGTTCAAGGTTGCCTTAAGAGTAAAGACCTTGTTGCAGATCAAACAGCTTGGTTTTCGAGTTGCCTCCGGCTCCCTTGAACTTTGATCCCCTTGTAGATAGTCGAGAAGGTCGTACTCGGTCTTTATATTTCTCTTAGTTGCTTTGAAGGAGTTTGCGATGCGGCTCGTAAGATTAGAGAGTCTGGTGTGATACTTGCGACGATGATTAACCGGAGCAAGGTTGTAAAGGTGCTCCGTAGAACAACCAGTAGATCGCAGTCTGTTGACTTCTGCGAAATATTGAGCGCGTTTTTCCTCAAGAATCAGAGACTCTAAGGTGTTCACAATTTGCTGTATCCGTAATGATAAAGAATTTTCTCGCTCCTTATCACCCTTCGCCTTGCGCTGCACATTCTTGAGTTGGGTCAGATCGGGTCTTGAGTGGATTGAGTTAAGTTCCGCCTTGGTGAGGTATATCGGAGCACGAGTGTCTTGCGTAAGACTCGCGTTGCGATACATCTGAACTAGCTCGTTGATGTCTCCTGCGTTGGCACCATATGCAATCTGCGCAAGGTTCGCCCTTACTTGAACTGGGTTATAGGACTTTTCGTGGACCTTGGTTGTTTGTGATAAGATATAGTTCCGCACAGCTGGCGTGAGCGAACCTTTTAATTAAAGTTAGCATATATTTGCCTAAACATTTGTAAGACTTACTATCCAGTTTGCTTCCGGCTCCAACTCGCAAAGCGTATATTCGAGGGATTGTACGGAAGCCAGCGACGAGACAACCTCGATTCCAAATCTTTCTTAAATTCTGATAACGAATTGGAATGATAGGCTTATTAAGGATGTCTTTCTTCCATGCGATATTGATCCATTTCACGTCTTCTGGGGCTTTGACGTCAGGATCGATCAATGAGCTGATTGACTTGAAGCTAGCTTCAAAAGCATTATCATGGAAAGCTTGACATAGCAAATTGGATAAGAGACAGAGTGGCCGACATGGGATCAAGCTGAGACTGAAGGACATGCTATAACTGTAAGAAGCTGAGTGTTTCGAGTAAGGGTTGTGAACTTACACATTGCTTTGGTCGCGTCGAATTGCGTTTCTCTTCTGCTTGATTTGCTTGATAGTGAAATTCGCAGTAATCACGAACTTTGTCTCGTTCCTAGGATCTCGCACAAAGGCAAGCTCAACAGCGCTATACTTGAGGCCAACGATGCCTCCTATCCGCCAGCCTCCAATGCCAGCCATGACTACAGCTGAATGGAATGCTAGACGGTATGCAGGGCTGCATGGCACGTCTTGAGCTCTGCTCCAAACAGTATTGATCAGTTCGAGTATATCGTTTGTTGTAAACTCTTGCTTTACGAAAAGCTGGTCTCTTGACAAATGTATTTTGTTTGCGAGTATGCCAATCCACTGTAAACATCCGTTAGCGGAGTTCTGTGCTTTTGGGGGCTTTCCTGCTTACATTTGCTATATCGCAAGCATACCCATTCCGGCTTCCTTTCTGCGTGCGATCCATGGAAAGGGTCCACACAGAGGCATTATCACGGTCCTTCTCCCGCTTAGGACCCATGATTTTGTGGTTAGCAATACTAACTAATGTTGACCATACGTTCTGTACTGTTGTGGCCCTGTTGATTGTTCGGACTTCCTGCCAGAGGTCAGAGCCAAGGCAAGGTCTCATAACTGTTGACTTTTGAACATAGTGCTCAAGAAAAGACCTGAAGTGTTGCTGGCTATCCCTTTTCCCAAAAAGAAGGTCTAGCCAGAGCTCGGACGAGGATAATTTGTGGTCTTCGCAGTACCTGCTCCTTATCAGCGGGACAGAGATCCAATGTGAATGAGCAACAACATACCGCTCCCAGATTTCCCACAGGCGCTCATGGGCCTTCCTAACATTGACAGAGTTATGGCTGCCCTCTTCAAGACCTTCCTCTTCATAGTGCTTGATAAGGTCTGCCAAGGATGAGTCTTTAAAGGACTCTTTTATGTCCCTGCGTCCAGCACGGCTGTCGAGCAGCCAAGGTGGGGGTGTATCGCCATTAAAGAGGGAGGAAGCCATAGCGAGATCATCGTCGACCCTCGTGTAAATTGTGAGTAGTTGGGGAACACAGAGAGAAAGATTTGCTGCGGGGTGATAATGTGAGGTCCAAGAGCAAAAGAAGGATGGTCCAGAGCCAACAGCTTCCATGCGACATCCTTCGCTGTGCTGACAGCTGGGTGACTGTGCATGGAAAGGGAAGTCGTGTGTGTGTACATTTCTTTTGAGGGGGCAAGGTGGGCACTTAAATAGAGACAGGCGTCGAGAGAGTCGTGGGTTACTTTGTCGGTGCACTTAAAAAGAGACAGGCGTACGTTAAGAAAGTTGTAAGTAGCTTTGTTGGCGCTTAAAAATAAAGGTACTTGGAGGTGCGCATCGATCGGAGGATATATTCTGTATTGGGAACCGTTTAATGTGACCCACTACAGCGCCCGTAAACGGGCTCGTAAAGTGACACAATCTTCCGTAGTATAGTGGTCAGTATGCAAGCTTGTCACGCTTGAGACCCGGGTTCAATTCCCGGCGGGAGAGATAGACCATGACTGTGTCTTCTTTTTTTTTTTGTTGATTTCTTCAACTCCTAAATGAGTTGTATCTTTTTTTCGCCAATAAGAGTTGGCCCGCTTTCATTTGTCTCATCGACAAACTCTGTGGCTCTGCTGGGTCCTGCAGCTAGTAATCTCTATTAGCGCTTCCGCACGTGGCAATTGATTCAACAGGCAATTCGGGTCTCACAGTCTGAAGTCCCAACAAATGCACACACATCCTTTACAACAGAAGGGATGGTCGGTGCAGCACCTCACCTCGTTCAATTGTCATCCTTGCATTTGTTCTGCGCATATGAGTCAGCACTACTCCGTATGGAGTAACTATGCTGACTTGTCAGAATGGCACGAGTGAGCACACCATGAGGCGGAATTCCAGCAAGTTGGGTATAAAAGCACAGTATCTGCCGCATATAGCTTTTGTGTCGGCATCTCGAGACATTTCGTCTCAAACTATATAATAAACCATGATGCAATTGACTTCCATCTTCGCCTTTGTCGCCCTTGCTGGCTCGGGGCTGGCTACGCCAATCGAGGCCGATAGCTCTGTCGCGTACGTCGACCGCGAAAGTCGCCGCAACTCCAACTCCAACTCCTACTCCTACTGACGCATTTTTTTTTTTCAGTCCCAGGAGCTGTATCAATGGAAGCTTCTACGGCGACGATGCGTGCAGGCAGAACTGCCAGGGAGGATATTGCACGATCCACAAGGGCAGCGAGAATGCCAAGGACTACATTTGCATCTGCGAGAGTGGTTCCTCGAGGCCAGGGTAGGTTTCTACGATTATATACGACGAGTTGGAAGTCGGCATGGATGCATCACATCGAGGAGCTAACTCGTGTCTATTAGTTGCGGCGCGTCGTTCAAGGGAAAGCCTGCCTGCCAGGCCAATTGCGGAAGCGGTACTTGCACTCAGCTTCTCCTTCTTTACGATTGCAAGTGCCCCAGCGCGTGAGCCATGGGGGGGTTCAAAGTGCGCGTGAGCCATGGGGTGTTCAAAGTAGTAAGAAGAAACAATGATAAATAAATAAAAAACTCCCCCAACTTGCAACTCGTCTCGCCAAACAAGCAGACAAAAAAGGCATGAATCAACAATTTCACAGCACCCACGCCATCCCCACTCCGTGCCGCGGGCTCGCTCATGCACCAATCAACCCCCCCGGTCGGCCACAAATCATGCCAACTGCGTCTCCTATATAATCCGTACATGTACATGTATTCCGGCCCAACTTGTGGGGTTTCCCTGCCGAGCCGGCAAGTGGAGATTGACGATGAAGATAAGGTCAAAGCCCATCAACGACAAAACCTTCCCCTGTGGAAGCAAAATAGAAGCAAAATCCCTTGCCCCCTCCGTCCTCCGTCCTCCCTTCTTCATCCCGCAAAACCGAAGCGCCAACAACTCCCAAAATGGCCTCCAAGGGCGTCTTCTCCTTCGGCACCCACCTCTGGGACCCGTCTCACCGGTTCGAAACATCATGGCTTCTCCCGCCATGCATCCTATTTGCGTGTCGCGCCCTCATTGTACGTGAAAAATCTCTCTCCATCTTTCTCTCTCTCTGTCTGTCTCTCTGTCTGTCTGTCTGTCTGTCTGTCTGTCTGTCTGTCTGTCTGTCTGTCTGTCTGTCTGTCTGTCTGTCTGTCTGTCTCTTAAAAAAAAAAAAAAACTCACAAATCAGTCCCTCTACATATTCACAACCCTCTTCTTCATCATCGGCTACACGTGCGCAAACACCCCCCTCGGCGGCTGCGAAACCGTCCGCCGCTCCTTCTCCTACTTCACCGTCCTCACATACTGGGGCCTCGGCTTCTACTTCCTCGTCGCATCCGTCCACACCCTCTCGTACTCCCTCCGCGGACGGCCGCCCCTCCTCGACACGTTCCCCCGCCCGCTGCAGGCCCTGCACTCGCTCTTCTACACCACGGCCGTCACGCTGCCGTTCCTCGTGACAATCGTCTACTGGGGCGTGCTGTACGCGCCGCCCTGGTTCGACCTCGAGTTCGACGCCTGGCACAACGTTTCGCAGCACGCCTTGAACTCGGCCTTTGCGCTGTTCGAGGTGCTGCTCGCGAGGACGGAGCCCCCGCCGTGGGCTCATCTGCTGTGGCTCGTTGCCCTGTTGCTGGGGTACTTGGCCGTTGCGTACGTCACTGTCGCGACGCAGGGGTGGTACACGTATCGCTTCTTGGATCACGATGCTGTGGGCGGGAGGGGTTACGTGGCGGCGTATGTGTTTGGGATTGCGGCGGGCCTCGTCGTCGTCTTCTTGGTCGTCTCCGGCGTCATTCGGGTGAGGAGATGGCTTACCGAGGTCAAGATGGGCATGGACGGCAAGTTTGCGAGGCAGCCTGCGAGGAGGGATGTTGAGATGAACACTATTGGGAGCAAGGTCACACACTAGATATCCCTGTACATGATACATGACACACCTAGGACTCTTTTTTTTTTTTTTTTTTTAGGATGAGCATAGCGAGGGTGCGAATTCGGTTGTTGGACGCTTTGGATTTCGTCTTTGTAACATGTATACCACTTACTGCGTTGCATTGCGAGGAGCAAGTCTTGTATCTCTTTCGTCATCATCATTAGCATTTTATGGTCGCCCCTTTGCGCTTTTCTGATTCTCGAATCTCAAACATGATTTGAATGCCAACAAAGAGACATGAACATGCAACTATCAAGAAGATGAAGCCTATCGTCGTAGGTTAGCACCGTTGCTTCCAAACTAGCTCGATTACAACGAAAGAAAGGGGGGGGATGAAACTTGCCTGACCACTCATGCAAAATGCCTGCAACAATACTCTGTAGCCCATCTAATCCAACTGCAAACCCAACCAGGTTTGCCGCCATCATCATGAGAACGTTCGCAACGGCACCTACACAGCACAACATGCGGTACTCTGTGGGTCGGCTCTCCCATTGTCTCTTTGGGAACAGGTAGGCTGCGGTCCACTCGGGAACCATGAACAAGACAATCAACCACCCCCAGATCAGTAGTCGCAGCTGGATATCATGCCACAGGGCCACAAAGGTAAATACGGCCAGGTAGGTGAATGTCGACCTGGCTGCTGCCGCCCAACCGCGAAACGATGAACCACCCAGCGGGACAAATAGATAGCGGACGAGCCATCGGTTGTAGGAGCGATGCCATGCTCGCCAGAACAGTTGCGTGCTGTAGTTGTTGCTGACGCAGCGGACCATGTTCTCCGGCGGGTCAATCCCGTCAACGAGCGCCCAAAGGCGGAAGAGACGCCAGGGTAGCAGCAACTTCAGCCAGATGATGTGGAGGTTGAAGTAGGACAACAAGCTGAGTTGGGCAGCCGTGTAGTCTCCCCAGACCGGGCTGGCCTTGCTGATAGCACCAACATAGTCAAAGTGCAGGACAAGCTCCATGGCGAGCAAAACAAGCAGGAACCGAATGCCGTATCGAATCGTGCGCGGTTTCTCGATGCTAGCAGCTCTAAACTTTTGCTGTGAAATGTAGTCGTTGAACGTAAGGATCGGTCCGGTCAGATACAGTGGCGCATAGACGGCATAGGCGACCAAGTTTCGGAACGAGTACTCGGCTGGATCGGCGGATATCGTCACGCGATCGCGCTCAGACAGATTCGCCGCGTCCAGTTGTTTCTTCTTGTGTTCATTAGCGGGACGCCTCAAGGACAGGTGGTTCCGCCCACCGCTTACCTCCAACGAATCGGCGCTCTTCCTGTCAATACTCCAGTAGTAGTCCATATTGTAGCTGATCAATCGTAAGATGGTGATGTTGAAGAGCACCTCCCACCTCGAGTGGATGCCCCCGAAGCTGTCGAGCCAGGCGCCTGTTAGCATCAGCGGGGAGTCCGTCAGCTCTCCAGATGCCTTTGTCCTGACTGGCGGGGAGACGTGGCTCGCAATATTGCGCAGATGATATCCGTCGCACAATTCGTTGGCAAAAAGAGTCGAAATGTTGAAAACCCAGGTAGCAACGGGCACATACTTGCGCGGCAGCTGTCTCCCGATTTGGAAATTCATGTACAAGATCGTGAGAACTTTGAATGCCGAGATGCCGTGAAGGATAATCAGAAACAGCACTGCAAATACAAAATCGAAAGAGGCTCGCTGTTCTAATCGTGCAGAACCACTTTCCCCTCTCTTATCTGCAGGCTTGAATACCGCATTCCAGGCTCTTCGAAGCAGAGGGTGTAAAACCAGCAGGACAGCCATGTAGGGAAGGTTGCTTCGAAAGGTGTGATATTGCGCGTCGGAAACATCGATCTTGCGACCAGGAATCCAGCCTTCAGAGAGAAATCGCTCGTATTTAGGGTAACGCGGGTCGGAAGCTATGTGCCAGCGAATCTCGTCAGTTTGGTAACGCTTCATTCTCCAGCATAGTCATAGGCTCGTTCAACAGGTACTACATACGCCTCGAGACGCTGTATGCTGTCCAAAACATGCAAGGCACCGCCCACGCCACCACTAGCAAGTACATAATATACTCGGGCGTCTTCCACTTGGACAGCGGGGCCCGAGCCCGCGCCTTGTCGGCGGCTTCCTTGATGGCATCGGGGTTGTTTCGGGTGTCAATGACAGTTCGGTAGGGAGTGGAGGAAGAAGTCATGAAGCGGGTATCAAGAGTATCGAGGTCATAGACCTCGCGGAAGAAAGAGAGGACGCCCATGGTGGTCCAAGTCAGAGGTGAAATTCCTCCTCGCCGGAATGAGGGAGTGTCGAAATATGTGCGCAATGGAGTTCAGGTCATGTCGACTGAAGGTATCCGCGACTGGTGGAGAGGCCGTGATATTGGGATGTGAAGCGGTTGATGCGGTTAACTTGCAGTGTAGAGACGAGCGACGTAGGCGATGGAACTGGCTGCCCACGCATGATTGTGGATGACAGGTGGGGCCTAGGCACGTTGCCGACTAATAATAGGACGGGCTTTGAACCCCTGAATTTGCATCAGTTACCCTGCAACCGCAATCCGCAGAGTCGCATGGCGACACCATTAGATATGGCCACCCAAATCCGCAAAACTACGGGTATTCTTTCTGTACGGAGAACATGCTATATTCCGTACTCTCGTATGGACTAGATGCGAAAGCACCCGAAGCACCCAGAAAAGGAAATGGAAAAGAAAACAAGACGAATGAGAAAAAGTGGGCTGGCTTGTCTGCGCTGGGTGGGAGCGACAAAAAATACACGTCTCCAGGGCGTGATTCGAACACGCGACATTCTGATTGAGCTGTTCCGTTACAGTCAGACGCCATAAACCAACTAGACTACCCGGAGGACGCAACGAGGGGAAGGGCTCCTCGCCGGACGAGTTTGATTCGCCGTTGGAATCGCTGACCTGCAAGGTGTTAATTTGTTTTATAAAGGGCTGACGCCCAAGCACGCCATCTGCTCCCCTGATTGATGATACCCTGGAGTTCTTCCTTGAGCTTAATGATTGATGTCTGAGAGTTGGACGAATTCCAAGTTCAGAGAATATCATGTCAAAGAACGAATTTAAAGACGTTTATTTTCTAGAAAATCTTGTCTAGTAATTTCAGTGACAGCCCACAACCTGATCAATGCTTCTTGAGCAGACGCATGTTTTCAATTTCAATGGGTATTCATCACTCATAACCAGGCACATGTTCTATATGCTCGAACTCGCAGATTAAAATGATCTATGATTTAAGTGTTCAAGATCATCGTCAATGGGAATTAAATGTTGCTGAAATACATTTCATCGCTTCTGACTATTTTCAATCGGGGAGCCTAACGTGCTCACGACCGACTAGTAAATGCTCCTGTCCAACCCAAGAAAACCGAGGAAGAAGGAAACCAAAGTCCAAACTCCATCGCTGATAAAGAACAAAAGCTACAGGTCATGGTGTCATATCAAAAAAGTCCCCATTCCGATCCCTTTTCCAACCGAGATATACAAGTGCGCTGAGGTATTTTTTTTTGCAACATGTTTGCACATCTGTTGCGAAATGGAGGGTATATCGCTCAATAACTGAAATCAACATTCGCCATGGTTATAGTCTTATCATCGTTGGATGATCGATGTCCTGTCTGGGGCTCGTCGTCGTGATGTATAGTAATAGTGGACGAGCTGGAATCGCCAAGCGTCGTGTCTGCACTCGTCTGCGACACTGTAGTTTGAAGTTCATTTTCTGGAATGCCACTCGGTGACCAGCCTTGGTCCAAAATCTGCTGGAAGCTCCAGCTCGGTTGAAAGTCCTGGCTATTCCACGCATGGTTGACACGCTCGTACATCTCGTCAATCTGCTCGAGACTAATTTTGCTTGTCTCATACACCATGCACCACACGAAGAAAAAGGCAAGAATGCAAAAGGCTCCCCAGATGAAAAATATCTTCGGCCCAAAGCTTGCGGAACCGGGACCAGACTCGACCATGAATGGAGTGGCGTAGGCGATTCCAAAGTTGAGGATCCAGTTCGAGGCGGTGGAAAGGGACATGGACTTGGCTCGTACTTTGAGGGGGTATATCTCGGACGTGACGACCCAGACAACTGGACCCCAAGATGCGGCAAAGAAACAGATATTCAAGCTGCAAAAAACGACAAGAATAGTTTCTTTGACATTACGTAAATCATCACCAGCAACCGTGGTGAAGGAGGCCATCAGAAGCTGGCACGTGGCCATACCCAGAGCGCCGATCATGAGCAGTCTTCGACGTCCCCATGACTCGATAATGAGCAAACCGGGAACTGTGGAGACGACATTGATAACATTGATGATGGTCGACTTCGTGTACGGACTGTTGACACCAACACCGTTGAAGAAGGTAGTGCTGTAATACATGATGAAGTTGATCCCGGTCAGTTGTTGCAGCATCTGGAGACCACATCCAGTAAATATTCGACGGCCAAGGTGAGGAGATCCAAAGAAGACGTCCTTATACGATGACGGGCCCAAGGAGAGTTCGTACTGGTGGTTCGCGATGATTTCGTGCAGTTCTTCAATGAGGGCCGGATGGGTGATATCAAGGCGCCGTAATCGACTTAACGACAAACCAGCGGCGTCATTCTTACCCTTCTTGACAAGGAAACGAGGTGTTTCGGGAAGGACCAGAAGACCAGCGGTGAGAATGACGGCCGGAGCGATCTGCAGACCGAGCGGTACGCGGAATGCTGATGAGTTCTCAAGCTTTGACGTGATGATGTTTATGACGGAGGCAGACAATAAGCCGATGGTGATTGATAGTTGATAGGCACAAACCAGTGTTCCACGAATCCACTTGGGTGCCATTTCAGACTGATACAGTGGCACTAGCACCGAGATTGCCCCGACACCCACACCTGCTAATGCCCTGTTTGCCGGTTAGTACGGGTTCAAGAAGGTTCAAGAAGATACCAAATATTTAAAAGGAAAAAAATTAGACAACCACAACATTAAAACAAGAAAGTGGTTTCGTACCTGCCGATGAGAAGCAACGGAATGGCATTGGCGCATACTTGGCAGATAGCGCCGATGCAAAATACACCTACAGCGATGAGGAGCGTTATCCTCCGACCCAGCGTGTCTCCAGCTGGAGCGGAGAGGAGTGCCCCAACGGCTGTTCCGGCACTGAGTATTGCGACGATTAGGGACGCGTCTTTGGGGCAAATTTGTGTGGACGTTTCGTATGGTATTGTAGGGCGACAGTTGGCGCCGAACCGCGTCTTGAATTCCGGCATGGCAAGAATGCCGTTTATCGCACTATGGTTGAGGTCTCAAGTTAGCAAATCCACGATTCTTGTGAACAGTAACCATCGCGTTGATCGTCCTTCGCTGCGAGTAGCCCTGACCAAGCCAGGTAGACAGCGTAGCTGTTACATTGGGTTTTTTTTTGGGGTCATCCCATCATAACTCGCATGCAAAAATTGCGCCAAGAATTTCCGTGGCGTCACGTTTACAAACTCACTCCTCCACAGCATGAATTTCCAGTCCCATTCCCATTTCACCGTGGCTTATGATGACGCAAAAGCGAGTAAGTATTGCTTACCCAGTATCATAACCAAAAAGCAAGCCACCAGAAGCGACAAAGAGACCAACCATGATGGCCGGTGCTGACGAGCCAGCGACATTGTCGGGCTTATGCCAGCCCATGGCATTCGCCATGGTTGCGGATTGGACGTCGTCAATCCAGGGCTGTGTGTCTCACTGGGCGGAATCGTGGCTCGACGAAATGATCGAAGTGTGAAAAGCAGAACGCCGTCTGTGAATTTCGAATGATTGTTCCCAACTGAAAATCACTCTAGTCATGTAGGCAGGCGATAAAAGGGTGTCGAAAAAGCAGGCGTTGAACGATCGTCTGGTGATGTGAAGAGTCGTGGCGGGGCGCGGGATCGTCGGGTCACGGAGTCGCCGACCGTGTGTATCAAGGCAAGCAGTCGTGTGCGCCGTCGTCGAGCACGCGGTGTCGAAGAAAGCAAGCCCAAACCCAGAGCGAGCCAGAGCGAAAAATTCGCGATGATGCTGATGCTGAGGCGAGGTTGTCGTGGGTGGTTGCAGTCGCGACGGGTAGGTGAGAGATGAAGGAGGAATGGGCGGGTTCGTTCACGAACTGGTCCGGTAGGCAAAACCTGGGGCAAGAGGGCGGGTTGATGGGTGGGGGAGATTCCAAGTGATTGCTGACTGGCTGACTGGCTGACTGGCTGGCCGTCTGGGTGAGGGGAGAGAACTCTCTTGTGAGCTGGGGGGTCGAATGCCAGCCGAGAGAGGGGAGCGAATGGAAGGACGTGTGCAAGGGGAGGGAGCGGGGCGTGGCGGGGCGAGACTTGTGCGGGTCTGGACCGCACTCGAAGTAATATTTCATGTACTCCGTAATCCGTAGTAATAAATAAGTGCTCGCTCGTGCTAACGCTCACGCCACGCCGGTGGCCCCCAGCTGCCAGCAGCGCCTGTTAACCAGCTTGATGCACCGGCCAGCAGTGGCTTGGCTTGGTCGCCGTCTGGCAGGCAAATCGACGTCGCACCAACCCTCTGCGCACCCTGCCACTAGATTGGCTGGCTGCCGGCAAGGTGGATCTGCCACTCCCCCCTTCGCTTCGCACTAGCCTAGCCTGGCATGGGCCGTCTCATCAGACAAGGAATGATCCCACCAAACTTTTTCTCTCCACCACCTTCATTGACTTCAGGATCGCGAAGCTGGCCCTCTCGCACTGTCCTGTCGCGCTCTCTCACTTGTAATGGTCCTTTTACAATTCAAAGTTCTCATCCCACGTGAGTAGAATAATCACTTACGGGCCGCTGTCGTCACGATATACAACTCAACACCCTGCAGCGCTATATAATGATTCTCCGATTTTTCGGGCGAGCTTTGGACACAACTCGAAGTTGCACTCACATCTCAGCGTCTTCTGATCACATCCATCCGTAGTGCTGTGGGCCAGGCGGCTCATGTTGTCATTTGTTGGCATGGATTGAGCTTGGCTGACATTCGAACCTCCTCGACCGCATCTCGTTAGTCTGTGGAAGACGTCCTTCCTCTATTACAACACTGTGAATGAAAGCCTAGCTCATGGACAGATCCTGACCACCTTCGTCAGATCCAGCCGGCGCCCCCTTACCGATGCCCAGGATGTCTCGCTAGGCGGCTCCCTTTCTCTTCGGTTCGTCGCCTGTGTCGATGTGAGCTGCCGAGCGTCTCTGATCTGTCTTACCCAGGATTCAGTATCCCTTCAAGGTCATTCGGCAAAGGTCCGTGCTGTCCTGCGGATGGATGCCTGCCAACAACCTGTGACGATGAGTTTACAAAGAACCAAAGGTCTGTCTACGGAGTATCGGCTCAGTTTTTGATCCCTGCTCTTCACTTTCTCCAGTTGAAGTGGCGATGGCAGGGTGGCCCGAAAACAATCTCATGTCCCATCCCGTTCCCGACCACCAGGTGAGTCAAGTTGAAGGGAGACCGAGGGCCACGTCTCAAAAGTGAGTGGTCGGCGACGACACTGGGATACCTGGCGACACTAGATGAGAAACCAACTCGGTCGCCTATTTCACGACTTTTGATGTCGTCCCAAACACGGGCGAAGTGCCGTAGAAGGGCCTTTTCTCCCACGCAGCACGTAGTAGTGCAAAGCCAATCATCATTGCCAGTTTATTTTTTTCCTCTGGAGACCCAGCCAACTCGGGAGGTTGACCAAGTAATATGTAGAGTACGGAGTACGGGGTGCGGACTACAGAACACCTATGGAGGAATTGACTTACATGGGATGTGACAGCTTTCAGCAGGGTGCAGGTACGGCGCGCAAGACAAATAGGCATTCAAACACGGCCGCGGACAATGCGGCAAGAAAACCCTGTTTCTCGTCATTATCCACAACCCTTGCCTTTTTGCCTTGGCCAACAACTCCACGGCAGCAACGCCTCCATACTCCGTACTTCCTGTGATAATACCAGCATCTTATGACCACCATGCAGGCGGACCATGCACCATGTTGCCATGCCATTGACATGGAACGGTCTTCGCAGCGTGGGGGGCTGGGAGGCCGGTCATCGGTCATCTTACGACCTTGGTTGCCTGAACCTTATTCCTGAGCCTAGCTTCCAGACTGTTGTCGCCGCATTAAAACCAAAATCATCAATTATGAAGCCGAACAACGGCTTGAGGACCCCTGTAAGACCAATGGACCCCAGCAGGCGTGCAAGCCAATGTTGTCGCCTCAAAACTCACCTCAAAACTCACCTGTATTGAAAAGAATCGGCAGATACTCCGTGCAGGATACATACTCATGCATTCACGCGCAGACCCGGGGCGAATCACCTGCCGTTGAACAGAGTGCTATGTATTTACTCCGTACATGTCATGAGCAATTATGACCGATGGAAACGCGGCGCCTCTTGCCCGCCTGTTATGAAATGAAATTCGCGTTTACTTACCTGCAAGTTCAGACTCATTTGCCCTTGTCCGCCCAGAGCAATCGACTAGGTCACAGGGTCTCAAGCCCCCTAAACATCAGATCGGGTACCCGCCGCTATTTTCTCACCACTGCTCAGGATTGAAGCTAGACCTGGATACAGACATTGAAAGTCAATTCCGTGCAGGACCCGGCAAGAACGTGCATGAACCAACGGAACACGCTAATTTGGCCTTTCCGACAAATATTGCCCCTAGTGACCCTAACACAGCCAACCTTGCTCCGTAGTCCATCGCCAGGTTCTCCGGAACGACCGGGCTGGAAGAGTCGCCATGTCGGATCCTGGCCCTCTGGCTCTGGCTCGAGCTTTCCAGTCTCTCATGCTACATCTACGGGCCAGCCTCGAAACAGCCGCATCATCTCCCTCATCGAACTGCAGAAATGCACACGCAATTGTGCGCAGCGGATGAAGCTCTCCCACTCGTTCCCGGCCAGGCATTCCACGGGATTTGCTTCAATTTGACCAGTACCGGGTTCTGGAGAAACAGACCAAAATGAATAGCCAAAGGCCGTCTTCGTCTTGAACATGATGCATGGCCGCGAGGCCTCTACAACAGATCAGGAAAGGCCCGAGTTAGTAGGATGCCATGTCTTTTTCAACATAGGTGCTTTACTAGAACCCTTATTAGAAGAAGCAGAGGGGCGGACCATCAACATATTCATCCGGCACCACGTAAGGTCTCGAAACAAAGAAACATGCTACAGCTCCCAATGCCATTCGATCGATCCATGAGGCCACGCGATCATGGCGTCACAAAAACATTGTTGCGTGATCAACATCATCCGGATCGCTAGCGGGAAGGGCCTTCAGGATTCGTCCTCATGACGATAGCAACCAGGCAGCCTGTTGATACCAACGATGTGGCAAAAAAAAAAGCCCTCGTCATTAATAATCAAAAATGCACGAGAACTACAAAGGATGAATGTTCAAGGCGACGGCATATAGGTTTTCAAATACTCCCGTAGTCCCCCACGTTGTCCAACACAGAGGAGACGAGGCGGTTCGTGCCCCTTCCTCCCATGTCCCGTGCCTTCCGTGCACCGGGTCATGGAAAGGGGGTTCTTCGACGGATCCGTTGCCGTAGGTCCCGCAAAGCAGACCAACCAGAGGGCATCAAGTTCCGAAGGCCGCTTCCACGTTCAAGTATCCGGAGCTTTGCGAAAGCAGTGCAACAACCACAAGTTTTGTCTGCCAAACCACGAGACAACCCACCGTCAAGGTTTGTTAGCCACGAGGACGGACCACCCGCAATCCTGTTGATCATGTCACATAATGCTGCCAGCACTCAAATCACATCAGATTCAAAAGGAACGACTTTGTTCATATGTGTAGATTGATCAAGACATAAGCTATCAGTACAAACATACAAAGAAAAGAAAATCGCGCCAAAATATGTATCCAAATGCGCCTTCAGCGACCGTGCTGCCCAAAAAAAGCCGGGACCGATTGGGAATCATGCTCAGATAGAGCAACAAACTTCGCCTGTTGCCTACTCTCAATCTCTAGCTCTTCTTTCTTGCCCATCAAGCGACTATCCCACGAGCAGCTTCCCTGGCTGTGATTCATGATTCCATGCGCAGAATGTGAACCCGTTCTTTTTTTTTTGTCACAAAGGACAGAAGAAAATGTGTGGAGAAGTAGACACCGCCCCCCCCTTCAGACTCTGCTTTCACCATATATCGTCATAGTACACAAAAGCCTCATCAGGCTGGTTCGTCTCTCAAGATACCCAAACAAATTCATTCCACTTCATAGGAGAAACTCGTTCAGATCTCAAGAGTCACCTCCTGACCCTTGACGCGGCCAATGACCTGCTCAGGAGCGTACTTGGGGATAACTTCGTCGTCGTGCAACATCTCAAACTCCTCGGTGGCATCACGGCCCATGAAGTTCTTGATGGCCTGAGGACCGCCGGGGTGCTCGTCGAGCCAGTGGGTGAGGTCCATGACCACGCCCTTAACTACGACCCACAGGTCGTCCCCCTTGTTATGTTTAGCGACCTCCTCCATGGTGTACTCGGTGTCGGGGACCTTGAAGGCCTTGGGGTCGGGCTTGGAGGCCTTGGCGGCGGACTCACCGGCGGGAGCGGCGGCAGCAGGAGCAGCGCTGGCCTGTTGGGCAATGGCAGCAGCACCGGAGCCGGAGCCACCATTGGCCCACTCGACGGTCAGCTTGCCAGGAGCAGAGGGATCGAGGTGAAGAGAGATTTGGCCGAGACGCTGAGCGGCGGAGCCGGCAGAGCCGGCACCAGCTCCGGATAGAGCCTGCTGGAACAGGTAGTTGCTGGCTGTGTCACCAGCAACTCGGCCGTAGACGACACAGCCGAGCAAGGAGGAGCCGCCGAGACGGTTGGCACCGTGGACACCACCGGCCAGCTCACCACAGGCGAAGAGACCCTCGAAGGGCTTCTTGTCCTGGTTGAGGACCTGGGCCTTGTCATTAATCTCAATACCACCCATGGTGAAGTGCAGGACGGGCTCCATGAGGGAGACGTGGAAGTCGTCATTGATGTCGACGGGCATGTTGTGGAAGAACTTCTTGCCCCATGGGTCCTTCTGCTTGCCCTCAGCGATGGCGTTGTAGGTCTGGAAAGTCTTCTGGAGGTGGTCGGGGCTGCAGCCAATCTCCTTGGCCAGCTCCTTGCCCGTCATCTTGCGCATGAGGCCACGTCCAGAGTAGTGACGCGTGTGGAAGTCAAGGGTCTTGGAGGCCTTGGAGTTGAGGACGAGGCGGATGGGGAACTTGTTCTTGTCCTTCTCCTTCCACATCATGCCAGAGACGTAATCGCGGTGGCCGAGCTCATCGCAGAATCGGTCGCCATCGCCGTTGAGAAGGAGACCACCCTCACCACGGAGAGCCTCGGCGGCCAAAAACTTCCACTTGGAGCCGGGGTCCTTGGGGTCGACGAGACCGGTAGGGTGGACCTGGACCTTGTCCATGTCGATGCCGTTACCGCCAATGGCCATGACCATCTTCTGACCGTCACCGGTGGCGTGGGTGCCGTTGGTAGTAGCGAGGCCCATGGTGTCGGGACGATGCTTCTGGAGCAATGACGTCTCGCCAAAGTCGGCGGCGTAACCACCAGTGGCGAGAACGACAGGGCCTTCGGCAGAGGCAGACTTGCCGTCAACCTCGTAGGTGACACCAGTGACCTTGTTGTCTTGCTTGTTCAGCGAGGTAACGCGGGCCTTCTTGATGATCTGTACTCGGTGGGGCTCGTTCTCGGCGAGCTCCTCAATGCGCTGCATGAGGGCGTAGGTGATGGCCATACCAGGGAACTTGGCATCGTGACCACGGTGGGTTCGGGGGTGTGAGTGACCGCTGCAGGTTGTTATTAGTCTTGTTTCTTATTGAAGAGGAGGCGCCGCAGCGTCCAAAAATCCAGAGCGGGATGAAACTTACCCGAGACGGGAGACCAGAGTGAGGTCGAGGTCGAAGACGTCTTGCAACCACTCAACGGCGGCGGCGGACTTGTAGGTGAGGACCTTGATCAAGTCGGGACGAGCCTTGTCACGGGCTGACTTTAGGGTATCCTCGTAGAACTGCTTGACACTGTCGCCAATCTTGTGGTCCACCTGTGTTCTGGTCAAGGCACCGTTGATACCTGATGTGGCCTTGGTGGAGTTGCCCCCGAAGAAACCTGTGAAGCGCAAAGAAACCCATGTCAGCACTTGATAAAAACGCGGCTACGAACTCCAGTGCTGTTGTTGCTTGGACTTACCCTGCTTATCCAGGAGAACGACGTTGCCACCAGCGAGGTAGATGGTGTGAGCAGCACTCAGGCCAGACACTACATCCGAGAATATCTGATTAGTCTCGAGACCCAAAATGATGGAACGCGTGGCGAACGATTCTTCTTGACACAAGGCTTCCCCGAACACTGCAGCTGGTTCTCGCCAAAGTGGCCACCAGAAGTGCAGCTCAGTTCAAGCAAGCAAGCAGGCGCAAATCTTCCAACGGCGCCACGACTTTTTCAGACTCGTGAAAGCTGGGGGCGAGCCAAGAAACTTACAGCCACCACCGACAACGATGACACTGGGAGCCATTGTGAATGTGAATGAGAATGAGAATGTGTGAGATGTGGTGAAGCCGAGGAAAAGCGAGGTGATGCCGTTGTTTGCGCTCGTAGCAAGATGGAAGAGCTGGCAAAGATACACGGCGGGTATTGTGAGTAAAGAATAAGAAGAGGGGCAAGACAGAGATGATGGGAAAGAGGAGGGAAGAAGGGAAGAAGGGAAGAAGCGGCAGGAGAAAGATCTCGGCGACGGGAGTTTTAAGAAGTTCTGGGGCGTGCGCAGGAATTGGGTGGAATGGGTTAGTTTGCGCCGAGGACGGGGAGGCAAACAGCCCACTCCAGACAGCCCACTCCAGACAGCCCACTCCAGACAGCCGAGGTCGATGTTTGACAGTGCCAAGTGGGCAGGAGCGGTCTGTTGCGTCTGTTGCCCCAAAAGCACTGGTCATTGGGGTGTTCGCGGGGGGCGTGCAGCGGAGACTCTGGGGAGGCGCCGCAGCATTGGCCACCGTGGAAGCCCGGAGCCAGTGGCCTGTAGTTGCTTCGTAAAGCTGGAGACGACGCCCCACGGCAGGTGGCGAGTCTCCTGGTGGCCGGTTGGCGTCAACGGGACGGGTCAATCTGGCCACGAGGGATGGACAAATCTTGCTGACCATGGAAATCAAAAGAGAATGTGATTAGTAAGTAGACAGACAAATCGGCAGCAGACCGTGATGAACGAGCGTGGCAAACACGACAGCAACTTGTGGTCGTGCCTGCCTGGCCCTCTTCCCAGCCGGCATCTCCGACTCGTCGGCACGAGCAATTGGCTTTTCCTCCCAAAGCACGAATTGGACCGCTACATGTAATAATACCTCGACACCTTACCCAGCCGTGCTGGACGTTGGGAAGCATCCAAATTTGAAAACGACATTGCAATGGCCGCCGTGTCGCACCATCCGCTGCCGAGGACGCTACACTACGCCGGGCAATTCCTGTCCCTTTTTCTTTTGGAGCCGAGATTCACGCTTCAACGTTACGGTTTTCGCTCCCAGATTGCAGTCAACCGTCATCAATGGCAAGCCATTCACGCTCTTGCTGGTCCGGCCCTTTGCCGGGACGCCGCACGATGAGTCGCATATCAATCGATGACAGAAAAAGGACTCCAATTACGGCCACATGCTTGCTAATCTCTCTTTTCGCAAAGGCAACACCAAGTGGCGCGTGAAGAGAAAGGAGCTGACATGTGAAATCCAACGCTCCCGCAGATGCAGGGCGAGGTACCGAGCCTCTCGGCGCATTCTACATGGCACCACCAGGTACCCTCGGTTCGCCACCCAATAAGGTGCAAGCCCAGGTCATCCAGTGACCAAAAACGGTGCCGCCCTCATTGGCTCCCCCCCCCCCCATTCCTTCCACACACACACCCCCCCCACTCGTTGCGGCCGCGCCCCCCCGCCAAGGACGACCTCGTGAGCGATTCGCAGCCCACAATGCGTGCGTGCTACTACATGTATGTACATAGAGACTTTTATGTTTTACGCGTCGGCTTTCACATGTGAAGGGAAGAAAAGGGGCTCTTCACGCTCCTGGACAAGTCGACAGCGCACTGTTGTGAATCACAAGACGCTACGTACAACATGGATCGCATTTCCCCGCTGGAATTCGAGTTGGTGCAAAGTGGCGCCGGCGCAGTCTGGGGAAAAGCGAGAACAAGTTGGGGGTAAAACAAACCCGGCCGCGGATGGGACAATGCGGAGAGCAATCCCCCTTTTCGTTTCAAAGTCGGCTTTCTGCTGGTCTGACATTGTGGCTTCCACAACCCTGGCTCCGCCTCTCTTTACTGTGGAATTTTCAAAATACCCTTCCTCTCCCATCAAGAAAAAAAAAGAAACTCAAGCAGGGTAGCCACCGCCGCGAGCTTCCCAATCTGGCAGCCCTCTCGTGACCGTAGCTGAGCTTCCACTACTCCGTAAACCCATCCATCCCCCTTCCAAACCTCCCAATTTCCCTCTCCCCCTTCGGACCCCTTCGGACCCTCGCAACATACATTGTTCCTCCACTTCCGGGAGCACCCAGCAACATGATGCGCCCCTCCGACAAGCAGACCCTCCCCGTCCAACCCCCCGAACAAGAGACCTCCTCCTCCCAGCCTCCTCCGCCGCCGCCGAGCATCAAAACCCTGAACCCGTCCTCCCGTGCCGCACCACCACCACCCCCCGAAGCAGAAACATGTAGATACGCACCGCGGCCCCAACCCTCCATCTCCCTAGCCGACGCCATCGGTCCCCAGCGCTCCGTATCCTCCTTCTCCTCCCTCACGCGCCTCCACTCCCCAACAGCCACTCTCCTCTCCTCCCTCGCATCCAGCGAAACCACCGTCCTCGCGCCCCTCAACCGCGCCATCGACGACCTCCCCCGCAAGCCGTGGGAGTCGCCCGGCACCCAGGCCCAGGCCTCCGACTACGACGGACCGTCCGGCCGCGACCGCGCCGCCAGGAACCTCGCCCGGTTCGTCGAGGCCCACCTCGTGACGACCGCGCCCTGGGAGCAGGGGACAAGGGCGACGACCCTGGCCGGCAGGCAGATCTGGTGGGAGGAAAGGGCACGGGACGGCAAGAGGGTCGTGCTGCCGGATGAGGTCGAGGTGGAAAGGGTGGCAGGTCGGGTTGCGAACGGGGAGCTGGTAGGTTTTTTTTTTTTTTTTCCCGAATTTCAACTCTCATCCCCCCCCTTCTTTACTCCGCAGACGCGCGGATGCTGATTGAGATGTGATACTGATGACAAATAGTGGCTCGTGAAAGGGGTCTTGAATCACGAGTGATTTTTAGTTCGGGAGGGCTTCGACAGTTTTGTCATGGGTATCGCGATTGATGACCGGCGACAGCATCTCATTTTTGCCCAGTTCTATTCTAGCTTTGTATACTCCGTAACATCACAATCCGTTCGGAATCAGCCTCGTTTTGTCACTCACGCCCACACTCGATACACCCATCATGCATGCTAAGCTCCGTATGCAACTCATCATCTGAATACAGGTGAACCGTCCTTGACCCATCACATGCTCTTTGCCATCCCATCTCGCCACCAACACGAGTCCCAGCAGATCCCAGGCGCGAAGATGCCTTGCATAATAATGTGACTCATTTCCGCTTGCTGCCTTCCTTCTTCTTCTGCGCACCGCTCCCAAGTAGGAGATATGGTCGTGACATCATTTGAGACATCTGAAAATTGGAACAAGGAAGAAGAAGCCGCAGCAACAAGACATGACAATACAATAAAATAGAAGGGAGACGAAAAAGATTGAGACAAACGTCGACCCAAGCACATCCGGACAACATGAAAAATGAAGAAATCTGCCAGCTTCTTCAAACCATTCGTATTGAATGCTGTCACCATGTTCATCAAAGAAAAAGGGTATCAGTTGCTGCACACAGTTCGCCCCACCCCGCAAGACCCCAGCACAAAATCAACTCCCCTGCCAATGCATCGAACCCTCCTCTCTCAAGTGTTTTCGACTTTCAGTCTCTTTGCTTCGTTTGCTCCCCCGTGTGTGTCTTCGCCGTGGCGGATGCCTTCACAGTCGGGGCTCTTGCGTTTCGCCAACCCTGGGGGGCCAAAAGAACTGGGCCCAGGGCCGCTTGTCGCTGTTGTGCTAGCCGTCGTAGCCGCTGTAGACGTTGTGCTGCTATTGCTGTTGTTACCTGTCGTAGTGCTGGGATTGTTGCCTCCATTGCCGTGATTGTCGTCTCTCAAGAAGCTTGGCCCCGTCCCTACTACAGGGGTGGCAAAGTTCAGAGGACTGGGCAGCGTATTGCTGTCGTTCCCGCGAAAATGCCACTCTGGATAAAAGCTGCTAGGACTGGGCAGCAACTCGTTATGGAGGAATCTCGAGGGAAGGGCAGACACGGGCGTCTCGCCATTGACGGTTTGCTGCGGCGGGGGTCGAGCGAATGGATTCCGAGGCCCCGAAGCTCCAGCTGAGAGCAACGCAGATGCAGATGCCGATGGTGACGGCGGCGGAGGCGGCAGAACGACAGAGTTGTGTCTCGGGGCTTGGGTGGGAGTGATGGCGGAGCCATGTGGTGATTTGGACTCGGCACCAGCGCTCCCGGGCTCAGACGCGCCATCGGGAATTTGGACCGTGAGTCGGGGACCCCTCGGCCGAGACGCGGCACCAGGACCCCCGTTTTTGAGACTGTTCGACCTTGACGGGGGGGTGAATGGACTGTCCGCGCCGGATGATGAGACCGATGCGGCTCGAGCTTTTTCCAGGCTATTCGAAACGCTCGACCTTTTCAGTTGAGGTGACGCTGACGACCCTCCGCGAGCCGTGACATCAACAGACTGTGAGCGGTTGTGTCCCGCAGCAGCAGAGTCTGGTTTTGCTCCTTGTGACTCACTTGCAAATGAGGCTAGATGCTGTGATAAGATAGATCGGTTTTCTTCAATGGGAGTGAATATGCTATGAGATTTCTTCTGGGGCAATTTCTTTATGGCCATATCCGTGTTCAAAAGTGGCCGCTGTGGTCGGTCTGACGGTTCTACCTTGACATCAAAGGGAGGGGGCGGCTGCGGATCTTGAGGACGTCGCTCAGGATGCGGAGGGGGGGGAATGTGCTGTCCTGGATGAAGTGGAGGCATTTGGTGGTGACTGTTGGCTTGTGATGGTGGGGGTTCTGTTCGCATTATCGTGGGAATGCTCTGAGAAGGCGTTGGTTGTGGCGCATAACCTGGAGGAATTGAAGGTCGGCGATCATCCATGTACGGAGCTTGCTGTGGAGGTTGTTGTTGTTGGTGTTGTTGTTGTTGTTGTTCTTGTTGCTGCTGTTGTTGCTGCTGTTGTTGCTGCTGCTGTTGCTGCTGCTGCTGCTGTTGCTGTTGCTGTTGCTGTTGCTGTTGCTGTTGCTGTTGCTGTTGCTGTTGCTGTTGCTGTTGCTGTTGCTGTTGCTGTTGCTGTTGCTGTTGCTGTTGCTGTTGCTGTTGCTGTTGCTGTTGCTGTTGCTGTTGCTGTTGCTGTTGCTGTTGCTGTTGCTGGTGCGGAGGGGGCGGCGGTAGCGGCTGCTGCTGCTGCTGAGGAGGAGGGTACGATGAGTACTGCGAAGGTGGCTGTTGACCGGATACTCCGGGCTGAGCGGATGGTTGATAGATGGGAGGAGTCGGCATGTAGGAGATTCCAGGATGAGCAGCATGAGGTTGGGAAACCATACTTGGCCCCATTCTCCGCACATCATTTCTTGAACCAGGCCGCGATCCCATTGTTGGTTGTGGAGTGTTTCCTCGAGGCCCAGGATGGCCTGGATGAGCTGGATGAGCCGGATGTCCATGAAATGGGCCGCCATTGGGGATGGGCGGTGATGCCGAAGCAGTGTGGTGGCGGATCTGGGGAAATGGCGGTTGGGGATGGCCGTGGAACTGAGGAGGCATCATATGATGATGCCCGAGGCCGTCATGCCCTCTCGGGGGAGTACCGTCGCCATCATCGTCATCGTCGTCGTCGTTTCCACCGTTGAAATCACCCGGCCCTTTATGTTCGTTTGGACCGCCATGCTAGTATCGGAAGTTAGCGTGTTTCGCTTTGTTGATTCCACCCCCTCCCCCCCACACCCAAGAAGCCGTCCGATACACGCCGTGTTTGGGGAGCAAGTTGTTGCGCACTCACATATTGGTGTCTGCTAATCAGGTCGCGCATGTCGGTAGACGAATATTCGTAGAGTTTCTTGTTGTTTCCAAATATGAATACCGCGACATCGACGGAACAGAGGACAGAGAGTTCATGCGCCTTCTTGAACAGACCTCCTTTTCGTTTCAAAAACGTTCTGCAAAGCTCTGGTTAGTCATGCTGTCATTGCGCGCGCGAGCATTGTGCAGAAGAAGAGGGCGTACACTGATCGATTTCGATCATCTTTGATTGCCTTTATCTCAATCTTTCTTCGACCCATATCGACGTAGTGGCGCGCCTGAGCACGGCTTTGCTCGCGGGTGGTCGTCCGTGTGATGCTGCGCGCGAGCCGGGCAGAGGGGCAGCTCGAATGGCGCCGTGTCTGAGGCTTATCGTTGGCCACGACAAGCTTGACAATATTCTCGCAAGCCGAAAATTCAAAGATTTGAAGCTGCGCCGCGTTCAGACAGCTGTCGTGGTAGCGGACTGACGCTTGAGAGTGGTATGAAGGACGCGTGCGCAAGTCCGTACTGTCCTAGCTGTTGAGGGATGTTTTGTGGGGTTCGCCTTCGCTCGGTTCGTGAGGACAACGGAATCAGTCAAGATGCTACTTGCAAGCTGCATCCGAGAGATGAGAAGGGAAAGAAAGGAAAAGAAAGGTGGCGACGGTGAGACAGCCGGGAGAAGAAGGGCGGCGCCAAGAGAAGGGAACCGACAGAAAAAGGGGAATGTTCTGGCAGAAAGGAAGAATAAGTAGGACGTCTTGCAGGACAACTCGTATGGAAGCCAGGCTGCATTCGAAGCGCCATATACGATTGATAATGTACGTTTGTAGCGGCCGGCCAGCCTCGGGAAAAGGAAAAGCTGGCAACGGACGAAGCGAGATGGGACGACGGAGATCAACGCAATCTGCGTGCGCAGCGAGATGACAGCGAGATGACAGCAGACAGATTGGGGGTACCTAGTAGGCCACTATAGCGACACGGACGCGACCACAGCTTCGACTTATCGAGAGAAAGGCTTCAATCGGTTCAAGACAGACCCGGTGCCTGGCGCGGATGTCTGCTTGTACTCCGTAAGACTCCGTAAGACTCCGTAAGACTCCGTAGGTCGTTGGCAACAACGCAGGTAACGGTGCAGGATGGGGCTGGATCTGGCGTTGGAGGCTTCTAATAATAGACGTGATCATGGTCAGTCAGACCAGAGGGGGAAGAGGGGGGAGAGAGGGGAGGAAAAGGAAAAAGGCTGGTGAAAGGGAACGAAGGACGTGCGTGGGCGGCAGCAATGGCAGCCTGCGGCAGTGGAGAAGCCAACCAACCACAGGCAGGTGCCAGCGACTGGCCAAAGTGGAGGCGCACACGGAGTACGGATTACATAGCGGCGTGTACATACTCCGTACAGTGGGTGTACTCCGTATGCATATGTACGGACCAACTACCGTTGCTGGGACCTTGGGACGGGGCGATGACGGTGATCCTTGCAGCGCAACGCGCGAAAAGGTTCCAACAAGCCCTTATGAGAGGCACGATTTTTTATTATAAGCGATGGACAGCATCTCCCTCTGCAAACAATGCCATTGTTGTTACCGTTCCGTCTTCCTCTTTGCTGGCCCCCCCCCACCACTTGGCGCGCCCCCCGTTGCCCCCCTGTTGCTCTGCCCTGCTCTGCCCTGCTCTGCCCTGCTCTGCCCTGCTCCTTCCTCCCTGTCGGCTTCAATGGCAAGCTTTCAAGTCTCCATCACAAATGTCACAGTGAGACTTGGCAACAAAGGTGCGCGCTTGCCAGTACGTACGTACGTCCGGAGAGAATGAAACGGCGACTCTGTAAAAGCCAACTTGTCCGGTCATCGCAGGCCCCGAAAATCCAGTCGCCCAAGCTGACGACAAGTTTTCGCCTCGAATCCGAGAAAATTTTGGCGGTGATGATGGCTCGAAACCTTGAAATCTTGTATGTATGCGAGTGGCATCATCCCCACGTGGTTGCTATTTTTGCCGTGCCGCACGGCATCACACCACCCATCCACCCACCCAGCTCCTGGATACCCCGTGGGTTCGGGTTCAATTGGGAATTGCAGCTTTGGCAATTGAGTTCAGACCTTCAGCTGCCCAACAAGGAACAAGGCTGCGTGCCCGCCGTGTTCTCCCCATGTACCGAGTACGTACAAATCAATCTCCCCATGTACCGAGTTACGTACAAGTTCAAAAGGACGAACCGTTCTGCCAAGTGAAACCAACCCGTGGCTTGCCTCCTGCTGCGGCAAGAAGGCACCGGAACTGCCATTCCACCCGTTTTTTCGAAAAATCGCATTCAAGCCAGCGCCGCAGCATCCGGTCCAAGACGTGTGCTACTCTTATTCCCGCGCTAGGTTATATCCCGCGTCACACTAACTCCGTACGAGTCCATCACGTAATCCGCACGGCGGTTCTTCCATATATCGTAATTGCTCCCATTTTTTTTATCTAGTGATACCAATGTTTTTGTTGCCGCTCATCCAATGCATTCGCCGCAACCACCAAGTAAAATCAAGCTATGGAAAAATATAAAAAATGTCCCTTGATTATATTTTCTCTTGCATCATTCTACACGAGTGATCCCAAGTCGTCTTTCCGTCCATTCCATCCGCCTTTGATTGAACCCCCATCTGCCCAAAGAGCGTTCGAACCACGCCCCCTGATTAGCACCACTTCGGCAGGACGTAGCAGCGGGAGATGAAAGAACAAGGCGTGCATGAAAGAACCGACGACGTTTGAAGCGGGAGTGCGGGCTGCGCGGTGGGAGCGAAAAATTCGACAAAAAGTGGAAGCTTATATCGGGACCCGGCGTGAGCTTGCGGCGTGTTGAACCGGGTAGATGGGTGCGTCACCGGTAAAAGAAAAGCCGACGGGAAACATATCCATTCTACGTACGGTCTGGTCCTTGAGAGGAGTCTTCTGCGCTTGGCCACATAGATGGACCGACTGTACCCAACTCACGGCTTTTCGCTAAAGATCACGGTAAATCAAGTCAAGGGCAACATGTCTCTTAAAGTCCACAGCAATAGCTATGCTTTCCGAGAGGAATGAAACTCGACTTTAGCAAAGATGCAATGCACGTCCTTGCTATTTTTCCCCCCAAGTCGACTACCCAGCCGAGCAAACCGTCTCCCCTAAACGCCGTTGCGCCTCGCAACCTTGGTGTGAAATCACTATTCACCGCCGCCAATTTGGCCCCCTCCCGTTGATTAGACATGATGCGAGCGAGGTATTTGACCTCGCCAGCTCGTGGTGAGCGGGATATTAGAAAGAAATAAAAAATCATATGCTGGTTGGTGGTGCTGCTACAACTTTCCCATAGCATGCTGTACAAATCAATCGCGGTCCGTACCGCTATCGCCTTCATTTTTACGCGCTCGGCGATCCTGCAGTCGTCGTGGGCGCGTTGTAGTTACCAAATCCGCCGTGCTCTGCAGCGCCGTTGTCCATCTTCATCGTACCGTTAAGCAGAGGACACAACCTTGACAAGGGAGAAAATTGTTAGCAAAAGACTGGCCATGAAGCAGAAATTTGGAAATCAGCATCGTGAAGGTCCCTTGTGTCGAGCTGTGTCAAAAAGTGAGTAAAGGTCTGGTCCACCTTGTGGAAAGAGCAATCAAGGCGGCCTGAGACAAGGGTGTGTCAGAAAACCCAGTGACACTCATCACGCCGGGCAGCTGCCGTAATTGTACCTTGGGCGAGCTTTCGCCTTTTCCTCTCTCTTGCGCTGTTTCTCCTCCTCTAGTTCTAGGCGCCTGAGTCGCCTTGCTTCCCTTTCTTCGAGGGCTAGCCGTCTCTGCTCCTCAGCTTGACGACGCTTTTCGTCTCTAAGCGCATTCTGCTGTGCTCTCTTTTGCTCCCGGAGACGTTCGTCTTCCAGCCGCTTCAACTCCTTGAGCTGAGCTTCGTGCTTCTTCTTCTTCAGACGATCCTGCTCCGCTGCCTTTCGTTGTGTCTCCTTTTCGTCCTTCTTCGCCTGCCGGGCAGCAGCTCGCTGCCTGGTCACGAGCTGACGATCGGAATCCTGCATCTTTCGACGCAAAGCACTTTTTCTCCTTCTACTATTGCTCTTCTCACCAGGTTCGTCCATTGCAAAGAGAGACCAATCAAAGGGTATGAAAGGAGGTGGGGCAACAAAGGGTTCCATACTTCTTGTTCGTCTTGATGTGCCCGACTTGTCCACAATTGGCACACTTCCGAGTCGTTCCAGTAGGGATTTTGTCGACGGCGCCAGGAGATCCAGCGTCGCCCGTGCTGGCCTTGTGATGCAGCTCCTTCTGCTGTTCTCGGGCTTGTCGTCGTGCCTTATTTTTCTCAAGTCGCTCGAGCTCCTTCTTGATCCTAGCAGCCAGCATTGTTAGTATTGCATGGGCTGTGAGTTTACAAGGGCTCCGCGAGCTTCTTACCTAAGGTTTGTAAGACGATCGTGGTCGGCATTGCCCGTAGGCCGGGAGCTGTAGATGCTGTGGACAGATATACGTAAGCAGATGCTCTGAGCTCCAATCCAATGAAGTCGATGGAAGAACCCGGAGGCGGCGTCAGCTGTCCCCCAGTGAGTGCAATCATGTCACGCAGGCATGCCCACTTGTGCAGTGCCTGGACAGACCTTGGCAAACGCGCCCAAGCTCGTGGGGGTTTCGGTCGCCGTCTGTGACGGATGCTTTTGGCCACATACTCTTTGATCTCCAAGTCTGCTTCAGTCCGTCGCTTCATATACTGCGAAATGACAACCGGGTCATGTACGACTTCGATTCGTGACTGAGTTGTCCCGTCTGCTGCGCGAACTTCTCTAGTGATCCTTATGGCCTTTTTGAGATGGCGGCTGGACGATGTGAAACCACTAATTTGACTCGCGCCTTCATCGAATTGTGCTGGGGTTGCGGCTGAATGTACATTAAAACGATCGTCTTCATCCTCGTTGATAGCAACATCTCTGTCGTCGTGTTCCTGGCCATCGGATAGCGTGGCCTTTTGCTTGTCCCAGATCTCCTTGATGCCTTCTTCGTACATGGCCTGTTGCTTCTTGACGTTGTATGCGTGGCCGCCATTAGCGCGTTTCTCACGTTCCATGGCGTCTGCTGATGTGGCTAACGGGCCTTGCACGGCCTCGATGTATCCGCCCTTCATCGATGTCCTGATGAAACTGAAACCCAGTCCATGACCTGTTGGGTCGCCTTCGCCATGCAACTGAAGCATGGCTTTCTGAGCGCAGGCATCGATGAACGCCTTGGTCGTTTTCCAAGGCGCCATTTTGTCTGCAAGAGTCTCCTCTTGCTTATCTGCTGCCTTCTTGGCTGCCTTTGCGGCTTTGCTCCCACCTTCGTCGTCGTCGTCGTCTTCTTCGCCGTCTACCTCCACGACATCATCGTCAATGTTCGCATTTCTGGGGTCATATCCGGCGTCCTCAAGCTCCTTGATGCCGAGTTGCATGGCGTCGAGAAGACTGACTTCTTCGGGTTTGATCATGGCGCGGATGGCGTTCTCGTCTGGCAGAATCTCGCTGGGTTTCAACCGCCACATGCCCTTCTCGCCGCTGTCTCTATCGTACTGCAGGAACTCTTTCAGTTTCTGCCTGTTCTGCGTATCGGTCGACTCCGCAATATGTTTGGTGATATCTGACAGCTGGCAGTTGTCGGTCTTGCTATGTCTTATCATGCGGAAAGCCAACATCTTCATTCTGTTTTTGGACGCGTTCGTAACGCGTCTGCTGTGAGGACCTGGCACATCTACTGACGGAAATGTCTGACCAACTGCATGCAGGTGATCAATCTTGTGCAGATGCCATTTCGAGCCTTCCACACCGGTGGTGCTTCTGACGACTAAGAAGTCGGTCCCCCTTGGGGTATGTTTGAAGACGGGAGCGCGGTACATCTCGTTGTGCAGGGTCGGGACGGTTTCGCCAGCATCAACAGTGCCAAAAAGAGAGAAAGGCGACCGATCTTCCGGTAGCAACATTCGATATTCTCCTAGCTCCTGCTTGGGTAGCTGCTCATCCTCGTTGTTATCCTTGCGTCGATAGTAGTTGATCAGTTTGCTTCCCATACCGAAATTGTTGAGGACACGCGGCCGAGGTTCGCAATATTCGAAGAGGACAGCTGTAGAGTTGTCGCTGAGACTTAAATCCTTTGACAAACGATAGACTTCGTGCGATTTGCCCTTCATCAACTTTCGTTTGTGATGCTGAGGCTTGTCGAATTTGATAGCGTGCCCAACAAACTTCTTATAGCGGAAGCGCGGGCGGTGATACTCATCTGTAGTGCCGCCCAATTTGACTTTGTAGTATGGCCACGACAATTTGATGGCGGGCATGCTGTGTTCCACGGAAATATTGCCCAATGTTGCACGGACCTTGCTCTGATGGTTTTCCTTGAGCAGCTCATACGCTTCGTCGTTGGACATGTTGAAGCGTTGGGAGATATGTCGGCCCATATTTCCATTGGCCATTCGCTTCACCTTGGAGTCCAATCGCGGCCGTTTAGTGGGAAGATGCATGTCTGTCTCAAGAAGAAGATGAGGGTCATTCATGTCCAAGCGGACTCGCTTGGCGCCACGGCGCGTGGTTTCTTCGAAGTTGTCGAAAGTGGGAGCAGTATAGCGCGGTATATCGGGCAATCCGAAACGAATCGTCCTCTTTTTCTGTCGTCGTCGTTGATGGTCGTCTGTGGTGTTTATGAGGAACTCAGCATCCCATTCATCATCTTGTTCTTCGACACATTTTTTTCGTTTGAGTGTATCCTTCTCGGCCGCCAGCCGTTTCTGAAACTCGTCTTCAAAAGATACAATCTGCATGCCATAGTCCTCGCATGCGAGCTCAATATCTCTCAAAGTGAAACCCGTGATGGTCTCAGAGTCCGATTCCTGATCTAGATCGAACTGTAGAGTGTCTTCAGCCTGTTCGGTCTCTCCCTTTTCACATCGGACAAGGCTAGCAAAAGTCATGTCCGGAGCTCGTTGTTTTGCAGCCGAAGTAGCGTTACCCGGAATGCGAAACGTCTTTTCCTGGTCGGCAGACAACTCCAGAGTGAGTTTACTAGTAACGAGATGCTTGGGTCTTTTCACAGGCCTTTTCTCTTTCCATATTGCTTTTTTGGGTGGCAAGAGCTCACTCCAAGTCAACACGCGACCTTTTTTGAAGGCAGGCCATGTCGCTTTGAGCAAGTCTTCTACCGTCTCCGCGGGGGCTGGAATATCGGGGTCTTGGTTGGCGGCACCATTCATGTGAGAATCGAGGTTCAAATTCAAGGCAGAAAAGCTCAGGCTCGAGTCGACCGGGTGGGAATCGTCGCCGGCATCGGTATCATGAACGCGAGTATCTGGAGAAGGAGGCCCAAGAATGGGATCTGTTGGTGAGGACGGGCCTTCTCCAAACAGATCATCTGCATCATTGCTTGTTCCTCCATCGTCAGTAAGTCCTGGCAAGTCTAGAAAAGTGCTAGCGCTGGGTTCTTCCTCGGGTAGGTCGTCATCGCTGATGTCCTCGAAATCTTCGGCGTCATCGGCTTTGTTCGTCTGATCGAATGGGGTATCGTCCAGCTTAAGTCCGCCGCTTGCACCGTCTTGACTCTGTTCTAATAAGCGAGCGATTTCGCGATCATCCGCAGCATCTTGTGCCTTCCAGGCCGTCTCGTCCAAGGACGAGAACCCTTCATCTTCGGCCATGGTGTGTTGCAGTCGGGAGTTCACGCAAGCTCGTCTGGGCAGCTTCTACCCAAAGCGTCGCGCGATCGCAGGTGCTTAAATCATGCTTGATTTTGCGCAGTTAGCTGAATGCACCAGTAGAAACCTTGCTTGCGATCAACGGCAAGGTTGCGACGGTAGTGGTGACAACTTTCAGTCTGCGGCGTTTATAGCAGCAGGGTTGAATGTTTGAATTTGGGGGGGAGGGGGGTTAAGAGAAGAAAACTGCTGGTTTTTGCTTAGTCATCCAACATCAAGCGGGAGAGTGGCATGATTGGAGGCGATGGGGTTGAGTGACCTGCCGCTGACGCAAAACTCAAAGATGCGATTGCGCGCCCAAAGAGCGTAAATGATAAGCCCGAACGCGTCGGCGAACTTATTAAGGGGAGGACAAGAAACAGAGACAGTGAAGTGAGCTCTTCTCCCCTAGCTAATTCACGTGCACAATTGCCGACATATTCAAACACGAGATGCCACAAGATCAATGAAAAAAAAAAAAACCATTATAGTAATGTGTTTCATGAGTGACTGAACCCTTGAAGATGTTTGCACGAGCAAAAGCATATTCTACACCCGCCTCTTGCTTCCGAATTCCCATCATAATCATAATGTCAAGTAAGGTCAAGTCAGGTAGAATCTACGCAAAAAAAAAAAAAACAAATTTTGCGGAGTATAATCGTCTTGTGCCTTTGGGTATCTTCCATCATAACATGCCGTGTTATTATTGTACAAATGTACACCCAAGCGAGTACCCGTTCACCTCAAGTGAATGAACAGCTGAGAATGCGTGTATGGTACCTGCGAGGACCGCACCAACCTTTTATTTTTAAGCCAAAAAGATGGCAGTCAATACACAGGCCCAGACAGGCCACAGGCCAGCAGCCTCAGCAAGGCTCTTCATTCCGACACCCGAGCCTTGTTGGTCAGGACCATCAGCAGTTGTGCCGTTAGGCAACGTGCCGTTGACAAGAAGGGTTTTTCGGCCCTTGTAGTCGCCAACATTGATGACGGACTTGTTCAGAGCCTGATAAGTACCGTTGCCGACGAGTTCTTTCAGTGCAGTTGGGTTTTCCTTGCAACCGCACACTTCGTACTTGGCGCACCCGCAAACGACAGGCAGTCTTTCTTCTCGCTGAGTGGTGCTATTGTAGAAGGAGTAGTCATTGCGATTGGGGTACAGGTACGCCCCATGATGCCACGTACCAGGCCAGAAAGCTAAAGCCCCAGCAGCAAATGCAATGGCACCGACACCAGCAGCGGCTCTATATGGAACGGCAGCACCTCCCCCGTAGGAACCGCCTCCCCCGTACGAGCGTGGAGGGCCAGAGCCTCCTCGAGATGTGCCGCCGACGTTGGAACCGGAGCCCGTGTTTCCGCGGCTGTTCAAATTAGCTTGGTGCACATGACAAACTATGACTCTGCTTCTCTGAATGGAAAATAGAAGACTTACAATCCGCCGGAGCCAGAGCCAGAGCCAGAGCGAGAGCCAGAGCCGGCTCTGCCACTACCTCCACTACCACCTCGAGATCCGCCACTTGATCCACCACCGCGGCCTCCTCCGCCTCCACCACCCTTTCTCTTGAACAAGTCGTGATAATCTTGAGCCACAGCATCCATTCTCGCGACATTTCGAGGTTGAGGGTCGATGACACCTGCAGCAGCTGAAGATAGCAGGGCTGCTGCCATGAAAGCAAAATCGAAGCGCATGTTGATGGGTGGGGGTCGCTGTACGCGACGCTCAGGGCGAAGAAAGTGGTGTGTGTGAAAATAGCAAGACTAGTCACTCCTCTGTTGAATAGAATGCAGCAACGAGTCTAACGAGTCTAGTTTCCCAAACAGTAATTCGATTGTAGCTTTGGCGATGGAGAGGGCCGAAGGTGACCCCATGGGATGGAGGAAGGGTAAGTCTTTTATTCTTTGGCAGCAGACGGAGATCTCGCACGGGCGGAAAGGAGAAGCTCGGCGCCAGCTGGAAGGTGTGGTCACTGTACTAGTGTGTTGGGCGTGGTGTGCCTCACCGTGCTAGTTGATCCACGTCGTCGTCCATCTGTTCTGCTTATTAGTCCTGCTGCTTTTAGTCGTTTACGTAGATCTGAGCCATGGCTGTGGCTTCTACGGGGGCGTGGGGGAGGAAGGCAAAAGACACGACATATACGTCCGTATAATAAATAATAATGATACACAAGATGGCAGTGCGTCCAGTGGGTGGCTTGATTTTAGCTCAGCGAATGGCGGCTGACTGCAATGTCCAGAAGACTACATGAGGTCACTGTGCAGTGTGCACCACCAAAGTCGGATCTGTCAAGAACCTACTGGGTCTGGTCGTCCTTCCATTGGAAAAATGTCAATCGAAGAAGCCTCACGGGATAATGAATCCCGGCGCACAAACAGCAGCTTTGGGTTTGAACCAAAGCCCTCCCCGACTGTTGGTTCAATCATTCCATGTTTTTCGCGCGTACTCTTCGGTGGCCCACTCATGCGGCTGACGTGCTTCTTTTTAGCATCGCCGCATTCAGCGCCCAAGTGGGGTCGTTCATCGCTGCTGCTTGCTGTAGGTCTCACAGCCTTGAAGAACTGATGAACGAAAAGAGCTGAGAAGTCGTATTCTAACAGTTTTTCTCGCATCACGGTACTCCTTCGAGCCTCTCTGGCTGAGCGATGGGTGCCTGATACAGCAACCGGCTGAGGGGGGACTTGTGGTGGCGAGGCCCGACCAGCAAACGGGCTTGACAAACTTGGGGCGTGATTGGGTGGAGAGAAGCTTGGAACTCTTGGCACGTCGTCACTGATATCCCCAATCCCAAATCACTAGACTCTTGCCTTGCTTCGACAACGTGCTGCTGTCACATCCCAGATTCGGACGGCTTCGATTTAGTCCTCCATTTGCAGAGAAGCTGTTTGCGCCTCCCCCACAATTTGCATCTTTGGGTCCGAGGCGCAGCCAAAGGCAGAGGCGAGAAGAGCCTTGTCCTGCTAGGGCGACTCGTGATGGGTCTTCCCTGCGGCTGCGCCAGGCAGTTCCCAAGCCTGGCTTCTTCGCCCTGCCATAAGTGCCAATTGTTGTCTCAAGCGCTTGGTCTGCCTTGCACCCCATAATCACTCCGTCCGTTGTAGCAACTTCAAAAGGCAGAAAGCTGGAATGACATCGCTCGCTGAATCGCCTGCATTCCCAGGCATCTGATCTGATTCACGATGCAAATCATCCTGTCCAAGGCTTAAAGTGCCATCTCACACCGGCCAAAAAGGAAGCATGACAATGCTTTCCAAGAAAATTGACAAAAGTGTAGGAATAGTCTTCAACCTGCCGAGAATGCATGGCACAGAAAGAAAGTGATGATATTAATGACGTCATATGTGTCCCCTTGTGCCTGGGAAGCCAAGCCAGAAGCATTCGTGATGGCCACATGGGCTAGGACGGATGAGCGTCATGTTGTAACGAGAAATGAGATGGCAGCCAGGGACAAGTTTCGGGATAACAGGTCCAGCCGAGGTTGTACGAAACTTGTCGCCATGCGCAAAATGGGACAGCAGATGGGTGATTGAGTCGTTCTTCCAGTTCACATCAACTCGCGATCCCATGCTCACGAGAGTGAAGAATGGACTTCAAATACATCAAGGTATTCCCCGGAACCCAAGAGTCGTCTGGGGCAATATTTTGGACAAGATTAGGGTGAAGACGGCCCCTCGTTCGCGAGATACCGCAATCACCTCTACGATAGATTTTACCAAGCCCATTCTGAACTGGATGCGTCCCGGAGCACTGCTGCTTTTATTAGCCTGAGCAGCGACTGAGCCGTGACTTGAGCAGCGCCGAAATTAGCTTCGGGGCTTAGCTCGTATCAACCAACGTCTTTGGGCGGCCGATGGGGGTGCCTCGGGCACGTTATGCGCGCGCCTAAGCGGCGGCACAGGCAGGCCTTGGACCACTAACACCCCGACCAAAACCTCGGCCAACTTAAAATCAAAGTCGTTTCTGCGCGCCGAAAAAAAGGAGCATCATAATCTCACGGGGACGAGCGAAACAAAGAAAGAATGCTTGAAGCGCGGCTGCTTCCAGTTTCCCCTCACCTCCCTGCGCTTGGCACACGAACTCTTCTTCGCACTGTTGCGGCGGCAGTGGCTCGACGTGTCCCACGCGTTCCCTTCTTTCGCACGGCTCCTTCCCCTCGGACCATCATATCAACCTCCCTGGCCGCCCATCGTCGAGTGTCCCCTAAGAACTTCCCGCAGGGCGGCTTTGACCGCATAGACGAGTCGGTCAAGGTCGAGGAGGAGACGCTTCCTTTCTATGAAGAAGGACTGTTCTATCCTGCGCGCATCGGCGAGGTCATCCGCGATCAGTACCAGGTCATAGCCAAGCTTGGATATGGCGCCTCGTCCACCACATGGCTGGCCCTGGACCTCTTGTAAGTCCGCCCTCTTCCTTCGGCCATCATTCTTCTTCTTCTTTTTTGTCTTCTGACACACGCTCATAGAACTCATCGATACGTTGTGCTTAAAGTGCACGTCACTCATGTATCACGCCTTCGAGAGCTGGAGGTGCTCCAGTACCTGAAGTCCATCCAGTCAGAGCACTCCGGTCGTGAGCAAATCCGACTACTTGAGGCTCACTTCACAATCCAGGGTTCTTGCGGCCCTCACATTGTCTTTGTCCTGCCTCCGCTTGGCGTCAGCGTCAAGCTCCTCCAAGAGCTGCAGCCCGGTGGCGTCTACGACGAGGAAACCGCAGTATCAGCCATTCAGCGGACCGTCTTGGCTCTGAACTTTCTGCACCATGAGGCCAGTGTGATTCATACCGGTAGGTCTTCTACTACCCCTGTTTTGTTGGGGGAAAGAGAGAGAGAGAGAAGGGGGGAATGGCAAGCACCTGTGCTGATCTGATCATCCGTGGAGACGTTCACGCTGGGAACCTGCTTCTCGGGATCACAGACGAGTCTCAGTTAGCTCAGTTCGAAGAAAACGAACGCACGCGCCCAACACCCAGGAAGGTCATCGGTGACCGTGTGATCCACGTTTCCCAGATGCTCCTGGCTGTCGGCGGCCCACCGCACCTCTGTGACTTTGGACACGCTCGCATCTGCCCCGACAGTGAGCTCCAAACTGGGCTCATCATGCCCACGCAGTACCGAGCTCCCGAGGTTCTATTAGACATGCAATGGGACTTCGCCGTCGATCTATGGTCGATTGGGATTTTGGTACGTCCATTCCTTCTTTTTTTCTTCTTTTTTTAAGGCTCTTCTTCACGACATCTTCGCACAGTGCTGACCTTCCTTTACCCCAGGCGTGGGATCTTCTCGAACCAAAAGGTCTCTTCCAGATCTACGACCTTGACAACCTTGAAATCAACGAGGCTTTCCACCTAGCCCACATGGTGACGATACTCGGACCACCACCCCTGGACTTCTTGCGGAGAAGCCCAAAATCCCAGAAGTACTGGGACGACGCGGGCAATTGGAAGGGAGTGGTTCCCCTGCCACCGCCGGCGACGCTGGAGTCTCTCGTCACGTCGCTGCAGGGCAAGAGAAAGGACGACTTTCTGGACTTCATCCGGGGGATGCTGCAGTGGGAACCCGGGAAGCGCACGTCCACCGGGCATGCGTGGAGTCATCCGTGGATCTCCGGGTCGGAGCAGGCGTCCGAGGCCACTGAGAAGTAAGAAATACATGACTAAATTGCGCAGAAAGCTCCTTGCTTGCATACGTACAATAATCTTACACCCTGGCAGCTGGTGCTGGGCTTGTCCGCGTGGACTTGATGTGCGAACTTGATGGCCAGCTGGGATTTCCTGTTATTCTGTCAGTGCTAGCCTGGAGAAGCAGCATGCATGTACTACCCAAAGCCGCCCATGCCGACCAAGGCCATTCGCCGGCCGGGCCCCCTGTATTGATCTTGCATCCATTTTTCGATTGCAGGACGGCGGCGGACAAAGTCCATGTCGGGAAGGAACGGCACCATGCGGTGGGGTTTGCGGGAAATCGAAGCATCCTCGGTCGACTGAAGTCCTAGCTGTTTAACTCCCGCCTGGATGTCCATGAGTACGGTTCTAAAAAGCGAGTCAGCCTAACTAGCGTTGATCGGGGACTAATCAATATGCGCACGTCTGATCAATCTGCAGTTCCCAGGTGTTCGACCTGGGTGCGGAGACGTTGGATGCCTGCTCGGGCGCTGGCGACCTCCTGGAGTACTGAAGGCACAGCGACGCGACCTTCGCGGGGAGACTACATCTTCAAATTTATGTTTTTGATTAGGATTTAAAAGAATTTCACTCAACGACAGCGATGACGTTAGCAGCGACTCCGAGCCCTTCCATGATGGTTCGGGCTCGGGCGTGTCACCATTCAACGATGGATGGAACTGAACGATGTGGATGCATGGAAGGTTTGGATGCTGCTCATTTCTCTACCAGGCTGCAATCTGCATGGAGGGGGAGGCACCGCTGAGCCTTCGTCGACCTTTATTTGCGGGCAGGCCATAAGGCAAAGCGTCCATAATGGCGATGACGACGGAGTGGTCCTCGAGCCGAGGGAGCTGAGGACCAGGACGCAGACTTTCGTATCGACAAGGGCGTCAAACAAGAAAGATGGCCCGCGTTGTGGTAGTGGAAAAGGATGAATGATTGATTATCTTGGTGTTGAGAGCGCAGGTACGTGGGGAGGTACATTCAGGTACATAGCACGAGAGAATGATGGGGCTGCTACAAATGGGGGGGGGGGCTTAAAGCGGCGATGGTTTTGTGGCAAATATCCGCTGTGGAGGGAATGTGGCAAAGAGCGATGATAAGAGAAGAGGATGTAGAATTACTATCTAGGAATTCGGAATCTCGCAGAGGAAAGAGAAGCTTATAAGCTTTAAAATCTACCCGGGCAACAGTAATGGTTAAGCGGGACCGCGAACAGTAGTACGAGTGACTCACTGTACATACTCAACCTCAACCTCACCTGTTGCATGCCGTCCACCAAAAGTCGTCTCCAAAAAATTCAACAAAAATAGGCCAACTCACTTGCCCACTACCAGTGCCTTTTACTCACACACTTTGACCCAGCCCTCGTCATGTCAGATGGCATCGACAAGTCCCTCCTGGACCGACTGCAAGCCCTCCGCGGAGCAAGCACCACGCCCGAGAAACCAGCATCAAATCCGTTTGTGTCCCCTTCCTCATCTCTCACCCCATCAGTAACTCTCCCTGCCCCCAAAAGGAACAAAACCACCTAACCCTCATGTGTTTTTCTTCTATCCTCTCCACCCCCACAGAATCAAATTCGATGTCATAGAGCGCGCCAAACCCCCCACAGGAGGAGACGTCCTCGCCGCAAGATTAAAGTCCCTCCGCACCCAAGCCGACTCACCACCACCACGCAGTTCAAAAAGCACGCCTACCAAAACCGGCTCCACCGACATCACAACCCAGTCTCACGGCAACGACACCACCAAGTCGCCCAGCGGGATTACCCCCGACCAGGAAAGCGACGATGTAGACGCCCTCTTTGAAACAGACGACCAAGCTCTCGAGGAGATGCTCGCAGGCGCGGACACCCCCCCGCAACCCTCATCGACGGAGCCCAGAGAAGAATATGTCAAGGCCCTTCTGGAAAGACTCTCCGCGTCGGTGCCCACAGACACGCACCGCCACTCAGATGACTCGGACGGCGAGTCCATGACCAGAGAGACCAACGGCGTTATTGCGCGGTACAAAGACGAGGTGGAACTCGATGCTGGGCTCCAAGACACCGAGACACCCCCTGGACATGAAGCGCGGGACCCCTCCTCGATAGAGCTTCCTTCAGCCCCCGGGACGGAAACCTCCACCTCCTCCACGCAGATGGCCGATCTCACGGCGCGGATGGCCGCGCTTCGGCACTCCTCGGCCGAAGAGCAAGGTCTTCTCCCCTCGGTGCCCACGTCCAAACCTACCAAGTCTGTGAAGAGACTGACGTCCAAGACGGGCTATACGGACGACGACATGGACTCTTGGTGTACCGTGTGTTTGGAAGATGCCACGCTGAGGTGTCTGGGGTGCGACGAGGACGTCTACTGCACTAGGTGCTGGAGGGAGATGCATGTTGGGCCGGCGGCACATTTCGATGATAGAAGTCACAAGGCCACCCAGTTTACGAGGGACAGGAGGAAGACGGAGAAGAAAGTTGCGCTGGGGGCTTGAAACATTTACCATGTGGCAGTAGATGTTGCCAATACGCTGATTTTCTGTGGCCACATCACGATGCTGGCCAAAGTTCATCTCGCTGGGTATAGGCGGCAGTACTGACTTATCTCTATTGTATTGAGATATCCCGTGAATTGGGAAACGGACTTTGACGTTGGGAAGAAATCAAAAACCGATGCTTTGAGCTCAAAAAAAAAAAAAAAAGAGAGAGACCATCCCTGCGCCTGCCTAACCATATGCATAATTGAATCCCCCGTAGCAACTCATACACAACCTATCCTATACTCTGCGTACAATCTTACCACCAAAGCCCCGGCTTTGTTATTAGATTCCAGCATGTGTTGTTTCAACTTTGTGCCCTTGAAGAATCTCCATTCCTCTCCTCTTGGTTTGACCCGTACCCTCGCGGTTTCCCCCGCACGTCGTCCCATGTTGCGTTGAATCGGCGACCCGTCGCAGCCAAGAGACTTTCTTCCTCGTCCACCTCGGCATCTTCATCAAGTTCGGCCGTGTTGACCTTGGGGCTGCGGACTAGAGCTGTGACAAACACGACGAGGAAGACGCCCAAGAAGGCGAACTGAGCCCAAAAGTCAATGATGCCGAAGAATGGCCATGTAATGGTGATGCGGTTGAGAAACGTTGACATGACGGAGGGTGTACAAATGTCCTTGGCATGCTTGAAGCTCAAGGCTTCGGAGCAGGGCTTGATCAGGTCTTCATGGTTCTTGCACGAAGGTGCCGATCCGGGATGTTCAGCCTCGTTGGAACAGAACGTCTGCGTGCCATAGATGGAGTACTGGGGAGCCACCAGCATGGTGATGGCGTAGTTGATGGCGAGGATGGCCAGAGTTAGCATGACTGTGGCAATGAGCAGAGCCTGAGGGGCCGTTCGACCACGTCGAATCTGGAAAATTCGGATCCAGAGGAAGCGAATGCCGACGGTTGCGATGCCGGAAATCGTGCTGCTAAAGAGGAAGAGAATCAACAACGCCATGAGGACATAGTCGACGGGGAACACTCTCGCAAGCTTGACGAAGACCCAGTTCATGGGTTGAAAGATGTGCGTACTACCCAAAATGTATCCACAGCGTTGCTTGCACACTGAGTTCATGGCCTTGTCAATGCCTGTGATCAGCATGGACACCCAGATGAGCACGGATATGGCCAAGAGAAGAATGCCACCTAGCATCTTGACAGGTCGCAGCAGGGCGCATATCCTCAGCCAAGCCTGGTAGACCTTGCTCTTGCCTTCTCCTTGGGCTTCAGCTGCCAGGCGCTCCCGTCGCACAAGAGTTTGTTCCTCTCTAACGAGCGCATCAAGCTCTCGACGGTCCTTTCGGGACATGCCCTCCTGGCGGCCAACATTTCGCATCTCCAGTTGACGTTGACGCTCGCGATTTCGCTCCAACTGTGATGCCGTGGTTGCAGAAAGCTGAGGAGCTGAGATTGACGGCGCCGACTTGATGAAAGACACAGGCATGAGTGCGAGCCCCGAACCAGTGTAGATGACGTACAAGAGCGTTCCCAGTGTCATTAGCAGGCCCAGGGCGAAGGTAAGAGCCTTCTCGGCATGGTTCCGCGCAACAAGATGTTTGAAATAGTCCAAGTCCCAGTGACCGCCCTTGGAGGAGTCACCTGGAGATGGAACGAAGAAGCCCAGCAAGAACAAAACAATAACGAAGGCTACGAAAAAGAGAGCATACTTGGCAGCAGCCCAGAACCGACTCTGCCATGTCCTCCCTTCTTCCTCGAACTCGATTTCGTCGTATTCCTCATACCAAAAGTAGGCAAATGGAATGACCACTAGACACAGTAGCGCATCGACACTGTACAGGCAATAGTAGACAATCTTGAGCGTAAGCAGGATATTGTCGATTCTCTCGGGTGTCGCCCAGTCCTTTTTGGTTCCCTGCGATACCGAGCCAGTCGCTGAGACAAGGGCAATGTCGACGGGCAGCAGAAGGACCGTGGCAAGCAGTGAAGTCAGACTGATGATGGCGACGATGCTGACAACGGCGGAACGGTCTCGCGGCGTTTGCCAGGTGAAGGTTGTGATGATGGCGGCCAGCAGGCAAAAGCCTACGGCTATGGCGTATGTGATCCAGATCAAACTGGTCTGCACCAGACCTGCGTCAGCCATGGCGAGTCAAGTTGGCATGGGCGGGATGAGAGTTCGATTCGTTCGTCGCAATTGGAGGGGGTCGGCGGAGCTCAGTTTCCACAGGTCGTGAGTTGTCGTGTTGCTGACAGCGGAGAGAGGTGCTCGATAGAATAGACGACAAGAGACTGGCCCTCGTATGAACAGCAGAACAAGAAGCAGCAACTTCGTACAAATGACTCCTGCGGGCGAGGAGGAGAGTTGACGATGCGGGAAACAGGTTAGAGTAGCTGTGGGAGCCTGAAGTCTTGTAGAAGCTGGAAACCAGTTTGGTGAGCTCTCTGAAGGGCGGCGTGACGCAATAGCGACGCTGGCCGCCTCTGCAGGTTCGTCATGGACGCGACTCGACTTGGAAACGGGGCCGGTTTGGTGGGTACTGAGTTGTCCGGCGCTATTGGAGCGCCACTTGCTCAGCGCGCGTCTTGCCCCTCAAGTGGGACGCGACACCTGGAGCTACTTGTTCGTACAGTGGGTGTACGTACATATTATCGGCGCGGCGGCCAAGTTGATCCGCGCTGGCCACTTGTAGTGGAGCTTCAACTTTCCCAAAGTTACAACTGGTGCTTCACCGGCGTGGCGTCTGGACAAAGCTTTGCGATATTTGCCATTCACCTCCCTTAGCCCCTAGTTTTCGCCTCTCCGACAGCTCATCCGCTCGTCTTAGCTCGCCGGAGCTCCCCATCGACTTCAATTGCCGCGGATGCAGGGATAATGGTCTCGCGACGATGCAGGTGTACACTGAGCTTGTGGCTCCTTCGGCCGTCACTCATTCGTTAAGCCTGCCGTTGACCTCTGCTACGGCCAACAACCTCGTTGTCGCCAAGGGCTCACTTCTTCAGATCTTCACGACCAAATTCATTTCTGCCGAGCTCGATCCTCAAACCAAGGGTCAGCAATCGTTTGCCAAAGATGACGATCAGCATTTTGATCACCGCATCAACGATGATGACGGCCTTGAGGCCTCCTTCCTCGGAGGCGAGTCGATGATTGTGCGAACCGATCGCACCAACAACACTAAGCTAGTGCTCGTTGCCGAAGTTCCGTTGGCAGGCACTGTCATTGGGTTGGCGCGTGTCAAAATCAGGAACACTGCTTCAGGAGGCGAGGCTTTGCTTCTGGCATACAAGGCCGCCAAGATGTGCTTGACAGAATGGGATCCCCAGAGAAACGCGCTCGAAACGACTTCGATTCACTACTATGAAAAAGATGAGCTGCTGGGTGCGCCTTGGGAGACGGGTTTTGGCGACTACGTCAATTACTTGGAGGCAGATCCTGGCAGCCGATGCGTCGCCTTCAAGTTCGGCAGCAGAAACCTGGCCATCCTGCCTTTTGCCCATAGCGAAGAAGATCTGGAGATGGACGATTGGGACGAAGATCTGGACGGTCCGCGCCCAGTCAGGAAACCATCAACAATGACGAACGGAGACGGTGAGAACGACCTCGTCAGGTCGCGTTATACTCCTTCCTTTGTTCTTCGCCTGCCGCTATTGGACCCAACGCTGCTACATCCTGTGCATCTTGCGTTCCTGCATGAATATCGAGAGCCGACGTTTGGCATTCTATCCTCAACTCAATCACCATCGGCAGCATTGGGCATCAAGGATCACCTTACATACAAAGTGTTCACTCTCGATTTACAACAACGAGCCTCGACAACCATCCTATCGGTTACAGGGTTGCCTCAGGATCTATTCAAAGTGGTCGCTCTGCCAGCACCCATGGGTGGCGCTTTGCTGGTAGGAGACAACGAGCTTATACACATTGACCAATCTGGCAAGCCCAACGGTGTGGCAGTCAACGACATGGCAAAACACATGACATCATTCAGTCTAGTTGATCAGGCTGAGCTGGGGTTCAGACTCGAATGGTGCGCTGTTGAGGTATTGAATGCTGATGCCGGCGAGCTCTTATTAATATTGAACGATGGGAGGTTGGCAATCGTGAGTTTCCGAATTGACGGTCGCACGGTATCGGGAATCAGCGTGAAACTCGTGAGCTCTGAACATGGCGGCAATCTCATCAAGAGTCGGGTTTCTTGCATATCAAAAGTAGGTAAAAATAATCTGTTTCTGGGCAGCGAAAGCAACGATTCAATTGTGCTTGGCTGGTCTCGAAAACATGGCCAAGAAAAAAGGAAGAGGTCACGGTTGCTCGATCCCGATCTAGCGCTGGACGTGGAGGACCTCGACCTCGAGGCTGACGAAGATGACGATTTATACGGAAACGACTCTGGCGAGGCCAAACTAGCCCAAGCTACAAATGGCGGCTCAAGACCCGGAGACGCCATTTTCCGCATTCACGACAGACTATTGACTGTTGGCCCAATTCGAGACATTGCTTGTGGCCGCCCCGCCTTTGTACCCGGAGGGGAAGAAGATACGTTATCGAAAGGGGTGACGGCTGAATTGGAATTGGCTTGCGCTGTCGGGAAGGATTCGGCTGGCTCAGTTGCGATTCTCAACAGAAATATACAGCCCAAAGTCATTGGGAGGTTTGACTTCCCCGAAGCTCGAGGGTTCTGGACCATGTGTGTCAAGAAGCCTATGCCCAAGTCGTTGGGTATGGGGACGAGCGCACCAGTCTCCAACGACTACGACCCAGCTGGACAGTTTGACAAGTACATGATCGTGGCCAAGGTGGATCTGGATGGATACGAGACATCCGACGTATACGCCCTGACAGCGGCCGGGTTCGAAACACTCAAAGACACCGAGTTTGAGCCAGCGGCAGGATTTACTGTGGAAGCCGGAACCATGGGCAAGCAAATGCGAATTATCCAAGTGCTCAAGTCAGAAGTGCGATGCTATGATGGAGGTGAGCTATGAGCCCGCGTTCCAACAGCGACTCGTCGGTCATGTATGTACTGATTTCCTCATGACACAGATTTGGGATTAAGTCAGATCCTGCCCATGCTGGATGAGGAAACCGGAGCTGAGCCACGAATCGCAAGTGCCAGCATAGTCGACCCTTATTTGCTCCTCATTCGGGACGACAGCAGTGTCTTTATCGCTCAGATGGACAACAACAATGAGCTTGAAGAGGTGGCCAAGCCTGATGGAACACTTAAATCCTTCAAATGGTCATCGGGATGCCTCTACAACGACACACAGGGCGCTTTCCAGGCAACCATCTGCGCGCAGCAGCAACCAGACGAATCGAATCGAATCATGATGTTCTTGCTCAGCTCAAATGGTGCCTTGCACGTACGTGTCCCAGCGTCAGTGCATGCGCACTTCTTATATCCAAAACCTGACTAATTCCAAACACAGGTATATTCCCTTCTAGACCTATCCAAACCAGTATTCGTGGCGGAAGCTCTCACGTCCATACCGCCATTTTTATCAGCAGACTTTGTGGCACGGAAGGGCGCTAGCAGAGAGAGCATCACGGAAATTCTCGTCGCTGATTTGGGCGATGCCATTTCACAAGCACCATACCTGATTGTAAGTCTTCCCCGTCATTTGGGGAACGTTGCCATGTGACTGACTCATCTCAGGTGCGCCACGCCACCGACGATTTAACACTCTATGAGCCGGTACGACACCACAAAGAAGGTGCGACTGAGCCGACGCTATCGAAATCCCTGCTCTTTAAAAAGTCAGCAAATGCGTCCCTTGCCACAACTGCCCCCGAGGTCCCAGAGGATGAGACCGAAGAGCCGCCCCGGCACGTGCCTCTGCGGATATGTGCCAACGTTCATGGCTACAGTGCCGTTTTCCTGCCCAGTTCGTCCCCCGGCTTCATCTTAAAAAGCAGCAAAAGCATTGCACGCGTCATTGGCCTACAAGGCTTGGGAGTACGGGGCATGAGCACATTCAACACGGAAGGCTGCGATCGTGGGTTCATCTACGTCGACACCGAGGGGATCGCCAGGGTGACAGAACTTCCCAGCAACAGCAACTTGACAGAACTGGGCTTGTCAGTCAAGAAGATGCCGCTTGATGGCGATGTGGGCATGATCTCGTATCATGATCCCACGGGCACGTACATTGTTGCCTGCACGAAAACCGAGCCGTTTGAGCTGCCGCGGGACGACGACTATCACAAAGAGTGGGCCAAGGAAACGTTGACATTCCCGCCGACTATGCCGCGAGGTGTCTTGAAGCTCATCAACCCGGTGACATGGACGGTCATTCACACGCTAGAGATGGAGCCGTGTGAGTCGATTGAGTGCATGAAGACGCTTCACCTCGAAGTATCAGAGGAAACCAAAGAACGAAGGATGCTTGTTGGGGTGGGCACGGCACTCTCAAAGGGAGAGGACCTGCCCACCCGGGGACGGGTGCAGGTGTTTGACATTGTGACGGTCATTCCGGAACCAGGCCGACCAGAGACCAACAAGAAGCTCAAACTGATGGCCAGGGAAGAGATGCCCAGGGGGGGGGTCACGGCGCTGTCGGAGATCGGAGCCCAGGGACTGATGCTGGTGTCCCAAGGACAGAAATGCATGGTTCGTGGACTCAAAGAGGACGGGTCCCTGCTGCCCGTGGCGTTCTTGGACATGAGCTGCCATGTCTCGAGCGTCAAGGAGCTTCCAGGAACAGGTCTCTGCGTCATGGCCGATGCATTCAAGGGTCTCTGGTTCGCCGGATACACGGAGGAGCCGTACACATTCAAGGTGCTGGGCAAGAGCAGCGGCAACCTGCCGCTCCTCATAGCAGACTTCTTGCCCGACGGCGAAGACTTGTCCATGGTGGCGGTGGACGCCGAGGGAGACTTGCACGTGTTGGAGTTCAACCCGGAGCACCCCAAGTCGCTCCAGGGCCATCTCCTGCTGCACCGGACGTCGTTCTCCGTCACGCCAAATGCACCGACGTCGACGCTTCTTCTGCCGCGCACCACCACCCCCCCCGCGCACCACCACCACCACCCACAGACTGCGTCACAGACTGCGTCACAGACCCAGTCATCATCATCATCATCATCATCATCACACATGCTGCTGCTGGCCTGTCCATCGGGCCAGCTGGCGGCCCTCGCGCCGCTGGCCGAGTCGACGTATCGGCGGCTCTTGTCGGTGACAAACCAGCTCCACCCGGCGATGGTCACCCACGGCGGTCTCCACGCCAAGGCACATCGACATGCCAACGAGCAGTCGTCGGTGGGCGTGGGCGTGGAAACAGCCACATCGTCTGGTCGCGCAATGTTAGATGGCACGGTACTAGCAAGGTGGAGTGAACTGGGAGCGGGAAAGCGGGCTGACGTCGCGGTGAGGGGGGGTTACGACAGTGCGGCTGATTTAAGGGATGATCTGGAACGGGTGCTAGGGTGGTCAGGCATGGCGTATTTCTAGGGTTGTTTTGTGTGTGGAACGATTTGTTGTATATTTGTGATTTTGCGAGAGGGATTGATTCAAAAGAGTAACATGTACAAGATCAATGCGCACAGATAAAGAAAATCACACATGTATGAGTTATGCCGACGACACACAAACGAACAAATGCCATTGATTCAAGTCCCGATAACAACAAGACAATCTACGGAACTGATACGTCGCGACAGACAGCCAGCCAGCCTGGCAACGAACCGCTGGATCGGATCACCAGCAATTCGTCGCCGTGGTCGTATACATGTACCCCGTGCGGCAATTCGACTGGCCCGCGGACTTGGGGCATTCCGTCACGACGGGCGTCGCCACTTTGGTGGCAGTATTGCATCCGCAGGGGAGGGTGAGGATAGCTGTTGTACGGATTTTATTAGCCTCGGGTTTTTTCGCGGCGCTTCCCCCCTCCTCCCCTTTTTTTTTTGTTTCTCGTCTTTTATTCGCGTCAACGGGGGGAAAGGGGGGGGGCATGGCATACGTACCATCGGCAATGCATACTCCCGGAGCGGGATCGTACTGACAGCCCTCCGCTTTGCCCTTGTACCAAACCGCGGGTTTGGTGATGGCGCACGGGGCCGGAGCGGGGGGCGTGGGCGGCGGCACGTCGTCGCAGTCGGGGGCGGGGGATTCGGCGGGCACGTGGGCGGAGCAGAGTGTTCTTTTTGGGGGTGGTTGGTCAGTCAGTCTGTACTTTTTGCTTGCTTTGCTAGGGCGGGAAGGGGTTACCCGAGGAAGAAGGCTAGGACGGTGGGCGCGCGCATGGTGGGCGGAATGAATCGAGACGGAATGAAATTTTGTTGGGTGAATGGGTTGCTGCGGCGGGGCGGGCATGCATGCTGCAGGAGGATGGCGACGGGATTTTATATACTATGTGTATACTTGTGCTACGGACTATTTTGCTTGGCATGAAGATCTCCCCCTCGTGTTGCGCTGCCGGGAGGAAGGGGGTAACGGCGCGGATTTGCTCGGGAATCTCGGTAGGTTGTTGTGGTCCGTAATTGGGTTTCATAGGTGGCGGCTAATTTGAGTTTAGATTAGTCTTTCACAAATCTACATGCCCCCTGTTTTTATCGGTCCTCTCCAACAAGCTGTGACCCAACCCCGTACAGGATTAATCGTGCCACGCCCCACATTTGTTGGTTATCGCTCGCCTCCAACCACCAAAGGTGAGCGATAACCAACAAATAGGGGGCGTGGCACGATTAGCTGTAAAGGAATACTATTAGTGCCACGCAACGAAAGCGATGGGGTTTTTTCTGTCAGGTGCGCGCGTTTACGCGGGCGGGCCTAATAATCAATTGTATGGTGCAATGCAGCGACAGGCTGGCATTGTTGCATCTTTTGGTCTAATGGCTTACCTAGCACACCTTCTGGGTTCTGACATTTTGTCCCATCAGGAGTACTGGAAAGTAGCCTCTTAGAGAGCTACCTAGTATATCTAAATAGTAATCATCATACTATTATTAGAGAGCTATATGGAGTGCACAGGGTATATAGCGCTATTAAAGAACACATCTTCTTCTAGAAACAGGTTACCAGTAATAAAAGGTGCCTTTGATCCTAGCCCCTGTCTCGCTTATTTCCTTTCTAATTATAGTCCGTAAAGTTCGTCTCGTTTCTGGGGTGGAGCCTTTTAACTAGCCGCATGGCATATGCTAACCCATTGTGTGGCTAGGATAGACCTCTAGGCCTTGGTTCTATCGGCTTCGTCGGATCAAATTCGGCCAACATCGGATCCCTAGTCATGTGGCCTAAGCCTCCCTCGTCAACATGACCCCTTCAGCAAGATAAAACCCCTAGATTCCCTCCTTTACCCACAGCCCCTATAGCTCCTTAACTTGCTCAACTAACTAACCAACTGACCGACCGACTGACTTGGTCTTTGTCATATGCTTAGTATATGCAGCCATCTTTCACTGCCTACAATTAGGATTCAGAGGCTCTACCCAAGATACAAGACGGGCTTTGCTAGAGCCGAGATTTACCGCAACCCGAATGGGCCGGCAAGCCCGGGACCAACTCGTCGTCTACCGTCCGTCTGCCGATGCGCTCGCAAATGCCTGCCCCTGCCATCCAGGGACGCAAGTTCTAGGCCTTGAAAACATGATACTTCGGCCAAGATGCGGGTGTAATAAAAACTCATTAGTACTACATGTAACAGAATTAGACAGCACAACGCAACATGACAACCTCATCGCCTTCCATCGTCTACACCTTCCGCAAAAACGCCAACAACTTTCTCTGCTACCCCCTCCTCCCCCTACCGACGACTTACCCCCTTTCTGAAAAGACCCCAACGTGCCTTCAACACCTCCGTGAGGCCATCATCCCCCTTCTGGCCCTCGCAAGGAGAGCCAGTCTTGGCGGCCCACGCCGCAGAGGGAGCGTGGCCCGTTCCCCGTTCCCGTTCGCAGAATCAGAATGAGGGAATGTGGTTCCCGCTCGACGCCTTGTTGCCGGCAAACATTCCATGCAGGGCATCCACATTTTCTGTCTGCAGCCCCAGCACATTAACGGGGACTTTCACATCGCCCGCCTTGAAGTCGAGGAGCTTCTTCACGTTAGGCAAAAACACGACTTCAAGAGTCTCGCCGTGCGTTCCAGACCAAGACGCTTACCGGTGTGGTGGGGATGGGTGTTGCCGCCGCGGCAGAGAGACATAGAGAGAAGAGAACGAGCTTCATTTTTTTTTGAGGGGGGAAGGCGAAGAAGAGAGAGTTGGACGAGTTTGATCTGGGAATGTGAATGTGAAATCAAGGGCAAGTTGAACGAGTGGCTTGTTGAAACTCAAAGAAGAGGGCGAGTCTCGCCTCTTTATATAATTCTTGATATCAAGACATCATAAGTCGTGGATAAAGATATCATAGGTTGTGGATAAAGATATCATGGGTCGTAGATAAAGACATCATAGGTCGTGGATAAAGATATCATAGGTCGTGGATAAAGACATCATAGGTCGTAGATAAAGGCGTTTCTTTACCCCGTCAGGAAACAATCAATGGCGCAACTCTCACAAATCACCAAAGATGCACCGACTCCGGTTCCGTAGCCTCGTGCGGCTCCATTTCGGTTTCTTATCTGTTCTTGTAAAATGAGCAGGCAACTCGGCGGGCCATGGCATCGTGCAAGCACCGTGGCCGCACAGACACTTTGCACCACCAGTTCGTGCGGTTGAGCTCGGCCGAAACGGCAACTTGATGCCACATGGCGTGCCGGGGGAAATAACTTGGCAGGGGGTTGTTGAGCGAGCGCCATGGTTCCAGGCCAGTACGGATTACACGTGTGGGCATATGTATTACAACACGACGCCAAACAAATACGAGTCAATAATACAACCTCGCTACTCATGGTCCTGCCTCGCAAATTTGACGCTCTTCCTGCGCTCCCTGTCGCCAGTCGTACTCATCGTTCGTCCTGGGCTCGAGCTCAATATCCCCCCGCCGCTGCCTTTGTTGAGCGCCTCCCGTGCCATGCCGACTGCTTTACTCTGTGGGACGTTGTTTCCATCACTTCGGACGCTGCGTTCAAAGGGTGCCCCGGGACTCGATCGTCGGCTGCCGCCCCGGCTGCCAGGTTTGTTGCGTTCCTCTCTTGCCCGGGACGAGTCGAGTGCCGCACGACCCAGTTCGTCTGACCGTGCGGTCGTGGTTTCGCAACGATATTTTCCAGGTAGGCACGCGTGGCCGCATCCGTCCGAGGGACAGCAGCCGTCGCTGTATTTGACGCATGGGTCGGCCAGCGATGCCGTCTCGGGTGCGCCGTGCCACAGCTGTAGACACGAGGCATGGCCGCCGTGCGCACATCCCGGGCAATACCACCACTCTGATAGCCACATCTCTGACTCGACATCGGATGAGGATGGCGCTATCTCTCCTGGGATGTGAGAAGGGCGCACCGCTTCGCGATGGCCACATACTGAGCACGGCGCCATGACAGTTCCGCATCGCTCACACAACCACACCGCTTCGGCGCCGGCCCGTGGGTCGACTTCTCTTGGCTTGCGGCACGATAAACAGAACAAGCCAACTTTGCCCCCTTGCTGAGCACCGCTGAATACCGAAGTGTAGTTTTCCCCCCAATCTGGCAATCCATCTGGCCACCCCTGGACACACATGTTGCGAAGAAGGGCTGCTTCCACGAACAGGCTCATTTGCATCAGACGTCGGTGGTGCTGTCGTAGGATGGCGGTTGCACGGTGACTATCGATGACGGAATCAGGCACGAGTGGCTTGAGAAGCAGGATGATGGCGGATGCGTGCAAGGCAGATGTCTTGGATTCAAAGTCCAACGCTCGCCGCACGAGACTATAAGGATCCAGAGGGGAGTTGGAAGAGACGGCTCCTCCTCTCCAGTCCTGTGTGCTCAGTGGATGGGGATAAGGCGGATCGTGGCTCCACGGCAGATAGTCCGTTTCTACGATATGAGGTCGTGGGTCGTGTCGTGGTGACATGGGCTCCTTTTTCTTGGGGCTCACATACCGTCCGTTGTCCATTCCTCGGAAAGAGTTGCGTGGTGAGACGTTGGAGTCATCCCCTTCTTTATCTTTATCCTTTGAAGTGAATGATTGCTGAGAAGGGTAGCTCTCATCTGTTCTGGTCGTTTGCGAAATCATGAATACTTCCTCTGTGGAGTCGCCAGGCCGACTTGGTCGCCCGTTCTGGTCCGTCGGCGTTTTTGATACGATGGGCGACTCTTGACTAGATGCACCACTTTCCCGCTCCAAGTCGGATTGCTGCTCCCTGATGAGGCCGGGACGTGCAAAGGCATCTCCACTTGATCCCATTCCGCCGGATCTTCTGGTCCCGCTCGATATGGAGAACATCTGTCCAAGGCATTCATCCGAGTCATGCCTGATTGTCCTGCCCCGGTAAGGAAGTCCTCCGCCGCCGTTTCTTCGCCCTGTCATTGGCACATCGATAGCTTTGGCCAACACTTCAGCGTCATAGAAGTCATAGCCTTCAGTGTAGGAAGTACCGGACTCTCCTGTTCGGCCACTTCCCACAGAGATGGGCTCCGAGTCAAGCCTTTTCCGTGGGTTCTTGGATTCCTTCAAGGAGCCATGGGCAGCAGGTCCCAGATGTAGGCTTTCGGGCTCCATGATCGGTGATAATCTCTTACCATGAGCATGTGTCATTTCTTCATGGCCAAAATCACCCGTGTTGATATTGCTGCTACTGCTGTCTGCTGGTCGCGCCACAGGAGTGGGCACATTGGACGTACTCTCAATCTCTTCAGCCAGTAGAGAGCGGATGGAGTGGAAACGGCTGTCTACGCTACCTCTCTGGGCCGACGGACGTCTCGGGGCATCGTCACCATTGCCATACATGTCCGAGGGCTTTGACCGGTCTGACCCTCTGGACCCGTCATCCAAGTGCATCTTCTGAAACCGGCCAACCCGAACCTCAAAATGATATTGTGCTCGCCGCTTCAGGAGAATGTTCATAGCATATGCTAGAATGCGCCAAGTCTGTGCAAGGCGGTACAGGTTGGCCAACTCGGAGGTCTTGGCAAACTGCTCCATCATGTCTCCGACTCGTTCAATCAATTGTTTGCCGCCTTCAACATACGGAAGATCCATCTTTATCGTGTCCAGGTACGCGCTGGACATGAAGTGGTAGACTTGTACGGATAAAGCAGCAGGTATGTGTCCAAAAGACATGACTTGTTGGGGCTTGAATGTCCCCGTGACGTTGATCGATTGCTCCAAGCCGAGATTCTGCTTCAGGTCATCCGGAAACGAGGCTCCCCCGGATGGCGGCGTGGTGCTCAATGGCACGCCGCCTCGCCCGCTGAGCCTTCTCTTCCCCGTAACCCTCCTACGGGGGCCTAGAAAGCTGCCTAAAACGTCGTCCTCTGAGTCACTTCGACTCAAGCTCAAACCTGGATTACTAAGGCTCGAGCCGTACGTGGCGCGGTCGCGGTGTGTCATCTCGGTCGGATGTGTTCCGTGAAAACGTGGCCGATACGAGTTCGAACGTTCGTCAAGGAACAGGAAAGCGTCCCCCCTGGGTGAAAGTGCCATGGCCGATGTGGACTGGCGATCAATAACCTTGCGTGCAAAAGCTACATCACTCTGATGAAAGGCACCGTCATGCCCAACAGTCCATAGCATATCCTGATCCTGCCACCGAATAGCTGATGGAGAGGTCTCAAATATCTCGAGTTCTTTGTACGGCATTGACGGCCGTGCGAAATCCCAAATATGAACGGCCGAGGTGCCATACTTGCGATTGCTTGTCTCATCGTAAGTGACAGCTACTTGTGCAACTCTTCTCGCTTGGGCGCTTGCCGACCAGAGTCCAGGGCGCCATGCGACGGCCGCAACAGGCGCAGGTGCCGAAATTGTCCATTTAGGCTTTTGACGTTTGTCTGCCGAATTACCCAGGTCCCATACGTGGATTTTGGTATCCCATCCAGCACTCAGGAGGTGAAGCCCATCGATATGCCACGCAATCGTCGAGCATGCCTTTTCATGTGCATTAATTCTGAGGACCGGTCTCGAGGGTTGTCGAACATCCCACTTCATAACCACACCACTATCTGTACAGCAAGCCATCTCATGGCCCTGCTTCGGGGACCAGCTGACCTGTCTGATTGGATCAATGCATCTCAAAGGCGCAAATCGTTGTCTGAAAGTGACGCCATGTCTCGCTGGCGCCGGAGAGTTGGAATCAAAAACTCTGGCGGTTCCGTCTTGTCCTCCAGTCAACAGCCAGGACTGCAGATGGGGGCTGATGTCTAGGCTGTTCATCTGACGCGAATCCTCATGCATCAAGATGTAGTCCAGAGGCTCAGCCTCGCCGGCACCGAGTCGCGTCAGATCGTAAGAGAAGACCTTGCCGCTGGCGCAAGCGGTAAAGATATGGGAACCGCTGTGCCACTTTACATCGCGGATGTTGAGCTGATCTGCGATAACATTCGTGCGGGACCCGGTAGATTGCCGTGTTGTGATGGCTGTTCGCACGTCAATTCCGTCGTTGAATATGAAGCTGGCGCTTGCGGGATCGTCGAGGACCACAGTCTTGAGGATGTGAGGGCCGGCGAGGATCACGGCGCGTCGATCGGACGACACGTCGAAGCATGATATCGGAGCACCAGCAGAGAAGACAGCATTCTGCGACTTGGACGGACGAAACGAAGGGGGAATTGGCGTGGTGGTGCCGGCGATGGAAGACAAGTCGCCTGTCGCAGAGTCGGGCGCGGCCTTGCCAAGTAGCTTCCGCATAATCTTAGACTCGCGATTATACATGACGGCAGCGGTAGACACGCAACAGGGGCGCCATTTGGGGCGGCCGAGCCGGCAATGTGCCAATTACATGCAATGCGACAAGGCAGTACTAAAGATGCCCGAGTCGAGCGTGAATTGTCGTTGTGGCGATGACGAGGGGTCAATTAGTAAAGAGGATCAAGGACTAATGATACTCCGCAAGTTAGTAAGCACTGAGGAGCAAGCTGAAGTGGGGCATTCTGTCCCAATTGACTGACACCAGCTTGCATGACTGAAGAAGCTGGCATCCCTGCCACGGAATCCCCTCCCTGACACGCTTGCAATGAGTTGCATTTCAGGTTTGATGGCATGCCTATCCTTGGTTCCGACGTGTATGGGTCATACAAAGAATTTGTGTACGCCATGGATGTGCGTGTGCTGTGTGGCGATTTGGAAATAGATTGGCATAGATTGTGGCTGGCTTCCAAGGCGTACGTGTCGAATCGGAACCTCATCTTCCAAGGGTACGGGAAGAACGCGCTCTCTTCCTTCCTTCGTGTCAATGCGCACAGAGAGGCTCACGAGGGAGCGATAGCTCTGCATCGAATTACGCATCTGCGCCTACGTGCAATGGGATATATGTCTGGCCCGTACATGGTGTACAGCATGGGTGACGGCGAACCAGCCAATGTCACCGGTCTTTCCATTCGCAAAAATATGGACGCCATCAAGGGTTTTGAAAACTTGCTCATCTTGTGACTATGCAAAACGCGTCTCTCAAGACCTAGTCATGAACGCAGGTCGACATGTTATCGACCACGGTGGCATTCTCATGCCAACTTCATTCTGGTTCAAGTCAGCCAAAGTCCCAATCGGCGCTGGTTGTGGTGGACTTCACAATACCTCATCACGAATACTGCACCCGCCGACGTTGCTCGATCTCCCGGAATCAGCACATCGGCCACAGGATCTCGGATCCTGTCCTCTTCATTTGTTCTTCCAACCTTCGTATCATCCCTCTTGTTTTTCATTTCACTCATCCCCTTCCCTTGCCACAGGGCTTCTACTTCTACTTCTTTGCCTCCTACCGCCACCGCCACCACCTGCTCTCCCTCCTCCTCGCCCACCTTTTCCAGGCGGGGGTCGCACAAACGCAAAGTCCACCACGATAGCCTGGTCCAGCAACTTGGTGTCGTGGGCGCCGTCAATGGCCGCCCGGGCTTCTTCCAGCGTGGCATACTCGATCAAAGCGTATCCCTAGACCGTAAAGCTGATCAGTCTCTTCTTTCCCCACCAATTCTTGCCATTTCCACCCATTTTTACATTGTGGTTCAACATTCGAAGACAAAAAAAAAGGGGATTGATGTTTTAACATACCTTGACATAACCACTCCTTCTGTCCAGGTTCAAATGTAGGTTCTTGATCTCCCCATAATCGCCGAACTTGTCTTGAATTGCCTCCTCGTCAGCTTCCTCGTGCACGTTGGTGACCATGATGATCCAGCCTTCGATGGATCGCACAGCGGTGGCTTTGGTGTGCGTTTGCATTTCGGATTCGTTGCGAGGGGGGGGCGACGCTTGATCGACGTCCATTTCTACGTCGGCCATGATGAGCAGATTTCTGTTTCTCGACAACTCGAGAGCAAGGAAGGGGAGATTGATTTTAACTTGCAATGTTTGGCGAGGTCTGATGCTCTTGGAGCTGGTGGGATTGTACGTGGGGCTTAGATTGGGTCACGTGATTTGAACATGTCTCGCCAAGTCGTTTCGCGTCAGATCATTCAACCTTGTTGTGTTTTTGTATCTTGACGAATCAACACATTTACAGTACTGTACGGCTTCATGTGTTGGGGGGGGTCAGATCTGGCAATTCGGGGGTTATGGAAGGGGTGGTGTGCGTCGTGGCCACAATTGGCCGCGCATGACAACGTGTTCCGACGGGAGTTTTAGGAGTCATCGCGTATATTATTAGGCCAAAACAAAATGTACAGTATGCAGGTGAATCACGCGGCGAGGATACTACAAACCACATCTGCGGATAAATGTTGTTGTATTGACGAAAGACACCGGACGCCGAGTGAAGCCGTCTCGCTCCGTCACACCCAGTCGTAACAGGCGGGGTGCTCAGCCTATCGATCGACTCGACATAAATGCCATGTTCCTTCCCGGCGATTTTTCATTGAACCATAAAGTAAAACGGTATTGCGCCCTGTTCAACTTTGCCACCCATAATCTACCACATTCTCTCCGATCGATAACAAATTCTTTACGAGCCGGGGTTGGGATTCATCTGAAGTACTAGAGTCAGCATCTCCTTTTCCTGTTGTGGTTTTCCGCTAGCGCCAGTTCCTGCTCACCTTTCTCTTGCCACCAGTGACGACAACGTTGACGAATCGTCGGATGTACTTGGCTCGCTTGAGGGCACGACCCTTGGGGGTCTTGGGCTTCTCCTGGGGCTCAACCTATTGTTCCAGAAGAAATTCAAGTCAGTTAATCGTCGCTCGTTGAGCGCAAATGGTAAGATCGCTGGGGTGAAGAGTATTCAGATAGATTCGTACTTTGGGGGTCTGAGCCTTGACCTTGCCTGGCGATAAGGAGTCAGTCGGGAATTTTTTTTTTTTTTTCAAAAGTCCGTCACAATTTGAGTCGAAATATTATGTACGTACCGGCACGGGCGAGAGATCCGTGAACTTTACCCATGGTGATGGATTTATTTGGCGATGATGTGGATGAGGGAGTCAGGCAGCGGAGGGTATTTTGGCGGAATTTGGCAAATGGTTGTGTGCGGGAGGCGACACTCACGTGAGTGGATCCGCTTGCCCTGCCGGAAAAACATTGGCGCGAGCTGGATGACCGATGGACTTCAAACTTGTCTCGCAACTGGATTATGTAAGCTGAGTTTAGATCGAGTCGCGCCACAACGTGGAATTTTTGAAGAATCAAGACATCACCAGAACAGCAAATGCATTTATCAGTTGTTGGTACGAGGTGAAGGAGAAAATGCAGGTTTTCTTTCATGATTTTAATTGCCGTCGGAGATATTGTGTTTTAATGTAAAATCGCCACCGTTCACTGTCCCTAGTAGGCCAATGCGGCTCAGACAAACGAAAAAGAACCCCCCGTCTTGACAATATTTTGGTGAGCATGCAATACCAAGATGAAGAATTATCTCAATCATTCCCGTCTCATCTGATGCATCCTATGCGATCTATTTTACCCGGTCTACCAAACGGACGCTACGGTCGTGTGCTCGGCGCTGTGCAATGCGCCAGTTAAACGTTGACGTCACAAAGGGACCTTCTTTTTTCCATCCATCACGATCGCCTTGTACTCCGTATAAGTCTTTTCGCCTGCCCATCCGAACACCTTCCCCTAAAATGCCAAATACGCCTTTGGCTTTAGCCCTCCTGTCCACGGATCACAAATATTACTTGTACGTTTATGCGCTTTCTGCTTCTAGCAGGCACAATTGTCGCACCACATCGTCAATATGACTCACTCGGCTACACCCGCCGAAACCCCAGTAATAAGGTCCGCCATAACTCCACACATGACCCTGCGGGAACGTCTTCTTCATCGGCTTCCCAACTACACAGGCCCGTACAATGTTGGTTTCATGGACATTGAAGTCCCCGCTCGTAATCCGGGGCCGATTTCCAACTTGAAGCGTGCTGGGAAACCAGTGTTGCGCCTGGACACTGTCTTGATGGGCATCTACTACCCCTGCGATGTACGAAAAACAATCGATGCCGCAGGTGGTGTACACAAACTCCGCCGTGTGAATTGGATGCCAGGTCCGAGACTAGCCACATCGAAGGGCTATGCCAAGTTCCTGAACATTCCTGCAGCGCCAGTCACTGGTTATCTCGCCTGTACCTCGCTCTTCACCAAATTGCCGGCATTTCGAAATGCAGAACTAGCCGACTACTGGGAGACCAAAATGTCTAGAGAGGATGCGTCTTTTGACGAGTCTGACGACGGAAAGGAGCGACCTGGCTTGGGGAAACCCACGTTTCCAGTCATCATCTTCAGTCATGGCTTGGGAGGCTCCAGACTTTGTTACAGCACTATTAGCGGCGAGTTGGCAAGCTTTGGTTTCGTTGTTGTTGCTGTCGAGCATAGAGACGGAAGTGGTGCAAGGACACTGGTCAACTTGCCCAACAACGTCGACGCAGCCGAGCTCGAGTCGTCAACGGCAGAGATCGTATCGGGAAACGAAGGTCACGATACTGCCGCCAAGAACAAGAAGGTGCAGGGAAAGGAACAGAGCGGCGTTAACCCGTATTACATCATGGACTACATCCTGCCCAAGGACAATGCTCAGGACACGTCACCCCATAATCCGCGTGGTGTGGACAGTACATTACGCACGGCGCAGATTGAGCTGCGACTTGAGGAGATCAAAGAAGCATACCATGTGCTCACATTGATCAACGACGGCAAGGGCGATGAGGTTGCACAGCTGAATCTAAGGAAGGGGGGGAACATTGGCTCAAGCTCCATGAGTTTAGGTGGAATTTCTTGGGACAGTTGGAAAGGGAGCATATTCCTGGATAAAGTAACGGCCATGGGACACTCGTTTGGAGGCGCCACGACTGTACAGTTGTGTCGCGATCAATCACTGACATGGCTCGGGCAAGGAGTCATTCTTGATGCATGGGGTCAAGGCACGCCTCCCCGAGGAGACGATCCCAGCAATATCGTGTCCAAGCCAATCATGGCCATCTCATCCGAGGCCTTCATGCACTGGAAAGACAACTTCGAACGTGTTGTTGGTTTCTGCCAAGAGGCACGTGAATCTGGAGCGCCATGTTGGATGCTCACAATCGCGGGGTCAACGCATCTCGCCATGACCGACTTTGCCGTTCTATATCCCCACTGGATGTCGTTGTTTATGAAATCCATGGTCAATCCTCTTCGAGCCTGTTACCTGACGACCAGGACGTCGCTCGAGTTTCTGAGCTTGACGCTACCGCGCGAACATATCAAGCATCAGACCTGGGTCAATGAAGATCTGCTCTTATCAGCAGAGGCTCCATCCGAACCTGAAGAAGCATTGCGAGGGGATCACGCTCCAGATGATAAGTGGGTAGCCGTGAGACTCAAGATTCCCAACGAATTTTCCAATCGTTTCAAGGCCTGGTGCAAGCGAGTCTGGAGGGCTGTGACCTGCGCGGCAGTTGAAGGTGATGAGCTAGGAGCGGGATTGCATGACTACACCGAACAAGATGAGCTGTGGACGCACATAAGCCCCAAGATATCCGAGGTAACAGGGCTCAGAAATCACTAGATGAGGGAGTATCTTTGGGTGGTGAAGTAGGTTCACTTGCATTTTGTAGGATATGAAAGTACTTTCGTACCCTGGAGTCATTTGGAATTCAATGGGATCGGCTCGGGAAGCATGCATTGCTGTTGGATATCATGGCGTTCACATATTGTGAGGGTAGGGCAGCATTTGAGCTGGTTGCATAGTTTTGTTTGGGCGTTGGGCGTTAATATGACATGATGACGTGCGCAAGATGCAGCTCCGTCACGACCGATTTAGTCCCCACCCCAACCTTCTTCCCAGCCGACTTGACTACCATCCGACTCCCAGGTCGACTTTTTTTTTTTAAAAAAAAAACCAATCATATCGGGATGTGAATAAGCACTTTGCATGATTTGTCACACCTTATGCAATGCACTGACGCCGGTCGCCGCCGCGCCCGAAGCCGAGATTATCATATGACCCGCCTGGGGGCCTCAACTGATGTTATTGTCCCAGTAGTAAGTACCCTTCCCTGGCTACCCTGAAACAAAAGGCCGTGAGCAACTAACTCACGACTTCCTGGCGCTGAATTGCGCGTATGTGGGAGTACATGATTCATGATTCATTGATATTGACTTCTGATCTTGATTTTGGTCGGATAAGTATGTACATACTAGGTTGCGACATGCTGTAAGCGCATCTGCCTTTGCGAGCTCACACATTATTGGAGGTTGGGAAGTCGGCGGCTGGTCGGCATGAATCCCGCCCTCGCCAGGAGAGAAAATGAGAGGCGGGGAGGGGTGGGTGGCAGCTGCTGACCAGATGCGAAATTCTTTCCACGGCGTTCCACCGAGTGTAATCCGTACTCCGCCTTCCGTACTCCGTAATACTTGGTGGTTCATTTGCAGTTCACGGCATGGATCAACTCGTAGCTTGGCGAGAAAATGGCGCGATGCTTGCGGTCCGCCGGCACAGGGATTTGACAAATTGGCGAAGGCCTGTTGCTATTTACGGGCACAGACAAGGCAGTCGGGCCCGATGTTGGGGGAATCCCCTGTCACATGCCGTCCGTCAATTGGGCAGGTTCGTGAAACCTTGCATGAGTTAGTTGGCTTCGTGTTGAACAACTATGTAATCCGTATGGACGAGCTGATGCTGCAGAGACTCTTTTCGAGCTAGCTTGAGCACTTTGCGATAACCAATCTCTGCCGTCATGGTCCGTCATGGTCTGTGGTCTGTCCATGGTGCGGCTGATTGAGACTGCTGTGGCTGACTTTTCAGTGACAATTTCAGGTATTTTCCGCGCCCGCTGGTCTCGGAACAAAAAAAAAAGACCAAAACTCCGACGTTCTGTTTAGCGGCACGAAACGAAGCCTGTGCGTAAGTAAACATGGTTGCCCTGCTGGAGTCACCTCCCCCGGGGCAAATGGCTTGGGCCGAAGAAGCAGGTTCTTGTTTGGGTCTACTCCGTATTCCGTGGACGTGGACGCCAACCCGTTGCTGCTGCTGCTGCGTCTCAGGTCAAGATCTCCTTGAGCGTGTTAAAGCTAGTGGAGTCACGTCAACCAGGGTCTGTATCGGCGATGATGGGGGCAAGTGACGGAGACGGGTAACTTGATGATATGAGCGGAGCTTCCAGAGGTTCCATACGGATTGCTGTGAGGCTTCGTCGATGCCGGCGATGATATGTAGTGAAGATGGGCATGTTGCAAGATGAGTGAGACATTAGCAAGCGTGGACCCCAATCAACTCGCAGCTCGCATGACAAAGAGTGCAGGTTGGCATGACTTTCATTGCATCGTGTGCATGTTCAAGGCCCTCGTCCGTGCTCTTTGCTACCGCGCATGTACGGAGTACGGAGTAGTACATACATCAACCCGTGCCAGGCTTGGGATCCCGGCACGCACCACCAACGTTTCTCGTATCCACGATCGTGCGATCGTGCCGTGGCCCCAGTTAATAACACACGATAACTTCGAGATCCTAGTACATATTTGCTGGGCGCGAGCTGTGAAGCATCCCCCCCCTGGGGCTCGCTGCTTTGCTGGCTACCAGGCGCAAGCATATAGCGGAGGGTTTCCCTGCTCGAGAGTTCTTAAAATTTCTTTGGTCAGTCTTTTGGTTTGCTCTGTTTTGCTTCCTGTAACATTTATTGAGTGGTTACAGCAAACCAACTCACAGCTCGCCGAAACCTTGGCACAAGTAGCTCGCTCGCTCGCTTATCGCCTTGCAGCTGTCAACCCCAACATCTCACTTTTTGCCCCGACCTCGACAATGATCTGCGGCTTCTCGCATATTTTACTACGAGATTGATAGCAATTGAGTTTTGCGGCCTTCTTAATCCTGCCATCCGATTGAGAGAACCAAGGACCTTCGACCGAGGAGGGCCCAACCACCGCTGTGCAGCGGGGTTGCATGTCCCGTACCGGGCCGTACGGAGTACGCACAGAAACACAGAAACGACGAGGGCGACATACATAGAAGGGCAAATACTGTCGCTGGCCAGCCATTCGGAAAAGAGAAACTTTGAGTATATGGATCTCAAGGCTCGCGCTGTGCGCCGCCACATTGCATAGAGAGCCAAAAGATTTATGCTTTGCAGCCACAAAAGCCACTTGGCGTAGCCCAGTCTGTTTGCAGCCGCCCGACAGCTGTCTGGTACGTACCCGCAGCGTCTGGTTGCCCGCAGCTTCCGTAGCAAGCCCAACCACCGAGCCAGCATTCATCATGGCCGATACCAAGAGTCGACCGGGTCGCTCCAACAGCCTGCAACGGATGTTGGATCTAGAAAAAAAGTATATGGTATGGGCCCTGCCCCAGTTTGCGTTCTTCTCTCCCTTCATTTTTGGCATATGAACTGCGCTGGTGGACTCGCTCAACTTCTCCGAGATAAAACTTACTGATTTGCGTTCCTGTCCCACTGACAGTTTGAGCGACTCCATCCCCAGACGAACCAGCCAAACTCAAAGTGTAAAACGACTTCCGCATTCGGCACAAACCATCAAGCTTCCCCAGACCGCACAAGTATTCACGCCCGTCGAGCAGAGGGTGCTCAAAAGTCCAACCAAAGCAGTGGTGACCATCGCCGCTATACCTCTCTTCCTCCCCAACTTCCTCCTCTCATGATCAATACCGACACGTCTTACACAATGAGCAGATCAGACTCGCTGATGGACAGGGGGCGACAACTCCCGACCCAAAATGGGCCTCATTCAGCGACAGCAACATCAAATGAGAAGTACAAAAAGGTTGTTGCTTTTGAATTCCCCCCCAAGGAAGTTGCGCAGTGCCAGTCTCCAAGCTGGGAGGCATATGAACGACGCAAGAATGAGAAGAAGATGGAGAAGAAGGAGCGGGAAGAGTCAAAAAAGGATGGCACCAAGAGACTCTCCAAAAAACCGCCGCCCCCTAGCTCCCCGAGATCACTTCAGCAGGCTTTGGCAGAGGCAGATGCGGGCCGAGGACGTGGGCGTGAAAGAGCCGAATCTACAGCGGCCGTGGGCGGTTTGAGCAAAGAAAACAAACCCGCTCGAAAGGCTCGCAGTCGATCGGGTTCATTTGTTTCTATGCTCAGGGCCCCCTTTGAGTTCCGACGCTCGTATACAGACCAGGGAAACGATTCAGGATTCATTGGCGGCATCAAGCTGGAGCTTCAACGCCATGCGGCTCAGCAACAGAATCTGGATAGCCATGCTGTGGGAGATGAATCAGATATACATCCCGCTCTTCGCAAAGGCAACCAGGAGCCTAAATCGAATACGCCCCTGAAGTCACCACCACCTCCATCAAGGCCAGCAAGTGCCAGTGAAACAGATCAACGTCGATATCCGCCAATCACTAGAGGAAACAACTATCATCAAAACACAGCATCTCTTGTCTCACCTTCCGCGCCTGCTATTCCTGACATCAGCACGATTGGTAAGTGGCGTACCAAAGTCGACCTCAAAGCGGGTTCGGGGCCACAATCGCGTGCTGGCCATGAAGAAGAATCACAGCTCAGCGGAGATGACTCGAATGGACGCAAGCAACAGAGCAACCTGCCACGAGCTGCCAAGGGACCCAGAGAGCAACCCAGATCACCAAACCCTTCATCTTCAAAACCAGTGCACATTGCATTTGCTGCAAGTCCTTCGACTCCCTCGCCCCCATCGGCCCAGACTGAGCCGAAAAAGCAGCCTGAGAATAGACGCCCACAGTATCACAGTAATAATGAGTCTGTATTGTCCAACTCATCTGCCACGACCGGATACAAGACGGCTCCTTCTTCGCCGCCTCCTCCTCCAGAACCTCCTCGACGAAGCTCAAAGCGACTCTCGGGATTGAGTTTGGATGAGGCAATACCGCCAGTGCCGCCACTGACTCTTCATCATCAAACAATCGGTGCTCAATCGTCTGCAAACGATGAGCAGTCATTTGCTCAGCGGTCTTTCCCTCTCCTCAAGAATACAGCGAAGCCTCAGGGCACGCAACCCAAGGATGATCGGAACGAAAAAGCAACTTCTTCGTCATGCCAGATGTCACCGTATCTGCCCTCGCTTGGTCACAATGGACATTTGCCACATAGTTCCTCGGAGGATTCCTGCTCTGAAGACTTCTACTCCGCGTCGTCAGTCAGCACACCCGCAACTTCACGGCCAGGGTCCGAGCGAGGAATGGCTTTGATCAGCAAAGACGAAGCAGCTACCTCAGACCCCAATGTATTCGGGGCTCGGTTTAGCACAACCTACCCGCTTCAAAGCGCAGACAATTCCGAAGATGAAGGCGTAGACCCCATTCAAGCTGCAGCCGAGAAAGTCCTCGCCGTTTTCAATGGAATTCCAGTGCAGAGATCTAATCTCTGCCGACGACGCAATTCCCATTCCAGCTTGGCCACAGATACAAGCTTCGAGCCATCTGCCAGAGAGCGGCCTCTCAACCTTCGCTCCAGGAAGAAGGCCACGGAGCCGTCGCAAAATGGTTATTCGCCTGGCTCTTACCTCCAAGAAGCCCGCACACAGCCACCAGCTGCTGCACCAACCCGCGTGTACAGGCAGCGTTTCGGTCCTCCAGCCTCGTTTGTTCTTCCAGATCAGGGCTCCTACGAGAACGACAACCTCAAGCCTGCACCGGCAGTGCCTGACACAGTCGGTCGTCCTCTCTGTCACAAGTCTACACCTCGCCTTGCGACCACAGATGGAGATCCTATCGCCAAGACCTTCGTGGAATGCTGCTCCTGCAAGTACTACCACGACATGCCTCGCAACTTGTATCAGGCCATGTCCAACCCCGAAGGGGTGCTCAACTCCGCTGACAAGTGTGGATTTGTCGGCGCTTTATCCATGACTGTGCGATGTTCTTGGTGCAAGCATGAGATGAGCGTCCGCTGTTGTGCAGCATTATCCACCATGGTATATATCCAAGAGCGACTGTATTGAAAAACATTTCTCCTTCTCATTTACGTCTTGCGAATTTGCAGTACGAAACTGTAAATGGCAACTTAATATACTTAACTCGTGTAATAGGATGGAAACCCCTTTTTGGACTCTCATTAACGACATTATCATACACAGCTCCTTTGTCTTTTGATTTCATCCAAGTGGTTTGTCTGTTGCTGCTCATGATCTGACGACTTGTTGACTCCGAAGGCTTTGTTTGGCGTTGGAATTAGGGGTCTATACCCGGTTAGGTAGGAGTTGGTATTTATCACGAGATGTATGTACGTCACGATTATTGAAGAACGTCTGCTATGATACCTATCACTGTTCATGTCCCGGAAACACCTGAATTCCGTACCGAGGGCGGCGTGTTGAAATTCCTCTTGGCGATGTTGCAGCCATGTTTGATCGGAGAGTCTAGATGATGTTGGGAAGAAGGAGTTGTTTTACACTTTTTCTCGAAGAAAATGCTCGTGGAATACGTGGGAACCTCCAGGAGTCCAAGTACCTAGGTTCGCGGGCCCATCGGCAACCGCAGAGACCCTGAACTCACTTGGTTATATCGGCCCCTCCGGCGCGGTAAGCATTGCCAACAAATCAGCGTGGCATCGCCGACTTCGAGTTCTTGTCGAAATCGCTTTCTCGTTGAGAGGGGAGCATGTGGTCTGGGCTTCACAAGTGACTCTTGGCAATCATAATCGTCGCGCCGCTCTCTTCCGTTTCTTCGCGTCACCCACATTGCGTCAGCGGAAACCGTTCTCTTGTTCAGAGCGTCAACGCTCAACGATGGATTGGACGAGTTCGGGCCTTGTAGTGCCATCGTTGGCATATACCGCGGTGAGGGTTGTTACCCATTAAAGGACGACTTCCTCACAACATCTTTAAATCTGCTTTTATCCGGTATACGTTCCCCCGCCCATTTTTCACCCTCCAGCTTGAAGTCTTGATAACTCGTGCCCCGCCTCCACGAAACATCAAATGTGGTACTAACCCATCGTCCCCCGTTCCCATCTCCGAGTAAATACGTAAGAGAACCCAACCATATCCAGTACTTCCCTAAAGCCCTAAAGATGCATACAAGATATTTCCCCCCTCTCAAGTTCCCGTATCGACCTCGACAACTCAGAAAACTCTGATAGCGCCACGTAACCCTTTGGGTTTCTAGCCGGCGTAATGAATACAACTAACTAACCAACCAACCAGGGGTGATTCCTCTCCGTTCAATGATCAAAATAGGAAAACCCCAAACCAAACCAAGCTAGCACCACTTCTCGACTTATCCTCTCTCCACATTCTGCCCCAGTAACCTTATCTCTCAATGAAGTTTTTCGCTTAAACTCAAGACGAGAACAGGTCTTGGAGGAGTTCAACTGCGTCATAGCTCATCCAAGGCACTTTGGCCGAGTGGTCTAAGGCGCCGTGTTCAGGCCCCTCCATTGCGGTTCGTCCTAATGGTTCCTCTTCGCGGTCTAGTAATAGGCGAGGGTTCGAATCCCTCAGGTGTCACTTTTTTTTGGCTGAATATTTTCCCACGCCTTGTTTCAGATTCCTTCTTTTTAATATTATCAAAAGGTCATGTTGTCGGATGGGCGGATGGATACTTTTATTATGCAGATTTTTTGATTTTCAGATTTTTTGATTTCCAGATTTTTTTGATTTTTTGATTTTCCGATATAGCAGCGTTTTGCCAAGCCTCTCCAAGGTGCCACTATATACACCATATGAGGCGAAGCCAAGCCCAGCCGAAAACCTCATGTTGGCCGTGGCCGGTTGGCATGTCATGCCAGTTTCCCACATGCGCAACGTCATTTTCAGGAACAACTCCTAGCTACGGATTACTCTGGTCTACATTTGTCGTCTGGTTCACCGTGCACTGCCTCACGCTCCCGGCCTGCACCACCAGAGAGAGGCAGATGTATTTCCTACTCGGGACAAATGGGCAACCCAGTTCGGAGAGTTTCCGAGCAAGAAGCAGACACATGGCTTCCTTTCTTTCTCTCCCCCTTGTCTGCGTACTTAAGAGGCGGCATGCCTCGCTGTTTCTGGGGGACATCAGAGGTGTTTTTGGAGAGAATACCAGTTTACGGATACTCACTCTGAAATACCAAGTCTACTCTGTCTCGAGAAAGTACTCGAATACATCGCGTACCCGTTCCATACCCGTTCCATACCACTCTCAGTGTGAGTGCAACAACCGAGACCCCCCCCCGCCCTTTTTTTTCTTTGAACACCCTTCAGAAATCTCGTCATCTTCATAAACACGCAACATGACGACCGACTTCATGGGAAGGATCAAAAAGTCCTTTGGCAGCGATTCTCGCCCCGAAATCCCCCTTGCCCGTCCCGAATCACGGTCCAACCCCGTCTCCGGTCCCGAGGAGACCAGAACCCAGCCTCGCGTGCACTTCAAGGGATGGACTCCCCCGACAAGGTATGTGGGGGGACCGACTCAAGACTTGTTGCGAGGAAACCCCCAATGCTGATGAACCATGAGAGTCAGTGACGGCGCCCAATGTGCAAGCCAAGACGTCCGCGACGCAGCACACTCTCCGCCATCAGTGCTAGGCCGGTATCTTGGCCCGCCTGTCATCGAGCACAAGTACCCCCAGGATAGCAAGTGGAGGAGACACTCGATCAGTGCGCAGGAGCAGTACTATACGCGATGAGGGGAGGCGAGGGTGAACGAAAGAAGGACGGACCTGAATCGGTGACTGTATCTCTCCATGACGACCCCCTCTGTCCAGTCCTACGAATGATGACGCTATGAGTTTTTAATTTGCCATTATGAGCCATGGGTCATTTGCGTCATGAAGCGAATTGATGCGTGCTGTGAAATGGTGAAATGAGCTTCATGTTCTTTCGGCTGGGCATGGGATGCGACTCGTGTTCATCTGCGAATGACCGATAAATGTGGTACTAAACGTTTAAGGATGAGTAAGAAACGTTTTCCGCCGCAGTGGGTGAATGACGACATAGGGTAAACGTTGATGGAGTTCCATGGAAACGGCACTTTGCGTGGCGTGGGATCATGTCGCGTGATGGTGCTCATGTGGTGTGTCCATCGTGTGGTGGTTGCGCCAAGGAAAAAAAAAAAAAGGGCCAAATCTTCGACGATACCCCATCTGGATATCTCTAGTCCGTACCCCGCACGTCAATCTCAGGTTCGAGCATCCCCCGGAACTGACGAACTCTGAATCACCGTTCCAGCAACTTTCCAAAATGGCGACTCAAACCCTCAAACGAGACGAGATTAGCGTAAGGCCACTCCTCTTCTTCTTTTCTTCCCCTCCCAGTTGATTTGATTCCACGTATGAAACGGGACATTGACCCTCATCGCCCCAGAACCTCTCCTTCATCCTCAACAAGCCCTACGACGTCACCTACCAGGAACGGCCCAAGCCAACGCTCCAATCGCCGCACCATGTCATCGTAGCCGTCAACTACACGGGCATCTGCGGCTCAGACGTGCACTACTGGCACCACGGAGCCATCGGGCACTTCGTCGTCAAGGACCCCATGGTCCTGGGCCACGAATCCGCAGGCACCGTCATTGAAGCCGGTGACCAAGTAACCCATCTCAAACCCGGTGACCGCGTCGCCATCGAGCCCGGCTACGGCTGTCGACGATGCGACGAATGCCGCGCGGGCAGGTACAACCTCTGCGACAAGATGATCTTTGCCGCCACGCCCCCTCACGACGGCACCTTGACTGGGCTGTGGGCATCCCCCGCCGACTTCTGCTACAAGCTCCCCAAGTCGGTGTCTCTCCAAGAAGGCGCCCTCATCGAGCCCCTGGCCGTCGCCGTCCACATCGTCAAGCAAGCGTCCGTCCAGCCGGGCCAGTCTGTCGTCGTCATGGGCGCCGGCCCAGTCGGCCTGCTCTGCGCAGCCGTGGCCAAGGCCTACGGCGCCTCCAAGGTCATCAGCGTGGACATTGTCCAGTCCAAGCTCGACTTCGCAAAGGACTTTGCCTCGACGCACACCTATCTCTCACAGAGAGTTGCGCCAGAGGAGAACGCAAAGGCCATCAAGGAGCAGATTGGCTTGCCCGGAGGCGCCGACGTCGTCATCGACGCCAGCGGCGCGGAACCCTCCATCCAGACAAGTCTGCACACGGTCCGAATGGGAGGTACCTACGTCCAAGGCGGCATGGGCAAAAGCGACATCACCTTCCCCATCATGTCGCTGTGTCTCAAGGAAGTCACGGCCAAGGGATCATTCCGCTACGGGCCCGGCGACTATGAACTGGCCATTGAGCTGGTGGCCAGCGGCAAAATCGACATCAAGAAGCTGGTCACGACGGTGGTGCCCTTTGACAAGGCAGAGGAGGCGTTCAAGAAGGTGAAGGAGGGCCAAGTCATCAAGATTTTGATTGCCGGACCCAACGAGAAGATGTAAATTGGTTATAGTGAAGATGGATCGCAGATTGAGCCATGGGGGCAGGCCAAATGATGCAGGGATGAAAAGGAAGAATCAGGAGAAATGGGCTGCTTTGAGCAGGGAGTCCGGAGTAATTGAGTGGAAACAGACATTATGCTTACTCGGCCCAACCCAACGACGTTGTCCCAAGTACCCCGCTCTTTTCGTGTTCTGTTCGCAAAAAAAAAAAAAAAAAGGGCAAGAATCATCAATCCATCTATCAATTCAGCCAGCCCCCGTTTTCTATCTGCATCCCGAGCTGAAGTACATATGTATGTTTGCCAATGGCAGGCGGGCGGGGCCCTGAGGTTGGGCACGATGCGGACGGAGACTATTTTTACATTCCATGTACTTGGCACGGAGTAGATGCGACGGAGCGAGCGCAAGGTGGTGTGCACTGTGGAGAGGAGCAGCTATATGTAAGTGGTGTGCTTAATTTTCTGGTGAATGGATGAACGTTTTGGCTGGCGAGACGGGGATGGAGGTCCTTGGAGGAGGAGGAGGAGGAGGAGGAGGAGGAGAAGGAGGAGGCAGCTGGGCAGCTGGTCAGCTGGGAGGGCAGAGAGTTGGCGGCTAAGAAGGCAGGCCCATGCCACTTGTCAATTATCGCACACATTTTACTCCTTCAAAACACAGTTACACAGCACAGCTGATGAAACCACCACTTTCGGCACGAGCCAGCGTTGGCGTCCCGGTCCCCTGCCGTGCGGCTGAAGAGACTAGCGATACGCCTTGCTCCTTTGAAAGAGCGCACGCGGCTTGGCGGCGTGGGCAAATATTGGTCTTGCTATTCGCTTTGCAGATTGCGCCTCAAATTTGGGCGGCGAACAGGAAGTACATTGACATGTTGTGCTCCGTACGGGAATATACCAGTGTCTGCGGCTGCACGCCACCGTCAGCCTTGGTCGGCCTGAAAAGGCCGTCTTTACATTGTTCCATGTTTAAAAAGGACAGACAGCAGTCGCTGCCTTCTTTTCAAAACAGGGGGTAGACAAGATCTGGTAGAATCTTTCACATCGTGACATGGCCCAAGATGGAGACTGATGCCACGGAGAAGCACTCGACGTCGAGCCATGTGCTCGAAACGCCCATCTGGATCACCATTATTCGAGGATTCCAATTCTTCCTCTCGCTTGTGGTTCTGGGCCTCGCAGGCCGCTTGATGCACGACCTGTACCTCGATGAGTTTGGTCTCGCCGTCGCCACTGTGAGCTTTCTTCTCCAGACGCACCTCCTTTCTTCTCCGGGGATGGAAAAGTATGAGATACAAGGGGCACAAAGCAAACGAAGACTAACACCGTCTCCAACAGGCCATCATCACCTGGGCGATCCTCTTCTACGTCATCTCCACTGAGAAAATCACCTCCTGGCAGAGAGCATACCATGTCATCGCTGTCCTAGTCCTCGAAGCCTTCCTCGTCATCCTGTGGCTCGCGACCTTTGCTGCCGCAGCCGCCCGACGAGCCTCCTTCACTGTCCCGGCCCGCGTGAGCGGATGTTTCGACGACGGCAGCGCCGTCAACAGCAAGACTTGCTTCAAGAAGAGAGAGCTCGAGAAGAGAGCGTACCTGTTCGAGAGCGGACAGGCCATGTTCAGTGCTATCGCTGGTCTTGGCGCGCTGGTGTGGTGAGTTTTAGTGCTTCATGATGCCGATTCCTTTTTTTTTTTTTTGGGGGTTTAGTAAATATCTGACTGGCGTTTTGGACAACCAGGCTTCTGTTTATTGCTACATTCGTCTACACGCTCGTCATGTTCTTGCGCGGACGAAAGAAGGGCCGCTTTCCCGTTGGGAGCGCCTCGTCTACCGGCAACACGTATCAGATGGAGCCCAAGACGGAACAAGCTGCTCCCGTGATGCAGCAGCAGCCCATTCAACCCCAGCAAACTGGGGAATACCAGCCTCCTCTTGGCCAGAACCCGCCCCAAAACGGCTCCCCGCCTGCTCAGAGTGCCTACCAGCAACAGCCTGCGTATCAAGCTCCCCAGGATCAGCAACCGTACAACGACCAGCATCCTCAGCAATACCAGCAGGACTCGGGGTACCAGCAACATGTCTATCAGCGAAGTGAGTTGTCCTCGGTCACGCCCCAGCCCGAACAGCAGTATACTGCGCCTCCTCCGGCGACGGCGTCCCCTCCTCCTCAGCAGTATAAGCCTCAGCAGCATACCCATAGTGCGCAGCAGCAGTAGTTGTGATGGAGAAGGAAGAACCATGACATTTCGGGCGTTGTGGATGGGGGACTTCCTTTTGGTTGGTTGGTTTTCAAGCTTGGCTGCGTTGAAGCCATGGGCGATATCTAATTCTGTTGGCGCCGCTCAACATCCTGTCTATACCCTGAAAGCAGTGTGAAATGTGACTTCACTGCATGATCTGCATGACCTGCGCGTTCAAAGTGTTGGCGTGAGTTGAATCGTAGACATGACTTTGAAGAAAAATATTCACTTCCTCTTTGACCAAAATTACCTTCAGGTCCCTGCATCAAGTCAATCGTTAGAACTTAGAATGGGCTTCCCACACGGCGGAGCAGCAATGTCCAAACCGGCAGGCGGTGAACAGGTTACTGCCACCCATCAAGCCCAGACCCAGCCAAGCTCCGGATTCGCCTGGTCGAGGAAGCTTCAAAGAACTTGGAATCACGGCACCGCAATACTGCCTGCCTGCCCATTCCCCAACGCATCACGGCCGACGCTGACGACGTTGCGCTCGCGGCCATCTCCCGAGGTACCTGGGTCCAGTTCTACCACAGGCGCGGACCCTCTTCTCTCAGACGCATCGACGGCTCTGGCCAGAGCCAGACAGACAACCCACTCCCGCGCCGAAACAAGCTGTGGCTCGTCTCCCCCATCTTCCTCACAACAGATGACAGCCATGGCGACGGACAAGACCGGCGTCCCCCAGGAGCGCCTGGGCGTGCCGTCAAGGAACCCCTTGGCGCTGTCTGCCTCGCAAGAGTCCCAAGTACGAGACATATACTACGCCCGAGTGCGCAAGCAGTGCGCCGAGGAGATCAAAGGTACGAAGGAAGCCAGCCGCGTTTCCCGCGCTCCCTACCCCTACCCCTACCCAACTCACTCACCACTAAACTACTGACTACTGACTACTGACTACTGACAACTGACTACTGACTACTGACTACTGACTACTGACTACTGACTACTGACACCAAATCTGCGCCATGGCAGCCTTCGCAGCATGTGCCCTCGGCCGCACCTTCACCGTCTCGTTTGCCTGCCGCGCCGAGCACCGCGCAATGAACAACTGCATGAAACTGCACGCCACGCCCAAGGAGCACGACGCCGCGCGCGAAGAGTGGTTCGCCATGCGCATGGAGCGCCATAGACAGCGGGAGCGCAAGGCCAAGATGGCGGCTGCCCAGGAGGAATTCATTCGCGAGTGGTGGGGTCTGCCCGAGGAGGTGCGCCTGTCCAGGCAGCGGGATATGGAGAAGCTGGGCCGGGCGGAGAGGGTGGGCGGCATGACGGCCAAGGACAGACCGCGTGGACCTGAGGCGTCTAGGTGACGGGTCTGATATGGATTCGGCCTGTTGCGTGGGGGACTCGGGCGTTTCGTTGTTGTTGGTACTTTTTTTTTTTTTTTTTGATTTCTGTGTGTTGAAAAAATGGCTTTGACCAGGAGACGTATTTGGAGACGTATTTGGAGACGTATTTGGAGACGTATTTGGAGGACGTATTTGGATGGGCGTTTGTACATTATACACGGCGAAAAGACTTGTACGAGCACGGGAGGTTGGCAGCGTCATGGCGGAATGGTTGATTCGCTCCACCAATAGATGTGTACATGACTGTGAGTGCTCGACAACAACATGATTGACGAGAACACCGCAAGTCCCGACGATGATGACGCACGGGAAATATTCTGGAGATACTATACATACATTCCTTCCCCCCTCTCCCCTGCCTCCCAATCTTCACCACGCCGGCAGATACAAAACCCGATAGTCCGCACACATCTCCTCCCATTGGTACGCCTCACACTCCCCACGATCCAATATCAGCCTGTTGTCGCGCCATCGTTCCCCTCCCCTGACACCCACCCCCCAGCGGGCCGCGGCGTGATGCCCTTCCGTCATTGGTCAGCAGAATGCCCGCCCCATCCACGGGACTCTAATTTTAGTCCAATCTGCATTTCTGGACAGAGAAAAGCGCTTAACACGGGCGCGTGCGTGGTGGGGTTGCTGCGCTGAAGCAAGCTTTTGTTATGTATATGCTTTTGTACCGCCGTTTTTCGTGGCATCGCTTATTACCCTTTTTTTTTTCCTTCTTCTTTTTTTTTTTTGCACGAACAGGACGAGCTTCGGGGGGGGTATATGAAGCGATGGCTTCGCCGCAGCCCCAGCAACAAGGCAGCTTCTCGCTGTTCCCGAGCCCGAACTCGTCGAAACCACCTCGTGCTGTGACCGGGCAGGAGCACGCCGTGCAAATCCAGCAGCCGCAACGACGACGGGTGGAACCGCCAGAAAGGGCGGCCGCGCCGTCCAACTGGCCGCCGTTGAGCAATCATGTGCCGCCGCCGATCCAGACGGAGAGCTGGAGCAGCAGCAGCAGCAGCAGCACGCATGCCGGGCCGGCCCCGGTCCAACAACAGCCACGGAGGACGATCAGCGAGGTTCCCGGACGCACGGAGGCAGAGACGGCCCTTTCGGATTCGGAATCAAGGAGCTCCATTGCCAAACACCCCCTCGGCGACTCCGGCCCGGGCACACTGAGATCCATTTTCCCCACGTACGATCCCGACGTGCCGCTCGGGCAGCAGCAATACGCGCCAACGCAGCTCAGTCCAGCGCGCGTCCCCCGTGCCGTCATCAGCAGGCAATCCGTCTACGAAGAGCCAGAGCCTCCGAGCAGGGAAGGGGAGCCCGCCCCCGCGAGTCCTCCCCGTCCAGCAGCAGCTCGCGGGCGATGGCCGCTGAGGATCCAAACGCAGTCGCCGCCGTCGACACCCTCACCGTGCAGCACCGCCGATCTGAAAAGCCTGTGGAGGGTGGCAAACGGATGGAAAGCATCCGCGTCGGAAGGCCGCGTCTTTTGCCTGAGACTCGCCCAGCAAAAGGATGCCCCGGTGTATACCCTATCATCCGGCGCATCACACCCGTTCTGGAACCTCCGGCTCGATCCAACCTCGGCGTCATCAGCCTACGTCAACCTGACGAGGCATGACCCCTCGAAACCGTACAAGGCGCTCCCCAAGCCGCCGCATGTTTCGCCGCCCGGCCCCTCTTCCAGCTCCTCCGGGAGGAGCGGCGGCAGCGGCAGCGGCAGCACAGGCAGCACAGGCAGCAGCACAGGCAGTCGATCCTCCGACACCAAGAACTGGTACGAAGCCCTGACGACGACTCTGGAAGAGGAGTCCCGGAAGCACCCTCCCAACGACGGGCTCGTCGCCCTGCTCACGCCCTCGGCTGCCGCGAAAATGGCCATCGAAAGGGCCAGCGACGCCGCATCCGTGGCGGCCGCCGAGAACGAATGCGCGAGGCTGGTCTGGGACGAGGACACGGCGACGCACTACCTCGTGCACAACGCGCTGGCGAGGCCCTTTTGCCTGACGATTGAGCGCAGCCCGGTGTACTCCAGGACCGAGTACACGCTCGAGCACGACGAGTCACCCAGGCACATTGCCAGGCTGACCAAGGACGGCACGGGCGGCGGCTGGGTCGAGCTGGACACGGGCGTCGCCTCCCAGATCGCCTCCTGCTACGTCCTCGACGTGGCCGTCGCGTCCCTCCTGCTCGTGGCGGCCGCCGAGGACAGAAACTCCCCGGCGCCCATGGAAACGTTTGAGCCACCCCCGCCGGCCTTCCTGGGCGAGCCGAGGCGCGGTTGCCCCCCTGCATCTGGTAGACTGAGAAGGTTGAGCGTGCGGCGGGACGACGACAAGAAGAAGAGGAAGAAGAAGCAGCGCAAGATGGAAGAGTTCGAAATCGATGTCGAGAGTCAGAATGACAGCCTGGGCAAAGGCAGGCGAGAGAACCGATCCCCAGAGGATAAACTGCCCTTCTTGATACGCGTAGTGGTGAAGCTGGCAGAGGGGTTGTTTTCTCTGGTGATTTGGATATTGACTGTCCTTTTCATGTGCGTGGGCGGAGTGTTCAAGGTTCTGTATAAATGCGTGGGGTCGAAATATTAAAAAAAAAAAAAGCCCCTGAATCCTGTAAATTATACCTACCTATTTAGTCTTTTTTCAGCTGTCAGAACAGAAGAGATCTGTTCAAGATATTGCAACTGTAATTTCCGCGTCAAGTCTCGGTATACCCAAACGCCGTTGCATATGCTACAAGGAAATCACAATCACAACCAGATCCGTAACAAAAAAAAAGCATCAGCGCTTTCTCGCTCGCACCATCAGCTTCTTGCCCCTCCTTGTTTGTCCTCCGGACGTGGCTGTCTTGGCCATCTTTGCGCGCTGAACATCAAGCGCCGCCTCTGCGTCATTGAATGCCTTCAACTTCGATTTAGCATTGGCGAGCCGTCGCCTTAGCCGGCGCACGTTTCTGGCTCTTTCAAACTCTTCCTCATCCTGGTCCTTGTCCCTTTTGTCCGCCGAGGCGTCTTCCCCCTCTTCGTTGTCCTCTCGTTCCGCCTCCAATTTTTTCAGCATGGTGGCTTCTCGCTCTTCTTCGTCGTCCAGAAACACAATCTTCCTCGCGGCTTTCGGTTTCGATGGCTTGGGCATGTCGTCGCCAGAGTCGGCATTGCCCCCACCCTCGTCGCCCTCGCCCTCGCCCTCGTCATCGTCGAGATGGTCCAATCCTCGCGTCAGAACGACTTGCTGTTCCAGTCGGGCAATTTCCTTGGCAACGACCTGCCGCATCGTGCGAATGTAGCCCATGTCCTGTGTTTTCAGCAGGCGAACCGTATCGACGGACATGGCCTTGTTCCCGCGATCGCCCTCGACCGTGCCGGTCCAGCTTTTGCCGTGCTTGATCCGCGATCCAGGTCCCTTGCGGGACATCATGCCGAAGTAGAATTCATCTTCGTTGCGTTCAGAGGCCTTTTGCCGCAGCGATTTCAGCTGCGCCTTCTTCTTGCCGAAGTCCTTGGCTCGGAGGGAGTAGTCCTAAGATGACGTTAGTTGGAGATGGGCCTCGCTACCAAGCCCAGTGTGCGGGAGCAGACGAATGCCATTTTACCTTGTGCTTCTCGAGCAGACCCAAGCGACGCCGCTCGAGTGGCTGGGCACGCTCACGATGCGGCCGCCGAGCGACGGCATTCCGCATAGACGACATGATGCTTCTCGGATTATATCTGGTAAGAAGCGCTGTGTCTCAATCCACGTGAGGATTTCACAGGGCGATGGAAGAAAGATGTAGAGCAGACAAACAGGCCGCCGGCAAGAGTGTGGGGGAACTGCTCGAAGAAACTCGACCAGCGATGATGGCAGAATTCTCAAGATATTTTTGCGGTGAGGTTGGTTGGTGGCAAGGCGGCGGGATGTGGGGCTTGACGACCCCGACAAATTGTGGGTTCGCCCGACGGGACAACTTGTGGCAATCTTGATGCCAGCCAGTATTGATCGTGGCTTGCTGTCGAAAGTCTTGAAAATGTGAGAAGTAAGAGGTTGTGAAATGATCACTAGCGAGATCCAAACACGAGAGCTAGCGAGATCCCAACACGGGAAACAAGTAAAAGACGACAACTGCGACTTGCGCTGATCATAGCTCAGCTACCAAAACGTGCATCATTTCGGCATAGACGGCGCAATCACGACGACATTCTCTTGAATTCATGTTTACAGGGGATTTTGACTGATTATGACATTTGGCATTGAACTTGGCCGAGCAGGGCACGAAAAGCGTATAAGAATTGGATCAAGGCTCTGGCAGGGACATAATTTCATGGCCGTCGAGATCACGTTGAAGACCATTGAAGCATTTCACACACTTCGAGGCTCAAGCTCAACTCCTCCATGCAATCTCTGCTACTTGAACCTACTGCACCGAATATACAAACTACTGCGCAATGCTCTCCCTCAACCCCTTGGTCCGCAACGTAAACTTGACATCATCCCCAAACGGTAATCCAACACCACTGTCGTTTCCCCAACCATCTTCCCTCTCTCCATTCACTTTGATCACGGCATTCCTCAACGCATCCCCATGCTGATTCATCATCTCGCTGTCCATACTACCCCGACGACTCCCAGCAGCACTGCTGCTGCTCTCGCCATCGGCCAGTGACGCAGGCACTCCCGCCACGCGGCCCTTCAGTCTGCCAGCCCATAGACCCCTCACACCTCCCCTTTTGCGCGCGGGGACTTCGTCTGTGCCTGCGCTGCATACGTACAGGAGGTACTTCAGGTTGGGCAGGGTGTGACGAATGTCGACGACTTTGAGGCCCTCGGATGCACAGAGCGCCTCGATGTTCTTGTTGAGCAGGAACCAGCCGTATTCGAAGCGCCATTGGCCAATTGTCGAGCCTCCTCGTGGTAGGTATAGCGGGAAGTCGCGCCGCTGCGGCTGGTTCTCTGGGATATGGGAGATGTCGTCGCGGACGTAGGAGCGGGAACCATGTCCTGACAGGGGATATGGCAGTGGGCAAGAGAGATAGAATTGCAGGTGTCGGACGAGCATGGCGACGAGGCCTAGCGCTGCGGAAAGGACATGCTCGTTGATGACTTTGGCGGTGGCGGCATCGTACAGCGAATTCGGCAAGGGTAGATTACATATTTGGAACGACAATGGTGGTGCGTTCGGAATTGGCGCAATGGGGAATATGTCACACAGTTCGGAGCATATGCGTCGCCTCTGGCCACGGATTCGCTGCTCCGTCTTGTGCACCAGCTCAATAGAGGCAGCCAGCTTCTCGGTATTGTTTGCGATGTCCTCGTCCGCCAGAGCTTGGGCACGTCTGCCTTGGGCTATAGCCTCTCGTCTGGCTTGAAGAGACTTTCGCAAGTCATCGCGTCGCTTTTCCGCTGCTCTGTTCGCCCGCCGCTGCGTCGACACGAACTTCTCCGCCAGAGCAACAGTCTCATCGGCAGCAGGGGTCGGATCGGCCGGTGACTCATCGAGTATCTCATTGATTTGTTGCACTATTCTGTGTCGCGTGTCTATGGCATCTTGAACGGAGCTTTCGAGGTTGGCCAGCTTCATGAGTGCATTGTATGAGGATGTTGCCACCAGAGGAGCTGGCTTTCGGTCTGCGGCTCTCGTGGGAAAGTCAAACGAATACAAGCCATCTTCGAGATGAAATATGAGGGCATTGGGCGGGAATCGGCGGTCTATCAACGTTCCGATGAAGTTGAGTCGTCGTAAATCTATCAATTCTTCTAGTAAAAAGACCCATGATGCTTGCTGTGGACGTTTGCACCAGATGCGAATGGTGAGGATGCACGATCTCGTAATGCAATGTTCCTGGGACGAGAGGTCAAAGAATTGGAAATTAAAGTTCTAACGACTGTGTCAGTATCCGCGTTGCCATAAGTCGAGAACATGCAGCCTCCAAGGGAACAATGCAACATACTGCCGATCGGGTGCGAACTTCACTGATGTAGACGGGCTCGTCGCAGTCGGCCACATGCAACGAGAAGAAGACGTCGCCTACGGAGCTTTCCACCAGTGACTCGAGATTCTTCTGCCTCGTCGCTGGATTGGCATGTGCTAGGCTCAAGCTGCTTCTCCGTGGTTGAGCCTTTGGTCGCCTCTTGTCCGCACGGAGACTGTCCAGGCGCAGGCTGTCCGAGGATCGCGAGGCCTGAAGTTGGCCTGTTTCGCGGACTTTGCCGAGCTTGTTCGGGCTGGTGATGATAGCAGCATCGTCCGCAGTCTGTAGATTCGGAGGGGCAAAGGACAAGTTCCGCAGAGAGAGTCCCTTCAGATGGCGAAGCTTGCGATTCTGAGGGAGCAAACGCGGTCGGCGGGGCTCAGAGAGCGTGGACATGACGCATGCATGCTGGCGCGACTGCTGTGACGGGATGCCGGGATAATGAAGATCGGAAACGACGTTATACGGCCAGGACGTCGTCGGAGAAGACAACCCAATTGAAGCGGGTGCTCGTCGCTTTCAACGGCGGTGCATGATGCGAGGCATGATCAGTTCCAGGTAGGTTGGGTCAATGGCGTTGTCATCATTTCGGGGAAGCTCCCCAGCTTGTCTGGTGGGTCGGGCTCATAGTCCCGTATTAATAATAATAATAATAAGAGTCATCATGTCATGTCTTCACTAGTGTAAAGATGCAAAGAGCAGAGAGAAACAGTATTTTCTGCCACTCCAATGTGCCATCCATCCAGCAGCACCTTCATCTTTCGGCCATATTGGCGAGGCCTTCAGTGGAACTCGGCCCTTGAGGCGATTCTGGTCTGCCGCAGCTCGTTTCCGATCCGCATCATCCTTGTTCCTGAGCCATCAAGTTTCGCAGTGGCAGGAGAACTTTTTCCTCGTCCATTGCCCTTCGCTCATCCCATGTCATCCACATCTGCACCTGCCGGGTTCATTCAATAGACTCTCACGCCGGGATTAACTTGTGGGCTCCTCGCATCTCTCGTCATGTTCACAACGGCCCCCTTGCTCGTAGGATATAACAAACTCGGCGCGCCTCCTTGTAGGCCCGCTACGGACCCGATGTTGACGATGCTTCCTCGAATAGCACCATCTTCGTCTGCGGGCTCGTTCTTGAGCATAGCCGGGACAGCATATTCTGACATTAGCATCGTGGTCTTGACATTGATTTCTAACCCCCTTGCCTAGTCCGCCACATTTACGCCAACAACATCGCCCTTTGGCCCCAGAACACCCGCTCTATTGATCAGAATGTCGGCTCTCCCCCAGTAAGACAATGCTGTGGTGATGACAAATTCACAGCCTGATTCTGTGCTCACGTCGGTTTCGAGTGCACGTGCTGCTGCTCGTGCCGGAGGGCAACCTGCTTGGGTTATCATCTCTGCAGTACGAGAAGCCAATTCCTCCATCTGATCAACGCAGAGGACTGAAGCCCAATCCTCAGCCAAGAGAATGGAGATTGCTCTTCCAATTTCAAGCCCATTGCCGTGACATCTATATTACGCGGGCCAATACCAGATTCTTGCTGCCCACAAGCTTCTTGACGCAGAACAGTATCCACAGATTCCATTTCTTCTGGAGCCAATGGTCATTCAAGAGCATCGGCTCAAACCATCCGACTTGCTCGATACGCGAGCATCTGCCCTACATCAGAGTGTCGAAGAGGCAGTGGCTGTAGCCACTAGCTCCCTGGTTGATTCAAGCAATCGCGCTCGGCGAAAAAGGGGTATCGAGCTGCGACTACCCACCACCATGTCCCACAGGGAGGAGACTTATCTGGCCATACTGCTCAAAGCGCGACGAGGGTTCTGAAACGACTCGGGTTGGCACGAGATGCCCACATGAAAATCTCGTTGCATGGCCCCACGAAACTTCCTCCAGATACAAGTCTCCTCTATCAGAGACGTTGAGCTCGTACGTTGAGCTTGGCCAAATCGCCCCCAAGCTGCCAACTTCGAGAGGATCCGTAAAGAGCGCTGCTGCATGGATGTATTTGACTGACCGCCGTGTCATCGGTCGATGCTACACGTAGTCTCGCAACGGCTGGGCTCCGAGTGATCAGACTAGTGCCACAAGGCCAGCATTGAGCAAGTATCATTTATGAAAAGCACCCTGGCCGGTCGGTCTGACGGCCGGCCAGCCGGCGACAACTACGGAGTAATACGGAGTAAACAGAGTACGAAGCATCAAAATCCACGAACAAGACCCAGTTTCAGGGGAAACCAGGGAAGTCGTTCGATATTGTGACGACGAGGTGTACGGAGTACATGAGAGGTCATATGAGCCGCTGCCACGCTGTGTGACCTCCCATCGCGGGCTGCAAAATGTTGAGAAGATGAAATACCAAAGCAAGCGGGCCTAATTTTAGACTTTTGCCCGAGGGACCCTTGAGGGCTGAGCAGGCCGAAAGGGCAGTCCGACATCATACCAGAGTCAGCGGTTACGCTGGCAGACGTATTTCCAATTCAATAATATGATGGCTCTTATTTCTTGGTCGTTTGCTCAGTCTTCGCCCCCGGACAATCCACGCCGGGTACCCATCAGCCAGTTCTCACCGATTCCCGCTAGTATCGATGACGTTGACGAGCGCGACCAGGAAAAGCACAAGCTTCATCCTAGCAGCGGCAATCCGGTGACCAGCGCCAAGACATGCTGGAGAAGACAAGAGATCAGTTAATACTACTCGCGGTGGCTCAGCAAACACACGACGCCCACTTCTTCACTGCATTGGCGCGATGGCAAAAGTTAACAACCCCCCTCTCCAAAAAAAAAAAAGGGGGGCCACCATCAGAGGGGCAAACAGCTACTCAGACCCGCGAGATGGACATTTCCGATGCAGGACTAGCGGTAGGATAAGGCTGCGTTGTCTCGATTGGCACCAGGATTGCCGAAATTTACTGTGTGCCCGTTCGTGGAAAAGAAGATGTTTGTGGACCATCCGATTGGGCGGGAGAAACGACCATAAGCACATGCTCCATAAAGAGTCAAAGTCGCGAAGGTGCATCTCTGTCAGTTGTAAGAATCGGTTCGGGGGAGGCGGGCAAACGTTGGGCGTTCACCGAAATTAGCACGTCGATATTGATGATGGGGCGCGGCTGACAAGGGTGGATCCGGTTGAAGATGGTGACAATCGACGGCACGAACACCCAGCAAGAATGCCAAGAATGTGACAGAGATACTGTGGTGGGCTGTTTAGTAGCAAATAAGGGGAGACCGTTCATCAGTCAAATCAGGGCACTTTGGCCGAGTGGTCTAAGGCGCCGTGTTCAGGTCGTCCTCATCCAGACATGTCTGGTTGATCTGATTCGCGGTCTAGTAATAGGCGAGGGTTCGAATCCCTCAGGTGTCAGCTTATTTTTTGACGTTTTCTTGATCACTTGTATGGAGCACTCGTGCCCCGCCTCATCTTGCTACCTACCGGACGAATGAATGGCTCGCCGCCATCTAATGATTTTGTGGGATAATTTTTTTGCTTCAACGCAGCATCGCAAGGGATGTCGTGGCCCGGCTTCCTTTTTTCCTCATTGTCTCACGTTGCTTTTTTTTTTTCGGCACGAACTAAAGCGCCAGGGTCCAAGAACGGACGAGGATCCGAACTTTCTCGTTCTGGACCTTGGACAATGCAACTCAACTTCTTGTCTGTGCGTCTTCTGTGCGTCGCCAACTCGAGCTCCTACTCCATAAACACGAAGGCAGTCACGGAGGTCACGGAACCATGTGCTGCTGGTATCTTCGTCTTCGTCCTTGCTGCACAAATCATCCAAGAAAAATGCAAAGACATGGATGCAGAATGCAAGGCAGCACCATCATTATCATCACATGCGCTTGCAAGGTCTGCCGAGATCCAGATAACGACTCTGGAAGGTCTTTCAATCCTTGAACACCAAAAGCGGCTGCGGTTACCAGCCACGTTCAGCATCGGGACTTTATCCTGCTTGCGTTTTTCTTTCTTCTTCTTCCCCGGCGTGGCGCCCTGTCCACGCTGTCTATGGAGGACAAAGCCTTGATGACTGACACTTGGCAAGGGGAATGAATGACGGGCCACGGAGGTAGGCCAGGCCCAATCATGATCAGCTGCGTGGCTGGATGGCTGAATTGCACTTCTGCGGGAGGACCTGCGGAGCCCGTTAATTTGGATCATGGATTGGATTGGAAGCGCTTATGCATCAGCATCGACTCAACAGAAAAGTTGGCTGATGCGCCGCGCGCCATGTCGAAGACCCAGCAGCCGGCCGCCAAGCAACCCAAATCATGACCTCCGCTTGCTGCGGATTGTCATCATCACCGAGTCAGGCCAGTCCATCAACATGTACGTTGGACGGGGCGCTGCGCACGTACAGGTGCACAGAGTCTGGCCGGCCCCCAAATCCCAAACGTGTGTGCGACAAGATGGCAGCGCACCACAAGGCAAAAACTAATACTTCACGTTTCCCCAAAGATGGGCCATGGCCGACCAGCCCGGTACCCGGCTCGACGTGGCATTCAAGATGCTCACTCGGCGTCCAAAGCCGTGCCTAATGAGCCCTTCTCCCCTTGTCCACGCAAACCAATATTCATTGCGAAGCATTTATTGGTCGGGCGGCAGATTTCTCTGCAATTGTGACTTTCCCAAGTTGTTTTGGTCCTTTGTTCTTCTCTCTGACAGCTTTATTAACAAGTTATTAGCTCGCCGTCGCAATTGGCAGGAGCCAAGAATCGGAGATCGTTACCGAAATCCGTCATGGTGTGCCACTAGCCTGATGTTTTGCACGCGCTTGTCTTGTCAATGATCATTTCGTTTTGACGGTTTTTGTTTTCTGTTTCACAACCCTCTGCGGACAAGGCCGGGGATGGCGGGCCGGCATCATCGGCAGATGGGCCTCGATAATTTCCCAGCTGGTACTCCGTACTTTTCTTCTGTAGTGCGCTGTCCTACTCCGTACAACGGAGTATTAATCCGTACGGACTAATCATTTCTTGGTAAGTAAGTGCCCCTTTTCCATCCCCTGCTCTCCCCCGTGCACTTGTAGCTCGGCAGAGCTCCTATACGGTCGGTCGGGGAGGGGCGTCAATGCAATGAACAGATCAGACGAAGCCGCTAACAGAAAGGGGCAATGTGGCTGAATGAAGAATGAATGAATGCCCCTGGCAGGCTGATTGTCAGATTGATACATAGAACAGAGCCGGCCGGCACATGCACGACCAATGAATGACATGATGCCCTCGCTCCCACCGACAGTCCGTGTGGCTGTCATGCGAGCCGTCCTTTTGCATATCGACACAGCTTCAAACGCATTGGGGCATCATCACTCTGTTCTTGTTTGTGCCTTGGTTTCGCAGCTGGTCACGGCTGGCACAGGACTTGTGACAACGATATCAAGTATGTACGGATTACTTCTTGGCTAACTTCCCGTGGTTAGCTCTATTTGTGGTTACTTGCGGGCAAAGAAAATGGGAACAAGACCGGCTGTACCGGCGACATGGAGTGCAATGGCCTCCCCTCCGGCGATGGCTTTTCCTCTCGTTCCCGAAAGCTGCCGTGTCACCTCTTGTCTTCTGCCGTGCCATCACTCCACGTCTTCCGACGACAAACTATCGTACGAGAAAGCACATGGTGTCCAACGATAGACTGTTTATTCTCCGTATTCAACAAGAGCCAGGCACACAAGCCGTACATAATGGTGTGCATGTGTGACACAAAACCTCCCAATCACAAACTATACCAATGACTATCTTCTTCCCAAAGCCGATGCACAAACAGCATACTCTTCGAGCCATGGGCCCGGGGAGTTGTAGCTTGTCTCGATCTTTCCCTTCCTCCGTTCCTCGCCCAAAGAGGCCTGCTCGACATGTCCCTCGTGGCCAGACAAAGGGCTTAGACTCCAGATGCATGCCATGCATGGGAGGATCTTCCGCGGGCGCCATCTGACCAGCTTAGGCAAGAAAGTACTAATTCTAAGAAGCCAATTCACTTTTCCGGAGGCAGAACGGCGGAGTGACGGTTCAGGCCGCAGGGGTGCTACAGCTTGTAGGGGTTCGGCGTTTCTTTGCACGGCATAACAAGTTCAAGAAGAAAGAACACGACATCAAGCCTTTGTTGGACGAAACATCCAGAAAGGAGTACGATGGCTTTCGTACTAGGTTCAACAGCGTCTGCAGCCGCATCAGCGCTTTTTTGCGTACTCTGTTCCCTTGGGTGGCAATCCGAAAAACACGGGGTTCCAACCAAGCCATGTACGTACGTACTTGGATATGCAAAAGCGAGTTTTCTGGGTGCTTGAAAAGGGGCGAAAACAAAGCGGTGGCACTGCTGCGAGTTCCACTTGCGTACATTCCCACCCCTGCTGGTCCTGGTACTGATACTTGAAGTTGATGTGTGTCGTAACAACCCTTTTCAGCCCCAGCTCTCTAGCTGGGGTTCCAGGATGCAGAGTACACGCCATCAGCATGGATGGGGGGACGTGGAACCATTTGCGTCGGCCCTGCGGGATTCCCTCAAAGGCGAATCGTCATTGGTTGTGAAAAGGCTTGGGGGAGGAGGAGGAGGAAGGGTGTCCTTGGAACGAGCAACCTGGAAGTCTTTCCCTACCATGAGTGCCGCATGCAAGACGGACGTTGTGATATATCAACCAGCTGGAAAAGTCCGTACGGACAAATCTCCCATCCTCAAAGGCTTCGGGCTTTTGCATATTTTTCGTTCAGGAGGGGGTGGAGGCGTAAATTTGCGAGGCACCCTGGGAATATAAAAAGCCCACGATATTCCACCTCGTTCTCACTTCTATTTCCCTTCCTTCATCCCAAGCACTCATCCAACTCAAACGGCACTTCCTCGACAACTATCTCTCTCTCTCTATTTCTCTCTCTCTTTCTCTCTCTCTCTCTCTCTCCTCCAAAAACTATTCATTCTCTTTTAGCTCCCCGGCTATCCTTTTCCCAACCGCCACTATGAAGTACGCCACTGTCATCGCCGCCCTCGCTGCCGCTGCCATCGCCGCTCCCACCAACGGAGGCGGCAGCGCCGGCCAGTGCAACAACAAGCCTCACAGCGTCTGCTGCAACGGCGTCCTTGGCCTTCTCTCCTGCACCCTCAACGTTCTCGGCCAGACCTGCTCTGGTAACTCTTACTGCTGCCAGAGTGCTCCTCAGGTATGATCTCCGCTTGCTGCTCCGGACGTACACGGGAAGCCAGTCTACTGACATTTTCCCCTTTTCTTTTCGTCTAAAAAAAAAGAATGGGATTATCAACGTTGGCCTCGAATGCGTCAAGATTCTTTAAGCGTGCTTCGAGAAAACCCAATTGCCTGTCCATGTTGAGATGGGTGACGTCGCCCGAGATCCTCATCTCGGCGCCACCGAAGTGACGAGATGGGTTAGTGAGAAGGTTGGGATATACATAGCTACGGGGGAAAGGGGAAAGGGGAAATAAAGCTCCTGTACATTCCTTTTTTTTTTGTGTGTGTGTGTGAGCACCTGCTGTTCGATGGACGAATATACAATGTAGAAACAGTTGGCTTGGTGCTCTGGCCGCCGAGGTAGATGCGAGCGAGCGGTCAACAAGTAGTTTGTTTATTTCACCACGGCCGATTGTAACGAGGCCTCCTTGCAATAATATTTTGTCCTTGGACGTTGCCTTTCTTTTCTCGAATCCCGGACTTGTGCTTGACCGTTCAGGGGATCCCAATCTTGTGCTCTTGTTTTTGACGTTTCTGTTGTTCGTTGGTTGGATGAGCTGGTGGACGGTGCCAGCCGCTCAGGTGGTACGGAATGTATTCTTGGAACCAGACACGGAACAAGTTGCTGGGCAGCTTGTATTACGCAGAGCATTCAGTGTGACTTGTATGGAAGCCGTCAGTGCGGGTCGGTTTATCATGGTCCAGACTCCACCGGGTCATTGATTTGCACATCTCCACAGTTTCTCCATAATAGTACCCGTGACGCGGGGTAGAGGGGCGAGACAAACGGGCGGTATCTGCCGATGCATACCTAATCCGTAGAAGCGAAAGGGGCGAAAGGGGGGGGGGTGGAGGATATATAAACATAACGGTCGTTCGATATCCACTCCCAACCATCCCAACCAGGTGATTGGCCTGCTACGGAATTAGATGCCGGCGTGATCGCAACCTTCCTGTTTCCTCCAAGCAACAACGCTCGGCATGGGTCTCAGTCCACCACCATCTGTAGTAAACGCCCAGCCAACTCGTGATCCCTCATTCTGGGTGCCGGGAACACTTGCCCTTCAAGATGGTAAGTCGATCTCGCTCTGCTCGTGAATGAAGCGAGGAAAGGCTCTCCAAACAACTGACCCCGCCATCGTTTTTTTTTCCCTTCCCTCTGCGGATAGCAAGCCACTCCAGAGGCCAGATCATTCTTCATCCGCGGCCCTCGGAGAACCCCAACGACCCTCTCCTGTGGCCGGCTTGGCGGAAGAAGCTCAACTTCGCCCTCGCCTCCTTCTACGTGCTCCTGACGTTCGTGCAGCTGGACATCGGCTTCACGGCCTGGCAGAAGCAGCAGGATGAGCTCGGCTTCTCCGTCGGCTTCCAGAACGCCGCCGCCGCCCTCAACTACGGCGGGCTCGGCATCGGCTGCATCTTCTTCGTGCCCCTTGTCCACAGGTACGGCCGCCGGCCCCTCTACCTGCTCAGCACGCTGATGCAGCTAGCGGCGTGCGTCTGGTTCGCGGCCACCAGGACGAGGGCCGACTTCATCGGCAGCAACATCCTGTCGGGCCTCGGCGGTGCCGTCAGCGAGACCATTGTGCAGATCACCATTGCCGATCTGTACTTTGTGCATTACCACGCCCGGATGAACGGGTGGTATCTGCTCTGCACCTTGACGGGCGCGTACATCGGGCCCGTGGTGTCGGGATACGTCGTCGACAGCCAAGGGTGGCGGTGGATGTGGTGGTGGTGTGTCGTCTTCTTCGCCGTCAGTCTCGTAATCAGCCTTTTCCTCTTCGAAGAGTCCAAGTTTGTCGTCAGCAGCAGTCACGTCTCGCGTCATCGTCCGGGGGCGGCGCCCCAGAGACACACCACCACAGCACCAGCCGGTGACAAGAACTCCGAGCAGATGGTCACCTACGCCGAGTGGAGGAGTGCCGCGCCCCCAGAGGTCGATGGCACCATACCCTTGAAGACGTATCGGCAGCGAATGGCCCTTGTTACCGGCAGCAAGACCGACATTGTGCGTCATCTCCATCAGCCTGCCGTGGTGCTTTTCTCCTTCCCGGCCATCACGTACACTGCCTTGACCTACGGCGGCTTGTTGGCCTGGTTTGCCGTTCTGACCTCGATTCAGGCAACCTACATGTTCGGCCCGCCTTACAACTTCTCAGCCGCGGGGGTGGGCTTGATGAATCTCGCGCCGTACATTGGCTCGATCCCGGGCGTCCTTCTCGGAGGATATCTCAGCGACAAGTCTATTGTATGGCTTTCGAAGCGCAACGGAGGCATCTATGAACCAGAGATGCGTCTCTGGATGGCCGTCCCCATGGCTGTTGTAACGCCGACGGGTACTCTATTGTGTGGCCTGGGCTTGGCTCATGTACGTCTTGGCCTTTTTTTTTTTTTTTTCCGTTCCCTCCAACCTGTACCCTGATGTCATGGCTATCGAAATCCTCGCGTAGGGCTTATCGTGGCCCATTGTTGCAGTTGGGTACGGCTTGTTCGGATTCGGTCTTGTCGTCGCAGGAGATGTCGCCCTCTCATATGCCATGGATTGCTACCACGATGTCAGTTCTTCTCTTTGACGCCATTGGACCGAGACTGCGTCTTCTTTCTAACAAAATTTAAAGATTATCGGAAATGCTCTCGTCGGTGTCGTGTTTTCTCGCAATGCCATTTCAGTCCTCGTCCTCTTCAACCTTACTCCGTGGATCGATACCATGGGTCTCCAAAACCAGCAAATTCTCGTCGGTGTACTTTGTTTCGTGCTGCTACTCATTCCAATCATCCTACTGGTTTGGGGCAAGAAATTCAGGGCCAGAACTGCGAACAGATATATGAGATATGCCAGACGGCAGCCAACGTATCGTGAAACATTGGCAGTAACATCTGATTAGCTCAATTACCCCTGTTATGTAGATTTGTAAAACAATTCAAGGGGTTTCTTTCGATGGACCAAATCAAGTGAATAAAAGAAGAAGTCGAACAATGAGCTAAACGAGGAAGCTACCAAGTTTGACAAGATGGCGAGAAATATCGGGCTGTGGCAATAGTGAGCAGTTTGACCTCGTGCTCAGGAGGGGCTATCGTTCGTTTTCCGTTGTTCGTTGAACCTCTCTTGGACAAATGGAGGCACGTCGGCAATCACATCACACCCGCCATTCGCCCGCCATGTGTGCAATTATTGACCCACCTTTTTCTGTTGGTGGCTGCACGAATTTGTGTTCACACCGCATTTCCCAACTACCCACCTAGGCCGGTCCAACAAGAGGGCAATTCATCGTTCTGTTCTGTTATAATGCAAGCGGGCTGGGAATAACTTTCATGGCAAAATAAAAAGGTCCACTAACAATACAATGGCTCAATGCTCAGTCCCAAACGCCAAAAATGCCAGCATCATTATCTTCATCATGATTCTACAATTCCTTCTTCTTGTCCTTCGGTGTCCAGCTATATTTGACGACACCGGGGCCAGGCTGCAATCCAAGAAAGTATAACCAGAAACGGTGAACTTCGTTGACAGCAATGCGACATCTGACCAGACCTCCTTGTTAGTATGATTCGAGGGGAAACAACAGCCTGACCTGAAACGAAGAAGTGTGATTGGCTTACAATAAGATGGACCCATGCCACCAGCCGTGGAGAGCCACCTTGACGGATTGTCTGAAAAGTGCTATTTCGTGGGAGAACTGGTCCGAGATGGCGTCACTTCGAGGTCCTCGTCGCTGCATCTGCATTAATTCTTCCCACGGCCCCGTCGGGGGTGAGCCCGTCGGGGGTGAGCCCGTCGGGGGTGAGGAACCAGTCTTCCATTCGCCCTCTTCGTCCTCATCGTCCATCTTCTCGTCTTCCGTGACAGGTGAAGCAGGTGCTGAGGGTTGCTCAGCCGGGGGCAGCGTCTCGCCATTCTCCGCGGCGACCATTTCTCTCAACTTTCCGATGGCCCTCATGGACTCGCTCAGGCGAGCATACGTGTTGAACAGAGCAACCAGCTCTGTTCGTTTGAGGACGGGGATCTGATGGCTGTTGTTGTCGAATTCGAACAGCACCTTCAATGCGGTGCCGTAGCCATTCGTCTGGATCTTGCCCCAGAGCCTGCATTTGTCGCAACCCACGCAGTCCATGAGTCGACTGACGTTGCGGAATCGGTTGCGGAAATCCTCCTTAAGAGATGGGCCCTCCCCGTTGGCAAACATCAAGCGCTCATCAAAGATCTGGGGGATGCTTCCGGCGTTTTTGGTAACTTCATCTACCTTGGCTCGAGTGGCCATATCCTGGCTGGGATCGCCGATGCAAAACGTGTAATCGGGGCCGCGCAGAAACGGTCCAAGTTTCGCTACGGCTCTAGTGAGGAGTGCATAGTTGAAGTAGAGGTTGCTGATGCGGTCAGGATGTCCATGGAGGCGATCTTTGTAGCATTGCACGTTGGGCTGCCATAGCCCAGTGCTCTGGTTGAGAAAATCCCAGCATATGTGCGTGCTGATGCTTGCGTGCATACCGGACATTACTCGGTAGAAGACCCGCTTCTCAAGACACTCATCGTCGACCTCGTACCCTGTGCTCGCCACGAAAGGAGTGTTAGGGTGGTGCACGCGCTGTACCTGGAGCTGGGCTTGCCGGCCGGCGGCATTCATGACCTGCTTGAAATCTTGAGCAGCAGGATTGTAGTTGAGCGACATGCCAAGGTCTGCGGAATGAGGGAAAGAGCTCTTCTGGAAGCAGTTTTCGCGGTAGATGGCGTCCCAAACTTGCTTGGCACCCTCTCCCCCGTAGCCTGTGAATCGCTCTGGATTGCGAAGCAAACTCACATAGTCTCCCTTGGAGGCGGAGCTTTCATCTTCGGGAACACAATAATCTCTCTCATCGCACTCGTCATCATAGTCAACGACACAACTCTCGCCTACTCTTTCTCCCAGCTCCCCGTGCAAGGGTCGTCGGGGGTTCTTCTTTTGTTCGTTTCGGCCGGGGTGTTTGGCTAGAGGTCCTTCTAATTTGCCAAGTTCTTTTGCTCTCCAGACCTCGGGGATGTCTTCTTCGTTGTCGAGTGTTTCGACCGCACATCCTATGTTGCCGCAGAAACCATTCTCGTCGTTCCAGAAGGGACACTTTTTGTTGAAGAGGTTGAGGCGATAATGGGAGAAGAAATCGGTTTCTCGGGTGAGGTCGTCGAGGGCGGGCTTGACGCGACTATTCAACTTCTCGAGTGTCGCATATGAGGCGCAGGCATCCTGTACAATGGCTTTGGGGTAAATCTACACGATTGAGTCGGTTAGATTGCATGGCGCCCTGATGCTGCTTGTCGGTGATCAACTTACGGCACACTCTTGGCCAATAATATCCGCGGCGCAGCTTGCGGGTGACGCCCACAGGGCAAAGACGGAGAGATAAAACAGTCTACTCGCAGTCTTCATCCTGGCGTTGCCGGCAAAGATGCGAATAGTAATTGGCGAGTACGGCCAGACAGAAAAGTTGTGTGTCTTTGATGCAACGGGCTGAGAGGCCAGATGATGGCAAGGCGGCCCACCACGTTTGATCTTGCGGGGCGCCAACAGGCTACAAAACGCCACGCTGTCTGATGATGATCAATCAAGTCCGCTAGTCAGAGATTGGTTGTTTCTTGTCCCAGTATCCAGTATGGCTACCACACGGAGACGTGGGAAAGCGAATCACTCTACAATGGAAGGCCACAAGTGACAATATTTATATGTCCAACAGAGTTAACAGAAATAGAAACGAAGATGTGGCCACTTCAACAGCCCCCCACTGCCAACATCGAAAGGTCCCGTCAACCCACCCACAATGGAAATATGTACATGTATTCCTACATATTGTACGGATTACAGTTCCTTCCAACGTCGTCTTACTAACTTATTACGTGTCTACACCGGCACATCGGCACACCGGCAACTCGACGTAACGTCTCGGGCCACTATTACGGTAATGTTGCTGATTTCGCATCGAATATTTATTTGCCAGCGAAACAGACCAGAAACCTTCACGTTACTCATCTTGAGAGGCACTTGCACAAGTCGACAATGGCCGATTCTCACTTTTGACTTACCCTACCCTTTTATCCAATGGTGGAAGAACGTTACATCTTCTGTTCGGCTAATCTCTATGCAGCCAGTGCCATTTCGCAGCCCGGCAGTTCAGCCTTTATTACTCCGTAGACTTCCACGTGTTTGTGGAACCACCAGTACTCCGTCCTCTTCATTACCGTGAAAGCAATGAGAGCACATCTCTTGGTGACTCAACCTCGAATCTCTTTCGGTGCTAAAATTTGCCTTCAAACCTAACAGCTATTGTGATTAGACGTTACGATTAAGCGAGGCAGCTGCTTCGCCAGAGGACTGCGACAGAAGAGGCACGATTTTCGGCAGGATATCCACATTATACTTGAAATATTCATCAATTCCATCTTCCTTATGCCAGCTAACGCCTGTGTAGCCCCATGAAATCAATCTTTAGAGTGCACTTCAACTAGAGCATATAGCGCCGTCTGTCACAAAAGCGCCCCCCTTCCCCTCCCCTCCAGAAGTTGCGCATCAAACACTGTTCCTTAAAAGGGAGATTCAGAAGCTCTGCGTATTTCCAACGACCAAAGTCCCTAGGATTGGCTTGTAGTCGCACAGAAGAATAGCATTTCCGTGCACAACATCATGTCAGGAAACCGTCCTCATTCGAGGCGCCCGCAGAAACAAACACAGCGCATCAGGCCGCGAAGGTCCCGTTTTACTACAAGACATGTGCACAAGCCAGAAGAAGAGAGCAACAACCGATCGGGGTGTCGTTGATGAATTGAACAAGGCAAATATCGTAATGTGCAGACCGTAATATCGTGAGAGGGCATGAAATAAGACCCATACATTCGTTGAACACCGACGGTGGTGGAAGGGTGGAAATGGGCTATCGTACATGAGAGATCGAGCTCATAGATGACGAGCCGCTCACTGGGGCGCTTGATAATTGAGAGGACGCCTGGTTTCGGCACGGTCAGATGTTGAGTGTCGAATATGAATACAGCCAAGAAGAATACTCTGGAAGCCCACGGCAACACTTACTTGAACAGGAGAATATGGGGCTCGGGCTCGTGAACCTCGTAATGCTCCCAACCAAGACTCTGCGAGCACTGTCAACAAATATCCTTCTCTGGCATGATTATCTCGCGCATTGTTCTCGTTGTATCGCCGTAACTGATGCGGGTTGTTTGAAACAGAGCGCGTTGTCGTACCTGAGTAATACCAATAGCTCGCCATTCCTCCTCCCATAGCAATTTCAGAGTTCCTTTCGACGTGTCATGATAATCCTTTGGGATTGCCTTGAGCATAGCTTTTGGCAGCTGCACGTGCCGGTACTCGTATTCGCTGTCAGAGTATCTGGTTGGACAAACAAATCAGCTCGTTGGCCATACAGCGGCTTCGCAACATCTTGGAACGCGCGAAAAAAAAAAGTCCCCGACGAAAGCGGTGAAAGCCCGAAAACTCCGAGAAGCCGTGTTTACCTTGCAGAATAGTGAATCGAGTCAATGAATTCTTCAAGGCGCGCCCGTTCAGAGTCTGACAGCGACCTGGGAGTCTTGTTCCGGCGACTCATGTCGATATCCATGGGTCAGGCTTTGCGTCTGACCAAAGTGTGTGTGGTTGACCTCGAGTCCAAAGTTGACGATTTTTCTGACCAGGGGTGGGCGGCTTGCAGCTCCAGACGTAATAACGTGTTGCTGCACTCTTTTGATCCTTCGCCCTTCGCCCACTCGGCAGAACCAGTACGAGGCAACAAAGGGAAAAAGTGGCGATGCGACGTCGTTAGTTCACTCCAACTTTTCGAGGCAAAGCAAACCTAACAGAAAAATATTAAAAGGGAAGAAAGCTCAAGAAAACAATCAGGCGCGTCAAGGGCCAGTGCGTGGTGCGGGGAGGGGAAGGGAGAGGGGCGGAAGTTGTTGTCAAGTGGGTTGTTGGTGGACTGGGTGACTGGATTGTGTTTTTTTCTTCCTTCCCCTTCTTTGCGTGAAAAGGGTACTTGGGTCAGGGGAATGTTCTCTTTGACGACCATGTATTATATTGACGATTGGATGGTATGCCGCCAGCCGCGTCGTTGGAGCTAAGCAATTGAGCGAATCGCGTCAGACTCCTTGAGATGTTTGAGAATCAAGGGCGGGCAAAACAAGCACGTCTACAAGTGTTTCTGTGTTGTGTCCTCTTTTTGGCATTTGGCATCAGGGGAGGAGGAAGGCGCGCAGAGTGCCAGGTGAACAAAACTGGTCCGGAAGTCAGTTGTCTACATAGAGGAGAGGTCGAGGAGAGGTCGAGGCCCATCAACGAACGGAATGGAGCTAAAATGGAGCTCGAGGGTGTCCGGGATCAACGAGGATCAACGAGAGCCGGCGGTTCGGGTGGAACGGGACTCCGCCGAAACAATTTGAGAAAAGATATTGATGAAGCAGCTAGGCCAACCAGGCCAAAAACGGAATGCACACCCCTAATAGTGGCTGCGATAAACGAGCATATATAATGCTCAACACTACCCCCCAGGTCTGCTATATATTTATTTATTTAGGTACGCTAGCTAGCCTGATTTGGCTGTCTCTAGTACTCCAACGCGGTCTGCTATATAATATTATATAGCCCAGACCTGGAAAATAATTATTTGTCTAGGTTATTCATAGTGCCTTGTTGTTGTTTATTGTTTTTTTTTTCCTCAGGCATTCTCTAGTATTCGAACACCGAGGCAGTGGAAGTTATAAGGTCTAACTCTATACGGAGTAGCAATCTAACCGTTAGGGCTTATAACCTGATGAAGCAGCCAGGCTAACCAGGCCAAAAACGGAGTGCACACCCCTATAGTGACTGCGATAAACGAGCATATACAATGCTCAACAGATATCAACAACCTTGTGTGCGTGCAGATAAGCGGTGATTTCGGCAACTGTAATTCCCCGTAGACTATGCTTCGTTAGGTCTGGCGTCAAAGCAAAGTGCCTGGGCTTGTTCATTACCTGAAAGAAGTCACCACAAGGTGGCATGCAGTGCAGGGTATGAGGGATGTAAAGCGCCCAAGTCTCATCGATTGATTGTATTGCTACTTGCCGCGAACATGGCTACTCGTTGTTGCACTTGAAAGTACCATTGGCCCCAGTACGTGGACTTGGCTCCATCACACGGGCCTATTTAAAGTTGCAAAATTCGCCAAATACTACTACTACTACTACTACTACTACTTCTTCTTCTTCTTCCATGCGGAGTACTATTTTCAAAACCCAAACAATGAGTCCGGCTCTTCGCTACCCTTCTGTCCGTTTCCCCTTCTTGACAATGGTATGTGGGTGATGATATTCCCAATCTTGGCCTTGACCCCATCTACATCAATTTCCCAGTCACGAATTTCTCCAAACTGCGCATCTCTGAAATTTTTGAGTACCATCAAGCAAGTTTCTTCATCAGGAGAACCCATCGTCCAACCTATCGATACATGGAACGCCGTGTCCACCGCATCATCAGCACTTTGCTGATACAAAGGTGGCTGTCCAAAACGGGCAGCAGCTTTATTACACTTGACGAGAATGGCCATCAGCTCGGGATTGGTCGACAGCCGCAACGGTTTCTTTTTGTCGTCGGTGTTCTGGGAGCTGAGTTCTCTCGTCGTGATGACCCGTAACACGAAGAATGTGCGATCTGAACCCGGGGATTTGTACCAAGCTAACCCGGCAGGCTTGACGGAGAAGCGACCGACCCCACTGGTGTAGATGGCATCTTGGATCTTGGAGAAGAAGGCATCCTTTTTGGAAGTAGGTAGGCTGAGAGGTTTGGAAAGACTGATATGCAGTGGTAGAGGTGTACCTAGATCGCTGGTGAGGAAGTTGTGGAGATGGAAATCTTCCCCAATCTGGGTCTGGGTTTTCTTCATAAGCGCGTCAAGGGTGTCGTGCTGCGTGGTTGTGGGATGCCCTTGTCCATGAAATTAATATAAATCGAGTTTGTGTAACGTATATGCGACGAATCGGAAACAGTCGGAGATAGAGCAAGAAAACAAACATACGTACATTCCACGTATATATGGGAAGGCCAGTGCCCAACCACATGGGGGTTCTGGCGCTTCCGCCCCTGATGCAAGCTGGGATCATCCACCACACTCTGCCGCACAGTGGATGCATATAGATCGTGAAATGTTGCGGGTAGCGGTGGCATTGTCGACTCTTGCTCGCCATTTGGCTCTGCCTTGCGCTTATGGCGCTTACACGGCGGAGAATCGGGTAGCACTTCATCGCCAGATGAGGATGAGTAGTCGACGAGCCCCATGACGATTTTGGGATGATGTCACCAGCTGAGATGGCCCATTGACGTGATGGTGCTGTATCGATTCCTCCTTCAGGGAGGCGACAGACAGCCCTAGCGAGGGCTCGAGATTACCGGGTTGCTATCATTCCGGCTAATGTGGTGGTATGCTGCAGATAGCCGTGGGTTCGTCAGACTGATGAGACTCATGATGAAGCACTTGTTGAGGAGCAAGGCCAAAGGTCAGAGGTAAGGTCTGGGAGGATGAAGTGGGTCCAACTTGCCATTGGGCGATCGGCACAAAATCTGGGCAACTGCGCGAACTTACGTAAGTTATGTCCTCCACCCTTGGCTGGTGCTGAATCGACGCTTACATACATGTATGCTGCCGGCCTCGTCACCGCCTTGTCGACAATCGTCAGCTGTCAAAGCGAGTTCGTATGGCCTCATGCGCCAGGCCCAGCAGGCAACTACCAAGACGATTTCTCGCACACAGTAGGCCAGAAGCTCGATTCGCAATGGACGCCCGAATTTGATACTTTGGCAAGAATACCACACGCTGCCGGGCAGTACTGGCAAGGCACATAATCTCCCCCCAGCCAGTATGTAACCATCGAGTACTTCAAATCTAGCATTCTTTTTCTTTTCTGAAAAGGAAAGAAAAGCAAGACTTTATTCTGGTTTGTTTCGTAGATCGAACGAGATTGACGAGCCTGATTTGGACCATCGATCTGAGCCGCTTCTAGAGAAAGATGGCCAAAGGCAATGATGCCATCTTTTACCAGATCCGCCAGAATACATGTCACTATTTCAATTTCACAGTCGATGCTGTCGGGGGATTTGTACTCTAAGTGGGAGGGAGGGGGGGAAAGGAAGTGACTCACTTGGGTGATTATGCATAAAAGATAAGGTTCGCAGAGAATTATGGAGTTGCGAGTGACAGGGGTGGGGCTTTTTCCATCCCTTTGAGTGCGGTAATAAGGCGACACCCAGGTCACGAAAAGCAGGTCTGACCAATGACAACCGGGGTGGCTGCCTAAGGGATACCTTAATTTAGGTAGGCATCTCACTATAATATGTGTAACTCCTAACAAGGTCCGTTAGTATAAAGCGATACATCGCACACACCGCAGCCCCATTGCGACTGTGGCTATTTAGAGGTACTAGTGAAGTATCGAAGATGTGGGTCCCGTGACCTGGCTGTTAGCTTACCGCACTCAAAGGGATTTTGACGTAATTGGGGAGTCCTTTTGTAGACTGGCACATTAACAATCAACAATCATGTTGCCACCACTTGGGACGTCACTTGGGGACGTTCTTGCGAATAGAAGTCTCGGCTATTCGAGATGCCACTGTACCTGAGGCGCCCTTCTTGCAGATCCCATTAAGCGAATTTATCTCTCCCAGCCGTACTTTTCCTCTTGTCCTTCTTCTTTCTCCAAAGAGGAAAAGATTTAAAATAAAATAGCGCGTGTTATGGGTCCTGTTCATGGTCATATCCCTGCTAGTCCTCCCGCTCCCGCAAGATCCTGTCATTCATGCATTTGCCCATGTCAAGTGCACAGGCAGCATACTAGTAATATAACTAACTCTATAACAAAGCAAGGCGATACCGAGTTGAGGCAAAAAAAAAAAAAAGCCAATTTACGACGAAGAAGAGAGAGAAGCGAGAAAAGCTAGACAGCGTAACCTTACCTTGTCCCTGCGGCAGCGGAGAGCACAGAAGTGTGAAACCAGACGCTTGACTTGACTATCGAAGGCCAAATTTTGTGAAGATGGTTTATATGAGTGCCGCGCTGAATGAGTATGTATGCTGGCACCAGTTCGGCGGGTGGTTTCCTGAACTTGTCTATTCTGGCTTTCTTTTTTATTGCCCTGTTCCGGCCCGGGACTCACCTGACTGAACTTGAATGACGGGACAAGGGGCACATTGGCATCGAGTGGCGTTCGTCTGATGCATCCATGTTGTCTGCCACAAAAAGCCAAATTGTGTCCGGCGTCTCAAACAACCCTAGCCCAGCTCAGCCCAGCCCAGGCGCTCATATTTCCGCCTACATGGAACCGCACACTTATTTCTGTTTAAATTTTTTTTTATGCCTCGCGTCATGCCCGGCAGCCTTGCCTGCTTGCCATTAAGTTTTTAGTTTCTCCTGAAGACAGAGGCTACCTTTATATCAAGCAGGGCAGCCCGCCTTTTTCGCCCCTGGTGCAGACAATTAGACGCACAGGGCCGCGCGAAAGTGCCGAGTCAAGTCGGGTGCATTGGCAACTTGTAGGTCGTAGACTTGCGACAGGATGGGGGGTATTAAAATACTTCTGTGCCCTTTGTCTCGTCGTGGATTGGTTCCCCCGGTCCATCGTTTCTCGCTCTGGTTATCATCGTGATCTCCCTTACCTTGATAAAAGTCGATTTTTGCTTCCTACACCACGTATTTTACTCGTACAACACGGACAAGCCGTGAGATTTCGGCATAAGCCAGCGGAACCGGACTAAAGAAGTTGAACAACGACTTGGGAAAGAAAAAAGAAAGTCGACTTCCCGAACAAGCCTTGATATGAAACGGTGCCGCGATATATCAAACATGGTCTTGGGTCTCTTCCGCAGTGGCAACCGCAAGAAGAACAAGGGTACGAAAAGGCAGCGCGAGTGTGAAGATTACGGCATAACGTATGACAAGCAATGGGTGAGTGATGGTTTTTTTTTCCCTGTCATTGTTTTACTGCTCCTTTGTTTTCTCCTTCTTTACTCCAAGTTTTTTTTTTTTTTTTTTTTGCACTTCAGTGTTCATCTTTGCAAGACTCGCTGGTTTTTCCTTCTCCATGTTTCTTCTTCCGTTGCCCCTCATTCTTATGGGCCCAGATGCAGGGACTTCTCGTTTACTTCCCCGGACGAGATGATCGTCCTCCGCTCCGGTCACCCACCCCGGTGGGGGGGTGCCGTGCCACTCTTTGTTCCTTGAGGACACCCCCGGACCCAGCTGTTTTCACGTTGAATTGCGCGTTGCTAACGAAAATAAATAAATAAAAGGCCAGAAAGTACCTCCTCGACCCGTTGACTGCGCCTGAGCCCAACCAAGAGACTGGGCTTGGCGCCTCGCACGTCAATCCACTCCACATGGCCAAGGCGAAGCGCGACGTCGACCCCGTCGACCGGCCCCGTCGCCAGCGCAAGCGCATCTCCGTCGACACGGATGCAATCGATGCACTTGACACCATCGGTGGCCAGTATCACCACGGTGGCCCATACGACGCGGCCTTGCTTAGTCGCAATCTGGACAGGGAATACTCTCCTGTCGCCGCAGTCGAGGAGTCCAACTTGGAGGCAATCCAGGATATGTGCCTGGGAATGCATCATGTCATGGCTCCTGAGTGTACTTGCCGTCGTAGACTTGGGAAAAAGAAGTAAAAAAGTGTGAGCCTCTGTTCAAATTTGACGCACTTGTTGTCATGCGTTGTATTTCCTATGTTTGGTTATGCTCTAAGTCTACTATAATACAGGTTTTTTTTTTGTTTTGACATATCGTACATGCTTTGTTACTTTGTTACATTGGGGGCCGCGTCACTTCCCGTTGGCATTATTATACCTTTGTTCTGCCACGAAGCTGCAGTCCATACGGGGCAAGCTGATCATCAGTCAGCTTGCTGGGCGACTGCACAAACGGATCCTCCCCCTTCATCGTCTTAGGGAACGCAATGACATCTCGCACCGTCGACGTATCTGTCAGGAGAGCAGTCAGGCGGTCGAAACCAAGGGCGAAGCCGGCGTGTGGCGGGCAGCCTGCGCGCAACGCGCCGAGCAGGTGCGAGAAGTCCTTGATTCTTTGCTCCGTCATCTTGAGGACGTCGCGCATGATGAATTCCTGGACGTCGGCCACGTGAATACGCTCACTGCCGCCACCAATCTCGACGCCGTTGAGGACGAGGTCGTATGCGGCGCTGCGAGCTTGCAACGGATCGATGAACAGGGCCTCGAGGTCTGCATCAGACAGCGGTGCGGTGAATGGATGGTGTGCTGCTGAGATGCCAGCTGCGCCGCCTTGGCCAGGCTCGCCTTCTTCAACGGGCTTGAACATGGGGAACTCGGTCACCCATACGAATCGGAGGGAGTTGGGCTCGCCTATGCTCGGCTTTTCCATGAACCCCTCTTCTACGAGGGCTTTCCAGAGAGCACTGCGAATGTCTCCAATCTTGGTGGATCCCATGCAGTATTGACCACTGGGCCTCTCGCGCGCTTGAAAAACGACCAAATCGCCGTCGTTTAGTTCCTGGCCTTCAGAGAGTTGGGAAAGTAAGCTTTCGTATTCGAAGCCCAGCGACGAGAAGCCCGATAAAGGCTGGCGGGAGTCGTGGATTAGAATTTGCGGTTTGCCATCGGGGTTATTGTCTAGTGCGGGGGGCAGGTTGTCCATGAAATTGACAACGAATTTGCGGGCTTGTGATGGCGAGCAGTCTTTCAGAGGGAACGTGAAGGCCTCTATGAGAGGGTCCGAGAGGTGAGTGATCATGCCGACGAAATCGCGATGAGGGTTGATGTCTGCGATGGCATGGATCTTGGACTTGATCAGTATTGATGGCGATCAAGGCTGTGCGAATGTCAACTCACTCGATTTGGGATCCGCAGGTCTGGCTTGTCGGATCCATACGCTGCGATGCTCTCCGCAAAGGTGAGGGAAGCAAATGTGTGGGCAGGGCGCTCGTCTGTGCAGGTGGCATTGTTGCCATCGTTGGGTATGGCGACCATGTTGGGAATCCTCTCTCCACGGACATCCTGGTAGGTTTTTGCCGGCTGCAGTCGAGACAATGCCGTCAAAATGATGTCGTTTACATCCTCCTGCACTTTGGCAGAACCGGCGAACGCCCATTCCATATCAAGCTGGTGTATCCTCGTCAGCAAGATTGCGCATGGCTAAGTCAAGCGATGACACTCACTTGAGAGAATTCGGGTTGTCTGTCTGTTCGCAAGTCCTCGTCTCTGTAACACCGTGCCCATTGCATATATCGACTAATACCTCCGGCCATGAGCACTTGCTTATACTGCTGAGGGCTCTGACTCAAGGCGTATGCGGTACCTCTCTGCCTTGTCGGAACCAAGAACTCCCGTGCGCCTTCTGATGTAGACTTGAATAGAGTAGGTGTCTCGATATCAGTAAACCCCTTTTCCAGAAGACGTTGATTTAACTGTCCCTTCAGCCATGACCGAAATCTGAGACGGGCGTTCAGCTCTGGGTGAAAACGGATCTGGAGATGTCGCTTCGATTGGGGGAATTGCACATCCGATGTGACGATAAGATCCTTTGAAACACTATTTAGAGCTCGAATATTCTGTAGATATAGCGTTCGCTTGGCTGAAGCCTCATTGGGCGCTTCTCCAGCTGATTGCGACGGCTGTTCTGCTTTCGCCTGGACAATGACAGGCGCAAATGCGGATATTTGTCGAAATTGGGAGTGTACTTGTGTTTGGCCATCAGCGTGGGAGCATATTTGAATTACTTCTCCGGATGCTGTGGTGAGGTCTGCAAAGGAAAGATGTTTCCCAACGTTACGCCGCTTGCCGATGAACCCCGTCAAGACATTATCAGCCTGGGATTGCGCCAATGAATTGGAGCCACGAACTATGACGAAGCGTTAGGGAGTAGAGTAGCTATGATTTGGAATTGACAAGAAAGACAGAATCCTACACTTGTTCCAGAGGTCTAGCAACTCCTTCTGTTTGTGATGCTGTCCCTGCCCTTCACGTGCTGGAATCTGTGTTGCGTATGCTCTTGAGACCACGCTGCAGAGATGTGAGGGGTCCCGTATGCGCGTAGGGGTTCCTCGACGCAATACTAACCCACAGCGGCCCAGCTGGGACATTATTACGAGGAATTGAGTCTGGGCGCCAAGTGTGAATACACAAATACACAATTCTGAATTCAAGCCTGCCGGTCCTGGGCGCCGCACGTGCATTAGGCGGGGGCTACGGAGTACGGAGTAGAAGCTCAGCCAGTTCTGCCAGCTGATGCCGCCCGACAGCCAGGATCCACCGACCCACAGTCCTTTTAAATTTCAGCGCATCCCGTCCCAGACTTTTTCTCTTCTTTTTCCTCCTCATGACCCTTCCATTCAAATAAGTGTACGTGCACCGTTTCCCCGGCTTTCACGCTGTCGTATCATTGACTGACATTTCTTCGCAGATGATGAGGACCGCGTGTATAATATGATGCAGATGCCGTTCTTCCGACCCTTCGAACTCTCCCCTCGGGGCTTCAGTGGGTCGTTGGTAAGGCAAGGATTGGTATTTTGAAATAGGCGTTCGGCACACCGACCTTGTTACAGTATCGGACGCGATGAAAAAAAGCTCTGATTTATCATGAATGGAAGGTCGTTTTTTTCTTCTTGTCTTTTATCTTTCTGCTGCTGTTTTGGGGCCCCTGGGGCATACTAACTGCCTCATTCGACATTCTCGAAATTCGAGGTCTGATGGTGCTTCATGATACAGTCAAACGCGTAGTGCGCGGGGGCCGTTAACCTTGCATCGCCTTGGACGTGCCGAGCAGGTCTTGGCGAAAGGCGCTACAGTTTATTCTTGTACGATTGCCCTACAATAATGATTGTCGTCCAGTAGTTCTGTTCGCACTCGTTTGGTCCCTTGCCATGCCTAGTTATGACATGTTGGATACAATTCTCCTGTTTCTGTATTTCTTTTTCGAGATATCTTCAAAACCTGCTGAGCTTTCATCATGCCCAGGATCTCAGGTCACTTTTAGGGGTTTTAGGGTAATGACAGCTGTTTGTACTGTATACGAAGTAGTGCTTACTCTTTCCTCGCAGAAGTGCATTCGTTTTCTTGCTAGTACAAGTGTTGGCATCTTCAATCCTAGCATGAGGATCTCGATTGAGTGCTGGAGATGGCAGAGAAGGCTGACTCTAGTCTAAACCCAAGCAATGAAGTCTACTATCCTCAATTTCAGCTTTATTCTCGTTTTTATCACTGTGAAGAAAATCATGTAGCCCTCAAGCAAGATGATCGACTCATGCCTACCGGCCTTCAACTAAACGCTAGTCTTCTGAATCGTCTTACCTGTAGTCCATTGATATCGTGAATCATCGCAATATCGAAACATGCTCGAGAAGGGCGACGTCCCTGCACTGTACATAGATCATTGAGTTGGGTAACGAAACGCCACCCATCACCGCCCGAATGCGTGGGCAATTGGGAACCCGTGACTAGACAAAACAATCCTCTCACCATCATCTCACGTCACACGGATCCAGCTATTAAGTATGTATATCGTCCGTTCTGCTTTCCGGGTTCCATGTCCCATCTATGCAGCATGACGGAATCCAACAGACCGGGTCCTTTCGGCGCCCCGCCCGCCGCTTCCACATCCACCCCTATGAGCGAGCTCACGCTCCACCCCCAAATTCCATTTCAGCACCTCCGTCACCCCCCAGCCTTCTCCTTCCATCAACCATTGCCAGAGAAGCATCATTTGCCCCCCTCGCCAGAGCACGGAGTAGCGGATCCTGGCGCCAGGGCAAAAGGCTCGCATCATGTCCGGTTCTTTTGAGAAGTCCGTCAAGGGCGCCACCAAGATCAAAGTACGATTGACTCATATACGACTGCATGCGTCTCCCCCCAAACCGCTAACCCCCCATGCCGGACCAGTCTGGTTGGTGCCCGAACTGAGCTGACTGGCCTTCTTCCTCCCACAGAATGCGCCGCCCAAGACGAAATATATTGAGCATATCCTCATAGCGACTCACTCGGGGGATGCCGGTGTCGGCGAGGTCTTTCGTTCGCTACAATATCGACTGCGCGACTCCACGTGGACGGTGGTTCTCAAGAGCTTGCTCACGACGCATCTCATGATACGGGAAGGCTCACCAGACGTAACGCTCGCCTTTCTTTCCAAGCATCGAAGCATCTTGGGCGTTGGTCACTTTTCCGACGGTTTGTCAATCCAGAGAGACCTGACAACAGGCATGAAGACATGGCTAACACAGATCCTCCCAGCTCAAACCCAGGGTCGGAACATTCGGCACTATGCCAGTTACTTGTCCGAACGGGCGCGCGCATACCGCGAAACGAAGACGGATTGGGTTCGCGCCAACGAATCAAGGCTGGAAAGATCGAGTGTCGAAAAAGGTCTGCTTAGAGAGACAGAGTCTGTCCAAAACCAGTTGTCGGCTTTGGTGAAATGCGGCGTGAGTGTGTGACGATTGGAGAACTGCAAATTGGAATGCCTAGTCTGACAAGTCGAGGCACAGGTCCTAGAAAACGAGCCAGAAAACGAAATTACCATCGCCATATTTCGATTACTGGTTCTCGACCTGCTGTCGCTCTTTCAGGTCCTTAACCAAGGTCTCATCAACGTCCTAGGTTCGTTGGCCCCGTAGATTTGTCTCAGTTGGACCCTGGCTCACCCAATTATACACAGGTCACTTCTTCGAAATGTCCAAGCCAGATGCTGAAAGAGCGCTCGAGATTTATCGTACCTTTACGCGGCAAACCGATTACGTCGTCCAATACCTCAGCTCAGCTCGTCTTCATGAACACCGCACTCGCGTCGAGGTGCCCAAGCTCAAACATGCACCCGTCAATCTGGGCCGCCAACTCGAGGAATATCTTAAAGACGCCGATTTCGAGATCCATCGACGACAATATTTGGCCGAGCAGGACGCGAAAAGAAAGGGCGGACCATCCAGGAGTGCCAAGTTCGACTTTCCAAAGTCGACTACTAAGCCAACATCGTCTGCGACAAACAGTAACAATCCATTCCCCTCAGTTCCAGAGGCCAAGCGGGAAGTGAAGCCGCAACAGAACAAGGGTCCTGATCCTGATCTGATCGACTTCTTCGACTCCATTGAGCAGAATCAGACGACGATGCAGGTCAACTCACAGCCAACGGGAATGCCTAGCGGCGCCGCGCCTTTCCAGCCGCAACAGGCTGGCATTCCGTTTCCTCGAAACGACTTTGCGCAGCAGCAAACTGGCTTCGCGCCCAACAACATGTTCCAGCAACAGAACATGGCTGGATTTATGTCGCAGCAGCAGCAGCAGCAGCAGCCGCCTCAAATACAAATGCAACAGCCACAGCAAGTACAGCCCAACTTTACCGGAGCAGGATTCGGAGGATTCACGCCGCAGCCCAGCTTCCAACCTGGCACCCTTGGCTCAATTCCGCAAAACACAGAGGCTACTTTCCAGATTCAGAATCAGGCTTTCCAGTATGACCAGCAGCAGCAGCAGCAGCCGTCGAACACGCAAACGGGCCAACCCAACGGTCTGCAACCGACCCCAACTGGGACCAATCCATTCCGGCAATCCATGATGATGCAGCAAACAGGCATCCAGGGCAACTTGTCGGCCTTTTCATCACCGCAGCCACCGGCACAGAAACTGAATCGGCAGTCCACTAATCCCTTCACTCGATCCCCGCCGCAGAACGTCAGCCCTTTCCAGTCCTCGACGCCTCTTCATGCCCAGCCCACGGGTACCAATCCATTTGCCAAGAACGCGTTCCTACAGCAGCCTGTCCAGTCTCCAGACCAGCAACAGACCCAGAACCCGGCGTCGTTGGCTCCTCAACCCACGGGCACGACGAACCCCTTCCGCCAGGGCGCCTTCGTCAACCACAACACCGGCATGGGATGGCAGCATAACCAGGGTGCCATCGGTGGTGGTCTTGATCAGCTCCCTACGGTTCCGGTGTTTCCGAGGCCCGCACAGCAGACGCCATGGCAGCAGTGAGAATGCAAGCCTAGTGATATCAATTCCGCGAGGCTGTCAAACGGCGGAAGGGGGTAGTCGAATTTGTCTCTATACTTGTTTGAAAAGGTATCGGTATACAGTCATGATGAGCAAACTATGAAACTATTTAGTACCGCATCAGCGAGGCGTTGCTTTGGGTAAAGAATGGACGAATCAAACGGAGAAAGGAGCGCAGGGAGTAGAGTACTTTTCATGCCAAATGGCCAAAGACCATGAATGAAGAGATGTCGGGTCCATTGTTACAAGGGCGTTAACGCGCCTGTCTACACACGACGCAGCAGTCGGGGAATTTCCAAGTAGCGCATTGGCTCTTTTACAAGTACTGATGAAACGTAGCGATGTCTTCCTTGGAGCGGGATTCAAGAGGTTCATACCCACCACGGTGTTTTTCTCCTTATTCATCCTCATTCTGAAATGTACCTGGTACGCCATGAAGTGTTTTCCGGGAAGCCAATTCCCCCCCTCCCTGGACGCCAGTAGCATGCTTGTCGAACGCCCGAAGAAAGATGCCCCCAAGAGAGTGAGTCCAGAACAAAGGCAAAAAATCCATCGAATGATTAAAATTTCCTCGTTGCCCCCTCTTCTTCAGAACACATCATCAGTGTCCATGCTGCCCGCCGTTGTCCCCGTAGCAGCTGCTTCTCTCGCGGCAGCCGTGCCCACGCTGCTGCTGCTCTCGACCTTATCGTCAGCGAGGAAGACGCCCAGCCCTGAAAAGGCCTCGTACAGCGCCCTCGAGATGTACTCATCGGCGCTGTACCCGCCGGCGAGGTACTCGTTCTTGGACCTCGTCACATCAATCCACTCGCTATGGTACTCGCCCAACCTATCGGTGGACAAGTCGACCCTCTCGGGAGCAAGCCGCAGCCCTCCAAACGGATCATACGGCTTGTTATCCTCCACCACAGCGCGCGTCTTGTCCCTCAGCCCACGAATTGACAAGCCCCCCCCCGTTGCGGAAGCCAGCAAGTCTCTCGCCGAGTCCCTCTTCTGCTGCCCCCGCTTCTTGAGCATGATCTTGTCCACCGTCTCGCTGGCGTGGCCCACCTCGGCGCTCTGCAGCGAATCGAGCATCTCCTCGCGGAACCGCGCCGCGCTCGCCTTCTCCTCCGCCTCGTCCTTCAAGTCCTGCAGCCGCCGCTGCCGCGCTGCGTCCTGCTCCTGCGCCAGACGCCGCTGTCGAGCATCGTCCGACTCCCGCGCCAGCTTCCTGTTGCGCTCAATGTCCGCCTTGTGCCGGGCCTCCCACTCCGCCAGCTGCCCCTCCGCCTTGCTCTTGGCGTCTGCCGTACCGTCGACGAGGTCGCTCGTCAGGCATTCCACCATGTACAGGTACTCGTTGTAGTCGTCGAGGGTTTCGAAGTCGTCCTCGACCTTGTTGAACACGTGCGCGACGCGTCTTCGGATATCGACCTCTCGCTCGACCGACAGGTCCGCGAAGAAGGCCGACTTGAAGCCTCGCAGGCGCAGCGTCTTGTGGCACGTGGCGTACGGGCACTGGTTGGGCCCGTCCCTGAAGATGCGCTCCACGCACGTCTTGCACATCCGGTGGTAGCACTCTGGGTTGATGAGGAACTCCATGTCCCTGTTGAAGTAGCGCGTGGTTTTGCAAACGGGGCATGTCTCGTCTTGGTCGGGCGGTGCGGGTGCCGAGTGCCCTGTTCCTGTGGAGGAGGCATGTCGTAACGAGACGGCGCTGGTGCCGTTTCGTGACATTTTTTTTTTTTTGTTTGTTTTTTGTAGGGTTATATAAATTAGGATGGGGATGGCGGCTCGAGGGGGGCTGCGCGAGGCAATCGAGGCCGCGCTGCTGGACAAGGCACACGGAGCCGTGTGGAAGGGAAAAGCGGGTTGTGGATGGGATGGAAAGTACGTGGAAGGCTCGAGGCTGATTGATGGGAGTTTGCGTGAATGTTGAGGGAAGCTTCCAGTAAAGCTTGCTTGGACTACGGAGTACCCACGACCCAGGGTTTGCAGCCTTGGCACCAGACGGGCCAAGAATCAAGAATTGCCCCTCCATCCCATCCCATCGAGATTCCAGCTCGCTTCTTCGTTGAAAGTCAAGTGGTTTTTACACATCCCACCTCCGACATCGCGTTACCGTTTCAATATCATCAACAACAAAGGCTTTCAATAGCGCCCATGGCTGACGTCAAAGGTATCTTCGCACTCGGTATACCCCCAGCGATTTCGCAATTCGCAAGTCTTCAGCAGCCACAGCTAACAGCCTCGTCTTTCCAGACCCCACACCCGCCGAAGAAGCGGCAGCTCGCGCCCAAGAGGCTGCCGAGCAAGATGCTCTCCCCTACAAATGGCAGCAGACCATTGCTGAGCTCGACGTCACATTTACCGTGCCCGGAAACATGAAGTCAAGAGATCTCGCTGTGGACATCAAGAAGCAGAGTTTGTCTGCGGGTATCAAGGGTCAAGACCCGGTCATTAAGGTACATCAAGACATACAAAACACCCCATTGCCCCAAGTCCATTCTCACATGTTCCTACACATTTCCTCCATCAAGCGTCCTGAAAGGATCAAAACTTCCCCATTCCCATACAAGCCCCAGAAGAGATGAGGTTGGGCTGACCTTGATAAAAACAGGGCGACCTCCCCCACGCAGTCCACGTCGACGATTCTACATGGACGGTATCTACCAACAGCGACGGCACAAAGACTGTCGAGATCCACCTCGACAAGGTTAATAAGATGGAGTGGTGGGCACATGTCATTACCGCGGACCCCAAGATCGACGTCACCAAGATCCAGCCCGACTCCTCTAAACTCTCTGATTTGGACGGCGAGACGAGAGGCATGGTTGAGAAGATGATGTTTGACCAGAGACAGAAGGAAAAGGGGCTGCCTTCTTCTGACGAGCAGAAGAAGATGGATATTTTGAAGAAGTTCCAGGATCAACATCCCGAGATGGACTTTAGCAAAGCCAAGATCCAATAGGAAAGACGATTGGACGTGAGGAGCGTGGAGAGAGAGAGGAGAGAGGCTTGGCGGATGGACGGCCAAACAAAGGCATACATCGTTAGAACAAAAAGGAAGGCATCATTCATTCATCTTGAATCAAGGGCATTTGCTGCGCGTTCCAGAAACGCATTGAAGTCTCGAACCAGGTGAAGGAGCCCGCCCGTAGAGCTCAATGAGCTAACTTGGTCTGAGATCTGCGCCAAGACGAGATCGAGGTTGCCCAAATCAGCCGTTCTTTCAGCAGCTTGGGACAGCTCGGGCGCTTCTCTACCCTGCTGAACTGCCAGGTCGATATCATGCATAAGAGCTGAGGCGTTGAGACGAGACTATTCACAGAAGAGTTAGAACAGATGGTGGTTCTCAAACCATGCACACACGTCAACCCCAACGCCCTCGTAACTCACTGTGGACTCCTTGCTATCAGCTTCATGCTTGATGCGAATCGCATCCATTCGCAATGCCACCTGCTCCCGCTCGCTTTTCAAGCGAATGATTTCATCTCGAAGGGCAAGCTTCTCCTTTTGCACGTGTCGTAGACGCCGTCGTAATGAATGCCAGTGGTTCAAGTGGATTGCCTGTGTCCCGTCAGTCAGCCTTCACCTAGACCATGGTGACATGAAAGTTCCACCCACATGCTGCAGCAATCGAGAGGTGAGCTCCTCTCGATACGCTTCGACCGCCCTCATTTTGATCCTGCACTCCTTCTTCCTGTCCACATCGTCCGTCGCCCCCGCAACCTTCTGCAGCTGGTCTAGCACCGAAGTGATGACTTCCTCGCATACTTGCGCGAAGACATCCACAACTGTCTCTCCTCCCCTGTTTGCAAATGGAATCTCTTGCTGCAACTCGTCGTCCTCGTCGCGCTGGAAATTGTTGACGAATCTTTGCACGGTGATTTCCACGGCTGCATCATCGTTTTGCTCGCTGCTCGAGCTGTGACGCTTCTTTGTAGGTCTGGGCTGTTGACTGTGCTGTTTGGGTCGTTTAGCCGGCTGTCTTTGCGTGGCGGGGCTATTGCGTCTCTGCTTGTAAGATGATATTTGCGAGGTGCTTTCTTGCTCGCTGTCGTCGTCGGAGCCCAGTTCGGGTGATGCTGTGATGCTGGGTCTGGGCCGTTTCTGGCCGATGACTGTGGCGGCTTCTCTGGCGGGGACTTCTACTGCTTCTTCGTCGGAAGGCTCTGAATCTTCGGTAGCTTCTTCTAGTTCTTCTAGGGAAGACAGTCGTCTTTGTGGTGGGTTTTTCGTGTTTTCGGGTGCTGCTACTTGACTCACTCCGTCGCGTAGAGGAAGAGTAGAAGGTCGCGCTGGTCGGGAAGATACCTCGCTTGGGCGAGGTCTTCGCGTGGATGGAGATGAGGATCGTGCCTCGGGTGTCGAGCTAGAGGATATCGAGAGCCTGGGCGGGAGAGGTTGGACTATCTTGGTGGCGGAGATGGGTCGTCGCTGTCCGCTTCCAGGTTTCTTTGCCGGACTCTCGGCGACTTCCTCAGTTATTGTCGTGGGAATGCGTTGCTTTGCAGAATATGGCACGCTAGATGGGGGACGTAGAGCCTCTGCTTCGTCTGGTTCGTCTGGTCCCGGATCGTTCGGTGTGGTCTCCGTGCTCGATCTGGCGATACTCGAACTGAGCTGTCTAGCGAACTGGTTCTCAGCCCGTGACGGCTCTGATGGGCGTATGTCCCCGGCGCTAATATTTGGACTGAGAGGTTGCAATGATGTTTCAACCGGTACGGCTGGCGATTCACCTGCGCCACCAGATTGTCGGCCTGGTTGCGCAGTTATGGCGGGAGAACTGGAGTTTTGAGCAGGAGGCACGCTAGCGAGGTCGAAACTGAAGGAGATGTCGTCGCCAACATTGACGCGCCTAAACTATGTCAGGTTTGACCAGCCTCTACGTGTGGTTTTTGCCGATATACATACTGCGCGCCTCGGAGTCGTTGGTTGAGACGGTCCTCGCGACCTTCCCTGCCTATGACTGAAGATCAACAAGAGGGCCAAATTGTAAGCCAGTGTGAGAATGGGAAGGGCTTACCTGTGGCCATTGTGTGGGAGTTTTATCTCGAGTCGTCGGGTGTGGTACTCATGGTGCTACGATGCATCCCAGTTGCAGCTGGTGATGTTTGTTGCTTGGTGGTGATTTACGTTTTATCTGGTTTGATGGTGCTTGATTGACTGACTCTGAACGCGGGTGGGACGCGTCGGAGCGAGCCACAATGACGTCGCGGGGCACTTTATTCACTTCATTACAGCCCCACATAACTCGAAGCTGTACGGAGTACATTGTACAATCAAAATCAGCTACATACATACACTGTTGCCCCTGCATTGATGGACAAATGAACTCACCCATTGTCATGTACCTTCCTCAACGCGCCCTCTCGGTACGCCTCTAAAAGCAGATCCTCATATCGAAACGGAATCTTTGCTGGAGCTCGGTTGCGAGATCGACCACCCATCGCTCATCCGCTGAGCCAATTCGCGTATAATGAGGACTGATTTCAAATAAGAATCTCCTGCCTTTTGATTCGAACTCTGACTCTTGTGGTAGTGAATTGAGAAATTGTGGTATGCGGCGAGGATGTAGAGGCCTGGCTCTGATATCTGCACGTCACTTGTGTAGTCCCAACCAGGCAGCATCTGCTGCCTATGCCATTAAAAGTGCGGCGAGGAACAATGGAAAGTGCATACTCACTTATTGTTCAGCAAAGGTGTATCTTCTAGGAGTCCTTCATTTCTGGAGCGGTAGAGAATAGACTCATGTCGTAGCGAAAGGCAGGCAGCATGGAGGTGCTTCAAACGGCCAAAGTTGTATCCGAAGTTGTATCCGAAGTTGTATCCGAAGTTGTATCCGAAGTCAGAGCCGTCTTGTCTGGATTCAATTCGTATCCCACGTACTTCCTGCAGGCAGACGCAAGACACTTTTTTTAGTTGGTGTTTGTGACTTTGTCTAGTCTGGATGGCCCGGGGTTGGTGCCTGTCAGCCAAGCTTCGTCCAATCAAATGATGCAAGCTTCCGGTCCCATCTCAAGCTTGGTGCAGTTTCACCGTCCTGTCTACGGAAGTAATCAGTCCTCTCTCAGCCACCTCGAAACACTTGCGACTTAGCAAGTCATCGCCAATCCGTCCAGCCTCTTCCATCGCGCCTTCAGCCTCTTCGCCAACTCGAGCACACGCCGTCCTTTTCTATCTTGTGCTTTTCTCCTCTCCTGCTGGACTGCTACGAGTCGCCGAGCCCTAGTCGCTCGAAGCTACAGTCATGGTGGCGTGGAACGTAAGTAGGGCCACCTTTGCCACAACAACACCCTACGGCATCACCCAATCCTGCCCCGTCTATCCGATCGACGGGCATGCAAGAACCAAGCAAATATTCGTGTGAAGCACTGGCCTTGTATACTAACATGTCTTCTCTAGATCTTCCGCATTCTGGGAGACTTATCCCATATCTCGTCCAAGGGTATTCTCATCTTGGCCATCCACCGAAATCGCAGCGCCGAGGGTGTATCTCTGATCACACAAGGGCTGTACGCTCTTGTCTTTTGCACACGATATCTCGACATTTTTCACGAAAAGATAATATGGAACTTGCTGTTCAAGATTGTGTACATCTTCTCCTCGTTCTACACCATTGGTGTGATGCAGTGGCTGTTTCCCCGCTCACGGGAACGTGAGTTATCGTGGAAGATGGGTGCAGGCGTTTTGGCCGCTGCTGCGGTCTTGTCACCTTTCATGATGATGATTTTCGAGAAAAACTGGGCTTTCCGAACGGTTCGTAGGACTCAAAAAATTGGGGATTATCAGTACAGGACTAGGCCATACTAACACGATACGCAATAGTGGATGTGGGTGTTTTCCGAGATTCTCGAAGCAGGCTGTATCCTCCCTCAGCTTTTACTCCTCCGACAAACCACTGTTCCGACCGTCATCAACTCATTTTACCTCCTTGCACTGGGATCCTACAGAGCGCTCTACATCCTCAACTGGTTCGTCCGAGAACTCGACGTCAACGGGAGATCGCCGGATGCTGTTGCCGTCATATTTGGATGCATCCAGACTGCGCTCTACGCCGACTTCGCTTGGGTATACTACACGCGACAACGCGTCAAGCTCCGCGGCGGTGGTATTATTGACGCCGATGACATGCGCCGTGGCTGGCTTCTACGTCGCATATTCGGCAAGAAGTTCGAATCGAATGACGACGAAGAAAGCGCTCCAGCGCTAGGTGACCATGGCAATGACACTCGACGGCCAGCGCGACCCGGCTGGGGTGCCCGGGGTATCTCTGTCAGCGCTGACGAAGATGTCTTTGACGAGGGCCGACATCGCGATGATGATGGTCTGGAGGAAGGAGTCGACCCTGATGCCAGGATGCAAGATCCGGACGAACTAGCCAAGGCGCTCGACGACGATGATGACGACGACGAGGGCACCCCTACGGCATCGTCTTCATCAAAGCCTCCAAAGGGCGACAGCGTTCCCAAAGGAATGCGAGGCGGTGATGAGTGGAGGAATTAAAGTGATACAAGGTTAGCACGATTGCAACACCTGAACCTGTTCGATCCAAATCTGGTTGCGAGCCGTCTCATGGTCAATTCAATTTCCCAGTCTTTTTTTTTTTCCACACTTTTTGCAAGTTGCAGAATGCCCCATGTACGCGTGCGCACATGCAGCATTCGACGATACGACTATCTGTACAAACATTTCTGAAGGAGGGGAACAAGAAAGGGCGAGATTTTCTGGGAATGCTTTCTCTTTCTCGCAATTATATCTGATTTTCTTGGGGACCACGTAATGTACAGGCCCAGATGTAGCAGCCAGTAACATTTAGGTACCTACCTACTAAATAGCCTACATGGCATGCACTCATTTTATTCATACCCTATGCCAATGTCTCGATACTGCAAGAGCATTTAACAGTGCGAATAACAGTACAAGCATATCACCCTCAACAATCAAATGCATCCCCTTGCAAGTAGTGACGTGCCGAATCTAACGAGTTGAATCTCAAAGTGACGCAGCGAAATCCAGATTCTGGTTCCCGGGTCTCCCCGCGCTTGCATATCAGTGGAGTCGAGGCCGAGTTTCAGATCGTCTATGTGGAAATAGGTACATGTGACGCCACGATATGAGCATTCATTTGAGACACGAGGTCCCGTGTATTTTTCTTCTCGAGTACATTCACGACACAGTCGATCGGAATGAAAAAAATCCCAACAATGCTCCTGTTTCGAGGATAACACCCGTTCCCCCCATCCCTCTAGACTGCAGCTCTTGCAAGTCATTAGACTGAAGCGGAAAATGCTTCCCGAGGACCAACCATGGAAAAATAACAAAGATAACACTAGACAAAGAAAGTCCGTACCCAAAATGACGTAGTGTATTTTCCTTATAGTATAGACAAGAAGATAATGGGATAAAGGTCGAGTGTTCAACATGGCTGATTCCGAACTCCGAAAGTAACAAAAAATAATGATGAAAAAAAAAAGGGTTGTGACATGGTATTCCGCTTGTTTCCACAATGATGATTGAGAAACAAGTGTGCAATGGCTGGTCTGAAATGGCTTCGTTCTTACATGACGAAGCGCCGCTCAAATTCAGAGTATAACTTGGGGCTGATTTCATCGCTGCTCATGCCTTCGACTTCAAGGAGGACGCCCTTTTTGGCATAGTGCTCTAGGAGGGGCTCGCTGGCTTCCTGGAACTTTTGGAACCGTGCGCGGTAGACGTCGTCTGCGTCGTCGACTCGTTGGACAAGCGGCTCGCCGGTGATGTCGTCGCGGCCGGAAACTTTTGGCGCATTGAAGGTGGTGTTGTAGACGCGGCCGGAGGGCTCGTGGACCCATCGTCCGGCGATGCGATCGAGCAGCACGGAGAAGGGGGTCTTGAGAGACACGGCCAGGTTGATGGGGATGATGCCGTCCAGGGTGTTGGCCTGGGCTGCGCTGCGGGGGTAGCCGTCGAGGATGAAGGAAGCTGTTGGGTCCTCGGACGGTTGGGCGGAGGACAAGGATCGTCCGGCGGTGAAGGCGGCAAAGGACATGTCGTTGGGGCTGGTGCGCATCTCCGCGGCAGAGACGGCTTCGGACGAGAGCGTCATGACGTCTGGCGGCCCGTGGCTCTGAAGCCAGCCGCGATGGCGAAGTTCGCTGGAGATGAGCCGTAGCATCAGATCATCGGCGACGAGGCCGCCTGCTTTCATTGTGCTCTCGGCTTTGATGCCTGCGAGGGAACAAGATTCAGTGTTAGTCGAGGAATGGTGCAAGAGAGTGGAAAGGATCTTCATCATGTGTTGGGAGAGGAAGAAGGAGGGAGGGGAAGGGAGAGAGGGGGGGGGATTCGCATTTCGTACCGATAGGCGTCCTATTCTTGACATTGCTGCGAAGCAAGTCGCCGGTGCTGATGGAGGCTAGTTGGGGGAACCGCTTGAGTAGGCGCTCGCTCTGCGTGCCCTTGCCGACGCCAGGAGCACCTACAAGAATGACTCTGGCGGCTCTTCTCAGTTGCATTCTACTCTATCGTGTGTCGTGTACTCGCGAAAAATGAGCTGTATGACTTGGTCTGTGGTTGAAGGCAATTTCGGAGTACACGGTGGTGAGAACACAGAGAACACAGAGAGAGGAGAGAGCGAACAGAGTGCGTGGGACAGATGGCAGGCGGAATGTAACGGGTGGGTGGGTGGTGGTGTTGCGGAGGTTGACCGGCGCATTCGGACAAAGTTGTTGAGAGTGCCCGTCTGGCCCAGGATCTCATGTGCTTGGCTGCTGGAAGCCTGATTATGAGTGAGTGTGGGGAAATGGGACGAGCAGCCCACAGTTTATGCATACATACAACAATGCACTGGATCCAGTCACCCCAGTCCTTGCTGTCGAGTCCCCGATTGGGGTGCACCGGACGCCAGGCGCTACTCCACCTAGGGTGGGGCATGGTACGAGTACGTACGGAGTAGAGCCAGCTTGTTCTGATTTCGGGAACTACTGACTCATCAACGCATGCGTCTCGGCTTTCCTCTTCGCATCATTCCCGAATTTCGATTATCCCCTGCTGTGCAGCCGCCACCAGCGTCGCTTGAGATCCGACGACGGCCAAATCATGCGTTCGAGTATATCGTGCGATGCGTGCAGGCAAGTTGCATTCGTTTCTTCACGTGGGTGAACTTTGCGGTCAGCGTCGATTAATACAATAGTCTTAAGAAAATCCAAACTGAAATGTTTTCATTCTGGGACCGCTCCATGTCAGAGATGTCGCAAATCGGGCATCCCACACTGCGTCTTAAGCCGCCCAATGCCAAAACCTCGACGAAGTCGTGCACGTCGTGGAGAAATCATTGATGCAACTGCATCACCCTATCAAGATGCCACTACATCGACGGTAACCCCTGCCACCCAGACAGCGTCAACTTGTCGGCCACACAGTCAAAGCGAATCGCCACCAACTCGCCATCGGGTGGCGGCAAAACAGCAGCAGCCACCGCCTGCAAATTACTCGACGCCGTCCGTTGACGTCCATATCATGAGTCTGGCCAACGGAGTGATACTGAAAGCTGTCAATGTCTTCATCAATGCCTTTCCCGAATTAGCAATCATCCACCTTCCTACTTTTATAGAAGAGTTCCAGACCGAGCGGTCCCCAGAAAGCAGAACCTTGCTCGGGGCTGTCTTGGCAGTGACAAAGGCTCAGCTGTCGGTGCAAAGTGCATCTTGGGCCGACCAACTGTTATCTAGGGACCATTATGCCCTGTATGCCGAGGACATGTTGGGCGAGTACATTCTGCAGCCGCCGAAACTCCAGGTTGTCCAGGCACTGCTCATTATTACCCTTCATGAATGGGGCACGAGAGATTTTCACAAGGCTTGGATGTACTGTGGTAAGTTCTTTAATTTCCCCCTCATCGCGCAGCCTTGTTTGCTAATCAACAAGCGTCAAGGCATCGCGGTGCGCGTCATGCAAGCGCTTCACAGCTCTCGAGTGGCCCCCTATCCACTTGACATAACGTCTAATCGGCAACACAATGCCGTCTCCCTTGCCATCGAGACGAGGACATACTGGGCCTGCTTCGTCATGGACTGTATGGTCAACTCCGGCACGTACAATCCTCCCATGCTTCCCATGTCAGAGATGGAAAAGATGAAGATCGCCAGGCCTCTAAGTGCCGTCGAGTTTGCCTTTGGGCCGGATGCACCACCGCAAGCTGTTGGTGCAGACCGCTCACTCGCTGGCCAGTCGACTGGGACGCTGGATGTAACCCAGAGCTTTGAGATATTGGTTGGCGGTTTCGACATTTGGGCACAGGTCATGACGTTCATTTTCAATGATGGACGACGCGCACCGGGTATGTGTGCGCCGCACAACTGCCCTTGGGTACCCGGCTCACCATGGTTTCAATCTCGAAGCCAGTTGGAAGCATGGAGGGCAGGTCAGCACAGGAAGTTACGCTATCCCAGTAATTCAGTTGCTGTTCATATGACGCTTGGTTTCGGCGAAACGTTTGTATATCTTAATCTTCTGTACTATGTGAGGTGAGTCGCAACCGAGAACTATCGCATTGGGCCGAACAATTCACTCATACCACAGCAGCACTCTTATGCTCCACCGCGAGTACTTCCCCTTTCTACCAACTCTCGAATCCGAGCCTCGAGGTCCTGTAGATCAACCGATGCTGGAAGCGCCCGCCCCTGATGGATGGTGGCATGAAAGTGCACGGCAACTCTTTGGCGCCGCCGAACGCATTGCAACAATTTTACACGAAGCATCCGAGTGCGGCGTCCACCTGATGACTCCATTTGCCGGCTTCTGCGCCTTTTCGGCCGGGTACCTTAATCTCTACGTGTCCAAGTATCCCCGCATGAATCTTGATCGGAGTCCCAGAGCCGAAGAATGTTTGAAAATGTGCTTGGACTACTTGGACAAATTTCGACATGTCTGGAAGATTGCCGATGGCTGGGTAAGGAGGATTTTCAAAATTCTTGGATTTCATTTTGCACTGCTTGTTTGCTTATTTGACCGGACAGATCAAGACAATTCGACACGCCTCGTTCCTTTACGAACGAGCTACAGAAGACCGCAATCGATTCCAAGGCAAGAGTAGAGCCGACTTTGACACACTTCATCAGTCTGTTCATGAGTTTCGCATTGTGGATCGATCAGACGAACATAGCCGAGAGATTCAAGGAGCAGAAAGACAATCAGGGACAAGGACATCACCAAATTCGGCGAGGTCAGTCCCGGAACATGAGCTTGATGCCAACACATTATTGAACCAGTTGTTTGCCGAAGTGAGCAACAATCTAGATGAACAGGGGGCATGGTCTCAGTGGTGGCCTGCTATTGAACAAGTAGATTTACAGGCAGCCGGGAGTCCCCTGCCAATGGTACCCTGATATAGTGAGTAGTTCTTTCAAGTCCTCTACCAGCATTATCTCCCAGAACGCCTTGGCAATGCTAGTCATGACGCAATGCGTTCATGCACCTTCCACTAAAATGAATGCAAATCAGATATGTGCCGGTCAAATGCCTCATGGGTTCTCCCATTATGCTCGTGTCAGCAAAGTCCGGTTATTCATGAATCGAAGAGTGAGCATGAAAAACATGCCGACAAAAGATGCTGCTCCAGCGTAGTACGCAGCTGGCCGATATAACGAGACATCAGACCCAGTGCCGGACGAGGAGTATAGTCGGGCTGCAATTGGAGTGCCCTATTCAACGTTAGAACAAGGATGCAATGCTGAGAGTTGATACGAAAAACACTCACCAAGAAATAGCCAAAGACCCACGCCTGCCACAAAATCGGTAAGATGCCCATGATGTTTGGTGCACCAAAGGAGGTGCCCACAGCTAGGGGAAACAAGCTAAAGAACGAGCCGCAGCCAACTCCATTGACGATGGCAAAGAAGATGAGAAGTCCCAGGCTGTCGACAAAGGGCCAAATACAAAGACCACTCACACCGCAAAGAAAAAGCGAGATGACGATGCTATTCATTGGACCCAAAAATGAGTCGGCGGAGTAGCCGGCAAATACGCGTCCAAAGGTTGAGGCCATGTTCCAGATTGTCAAGGCGATGATGGCTGTTGATCCAGAGCTGCTTACGGATCGCGCAAAAACGGGAATAAAGTATGGCGGTACAAATATCGGAAAGCAGGCAATTGCGCCGCCGAGGATGAGCACGATGAATTTGGGTTCTCGCCAACGGTACCTGAGTGTTGTTAGTGAATGATTGGGGTCAGCGGCATCGGACTGATGGGGTGCTATACCATTGCAGTTGCGGAACCGAGGACTTGGAGAGCAGAGGCTGCTTTATACAATACGCAGCTGGGAGACAGACTGCCCACAGCATGAAGCCCAGGATTCGAAACGTCCATTCAACGCCAACCTCGTCAACCAACTCATTCGCAGCCACGCCCATGACGGCGGCACCCAAACTCCCGCCGCCAAAGACTATCCCCGTCGCAATGCCGCGATACTTTCGGAACCATTGCAATGGTGCTGTCGAACAAGGCTTGAAGCGCGTCAGCATAGTACAGGGAGTAGGCTGGGCAAATGAAGATCAATGCGTCATACCAGAATGGTCAGTCCACCTCCCACACCGAACAGGATGCCGTGTGTGATGAACAACGCCCATGGCTGCCCCACGACCCAGCTCGACAAGAACTCGCCCAACCCCAAAAACACAGCTCCCACGAGAGCCACATTCCTGTATCCATGCTTCCTGACCATCTTGCCCACCAGTATGCATAGCGAAACCATGAATGACGTGGCCAGTGATCCCACAAATGTCAGCGTTGTAAGTGAGTAGCCTCTCGTGTCAGCCATTTTCGCCTGCAAGATTCCCCACGAGTAAATCACACCCATGTACATGAACAAAGAGCACGATGCCGCCGTGACAACGATCCATCCTCGCCAGGTATCGAATTGCGCTTCATCCTTGGACAGGGTGACCCGAGACCCGAGGCCAGGTTCGTCGCCCGTATCCGAAACGGATGATCCGAGTGGTGGAGGCGTGAAGTCTGACTTTTCCGTCGTTGCCATGATGTAGAAGTTATTCTTTTCAAGTAAAGTTTACTTGTAAAGAGTAGAGAACAGCAGAAAGGAAGTACTAGACTATGAACAGATGAAGAAGCGAGGAGAGGGGAAGAACCCCCCATTGACATGCTTTGTTATTCATCGTCTGCTTGCATCGGCTCTGCTTTACACCTAAGCCGATGGGAAAGTGAAAAAAAAATCGCCAGCTCCATGGCTCCATTGATATCCACTGCGCGGCTACATTGCTCTGGAGGTCCGACGATGGTGGGGCGAGCGTTGCTGATGGAAGTTTAGCGGCGGGTCCGAAGACGTCGGGATGTCGGGAATGAGGGAAATCGCATCAGAGGTGTTGAAAGCCGATGCGAGCTCGGAGGAATTGGGGTTTATTGTACTTTTTTTTTTTTTTTTTTGCTTGGGTACTGAGATGGATGTGAGATCCAGCAAAAATTGATGCAGGTTTCGTGGATGGCACTGGCAAACTTGATGCGCGCGGCCTTTTCGACGTTGATGTCGGGATGGGGTAGTAATTTCCGCATTCTTTGTGCGTTGGCACGCGCGAGTACAATGCCCCCTGAATTATTTTACAAATCTACATGCCCCAGTTATTCCAGAGAGTCGCTGGCTTGATGTCGCCCAAGCCGGTACTTTGGAATGGTGGTTCTCGTCTCGGCATAGTGTTTTATATCACGACAGCAACCGACTAAACTAATAGCAACGGGCTTCTGATGAAAGTTGAAGTGTCTTGTCTACGACAACAGCTGGGAATACTGACCATACAGGCCCGTCTCATTGGCGCACCTGCCTGATGACAAGCCAATTCTTTCTTTCTGCGGCTGAAGTAGGTCGCTTCCTTACTGCGAAAGAACCAGACAGTCTCTCCCTGGTACTTGTCTATCTCCAAATTTTCCTTTTTTCGTAGACCTATTTCTCCCTTTGGCATTGCGGAACACGTACTCGCCATTGGATAAGGTATGTGCCGCCCTCAAGACACGTGCCGCCCAGTATCATCCTCGCTAGTCAACATGGCCAAGGGCGGGCTGAGAACCAAAGGGGCCGCACGGAGCGGGAACCCATTCTTCATGTGCTGTATAGCAACGGGGAAAACCATGGGTCGAAACAATGTATATGAAAGTTGCTCCAGGACTCCAAGGGAACTTCGAGTTTCCATCTGAACCTTGGTTGTTGAGACGAACACGTGATCTCAACCAATTACGGTCGGGCCTACTCCGTAGGAAGGCGAGGGAGGGCGGCTCTCCCTGCTGCGCTCCTGCCCTTCCGTTGCCATTGGTGCTCAACCGGGGCATGTGGATTGCTCGTCACGGGCACGGCATGGACCCTTTTGCTCTATAGTCGCATTGAACATTTCGACATGCTTCGTTCGTTACTTGTCATCTATCAATCTTCATCGACAACATCATCAACAAGTTCCCAGTGCAGGCGCACAGATCTCATTGTAAACCAGCAGCATCAATTTCACTTTCCCTCTTTACTATCTCTTTCCCCTCATCCCTAGCTGCTTCGTGATGAGCGCATCTGCCACCGTTGCTCGCAGGGCTACTGCGAGAAGCCCCTTATTAAGCAATGGTAAGCATATTTTTCCTGGTCAACTCCAAAACGCGACCCTTGCTGACGTTACCCGCAGCCCAAGCTTTGTCAAGAGGTGTCACAGCGTCAGCGATGGCCAGACATATCGGCAGGCAATCACAAGTCTCGGCATTGGCCGTCTTGATCCCTATGCGATATGTCAGCACCGAGCATCATCGACCAGATTCTCACAATGGCCCCCCCCCGGGATTTAACGTCGAACTGGCTAAGAAGCCTCTGCCGAAAGAAAAGTCTGGCGCTGAAGCCAAGGGGAGCGATGCCAGTACTTCATCAGCAGGTGCCGGTCAGCCAGACACAACAAAGGCGGAAGCCGAAATGACTGACTTGGCTGCTAAGAAAGAGACTCTGGCACAGGAGAAGGAGCTCACTAAAGCAGAGAAGCAGGAAAAGAAACTCACAATTTGGCAGAAAGTGAAGAAGGAAGCCCAGCACTACTGGGACGGAAGCAAGCTGCTTGCTACCGAGGTCAAGATCAGTTGGAAACTTGCACTCAAGATGGCTGCTGGTTATGACTTGACTCGAAGAGAAAATAAGCAGTTGCGACGAACAGTGCAGGATTTGGGTCGTCTTGTTCCCTTCTCCGTCTTCATCATCGTGCCGTTGGGTGAAGCCCTTCTGCCCTTGGCTCTGAAGTTATTCCCCAACATGCTGCCCAGCACTTTCGAAGGTGAGAAGACCAAAGAGAAGAAGGCGACAGTTCTGCGATCTACCCGCAAAGAAGTGAGCGGCTTCCTTCGACAGACCCTTAAGGAGACGGGTTTGCCTCTGAGCCAGGCTACAGCGCAGAAGGAAGAATTCGCCAACTTCTTCCGCAAGGTCCGATCAACCGGCGAGACCCCAACACACGAGGACGTTATCAAGGTTTGCAAGGTGTTCCGGGACGATATGACCCTCGACAACCTGTCTCGACCACAATTGGTTTCCATGTGCCGATACATGAACCTCAACACATTCGGTACCGACATGATGCTTCGATATCAGATCCGCCATCGAATGAGACAGATCAAGAGAGATGACAAAGCCATCAGCTTTGAAGGCGTCGACAGCCTTACGGTTATGGAATTGCAAACGGCATGTGCTGCCCGTGGCATCAGGACACACAGTGTTTCTCCTGCCCGCATGCGCACCGATCTTCAATCGTGGCTCGACCTCCGTCTCAAGGAAGGCGTTCCCTCCACTCTCCTCGTTCTCAGCAACGCGTACATGTACGGTCAAGGCTCCGGCGAGGGTGCTAGTCAAATTGACGCCCTCGTCGGTGTTCTTTCCTCGATTCCCGAAGAACTGTACCACGAGATCGAGCTCGAGGTCCACAACGCTGAAGGTGCCGCTACCAACAAGCAGCGTCTCGAAGTTTTGAAGGAGCAGCAGGAGCTCATCGAAGAGGAGAATGAGCAAAACCAGGAAAGTCAAAGCACTGGCATGGCCACCCCACGGGATGTTGAAGACATTGACGAGAAGGAGGAGAGAATTCTGTCTGCCGAAGCCGCTGGTGTTGAGAAGAACCTTGCCAAGGAGATGGTCGACGCTGAGCTCGACCAGGCCAAAGCCGCAGAGCAACAGACCAATGCACCTGCTGGCAGCGAGCAAAAGTAAAGAAGAAAAACAAGACTAAAAACAGGGGGGGGGGGGAGAAAGCGGATGGTGAGCTCTCCTACGTACGTCCAGAGGAAAATCTCATCATCTTCACATTTTGCATGTGTATAATGTTATGGTCGCATCACGAAAAGGCCAAACTCATTCTACTACTCTACGATTGTTTAATTTCCATATGTACGACTGTCACGGTGAGGGTTTAGCTCTTTCTTTTATTTTTGGACAGGAGACAGCGCAGGATTGGCTGGCAGTATTGATATGCAACATGAGAAAAGGGGAATTAAAAGGCGCCGCTGCTGGCCTGCAGGAGATGAATTGAAAGCGGTACATAAACATAGACATCTTTTCACCAAAGAATCGGATTAGACGGCATTGCTTTTGTAAATTGTCGGAGCTGAGTCAAAATGTGCTGTTAATGTTTGTAGGGAGACTGGCATGGTGAGATGTGTGAGGTGTCTCACCAGACTTTTTTCTGCCATAGAGTAAAGGTTCATTTGCACATGTCCTAAATACGAAGAAACATGGCAGTCAGATGAAAGAAATTTGTGCTTTGCATGAGGCCTAGTTCTGCTGGAAATGGCGACGAGGCAATTGATTAGTCGTGGTCTCTCGTTGCGTCATCGTCGCATCCGGCCGGTTCTTCCACGCTGCGTGAGTGTGCAATGTCACTGGGAAGAGTCACTCCTGTTCCTAACTTTCTGCGTGCGGCGAAATATAATAACTGGGAACTCCCAAGTCTGGATGAAGAGTAGCTCGACTGGAAAGAAGACGCTGATTAAGCTTTCTTTGGATTGAGTAAACTGGCGGTTAGCTCAAGCGGGCAAAAAAGTGAACCTCCCCGCCCCCACCACAGCATCCTGCCCAACAAGCCACACAGCCTCGTAGCTCCCGTCCGTCATGTCACCGATTCTCTCTCTGCCTCCTTCAGCGCGCAGTTGAACCAAAGTCGTTTTGACACCTGTTGACGATTTGGCCCTTTGACAGCTCCCCTCACGGCCGTTTCATTGATACGCCTGATTCCCGAGCTGCCAGTCGCCTCCATCTCAGTCAGCATCAAGCTTCGCCTGCCCCCCCCCCTCACTTTCGAACCTCTCACCACAGCTCGCAAACGCCGTCACCAGCAAGCCGACGCCATGGCAGTGGCAGACCCGGACCATGACCAGGATAACTTCTCCAATGTCTCGTGGATAGAACACGCAGATGATGCTGCCGTGACACCGATTACGCCAACTGGCGATGACGGACACCACGCCGTGGAAGCTTTAGGCGCAGACAAAACAGGCGATGATCACGATCCTTTCAGGCTGGGCCAGGAGAGGCTGGAGTGCGAAGTTGGCAGTCCGCTCAAGGAGAACGATGGCAGCAAGGATGCTTTCATTTCGTACCTGATTACTACCCATGTGAGTAGCAAGACTATCGGGGAGCGATAGAGAGCGAGAGAGAGAGAGAGAGAGAGAGAGAGAGAGAGAGAGAGAGAGAGAGAGAGAGAGAGAGAGAGAGAGAGAGAGAGAAACGTTTCACTGAAGCAAGCTGATCTGACCATGGCAAAAAGTCCACCTTCCAGTCCTTCCAGAAAGAAACCACCACCATCCGCCGCCGCTTCACAGACTTTGTCTTCCTCTACAAACAACTCATGCGGGACTATCCCGCGACGGCGGTGCCCCCCCTGCCCGACAAGCAGCGCATGGAATACGTGCGAGGAGACCGCTTCGGCCCCGACTTCACCTCCCGACGAGCCCATTCCTTCCAGCGCTTCCTGGCCCGTCTCTCCCTCCACCCGATCCTCCGCCGCGCCCCGATCCTTCACAACTTCCTCGAGAGCCCCGACTGGAATGCCACGATGCGCAGCCGCAGCGCCAGGGCCAGCTTGTCCTCGGACCCCAGCGGCTCCGGCGGCGTCTTCGACAACTTCGCCGACACCTTCATCAACGCCTTCACCAAGCTGCACAAGCCGGACCGCCGCTTCCTCGAAGTCAAGGAGAAGTCGGACAAACTCGACGAGGACCTAGGCCACATTGAAAAGGTCGTCGCGCGGGTGGTCCGCCGCGAAACCGACCTCGAAACCGACCTGAAGGACCTAGCGGAACAGTTTCAAAAACTCATCACCCTGGAGCCCGGCGTCGAGCCGGCCGTCCACGCCTTCGCCGCCTCCATCGAGGACACCGCCCAGCACCTGCACCAGCTGCGCGACGTCACCGACACAGACTACCTGGGCTCCCTCCGCGACATGCAAGCCTACTCCCTAAGCCTCAAGAACCTCCTGCGCGCGCGGGAGCAAAAGCAGCTCGACTACGAGCAACTCACAGAGTACCTCAACAAGTCAACCACGGAGCGCGACTCCCTCCAATCAGGATACGCCTCTTCCGGAGCAGGGTCCTTCATCCGCGCCAAGATAGAGGACGTGCGGGGCGTGGACCACGAGCAGGCTCGTCGCGAGCGTCAGCGCAAGCTAGAGCTCCGCGTCGAGGAACTCACAAACGAGGTGGAGCGGGCCAGAGCCACCAGCGACATGTTCGACGACGAGGTCGTCCGCGAGGTGGCTGATTTTGAGAGGATCAAAAAGGCCGAGTTCAAGGCCCAGCTAGGCGGTCTTGCGGACGCCCACGTTTTGTTCTACGGCGACGTCATTGACGTCTGGGAGAGGTACGTCGAAGAGATGGACAAGGAGGGCCCAGCCTAGCCGCCGGCGGGCGGGCAGGTGGGGCAGGAGGGAGCATTGTATAAAAAGTCCGCTTACCGACAAGGCTGGACGGTCGGCGCTTTCGCAACAACTCGATTTGGTCCCGTCTTTTTCTCTCCTCAAACTAGTGGCGTTGGCGAGCATGCCCTTTTTTGAATTTAGAAACTTTATCAAAGTCATGGCAATTCACCGTGCATAAATGATGCAATCGTCCGTCCAGCCAGCGGGTAGGTGACCGTCCTCACTTCATGTTGCCCGTAAAGGCATTACTTACCCCTCTCTCTCCCTCTGAATGAGTTCTTGCCTTGTTTCAAGAACATCGGCCCAGTGGCGTAGGCGGCGCCCGCCCTGCAAGTTGCTCAGTTGTTTTGAGCAAGGGAAGCATTATATTGTTGTGTGCGCAGGTTCGCACGACTTATTCTCTGGGTGGCCGTGGCACGACAAACATCTTGTCGTGACGATACCAACATCAGCAACCCTTCACGAGGCTCAGCAGTTTGCCACGGTACTTCTGGTGGAAAACAATCCCTGGTTGGCTCTTGACCTGCTTGCACGTCCACGCTGCTAGATCTAAGCAGACGACAACGTTTTATTCAAATCCACACATTGATTGCCTAGGCATGTCGACATCAATAAATGTCCCCAAGACAAATAAATGTATTCCTATGCTAAGCCGACAACGATCCTGCAGTGTACGAGTAAACTCCTTCAACCCCATGCATACTGAAATAAGCACTTGACGAAACAGCGCGGTATCCCAAAACGGTTGAGCACGCCGTGGCTAGCAACCGACACCACGACACCTGATTAACAAATTCGCGCAGCTTCAGGTTCCTTTGCGTAATGCCCCCAACGCCACTTGCCTTTATGATCGCTGTCCCCCTCCACCTAGTAGCTTCGTCTCTGCATTTCCCGAGTTATCCTCATCGTCACTCTCCTCGCTCACGACATACTGATCGTCTCCATCGTCCTCTTTGTATTCGTTGAATTCTTCCTCATCCTCGCTTCCACCGGCGAAAGCGTCATAGAGCTCTCCGCCGCGGGTGCGGCGGCCACCGGCCGCCTTCTCGCCATTATTCAAACCGTCACCATCTTCCTCGTCGAGGAGCTCAAATTCATAGTTGTTGCGAGTATCGTTGCGGAGACGGCGACGACGGGCAACCCATATGTAGATGCCAATTCCGAGGCAGAACACACCAATGAGGCTGGCAGCTCCAATAATCCAGACCTTCTTCGAAGATGCAAATGTGGGGAACTTGTTGATCCAGGAGGATGGAGCTGTAGATGTTGCCGAGGCTGACGCCCCCGGCGTGGTAGGCGTGGTAGGCGTGTCCACTGGTGTCCAAGTAGGCTTGGTTGGCCTCCAGGGATGATCGGTGGGCTCGTCGATGGGCGTATTGGTCACTCCCGATGGGCTTCCAACTGTTGAGGTGGCTGCAGGTACGGAAATTGTTTCAATCTTGTCGTGGTCATCATCATCCTGCTCGGTGGGCAAAGGCAGCTTGGTCGCCTTGCTTGCGTCACGAGCCTCACCCCATAGCTTCAGGTGCCAGTCGACAAAGGTGCCTGAATGTTCGTTCTCAATGGTATCTCTGACCACTAGCGTCCATTTCCCAACTCCCTTCTCACCCCTGCTCATCAAATTAGAACCATGCATCATGTCGAAGAAGAAAAGAAATTGGGCTCAGCATAACTTACCAATGAGCCACCGTCATAAATGTCCAATCGACATAACCGGCGTTTTTATTGTCATCTTTGCGGGCAGTGGCAATGTTGCTAACCACGTTGGCAGGGCTGACCAAGTCGACACTAATGTCACCACGCCGGGTGTGGTTCACATTCATCGTGACTGTCACATGCTCCAGTCGCTCAAGGTTGGCCTTGCTGAGCATGTCTTCAGTCACGTCGAAGCTCACAATCAAACCATGGTCTCCCTCTGGGATTCCCCTCTTGACGTGTAGCCACGGCGAAAAGAACCATGCCTGAGGCTTGACCTTCTTCCACGTCTTGGCTTTTTGTACAAGGTCATATGAATCAATCTTGCCGTAGCCGAAAATATGACTGAATTTCTTGCCAATGGCAGTTTGTTGCCAGCCAGCGTGCTCGTCAGCGACGAGCTTGGCCGTATCCATGGCGAGGTATTGCATGTCTCGCCAACCAAGATCGGGTCGAACCTCCAATACCAGGGCAAAAATACCAGCGGCGAGAGGCGCCGCGGCCGAAGTACCTCCATGCCCCGAGGCGCACTGGTTCTCCCCAACGTCGGTCGTGTGCTACATGGCGTTAAAAAGACAGGAAAGGCAAATGATAAGGCTAGAGCGATGTTGTACATACGATGGAATCACCACTGCCACTGCTATACGTGACGACTAACTGAGCGGAGCAATGTTCGGAGTAGTAGGGATGCTGGCCCGCTCTGTCGACAGCGCCGACCGTAATGCTGAATATCGAATTGGTGTAGCCATCAAAGTTGCAATTATCATCGCTGGCGGCACCGTTACCGCTCGCAAAGACGTAGATCGAACCTAGCCCATCTCGACCCTCCTGGATCGACTTGAGCATAGCTCTCCTGATCAGTACACCGGGTGCCTCCATTGTGCGACCGTCATCACGCGGGCCCCATGAACATGAGTAAATCTGGTTCTTGTCGTACTTGTACATCATAGCTTCCGCTTCATCAGCATCGCTGATAGGCTTACTGAGGATTCGAATTCCAGCAATCTTGGATTCATAAGCAACGCCGAGTCCACAGATATCATTTCGAACGGCCGCAACCTCGCCGGCACATCGAGTGCCGTGGCGATCATCTGAGAGTTCAGGAGCAGGTATGGCATCGCCGTCGTTGAAATCATACGATCCTTCGGCATAGTAGTTGTCTCTGAGGTCAAGGCTGTTCATGTCTAGACCGTCATCAATGATGGCGACTGTTGCGTTTTTTCCTGTGATGCCCTCCAACCAGACACCCGTCACATTCACATCGTGACCAACCTGGACGGTGTTATGCAGATGCCACTGTCTCCTACTCCTGTAGAGTGGATCCTTGATGCCGAGCTGAGCCATCACATATTTGTGGTGCTTCACGGCAGAAGCTACATGGGGACCATCAGCGCGGCGTGATATGAACCCCCCCGGAGGTGGTGGAATGACTCGTTTGTGAAGGTGTTGCCTTGCTTCCTGTTTTGAGGATAATAGAACGCTGTCAAGAACGTCGGCTTCACCGGTATGGCGTTTCCTCTTCCTTCTTTCCACCAAGTGCTTCTTGACGATGTCATGTTCGGCTTTGGGTGATCTGAAAACGTGATGGTCGGGCAGGCTGCCCAGTTGGCTCTCATGTACCATCCCAAGGCGCGAGCCGACCTGTTCTGGTGTCGCACGGGCATCGATGTGCAAGACGTAGTAGTCATTATTATGGTAGTCTCGAGAAACATGGCCAGCACAGGACAGTGCGGCCAGGCCAAAGAGAGCAGCCCAAGACGCAGCTTTCATGTTGAAGAGTCGAGGTAGCAAGATGCTGATCGTGGAGAAAGCCAGAAAAGGAGGAGAGAAATCGCAAGTCAATCGAATCTAACACATCTGAGATATCGACAGGGTAGCTTTGATAGAACGTAATGAATGCCTGTGACGATCCAGTTAGCCAAAGCTGAAAGTCGCATGTGACGAGCTGCGCGACGACGGCCAAGACTAGCTAGGGCAGTCAAAAGGTTATGGCGTCGACGGAACAATGGCACAGAGAGGGACATACTTGGAGTATTCGAACTGAGAAGCGCCGTGAGCCTCAATACAGGTGTGTTCCCCCGGCCGGGCTGATGACAAAGAGCGTGGACGGCTAAGGAGGTTGAATCGTTGGAAAGAAGTTGAACAGGGGAGGCTAGACGAGACGGGTTGGTTGAGCGAGGTGTTGTGGCCTCGCCGTGGCCGGTGGTTTGAGAACCAGACGGGGTTCCTCAGCCTGGTGCCGCCCGCCTGCCTGGTGCCGCCTGCCTGGTGCCGCCTGCCTACCACTGGGAGAACATTGGAGGGGCCAAGCCCAGCGCCACCGAACCTGCCTTAGTACAGAGTGGGTACAGTGCATGTACAGTCTAATCCCTGTTTGGTTTTACAGGAGGTACTTACATGACTAGGGCCAGCAGGCCAATGACAGATCTTTCCGTGGCACTAAGTTGGCACCTTATAATACGTGTATTTTACTACATAGGATTCTCTAGTATCCCTTATGTACTAGCGCAGACACCCCTGTCATATTCCCAACAGCTCTACTTATGATAGCCACTAAGAGCTAATAGTGGCTGCCCCGCGTGGGGCTTGTAGTTGCTGTAAAGTCATTCAGGGATTAGACTGTACTCCGTTGTCTCAGGAGGTCAAGGGACGGATTGATACGTGTGCACGCTCCCTCACAGGCAGCCCCTTTAGCCACGTCCATCCTGGGCTAGTCTGAATCGTTTTTAATTGATGACCGCATTTCACCTATTCCCAACTTAGGTATGTATATTCATTGGAAATGCGCCAAGTCTCACGTCAGAAAACGCCTGCCAGAGGCCCGACGCTCGACACCCAACGCCCGACACTTTTGTCACGGCTATACGAAGAAGGAGGAGCTTTTGTGGCTAGTTCCTTCCGTCCTGCCCTGGTACTGACATGCTAGACAAGTTTCCAATCCAACCGGTTAATGCAAACGCCCACGATAGATTTCTCTATATGGTATGGCACGCATTCCATCCCATTCCATTAATTACCCTTCCTCGATCATTCCCGGACGTTGATCATTTGAATCTGACTCGAATCCAAGAACACCGTTACTCCTGCAATGCATCTTCATCTGGAACAGCCATTTAAATAATACATGCTGAACTACCAATATTGCCGTTGTGCCACAGCCAAAGTCACGTGAGCGACAACTTTCTACAGTGCCTGCTCCTTGTGAATCTCGATTCCCGGCGGAGCGCCAGTCAACTCTTTGCATTTGGCATAAATGACGAATTGGCCAGACACCAAAGCGCAGGTCATGACAAGACGGGGACCAAGACCTGTCAGAACTAGACGTTTGGGGCCAAAGTCTTTGGCAAGCTGGAACATTCTGCTTGTGGCGCTCTGGCTTACATCTCCGGCTCCCTTGTTGATGGCGGAAAGCAAGGTGTCAGCGGGGTGCGATAACACAGCTGCCGCTGCACCAGCGGCCAAGCCAGATGTCAGCTCAACACCGGTGGACTCTAAGCTGGTAAGCTTGGCCTTTCGTTCAGGTCCCATTGCTCGAAAGATGATTTCGTTGGCAGCTTCGTGAACCGAGAACTGTCCTACGGCGAAAGGTACTTGCTTGAATAAAAGGGGCACGAATCCTGAATAGAAGCCGCGAAAGCCTTCCTCTCGAGCCATTCGCATAAATCCAGACGTCAGACCCTTGGCATATCCTCGTTGTGATACCAGCCGAATCCGGGTTGCCTCCAATGGACAAAGCAGGACGTCGGCGAAAAATTCAGCCGTCGCACTAGCACCCAGGTAAACAGCCATGCGACTGTTGACGGCCTTTTCCGGACCACCGACGAGAGAAATATATTGCTTCTTGAAATATTCGTAGCCAGCAAACTTGGCACCGCCCTGAACCAAGTAGCCCACGGCTGTAGGGCCAAAACCTGTCAGCAAGGCCGATGTGCCTTCATTTGCGACGATTGTTCGCGTGGCCTTGACCATGTTGAGACCTTTCATGGCATCATCGACCTGAACTCTCGTCTTCACGACGTCAATTGGCGTTGCGGCCTGCACACACAGGAATAATCAGTATCGGAGGATCAAGTCGCCGGCGAGTCCAAGTATCACGCGGCGACAAGAGGAATGATGAAGGCGAAGCCTACCGCATGCGTTGAGGTGGCAGCCAGTGCGCCGGCTGCGAAGAATTTCACATAGTCGTTGATGGTGAAGTTTGGCAACTCATTGCCTTTGGACGCCATTGCTATCAGTGTATTGCGCTGTCGCGTGGGCAATGATTCAACACAACGAAACGAGGTATTAGCTCAAGGTCGGGATTTTGTCAGCAACATGGAGGGGGGCAGAGCTTGTTTTAAAAGTACATGTCACTGTAGCTTGCTATTGCGTCAAGCCTTTTTTTTGAATGACGTCGTTTCCGCCCTTGCCGTTGCCGAGTACGCAAACCCTGTTGGCCGTGGTCGAGCCCAACTGTATTTGCTGATGAACGCTGAAACGTCCTCTGCCGACCCGCTACGGGCCCCGCCGATTGTGGAAATTTGGGGCCCGACTTGCGCTCAGTTGGCGGTGTTTCGCTACAACCTCGCCACAACCTCGCTACAACCCTCCTCTGGTAACGACAGCTCTCACCATGACGGAAACCCCAACCTGTCTGTTGCAGATACATGTGCTCACGGTATACTTTCGGACTTTTTTGGTGACATGTTATGCGAAAAAGACACATCACTTCAACGAAACGACACTTGACAACAATTTGACACTGCCCGGGTGCTGACGGGGTGAGGACAAGAAACCAGCACAGTCTTCGTCGCTATTGCTTCTCTTGGTCAATATCGCTTACGTTTGGGCTATGCATCCGCCTCGCAAATGTGAGTATTCATCACCTTGGTTGTGGCTACATGCATCTCATCAAAGACGATGCTCGCACAAAGAAGAAAAAAGATATCATGGGTCGCCGGTACCAACTCCGAAATTACGAGTGTGAATTTTATCTTGATAGGGCTCGGCAGATCGCATGGAAATTGCGTCTCGCGCTAGGCTTTTTATCTTGGCATTATGACTACTGATCATGGTAGACATTTACTACTTCATGGTCATGTGGTGATGCCAGCGGACAAAGATAACCACGTGGATCACTCTGCGGCAACGTCATGACTCTACTGCCTTTGGAGCGATAGCTCTCTTTATTTTTCTGTCGTGAAACATTCTGAAACGCTACAGGCAAATGTCAGCTAGAGACTCTTCATTTGTTGGGAAACTCTGATGACCTGTCGATGACCCTGAACACTATCTATAGTCGAGGTCACAGCTTAGGGACAAGCTATGTGCCATGAATTAAGAGGTAAAGTATAAGGCACATTAAGACGAAAAACACAAATCTTAACGAGCATCATAATATGTAGACTGTGACGACGTGTTATCAAGCCCATGAATTGACTATTCTTGGTCCATCTCAGACGACATGTCGACACATCGTTTACTAGTTGGGTTGGAAAAGGTACATACAAGCTATCGCAGGCAGCCATCCTTCCCTTCATGCTGTGTCGCCGAAATCTCGTGCCATTTTGAGGCTGTGTTTACTTTTCCCTAACAAGGATCATATCGCGTTACTCCGTAACATCGGTGCAATGAGATCCCTATCAATCGAGGACATTCGTCGTTGAGCGTGGATAATAGCGTGACCTTGGAACTCTTGGAAAGAGGCGAACTACTTGCTTCTTCCGAGGGCAAGCGCGCAGTTCGCATGGAGCCTGTTGGCAAAGACGGACCCCGGACGGCCAGGCCAAGCCTGACACTTGACCCATCGACCCGGGGATTTGGGAGCTCGCAAACCGTACGTGCTCGCCATGTTCGTCGAGAGAGGGGATCAGAGCCAACGGCGTGTGTCCCGACCACCTGGAACACTAAATATAAGGACCGGGGTGTGTGATTCTGACGTGTGGTGTCCATCCGCACGCGTCTCGGCAATTTTTCAAGGAGAAAACAAAGGAGGCGCATGTCGGTCCTGCAGCCGCGAGACAACAAGGCTTTGCGGATACGCCAAAGATGTTCTGGTATCCCCGGCAGTACAAGGATTCAAAAGACCTGGCGCCGCATGGCGTCTGCAACTGACCCAGCAAGGTGATATGATCATCCCCGGTTTGCAGACGACGGTCCTGCAGCATGTTGACCAGTCTCTTGTGCTCTGCTCTGCCCTGTCCTGCCCTGCCCTGTCCTGCCCTGTCCTGCCCTGTCCTGTCCTGCCCTGTCCTGCCCTTTCTTTCGCTTAGGGCTTAGCTCACTGACCCGGCACAATGGAAAGGCGTCCACGCTTGACCCGCGGGCTCACAAGGCAGCGGACGCCTTTCTTTGCATCTACCTCCCAGGAGCAGGAGGTGTGGTTGGTTCAGATGACTCTCGTCACTCCCCGGGGTCGGTTAAGGAGTGCTGGACACATCATTTGGTTGGAGATGAAAGAATATGACAAGTGAGGGGCTACTTCCTCGCACTTGAGGACCCGGTGATGTGGTTACGTCGCATATCGCGCAGGCGCGATACACCAACCCTTTCCCGTTGCCTCCTCAGTCTCCCATTATTTCCGGAGAGTGGGATCTCCACCTGGGATGCGATACGACAAGCTTTAAAAGCAACACCGAGAACGTTGCAAAAACCACCCAAGAGTTCTAAATGCCCTAGCTATCTAATTAAGCAGCTTGAGGTGCGCTCAACAACAAGTTGTTTGCCCGGCCAGCACAGTTGGCAGCTTAATATCTTCTCCTCTTATTGCCTTTTACATCACACCAATCGAGACTCTTGATATTCGTCTCAAAGTTCCCCTTACTGTACGCATTCGCCTTTTTTTGGGCACAAGGTTTTGGACATATGAAATTGCCGAAAATGTCACCTGGAGACAAGAGTGAAAACCGGCCAGTGAAAGGACATCATGACAAGAGGTACGCCGTTGCTTGTTTTGCGGCACGCGCGCCAAACACTCATGAGATGTTAACCATGGCCGTGATTCAATAGCTCTGGCAGATATCCTGAAAAAAATTACCAGACTGCATATGCTCCAACTTCTGCAAAGCCTCCTTTATTACCGCTTGTGCCTCAAGAAACACAGGTTGCTGATGAAATTGGAGATTTTGAGCCATGGGTACAAACACCCTTTTCCTTCCCTTCAATCCAAACAAGTCTTGCGTCATCACCACTTGGGGTATCCTTCTCGCTTCAGTCATATCTGAATGATGAGAATGACATGGAGAAATGCTTAGTCGGCGCTACTAAGGAGCAATCCTCTTCCCAGCGCTTTTACACAACCTGGCCGGCGGTGCATCTTGACAAGCGAGAATGTTGGCCAATCGCGGCGACCCCGACGGCTGCCCCGACGGCTGCCAACACAGCGCCGTCAAGCTCCGACTGGTTGCAGATTAATTGTGAAGAGTCTTGTGAACTGCCTGACGTCTCATCCAGTGCCGCCGATGACGGCACGGATCCTAATATCCATGAGGCCTTGTCTCTAGACTCGTGGTCCTCCCGATCAACCGCACCATCCGCCGTTTCGTCGACGTTCTCCTCTAATCGAGCACTGCTGAATGATGGATGCATGCGCTTATCTGTATCGGCTCGCCACGCAGCCTTGCACCACCAGCTGGAAGATGCTGGATTGAGTGGGCTGGGCGATGGAACAAGTAGCTTGGAGCTATATCATCGGTACGGTTGATGTGCCGCCAAATCTGAGGGATGTTTGGATGGCTAACGATGACATGAAACCCTTCGAGCTGCTGCGATAAGACCGAATCGAGCGCGCGTGAGAAAACCCAAGAGGACAATTCGTCGTCGCAAGTGGGCGTGACGAAAGCAAGGGGTTTGAGCAATTCCATCGTCATGTTGGATTCTTCATCTTTGGATGGTTTTTTTTTCTTTCCAGTCGCTGGGTGTTTGTCATGGCATGGCAGATTTCAGCGTTATGCGCGGATGGCTGGGAGGCTGCTTCATGCTTGAATAATAACTTGTAGTCCAAATCGTAGCCCAACACAATATCTCATGCCTAGACTGGAGACATGTTCCTTAGCTGACTATCCGAAGGCTAAGCAATGCAGGACTTGGACTCAATTACTATCGAATGAAGAGCTTGGTCAACCTGTCCCACACGGCTCGCACCTACCCTGCCGGGCAACGGTCATCTCACGTGCCCACACAGTTCACGTGCATGGGTAGGAAACGAAGGAAAATTTGCAGCACTGTATATATATAACATGATAAGGTCCCGCTCCCTCAACGAACCAGGACACACCCGGTAGAGGAATTCCTCCTCCGGCCCGGTTAGCTCAATCGGTAGAGCGTGAGACTCTTACGAGTGCACGAAATCTCAAGGTTGCGGGTTCGACCCCCGCATCGGGCTTTTCCTATAAGTTGTGAGATTGAGATGTGATCCTAGGTTTACTTTTTTTTTGCTATTGAGTGATGACACTAATCGATCGTTCTTATCGTCATCATCTTCTTTGACGGACGCGTCGGTTCGAATTTTCCCGTTGTATCTATCTCACTCACCCTTCTTAGAGGTCTCATTCTTATTGTTTTCGCTTCCTCTCTTTGGCCTTGACTTGTGCAAGCTGCATGTCTGCCGTGTGACGCGAGGAAGCAACTCACACCGAACGCAGGTCACGACGCATTGACGACGATCGCCTCTGCAGGGTAGTCATGACTTTTGTGTGAAATGATGAATACCGAAAATAGAACAAGGACGTGTGTTATAAAAAAAAAAATCGAAAAAAAAAAGTCAATCAACTTGTAGAAGCAGCGCGATTTGAATCTCAAGAGCTGCACGTTCCATGACAGGAAGAACCGGTCGACACTAGGTTACAATCTCCGCCAATTCGCCGCAGAATGTACACGACGGCAAGCAACAACCCTCATCACTTCTCACCCCACCTTGTCGTCCCCATCTCATCAACACCCTCCCCCCCCCCTCCCCAAGAAAATGGCCACCCCCTTCAAGCCCGCCCTCATAATAGTCGACTTCCAAGAAGACTTCTGCCCGCCCGTACGAACCCCCCACCGCCCCCATGGCTCCTAACAAAAACAACAGAATGGCTCCCTCGCCGTCCCCCAAGGCCGCACCATCGCCTCCCCCATCAACACGCTCCTCACCCTCCCGTTCGCTCTCAAAATCGCCACGAGAGACTGGCATCCCCGCGACCACGTCTCCTTTGCCACCAACCACCCCGGCTGCAAGCCTTTCACGTCCACGACCAGCATCGTCCACCCTTCTGATTCTTCGAAATCCTTCACGGCAACCCTGTGGCCCGTCCACTGCGTGCGGGAGACAAAGGGCGCAGAGCTGGTTCCCGAACTGGATGCCCGGAGAATAGACCAGGTGATTGACAAGGGGGTGGACGCGGGCGTGGAGATGTACTCTGCTTTTCATGATCCCTTCCACGGAAGTGATAGTGGGTTGGCCGCGAGATTGAAGAGAGACGGCGTGACGGATGTGTTTGTGGTAGGCCTAGCGGCTGATTTCTGTGTCAAAGCTACGGCGGAGCATGCCATCGAGCAAGGTTTTAGATCGTACATTGTCGAGGAGGCTACAAAGCCTGTTATGCTGGAGCAGTGGGATGCATGCAGACGAGAGATTATGGACAAGGGCGTCGAAATGATTTCCATGGATGGACAAGAGATTGCACGAGTCAAGGCGCTGGTGTGAGGGAAAGTTGCAGACAGACAGACAGACAGACAGACAGACAGACATGTACAGGAGACACCGAAGCTGGACAGAATTGTAGCAGTGAAACAAAGTAATGATTACAATGACGGTAAAGGTCTAGGATTTTTTTTTGGAAACCCACCCTTCGGCCTTATATGTAGCAGTATATCGCCTATGTAGGTAGGTGCTATTGTATGTCAGGTCCTGCGCGTAGTCAATAATGAACTCCCGGAATGCGAAATCTGAACTCCAACACCCTCTCTTCTATCATCTTTATTCCCACCCCTTGCCTTTAGTGGCATCTTGATACTGTTGTTAACCGCTTTGACCGCTGTTGGGCCGCAGCGCTTTTGCTCAACTTGTCTTGAGCATTGGTCATGGCCAGTGAGACGGGCGTCATGGGAGGAGGAGCGGGTGTAGTGCTTCTTGATGGGGCGGCGCTTCGGTTGTGCTGCATGTGCGCTTTGACGAGGTGGCCGGCCTGGAGAGCACTGCAAAGAGACAGCTCACCAGCCAAGACGGAAGCACCAATGATGCGTGCAAGTCGTCGAGCATTGTCTCCTGGATTGGTTGGATGTGATCCTCGCACACCAAGCATGTCCAGCATAGCGCTCTGAGGTTCCAAGATGGTGCCGCCGCCGAGGGTGCCGACCTCTAGAGACGGCATGGAAACGGCAATCTGGAGCGATCCGTGAAGGCTAGAGTAAAGATCGTCGTTAGTACAAATCATGCTTTCAAGGAACGGGAGAAACAAGGCTGGCACTCACTTCTTCATGGTGGTGATGCAGTTGCAGCTCTCTACTACCTGTGCGGGATCTTGGCCGGTGGCGAGGAATATGGCCGCCACGATGTTGGCAGCGTGGGCGTTGAAGCCACCGATCGAACCGGCCATGGCAGACCCGATCAGATTCTTAGCAATATTGAGCTCTACCAAAGCATCAACATCACTCTTCAACACAGATTTGACCACGTCGCCAGGAATGATGGCCTCAGCAACAATGCCCTTGCCGCGACCGTCGATCCAGTTCATAGCGGCGGGTTTCTTGTCAATACAGAAGTTGCCAGAGACAGTGATGATGTTCATGTCATCAAAGCCACCGTCGGTGGCCATGACGTTGAGCGCATGCTCAACACCCTTTGAAATCATGTTCATGCCCATGGCGTCTCCGGTGGTGGTCTTGAATCGAATATACAAGTTGGTGCCGGCCAAAGCAGTCTTCATGTTTTGCAGACGAGCGAACCGACTGGTCGAGTTGAAAGCCTTCTTCATGGTGTTCTGACCTGCCTCAGAATCCAGCCAGAGCTTGGCGGCACCGGCACGCTCCAAAGTCTCAAAACTCACGCAAGGTCCACGGGTCATACCATCGCTTGTCAAGACAGTAATGGCACCGCCACCAGAGTTGATCGCTTTGCAGCCACGACTAGTGCTGGCAACCAAGACACCCTCCGTCGTGGCCATAGGAATGAAATAGCTCTGCCCATCAATAACGAGCGGGCCGGCGACGCCAACGGGAAGGGGTAGGTAGCCGATGACGTTCTCGCAGCAGGCACCAAACACCCTTTCCCAGTTGTAGTTTTCGAAGGGAAGCTTGGATCGGTCAAGTCCATTGGTGATTTCGGAAGTGGCTTTGGTGCGAGAAATGATAGTACGACGGATCTTGACGGCCCGAGTAAAGTCCTTGAGAGCCTTTTCGAGTGCATAACCGGGAACCTTTCCACGCATAGACATAGTTACAACTTCCTCGTCATTGAGCTCATGGGTTCGCTTCTCCACGATCAACTTCTCCAGTTCCTCAATTGATCGATGCTCAAACTGAGACCGAGATTGCGAGGACCTGAGCTTTGGCATGGACAAACCATCATCTTGGTCATCAGTCAATGCAGGCGTAGCAGGCCTTGTACCACTGGGTGTTGGGGGAACATATTCACCCAGGGGTAGGGTAGCGGATTCGGTCTCGTTGAAGCGTTGAGCCCGGGCTAGCTCTTTGCGGTCAATGTTGTGGTCCGGAACGTTAGGGTCCTTGATGCTCCATCTAGCGACATTGAAAAGGTATCCATTGAGGCCAACACTTAGGGCCAGAGCGATGACTATCCATTTTGAAAGTACGGGGTCCTCGAGGCTCTTCAAGAGGCCTCCAACCATTCGGACACCAACCCCATAATTGTCAAACTGAACGGCAGAACGTTCGGCACCCGCTGCGACGTCTCCCAACGAGGACGACAGCGCGTAGTGAACAGAGGGGTACTCTAGTTCGTATTTGATGGGTGTAAGGACAGTGACCAGGGTTGCCTTCCCACTTGCTTTGGCGGCGGTCAGAATGGCGTCAAGACCCTTGCCAGCAACCTTGACAGGGTCAACCGGAGGAGCAGACACAACACCGCCCAGACCACCAGCCCACGATCGAAGGGTTGATAGAGAGCTTGCGCTGCGGAAGGGGATCGTGCAAATGTTGATTACGTTGATGAGAACAAATCCAGAAATCATGAGCACCTTGAACTTTGGAACGCTACTACTCCTCATGCGACCAAACAAGGTTGTGTTCTTAGATTCAGATCCACTGGACTGGGTCCAGTCATCGTTGCTCTTGGCCACCTTCTCGGCGACGCGCCGACTAACACCATCTGCTTCGAGGGCCATGCGCATCTCGTAGTGTCGCTTGATGCGGTTGATTTCGAGTTTGATACTGAGGATTGCAGTGTAGAAGGTAAACAAGAGAATGCAGTCAAAGAACAAGATCCACGCAGCCAAAAAGCAGAACTGCTGGAGACCTCCCTGAACACCCGAGGCTGCGCCCAATGATAGGATCAGAATTTCGATGGCATAGTCACGCAGAATTTCATAACCCTTGTCCTTGATGGCAGCTTGCATGGCGTAGGAAATGATGTTTTGTGATTTGTCCACACCGGACTTGTTGCCGGGCTGGACCTCACGGCCTTGCGTTCGACGATGCTCAACGGCATGGCTGAGGACAGCTCTGGTGAGGACAATGTTCTTCTCAAAACCAATCGTTACAACAAGGAAAGGTAGGCCCTCAGACAAGAGAATAACACTGATCGGTACGCCGAGCTTAGTGGTCACGGCTAGACCGAAAAGAAAGGCAAAGACGGACGAGAAAAGGGTGCTCGTGCCTAGCCAGAAGTTGGAGCCCATTCGTCTCATGGAGAGGAAGAGAGACACAAAGGTCAGATGCATGGAGAGATAACCAAGCACCATGATGACGATGTCGAGGGTTTCGGCGTTCTTGAGAAGGTCGATGAATTCCACCCACGCGTTGCTGAGCCAGTGCGTGATGGAACTTGGAGAGTTGACCTTGGCAGCCTTCATAATCCACATCTTCTTCTCTCGCCCATGTTGAGTTGTGATCTCTTCAGCATCCTCATCGGGAATTTCCTGAGCCGCTGAAATGAACTCCGGTGCCTGGGTGTAAGGAATGGAATAGGCAAGAATGCTATCCTGAGTGTAGGTCGTGAACGAGTTCTCAGTGGCAGGGATAGGGGTGATCGAAAGGTTCTGGGGAGTCGGGACGACGTGGGATCGAGGAGCAGAGCTGGCTGATTCAGACGAGAGAGTGTCGGGGAAGACGAATGTCAGAAGAGCCAGGTGAGTGCTGTTCTTGACAGAGGCAGAATCTTGCTCAACTTTTGACCACTGCCATTTGGTATCAGCACTGGCAATAAGATCTCTGCTACCATCCACCAGAGATGACCAGTCAGCCTTGCCGAGCCTCGCAGGGCCTTCGAACAGGCTGTCCTGGATCAGGCCAACATAGGACGTGCTGGCTAGAACGGCGATGGTAACGACGGTGTGGATCGGGTGCGAGCAAGCCACTTTAGCTAGGAACTGCAGCAGAGGCGAGAGCTTTTTGCCGATGCGCGATGGAGCGGCTGAGATTTGGGAGCGGTCATGTTCACCGCGAAAGCGGTTCGGTAGGAATGAAGAAGATATCATGTCGACTTGATCGGAGAAAGTAACTCGGCGGTCCGGTTTACGACATCGGATCTTGAGTGGATCCTCGTTCTCGGCGACGGCTCTGTCCAAGTAAAGAGCTGACTGCGTGTAAGTAGACGACGCGGGTAGTGGTAAACGTTGTGATGGGGTTGATGGGGTTGATGGGGACTGATTATGATTATCGTGAAGTGGCTGACTCTGGATCATCCCGTGTAAAGCAAGAGATGGGGCAGCCATGGTGTTGCACCAGATGAGGAAGGCATTTGATGTCGTATGGAGGGATTTTTCAGGCGGCGTCGTGGTGGTGCACCGCAGCGTCTCGACGATCCGTCGAGTGAGGCAAGACCAGACCACGACGCAGCAAGACGTAAGAGCAAGTCACAGGTTTACTGACCTTGGGTGTAGAGAGCACCGCCGTGCAATTAATAGCAATTGGCAGGCGCGAAGGTTGCGATGACGGATAACGGATAACGGGAGACAGATGTCGTGTGTTGAAAAGTGGCGGACGAGAAATCGATTGTGGTTGTAAAAGGAGGGATCGCGGGGCCAATCAAGCAAGAGCGGGTGCGCGACGCAGAACTGGACCCTGAATTGAAAACTACAGAACAATAGCAACCACGAAAGCAATTGATGTACAGCTCAATGAGGCAGCGAGGGGAAGCTGCACGCCTTTTTCTGGACGTGTTGAACGTTGAATAATCGATCACGAGGATGGGAAAAGGAGGACGAAGAGGAAGAGGAAGAAACACGGTCTTGTTGAACGGGTCGTGCACTGAAATGGGGGAAGGGGGGTGGTACCCTGCTGGGTCTGTCACGGTCGACTTGGTGTCGGCGGTCAGGGATCTAGGGGTTTTTGCTAAGGGGTTGCTCGGGGCACTGACCACTAGACTAGCCCACTGACGGCACGACGAAGCACTAGCGCGTGTTGTGTTGAGCTGAAGTTCCTGGTTGTCGGTCGACCTGCCGAATGATGCAGAATATACGGAGTAGAAAAGCGCCGACACCAGTTGGATGGGTGCACTCCAATATGCTCCTCAACGAGAGCCCAAAGCCTTGTACGTAATCCGTATACAATTATCGAAATATACTCCGTAGGAACCTAGGTATTATCTAAGCATCAAGGAGGTACCTGTGTATACTACGGAGTACTCAAGTACTGCACACTGTTGGACGTGGAGCACGTGACTGGGAAAAGATGTCCCCTAGCAAGATGATGATGGAAGAGAAAAGGTTGGATTAAGGCTATCATCTATCATAAAATAGAAGGATAAAAGCTCCTCTTTATAGAGAAAGCAGTCTAAGTGAGAGTTGTATACTTATTCGTGTGCGCTATCGCGTTTTAGCTACGTGCATCTCCAGCTTCCCTAATACGGTCACATACGCATGTTATTCGTCATGGACGATTATCCGCCATCGGGCAACAACACGTCCTTCCCCCGTTGCCCCTTGTCTCTGTGGAGCTTGCGAAATTGCTGAACTGGCAGAAAGATAATCTCCGATCTGCCCGCATCTAGAAAGCGGTGAAACGACTGACCCAAGTCACCAAGTTGTCAAACACGATCCGTCAACTGGTCTGATACCCCAACCCGTTTCGCACCTGTGAGCGGGCGGATAAAATTGTCCGCCATCAGTTCTCGTGACTGCGAGTTCAGCTTAGCCTGATGGCCGCCGCAAACTAATGTTGTGGATCATTACCGACGCGACGCCAGATTACAAGTCTTCGAGTCTTGGTGCGTCCATCTGCTTCTACTTCACATCCCTACGACGCTCCTTCCTTCTCTATTGTGGCATTTTCGATGGATATGAAATATGGCGTCACCGCGCGGCCTTCGTGTCGCAGCCTCCCCCACCCACTCTTACAGCTAGCAACTAACACATTGATGTTTAAGCCATTGAAGAATCGTTAATAATTAGTGTCTTTGATTCCAATCATATTGTCAAACCGTTGGCACTCGGCCGACAGAAACATCCGGAACCCGACGCGACCCAAAATTATGTACAACCCAAGTACAATTTGTCGTTACGTTTATTTCCATGAGTTTGCATACGGGCAAGAGGGGAAGAAGATATGTGCTGTGTGGTCTCCCACAAATGTTATGCCGCCATGCTGCTTCGAAGCTCGTCTTGTTCTAACATTGAACACCGATCTTCGTCTAACAACTTCCTGGTGGAGATGCGGTCGGGGTAGTTTTGCAAAGTCATGTTCGTGAAATACGTCCCGTAATGGATACCACCAGCTGGCTTTTGCCCCTCGTCAAAGCCAGGGAGCGGCTTCACCACGGCTTTGAAGTTCGGTTCGTGGAAGTATGCGAAAGCAAAGCGCTCGCGAACATTCAATCCAACCTTGTGCGGCGTGGACCGAAGAAATCTGGCCGTCATATATTGCATCATATCACCTGAGAGAGTTGACGAATCAGTCGAACAGGCCTACAGTTGTCTGGGGCAGAACATCATGATATCACTCACCGGGAAATACTGTGAACACGCCAGGCGTAGGTGCTACATATACCCAGCCAGAATCGTCCCCTCTCGATACCGCAGTGTCACTCCGTTGATGCTTGCAGGGCTCTGCCTGACCCGGTGGGCGCACGAATAGACCTGTATGAAAGAAGGGAAGGTATCAACGAATGATCCGGGCTTAGCAGGTCATGGAAGCAAACTTACCTCCGACTTCGTCTTGAGCCGCTATGACTAATAGCCCGTAATCTGTGTGGGATCCAATGCCTCGGCCCGCTGCCCCCTTTCCATTTGTTCGATCTCGAGAAGGGAATCTGATATTAGAGGAACAGATGTCAGTAAGTCAGTCAGTGGTTGGCAGAACTTGGAATCGTTGCAACACGCATACCTGAGAGCTCGCATATGGTGCCAGCCATCTTGTGTATACTTGGTCAGGGATCCAGGTGGCACATCAAGTCCAAGCTCAATCATTTGAAGAAGCTTCTCTCCGTTGGATCCCAATTCGGACACATAGTCCATGATGTCACGCTCCATGAGCTTGTCCGGCCAAGGACACGGGCCGTGCCATGGCCACTCCGCGAGCACCCTGTGATCATCTGGCTGTAAGTTTTTACTGACGGTGAAGATTTCCGAATAATCTGCGATTCCGGAAGTGATCTCCTCTCCCGAGGCGACGTATCCGCAAAAGCTAGAGTCATTGACACAAGCGTGTTTTTGCGCTGGTGTTTTTTGGAAGAACTTTTTGCTGGCTTTACTGGCCTGGCTGAACAAGCGTTCTTGCCATGGTGACATGGCAATCTGCAGAATGCCATCCTTCCTCCAGGCGTTGATCATGGCTTTTGCCATAATCGTATCTGACAGAGTTCCCAAGATCTTGTCAGGAAGCACGAATGTTTCAAAGTTGCCCACCGTAGCTACGAAGCCAGGTGGGATAGAGACCTTTGAAACGCATTGGCCGGCGCATTGGCCGGCGCCTTGATGCGTTGCAATGGAAGCAGCCGCTGTTGCGAAATGTCTAGCCCTTTGGGCCGAGGAGTGTGTGCTTCTACGCACAGTCTGCGCTGCAAAGGTGGCCATGATGGTCCAAAACAGTACTTGCTGCAGTTTTGAGATGAGTGCGGTGTGGTGCGTGTTTGTGAAGTGACGAGGTTGGTATATGTAGAGAGCATCTTCGGAAGAGAAACCTGCTCACTATATATAGTGACTCGCCATATGATCCTCAATGGGGTGAACGAAACTTGGTTCCTCCGTGTTCGCTTCTTCCTGACCCCCCAGCCCATGACGTTCTCACAGAGTTGCAGTCATCAGGCTACGACATGAAGCCAATCAATCATACGCAGCTCTTCCCGGGCAGCATCTGCAATTTTGTATACCCTGCCTGCACGTTCGTCGCCAAGAAATGATGCATCATGAAGGCGACGCGACCCCAGAATTTTACATCCTCAGTTCATCTACACCCTATGCAAGTATGGCCAGTTTGTTGAGACCCTGGCACTCCTGAGCTGAGAGAGTTGCACAAGGTTTTTGCGGCGGCCCTCGTCCCGATCAGTATTGCCGCGGGAAAGGAATACCCAGCGATTATGGACCAGATAACAGCGTCGAAAATACCGGAAATCTTGTCTTGGCCATGGAGAGATGAACCAAAGAAGCACCGTTAAACCACGGGGGAAAAAGAATTCACCCAAACACAAAAGATTTGCAGGCTTGGTTGGACTCCAATTTTGAAAAGACGAAAAATCTCCGACTGATTTGTTTCACAGTGATTCTATGCATAACCTACAGACGGCGACTGACGGGTTTCCCAAAACGACCAAGATCATGCGCAAGGGCAAAAATTACGATCCTAACGCAAATTTTAAGATTTCCACGTTGAGACTATTGAAAAAATTACATGGAGGCAGTATGCAAAATTTCCCTATAGGTGCTTTAACGACTTCGCAGCGTTCTTGTGACATGAGTCGAGTTACTACTGCAGGATGGAGGCTGCACCTCGGGTGCGAGCTCGAATTATGCCCCCTGTCAACATGGTGTGGAAGAGATGCTTCTTAACTTACTTTGCCACGCCGAAATGAAAATCTGGAAGCAAGCAGTGAGATTTTTAGAACTCATGGACAGTCCCGTGGGACGTATCACAGCATGTATCCGAGGCGTAGGCGTGTTTGGGCTTGAGAATTATCTGAAATCCTGAATGTCCGGCTTGCCAACAGAATGGGCGCACCGATCATGGAAACCACGCCCAGTCACTTTGGTCATACCAAGGCTGTGGTATTCGCAACCTAATACGAAGGATTCGAAGAAGAGACAACGCATCAAGTCGTCAACAATGTGCGCATCATCCTACCACCCGCCGGATCAGGATCGCCCCAATCTACAAAAGATAAGCAGCGGGGGATGAATATTACATCTTTGCTCCCTTTTCTACCAAGAGAAATATGCTTAGTCCTTGGACCCCCTCCCTATTATGCGTTCTAGTCAAGGTAGCAGGATAGTGAGTGGTTACATGATGCAGAATGTTTATGGCACAACCCTTCTCATGCCAAACGCCGCGAAGCCGTAACTCGGGGTGGAGAACAAATGGACTGATTGCTGCGCCAAGCCGCTTCGGGGAGAGAAAACCACGCATCTCCCTTTCGCAGGACACTGATCCCGGCTGCTCAAATCCCCTTCACGATATCCAGTGTGCTCCCATCTGAAATCTACGCTCTTCCCATCTCATGCGCCAACCCCGCTTCATTGGCTTTCTTATCCGCAATCTCACACAATGCCTCCCACTCCTCTTTGCTCACCCTACTTACACTCAATCTCGACTGTTTCAACATCTGCATGTTCTCCAGAGGACCGCCGGGGCCGCCCAGTTCCCGCAACTCCTTGAGTGTGATGGGCACGGCGAACTTCTTGCGAAACTCGACGTGGACGAGGCTCCATCGTGGATTCTCCTTGGTAGATTTAGGGTCGTAGTATGGTGTTCCGGGCTCGCGAGCCGATGCTACTCACATTAGGGCCGGCGACGAACATGGAAAGACGAGGAGTGGGTCCAAATGAAGGAAGGGGGGCGTACCATCTTCTGAATATTCCTTCACAATCTCCATGATGCCTGCTATGCCAGGTTCTTTGCAATTGGAGTGGTAAAAGAAAGCTTTGTCGCCGGCGTTCATATTGCGCATGTGGTTTCTCGCTGTGAGTTTTCCAAGTGATTGGTTAGTTCTGGCGTGGAGAAGACACGGGCATCAGAGGATGGATAAAAAAAATGGCTGGATGGAGAGAGCAAAGTACCTGCGTACGCGCGGATGCCTAGAAAAGGATGTCAATGTTATAACCAAGGGCTGCTTTGAATGGAGGATGAGAGAAGGGAAAAACCATACCATCCCATCCTTCAGGTTTCGTCCTGGCCCTCAGATGGTCAATGGAGAAACTGACGTCGATGCCGTTCTCGAGGCGCGTCTCTGGCTCAGCCTTCATCAGCCAGTACCATTCTCCGTCATGTCTGGGGGCCTCGGGGTTGGTCGTGGGAATGGAGTCCACGTCCGAGGTTCCCCGTGTGGGCACATCTGAGGAGGTCTCCTGGGCAGATTTTGCGACAGTACAACCAGTTTTTGGTTTGGCGACCACTCGCGCTGGTATCACGGGGAGGGGGGTTCTGGGAGAGAATTCGTTTTGACGTCAGGACCAAGGGCTTGGGTGAATATGGCGTATTACATGTACGTACTCATTTCTGGGTGTTGATGCGGCGGCTGCTTGGCGGGAGGATCTCCTCTTGGGAGCCGGTTCCGAGTCGGTGTCGGCTGGCGAGTCGGTGATGAGTCGCTTTCTAGAAGGAGGCATTGCTTCCGTCTCGCTGCCTGCCGATGGGTTGCTGTCGCGCTGTCAAATGCCAGCTGGTGATTGGGTAATACGATGAAACCGTTTTACATTAATAGCTGGGTGCGCGAACTGAGATGGGGGGGGGCCCGATGTCGCGCGCCTGGCGCGTGTGGACAAGACAAGAACCCCTGCAACTCGCCGTCCCGCAACGAGTGGGAAAGCGGAAGCCGGTTCCGCCGCGGGGGCCCCGGGTGGGCGAAGAGGGGCCGAGGGAAATGATTGGATGCGTGTTTAGTACGACTTGACTTGGAAGGACGCCTAAACACGCATCTGTCAAAAATTAAACAATGATGCAACGCAACGCAACGCAACGCAACGTAATGTAATAAGGCTCTTTTTTTATTATATTATTCCCTAATATATAGCTATTTCATGCTACTGTAAAAACTATAATTAACGCTATTTAGAATGTGTAAGCTAGCGAGGGATTTGTTGTGGTTCAGTTAATACAGGAGATAAAAGATCCCAAAGGGGATCGTTTCGGCAACACAGCTCGGTATTCAAGTCTCTTGGAAACGACGGATTACGCGGAACCACTCTTCTGGTTGGGTTCCCGCACTGCCTGCCTGCCACGCTGCCTTCGTCGCTCTGACATTCGCTTGATTCAGCATCTGTGCAAACCCGCAGCCGGCTCGTCTCCGCACAACATGTCCGTTTAGATGTCCAAGTAAGTGCTACTACATACAATTATCTGCCGGTCTCATCTTGCATCACCGTCTGCACCATGAAAGATTGCATACCTCCTTCTTCAAAGCTTTGGCCTCGAGGTGTCCCCCCTTTCATTCGTAAACGTAGCAAGCCTGTTTCTTTTGCTATCTCCGCCGTGAGAAACCCGAGTGGGAGCACCGAAGAATCCGCTGTCGGACGACTGTCTGCCCTCCACCTCGACGTAGTCTCTCTCGCCTTTGCCAACGTACAGCTGTCTCGGCCGCCAGATCTTGACACCCGATGGGTTGAGCATCTGTTGGCGCCAGTGGGCTAGCCAGCCCACGCAACGGGGGACTGCGAACAGGACGGGGTAGAAGCTATTACGCGTTTGTCAATTGCCATCGGGCATGTGCGGAGGGGTGGGGGATGGGGGGATTTTCTGTACGTACTCCAGAGGGAAGCCCATTGCTTGATAGATCAAGCCCGAGTAGAAATCCACGTTGGGATACAAGTTCCGGCTGCGCATGAAGTCGCTCTCGCTGGCGTACTTGGCAAGGGCCAGGGCGGTATCGAGGAGCTTGTTTCGGCCGGTGACTCGGAAGACTTGCTCGGCCAGCTGGCGGATCGCCTTGGACCGCGGGTCAACGTTTTTGTAGACCCGATGGCCGAACCCGACCAGGACGCGCTCCCGCCTCTCGACCTTTTCCATGAAGGCGGGGACGTTTTCGGGAGAGGCAATCTCCATGAGCATGCGGATGGCGCTCTCGGAGGCGCCGCCGTGGGATGGGCCGTAGAGGGCCGCGCAGCCGGATGCCACGGCGCTGTATGGATCTACCAGGGAGCTGCCGACCTGGAGGACGGTGGCAGTGGAGCAGTTGACTTCGTGGTCGGCGTGGATGATGAACAGGGTATCGAGGGCCTTCTCGAGAACGGGATGCGGCTGGTAGTCACGCCCGGACAAGTGGTCGAGCAGATACAGGAAGTTGCCGGTGTAGGAGAGACCCTGGGCCGGCCGGTTGAAGGGCCGGCCCTGGCGCATGCGATAAGACGCGGCGGCGAGCGTGGGCGCCTTGCCGATGATGCGGAGGATCTGCTTGTCGAGAACCCGGAGCGATGCGACGTCGCCGCCCGCGGCGCTGGTGTAGAGCTTCTGGCCCTGCAGGGAGGGGTTCGCCTCGGGGGCGAAGGCGCCCAGAGTGGCAAAGGCCGACGTCATCATGGACATGGGGTGCGAGTCGTATCGGAACGACTTGAACATGCCCTCAATGTCGCTGTGGATGTAGGTGTGATGGGTGATCTCATCCTGCCACGAGCCGAGCTGGGAGCCGGTCGGCAGCTCTCCGTAGATGAGCAGGTATGCCGTCTCCAGGAAGCTGCTCTTGCTGACCAGCTGCTCGATGGGATAGCCGCGGTAGCGGAGAATGCCATCTTGCCCGTTGATGTAGGTGATGCTGCTCTCCACGACGGCCGTGTTCATGTAGGCCGGGTCGTAGACTCGGAGGCCCTGGCTGGTCTCGTCCTCTGGCCGGTCTTGCTGCGACTCTGCCTTGATCTTCTTGATGTCTGTTGCCAGCACCGAGTTGTTGGTGATGGGGAAGTCATAGGTCTTGCCAGTGCGGTTGTCAATCACCGTCAGGGACTGCTTGGAGACGACTTTTCGGGTCATGCTTGCCGATGGGCGCCAGTTGGAACCACAGAGCTTGTTATGTTGAGAGAATGGAGGATGCGAGATGAATTGGATGTTGGCGGCCTGACAAGACCAGCCGAGGCCGAGGCTACGAAGCACCAATCAATGACCATGCATGGGGGGTGGGCATACAGTAAATCTCGGCTCCAAAAAAAAGTTCGTCTCGTATCCAGGGTAGCGCCTCTAAGTCCTAATTAGGTAGGCGGTGAAAAATTGCTGCATATGCTAAGCATATGCATGCCAAAGACCACAGTGTATTAGTGCGAATTAAGTCAATTCGTCAATTCGTCAATTGTCAGTCAGTTAGTTAAGCAAGTTAAGGAGTATAGGGGCTATAGGCAGTATATGCCCTATATTTATACAGTACATTACATAATCCATATTCCCCCCCCCAACAAACCCCGCATGGGGGCACTAATTTTCATCAGCATGTTGTTGCAGAAAACATGTCCCATTTCACCATCTACTCTAGCCAGACATGAGTCTCGGTGCGCAACTTGTCATATCGTCGCTGTATACAGCGCTACTCTGGGATCCAATGCTCGCCAGATGAACGGCGCCCCGTTGCAAAGACCATCTTTGTCGAAACCTCTGCCCGCAATCTCCGCACTCAGCTTCTCCATGTCTGCCTCGAACCGCGCCGCAGCCGCCTTCGTTTCACTATTCAGACTGGAATGCAAGTCTCCGTCGCTAAACACCTTGATCAGCGCCCTCTCTGAATCGACAAACTCGGCACGGGAAAACGCCGCTGCCAGAGACAGCTGCTTCAGGATCTGCGTCACGTTGGGGAGCAAGGAGAGCAGCTCGCCCTCCGAGAGGCCCTTTTTCGTCGGCAACGGCTTGTAGAGGGCCATTGGGCTCAGCGGCACCTGCGCGTTGATGAACTGGTCATTGTTGTTCATGGCCTGGTGCTGCACGCTGTTCAGGTAGGCGACGTGGGCGAGCACGTCGATGAGCTCCGGCGCCGAGATGTTTTCTCCTTCGGGGAAGTCGGCAGATCCCGCCCTTCTCACCTCCTTGAACCAGCACGCCAGCTCCTGGTCCTGCCTGATCGATGACGGTCCGTCGTAGTAGGAATGGACCAAGGTGCCCATGAAGGATTTCCACGCCGCCTGTATTCTGGCCGCATCCTCGGCGAATGGGAAATGCCTGATGGGCGGGCCGAACTTGCTGTTGAGGAGTCCGTTCCTCTCCAATCTCCTGGGGAAGTCTGGCAGACTCATGAAGTCATTAGCTTTAGCGCCGACAACGCCAATGGAACGGAACGACACGGGGGGGATTTGCAACCTAGGGAGGTGCGTAAAAGCATACAGTTGGCCCGGAAATTCTTCTCGCCCTTCTCGTACAGATCCATTGCGTACTTCACTGCGGCCCTGCCGTCGAACGCGTACAGCTGATCTATGAATTGCCCGCGCGCGCAAAGCTTGGATTGGATGAACTGGCGAATGCCAAAGGCATTCAACATGACTGAGAGATGGGCGAGGCATTATTAGCACGAGTACGTACGGATTACTTCCTTCTCTTCGCGGGATGGGCTCACGTTTTTTGTAAATGGCGAGAACAGGGTGGCCGTCGCCCATGCACCGCTGTGCCGCCATGTACGGCAGCTCGACGACGAGGTGGGTGCTGGCTAAATGCCTCCAGGGCGTGTCCCACACGTCGTTCTGCCCGAAGAGGATTTTGGCAAATAGCCAATCGACGGGCGCATCGGCTGGCGTGTACACGAGATCGGCGCCCTCGTTCGTCTTGATGGCCAGAGGCAGCCACTTGCCGTCACGGGCGCTGATGTAGAAATATGCTTCGCAGGCGGCTGAGAAACGACCCTCTTGACGGGGGAGCTTGGAAAGAGCTCGGTGGTCGACGTAGAACAATCTGCCTTGTCTGAGTAATTGCTCGGCAGTCATGCCCGACACTTTTCGCGCGACGGCGTCATCGACACGGAACGGGAGGCGGCGCTCATGGGGCTTCAGTCGCCGGACAACGAGAGGGTTCACGGTGAGGCGCTGCATGGAGAAGAACAGATCGTTTGTGTAATTGGCGGACGAGCCCAAGTCCACGACGTTTCCGATCGAGTTCTTCCATTGCTGATCGTATAGCTTGGAATAGTCGGCCAGTGATTGTATGCCCCCCGTCTACAATCAACGAGTTAGCCGAGAGCTCACGCGAAGGAAGGCAACAACTAGACTACACCACCTTTTGCAGCACTGCAGACAGTATTTCTACATCCTTCTCCACCAATACGCCATGTCTGTCCTGCTCCGCTACGAGAGATGCAGTGTCCGTCTGCCAGATGGTGTCCCCAAGCGGACCAGCTGGGTATGCCGTGATGTTTTGGTCCGGCCCATGGCCGTAAAGAATACCCTCTCTCTTGGACTGGATGCGCGCAGCTCGCGCTTTGGGGTCGTCATCATGGGCCGGAAGCGAGAACGGCTTCGCGGGACCGTGTGACGGGCTGTCACGGCCTCTGGTGTCCAGGCAGCCAGCCAGCACGGCGGCCAGTGACATGAGGAGTAAAGGGGACTGCATGTCCGATGTCCACCGGTGCCCGGGACGGAGAAGTTGCGTTTCCGCTTTATTCCAAGTTGCTGGGAGGGAGCCTGGGACGGCGGGCGCACGTATTAGACAGAAGACGAGCACTTCTTGTGGTCGACAAGTTGACGAGCGGCAGACGACATGCGGGAACTTGAGCTGAATTTAAGAATATAAAGATGAATAGATGCGAGCCACACTAAAAACAGGTAAGTGGACTGTCTATTCCAACTATGACCAATGGCTTATGCGTGTTAAGCCGTCCCCCTAAGCCCTATTTTTTTTTAGATGACTGCATCGGACTCGCGTGTGTATCACCGTATATACGGAGTACGTAGTCCGTACGTTGCATTATAGATATGCCGTATATGCATGTTGGATGGAGCCCCAACTGAGTTGCAGGGGGCCCGACTTGGACTTGTGCCGCCCATGCCGAGGTTTCAGCCCCCAACGTGGCCAATTGTAGGTTACAGGTCACGTCGGACCTCTCGGCCAACATCGAAACGACAAAGATAGCCAACGATCGTTTTTCAGCTTCATGACCCAAATGTGGAATAGTAGGCAAACGCCGAGCTGATGGTGGGGCACCCACCGGGACGAGGCTGTGTTGTGGAGTTGCTATTATCCAGCCGGGCCGGGTTGTCGTGAACTTGTTCGTGAGAACAGGTATATAATATATTACTATGCATCACTACTACTATTACAACAACGACTATGGCGGGATGGCGGGATGGCGGGATAGCGGGCTGAAACATTCCTCCTCGACATGTTTCATACTGTACATACTACGGAGTACATGCGGACTACATGTGTACATATGTACAACCATCATAACTCGCGATCCACCAGGCCGCTTCACGGGCGTTTTGCCGAAACGGCTGGTTATCTCCGAAGGGTACTTCCGGCTCACCCGGCCGCGCGGCGGCGAATAAAGTACCGGCTTCTCCATGGGGTAAACAGCCTAAAATGAAGCTTGTGTACACTTCCCCCCCCTGGAATTATTTTACAAATCCACATGCCCCAGTTTTTCGTTTCTCTCTAACAGCTGCGATTACGGAGTAGCTGTAAGTGCACTATAACCCCCTGTTTTATTTCAGAGAGCTACAAGGAAAATACATGGGGTATACGGATTATAGCGCTACTAAGAGATACATAAACTTCCATATAAAGTGTGAGGGAATATAGATATTTACTCATCCTTGCCCCTATCTCCCTCATTTCCTTGCTAGCACCTAATTCGCTCAACCCCCCTGTCTTGTAGATCTGTGAGATAATCCAGGGTATGTACTGTATACTCATGCTCCTGCATTGTACTACCTAAACAACACTCCGCATGAACTGGTCGTCTGCGCCAATCGTTCGTCAGACTTAGTTCCAAGTCGGTGTCTCATCGGGAACCAACATGCATGTCGACCCTGTCTCAGCGTTCAAGGCAACTTTGTCCGTAGGTGCGCCGCGGGATTCGATTCATTCACCTTGAACAGACGAGGTCTTCGCCGTGCCAACCGTGTCGTTGTCGGAAACACCGAGGAAACAAGGCGGCCGGCCATGAGGCTTTTTCTCCCGCAACGCAGCCGGCTGACTATATTTGCGAACCAGCTGAACACGTTCCTCCTCTGCCCGGGCACACAGTAATTCTTGGCTCTGGCAAAGTTTCGTCTCGTATCCAGGGTGGAGCCTTTCAACTGGCGGAATAGTATGTAGCAGGCATACACGGAACATGGGCGTATGCAATCGTACTTGCTGTATAAATTAATCTTAAATCGGGCATATAGCAAGTACGTGCCTGGTATATGCTACGTTATACCGCTGTGTATTATAGGGTATATACTGCCTATTGCCCATATAGCTCCTTGACTTGCCTAAGTTCCTAACCAACCAACCAACCAACCAACCAACTGACTTCCTAACTTGCTTGAATTCCTAACTGACTTCCCAACTGTGAGTGTGAATTCATGTGAATTCGCACTAATACACTGTGGCCTTTGGCGGATGCTCACCATGTACAGCCACTATTCGCCGCCTGCTAAATTAGGATTTATTCTGCTAACAGGACCAACTTTGCTTGAGCCGAGATTCACTGTGTGCCTGGGAAACATCTGCATGCGCGTATACATCCTGCTGCGTTGCTGTATTCGTTTTTTTTTTTTTTTACAATGCCAGCTATATTCTACAGATTAAACACATGGAAACTGAAACCTGACAAAAAAACCCTCAAATCCCCGCCTCCCAATGTCCCCAATGTCCCCAAGGGTCAGTCTATGCAAATGAATCCACGTAATGCGTCGGCAATCTTGTAAGTACGTCAAAGCTACCGGTTCCTAGATTGCCCAAGCGGCCCATGACCAGGCGGCTGCTTGGGCTGGACAAATTATCCCAATCTCCATCAAGCACCGAGTCCTTCAAGAAGGCCAGCGTCGTCTCGAAACTCATCTTGGTGAATGGGCTGACACTGCCTCGCAAGCCCGTACGACTGAAGGCTGTAAAGCCGCCGTTTCTTGTCATGTAATCCGCAATCAGATTCAAATGTCTGATATTCACCTGGATACCGTGAGATCCGAATACGCCTGCAAGTTCTTTGACGATGTTGCTTCGACACGCCTCCACACCATATACAGATAGCACAGCGGCGATATCATTGGTCTGGATGCGGTGCGGGTCGATGTAATCGCTGTACTTCGTCATCGCCTGAATGTTGACACCACTGACATGGATAACATGCTTCTTCGCCTCGCCACCGACGGAACGCTCCTCGGACACGTTGCAGGTCCCGATGCCGCGTATTTCTCTTATCAAAGTTTTCTTGACGGCCTTCTGGACAATATTGAGCATCAACAATTTGGGCACGGTCGCATCGAACTCGAGCGTCATGTTACACCACTCTCCACCTTTTTCATCGTATTCGAGGCCTGTTACCTCGTCAAAGTTCTTCTGAGCGAGCGCCAGGAGAGACCCATCCGACTGTGACACCTCGTGTTCTGTGTCATCTCCGGCATCGTTCTTGTTCGACATGTCTTCCATAGGACTGTCGCCGACGGCCTCCGCATCCTCCATTTCCATAGCCTTCTCAGCGTTGTCCAGATCTCGCTGGATTTCGTCGTCGGCATCATCGTTAGGTTCGTATGACACGGCCTCGACATTTCGGGCTCGCTGCTTGACAGTAGTGCCGTCGTTGTCGTCGTCGTCGTCGTCGCTGCCGAGCCCTTCCCCATCGCCAACGTCGGCAGTGGCGTTAGTGGCAGCCATTTCAACAACCCCAACCCTCGCTCCGATGTCAGGCACGGCTGATGTCGCCTCCGCAGACCGCTTCTTCAATTCAGCTTTGGCAAGTGCGAGGATCTGGCGCAGGGTATTTTTAGCCAAAGCGTGCATAACCTCGGACACGCTGACGTGATATGTTTCCAAGTATTCGTGCGAAGGAAACAGCTTGAACTTGATCTTGTATATCTTGGCCAGGCCGTGAATTTTTCCGCGGCCAATCTTCTCTTCCACGGCCACGCTGTCCAAGATGTAGGATAGAGGCAGAGCACTGATTGACTTTGCAAAGCGTTCGACTTCATCTGCAGAAAGCTCATTATTGGGGTAGAGGGACATTGACGGCGTGGATATCTCCACCGAGGCCGTCATCAATATTTCTCTCAGCCGAGGAATACCTTGAGTGACATTGTTGGCGGAGTGTCCGGCCAAGTGGAAGGTGTTCAGTGTCATCTGTGTCGACGGCTCACCCACGGATTGACCTGCGACAACGCCGACTGCCTCACCAGGCTCTACCATGGACTGTAGATACTTCATCGCAAAGATGACCTCGGCGTTCTTGCGGGTGAGCACAGATTTGGTCGAGTCTTTGTCGCTTTGCTTCTCACGAACAAGACCCTCCACGTTATCCTTCAAATAGGACGACATGGCATCGTAAAAAAGCTCAGACGATACAAACAGATTCGTGGCAGGGTTGAAGGCACTCAGCAGCGGATCCTTCCCTTTGAGACTGCCTGCCCTGAGGTGCTTCACTGTGCTCTTCATGTACTTGGTGAAGAAGCTTCGCTCGGACCCAAGCCGCGCAACCACGTCCGGTTCGTACCGCAGCTGGGCAACTTCTGATGTCAAGTTTTGTAGCAGAAAACTGAAATCGGCGAGATATTTTTGTTTGGTAACGTCAAGCCCGTCCTCGCCATAGAGAAATTGAATTATGGAACCATCTGCGTCGCGAACTGTCGTGTCATAGGCAACCCTAAGTCCCTCTAGGCCTTTAATGACGCATCTTTGAAGGTAACCAGACCGTGATGTTTTGACGGCTGTATCAATCAAGCCTTCTCTGCCTGCCATGAGATGAAAGAAGTACTCCTGCGGTCGGATGCCGGTAAGGAATCGGCTACGAATATAACCGTTGGCGGTGATATGCGTCTCGAAGGGCTTGAAACAAGGCAACGATTTGCCGCTAACCATAAGAGGCACACGTCTACTCTCCAAGACTTGCTGCCCAAGATTGCAGGAGATCAGCGAAGCATTAACCCTCGAGCCCTTCGCGCCAGATGTCGTCATGACCTGCATTTGGTTTCGTGGGAATGGCTTCTCAAGACCGTTGGGAACACAAGCCTTTTGAACTGCATCTGTGATATGCCTGGTTCCCGCATTCATCAGGAGATCTAGCCCTTCTTGCTTGGTATCGTCGCGAAGGACTTCCTCCAGGCGCTCCAAAAGCAACGGATTATTGGGATCGGAGTTTTCTTTGAGAGAGACGTAGGCCGAAGCGATCTCTAAACCTTTTTGATTGACGGCTTCCAACTCTTTTCGCCGAGATAGTTCACCTTCCTGAGTAAGCTTCAAGTCATCCATACCGCAGGAGAATGCCCTGGTGTTGAGATACCGAGTCAACAGTCGACTGAAAGCGTTGAGAAGCTGGCCGGCGCTGGCCGGGCCATAGATTTCGTGGATAGCATGAATGAGCCCCCCTGAGCTTTGCCCTATTTGAGACTTGTCGAGAATGCCAGTGATGAGCTCACCATTTTGAAATAGGATGGAACCTTCTTCCGAATTCGGGCCCCATTGCTCAGCCCTGACCTGTGCCTCTCCTCTCATATTCAGAGGTCCATGATTTGGCGGCTGTATGTTCTTCAATAATGTGGTGATGATTTGCTTTCCTGTCCACCGTGTTACTGGTCTAATAATCGCTGGTGGTACAAGCTGAATCCTATCCCCAAAAATGAGACCACTTTCTGGTCGTACTGCGCTGTAAACCATTGTCTGATAGTCGTCCCGGCTGAAGAAGGTATCACGACTACATAATAAGGTCGAAATAGAAAGATGGTCTTGAATCAGACCACGTAATGGCTTGCCTTGCGTCCCGGACAAGTATTGGTGGTCCGTATCAGCAATCTGAAGCGCTTCGGCACGAGCGACCTCGTTCTGGGGAAAGTGCATATTCATCTCATCTCCGTCAAAGTCAGCGTTGTAGGTGTTGCAGTTTGCGTAATGCATTCGAATGGTTTTCTCGCCAGGTAGAACCCGCACTCGATGTCCCATCATGGACGGTTTATGCAATGTAGGCTGACGGTTCATCAACACGGCATCACCATTTGTCATATGGCGATGCACCTTCTTGTTCTTGATCATGACTGAGTTGAGATTTGTTGGTGCAAGAAGCTGGTTGGCTAGTGATATGCGATCATCAGTTGATTTGTTCTTTAGGTGTAGAATTTGCCCATTCTCATCCTCAATGGCAACAGCACCTGGCCATGTATGCACACCGTTGATCACAGCTTGCTGCATATCTCTGAAGTTATGACTTGTTACTGGCTCCGGATATGTGAGTTTCCGGGCAAAGACCGGGGGAACGCCAATCTCATTCGTTTCAATATTTGGGTCTGGTGATATGACACTCCGGGCTGCGTAATTAACACGCTTACCCATCATGTTTTTGCGAAATAATCCCTCCTTTTTTTCTATTTTTTGTTTGATACCATCCTCATTGCGTTTTGCAGCTGCACCCTGTACAGGATTCTTGCTCTTGTCAATCAATGAATTGACACCCTCTTGAAGCTCTCCCCAAACCTGATGCAGTTGTGCGATATCCATTGTTCCTTCATTGACTGCAGTGTATATTTGAGCCATATTCGCGCAAGCCCGTAAGATGAACTTGTAGAGTGAGTTTTGCTGCGCTTCGGCGATTTGGGAGTCTCCCGTGCGTGCCTCGGGTCTATAGCGGTTCGGCGGCACAAGAATGGTTTTTACGAAAAACATTTCCGGATCGATCTTTGGCGAGCTTCGTGTAGGTGGTTTCGCGTTGTACAAGAGGGAGATAATCTCTTGTTCTTTCTCAAACAGTTCAACCAAGCGAGCCTGTACCTCCATTGGACTGATGTATCTTTGCGACGCTGCGCTCGACCTTTCAGCATGTAAATCTATATTCTCGTCGCTTGATAACTCGGCCGCGGCACCATCGCGTGTTTTGGATTTTCCCTGGTAAACTCGTGTCATTGCGTCCTGCCGTTTGAAATTCCGCTGGGCCATTTTGGCTTTCTCCTTCGGTGAAAGAGACTTCTCAAAAACATTGACAAATCGATCTTTGCGATAAGTAGGCGAGATTCCTCCGCAGCTAGCGCATGTTCGATTCTTGGTGACCTCGGAAAGAAATTCTTTGATAACTTGGTGGCGACTCTGGGACATGCCCTCGTGCTTCACCTTCTTGACATCACTGATTCGCAGCTTGACGCGACGAAGGCACTCTCGGACATACTTGTCCCTTTTACGCATCGCCAAATCGCTCGGCGCGCCCTCTTCCTCTGCCTCGCTCCCTCCCGAGTCAATGCCTTCCCCTAGTAGACCGTCTACCCAACCCATCTCGCCAAGAGTGCCGACGGTGTGTGCGTCATAAATGAGACCGTGTTGAAGAAGACGAAGCTTGCATAGATACTTGTGTAGGTCTCCTGCAGGCAGTCGGAAACTCTTGCAGTATACACAAGTGGCTCGGAGCAAATGAAAGGCCTGGTCCATAAAGACTGGATGGTAGACAGGCACAGGCAGTTGGATGTGTCCTGGGTGGCCTGGACAAGACAGCTGATTCAGGTTGCATGTCGCGCATCTATGTGTGCTCAAGTTAGTGAATACCACGTGGCAACGTCCAAATGGGCGAGACTCACGGTGAGTCGCCCCAAGACCCAAGTGCTGGGTCGTAGAGACCACTGGGGACGGGGTGAAGCAAGCTGTCGAAGGTGTTGTCATTTTCGATACGTTTGACGGAGATGGCTTCGATCTCCCGAGGGGACAAGAACCTAAATTCAACCGAATCAATCTCGGAAGACACCGGTTGCGCAGTATTCATATTGCCAACGGGCAAGGCTCTGGCTTGCCGTCAACGTCATGAACTCTGTGCGAGATAATATGATGGCCAAAGAGTCCGGCACCGAGAATGCCTTTGAGAGCTCTAGATTTTTTTAAGCGGTGATTTTGGGCAGAATTCCCGCCAAACTGTGAAAGGTCTGTACTCCGTACTGTGCGAATAATCTTCTCTCAAAGTGGGCGTGGCCCCTCTCTCTCTGCCTTGCCAGGGCGTGTGGTTGCTGTTTCCGCATTAATAACAAATCGCGCTCATGAACTAATAAAATCTCTCCCCAAGTCATGTTGCCAGCCATCCTGACCAAATTCAACCAGAATGCTCGGCGGCTCTCGATAGCGTAGCTTGGACTGGACGCCTGGGAAAGCGCCTTCGCCATTGCTGATGGAATGGTTGCACGAAAAAAAAGAGGCGCAGCCGACTGGCTACTTGACGTATCTTGCAACAGCTAATCAAGGTCCACTTGTTCTTAGGACAGCAGGCCAGCCCATTATTAGTCATCATCATGTCTTGAGTTTTGGCGATGTTGGCGATGTTGGCGATGATGTCGACCATTCCATATTTGTTGAGTGTGCCACATTTCTAATATGTTCTTGCCAGGGCGGCAATTTCACGCTCAATATCACCCAACCTGACGACATTGCTCTAGCCTGGCTTGGATTCACTGCTGGTGGCGGTTTGCAGAAGTACAATGACCAAATCTCAGCCAGCTGGGAACGTCTTTTTGACCACCACTTGGCCACCTGAAACGTATGACCCTCCTCGCCTCATATGTGTGAATGCATCGTCTTGGCCCTGCAGCCCACTAGGACAAGTGGCACAGTCGGGAGATGATCAACTTCATTCCCCATCCGCCCTGCGTTGGTTCACATAATATTGTTGCGTTCGGCGCAGAGTCTCCGGAAGACAAGCGCTGTGGCGGGTCATCATGAGTACATCTCGAGAATCCCGACTTCACCACCCTGCCTCCACGAGGACGAGGTGGCGACAAGATCTGAGACAGGTTTGAGTCATGACAAGTGATGGTGCAGTCGAGAGGAAAAGACATACCGCGGGTCCCCGCCGGCCGGCGCAAGGCACTTTATCAGGCTCAAGTCGCTTCTACGGCCATCATCAAGTAGGTAACCAGGCGCAGCACCAGTATGAGCTAATGTAACAGAAGTCCATCCCTTTAGATAGAAAATCAAGAACTCTTCCTTACTGAATCTTCTGTAATGCGCCAACAGTTCTCAGTCTCCTTAGGCAAAGACGTTCCAGCCATCTTGTGACTGCTACACTGGTTGAAATAGCCGCGCAGTGCGGTTGGTAGCCAACGTGATATTCTGACACTCTTTAGGCAAAGGTTGTATTCGTTTGAAGCTGAAGATATATGCTTGATTACATATGTGCCACGGCGAACGTGTGGCATCTTGCAGCTATTGATCTGTTTCTAGGCTAGCCACATATACCATAGGGTTATTTAATGTCTCCTAGTCAAGTGTAGCTAGTATTTCTCTTATATAAAGAGTACTCTCTATCAAACAATGTTTCAACAATGACTTCTCTGGATACCTAAGAACAAAACTTCAAATTCATCAATTGCACATGTAGTCCGTTCTGTGGATGGACCTCCGCATGGACAAGGTGGCGAGAAATCCAGTCTTGCGTAGCCTATATAAAAAATCACGGGCTTCCAAATTCGATGAAAGCCTAGTGTACTCGAAAAGGTAGTTGTTACCCGTCAGCAAGAATAGCTATCTTTATTGGATTGGACTAATCTTTGTGCACTGGACATTGTGAAGACTAGGCATGTAACCTGCTCACAGCTTTAAGAGACAATGGTAGAATATGGATTCTTAGGACATCTGTAGGTGCTGCTCCAATGAGCACTGCGCCGAGAACCATGTAGTTGATTTCGTCGCGTCACCTTGTTCTCTATCCCAACTTCTTAGTCAACCAGGATCTCATCACTCGGCGTCACTAAGCGTCGCTCATAACGGCAAATGGAATTGTGTTGCTAGATAAGCTCAACGCTTATACCCATCCTGCAGTATTGTCGTCCGGGTGGCGGAAACAATCACGGGAAGACACATTCCTACTAGAATTGTGTGACGATGTACGCCTTAAGTGTGAGGCTAGGCTTGACTGGGATGTAAACGCTCCCCTTCCTTGCTGAACACCAAAGAAACACGGACAATGTTCAGGCGTGACTGAGGGATTGAAGAAATATGACGACCATGCAGTAGTTGACTGCCACTCGATAGGCGGTATGGTAATGAGTTCATAGCAATGAAGAGTGTCGACATTTTGTTACGAAGAGCTACAGAATGTAATTCTAGTATCACTCCATACAAGAAGATTGTCTCGAATTTCCCGGCCGAAATCCGACGGCGTGCTGAATGTTCTGAGAGTTGATGTCGGGGGGCTGTATATTTCTTGACTCTGGATCTTGGAGGAAGTTAGTTGAGACGAAGGGGTTGGTGACGTCGGGGTGGTCACTGGTTAGTCTGATGGCGGGTAGCTGCAAAGCTTACTTATTGATCTGACAACCGTCTTACTGTTTTTGGTATTCACGCGGACATTGTCGATTTGACAGGCTCCGCAGAGATCATGGCTAGCTAGCGTTTGTCATGAATCTGCAAGTCCGCAATCAAGCTACGCATGAAGCTCAATTAGATCGATTGTATTACAAGAAGGGCCAACAACGTAGCTAGAAAGCAGTTGTGTCTGCGCAGAGTCGCACTTTCGAGCATGAACTAAAAGCAGTGGGTGGGTGAAGAACGGAAAGGGGTCTTGATGATCAAATTATACAGACAAAGAGTCTCGGCTCCATGACTGCAGACAGCATCTTCTCAAGCCCAGGGCGAGAACCTACCAGATGACCAGCCCTGATTGCCTTCTAAACGACCAACCGACTTTCCGCCAGAGATTTGAAATCGTAGGCAACAGCATCTTTTGCAGCGTCAGCTACCCATCAGAGAAGCAAGCAAGTGCTCTCCTCAACAAGTCATTCGTAACATCCAGCCCGACAACAACCATCTCGATGCTTGATTGAACGACGGGTCGATTCCTGGTTTCTGGTTCCTCCTGGGCCTCTCGGACAAAGGAGTCCGATGGGTCCTGCCAGGATGGACTAGTGTCTTGGTAAGCTTGTCTTCATGTGGCCGCGGAAGACGGTGCCGTGTGTACCGGCACTGTGAAACATATTTAGGGGCATGGACCTTGTATCAGAGCTGTCACGCAGTCTCTGCAAAAATGTCTCTGTGGTCAGCGATGACCAGTCGTTTGTGACGGATATTTGCCAACGGAAATTTTGCAGCCCGGGACATTTCATCTTCCTTCTGTTCCTTTTGCCAAGCTTTCATTAGAGTGCGTACCACCCGCCGCACATGGCCACAAGGATGCTGGCGGCGGCGCGGGTGATTATCCCTCCCCGACTAAGCTCGTCCGTCTCGTGGTCGCGATCTTAAAGAAAAAAATCTTGTATCCGGTGGGACGTGCCTCATACTACACATACCAGCAAGGTAGGTTTCAAAGCGGGGTCCGCTTCTACTAATATCAGAGGTTCGGAAAGCGCACCCGACAGGTCACCTGTCAGGTCACCTGCCGTCCCCGCCCCAAGTCCATTGAACATTCCATTCACGAGACAAGTGCCATCCATGCCTTCCATGCCATCCCTCCAGGCCCCCTTGAGTGCTTGCTTCATCGACACTTTGGGGGGCTCTCCGCAGCCGAATATGCATCTGTGGCGCAATCAAATCCGGAAAGAGGCGTACCGAGCAGTCGGCGGTCGCACACTGAGTAGGCGGCTGACTTACTCTTCTCTTACAAGCGCCGTCTTAGCGCGGAACCCTGAACCCAGATTCCAGACAAAGATATTCTAATTGGAAGATGCTTAGCAGTCAGTCTATGCACGAACGAACTGGCAGGGTTGGGACAAAACCTTGAAGGAGTTCTAGGAATGAGAAGCCACATTCGTCATGCGCCGACCTGCAGGACATGATCGCAGACATCTTTGGCTCGGTTCAGCATCGCAGATCTTAGTACTCACAGAAAGAGGAGTTAGGAGTCATAATGATTTTCCGTCTTTGCACTAATGAATTTCGACAGCACGGGGCGGGTTGGTTGTTTAAGTAAAGGCAAGTCCTCTTGACACTTGTTTAATGCAGAATATTCCGGGACCCTGGGTCAGTCAGTCCTCTTTCTAACCAGCAACTTAGACTACTGATTACTGATTACTGATAAAGCAACGGTGGGAGGTTGCTCCCGTCATGGAATGGTTTTCAGAAGCTTCCGCCGAGGTGACGGCGCTGTTTTCTCGGCTCTACGGGATACCTTTGCCAGAAGTGAGGAACAACTCCAGTTTCCATGCGTTGACCGACAAGAGAATCTCCAAGCCAATCATCTTGGCCTCGATACCTTCACACCCTATCGATCCCTATCGGCCCGTTCACATTTTGTATCTCGTTCTCACCGAGCTCTCGGGTCCATGGCCCCCTTCCTCTCTGTTTTATCATTTCACTCGATTGACCAAAGGACTCCCACCTGCCACTTATGCATCCCAGCAAGGTGACGCGGTGAGACTGTTGCAGTCCACTGAGAATATCGTCAAGCAATCGTACAGTTCTTTTCATGGGTTCCTCGCCAACACGGATCTACCAGCACTCTACTCTGATCGTCGCCGGGGCTTCATCACACATCGTCAACTCAACGAGTTTGTGTCCAAGTTTTCGCTGCCCATCAAACACGATGACAGGAGGCCGGTGGTGGCAATACTTCTTCCCGATGGACCGCTCCTGACGGCGCTTTCTCTAGCCGTTGCAACGTACTACGTTGCAGTTCCAATCGCGCCAGGCCAGTCGCAATCTCAGCTCCAGTCCGATCTCAGCAGAGTGAGGGCGAACTGTGTTATCAAGCCAGGGGGTGAGAATCAGACACTCGATGGTATGTGTGACTGGATTCAACATCACAATATCAAGGTGATAACCGCCGAGCTTGGCACGAAATCGTGGCTTCGGGATGAGAAGGGTCGAGATGTGGATGCCTCGGTTCTGCCACGGCCAAAGGCTAACAGAGCCGACCAAGTCTGCATGATGATATTCAACAACAGTCCTTGGTTGAACAGGGAGCTGGTCAAGATTAGAGTACATGATCTGCTAAAAGAAGCATATGCTGCTGCCGAATCGTGGAACTTGACCTCTGATGACAGAGGGCTCAGCATGGCCTCGGTGCGCGACACGTAAGTTCACCGGACGAGCTTGCTACTGATGGCAGAATCTAACAAAATTGCGTCAACAGGGGTTTAAGTAGAGTATTCTTGGCACCCATCGTCTCCGGTGGCTCTGTCGTCTGCTGCTCTCCGACAAACATGGCTAGCTTCTGGAGGAGCGTCCGAACCGTGGAACCTTCCTGGTTCATAGCTTCGCAGGCAACTCATCGAAGCATCCTGGCCAATGCTCCATTTCAACCCGAGCTGGTTGCGAGTAGCAACTTCCGCCTGGCTTGTGGAGCGGACGGGTACATCTCGCCTCAACTTGCCGGCCTGATTCATGACGTTTTTGGTTGCGCATCAGTTACTGATCCGCTCGAGCCCGAGTAAGCACCAGAATCCTACCTTGATCGCCTTGCATCTTGAAAGCTGACCACAGAATAATAGATTGGAAGTAACGTCACCATCACCTGTCGCCAGAAAACATTCGGAACCATCCCACAAGACCACCACCACCACTGCTACTGAGGCTTGGGAGCAAGATTTGCACAATTGGCGGCGCGGGTCAGAACCGAGGAGAACGGGGTCTTTCTCAAGACGAAACAGCAATCGTCGCACATCACAGAATCACATAGCCCCTGGAAGACGCAAGAGCAGTAAATTCTCTACCCTCAGTGGCAAGACGCTAGCACCACAGAGTGAAGATGTGGACAAGTCAGACAACGACGGCTTCCTGGGTGCTATCGGTGCCAATGACTACAGTATTCAATGCGACGGAACCAAAATTATGCCCCATGAGATCGAGGAAGCGATCATGGCGGCAACAGAGACAGAAGACTCGCCCATTTATCGACGGGTTGCCCAGGTTCTTGCTTTCCCGACCTCACACAACATCCTCGTTCAAGACGTGGCTGTCATTCTGGTATGCAGACCAGAGGCCCCTCGTGTTGGATTACGGACACTGCACGATGCCTTACTAGAGTCGGATCTGGATCGAGTGAAATGGCCAATGGCCATAGTGTACATGGATTCTCTCCCTCTGAGGAATGGAGAACCCATCCGCACACGATTGCAGCAGCGGTTTCACCTACCCTCCCTGTCAAGCGACACAACGTATTTGGCCAGGCATTGGGAGGCTACTTGTCCTCCGCCGGATACTTCCTTCATGAAGCCGATCGATCGACGTCAGTGTCACATTGATGGCGAAGCTCTCACAAACATCATCAACTCCGCCATACCGACCAACTTTCGAGCTTATCTGCGGAAAGACAGATATGACACTTATGAAGCGTTTCTCGCCCCAGAGATTGCTCTCGCGTCTTTGCGATCCATGAGGGATGACTGGGAAGAGTACATTCGCCGACTGATGACCATATCCACTCACGGATACATGGTGCCCAACAACATCTACATGCTGTCCGTTGCGCTACCGAAAAACGAGGATGGGTCGGTGAACGAGGCAGAGTTGCAGGAATTGAGAAAGCAACTCCGCAAACGGTCTCACGAAAACCCACGGCAATCCATCAGAGATCAGGTTAGAGATGCATTTGCAAACACTTTATCATGCGACTCTGAGAAAATCGACGCCGAGAGCAACTTTTACCAGCTTGGGGGTACCTCGGATCAGGCTGAGAAACTGATGCGCCGGTTGAGAGCCGAATTCAACATCGACCTGACACACACGGTGTTGGCAAAAAGTGCCACAGTCGAAGCAATCGCAAGGTTCATCGAGCCTCAGATATTGGGAAACGCCGAGAGCGACGTTCGAGTCGACACAAGCGAGCTACTGAGTTCCACAAGGTGGCCGCTTATGCTCCTGCAGCTACTGCCTGTGCTCATTTTGTATCCACTTCGACGATCTGCGCAGTGGACTATTCAGCTGTGGCTCCTGAGCAGGACGAGGTTCTGGGAAAACAACAGTGTTTTCCCGGGGAGAATATCCAATCTCATCCTGTCGATTCTCGGTGCATCGGCTTCTGTCACGGTCCTCTTCCCCCTCATCGGCATTGCATTGAAATGGATCATCGTCGGACGACTCAAGGAAGGCCAGTATCCCATGTGGGGAGCATATCACACTCGTTGGTGGATGGTACAGAAGATCACCAGCTTATGCGGTATGGGTTATTTCGACCTCAACAACTTTGGCAGGAGCTGGTACTGTCGCCTCATGGGGGCCAAGATTGGCAAGGGCGTCAAGATGAACGACGTTGTCCTGGGCGAGTGGGATCTCCTAGACATCCGCGATGGAGTCAGCTTGACGAAGTGTGAGTGTCGACCTTTTGCTGCGGAGAAGAACTCCACCATGTACCTTGCTCGCATCGTCATCGGAGAGCGATCAACCATCGGAGTATTTTCCATCGTGGCGCCCGGAACCGAGGTGCTACCTGACACCTGCCTGGGAGCGAACTCGTCGAGTTGGGAGCAGCAAGACTCAACAAGGGCCCCGACGTCCGAGTCCGACAAGGCTGGTCCTCGAATCCAGGATCCTCATTGGACTTATTCGGTGCTCCTGACATGGCCGATATACATACTCGGGCTGCTGATTTCGCTGACGCCCTGGCTGGGCGCACAGGTTCCCGTGCAGTCTAAGGCGCCTCAAGGAAGCAGCACGCCTCTCCGAGTCATGATTGACTGGTATCAGGGAAATCCTGCAATTGCCTTTCACTACGTCGCGGTCATGGGCAGGGTTCTCATAACTCCATTGTTGTTCTTCGGCTTCGCCGTTGCGTTCCGGTACTTGTTCATTCTCTTCTGGGGCGACTTGCCGACAGACACTTCGCAGGCCAAGGGTGGATTCCCATCGTGGAGGTCCACATTCATGAAAACATTGTATCCCGAAGACCAACTTGTTGAGATGAACGAGCTTCTGGGCCAACATCACGGCGCACGATCTCGGGTATTGCGGTTGTTGGGTGCCAAAATAGGCAAAAGAGTCTGCTGGCCTAACGTCGGTCCAACCGTGGCCGACTACCACCTCCTGGACATTGGAAACGACGTGACCTTTGGCTCCAACTGCCAATTGCTCACGTCTGATGAACACAGTTCCGGGGTGATAACTATCCGCGACGAGGCTGTGCTCGGAGACCACGCCTGCCTGCTTCCCGGTGTCACCGTGGGCGAACGAACAATGATCGGTTTCGGGACCCTCACACGACGAGGCAAGGAATATGCTCCGGACGAAACTTTTGTCGGCGCCAAAAATGGCGATGTGGCGCACTCTGACAGTCTAGCACACCGTCTTTGGGATGGCCCGACACTGCCCTCCACGGCCGAGGAAGCTGAAATGACGGGTAGCATCAGCGACAGCGACGGCGACGGCGACGGTCGGAAGAACAGTGACATCACGCTGGTGGACTTAAGCCATCATGCTGCTTCTCGAATGGAACAAGGCGAAGCCGGGCCGCATCAAAACAGGCACCCGGCTAAAGACGATTCCCGGACCCGAACGCGAAAGGGATCTCGACATGACCGCCCGTTTCACAGAGCACATCACTTGAGAAAAGCACCATACTTCATGCTATCTCCGCTCGGGACGCTTGGATTCTCCATGTTCATGACTGCCTTCACCGAGTTCTATTGGAACGTCCCCGCACTGTCATCCATGAAGTTCGCAGCATGGATCTTCACCATGCATTTCACGCATTTGGAAACCAAATACGACCCGGTCGTCTTTTACCTCTTAAACACCGTCGGCACCATCTTCCTGACTCTTCTATCTGCCCTCATGGCACTCGGTTTCGTCTACTTCATGAAGAAGGCCCTTATTGGGGCGTACAAGCCCGGCATCTACGACTGGGACAAGTCATCGTACTGCCAGCGATGGCAGATACTCATCGCGGTGGAGAAGCTGATCCAGCACTGCTACGTCGACAAGGGTGGCATCGTCAGCCTTCTGACAGGTACCCAGTGGCTCGTTCTGTACTACCGAGCACTGGGCGCCAGGATCGGCGACGACTGCGCGCTCTTCGCAAGCGGCAAACCGAGCCTCATGCTCACGGAGCCGGATCTGATTGAGATGGGAGACCGCGTTGTGATAGACAACGCCGCCATCATCTCGCACCTGGACAGGAGGGGCAGCATCCAACTGGACAGTATCAAGATTGGAAACCGCTGCGTCCTCCGATCGAACAGCAATATATTGATGGGCTGCGTCATGGAGGACGACAGCTGTCTGATGGAGCATACACTTATTTTACCGGGGGAGAGGGTCAAGAAGGGCTGGTCTATGCACCGCCGTCCGGCCGAGAGGTTCTTAGGAAACAGAAAGGGGACGATTCCCCCAGGCAAGCATTCAACGGAGTGAGGGTTTCTAAAAGCGAGCGTATCATTACATCAAATGTAAGTTTTTTTTTAATCATGGTAAGTTTAGACTGAACAGTTGGCTAGATATAAAATTCATTGATAGAGAAGAAGAATTTTTAATAAATAGTTTCCAGTCTATTGCTTTGCTCTGTTTACTATTGCTTTGCTCTGTCTACATTAAAAGCAACATGCTGCCACATCTATCTTACCAGCGTTCTTGAGCAAGAAAAAAGTGGTTAAAAACTTGTGACTTGTCGCTTGCTGCCACGATCCAGAGTTGCAGCTCTATGGTGTTAACATCTAGGTATATGTATATACATGTTCACATAAGTGGCGACTGTCAGTCGCCTCGTCTACTCCTCCAACCTCCCAGCCAGCAATGTCTCATCCCTCGACGTCCGCAAGAACGGAATCAACTGCGTGCCCCCGGTCCCCATCAAACCCTCTTCACCTTTGCGCGCCGACGACGGCGTGGCCAGGTTCATGCGCGAGCCGCCTTTCCATGGCTGCCTAGAAGGCAGGATGATGTATCTCGTCACGATCCTGATGTGCTTGTCGCGGAACACACTCAGCGCGTCGGTCGCGGCCGTGTATGCCTCTCGCAGGCGATGCTGCTCAGCCGTGCTGGGCTCCGCCAGAGCAAGCTCCCGGATGCTGCCCATCCGAGCAACTTGCGCGAGAAAACGGCGGTGGGGGCCGGGCATGTAGTCCCTGACTTCTGCGTGGAAGCTCTGTTGTCCCGGGCTCCCGTGAGTGCGGTGCTCCACGCCCAGGATGACATCGAAGAATTGGATGAGGGAGCTCTGGCCGTTGCTGCCCCCGCGGTACTGCCTCCACTCCCCCTTCCCGTCTCCCCGGTCGTAGAAGAGGCCCCTCGGGAGGCCGGCGGCCTCCATGTTCATGCTGCCGGCGAGGAACGGTCTGATCTGATGGTAGAACACCATGGGGTCGCACTTCTCGTGCATGCGGTCCAGCAAGACGGCGACCCCGTCGATACACCGGCGGAGCTCGCCGAGGGCGAGAGTGATTGTGTCGTATTCCCGGGTCCCGACGGCTCCCAGGGCCGCCGTCATGGTGTGCAGGATATCCGCCGCTCTGGCTTCCATGGCAACGCTGATGAGGAGGAACCAAGACTCCGACTCGCTGCCTGTGAAGGAGACGGAGAGCCGTAGCTCGTCAATGTTGGAGAAGTCGTCTCCATCTGAGAGGAAGTTCCACAGATTGGCTCCGGCATATGTCAAAGCAGGCGGGACCTCCAGATGGCTCGACACTCTCAAGAAAGGAACAGTGATTTGCGGCGGGAGGACCTAGGAGGGAAACGAAAAAAGGAGAAGAAAAAAATTCGTCAGCGGGGGCCTGCCTCCTCGATTCGTGAGAAACTTGGAGAAGGAAGCTCAAGCTAGCTTACTTACTTGTTCGGGCTCATAGCCACCCCATACGTAAGCATGTGTCACGAATGCGAGTATAACGTATGCTCTCCGCCATTCAGCCTCTGATCGTAGCCGAGAGGTTGACAGGATGGGGAGTTGCCCGACGGAGGATCGGATGCGATTTCTTTCCAACAACCATGGCAGATGCTGCGCAATGAGCTCCCATGGCTGGTAGTACGGGTCCGAGAGGGACGCTGGCGGGCTCGTCGCTGGCAGAAACGCATATCGCGTGACGGCAAATTTGCGCAGATCGACAGATGATTTTCCATCTTCAGTCGTGCCGGGGAGGACTAACATGTCTGCGTCAAAGCTGTAGGGTACACGGTCGAAGTGGAAAGAGTACGGAGCAGGACGAACACATTGCAAAGTCCAAATGTCGACAACTCCATCATCCGTGCTGGCAAGGTTCCGTTCCGCGGTGAGGCGCCATCTCCGCGTGCGAATAATAAAAGTGCCGAAGCCGTCTTGTCTAAATTGGCCAGGCCGGCGTGGTTTGAACTCGGCTTGCTCGGCTTGCAGCGGCGCTCGGATGGCGGAATGGCGGAATGCGGAATGGCGGCACTCGTAACTTCCACTAGCCACCAGCCTGCAAAGGGAGGGAAGGAGGGAAGGAGGGGGAGAAGGGGGAAGGGGGTCCAAGTTTAGTTCTCGACGGCAACTTTTGAGGTGAGGCATAAAGTGGTTTGTTTCCATTATTATCCTTCCTCCAGTGCTCCTTCCTCCAGTGCTCCTTCCTCCAGTGCTCCTTCCTCCAGTGCTCCTTCCTCCAGTGCTCCTTCCTCCAGTACTCCGTACACCACGCCCGATCGTAGAAGGAACTTGTCGTCATCGTCATCGCTCTTGCCCTGATTCCTAGCTACCCGTCACAGATCCCAACCCCCGTCATGGATTTCTCAGCATTCGTCGACAGGCTGCGGAGCGGCGCAAGCCCCGATTTCCCCGCGGATGCCAACACCCTGGCATTTGCCCAGAAGCTCGATTCCCAGGATCAGCTGAAGCACTTACGGGATGAATTCGTGCTGCCCACCAAGGCATCGCTGAAGAAGAAGGCGTTGGACGGCTCCCTTCCCGGTAAAAATTCTCACTCGCTCGTTCCCCGCGTCAGACTTGTCGCGTGGAATTCGAATTCCTGAATCAACTAACCATTCATTGCCCCTTGTAGGTCAAGTGGCTCACAACGGCACAAACGGCACAAACGGCACAAAGTCGGGTGATGCGACGAAACCATGCTTGTACTTTGTCGGCAACTCCCTGGGAGCTCAGCCAAAGGCTGTCCGGAAATACGTCAATGCCCAGCTTGAAACGTGGGCATCCGTTGGCGTCAACGGCCACTTCACCACCATGGCAAACTCACCCCTGACTCAGTGGCAGGACATGGCCGAGCAATGTTCCAGGCAGTCCGCAGACATTGTGGGCGCCTCGCCGCACGAGATCGTCGTCATGAACACCCTCACAATCAATCTCCATCTCATGATGGCCAGCTTTTACAAGCCCGACGCCAAGAGACACAAAATCATCCTCGAGTGGAAGCCCTTCCCCAGTGACCACTACGCAATCGAGAGCCAGATTGTGTGGCATGGCCTGGACCCTGACAAGAGCATGGTCAAGATCGAGCCCGACGACAACGGCATCATCCCCACCGAGAAGATCCTGAGGACAATCGACGAGCACGCTGATGACACTGCTCTCCTGATGCTCCCCGGTATCCAGTACTACTCCGGTCAGCTGTTCGATATGCCAAAGATCACCGCCTACGCCAAGGCGCGCGGCATCGTCGTCGGATGGGATCTCGCACACGCCGCCGGAAACGTCGAGCTGAAGCTGCACGAGTGGGACGTCGACTTCGCGTGCTGGTGCACGTACAAGTATATCAATGCTGGCCCCGGCGCCATTGGAGGGGCCTACGTCCACGAGAGGCACGGCAAGGTCGAGTGGGAGGATGGAGCCGACAAGCCCTCGTACCAGCCTCGCCTGATGGGCTGGTACGGCGGTGACAAGAGCGTCCGTTTCAACATGGACAACAAGTTTGTTCCCACGCCCGGTGCGGCAGGCTTCCAGCTCTCCAACCCTTCCGCCATGGACCTCGCCGCCCTTTCCGGCGCGCTCTCGGTATTCGCCAAGACCACCATGCGCAACATCCGATCCAAGGCGCTAGTTCTGACGGCATATGCCGAGTTCCTGCTCGATCAGATGCTGGAGGAGACCAAGGGTGACGCCACGGCCTTGTTCACCATCCTGACACCAAGGGATCCGTTGCAGCGCGGAACCCAGCTGAGTGTTCTGCTGCGAGACGCTGGTCTGCTCGACAAGGTCACGAGGGCATTGGAAGAGAATGGCGCCATTTGCGACAAGCGCAAGCCAAATGTCATCCGGGTCGCGCCCGTGCCTTTGTACACAAGATTCGAGGACGTATTGGCATATGTACAAATTTTGAGAAGCGCCCTTTCCCTCCCATGCACCGCTTAAAATCCAGCGGAACAACTGCCTAGCTATGAAGATGACCCCGTCATCAGATAGATGATGGACTTGTGGCCAGATGACTGGGGGGTTATGAGTCGTATGACCAATCGTCCCATGAACAACGACTTGTTCTAATTTTGTATCAGGCTTCGAATACAACTCAAACGTTGCATCTATCGTTATGAATTACTATACTACGTCTACCTTTTCCCCCTTATTTTACAGATTACAAGACGCTGGTAATCACCACAATACCCGCGCCCGACCGAGCGCAGCATCCTGCTCTGCCGACGTCGCCAACAAGACAAACGCCATTCATTCTGTACGGCCTCTTCGCCCCCGTGGGCCTCTTTGGAGGAACCATCCTGATTCCCCAACGTTCCTGCGGCCCAGGATAAGCCTCGTCATCGGATCAATCGGGTTACCCCCTGTACGTCGGATCCCTGTGGTAATTTGACCGGACCAAGAACGCATCCACCACCTTCTTCCCATTACTCCCAGGCACCGTCCTCGGGATCACCGCCGGACCTGTTCACTCGCTGTCTACGCGGGCTGCCAGATGTGCACAGAGTATACTCTGTCGGCCACGACGAACGATCTCGGAGCCATGGCCCGGGTGGCGGGGCATGTTCAGGTTTTACTCGGCGTTTGGCATGATGGTTTGTTTCCTTTGTCATGGAATTTCGCAACGCCATCATCTTTCGTCAAGAATCTTGGCCATTTCTCCATTGCCTAGAGCACCACTGTTGATTTTGTGACTATCTCTTTTCCATCGTACACGTTATACATCGTCCCTTCTGTTTGGGAACAAAACACGCAGTCATAAAGCATATTCTCATGGCAACAGTGCGCGCAATCTTAAAAAAATGATGAGCAAAGTCGACTCCCCTCCTGCGTCCAACAAAGGGAACAAATTCAACGCCAACCCGCCATCGCCATCGTTCCCTTCGTTGCCACTGAGCGTCGCATACGCTTTGCTCTGGGCGTACTCGAACATGTCCTGTGACAGTGCCTCGTCGTCCTTCAAGATACCAATCGCGAGGACAAGATAGTTGACCACTAAGGCTAAGTCGTCCGACTTTTTGATCGTGGCTCGCCCATAGCAGCAGGTCGTCAAGCAGCTTGGCATTGTCGAACAGATCCACGAGACTCGTCGTCGCAGCCAGGTAATTGTGCACAATCCCTTCAAAGTGCATGCCTCGCAAGTCCGGCACGTGTCCTCGAGAAGCCGTTTCTTTGCTCCCTCGTCGAATACGCAGCCGGCACATTCTCCAGCACCGGGTATCGACTGCTCTCCGGCGCGAAAGCATGTTGTCCAACCCGACTAGTCGCCAATTGTCGAACCGACTGGAAGAAAGACAGGGGTGCGCAATTCCCCGATGAATATCAGCTTGCCCTGCGCATCACACAAGAGTGTTGCTTCTCGCGGCACATCCGTGTCATCTTCCGCAGCGTGGCCCGTTGCGCCGCCATCAGCTGCTCCCGATGCAATCAGAGAGGCACCTTCGGTCGTGTTTCAGACTTTCTGGTCAATTGTAGTAGGTGTGAGAAATATCTTCAGTGACCGAATCAGAGACCCCTGTTGGATCGACTCCTCTTTGTCTCTCGTATACAAAAGGTGACGTACAGTGCTAGCACGGCTGTAGTATACAGTCTTCCACCATCAACCACAAAGAGTTAGTCAGTCCGTCAGTGTTCAGCAATTCATCTTCCTTCTTATAGTGGTGATTGTACAGAATTGCATATACAAAACGAGTCGTCGCTATCGTTTACAATCGAAAAACCAGGACTGCTTCAAATCAACAAGATCCCGTGGCCCAGCACATTCAAGCAGCGGGCCACATCCCACGACTCATCAGTCTGGCCGCGCATGTACCACATTCTCTCCATGACCTCCATAGCCTCCTTCACGGTCCCAAACACTTGCAACGCTCCGAGTCGGTGAGCGATATCCCGATAAACCGGCTCATCTTCAGGAGGCGAGAGGCATCCGCACACACACATTGGCCACGCAAGGGCTCTCAGCCAGGTTCCCTTGGGGAGTTTCGATAGTAGATGTGTTGCCTTTGACACTGACCACCTTATCTCGGGGCTCGAGGGTTGCCATCCTGAAATCACGACGTGTAGATAACTGAGTGTCGCCAACAGCCAAATCATCTGGAATGTGGGCTGCTCATCTGCGTGAGATCCCGTCACAGGATCCGCAACCAAGAGCGGAAAGGTCGTTTGAGTCGGACACCGGAAGTTGGGATGCCTCTCCAGCACCTCTAGACCAGTCTTGATCCCATCCGATAGAACCTTGCCCCGCGACACAAGCTCGTTTGCGGACAGAGAGCCCATCTGCTTTTGCAACCGCTTCCACGACTCCAAGGCCGCCACGTTGCCCAGAAGCTGGATCACCCAGTTTGGCAGGCCGAAGAACTCGTCCATGGCCAGTGGTCCGGCAGGCACGGGTTCGATGCTCCTGTTGAACGTTCCACGATAAGGCATGATATCATCTTGATAGTGTGTCAGTCGTGGTGCGCTACCCAAGGTTACGCTAGAGATGATATCAAAGTAAAGGAGAGTCGCCGTGAAGAACCGGAAAGCTGCTTGGCTGGTACTCCACGGTCGTCTCACACCAAGCTCTGGTGGTGGCCACTTCGGGCTGTAGAATGCGTGCAGTGTTTCGGTCCAGTCACTGGGATTGGGAACAATCTGAACAAACAGAGCAATCGCCGCATCCAGATGCATCCGCCAATTGTCCTTGTTTGATGTCGCAACTTCGAAGAAAAGCATTTGAACAATGCTCTGCATCACAACAAGGCCCTTGCTCTTGTCAAACCCAGTCTTGCTGGCATTAAGAACGAACATCTCTCTTTGCAGTTCTTTCAGACCCAGTTCGAGCTGGCTTTCGAGTCTTTCCACCACCCTCCGCGTACACGAAGCATGCGCTATTTCGCCGTTGGCCAGAACGATGGCAAAAAATGAGCTCGCCAGCGAAACCGCCGTGTGGTAAAGCGACTTGTTGCTCTGCAAAACATCCAGAATCCAGCCACGACCACCTGCAAGAATTGGAGGGCGGTAATGGGGGAAAAGATAGGGAAAGACGTAGTCGAGGTAGATCATTAGGAAATGAAGATCAGTGTCAGGTGCGCCGTCATTGTCTTGGTGCCGAACAAAGACCTGGCTGTGCCACGGCGTCTCTGGTGACGATACGCCGTTGGTATTGCTGGATTCCGGTGAGGAAACCATTCCATGACTGCGCGGCGAGGGATCCGTATCCGAAGCCCCGGAGAGATGGTCTCTGCCGCGGCGACCCGTGGGAGATGCGTCGTCCACATCGCTTATGGAGACATGCCTTGTCCCCGTCTCTAGCAGGTCGAGGAATCTGCGATCCCGTCTCTGGCTGGCTTGCTTCTTCACTTGGGCCTTGATTTTCTCAGCCATGTCTTTTTGCTTCGGCCCTCCGTCCATCCAATCTGGCTTCTCTTGTCCAAAGTAGCAGGTTATCTCGAGTGCCTTGCAGGTGTCGCATTCTGGGCGGTTCCCAGCGCATTTCTTGCGCCTGACTCGACACGTCCAGCAGCCGCCCGACGAGCGGGTTTTGCTAGACGACATGAGCTGCCTTAAGAGCGACATGGTCGACGTTGAGCTGGACATTGCCGGCAATCTTGTGTGGGGTGAAGCGGGTGTGTTTCTCTCAATTGCCAAGGACGAGACGAGAATGGGATGGAACGGGGCCAAGTTTTTGCGGCAGAGCCGACATTGGGAATGATTTGTCCTTGTTCTTCGTTGAAGGCGATCGATGCGGGTGGCTGCATCAATAATTTGGGGGCTTGTTTGCGAGCTTGCCGATGTTGCGTGGGAAGTGGGGCAACGTTTATCAGATGTCTTGCTACGGAGTACGCCGACCTCGTTATTGGTCAGCGCCCCTTTTGCCTATGTATCTCATTGGTGGGGTAAGTCTAGCTGCATTTAGTCAAGCGGTTTGACGGCCACACCCGGATTAGAACCCCTTGCCACAGAATACACAGGGCATGAGATGTGGGATGTGGGATGTGGCCGTATCTCACGTTGGGATGCCGCTCCGAGGGAGTTCCGGATAGCAACGCTCAAATAAGGACAACCTCAAATATGTCATTGTACGTGCTTGGTTGCGGGTGAATGAAAGATTTTCCATATAAATGTTTAAAAAGCTCCCGTCCTTGCAAGCGACCTATCTTTTTGCCCTTTTTTTTTTCTGCTATTTACTTTTTGTCACTATATCCTGTATAACATTACATAATTGTCTCCGAGAAACAAACAAAACAAGCCCTAGCATTCCATTCTCTACACCTTCCAGCACACAATCTGAAGCTTCGCAGGATTAACATGGAATGCCATCCGACCCAAACAAAAAAAAAAAAAAAATTAGCAATCAATCTCATTAATGGTGTTTTCCAAAAAGAGTCTGCCTCTTTTCTAACAATCCCAAGTCCCACCAACCATTGATTTGTTCAAAGATGGTCTTGCGCTTAATAGGCTTCGCCATCGCCGCAGGAAGAGGACTCAACAGGCCCAAACCCACCGGGGACTTTGGCCAAGGCACAACGGCAGGGGTAGGCGGCAGAGGGGGTTGTTGTATATCTCCAAGTGGTCGCGGTGGTGGTCGAATGCGAGCTCTCTTCTCGCGGATCGTCGCCGTGGGGGCCGGCGGGGAACATGAAGGACAGACGTGTTGTTGCCGAACGGGACGAGGGATGCTCCTCTTGGGGTCGCCGTCGTGGCTAGAGTCACTGTCATATCTCTTGTCCTTGTCTGCTGGCTCCTGGATCATTGCCATTGTGCCGAGGCTCCGGGCCTTCTGTAGCTTCCGTGGGGCTGCGGCAGCCGCCGGCGGTGCTGATCTTCCCATCCCCGTTGGAACCCCACGGCCGCACCACCCTCATTCGAGATCCTTGGGGGCGGGGCGAATGCCCCCGTCCCCCTTGAGGCGTTTCCAGAGGCAGGCGGACGTGACGGCGGACATGAAGTAGAAGACGCAGAGGCTGATGCTCAGGCCCCAGATGGCCTTGATCTCGAAGCAGGTGGCCTTGTCTGGGTCGACCCACTCGAAGTAGTTCTTGCGGGCTAGGTTCATGAAGAGAGAGTGGATGAAGTTGGCCGTGTTTCCGTCGTCAGGGAGGGTAGGGCAGGTGAGGTAGCTGACGGGCCGGCCGACCACACAGGCGACAACGATGGTGGCGACGAGGCAGAGGCCATCGGCGGCGGTGGAAATGAGCAGAGGCAGCATGGAATCCCAGTAGAGAATGTACGTGATGACGGTATAGACGGCCGTGGTACAGGCCTGCAAAAGGAACATCGTTCTGTCAATAAGTCGAATCTAATGAAACGCAAGGAAGAAGTTACTGTCGACTGCATTTTACTTACAACGACAAGAGTGCCGACCAAAGCAGACGGCGGCACATAACTCGCAGCCACCATTTCCGAGATGAAATTGGCAGACAATCCAATAATGGTAATCAGTGCAACAGCTTGTGAAGCCCTCATGGCCGTGAAAGTCATGCCCAAGGCACCGAGAGCAGGAGGAGCACCCATTCTGAGAGAAGGTGTGGGAGCAACAGCTGCGGCGGAGATGTCTAAAGAGAGTCGAGGTCTAGAAGCACAACCTGCCGTATGGAGGGGGAAATGCTTCGAATAGAACGGCAGAAGAGCCGGCAAAGAAGTGGAAGACGGAATCGTGAGTCGTGCGAATGCAGCGAATGCAGCGAATGCAGCGAATGCAGCGAATGCAGCAAAGAATCGAAACAAGAGACGTTGGGACGTTTTCGACGCTGTCGGATAACGTGATATTGGAACAAAAGAATGGATTGGGGCTCGGAGTCTTGTGTAGTTAGTTGGCCAAAAGGGGAAGGCTATGTTGGTTTGGAAAGACAAACAAAAGTCAAGGTAGGAAATAAGGAAAGGACACAAACGAAATGTCACAAAGGAAAAAAAGAAAGGATTTTTCGTCCGAGGTTGAAGTTGTTTGGATTGGAGAGGAGAGGGAAAGCTAACGAACGCAGTGCGGGAGGCTTGCGTCTTATATACAGCATCGACATGTTGACCGGACGGACGGACGTCTATTTGGCCATGTCTGATTTCATCTCTGATGTTCTCTGATGTTCTCTGATGTTGTCTGATGTTGATCCCGGTGCCTGTCTGGACCGCAGCCGTCTTGAAATGAACAGGAAAGAATTGACGTCCACTCACTTGTTGGCGATGCAAGCCACTGCAGGCATTTCTGAGACGGAGGCCAGTGTGGGCGACCGCCAGGCCATCCAATCATGTGCCACCGTCACCACACCGGGGAACCCCGGCGCTTACCGACTTGCCCGACGCGTCCGATGCGTGCGCGATGGTACGGATTATAGAAATAATATAAAAACAATAAGCGCGGCGTAAGCGCGGCGGCTTGGGTGCTGCGGCACTGCTGCCGGCCTTGCTCATCGGGTGATTGGACGTGGGCAATTCCGCGAGCCTCGCAGGCTGTGGCCGCGAACACATGGATGTGAGGGACTTGATTCGATGTCAATTTCATGCGCCTTTCATCCGTACGCCTGTCTAGGGTCAAAACTTCAAGCATGCTTGCTCTACTCCGTAATCCGTACTTGCTCAACATGTGCTCAGCTCGCCCCCCCCCCACCATCATCGACTACTTTCGACTCATACCATACATTCTCACTAGGTTATTGCGATGCCTTTTCATTGCTGCTGTGTCCATTCAACCAAGACTGCAGAACAACACAGAAGTACAGCATGAAATTTGCTTAGCCAAGCAGGTCGCCCGATGCTGAGCCGTTGTTTCCAGCCGGAGCGCCTCCCAAGTTGGACTGAGAGTTTGAGGCGGGTGCTCCCCAAATGCCAGCGCTGCTCTTCTCCTTCGCCAATTGACTCATGGCTGGCCCTCCCGAAGGCTTGTCTGTCTTCTTTATGCCCACACTAGCCTTGCCCCAGAGCGCACCAAAGGCATCGCCGCCTGCGCTGGTTGCTGCAGCTTTGGCACCCGGGCTAGTGACTGGTTTCATGTTTGCCATGGTTGTTGGCCCACTCGATGTCGTACTCGACATGGTCGACATGCTATGTTGGGCGGCGTTGGAAGCATTGGCTTGAATGCCGCCGAAATAGTTGGGTCCTGACGGTTGAAAGCTCCCTGGCTTGGGAGGTTGAGCTTGTGCAACCGGTGCGGCAAATGCAGAATAGTTTACGCTTGGAGTAGCACTCGCGCCTGGAGCCGGTGAGATGGAAGACGCGCTGACCATCTGATTGAGGTTGGCAGTCTGAGGGGCTGAGACTGGCTTAGGGGCAGCGATGTGTGCCGTTGGCGAAGCCGTAGAAGTGAGGGGTGCAGCAAGAGGCTGTGCTGGATGCTGAGGAGCTGGAGCCGCAGACTGGAAGTCGTCAAATTCGTCATCGTCGGTCGACGAAACACCATTACCACCAGACGGCCCAGCCAAATTGGCCAGACCTGAGCTCTGAGAAGCTGTAGGAGCCGCAGAGCCAGTCGTCTGAATGGGGTCGTCGAAAGAGAAAAGATCCACCTCTGGCTCTTTCTTCTTTGTGGATTCGGCAGCGACCTTCTTGGATAGCTCTGTTCTGCGGGCAGCTCTAGAAGAACTTGAGGGTCCTTTTCCATCGAACTCGTCGTACTCTTCGAACTGATCAGGTCGGCCACCACCGCCGCCACCACCAGACTCGCGATAACCATCGGTCTCGCCGCCGAAACCGCCGCCATCTCCGTAGACGCCGCCTGAGAAGCCGCCATAATGTGCTGACTCGCTGCCGAAGCCGCCGTATCTGCTCCCGCTCCCGCTCCCGCTCCCTCCTGAAAAGCCACCCCCGAAGCTGCGTCCACCTTCAACTCCGGTATACTTGTTTTTGGTTGCTCTTGCCTTCTTGCGCTCAGAACGAATACGCTCGACATCGCCGAGAAGTTCGGCCAATTCTTTAGCTCGGTTCCGTACATTGATGCCTTGGTCTTTGCCATTCTGATCGATGTAGTGGAATTGACGCAGCATCTTGAGAAGAGCTATGTGGCCACGAGCATCGTCAATGACTCTCTCGGAGCCATGTTTGATAAGAAACTCGAGCAATTGCAAAGCCTTGTAAATTTGCCGCCATTCCTCGGCCGACTTTTCGGTGAATCGACGATAGATTATCGGCATAATCTCATTGAGGGTTTGACTAGAATGCGTTAGATAGGTTCACCTGACATCTGAATCGCTGGCGTACTAGCTGAAGGTGCCATTAGCAATTTCTTGCATCAATGTCGATGACGAGCCCCATGGCTCGTTGTTCGTAGCTTCTCGGACCTGCAGCGACGGTGTTAGACTCGCCCTGGCCACAATTGGGATTCACAATGTAGTACCTTCGCCTCCATCTCCGTAAAGTTCATAAAGGCTACAATGCGATCATGTGAGAAACAATATCTTGATTGCGAGATAGCAATTCCTACCATTTTGAGCTTTGCGGAAGTGGGCCTTGAGATCGTACAAGGTCAGGTTGGAGACGGTGCTTTTCAGATCGTTGAGATCCATTTTAAAACCCAAGCAAACAAGCTGCAACCTCTGAGACGATTATGGTGTCGTTTTCGGGCAGGAGGCCGTGTCGTGCATAAGATGAACTGGTTTTTATCAAGTCAGTCAGCGTCGTAGTTGAAGGAGAACCCAACTGGGCTCGCGACGGGGCCATCACGTGAGGGGCGTCATTGAAATACGGGTCGACTTGAGTAACCTGTTCACTCAGTAGACAAACGCGATGAATATTGCATGCGCTGGAAGAGCAAAAATTATGCGAGGGCAATATTTTGGGCACAAGTCATTGAGAGATCTTCCAGAGCCCAACTGATCACCAGAAAGAAGTTATCGCGTGCATGGCGTATCTTTTCATCGTGCTTCCAAGTACCTAGGCAGGTACCGGATTTTGGCAGCGAAGGCAAAACTACTGGGTACCTAGGTACCTAGGTACCTGAGACCTCAGGCCGGCAGCTCCACTACACACGGAACTTACCCCAAAAATTTTCCCCTTTCTAGCGAGCCTGCAGCTTGGACGACGACATCAACTAGACCCATCAAACAAAACCAATCTAATTCCATCTTTGTATTACTACTTCCATCCTTCATCAAGGCCTCGTTCTCGTCAGGTACGTTCAAAGAATATTTTATGAGTTTACGTGGTGCCATTCCATCGCTGCCTGCAGAAGATGCATCACAAGACAGCTTTCAATCCCGATGAGTCTTGGAGCATGGGCAAGGCACGGGCAGATAGAATCCGCTCTGCCGCGCTGGCATTGAGGGGAGCTCCTCGAGTGCGGTGCACTCCAGGTGCTTCAACGTAGTCCGGTCACTGAGGCTACCCAGCCGCCTCCCGCACCTCGGCGAAGCTCCCAGGCGCTGTTTTGCCATGTCGAGGCTGCTGTGGCATCCATCGCCCCCTTCTGGAGCCCCTTTCATTGGCCGCGACTGTCATATGCACCACGACTAACAATTCAACCCCTCCAGCGACCTCAAAATGCGATCAACATTGACACTTCTTCGACCCCTCCTACCCCGCTACAGCTTCTGCGCTCCGGGGCCGCGATCTTTTCCTCTTCTTCTACTAGCATCTGCTTCTGGCAAATTCCAAGCTACCCGTCAATTCTCCGTTACTTCAGCAGTTATGGTCAAGAAGGTGTATGTTCTCGCCATTGCTTTTCCATCTTACCATTTCGCACTGGTCCAAGCAAGTCTTAGCTAACAGTTGATGGAAGCTTCTTCGATGTGAGCTGGGAGGGTCCCGTCCTCCAGGGCGGTAAACCTACCTCTACTGTCAAGGGTTAGTACCATCCGCTTCGATTGATTTTACCTCGTCGTCACTCAGGGGAGTTTGAGGTTTCAGAGCTATGAGATGGCAGGCATATTCCATTGTCAAGTTCACTTTTGCAGCCTGGCCAGCTGCCTATGCCCCTCTTGCCGCAATTGATGTTACGGAGCACGAATACAAGCATCAAATGCTGACTACTGTTGTGCAACAGAACAACAAGCCCGTATCAATTTCAACCTTTTTGACGACGTCGTTCCCAAGACCGCCGAAAACTTCCGTGCCCTCTGCACTGGCGAGAAAGGCTTTGGTTATGAGGGCTCCTCGTTTCACCGCATCATTCCCGACTTCATGCTTCAGGGTGGAGACTTTACCCGCGGCAACGTAAGTCGATATTGAACGAACCAACATCAGAATATAGAGTGTGGCTACTTACAAAGTCCACAGGGCACTGGTGGCAGATCCATCTACGGTGAGAAGTTCGCCGATGAGAATTTCAAGCTGGAGCACGACCGCCCCGGTCTGTTGTCCATGGCCAACGCCGGTCCGAACACGTAAGTGGAATGCCTACTGGCATCATCAACAATTACAATGCTGGCGAAAATATAGTCTTAGGCACAATTCCCCGATATATCGCAGCTGACTCTTTGACTGACCAGAAACGGTTCCCAATTCTTCGTCACCACTGTTGTCACCTCCTGGCTCAACGGCCGACACGTCGTTTTCGGCGAGGTCGCCGACGAGGAGTCCCTGAATGTCGTCAAAGCCCTCGAGGCTACTGGGTCCCAAAGCGGCACCGTCAAATACAACAAACGCCCCACCATCGTCAAATCTGGCGAGCTGTAAACTGTCTATTAGCCTTGCATTTTGACTTAGGATTTGAAAACGGATATACAATACATTGGTAGCGGTGGCATGCGAATGCTAGGTATTTCGTGTTACTAGTATGATGTCCGATAGGAATAGAAATGTTGTACACACTTGACAATGAAACCTCTCGCGTGAGGGGCAGGCCATCTCGGGGCAACGCGAACCGGGACCGGAGCCATTTTCGAGACACTTGGTCTCTGTACAGCACGGAAACTCTTTCAGGGTTGTTGACACAGGCGGAGCATTGTTTATTTTTTCTCTCAAGTCCGACAAAAACTGTTCCGGTCCGAAAGAATTTTGTTTCGTTCCTATACGCCTAATAAGCCATGCTTTTTTTTTTCCCACCTAGTCTGACGGACCTCTGTAAAATAAGTCGAGACTAAAAACTCCAAAGCCATGCATGCCGATCCATCAAGATGTGGGTATTCGTTCTCTGGTGAGAACTAAATGAAGGAAGAAATCCAACAAAACCAGGCGCCACCACCGTCTAGTCTATATCATACACGTTGAACCAACAATCGGGGGAAAAAAAGAAAGAGAAAGAAAAAGGTATAGTGAAACTCTGGCCGTACTGCGACTAGTCCAGTTCGATACCGAGCCATCTTTTGAAATACTCGCAATTGCTTGGTCCCACGGGCCCTCCTTCTTCGCAAAGGTCAAAGACGGGACATTTGCCACAGGGCGCCTCCGTGTAGGGACTGATGTACGGCTCTGGTCCTCCGTCTCGCCCACTCGGATCATCTCGTCCGGCCCAACTCTCGGTAGATTGCTTCGCGATGCGGGGCACGCGGTATCCCATCTTGCCAGCTACTTTGATCGGCTCGATGAGGTTGTCCCACACCAGAACATCCACCAGTTTCTTGACGTCATCCTCGGACAGAATGGTATTGTTGGTGATGCCACTGCTCGACAGCAGCCGAGCAATGTCTCTTACCGTCGGATACCCAGTGTACCCAGCCGGCAAGGGCAGCCGCACCGCCTCCCTCCTCGCCGCCGTCGCGCCCACGGCCGTCTTGACAGCCTTGGCGGGCCGTTTGCTCATCTCACTCGCGTCTCTCTTCTTGCCCTTTTCCGTTCCGCCGCCCTTGACGACGCCCTTCCTGGGCACCTGACTTCTCGTCGCAGCGTTGCCGCCGTGCGTGCTCAGGTATCCGCTCTGGCGCTTGACGAAATCGAACACGACGCGCTGCAGTTCCTCGATGAAGGCCTCGTCGAGGTTCTGGTCCGTGTACCAGGGTCCCCCGGTCGCGCGATCGCTCGGCCGTATGGACGCCTTGATGAACATCTTCTTATTGGGGTGCTCGACATTCTTGAACGGCGCAATGAGACCCTTCGTCTGCAGCTGCTTGAGAGCATTCTTCAGAACCGAATCGTGCATGTTGAGGCGCTTCTGGAGTGTTTGCGACCATATTCCGTCGCCGCCAGAGTCGTCGATTAATGAATACACCATGACTTGTTCGTCGGTCGAGCATTGCTTGTATCTGAAGAGCGGTAAAAAAAAAATTCAGAAAACCACGCTTGTTAGCCGAATGCCGCTTCTACAAAACGCTCAGACTGGTTCGCAAAACAAGAAAAAGGTTTGGAATGGCCAGACACAGAACCCATGGATGAAAAAAAAAACCAAGGATTGGGGGAGAAAAATCTCACTTGTGAGCTTCTTGCGCGTCTCTCCATTTCCAAAGAACCTGCCCGCTCGCCTCCCTCATGGTGATGAACAGCTTGTCATCACTGAGCGACTGCACCACGCGCGCCAACAGCAGCAGATCCTTGTTTGGAATCACGTCGAGTCGCAAGAGGTCATCCTGCGAAAACAAGTCGTTGCCCGGTCCGAATTCTTTGCATCGTTCGTAGAGCGCTTCTTTCCACACGGCAAATTTCGCAGCTTCGGACTCGCTGTCGCCAGCGGCGGGTGCCGCTGAGGCAGGCATGGGGGGTGGTTTGTGACTCAACGGCTTCTCGTGTGTCGCGGGCAAGACCAAAGAGCGGGTGTGTCAAGCCAAACAGTAGAATTGGTTGTGTCCAATGCTGCTGATGGTTCACTGTGAAACAAACAAGGAAGAATTTATTGCTCCATGGATGGGCGCGGCAAAGTGTGGTCTCAGCGGTCAAGCTAGAGGAGGCCTCTCAATTGCGAGGTTGGTGTCGGACCTTGTTAGCCCCCGCATAATATGATAAGTCGTGGGGAAAAAAAAAAAAAAGAGGGCTGTTGGAGAGAGTTCGGCCCAGCAGCCAAATGTCAGTCACAGCTAGCTCGGAAGAATACCGGTGCCTATTGATAGCATTGCATTGACATGCCTGGCCAGTGTCTGCATATGCATTTCAAAGTTGGCATCACTCTTTAAATCATACATCTTGGGAAGCTGACTTGTTTGTTCCCTTCTATTCAATTCATGTAAATAAAAGAAAACAATACAACCATTGCTCGGACAACAAAAACAAAAAAATCAAAACGGCTTTTGCACGGAAATAAACTCTCCAATGGTTCATGTTCACCCAAGCTAATAGTGTGCCTTGCGCCGAAAACGCCATATCTGGCCAATCCTTCCACGAGTTACCGTACACCTTGTCCAGCTTAGTTCCAACGCATTCAAGCTTGCAGAATAATCATTGACAGATAACGACCAGGAGCAGCAGCGAGGCCTGAAGACAAGCGAACCAGTCCGAGTCGATGACGCTTCATCACTCCTACTTGAATGACTCATCCTCGACTTTACCTTCCTTCTTCGCCTGTGCATTCACCTCCATATCTTCTGTTCCTTGCTTGACGCTCTCTGTCTCTGTCGGCTTGTCGACCTCCTTCTCAGCGGCGGGCTCGTCAGTCTTGCCTTCTTTGGGATCATCTGCATCGGAAGCGGGCTTCGCAAGTTCCGTGCCAACAGATGCCCCTTCAGCAGTCTTTTCTCCCTCCTTAGCCGCCTCTGGAGCTGGCTCAGGTTCCACGTCCTCCTTCTTGATGGCTGCTGCCTCCGTCATGCTGACAGTGTCGGTCATACCGATATCGCCATCAGCGTCAACCTTTTTAGACTCAGACTCTTCTTTATCTTCTTCCAGAGCATCGTTCACAGGTTCTTGAGTAGCACCAACATCTTCGATCGTGTCGTCATTGATATCATGGGTTTCGGCTTCGGCTAGATCCTTGTTGTTGTCATCTTGCTTGTTCTTTGGCGATTTGCTGCCGCTCGTCTCTGCCTCTTCAGCGTTCTTGAAGTCGGTGAGAGTACGCTTGTTACTACTGCTTCGAGTAGCCCCGTTGGCAGATGCCATCTCGTCGTCATCGCTTGGTTCGAATTCGGCTCCATTCTCCACATGCTTGTCCCAGCGGTGTTCAGTCATTCGCACATCCTTGTTCTCGTCCTCGTCCAAGTCATCCAACTCGGCTTCTTCTTCGTCTGTCATACCACCAAAAGGCTTTCTTGGTACGTCTTGCATCTGTACAGATGGAGCTGGCCCTGTCTGACGGAGGTTGTCAATGACAGCCGCAGTGATTTTTTCCAGATACTCTCTGCTGTTTGAGTTTTCCATATTGGAGGATCGCACGTTCAACTCGAAATCAGGCGCGTAGTACTTCACGACAAGTTAGTGGATACTGTCTTGGGGGTGGATGCACAGCAAATGACTCACTTCGTAGTATTCATTGTACGGGAGTGTTCGGTCCATGTCTTGCCCGACCAAAACACCAGTCTCGTATGCCCAAGTTCGGGCAACATTTCTCATGGTGTAACCACCGCCGCCTAAAACCAAAGTCGGCAGACCGAAGCTCTTGACGTAACTCACGCAATTAGCGTGGCCGTCCATGCTCAGGTTGAAACAACCGAGACGGTCGCCGGAAAGACTGTCACCTCCGCATTGGAGAACAACAGCATCGGGCTGGTAGTATTTCATGACGTTCTCAATGACGGGCTCGAAGATGGATTTGTATGACTCGTCCGTGATGCCGTCGCGCAGAGGGAAGTTTACCGAATAGTTCTTGCCTTGACCAATTCCGATGTCGCGAAGTTCTCCGGTTCCAGGAAAGTATTCGCCATATTTGTGGAATGACACCGTCATAACGCGGTCGGTGGTGTAAAATGCTTCTTCGACGCCGTCGCCATGGTGAACATCAATGTCGATGTAGAGTACACGCTTCATGAACCGGAGAAGCTCAAGGATCCCCAGTACAATATCTGTGGAATAGTAAGATGGGGGTAAAAAGTATTATGAAAACAACGAGCTGAGAACACTCACCGTTGACATAACAGAAACCACTAGCTTCACACTTCTTGGCGTGATGCAAGCCACCAGCCCAGTTGACCGCAATGTCGCATTTTTGCCGATTCAGCCGAGCAGCGCCTTCCATGCTTCCACCAGCACTGATGCCACAGAACTCGAAGAGCCCATCAAATACGGGGCAATCATCACCGACGTTATACTTACCCTGCTCGCGCACATAACTGTCCATGTTATCTGGAGTAACTTTTTGTAAGAAATCAATGTAGTCATCGGTGTGAAACTGTGTCATTTCTCCTCGACTTGCGGGTTTGGCACGCTTGGAGACAGTCAGCGGGAACTGTTCTCAATTCGATGCGGGCCGTGACGGGCAAGGATGCTCACGTAAATCTCCATTTTCAAATATAAGTTGTACTGCATAATCAAGCTATGAGCGAGGCGAATTCTGTGAGGCTTCATAGGATGGCCAGTAACATAAGCATAGTTTCCAATATCTGAATCGTAAAAGTAGGCAACTTTCTTAGGCGAAGACTCATTGAGGGCCACAGAGCCCAGCTGGGCCTTGTTGGAGTCTCCCATCGCGAATCAGGAGGCAGAACGTCTCGATCGTCAAGGACTCTGTGGTGCACAATGAGTTGATACTTCGCAAATTCAAGTGGTGGAAAGGTTAAAACACTTCCTCAGAAGCAAAAATTCATGGTTGTAGAGGGGAAGGGAGGAGGGGGGGAGTTTGGTTTGAAGAAAAGAGTCGCAAGATTATCGCGACAACCACGACTTAGCCGCACCTTTCACCAGCCGCGGGCAAGGCGGATTATTAAAGTTGTGGCGGCAATTGTACATAGAAACGCAAGACATGGATATGACAAGCCAGGTGCCACTTTTTTTCATGGGTGGCTGGCTACGAAGCAAAGTAGCCATGCCATGATTTGCGAGGCAGTCGAGCTACACGTGACCGGAGCTTTCTTACTCAGCTTGTCACTCTGACCAGGCTGCCAATGCTGGCGTCAACGCGAAAGCTTCCACTAGGTCAAACCTCACGCACGACCGGTCGACCACCTTTCGTCGAGAAATATTGTGTTTGACTTTCCGACCGTCGTCACTCTTTCGAACTTCAAAATCGAAGCATTCCATCCTGCAGAGTCTCAACAATGGAAAGATTCAGAAATCTGCTCGATCGCGGTGGCATGAGCATGGGAGGAGCTGCCCACGGCACGGTAAGTGAAGCTCCGAGGTTGACCATTGTGGCTGCAACAAGAAGCTGGCATGCTGAATCAAACTCGCCGTAGGACAACACGAATCTCATCGATAATTCCGAAACTGTTTACATCTCATCGTTGGCATTGTTGAAGATGTTGCGACACGGCCGCGCCGGCGTGCCTATGGAAGTCATGGGTCTCATGCTGGGAGAATTTGTGGATGACTTCACTGTGAAGGTTATGGACGTCTTCGCCATGCCTCAGAGTGGCACGGGAGTCAGCGTTGAAGCTGTTGATCCTGTTTTCCAGACCAAGATGATGGACATGTTGCGGCAAACAGGACGGTAAGCATCTGATGGACATGGATCAATTGGTGCAAACCGAGACTGACTTATCATACTGAGCAGACCTGAAGCAGTAGTGGGCTGGTACCACTCACATCCCGGATTTGGCTGCTGGCTCTCTTCGGTTGATATCAACACTCAGCAGTCATTCGAGCAGCTGAACCCTCGTGCTGTTGCCGTCGTCGTCGACCCAATCCAGTCTGTCAAGGGCAAGGTTGTAATCGATGCCTTCCGCCTAATCAACCCACAGCTCTTGATGATGGGACAGGAACCCCGTCAGAGCACCAGCAACCTGGGTCACCTGAACAAACCCTCAATTCAATCGTTGATCCATGGGCTGAACCGACACTACTACTCTATCGCCATCAACTATCGAAAGACGGCCCTCGAAGAGAACATGTTGATGAACCTCCACAAGCACGTGTGGACTGAGGCATTGGAGATGAACGATTTCCGGTCAGAAGGCGACAGAAACAAGGAACGGTTGCAAAGACTGGTCAGCTTAGCTGACGGTTACGAGAAGCGAGTCAAGGAGGAGACTGAGTTGACTAAGGATCAACTCAAGACACGCTACGTCGGCAAGCTTGACCCAAAGAAGCACTTGGAAGATGTCGGCCGGGAGTTGATTGAGGATAACATTGTTGCTGTATCTAGACAGTTGATCGACAAGGAGGCTACTATGCCCAAGAAGGAGGGCCAGTCCGGACATGGCAACGGCGAGGGGATGGACATTGAGGAGTTATAAAGCACTTTCCAAAATTTGACTCCACATTTCACCGAGGGGGGGTAAGACCATATACTGTAAGACTATCAGGCGTTGAGGTCAATGGGATCAGGCGACTTGGAGGCCCGAGATCTTTACAATTGCAAGGGTCAGTCAAGCTGCTACATGAGGCGTTCCGTGCCTTTTATGTCCCACATTGTGCCTGTCTAAAATCGTTCTCTTCTTGTACAATTCAGTCAGTTTTTATACGGCCCCGGCCCAAGTATGCGGAAAGTGTCAGAGCACGATGTAACAAACGTAGTGCCTGACATTTTTGTCGACAACAAACATGGGGTCCTGCGCCCCTTTCTTTGCCGACACTCGAAACGAAAAGCAAACCGGTGTACGGTAAATTGTGACCGGTGATATAAGGACTGGTCCTCCCCTGTATGTTTTCATTGAATATGCGAGGGAAGGTCTTCCATCGACTCGAATATTGAAATTTCATCTGCTTATTTCTCCTCATGATTTTCACAAATTACAGCTTCTCATGCGTGAAATGTCTGCATGTGTCCTGACTGCCAGCATGATTTACACATCCGAGAGATGTCAGTCTTCTACAACGGGGATCGTGATGTTCACATACCCAAAAGACTGATGCGAAAATCCACAGTAATAAAGGACAGCAAGTCCCCGCCATGTTTATCTAGGATGCAGCAGCTAGCTGTGAGATGAGAAGCGAGTACTTCCATTCCTAGTCAAGGTCCTGGGAACAATCTACATAGTCACCAAGTCCGTATGCACGACTTGTTCTGTGCGAGACAAGTTCTTGTCTTTCATGTCACAAGGTAGCCAAGTGATGCACCTGGCTCATTAATGTAGTGAGATTATATAACATATTCACTTTTTTTTCCATCTAGCTTCCAAGATGGTAGTCATGGCTGATTAATAAATCCAGAGTGTAAGAACAGTGGACCGGCCGGGAGAGCCCGTGTAAATTTTCACTCGCATGGCAACCCAACGTATGTTACTAATGTCTGTGACATCAACAAGACAATTCGTCGTCATTTACCACCAACAAGGATGGCTCAAGGCTGACGTTGGTGCGTAGGACTTGTCCTGGTGGCAGTTTCAAGTTCGTGTCATCCAATTCAGGGTTTGCGCCTGCCCTCGTGAAGGCCGGGATGTGCATTGATTTCTGTAGAGTTGCAGGTGCAAAGCAACCTTTTTCAGAACTTTTGTCCGTTACAGGACAGGACAAAACAAGCATTTTTCTTTGGGTAATGAGGCGCACTTTGGACGCCAACTGTCAGGGACCACGGCGAAGCGCGGATGGTACATGTATGTGGTAGAGGAAACTTCACGATGGCATTGTACATGTGTGCATCGGAGGGCCCCTTAATTAAGAAACGCGCGGATAATTATGGGTCTAACCAGGATGCAATGACAAGAATAGCTGCTCGTTTGCATCACGTACATGTATGGTAATCCGTAGGTACGAATTACTTCGATCAGAACTGTATCATCCATTATAATCCCTCTTGCCGAGAAGGCGCCACGTGTTAAATGCTGCATTGGCTGACAGACCTACTCTGTCAAGAAGCGACCACTTTGATGAGCAGTGACATTTCCTAATCTCGTCACCCGGAGACATGCAGCCATATCTTCTCCAACAATGGAAGCCATCTGGTGTGCCTAGAGTTTGGGGAACGCGAAGTTGTGGCTTTCAAATTGTGAGCGATTAATAGCGGGTCGCATCACTAGCCGAGCCTATGATCTTGCCTTTCTAGTGCAAACCCAGACCTAAGGGCTATATTTCCAGGCTTTGAGGAGCACGGGGTGTGCGTCCGTAGTCCCGGTTCTCATGCAGAAAGGATGCCCTGGCAAACATCTGTTAATACAGCCGCTTGAGCTTGATTGGCTCTTAGCAGGTGAACGGAAGTTGCGGGAAGCGAGAGCGACGCGGATGACTTTTTGACTTTTTAGAATAAAGCATTTGGGGGGCACTGACTGGTATGGGAGCTGATGCACCCGACAAAGATGTCTTGTCAATGATGCAAATTTGACGAATGGAAGTCAACTCGAAACCGATGAGGCATTGCGTATTGCGTTTACGGAATATCATTTGCAGATTTGGAGTCCCGATTCCCCGTGCCGAGACCGAGGGCCTAGACTTTCTTTCCACGTTGACGTCCAACATGGACAAGTGTCAGTGGTCCAGACCCAGCCTTCTTGTCGCTCAATGCGTCGCCGCAAGGCGTGATTGGCGAGGATTGACGATGACGTATGTCGGTCCGTCATCCCTGATTTGCCAAGACGCCAGGGACGCACTAAGTCGGGGCTTGCGTCGATGGGAAGGTAAGAACATGAAGAAGGATCTTTCCCTCCGACCTTCAACAAGTATACAGGCATGGAAATTACATCTGCTGTGATTACCTACATAAATGATTGGCGGCAGATCATGATGTCAGTCGGCTGCGGCCCCAGATGGCTGGCCCCATCCATCCCGCTTGTCTTATGTCGTCAAGCGGCTCTCATCAAGATGGCTTGATTCAGTTTCGCCAACTTTTGGTGCCTCCACTGCCTCAACGAGCTTGATAGCCCGGCCCATTATGTTGGGCTCTCCGCGTGCGGATGCCCACATGCTTTAAGCTATGGTAATATCGTGCCCCGGTCCTAGTTTATCTTGGCATGGAGCTTCGAGGTTCAATGTGTGAGCCAACCGACCGGCCGGTTGAACTAAGTTGCTGCCTCCGTCATCGCCGTGCGGCTCCCTCGCCCCGATGATGAAACCGCGGGGGCTGATCAGGAGTCCTTCGCCGGATGTGTATCTGCCCATGACGAAAAGTGGCGAGGAAGTTGGCGCCAGGCCAATGTCAATCACGTAGAGTGCTATCGCGTGATGGAGCAAAGGGGGAGGGACGTTTCCTTCGTCAGCTAGTCAGCCAGTCGGCCGACTGAGAGTCACTGGCAGCTTGCAGCTTTGCGGTTGATTAGGGGGGTGGGAGGCCTGAGAAACGGGGGATCAGGGACTGGGGTCCTGGGTCCTGGACAAGGTGACCTCATTTCCAAAACTCAAGCTGCATTTGCATCTGCCCCACCATCGCCTTTCCACTGGCATCTGGCACTGGCATCTGGCAGCACGAGACCAGAAAAAAAGCCGCTGAGAGCCCAGTCTCGACGTTGCTCGCCCGCTCCGCTTGCCCGCCTGCCAGCGACGAGACGCAAGAATCAAGAAGGGGAAAAAAAAAAGTACAGCTTTGCGTATGTGCTACGGTGCCCATCTGCTCCATACATGCGCGTATGTATGTATGTACGTGCTCCAAAGAACGCCTTGTGGCTGGATCCGTAAGCAAGCTTGTTTCGTAGTTTGAAATCCACATCAGCTCAGCCCAGACGCCTCCCGTTTATTTCTTTCCCACCCACACTTTTGCTCTGTTGCTCTTGTCGCATCACCGAACCTCACCACCGTTGGCAAATTTGTTCTTTTTTCATTTGCTTGGACGAATAGATTTTCTTCTATCACAAGCCAGCCATCCAGCATATTCGAACGAAAATTTTTCCAATACGAACCACGGTGTCCCGTCTCGCGCCGCCCGACGTAATTTCCGCAAACCCCCCGCCGCACCCTTTGCGAGCCCCCAACTGCCTGCGCCTCACATCGCCTGAGTGTCTGGTGGTGATATTCGACTTTTGTTCTTGCCCAGTCTTCGTACACGTCCCAGGACGCCCCGGGCTGCCGACACTGCAAATCTCGTTCTCCAGGCCTCTGAAAATAAAACACGCATTTGCCAAGGTGATCTGACGAGTCGCTTGCTAGCGATATCTTTCACGGCAGCTATGTCGACAATCCAGCAGCTCAAGAACTTTATCCGCCATGGTATGTGTCTGTCGCATTGTGCCGCCCACTAAAACACTCAACTGCCCGTTGCCACAAACCCAGCCAGCCAACCCACCCCCACGTCTCCCGGCTCCAAGTCATGACGGCATATGACTCGCTCATACTTGAAATCATCCAACTGGCCGTCACTTGAGTTACGGTTGTTTATATTCTGACCCTTTCCGATCTCTAGGTAAACAAGCGCGTAGCGTCCATTTGAACGACGAGACTCCTCGCAAGGATGACATCGCGGCTGCTCATCCCCCAGCACAACCTATCAACGACAAGAAGATGAACTTCTCAGACCCTTCACTGAACCAGCATATACCTCCCAAGGAGCCTCAGGAAGCCTACTCTGAGGCCCCGGGAGATGGGGCCAACCGAGCCGCCCAAGCAGGCCACGCCGCCGCCCACCGCGCTGAGGCGGCCCAACATGTTCAAGACAAATCAAGAACCACCTCCAACAAGCGTGTCGATGACGCCAGCCTCGCCAAACTGGTTGCTGAAGAAAACGCAAGCAAAAGCAAATTCCCACGATATCCCGGCTTGGAACGATGGGAGTTGATTGAAAAGATGGGCGATGGTGCCTTCAGTAACGTATATCGTGCCCGTGACTTGCAAGGCGACGCTGGTGAAGTTGCCATCAAAGTCGTTCGCAAATATGAAATGAACAATGTACAAGTAAGTGTTCTTTCTTTTTTCCCAGCCTTTTTTGTCTTGTTTTGCACCTCTCCTGGTTGCACTTGTCCCCGCGTGCAATTTAATTCATTTCCCGTCTCTGTTTGTGCTTTGCCATTGTCTTACTGCTTTCCACTGCGCGAGTCGTTCTACGTTCAATAACGACCGGTAACCAACCGACGGGGCTCACACACCCGGATAGGGAGATAAGCATTTACATCCGGATTTCAAAAAGGTTCCGAAAGCAGCAGAGGTGCGCAAAAAATCACTCTCCGTTGCTCACTTGGCGTTGTTTTAGTCGCTTGTCGTGTTCATGTTTGTGCTGTTTTGTTTTGTGGTTGCTGCCCAACAACGCCGAGTGCGAGACAAGACTGAGTACGCCCGCTAACAGATATGTCTTCTTCCCCCGTCTTTTTAGCGATCCAATATCTTGAAAGAGGTTCAGATTATGCGCCAACTGGACCATCCCAATATCATTAAACTCATTGACTTCTCCGAGTCCAAACAATATTACTACATCGTTTTGGAACTCGCCCCCGGGGGTGAATTGTTTCACCAGATTGTGCGCCTCACATACTTCAGCGAAGAGCTATCTCGACATGTTATCATTCGAGTTGCCAGGGCTTTGGAATATTTACACGAGGAGAAAGGTGTTGTGCATCGGTGAGTACCCACACCCTTCATATCGCAATTGTGTCACCCCATAACCTAACCCTACTACAGCGACATTAAACCGGAGAACATACTCTTTTATCCCATACCATTTGTTCCTTCTGGAGTCCCAAAGCCTAAGCAGCCTGGCGACGAAGACAAGGTAGACGAGGGCGAGTTTATTCCTGGACAGGGCGCAGGAGGCATTGGCGAAATCAAGATTGCTGATTTCGGTCTGTCGAAAATTGTTTGGGAAAGTTCAACCATGACACCTTGTGGAACTGTCGGCTACACTGCCCCTGAAATCGTCAAAGATGAGCGCTACTCCAAGTCCGTCGACATGTGGGCTTTAGGATGCGTGCTGTATACCCTTCTCTGCGGCTTCCCGCCTTTCTACGACGAGAGTATAGAAGTGCTAACTGAGAAGGTCGCTCGGGGACAATACACCTTCTTGTCACCGTGGTGGGATGACATTTCGAAGTCAGCAAAAGACCTAATTACTCATCTACTCACCGTTGATCCCGAGAAGCGCTTTACGATCCGAGAGTTTCTTGCCCACCCATGGGTCCAGGGTACGGGACCAACACCGCAGGAAGAGAAGAAGAAGTCAGAAGGCCTTCTCCGACCCTTTGATCCCAGCAAGCTTGACGCAAGAAGATACGATTTCAGATCACCTGGCGCCGTCAACTTGCGTGAAGTCTTCGATGTTAGTTATGCTGTTCATCGCCAGGAGGAAGAAGGCCAGCGGCGGGCCAAGGCGGGACCAAGAGCTGGCGGCATGGGCAAGCCACTTGGTGGATTGAACGAAGAAGATGAAGGGGACGAGGATGAGATGGAAGTTGATCCACAGTCTACCAACAAAGGTCACACTGGAACGCAAACGTTGGAGAAGAGCATGCGAAATACCAACATCCGCGACCAAGACGCCGCCCAGGCTCGTGGCCGAGAGCGAGAGAGAATCAACGACAAGGGTTACGGCCAGCACTCAGCAGCCGTGACTGCCGCAGCTAGACAACAGGTCAGGGATCGAAACCGACAAAAAGGCCCCTTCGAGTTGAACTTGGAGAACGCGACACTCCTTGGCAAGCGAGGCAAGAAGATTCCAGCCCTGGGTGCATAAAGATTGAAGCAGTGAGCGTGGTCAGACGTTTAGGCCTGAAAGAAACAACGATGGGCAGTCAGGAGCGCAAGGTACTTTTTATTTTTTTTCTCTATTTTTTTTATCCTGCTGGTCATGAAACGCTCGAATATACACTGATCGGAGGCTGTCGCTCGTGCAGTACTCATTACGGGGTACCTAATGGAGATCTCAAAGGCAGGATGGTTTTTTTTTTTTTCCCTTGTCAAGTATTGGAGTTTGTGGATGAGGTATCCGATGTTTGTGTGTTTGGTTTCCATATTATCGCTTTTTCTTACCAGAGTCATTTGGACAGGAGATTGGTTGGGATCGGAATAACGATGGGGTGTTTATGAAGCGTCACATTTTGGACTCGGGGCTGATCTTTTCTTCACATTTGCAAGATGCTGGCCTCATGTCCTTGAGCTGAAGGTCCTGAAGGTCCTGGCAGGGGGGGGGGTTGGGGGTTCTTGTGTTCATTCTGCACTTTGCATGATGTGCATTCTTTGTCGGTAACAGCGGCACTGGGATTCATTTATTCTGGAGTTTTTCTTGGCAGCACTGTGTATACTTTGTTTGTTTGCTTTTTTCATAGAAACAATGAGTCAGGAACTGTTCTCCCTCACCATCCGAACCAATCTTGCACACAGCTACAGAATTGCTGCATGCACGCCGAGGGGACGGACATCCGATCATCGACCGCCCCCACGGCACAGGCCGGGCCAGACGAGTCAAGTGGTGGGGCCGGCCGGCATCTTCTTCGGCGGGGTCTCATCCGCCATGAACTTCGGGATCCAGACCGAGGTTGATGTTACCGAGGACGGGGTATTGATGTGTGCTTTTCATTTACATGTCTTCTCGGTATGCGTCGACGCTGCTCACTGATTGATACGAATCTTTGTGCCATTGATCGATCTACATCTAGCTGTTGCTATGTGGTTCAATGATACAGAAACGCATACTTGGGATGAAATAGTCATCTTCTATCGAGAATTTGCAGCACATTAGCTATTAGCTCTCATCTTGTACAGAAACGCATACTTGGGATGAAATAGTCATCTTCTATCGAAAATTTGCAGCATATTAGCTATTAGCTCTCATCTTCTTCGGCCGGCCACAAGACCCAGACGACCACCATGAGCGACTTTATCACGGCCGCCACCCACAGTGCGCCTTGAACCCCGAATGAGCTACGGGACAGCAAACCACCTGCGGCAGCTCCCGCCAGTAACAAGATTGGCGCAGCTGCCCTTCGGTTTCTTTCCACGTTTTCAAGCTTGAACAGATGCTCATCTGAAAACAAATCACAGTAGATGCTGGTCAGAACAACACTCGTCAGTGCGTTGTACCCCAAAGCCCGAGAAGCGACTGCCTGTCCGCAGGACTGAAGCGCAACTAGTGCCAGCGGCAGCAGAACTGCCCAGCCCACAGCGTTGCCATCCTCTGGCGTCGGCTTTATCGTGACAACGACGGCTGCAGCGATGGTCAGCGCCGCCTGAGCGGCGAACGAGGCGCACAGGACCCAGCGTCTCCTGGGGGAGAAGCAACGGTGGAAGCATGCGAAGAAGATTGAGCCAATGCAGAAGGAAAGCAGTGAGATGCCCGATTTGTAGAGACGCGCGTTGACGGGCGAGTCGACGAGTGAAGCGAGACCTAGACCGACATAGATGGTGTTTCCTAAAAAGGCATGTCAACAACCTCTGAGCCGGCCCGGCCGACGTACGGGAAATACCCCCCCCCCCGGGTTTCCTTCTGTTTTGCGGGATCTGCAGGGTGAAATTTTAGTTTTTTTTTCTTACCGGTCTGCATGGAAACGAAAGCTCCCCAGACTTGTGTTGAAGCACTGTCCAGTAAACCTGTTACGACGTAGCATAGCAGCAAGACCAAGTCGGCGTGTGAGCGCGACACCTCGGAGGTCATTTGCTTCCGAAATCTTGCCAGGCGGGACCGTGAGCCTGCGTGCAGTTTCCGACCGAGAAGAGGTTGTTGGTCATGATTCCCGTGCGTGCCATTTGTTCCTTGGCTGGGGTTGTTGGAGGTATCTCGGGTCGTGCCGTATCCGCCCATCACGAAGGCAATTGAAGCGGGCGTGTTCCGTCCGTGACTGTGGTTGTTGACCCGTGTACTAGCGATTGATGTCGAGATTGCATAAAGAGAGCGACAAAGGACTGTGAAGATGCAGAAGTGCAGGAGCGCAGGAGTGCAGGAGTGCAGGAGGAAGCGACGAGCGCTGTCCTGGTCAAGGACAAGAAAAAAACTCGATTAATGTCGCAGTCGCTCGTGTCCAGCCCTCTGCAGGTACCTTTTGGCCCAGTACAATTATCCAATTAACCTAGAAGTGGCAGAGTGGGCCGGTGTCGGCGTCATTGGCGAGTACATACTGAGCGTGCAAGTCTGTAGCATTGATCGCGACATCGGGACTCAGGGTTATAAGACGATTGTGGAGGAAGGCGTGTTCGAGAAAGGCATCTTTTGGGAGCACACCCACTGGGCCACTCCAGTCGCCGGGGCCCACAGCTCCACGCAGGGGCCATTTGTTTGCACTGCATTCGGCGCGGTCGGACTTGGCTCGGCAAGTGAGAATTAGTCCGTGGAGAGGTAATTAATATTGTTGGGTTGCGAAATACGATGCTGCATGTAGCTGGCTGGCCGTGCCACGAGTAGTCATCATCGCCCCGCGCCCAATGCCATGTGCAACCATCCTCCTCGGACCAATTGCGTGGGACGAGGGCTGTCTATTACATGTACATGGAAGAGTGCTGTATCGACATCTCCAGAATCTACTTCCACCATCCATCTTGCCCAGCCCGCCCATCATTGACTCAAAAAAACTCTCAAGATGAAGCTCTCTGCAGCTCAACTGCTTTTCGCTGGAGCTTTGACGAACCTCTGTGGTGCGCTGCCTCACCACGACTCACCTCAGCAGCGTCTCGCCAAAGGCCTCGAGCTTGCGGGCAAATTCGCCAAAAACGAGCCATATACACCGGGCCATCGCGACCCTCATGATCACGCCATCGACCCTGTCCGAGAGGATATCGATCCGCGGCCGTGGCGCAACGGCAACGGCGCTTCTGTCCTTGGTCCATACAACCGTGATCGTTCGCGACAGAGTCCTGATCTTGTCCGCCCACCCAGCACGGATCATGGGCAGATTGCCAACATGAGATGGAGTTACGCCGACTCTCATGTCAGAATTGAGGTACGCGACTCCTATGCTATGTCTTGCTTGTGTGTCCTTTTGTTACCAAAATCCCACCTCGTGGCGGCACGTTGCTGACGCCGTTGCAGGAAGGCGGCTGGACTCGGCAAACCACCATTCGCGAGCTGCCCACCAGTGTAGAGCTTGCGGGCGTCAACATGCGGCTCGACAAGGGAGTTATCCGTGAACTCCATTGGCACAAGGAGGCTGAATGGGCCTACGTGCTTGAAGGCGAAGTCCGCGTGACAGCCCTTGACTACGAAGGCGGCAGCTTCATGGACGATTTGAAGAAGGGTGATTTGTGGTATTTCCCCAGCGGGATACCTCACTCGCTGCAAGGTCTAGGGGAGAACGGCACCGAATTCCTGCTCATCTTTGACGACGGGCGATTCTCAGAGGAGTCTACCTTCATCCTGACCGATTGGCTAGGTACGTTTCGTTTATTCCTTCATTGAATGCATCACTCGTCTTCAGACTCAAGCTAAACTGACTAAACCTTTGTAGCCCACACTCCCAAGTCGGTCATCGCCAAGAACTTCAAGCTTGCGCCCGAAGTGTTCGCCCACCTCCCCGCAGGCGAGAAGTACATCTTTCGAGGATCTACCCCGGGTTCCATCCAAGACGAGCGGCCTACGGGGAAACACGTCAAGAAGTCCAAGTACCAGTTCACGCACAGAATGCTCGACCAGGAACCCAAGGAAACATCCGGTGGTCTGGTCCGCATCACTGATTCAACAAACTTTCCCATCTCGAAGACTGTGGCTGCGGCCCACGTCATCATCGAGCCTGGCGCCATGCGCGAGATGCACTGGCATCCCGTGGCCGACGAGTGGTCGTTCTTCATCCGCGGCCGCGCCAGGGTGACCATCTTTGCTGCCGAGGGCAACGCCCGAACATTCGACTACGTCCCAGGTGACGTGGGCATCGTGCCCAAGAACATGGGCCACTTTGTCGAAAACATTGGCGATGAGCCGGTGGAAATGCTGGAAGTATTCAGGTCAGACCGATTCAGAGACTTTTCCCTCTTCCAGTGGATGGGCGAGACGCCTCAGAGAATGGTGGTCGACCACTTGTTTGCCGGGGATGAGGAGAATGGCAGAAAGTTCTGGAACTCGGTCAAGGATGCCAAGAAGGACGAGGTCAAGCAGGCGGTGTTGATGAAGAAGACAGGGGCGAATTATAGACGTCAGATTGTGACGCAAGAACAGCAGTTCCACAGCATTACGACGAGTTGTCAAGGACGATGATAGAACGGACTTGGCCACGGAAGCTCCCCCAGAAAAAGATTTTTCAAAATGAATTGTCACACCAATCTAGTACATATGACACCGTCAAGCACATACGCACGCACATATACATACATGGCTTCTCATTCATGCCGAGATGAGTGAGATTTCGCTGGGTGATGCGTTCAACAAAAATGGCCACAACGTGTGGCAGGGCCGCATTCTCTCTGGGAAAGTCTCCATTGTCGGATCCCAAATCAATTGTTGCAAGGAATACCCCGTACTACAAGGGATAATACTCCGTAACTTGTACGCACAATCAAGAGGCCAAGTCTGCTGCGCCTCTTCCTTTGTGCAACAGTCATGAGCGACCTATAACTTTGAAGTTTTAAAACTATAAAAGTCCTTGTAAAAAAAAACCCCCACTACAAACCTTTCATAAGCGCCGAGACAGAGATGCATGGCTCTAGGTTACACTGCACGTTGGCAGCTAGGGGGTGGTGGTGTTGCAAGGCACACAAGATGATAATAAAAGACGCACAATGAAGAAGGCCAAGTCGGCTGCGCCTCTTTTTTTTTTCGTGCAATATTAACGCAACTTCCTCCATACTTCGTACATCCGTACATGGTGCATATGTATTACTGCCGCCTCCGCCTCCCAGTGTTGGGCCGCAAGGAACTCGGCCTCAAGAAGTAGACCCGGCGGCCTCAGATCAAGGCGCCGAAAGTGGCCGCCCCATCCTCTCCATTGTCTGCCGCCAACGGACTTATGCAAAACCGGCAACGTGTGCGGGTAAATTATTTCACCTTCTCCGCCGGCGCTTTATTAGAAGCCCTTTCGCAGTTCAATACACAGATCCAGCCCAGAATTCTCGCCCAAATTTCTTGTTGTAATCAATTGGCCGCTACGTATGGTTGAGGACATCATCGCCTTGATCGTATTTTATAAGCTGGAGCGCCAAGGGGATTCCGTCAACTCAACAGGTAGCAGCTGTCGCCCATCGTGACCGCAATGACAAAACAAAGACTTCCCATCAACCACCATAATTGTTGCCAAACTCCTCATAAGATAAAATCCATTCACTCACCGCAAGAGCATCGAGTCGCCCGGAAAGTATCGGCGACTGGACTCTGCGAGCAGAGTTTCATGTACATGGTCTACCGTGGATTCCTCCGCCATCCAGGATGCGACACTGGGTAGAACGGCGATATTTCTTCCGTCTGACGACCCGCCAAGTTTCTGGGCCAAGGCATTCCATGGCGGCTTCATAGCGTTGCCTGTCATGAATAGCATGCACCCGATCAGTGAACATCACTCCAATTCAATCGTGCCTATCGACCTCTGTTAATATCACAAGCATGCGAAAGAAGAGAAGCATATAAGAGGCTCTTACCTGGAGGCTTTGATGTGGTGTCGTATACGACCCTCGCGATGCCGTTTACTTCATTCACAATCCGCCTGCTAATAGCCTGAAGGATACTCCACTGAAATTCGTATGGCTCGGCACTCATCATATCCAAGCTGGTTACGGCTCGCAGAACGCAGATGTAGCCATAGACCCTGGCATCCCCCTGTACACCGACGGCTGTGGCGACGAATGCAAAAGTCAGATATCGCTACAAATTCGTAAAATGGAAGAAAGGGAGTACCTCTATTTGTGTCAAGTGCGGCGTAGGCTTGGGTGACCTGGAAGATCTCTTTAGCAAACTTTCTCTCAGATGACAGGCGGTCGCGTCGAACCTCGTCATAGATCCCGGCCTCTCGGATCATGGAGATGAAGATGTGATCCGCCTTGCGCACAATTTCGACTCGCTCGCGGGTGACTTCGCCGATAATCCTAATACCTAAACCGGGTCCTGGGAAGGGGTGTCTCCCAATAAGCTCCTCGTGGATCTGCAGTTGCCGTCCGAACGCCCGCACTTCGTCTTTAAAACTATGTATCGTTAGCGACCGCGATAAGTAATCACCCTTACGGTTAAGTTCGTGTTCAAGACTGATAACGTACAGCTCTCGAAGTGGTTCAAGGAGCTTCAGTTGCGCTTCCTGTTGTTTATTAGCATCTTTCTGTCAAAATGTCGTATAGTAAGTGCAGCTTACGCCGTTTTGCATGCGAGCAGGAAGTCCTCCGGCATTATGATGAGCTATACGAGCCTTAGTTATCTGCAATGACATTTACGGGGCGGGTGGGAAGTTGGGAATAGTAGCTTAAATGTGGCGCGAGGTGTTGTGAGGTGTTTGCCTTTATGGTTGAGGCATAAACGGGTTCGCAGTTTCGCCGCTATAAAGGGGGCAACGAGGAATGTATAACAGAGAGATTTACATTTGATTGTAGAACTGGCGGCTCCCTTGAAACTCAAGCTTTCCACAATATCCGCTAGATGGGGTTAATGAATTTTCGATCCCTGGTGAGCCAAGTGAACAACTGACCATACAGTGTTCCCTGAAGGAACCATTCAACCTTTCCGGCATGCGGTGTGTTCTCTGCTTCTTTCTCTATACTGAATACAGGGTTAGATAAAGCCTTCCACGGTTCGAAAGGTGACGAGCGTAGGCTTACCGGAGTGCCTCAATTTCAAAGAGGTCAATAACTATTATCTGAGGTCAGTATGAGGCTAGCTAGCTCCTCGGGGTTTGCCTCACAAGTCCCTCCGATAATCTTCCTCTTAGCTTCAGGCTCCGTGATCCCTGAAAGACGGCTGAGGAAAAGCTCAGATCCGTCCACCACGGTGAGGTTAATTCCTAGATACTTATCCAGGATTTCTTTAACCTGCTTGCATTCATTTAGACGCATCAGACCTAATAAACATGTAAGAACATTACTAGTAAGCGAGTAGATATCTTATCAAGCGGCATCATCTTACCAGTGTCCACAAGGACTGCGTGAAATCGGTCTCCAATAGCTTCTTTCATTAGCTTAGCAGCTACAGTGCTGTCGACACCGCCAGAGACGGCTCCAATCTGCGAAGTAATAAGCAAGCTAATATATGTCGCTGGACAAGATGGAAACACATACAACCTGTGCGTTATCGCCAACCAGTTTCCGAATCCGAACGATTTCCTTCTCTAAGAAGTTGTCCATTTTCCAGTCCGCTCGGGCACCGCAGATCTTGAGAGCGAAGTTGGCGATAATATCAATCCCCCGCTCTGTATGCGAGATCTCAGGGTGAAATTGGATGCCTACCAATCATACTAATTAGCAAATTCTAGCATAAGCTTCAAGAGGATACACATACCGAAGATAGGCAAAGACTCATGGGCAATGCCAGCAAACTCGCTGTTCTTAGTGGTAGCAATGGTCTTAAAGCCGTCAGGTAGATGAACGACCTTATCAAAATGACTCATTACAACTATAGTCAGAGAACGTCAGAGACGCATCAGCCCAAGCCAGACAAACACCATCTATATAACGAACCGTTCAAAGAGTCTCCCAATCCCTCGAAAAGCCGATCAGCATGGCTGCCAGTCTTGCGGATGGCCATCAAGGTTTCCCCGTATTCACGGTTCAGGCCAGGTGCCACATTACTTGGGTTTACTCGCCACGCTGGGACAGCCATTAGTTAATGATCGTCCGGAATCACCCAGGGGCGAGAATACCAATTAGTTGATTGCCAAAACAAACCCCTCTTCGTGGCATGTTAGCGACCTTTTCATCATGCTTTTGGCATACAACGTACAACACAGGAACACCGAGCTCGAACACCAGCGGATCCACGCTCGGGGCGTCGGGGGAATACACGCTTGACGGGCCTCCGCTAAGAACAATCCCAACCGGTTTCCAAGTCAGATCTTTGAGCTTTTGGGTACAAGGTAACATCTCAGAGTACACCCCAAGAGATCTCAGCCGTCTCAAGATGAGCTTTGGTTTTGTTAGTTCTTGTTACCCGCATAGCAGGAGTAGTCTCTGAACAGAACGAACATGACTGGTCTGGGATCCTAGATCTAAGACGAGCACGGTCTTGACGACAGTAATAGTCAGCTCAAGGGGTATGAGATGGAGAATTGAGAATGCTTCGTCCTTACATCGAAGGTATCGTGCGGCGGCGCCGCTTCCAGTGCGTCGCTCATTGTGTAAAAGGTTTCCAGCCAAATATTCAAGGCGCCACAATCGTTAATCTGGTAATGGCGGGAGAAGAACAAGGGTCCATGCAAATATTACGCAAACCAAGCGAGCATGGAGTATTATAATCCAAAAAAAAAAAAAATTCTGTACCAACCCAACCATTAGTGGCTGACTCATCTACCCACATGAGTCTAGCCCACTTAGGTAGTGTCGGGGTACGCCTGCTGCACGGCGCCACTACGTTTCACATTGCACCATCAACATACTTTTGAAATTAGAAAAAGTCTCGACATCTTCTCAACAACAATACTGCATCTCCGAACGACAGCTGCCAAGTCGCACGAGTCTTTCCATTTCATCTTTCGGCGTTAACTGTGTGCCCTCATTTCATCTTTCTGACCGATGCGGCCGACGAATGCACCCTCTCCTCATCAGCATGACTGGTAGACGCTGGGCGCGGATCCCTAACCCGCCAGAGGTATTCCTCTGCCTAATGGAGACTCACAAGCGGCTTCAACTTTTGATGAGCAGCTGGTTTACCTTCAACATTACGCCAAACAGAGTGGTTTTAGCATCATAGCGCCTGCTAACGAACATCGATGCCTTACTCTGAGGCCCAAAATGTCTCGCCTGCTACTATGCGGAGATAAATCCGGAAAACTGGTCAATGGTCAGACGCTCTCCAGTTGCACTTGGAGGGCGCAAGCTTTCAAGGGCGACATTGAAAACGGCTGGGTTTGGCAACTGATCTACGGCATTCATAATCATGAGGCTGCCGAGCCGGAATCGAATGATAAGGAATTTCCTTTATACCACGATATCGGCAAGAAGGCGTCCACACCGATGACAGACCAAGCGCACGTGGCCCTTCTCGAGGCTAACTTAAGATTCGACGAGCTGGACAATTTCGGTTACTGGTTCTCACGCGAGCATCCCGAGACTGAGAAGTACCTCAACATTCGAAATATCCGGCCAGCGTATATCCGCTCATCCCTGTTTGGGGAGGGAATGGTCAGGACAACTGGGAGACGATTCGCGCCAAGTATTTTCCACACATCCAACCATCAGGACCTTTTGCTGGGGGGATGGCGGTCGGCCAATATCTCACTGGACTCTTCAACCTTGACGGATTCATCCGGAAGGAAGAATATCTCAACGGATCATCGCTTATCGCTGGATTAAGTCTTGCTATCGGGCAGCATAGGGATGTACGCATTATTACAACTCCATTGGCCACCACGTTAGGCCCATCTCAGTGGGACGTTTATCGACAACGAGCAGGCTATACCTTTCTGCGGAAACTGCTTCATGAGGTAAAATCATGGCTTGAGCAAATCGAAAAAGATGGCCTCTCTTGTGAAAAATCACTGAGAGGGGTCTTACTCCCCTCACTCAACCATCCCCCGTACGAGGAAGACGGTATACTGGTCAACGCTGTAGTGACTAGCATGATACGCCGATTCGAATGGACATGGGAGGAAGCTTTTGCAACGGGGCAGGATCCCGGCCTGATTCCCGTACCAACTTTCAAGATCGCGGATTTGGCTCAGATCATTCGCTACTGTCCCGTGATGCAGCAGCCCAGAGGAAAGACATCTTCCCGACGGTTTGACGGCGAGTGGCTGCTGAGAAACGTTGGCAGCCGATTCTTTCATATCCGCGACAGCCGAGGATTTAGGGCGCCTCCTGAGGTTCATCTCGTTCATCAGAATATCGCGCAGCATCACATAGGATGTGCTGATGATCTATGGAAATCCATCTCGCCAAGGGGACAACAGGCAGATTATCTGTGGCCTAGCTACTTTGCTCCGGTGTCTGACTCAATGTGGGCACGTCATACCTTTCACGCACTGTCGTCACATCAAATTCCAGCCCAGGAGCCCGGCTACATCTCACCCTCTCCATGTGATGAGGTGTGGTTGGCGCTGGCATCGATTGCACCGCGCTTTGTACGCGCCTTGCACCAGACATCCTGGTCCATCGATCAGGTGATAGACATGATGGCAACTCCCACACTTGACGGCCAGAAGGAGGCCTTGGGCGCCGTCTTACAACGACTATCGCTCCCATGCGCTGGGACCCCTCTGGCCATAAAGGCCATTGCCGGCCCCTCTTTTCTTGAAAGACAAAGCAAACTTGTGGAGTTCGCTCGTTTGGCGGCATGGCGGAGCCTCTCCAGGTCCTCCACCTCCTTGGATGCATACCCCGATGTTTCTAATGCGCTGTCCAAGGTTTGGCACAATGACAAGCCTCTGGCGGTGATTACAGCAGCGTTGATCTATCAATTGCTGCAGAACGTAGACAGGGTTCATCCGTCGGCGAACCGGGATACCACGTCTGTTGTGGATGTAGTGTCTATACTGCCAAACCATCAAATGACAAGGACAGCTCTCTACAGATTCTGTGAAGCCCAATCCCTCAACTATGCTAATGCTTCTGTAGTCTCTTTGATGTGGATCGAGTCTTGGGTAAAGAATCAGATTGATGCCAACCTCCTGCGCAGATTGGATGGCTACTTCGCACTCAAGGCTGGAGAAACATTCAAACTGGTCTATCTTATACCGCCGTCGTCTGGGCCGGCTCAAGCCATCGCAATATGTTCTATTGCCGTCTCATATTGCAGCACCCTTTTGATAGGCGAGGAGTTTGCTTTTGGGGAATCAGTCACATTTCTGACTTCCTGTTTTGCGAACATCTCCTCATGGGGTGTCAACTTTTGCTGGAACCGGTTCCATAATACTGTTCCTGTTCACAACTTTGCCACAGGGCCGCGCAAACGCGCTAAAGCGAATAATATTGGTTTGGTTCTCTCCCACCTTGTCTCGAAATCCTTGGCTGCTGGTCCCCAGCACTTGGGTGAGCTGTTAGGTCAGGGGAGCCTTTCACAAGAAAAGCTTGACGAATCTTTCATTCGCCTAGAGATTATTTATTCAGTCTATTTGCTTGAGGCTCTCGGTTTGCGAGCACTGGCGAACGGGGGGAACAGCCCGATCGATTCAGACAACAGTCTTTTTGATGATCGAAGCTCGTGTAGCTTAGACTCAGTCACCAATGAGCCAGTTGATGATGGAGATGAGCCAATTGACGACACGGACGAGCTGGATGACGAAATGGACGAGCCTGTTGACGATACGGACGAACCTACTAACGATATGGACGAACCTATCAACGACATAGGAGAGGTCGTCGTAAATGGGTAATTACTCTGTGATATATTGAGCGTCGAGACCGTACAAGCCGAGATGGCTCGCATCAACATGGACGACGATGAGGAAGTTTTAGCCCGAATCGAAGAGGCCATTACTGCTACAGAGCAAAGTCTTTTCTCTTTCAATGCAAGCGACGAGATCAGCCTGGGCACATCTCAGAACGCTAACAATCTGGAACTAAGTAAGTACAAAACCCGACAATATACGCTACTGAGTTTCGCCAGTACTAACAAATATTAGCAAACATCTTCAACAAGTATCCAGCCATCTCTGAGGCTTTGGAGAGATATCGAGATCGCCTCTATCGCTTGATTACTCGCATAGCCCATTTCATGCTCGCTGTTAGCAATCGCTTCCAAACAGCTATACCAAGAGAATGGTACCTTTTGATTGTGACGAATGCGTCGGCAGAACGCAGGCGAAGACTAGTAGGCATCATGACCTGTCCTAGCGTGCAGCCCATTGCCCTCCAATACCTTCTGGGACAGCAAAGTTCGTCAGCAGATATGTTCGACAGATATCCTCACACTGACCTGGCCAATTGCGATGCTATCGGGGACTTTTTCACAGCCTACACCGGTCTGGCACACTGCGAAAATGGAGACACTTTTGTTTACAGCGGCAGTGCCACTAGCATGTGCGCCAAAAAGGCGAAATCTCACGCATGATGGGACATCGAAGAATCCTTGCTCTTGGACATGATGAGATCAATCGACGACGGGAACGTGGCGACAAGGGCCCTCTCTTCATACATTCAAAAATGTGCATATATTGAAGCATGACGCACAACAGCCTCACATCTTGGGGCCGCAGATGCCGGCCCCTCCCAAAGAGGCAAAAGGGCTGCACTGAGCCCGCACGTCATCGGGGCGCAGCTATACTTGGGCTCTGGGTTCAATAAAAGACGGCGATGCCCATCGGCGGGTAAATGTGTAAATGTGTAAATGTGTAAATATGATGGGCAAGAGTCGAACAGATCAGAGAAAAAGAGCCCGAGGGCTGTATGTAGATCTACATACATACAGTCCGCCCCCTGTTTGATTTTACACGACCACAAACCCCACGCGGGGCGGCCACTATTAGCTCTAAGTGGCTGTTGTGGGTGGAGCTATTAGGGATATTACAGGGGTTTTTGCGCTAGTAAGAGATACTAAATAGTCTGGGTAAAATACATATAATATAAGGCACTTCTTACTCAGCTTAGTGCCACGCTAATCCTCGGTTTAGTATGTGATTGGCCTGCTACCCCTAGTCATGTACTCGTGTAAAATCAAACAGGGGGTAGACTGTATCCGTACTTGCGTCCGTACATGTAGCATAGTTAGGGGCCCACTTCGTACACATATTGTTGCACCCACAAGGGCATAATTGATCCCTACCGCACGATAGTCTCACTATTCAACTAGCTAAGACAGGAATCCACCCCGCGCAAGTTATTTTCCAAGACCTCCGTAGTTTTATAGTATGTTTTATTGTTATACTAGTACCCCACTAATAGTATAGGTACTTAGGTATTTAGACCATAGTCCACACCCTCTTATAGGGTTAGATAACTTAATAGATGCAATTATATTAAACCCTAGCTTTGTGGTCTAATATAGTAGTAATTATATAGTGTTTATAATAATTATACCTTTCTTCTAAATTAGTACTCTTCTCTTTAAATTAACTAATTATTTAATCTTTAAATAATTAGTATAAACATAGCAAAAGAGAGGCCTAATTCATTAATATCGTAATTAGGTGACCCTAGCACGCTAGGATTAATACTACTATCTATTAGTTTAATAATAATAATACTATAGGCATCCTTATAATATCTAAGGAGTCTTCTAAGAGCAATAAGCTAGCTATTAAGCTATAGGAGTGTCAAGGCTTCTGGGCCAAATATGATGAACAGGGTGATAGTATGATTAAGGTAGCAGCTATGGAGCTAGAAGGTAGGTGTATGTGCTTGAAGGTTATAATCTCTAGCCTCCTATATTCTATGTATATAACCTTCGCCTAAATACCCCCTCTATATGCATATAACTAGCTTGTGGTAACCTTATAGCTAGGGCGCTATAAGCCATGACTAGGCCCTACTATATATAATACTATTACCCTTATAGCCTCTATTACTCTATTACCTCTATAACCCTAATATAGTTCCCCCTCTCCTTTATAATTACCCTTAATTATAACTAGCTACCTAGTTAGTGTAAACTTACTATCTTAATTTTCTATATAAATCTAAATAACTTTTTATATTATAATATAATATATAGGGAGATATAATAGCCCTATTAATATAGGTTATAGATTATTCCCTACCTTACTTATAAGCTCTTAATTACTATATAATTATAACTATAGAGTTACTTTATAAATACTTATATTATCTTTACTATAGTTTCTATAGAAGTAGATACCCTATATTAAATTTTCTAATTAGGCTAAATAAATAGGGTATTAGACACTATATATTTAAGTAAGTTTAACTATAAGTTCTAGTAAAGTTACTATAAACTTACTAGGTATATATAACTAGCTATAATTTTTACTATTAGTAGCTATAATACTAACTCTTTAACCTATAGCTTACTTTTACTACCTATATAGATTACTTAAGGGGCTATAGTTAATATAAAAAAGCCTAATTTCCCCCCCTTTATCTCTTCCTTTCTTCCTTATCCTTCTTAATTAATCTATATAAATTATAAGTTAGCCCTACTAGCCTTATAGTAGCGCTCCTATTACTATTACTTAGTAGTTACTAACCTTACCTAGGATTATATTATTCCTAGCTCTTACTTCTAAGCTTCTTTATTATTAGTCTCTTACTACCCTACTTCCTTACTTACTTATTACTAACTTATAGCTAGTTTACTATATTTACTATCTATCTAGTAACTCCTAGTTCTTTAGCTCCTACCCTAGAAAAATCTCCTTATAAATAGGTATCCTAAGCTTCTAAGACTACTATATAAGTTTTATCTCTTACTTATAGTATTATAGTAGCTAACTTACTAAATAGTAATATTAAGATCCTATATTTATACTATAGTTAGTAAGCTACTATTTAGTAGATTACACTAAAAGATAATAGTAGTAAGCTATAATATATTATTAATAGGAAACCTATTCCTAATAAGTATTATTATTCTTCTAGTATAACTAAGTTACTTACTTACTACTTCCTTATTACTAACTTTAGCTAGGAAATTCCTCTAAGTGTGCTTATTATATAAAAAATAATAAATTATATATTAGTATAAGTACCTTTCTAATAGAAACTACTTCTAGATAACTAATACACTACTAGTGTCCTACCTAAATTATAAAATTATATTATAAGTTATTTAAGATAATAAGAAATATCCTAGAAGGTATTTAATATTATAAGTATTTAGTAAGAATATTAACTCTAATAACTTAGTTATAGCTAACTTATTACTAGGGTCTTATATAGGCTAAATATAAGTTATATAATGCCCTCCTAGCTATAAAAAATGCTAATTAATATAGATATGTTTGCCAGGCTTAATTAACCGCTAAGGCTGCGCGTAAGGCTAATACTAATAAGCGCGCTATAATATTATAGCTATTTAACGCTATAAACCTTAAGGTATAGATTAATATTATAAATAGCCTATGCTTTATTACCTAGTATACTCTAATAGTAATATCTTATTATTTTAGGTATAGCTTTTAATTTGCTAACTTATTACTAGTTTACTAAGTTTACTTCTAATATCCCTACCTATATTAGCCCCTCTAAGCTCCCTAAAAAGCTTTATATATTTATTTATAGGGATAAGGAGGAGTCTTCTAATAATAAGGCTTCTATAGCTACTATAGATAAAAATATGGCCGCTAATATAATAATAGAATAGTAGATACTAGATAGCTATAAGGTAGTTTTTTACTTTAAGAAGAATATAACTTATATTATAGGATATTTATATGCTAAATTACTAAAGTAATTATATCTCTATAAACTAGCTACTTAATTACTACTTATAATTATTTATAATATTCTTTATAATAAAATCCCTTTTTAATACCTATAAATTTTCTAAACTATTATTGTTAGAACAAGTATGATATCAATCGCGCTTGGCAGCCGCAATTCCCTTCGGCTGAAGGTCGGCCTGACCGGAAGAAGGTCGGCTGCTGCGCGTGTGTGCGTGCGTGTGCGCATGCCCCCCCCCCTTCCTGCCTACAGGCAGGCCTGCGATAGGGCAGGGCCCGGGTCACGTGACCCACCCACATCACGTGACCCACATAGCTGTAGCTGCCTTTTTCCCTCTTACGGGAGCCCTCTCTTTTCTAGCTTCCTTTAATAGAACACATAGCTTACAATAGATTATTTAATTAATACTATCACGAGCGCGCCTAATTAATAACTAGCTATTATTACACCTAGTGATTCTAACACTAATTAGTAGTTAACTTTATAACCACTTTTGTTTATAAATACCTATTATCTTTTAAAGACACTGTAGATTAGCTAGGTTCTATCTAGAAGAGACCTTTATAGAAGCAGCGTGATTTAGCTAGCCTATTAAGGCAATAAGAGTAGCTTTATTATTTAAGATCCCTAATTATACTAAGGAAGAAGCTAACTCTAGCTAGCCTATTAAGGCAATAAGAGTAGCTAGAAGAAGCTAAAGCCTAAACTAAGGAGAAGAGTTTAACTCTAGTAGCTAAGCTATCCTATTATTCTTTAACTTAGTGTGTTCTATTACGCGCGAAGCCGATTACTAGAGCTTATAATCCTTTATATCTCTTTTTCCCTAATCCCTTTATTATTACTTCCCTTATTCTATCTCCTCTAATACTATAAGTTACAATAGTTAATAAGAAGGAACAACCATAAAACCTAATAAGTTATAATAGCTCTTAAGCAGATCCCTTAGAAGCCCTAGAATTTACTATCCCCTTCCTCTATATCCTATAGCAACTATATTAGTATGTTATAGAAGAAACACTTACTAGGGTAGATAAATTTAATATTAAGGACAATAATATACCTAAGATATAAGCAGCCTATATCCTCTCTTAGGTTAAGGACTATTATTGAAAATGGAAGGGAATCTGTACTAGAGGGATAGGAAGACCTCCCTAGTAGATTCTAACGCGGCGGCTTCTAGATTCACTATAATACGACGATTCTTCAAGATATAGAGCTTTAATAGTTAAATATAGTAGATTTCAGCTAGACAAATAATCTAATAAGCAATAAGAGGATTTTCTAAGTCCCCTTATAGACCTACCGACCGTATTGATAGAAGGGGGTCGCTAGCCGGGCCTTAGGAGCTATTTTTTATTTTCTGTAAAATTCATTTGTATATGAAAAGTAAAAAATCAACTCATAACCATACAATCTAGCCACCCACATGCACCAACTAAGCAATCTAATAAGCAACCCTATAAATAAAATACATCATTAAATCCAGAAAAAATCAAGGATTCGAATAGTATAAGTCAGCCTTTTATACGACTACTAGTTCCCTAGTTACAGTCGATTTTAGCTTCCCTATAGGGTAGCCTAGTCGGCTTAGTCATATAAGCCTGTGGGTTAGTTGTGAACGCAGGTCACAGCCAAAGCTGGCCGCAGCCAACAACGCTGCAGGCAACGCCTTGTAACCAACGTTACAACAACGCAACTAGGCAACTAGTGGGCCTATAAAATAGTGCTATAAATAGCATAATTTTAACACTCCCTCTAGAAAAGTATGAGGTAACTAATTCGATACCTGAACTTAGCTCTTTAATAGATATCTAAGTTAACCATAAATTTAATAATAAATCTAATAACTTTTTAACGAAAATCAATACCAATAACTTTTCAGCGGAATTCCAGTGTTTTTGTTGATTTTAAGGTTTTTCGACTTTTTAGTTATTTTTAAAGCTAGGCCTTTGTATTCGTAAGGCCTAATAGTTGAATAAATTATTGAAATTTATCGTTAGACAGGGGCTTAGTTAAGCCATCTGCAGGCATCTCTTTAGTGTTAATGTAGATAACCTTAGCTATACCCTTCTGTACCTTTTCTCTAGTATAGTTAAATTTTAGCAGGGTATGCTTTGTTCTACTGTGAAGAGCAGGGTTATTAGCGGTCGTAATAGTGCCTTGGTTATTACTAAAAATCGGAACAGGAGGTGCTATAGGTAGCTTTATCTCTCTAAAGAGACCGTAAAGCCACTCTAGCTCCCTAATAGCTTCACATAAGGCATCTGATTCAGCCTCTAATGTAGATAAAGCTATTATAGTTGCTTTCTTTAATTTCCAGCTAATAGGTCCTTTAGCTAGCTTATAGAGATAAGCATAGGTTAATTTAGAGGACTTATCTCCCGCGAAGTCGCTATCACAGAAGCCAATAAGGGTTGCAGAAGCTTTAGCGTTCTTAGACCTTCTATAGGTTATAGAATAACTCATAGAGCCTAGAAGGTATCTAAGCAGATGTTTAGCAGCATTTAAGTGCTCTATATAAGGCTTAGCTAACGCTATTAAAAGCCACTAAACCAGAAAAGCAATATCAGGCCTTATAAGGAGCATTAAGTACATAATAGTCCCTATAATACTCTGATAAAGCTTGTGATCGGAGGGGGAAAGAGGTTTAGTTAGGTGGGCTACCTGTTTAATAATTCCGGGTTGTAGGGGAATTTTAGCAGGCCTAGCATCTTTCATGTTAAATCTCTCTAGGGCTTCAGAAATATACTAGGATTGGTGAATAGTTAGGGTCCCTTTCTTTCGATTTCTAGTGATTTAAACGCCTAGGAAAAATTCAGCTAGCCCATGATCTTCTATAGGATAAGCTTTGTGTAATAGCTTCTTTAGCCTGTTGATATAAGCTAGATCCGGTCCTATTAGAAGACAGTCATCTACATAAGTCGCTATATATGTAGATGTAGTTGGGTTGAAGAAGACAGCCGGGTTAGATATAAGGGGGTGGAAGCCTAATTTTCGAAGAAGTTCCTTTAGGGCCTGCTGCCACTCTCTAGAGCTCTGTTTTAATCTATATAAAGCTTTTTAAAGGAAAATAACCTGCTTTTAAGAGGGATTATAGCCATATTTCTTAAGTAACTTAGCTATTTTAGGCGAAGCAGCTTCGGCAAATTCAACGAATCCATTAGGGATCTGTATATAAATAGCTTCTTTTAATAAGCTATTTAAGAAGGCCCCTATAAAATTAACCTGTTTAACTTCCCAGTTATTACAAGCCGCTAGGGCTAGTAATATCCGCTAACTAGGGGGAATGCTAGTAGCAGCGTAGGTTTCGATATAATCTTGACCTTCTATCTGCATAAAGCCTTTTGCAACGAGTCGGGCCTTGTGTTTTATAGGATTATTTTCTTTATCCTTTTTAAGCTTATAAACAAGCCTATTCTTTAGAACTTTTCGGCCCTTAGGAATCTGGTCTATCCCTATAAATTTAAAAGTTCTAGTAGCTAATAGCTGCTTAAATTCGCTAAAGGTAGCATTAACCCATTTTTGGCTATCCTTGCTTTTTAAAGCTTGTTTCCAGGTCTTAGGCGTATCCGAATCGTTGTTGTTATTAGCTAACGATTTAGCCTTTTGTTGTGCCTTGAAGCATATCTCCTTAACGAAGGAAGATAAATTAAAATCATCGATGTCCATAGAATCAGGGTCAATTAAAGAATCCGAATCTAAAAACGGTTTTTCAATAGCACCCTTATTAGGGGCGCTAGAGCTTGGGCTCTCTAGGGGTAGCGCTAGAGGCGTTACAGCGGTCATCCCGGGCGGTGTTATTATAGGCGCGGCGGGCGCTGCGGGCGCTGTGGGCGCTAGAGGCTTTGGATAGCTATCCTAAACCTCTAGATCTCATGAGATATCAGCTTCTCCCTCTAAAGGATAGCTCCCTAAAGGCTTAGGGGACCCTACAGAGCCTATATCCTCTATAATCTTAACAAAGCTAGTCTTAACGACTAACCTTTTAGAGGGTATATAAACAAGATAAACGCTGGAACCTAGAGTAGCAAGCAGCCGGCCAGGGATAGTCCTAGGGGCTAGCTTCTAAAGCTTTAATCTCTGCTCCAGAGGTATTAGAACCTCGCAATAAGACCCTATAGCCCTAATCTTTAAAAAATCAGGCTTATAAGAGGTCTTAGGCTCTAAGTCAGCTAGAAATAGCTGCTTAGGGGTTAGGGGCTTAGTTATATTAGCGGTAATGTTAACTAAGTCCACTATAGCTGGAAGGATATAAGACTATAGATATAAAGGCAGCTTAGACCACTAAAGTGTAGCTCTAAGCCGGTCTAGGATAACCCTAATAGCCCTCTCAACTAGCCCATTCTGTTCGTGAATATAGGGGCAAGAGGTGCTAAAGCAAATTCCCTTAGAAGATAACCAAGACTGAAGTTCGTTGTTAATTTCAGTACCTCCGTCGAAGTAAAGGTGCCTAGGATATACGTTATATTGGTTTTTCAGGGCCTTAAAGAAGCCCTTAATAGTAGTATAAAGGGTCTGACCTTCTTTATTAGCTAATAAAAAGCACCACTTATACCGGGATTTTCGATTAATAAGTATAAGGACTAGGGCCTTCTTATTGTGTGGTATAGGTTTGATTTTAACCGTATCTCCCTCTAGAATATCTAAAACCCTAGGGGGGTCCTAAATAGGTCTTTTGGTAGGTCTTCTAACAGCCTTCGATTGCATACAGGCTATGCAGTTGAAATCCTTGTCTTTGATGGCGGAAAAATCAGGGATCCCTTTAGCTAATTTCGAAGATTTCTTAAGTAAAGGGAGGCTAATGTGGCCTAATCGAATGTGCCAAAGAAGGGCTAAATCTAGTAACTTCTTGTAACTAGAATCTAGCTTTTTAGAGCTATTATCCCCTAGCTCCCTCTGTTGCCAGGCCTCTTAAGAATCACAGGCCTCTGGGGGCAATAGACGGCCACTATCGTCACCTAAGTCATTAGGGTATGGACCTTCTAAACCCCCTATAGAAGATGCCTAACTAGGAGGAGCTTCGGTGGGACATAGGGCTGAATCTTTGTCTTCTTCAGAGTCTAATTCTTCGATTCGTTGATATTCCTCGGGATTAAATGCTGGCTGCGGAATTTGAACCTCTATAGGGTAGGAAAACCCTAATTCGGTCTTATAGGCTCTTTGCTGTTGGTTTCTTTGTTGTTGGTTGCAATATTAAGAGCCCATAAAGGAGAGGTGGGTTGAATGCTTGCAGATCTTAGGAGTAGCTTGCCCCTTAATCTGCAAAAAGAAGCCGTGTTTAGTAGGTTCTAGTAACCCACAGGGGCTTTTATCGGCTAGGAAAAGCTGATCTTTAGCTAGATAACCTCCCTTAAGATAGTGGGATAACCCGCTAACTAGGTTGGTATCTATACCGGGGAAATATAGGGCATCTAATAGAGCTAAAGGCCTATATTCTAGTGGGTTTTTCTTGACCAGAACGTTAAAAACAGCGGTGCCTCTTCCTTTAGGATAAATAGGTCCTCCTGCTGTAATTATAGGGCCGGTTTGACCTTTCTTAAGAGGCTTAAAGTCCCTAAAGAAAGCCCTATTATTACAAATATGACAAGAAGAACCTGTATCGTATAGAAGGGAGTTTTTAACCACATTATTAGAGTAGCTAAAAGTAGGCTTGCTAGTAGTGTCACTAGTAGTAGTGGTACTAGAGGTATCCAAATTAGATTCGGAATCACTACTATCCTCGCTGCTAGACTCGCTAGAATCTAGTTCTTTGACGTATCCCGTGGCTAGGCTATAGCCTAACGCAAAAGCAGCTTCTTTTCCTTTATCTTTATCCCTATTGCCACTCTTCTTCTTCTGCTTTTTCTTCCTAGAGGCTTTAGAAGGGTTTGAATCCTTCTTATCCTGCTCTTTAGTGGCGTTAGTAGAGTCCTTCTTAGTATTAGGATTAGAAGGTGACTTCTTTTCCTCGTCCTTAGAATTTCCCTTATTATTAGAAGCCTTATAGCTAAGAGCTTTAGCTACAGGGGAGGTTTTATCCCTCTGCTCTTCTAATAAATCCGCTATAAGGAACTATAAATTTAAGGTATTTACAGGCAGCCCTTGTGCCCTAGCAGCTCTGATAGTAAATCTTTGTCTCTCAGCCCAGCTAGGAAAGGTCTGCTTTAATGCGTTAATATAATGGTTTACTTAATCTATAGGAGCGATCTCTACACTACAAAGCTGTAGTCTAGCTAGTAAGTTATTAAAATCAGCATTAAAAGCCTCTAAAGATCCCTTATAATTTAAAAAATTTAGGGAGTGGTAGCTAGCGTATAGCGTACCTCGCTGGATTTCAGCACTCTGCGAATATTGCCTAATAAGGACTTTATAGGCTTCTTCAGGGGATTTTTGCTAACATATAGCTGCCTGTGGCCCAGGTTGGCAACTATCTCTTAATATCATCAAAAGAATAGCTTAATCATAGTTAGCTAGATGGCCTGCTAAGCTAGGATTATCTATAAATTCAGGCAATCCTAGGGCTCTAAATTATATGCTCAGGGCTTGCTTCCACTGATCATAGTTTTCAGGGCCTTTTAACTTAGCTCCCTCAGGAATAGAGTGAACCTTCTTATTTAGTTCCTTAATAGCCCCTGTGTTAAAGGCAGCTTGTAAGTTACTAGAAGGTAAACTCGTAGAAGTAGTTATAGCAGGCAGGTCTTCTACCGGAGCTTTAGTATTTTCTTCCCTTAGCTTAGTAGAATCCTGAAGACCTTGCATAGTAGTCATGGTTTGCGTTAATTTATCTAATAGATCTTTAATGCTAGCCTCGTTTTTTAGACAATTTGACTTAGTATGCTTGATAAAATTAGTTAAGGTCTTGCCTTGTTGTTTAATTTGGCTTTGCATCTGTTGTTAAAAAGCACTGGCTTAAACAGCCGGACCTTCTATTTCCATCCTATCAGGGTCCCTAGGAGGGCTAGAAGAAGGGCCTACAGTAGGACCCTTACCCTTATAATTCGGTGGTGCCATCTCTTAAAATTCCCTAGGATCTTAAAAGATATCCTATGTAAGATCTCCAAATTTCTTCCTGTTACAAATAACGCGCGCTAGAATCTGGTTGTGGTGCAACCTGATCGCGTACGCAAATTGTGTGGCGGGGCTGTTTAAAAGGGTGCCCCTTAAGGTCTAAAAGTAGGTCTGCGGTATGCGCGGGCAGAAACGGGCCAGAGAAGATTCTCTGCGAAAATTTTCTTAACACTAAAAATAGGATTGTAGGTAATAGATATTACAGAACGCGCAACGCAACGCAATGTAATGTATAGTGCGTGCAACGTAGTGCAATAGGTTAAAAAGCCTAGTATTAAGATACTAGATGTTTAATGATTTATAAAAGGATGCAGCGTATCTACAGAGTAGATAATATTAAATATAACGGTCGCGGTAGTGAATAGAATTACTAAAAGAGCTTGTGGTTGTAACTAGATAGTTACGGTTGCAATATGGTGGTTGCAGGTGCGGCTGTAGTTAAATTCAACACCAAGGGTCTGATGTTGCGATGCGTAGAGCTAGTGGATGAAAAGCTTCAAATTCTAGCGGTTTCCTTTGTAATCTAAGAGCCCACAGGTCTAGTAGAGAGTAACTAGTACCTAAAATCAAGCACTAATTGCAGTAGAATAACGCAGTAATGTAGTAATCTTATAGGCCTTCCGGGCTCATAACCTATTGAAAATGGAAGGGAATCTGTACTAGAGGGATAGGAAGACCTCCCTAGTAGATTCTAACGCGGCGGCTTCTAGATTCACTATAATACAACGATTCTTCAAGATATAGAGCTTTGATAGTTAAATATAGTAGATTTCAGCTAGACAAACGATCTAACAAGCAATAAGAGGATTTTCTGAGTCCCCTCATAGACCTACTAACCATATTAACGGAAGGGGGTCGCTAGCCGGGCCTTAGGAGCTATTTTTTATTTTCCGCAAAATTCATTTGTATATGAAAAGTAAAAAATCGACTCACGACTATACAATCTAGCCACCCACGTGCACCAACTAAGTAATCTAATAAGCAACCCTATAAATAAAATACATCATTAAATCCAGAAAAAATCAAGGATTCGAATAGTATAAGTCAGCCTTTTATACGACTACTAGTTCCCTAGTTACAGTCGATTTTAGCTTCCCTATAGGGTAGCCTAGTCGGCTTAGTCATACAAGCCTGTGGGTTAGTTGTGAACGCAGGTCACAGCCAAAGCTGGCCGCAGCCAACAACGCTGCAGGCAACGCCTTGTAACCAACGTTGCAACAACGCAACTAGGCAACTAGTGGGCCTATAAAATAGTGCTATAAATAGCATAATTTTAACAACTATATAACACAAAAGGTATACAGAAGATTGCTCTTTATAGAATTTACTTAAGATTTTAACCTATAGACCTATAGTGACTTTCTTAAGACCCTAGTTATAGTCCTAAGGCACTTACAGGACTACCTTATTAACTCTAGAATCTATATAATAATTAACTAGAACACAAATATAGTAATAAACCTCTAAGAAGTCCTTAACTAATAGGAATTCTACTTCTAGTTATAAGAAGAAGTAAAGGATGCCTAGAAGAAGCATAATAACTTCTAAAAGAATATAATTAAGAATAGTAACTTCCTTAATAACCTCTATAAGGATAATAACCTCTAGGACTAATAGAGTATAAGGACTGCTTATTCCTCCCGCTAACCTTTATAACCTCTGTAAGGAGCGACATTAGTAACCATTCCCTAAGAATAGAACCCTTAGCCCCTTCCTTAAATACCTTAAGCTCTATAAGCCCTTCCTTATTATCCCTAAGAACCTATATTTACCTAGTAAAGAACCCCTACTCCCTAATAATAAGCCCTTCCTATTTACTAAAGAATAATATATAAACCTACTAAAAATCCTCCCTTTAAGCCTCTATAACTAATAGTAAAGCAGATCTTAGACCTTATTAAGATATATATATCTAAGTAGTAATATAGCGCTAATAACTATAATATACTTAAACTAAAGCTTTAAATCTTTAGGTAAAAGTGTAAGCTTCTAGATATTAAACTAGAATAAGCTAGGTATATATTTAAAGTAATATTAAAAGGAAAAGCTTATTAGTACTACTTAGACTACCTCTCTAAACCTAGTAACCCTTAGGATCTCATTACCCTTATAAGGAGAATAAAGGAGAGGTTTAAGACTAAAGATATAAGATAGAAGTATCTCCTTAAATAGCATAACGCTTTACTCTAGAAAACTATTAATAAAAACCCTAATAAATTAAAGATAAAATACTTTAATAAGCTTATTAAGAGGCTATTAACCTTATAGTAAGCTATTCCTAACGTGGGTTAATTAGAAAGAGCCCTTAGGAACTAGATTATAACCGCTTATAATAGGATTCCTAAGTGTAGAGGGTGCCTTACTAACCCTCTAGATAGCCTCTAATAATTCTATAAGCGTATATATATAATAATCTAGCTTATTACAGAGGAATCTAGTGGTTAATATTAATTCCCTACTAATACCTAGACTCCTAATGCCTTCTAGACTAATAGAAGGTATAATAGTAAGGGTAAAGAGTTAAGATACCCTTTATAAAGGTAGAAAGGTAGAAGAGGCCCTCCCTATATAAAGAAATATTATATATATAGTAAGGAGGGATACTAGTTAATAAGGTATCCTAAGGAAGAGCGTAAGAAGGCATACTAGTGATATAAGAACTATTATCTAGTAGATACCTTATTATCCTTACTAGCTTTATATAATACCTTTCTTACCTAGTATAAAGGTACCCTAATAGAAGATCCCACTCCTTATCCCTTAGAAGTTAATAAGGTTACCTAGTATATAATAAGCCTTAGATTTAATATTAAGCTAGAGGGAGAGGAAGAAGAAAGGGTACCTATAAGCTTCTTTACCTATAGTGTAACCCTTAATAGTTAGAAAATAGTTAAAGTCCTTGTAAATTAAGCTATAATACATAGACTAAGTAAGAAGAATCTGTTTAATAATAGGAACACCACTAGGCCTCCTTACCTATTCCTACTTAAAGACTATTACTTATCTAAGGCCTTCTAAGGTATTATACTAGATACCAGAGCGGCATAGTTCTCTATAGTAGGCTAATCTTAAGTTATAGTATTATAGAAGATAATACTAAAGATTTATCTTAATACTATAAGGGTAGGTAAAGTAGTTATTATATTCAGTAGAGGCTAGCTAATTGCATTACTTAGAATAATTAATATACCTATACCCTTTAGTAATATTACTTTTTATATAATACTAATAAATACTCCCTTCCTACTTTACCTTAATAATATAGGCTAATTAAGGATTAACTTTATTACCACTAAGAATATCCTCTAGTAAGGGAATACTAAGGTGCCCCTAGTATATAAATAGGGCTATATATAGATGCTACTAATATAAGATAAGAAGGCAGTAGTGTAGAACTATTTAACTAAGATTAAATTACAGTATTTATATCGCCACTTTAGTTATCCTTTAGTACGCTAACTCTATAATCTCCTAAGTAATGTAGGGTATAAGATTACCTTTAAAGCTATTAAGGTAATATTAAAGGTATACCACTAGTGCTAGATAAATACTAATAGCCCCTATTGCTTTAAATTTACCCTTAAGGATAAGTATACCTTTAACTTTAAAGTAATAGTTAATATTATATACCTTAATAGCAACTACCTAACGCTCTATGTAGTAGATATAGCTATAGTATTCTACGGAGTAAGATTCCTTCCTAATATCTTAGCTAAAATAACTTAGGAAGCCCTTAGAATATGCTAGATTAATATATACTAAGGACCTCCTAATTAGATTATTACTAATACTAGCATAAACTTTCGTGGCGAAGAATTTCACTAATTTGCGGCATTAATGTTAATCTCTATTAAAGAGGTCCTAATTAAGGTATATTATAGCATTAGAAAAGTTAAGAGATATTATAGGCTACTCTAAAGGGCCTATAATATTATCTAAAGAGAATGCCTAATAACCCTAGAACCTATTACCCTATAGATAGCTATAAAAGCCCTTAATAATACTATAGGTCTAAATAGCCTTATTCTAACCCTCCTTATCTTTAGCGCCTACCCCTATATATTAAGTAACTCTCCTCTATTACTAGAGATCTTATAATATATTATTACTATATAAAAGGTAATAAAGGAAGTTAAGCGCCTCTATATAATCTAGAAAGTTAGTAAAGCCCTTATAGTAAGGAATAGTCTAGATATAAGCAAGACCCTTAACCTCCTGCTTAGATTACTAGTCTAAGTTTAGTGTAAAGGTAAAGGGTAGTAAGGCCTATATAACCTCCTCTTTATTAATAAAGAGACCTATACCCTTAACCTCCTATAAGGCCTAAAGGCCTTCCGCTTAACTTCTATTAGGCCTTATTATAAGGACCCTAATATAGAAGCCCTCCTACCTTAGGAGAGTGGAGAAGAGGGAGAGGCCTAAACTAGGCCACCTAGTAAGACCCTAGAGATCCCGCTAAAGAGATACCTAGGTAGACCCTAAAAGAACCCTCTAGTAATTATTAATAAGACTAATGTGTTTATCTTAGCTAAGGAGGAAGCTAACCTTAACCTTATGGTTTAATTACGTAAGGAAGGCATTATTATAACCCCTAGCGCACTATTTAAGCTCTCTATAAAGACTAAGATTAATATACTAATTAATTAGGGCGTGTTTAAATTTATTACCTATAATAAGAGAGAGTATAGTAGTATATAAATCTTTAATTTATAAATTATTAATAAGGTAAAAGGTAAGATAGGCTAGCTATATAAGAAATTAAGGCTTATAGTATAAGGCTTTAGAGATAAGGCAAAGTAAGCAATCCTAACATAGGCTCTAACAATCTAATAAGCTAGTTAATACCTTATTCTTATAATAGTACCTTCTCTCTTAATAAAAGGATTTATCCTATAGATTCACGATATTACCTAGGCCTATATCTAATTAACCACGTAATTAAATAGGGTAATCCTCGCGCGGCTTCTAACCTAAATCTATAACTAATACCCTAAGGGAATAATTATAAGGGTAATTAAACCACTCTATAGTATCGCGGAGGCTAGAACATATTAGTGGGTTACATACCACAGGCACTATAGAGAGAAGCTCTAGATAGAGACTTCTATATATAATCTATGCCTATTAGTAACTATAGAAGATAGCCTAGAATTCGCATATATAGGTATATAGACTAATAATACTCTTAGGCTATTAGATAAGGAGTTCTCTAAGAAAGAAGAGAGAGAATTAACTATAGCGGCTTTTATAGCAAAGCTAAAGTAATTCCTCCTTAAGAATAATTCCCTAACCTTTAATAGGGGAATTATTAAATTAGCGGCTAGCGTAGCTATTTTACTTTAATAAAAAGGCTAAAGCAGTAAGCTTAATTTAATCCTACTTATAGATTTAAAGTAGAAGTATATTAAATAAAGGGCTTAAGGCGCCTATATTACCTTAATCTACTAACTAGAAGCCTACTATAATCTATCTATTACCGCTTAACACTAAGAACTGATAATTAAGAATATTAAAGCCCTTAATTACTAGATCTAATAGTAGATGGATTACCCTAATTAAGGCCTAATATTTATTCTAATTAACCTTGCTAAAGCAAAGCTATATATATTTATAGATAGGTTATTTATAAATAATTAGGACCTTACCTTGTAGCTTAGTTACATGCTAATCCTTACTAATAAAGACTATAAGGATAGTAAGTTTATAATTAAAGGTAATATTATATACTTTAGCTTAATAAAGAGTAAGAGAGTTATATAAAGTGTGCTTACCTCTAAGGTCTATAGCATAGTTACTAGCGTTAATATAGTATATATAATAGCCACTACCCTTCGTATACTTATAGACTAATTAAATCTCCCTACTATACTAGTTATAGTATATATAGATTTATACTCCCTCTATAAGTGCCTTATTAAGCTTAGTATAATAAAGGAGAAGCGCCTAATAATTAATATTATAGCCCTATAATAATTATATAAACGCCGCAAGCTCTGCGAGATCCGTTAGATTAATAGAGTAGATAACCTAGCTAATACCTTTATAAAGGTATTACTAAATAAGGCCCTAGAGTAGTTTATCTCTAGTAACCGGATAATAATCTATAGAAGGGTAGGGATAGTAAAGGAAATTAGAGGAGGAGTAATACCCTTGGGAATAAGGAGGAGGAGAGGGAAGAGAAGCTATATAGCTCCTCCTCTAATCTCTAGGGAGGGCCTCTAGTAATTCTATAACTCTATATAATCTATATAGAGTATAGAGCTATAAGGGAGGTTCTCCTTTAGATTTATAAGATACCTATGCTTTACTTTAGCAGGGATAGAAGGGTAGATATAGGAGATAATAGGGTTAAGGAGAGGGGTAAAGGGGAGGAAAAGAGGTAATAGGATAAGGGAGTTACTATATAGATATTATTAATAATATTAGGAAGGAAAAGGGATTTAGGAAGAGGCCTACTTACCCTCTTAGTAGGAGGTTAAAGATAGATTATTACTTTCCTTTATTATTACCTACTACAGGCATACACCGCTTTCCCTTCCTTTCCTTTATTAGTCCCCTTTATTAGGGGATCACAACCCCTCCTATTATTATCTATTACTTTATTAGCGATTAATATTATATATTAATAATTATATTAAAAAGAGAGTTCCTAGTGTTAGAACAAGCATAATATTAATCGCGCTTAGCAGCCGCAATTCCCTTTAGCTAAAGGTCGGCCTAACCGGAAGAAGGTCGGCTGCTGCGCGTGTGTGCGTGCGTGTGCGCGTGCCCCCCCCCTTCCTGCCTACGGGCAGGCCTGCGATAGGGCAGGGCCCGGGTCACGTGACCCACCCACATCACGTGACCCACATAGCTGTAGCTGCCTTTTTCCCTCTCACAGGAGCCCTCTCTTTTCTAGCTTCCTTTGATAGAACACATAGCTTACGATAGATTATTTAATTAATACTATCACGAGCGCGCCTAATTGATAACTGGCCATTATCACACCTGGTGATTCCAACAATTATAGCCTTTCCACTTTACTAGGTATTTATATTATTTTCTATTATAGTAATGTAAAATAATTCTCTTAACTTTAAACTCTTCTTTATTATCTTTAATATTATCTTATAGTAAGGACGTGTCTATATAGCTAGTAGGGTCCCCTTTAAAGGGTTTAAGGCTTATAATATTAAATATATTATAAAGTCTTAAGCTAGCTAGTAATTATAATTAATAGGCTAAGCTATAATTACTAACTACCTTTTTAATCTTATAGGGCCCTAGGTACTTTATAGTAAGCTTTTAGTTTAGGTATCTTAGGTTAATATTTTTTATTAATAGTAATATATAATCTCTAACCTTAAACTCTATTAGTATTCTCTTATAATTATAGTACTTCTTTTACTATACTTATATATTACTTAGTAGCTACTTAATCTCTAAGTATCTCTATCTTAGTTCTAAGACTTTATTTTCTACCTAGTTATTTACTAAATTAGGCATTAGGATAGCCTAGTGTAGTCCCCTTAGGTTATACCTATATAGTGCCTCTACTAGCATTAGGCTATAACTACTATACTTACTTATATTATAGGTAAACTATACTATTAGTAGATATTCTACCTAGTTATCCTATTTAGCATATATATAGGCTCTTAGATAGTGCTTAAGAACCTAGTTTAATTACTCTATTTATCTATCTATTTAGGGGTAGAATGCGGTGCTTAGTTACTACTTTATTATAATTAGGTAGTAGAATATCCTCTAGAAACCACTAGTAAATATTAACCCTTAGTCTATAATAATACCTTCTAGGGCACTATAGTCCTTAAAAATATTTTCTAGGAACACTATAGCTAGCCTATTACTAAATAGGTATGTGGACACTAGTATATAAATACTATACTTTAAAAATCAGTCTATAATAACTAGTATTATATTATATATCTAATACTTCTAATCCTTTACTAGCGGTAAGCCTATAATAAAGTCTATTAATAACTCTTAGAAAAGGTAATTAGGCACCGGCAGTGTAGCTAACTTGCTGTAAGGTTTATATAACCTTAGCTTTAAAACTTAATAATTAATATAAGTCTATATATATAACTTAATATCCTTCTTTATTAACAGCTAGTAATATTAGCCTATAATTTAATAGAGGGTTCTACTAACCCCCTAATAACCTACTATAGGATTATTATAGGTTAATAGTAAGACTTCTTTTTATATACCTTATAGAATAAAAACTTAATTATTATATATTAGTAACTTAGAGGGCACCCTAGTTTATATCTATAACCCTTTAGCCTCTAGCTTAGAGGGACTAATTAACTATAGTCCTAACGCACTAGAGTTACTACTTATTAGTAATAACTTCCGCTATACTATAAAGGTATCCCCTTATTACGCTTCTAATAATAAGACTAGAATTAGGGCTTCTAATTCCTATACCTTACTCCTAATAGCAGAGTTTAATATTATAGAGGTTCTCTAAACCACTAAGATTCTTACTATAATACTACTATAAGCCTATAGCTCTTTAGTAGCGCCTATAAACTATCTAATTAGCCTAGTAGAGATTAACTTTATAGAGGTTCTCCTACTTACTATTAGACTTCTTACTATACTATTAATAGGTAGTAATCTTAGATATAGGGTATTAATAGAGTTACCACTGCTTTTACACTACTTATTAATTATAAACCTAATATACTATAGCTTTACTAGACTAGTAGTAGTACTATACTTATTATAGCGCCCCTATAGCCTAATAGCAGTAAACTTAGTAAGGAAGGTTAGTAACTAAGATATAAATACCTTAGCTTTCCTTTCCTTACTAATATAATCTAATCTCTATAATAGAGTATTAGTAGGATTTAGCTTGCCTACCTAGTGTTTAATAATAAAGTTAAATAGGTATAGCTTATCTAATATAGTAACCTACTAGCTTATTAGCTTAGGCTTTAAAATAAGGTATTTATAGTTTAAGTAATCTATTATTACTTTTACTAGGTAAGCTAAGTAAGTAAGGTAATGCCTCTAAGTTTAAAAGGCCTCCTAAATCGCTAGTAACTCTATATCTAGCGTTATATAGCGCAATTTAGCGTCCTTTAACTTCCTTAATATAAATGCTATAGGGTGCTAGTGACCTAGCACTAATATCGCAAGGATAGCTCTAATTATATATCCAGAGGCATTAGTCTTAACTTATAATAGTAGCGCTAAATTAAAATACACTAAAATTAGTGCCTCCTAGAATCGCTTTTATAGTTCTCTAAATACTACTAGCTTATAGGGCTCTAGCTTAAACTTTACTAGTTATTTCCCTTATAGATAGTTAGTTAATAGGATAATAATTTTACTATAATTCTTAATAAAGCGCCTATAAAAGCCAGTAAATCCTAGGAAAGATTAGATATTAAACACGCAGATAGGTATTAGCTATGTTATAATTACTTTAACTCTACTAGGGTCTATTAAGATTCCTTCTAGGGAGATTATATAACTAAGGAATTTAACTTCCTTAACAGAGAATTAGCACTTATCTAGGTTAATAAAAAGATTAGCGCTTTAAAGCCTCTTAAGAACCTACTTAATATAATTCTTATGCTCTAAGATATCGCTGCTATATATTAGGATATTATTAAGGTAGATAATATAGATAATATCTATAAGACCTTCTAAAGCTATATTAATATATTCTTAGAAGGTAGTAGGCGTATTAATAAGCCTAAATAGTATTATAAGATACTTAAAGTAACTATATCTACACTAAAAGGCTATCTTCTACTTATCTCCCTTGCGGATATATAGCTAATAGTATATATCTTTTAGGTCTAACTTTATAAAGATCTTTACACCTCTTAGCTAATCTAAGATTTCTAGAATTAGGGGTAAAGGGGCCTTATCCTTAACTATAATCTTATTTAGGCCCCTATAATCTATATATAGTTATAATTTTCCCCCTTTCTTTAGTATAAATAGGATTAGGGCACCTACTAGACTAATGGATCTTTAGATCTAACCTTGTTCCTACGCACTTACTAGGTACTTGTAGAGTACCTATAGCTCTTTCTTAGCTAGGTTATATATAGGTCCCTAGGGTAGTGTTTTCCCTTCTTCTAATTTAATTATATATATCCACCTACCTAATCTAGGGAGGGTGCTAGCCTTATAGCTTAAGAACATATCCTTAAACTCTATATAGACTTCTAGGAGGGCTACCTTATAAATAGCGTTAGATAGATCTATTATTATATAGACACTGCTTAGTTTCTACTCTTTTAGCGCATTCCTAATAGAGGCTACGTGCTTAATTAGACCTATTAACTAGGGGGGAAGTATTACTATAACTAATAAGCATTTCTCCGCACACTATCTATCCTATAACCCTATTACTAATAAGATATATTCCTTTATTATAGGGTATCTCTAAAGTCTTTTCCCCTATAATATTATAATAGGTTTATATTATCTTACCTAGTTAATACCTAGCACTAGCTTTTCACTACTATTAGTAATATAGTAGCTAACTTAGTATATCTTTATATATCCTATACTATCCCTTACTAATATTACCTTTTTTAAAATTCCTTAATATAGTATAATATTACTAGACACACTCTTAAGCGTGCTATTACTTAGTTATATATTTACCTAGTCTAGGTCTATTAATATATCTAGATAAATTAAAGAATATATAGCGCTAGGGTTAAATAGCGTTAGTACTACTACCTAGTAGTAATCTTACTATAACTTAACTTCTATATAAATTTATAGGTCTAATTACCTATTCTTATTAAGTTATATTATATTAAGAGCGTTTTCCTAGGGTTACACTAAGCTAATTAGGGCCTTATTTAGGTTTAACTAGCCCTTAGCTTAGTTACCACTGCCTTAGTGCTAGTTAGTAGTATAGCTACCTCTATAGTAGATACTATAGTCTAGCTTAGGGCACTTAGTTAAGAGGTAGCCTAGTTTTTTACACTTAAAATAGGTAATAGGTAAGCCCCCTATTTCTATATAGCATCCTTCCTATAACCTACCTTCTAGTAAAGCTAAGTAATTCCTCCTCTTCTATTAGTTACCTCCTTAGTTACCTTTATAGTAAGGCCTTTTTTCCTCTTTTATTACTACTTCTACCTTCTTTCCTTAGCTTATAAGATAGTTCTAACTTATAGGGTATTCTTAGCTAAATACCTATTTCTTTATAGTGCTATTTAGGCACTATATAAACTAGATAATTCTTATAGGCTTAGGCATAGGCTTAGGTAATTCTACTTCTACCTTACCCTAAACCTTAATAAATACTTAGAATAACTAGTCCTTACCTTACTAGAGGGTTAGTAATATTTCTATAGCTTCTAGGTAGTAACTATCTTTATTTATTTCTCTAGTTTTTAACTATTAAATAAACTCTATCTAAGTGTAGCTCTAGTAGTCTATATAACTATCTATAGTAGTAAAATATATCTACTATTACTTTACCTTATCTACTAGGTAGCTACTAGTGTATATAACCTTTATTATATTATTTATAAATATATTCTAATCTATAGTAAAAACTATATTTAAATCTACTAGGAATATCTATAGATTCTTATAGGTATCCCCCTTATATATAGGAGTCTTAAGCTATATCTTTACTATACTATATCTATATAGCCCTAGTATAGTTAGTACTAACTAGGGAATAGGAATAGGGGCTTAAGTAGGAGGGGTTTATAGGGTAGAAGTAGAGCCTTAGTTAGTATTATCTAATTAGGGAGGGGTATTTACTTCCTATAAATTTTTCTATAGCTACTTAAGTTTATATCTTTTTTAGGTAATTTATAGCTATACCTCTACTTATATAAGGCTATAGTTTAATATAGCTTCTTTATTATTAATAGCTAGCTCTAATATATAGGAATTCTCTAGGGTGGTTAGATAAGAAGACTTATACTCTAGGAGTGGGTGTTAATCTATAAATATATCTTTATATAGCGTGTTTACTCTAGAGTTATTAGTACCTATTAAATAGGTATTTATTCTATATAGTGCTAATATCCTTAACCTACTAATAGCCTATTACCCTAATAGGAAAGAGAGATTAACTTATTAAGGCTTCTAGGCTAAATATAATAAATAGGGTAATAGTATAATTAAGGTAGTAGCTATAGAGCTAGAAGGTAGGTATATATACTTAAAGGTTATAATCTCTAGCCTCCTATATTCTATATATATAACCTTTGCCTAAATACCCCCTCTACGTGCATGTAACTAGCTTATAGCGACCTTATAGCTAGGGCACTATAAGCCACGACTAGGCCCTACTGTACATGATGCCATCGCCCTTATAGCCTCTGTCGCTCTATTGCCTCTATGACCCTGACAAGGAGCCCTATTACTAGGACCTATAGTATAAGATAGTTAAGGTAAGAGCTATTAAAGATAGAATTTAGGTCTTTATTAATCCTAACTTAATTATATAGCTAGATTACCCTCCTAAGCCTCTAATCCTTATAGGAAATAGAACTCTAGCGAAGAGAAGGGTAGTAGAGGCTGTATAGGGTTAATTATCTATAATAGACACTATAGGAGTTTAAATGCACTTACAGAGCAGTAGAATAGTAGTTAGTAGTGTGCGGTAACCCTAGGAAAGCTCTTCTAAAGGTTATAATATACCTAAAGAGAGTTATTTTTAGTACCCTTAGTAACCTAATAATACTAAAGATAGCGTATAGTTTACGGTCCTTAGTGGTTATTATTAGGTATTTAATAGCTAATTCTAGAGCCTTATAAAGGCCCTATAAGAGTATTACACTTAGTTTATAGCAACGCTTAGGCCTAAGTATAAGCAGATAACCTTAAGGTATATATTGCTTTATAATAAGATTAAAGAGCTTATAAGGAATATAATACCTTTAAGTAGAACTATTAAGTATTATACTAAAGTTAATTTTAATAAGACTATTAAGCAGAACCTTATAAAGATAAATATTAATAAGTGGCTTATAGATACTTTAATTAGCTATAAGAGATACTTCTAAGTAAACTGCCCTATTACTAAAGGTAACTTACCTATAGAAATAATTAATAATGCTATTAGGGCATAATTCCCTGCTATCTTAGCTTAAATTAGCTTATTAATTTATATAGTAGAGAGCGAGGGAAAGGTCCTAGATTTCTATAGCATTATAAGTAGAATTAGGTACCTAATTAAAGCCTAAGGGAGATCTTAGGTAAAGGCTAATAATACCTTTAGAGCTAAGCTAACTCTTAATAGTAAAATAAAGGATAAAGTAGAGAAGTTAGTAAAGAAAGACTATATTTACTATAAGAAGTATAAGGTAAATAAGTTAAGAGACTTATAGAAGGTCTATAGGGCACTCTACCTAATAAAGGACTAGAAAGTTAATAAAAAGCTATTAAAGAAAGTAAAAAAAGTAATAAATTATTAGCCTAATAATATAAAGAAGGTATATAATACGTTGTTAAAGAATAATAGCGTAAAGGAACCTAAGGATAATAGCGTAAAGGAACCTAAAGAAGTTAATATAGTGTTTTTAGCTATAGAAGAGTTAGAGTCTTTAGAGGCTTTCCTTGCCTAGGGTAAATCGTGAGTTATACTTAATAGTAGCACTTTAATCCATATCTTTAATAATAAACATTAGTTTATAGATCTTAACTATAGTTAATAACCTAGAATTTAAGCTAGTTATAGTATTACTAAGGCTTATAGCGTTAGCATAGCTTAGATTATCTTAATAGATAGCTAGACCCTTACCTTATTAAAGGCCTAGTACTAACTATTATTCTTTATAAACCTTATATCTCTTTAGCTACTTATAAAGAAGGGAATAAGGTAGGATAACCTTACTAGAAGGGTTATAGACCTAGTAAGAGGTAATTAGGAGATATTTTAAACTTAGATTATTAGTATATAGCTATGTATAGAGGGCTTAAGCCTATTAGATATTTTCGCTATAAAGGGAGATTTAAGAGACCTAAAAGCCATAATAATAACGCCTACGGACCTGTGGTATACTAGATTAGCGTATCTAGGCGAGGATATAATAGATTAAGTGCTTAAGAAGCTTTAAATCCCTTTAAAGGAAAGGAGCGTAGGGAAATGTAAGGTCTATTAGATAGCTAAGGCGTAGAGGCAGATATCGCGAGCGTTATAGGCAGAGTTATTACCTTTAGGACCGCTTTAGGTGGTTTCTTTTAACCTCTTTACTTAATTATTAGGGTATAATAAAGATTAATACATTGCTCTTTTTACCTGTAGAGCTATAGGATTACGCTATATCTTCATAATCCTATTAAAAATAGATATTACGCTTTACTTTAATTAGTTAGAAGCTATATACGTAAGAGTGTATAGCATCCACATCGCGGTTATAATAACTAATAGTAAGACTGCCTTTTAGACTAAAAAGTAAGAAGAAGAGGTTATAAATAGAGGTATTATTATTAGAAAGTCTAGCCTGGCTTACCTATATTAAAATAGGCATGCTAAACAGTCTAGGGGGGTAATAATAAGGATTATAATAACTCTTATAACATAATTAGGCTTCCTAGAAGATCTCTAGCCTATAGCTGCTAAAGTAGCTATTTATATCTTAAACTATACGCCTTAAAAGCTGCTTAACTAGTAATCCCCTTAATAAGCGTTAAATAGGTAGTTAAGAGAGAACAAGCTTTAATGGAGTTACTTACCAAAGAATCTAGAAGCCTCTATAACTTACCTATAAGCCTTTAGTTATAAAGTATTTATAATAACGCGAAGTAGGCTTTGTAAGGTAGGTCTAAAGCTCGCATAGAGAGCTTATATTAGATACCTCGCTAGATACGTCTCCTCCACGTAATACCTAATTTAGGTGCTAATAATAAAGAGGAGCTACTAGTTCTTATTAAGTTATATTACCTTTAATAAGTTGATCTTCTATGCTTAAGAAAGAGGCCTATTACTATATACAAAAGAGGTTAAAAAACGCTTCCTTAAAGAGCTAGTTAATAATAATAAGGATAAAAGCTCTAATATAGGGCTTCTATAGATAGCGTACCCTCTATTGCTATAATAACCACTTAATTAGCCTTAATAGGATAAAACTCTTAATAGTTATGATTAATTAGACTATAAGGAAAAAGAGAAAGAAAGTTAAGAAACAAATCTACTAACTCCTCCGAATTCACCTAAACGATTTCTAGGTTCAATGGATCACTTGCTGTTAAGTATTAATAATTTGCTTAACCTACCTAATAGCAGTAATAGTCACGATATATTAACAAATCCATAAGATCATAATAATCTCGAAGCATTCACTGCAGCCTTTAATCTAGGACCTAAAAGCGAAGAAAAGCCTTATATATTAAGGCTTCCCCCTTCTCTAGCTTATTATAATAACTTAGCTAGTTATCTAAAGGAAAAGGAATTCCAAAAAGCATAAGACAAAGAATACAATAAGATTATCAATAGAAAGGTAGCTATAAAGGTATCTAGAGAAGAAGTTCCTTTATATGTAAAGCCTCTAGGCCTCACTTAGGTCTTTGCTTATAAATTAGACAAGCAAGGCTACTGTTGGAACAAGCATGATATCAATCGCGCTTGGCAGCCGCAATTCCATTCGGCTGAAGGTCGGCCCGACCGGAAGAAGGTCGGTTGCTGCGCGTGTGCGCGTGCCTCCCTCCCTGCCCACGGGCAGGCCTGCGATAGGGCAGGGCCCGGGTCACGTGACCCACCCACATCACGTGACCCACACGGCTGCAGCTGCCTTTTTCCCTCTTATAGGAGCCCTCTCTTTTCTAGCTTCCTTTTATAGAATATATAGCTTATAATAGATTATTTAATTAATACTATTACAAGCGCGCCTAATTAATAACTAGCCATTATCACACCTAGTGATTCTAACACTAATTAGTGGTTAACTTTATAACCACTTTTATTTATAAATACCTACTATCTTTTAAAGACACCATAGATTAGCTAGGTTCTATCTAGAAGAGACCTTTATAGAAGTAGCGTGATTTAGCTAGCCTATTAAGGTAATAAGAGTAGCTTTATTATTTAAGATCCCTAATTATACTAAGGAAGAAGCTAACTCTAGCTAGCCTATTAAGGTAATAAGAGCAGCTAGAAGAAGCTAAAGCCTAAACTAAGAAGAAGAGTTTAACTCTAGTAGCTAAGCTATCCTATTATTCTTTAACTTAGTGTGTTCTATTATATATAAAGCTAATTACTAGAGCTTATAATCCTTTATATCTCTTTTTCCCTAATCCCTTTATTATTACTTCCCTTATTCTATCTCCTCTAATGCTATAAGTTATAATAGTTAATAAGAAGGAATAACTATAAAACCTAATAAGTTATAATAGCTCTTAAGCAGATCCCTTAGAAGCCCTAGAATTTACTATCCCCTTTCTCTATATCCTATAGTAATTATATTAGTATATTATAGAAGAAACACTTGCTAGGGTGGATAAATTTAATATTAAGGATAATAATATACCTAAGATATAAGTAGCCTATATTCTCTCTTAGGTTAAGGACTATATAATATAAAAGGCATATAGAAGATTACTCTTTATAGAATTTACTTAAGATTTTAACCTATAAACCTATAGTAACTTTCTTAAGACCCTAGTTATAGTCCTAAGGCACTTATAGGACTACCTTATTAACTCTAGAATCTATATAATAATTAACTAGAATATAAATATAGTAATAAACCTCTAAGAAGTCCTTAACTAATAGGAATTCTACTTCTAGTTATAAGAAGAAGTAAAGGATGCCTAGAAGAAGCATAATAACTTCTAAAAGAATATAATTAAGAATAGTAACTTCCTTAATAACCTCTATAAGGATAATAACCTCTAGGACTAACGGAGCATAAGGACTACTTATTCCTCCCACTAACCTTTATAACCTCTATAAAGAGTAATATTAGTAACCTTCCCCTAAGAATAGAACCCTTAGCCCCTTCCTTAAATACCTTAAGCCTTATAAGCCCTTCCTTATTATCCCTAAGAACCTATATTTACCTAGTAAAGAACCTCTACTCCCTAATAATAAGCCCTTCCTATTTACTAAAGAATAATATATAAACCTACTAATAATCCTCCCTTTAAGCTTCTATAACTAACAGTAAAGCAGATCTTAGACCTTATTAAGATATATATATCTAAGCAGTAATATAGCGCTAATAACTATAATATGCTTAAACTAAAGCTCTAAATCTTTAGGTAAAAATATAAGCTTCTAAATATTAAACCAGAATAAGCTAGGTATATATTTAAAGTAATATTAAAAGGAAAAGCTTATTAGTACTACTTAGACTACCTCTCTAAAACTAGTAACCCTTAGGACCTTACTACCCTTATAAGGAGAATAAAGAAGAGGTTTAAGACTAAAGATATAAGGTAGAAGTATCTCCTTAAATAGTATAATGCTTTGCTCTAGAAGACTATTAATAAAAACCCTAATAAATTAAAGATAGAATGCTTTAATAAGCTTATTAAGAGGCTATTAACCTTATAGTAAGCTATTCCTAACATAGGTTAATTAGAAAGAGCCCTTAGGAACTAGATTATAACTACTTATAATAGGATTCCTAAGTATAGAGGGTGCCTTACTAACCCTCTAGATAGCCTCTAATAATTCTATAAGCGTATATATATAATAATCCAGCTTATCGCAGAGGAATCTAGTGGTTAACATTAATTCCCTGCTAATGCCTAGACTCCTAATGCCTTCTAGACTAATAGAAGGTATAATAGTAAGGGCAAAGAGTTAAGATACCCTCTATAAAGGCAGAAAGGTAGAAGAGGCCCTCCCTATATAAAGAAATATTATATATATAGTAAGGAGGGATACTAGTTAATAAAGCATCCTAAGGAAGAGTATAAGAAGGTATACTAGTAATATAAGAACCATTACCTAGTAGATACCTTATTATCCTCACTAGCTTTATATAATACCTTTCTTACCTAGTATAAAGGTACCCTAATAGAAGATCCTACTCCTTATCCCTCTAAAGTTAATAAGGTTGCCTAGTATATAATAAGCCTTAGATTTAACACTAAGCTAGAGGGAGAGGAAGAAGAAAGAATACTTTGTCAAGCGGAAAACAACACCCCAAAAGACACGATGCTAGCCCACGGTCGCAAGTAGCTCTGTAGCCTACACGCAACAAGAGGGGTTAATCAACTTGACGATATTAATCACAATAATAGCTAGAGAAATCTCGTTATTTAGAGATACTCTAGATTAAATAGTCTATTAGATTAGAAGTGCTGTCTTAATTAAATAAGGGGAAATAATCTTAGTTTATCTTATTATAAGCTTAGGTATTTTCTTAATAAAACTTAGTAAAACTTAAGGGTTAATTTAAGAATCTTATAGTGTATAAATAATACAAAAAGAATCTAGCTATAGGTAGTCTCTTTATAGATTAAATAGTCCCCTTACTTAGATAACTAATATTATTATCCCTTATTATATCATCTATCTTAATAATCCCTAGCGCTTGTTATTATAATTACGTGTTTTCTAGGCGCGTATCTTATAGCATATAACACCTCCCTAGGTATACACTGGTTATCCCTAACTAAGCGTGCACACTAATAACTAAAGTGCCCTATAAGTGCGGTTAGTAACTAATGCCTAATACTAAAGGAGGGTATTATTTAATCTAGTATATTTAAGTAAAGGGAGAGGTAAATAAGGAAGGGAAAAGGGAAAAAAGTAAAAGAAAAGAAAGAGAAAGAAAGAGAGAGAAAGAAAAAAAAAAAATCTATATAATACCTCCCTAGCTAGAGACCTAAATTCCTTATTTCCTAAGAGAGCTTTAGCGTTTTTAGCGTTTAAGGCTATATGGTTAGTGATATAGGCAAGGGAGTATGGATTATAGGTTGCTTAGCTTCTTATTAAGTTACTCTCTTTTTATAGTTCTTACGCTAATTAATTAATCCTTAAGCGCGCTTCTCTTCTCGCTAGTAAGCTTTAATAATCTTAGCCTATATTCCACAAGGCACTAAACTAGGTAGTACTATAGACATGTATATAGATAATATTAGTAGGTATATAATAGTTTCTCTTTGCGCTACTCTCTATGCTCTAAGGAATAGGAGGAGATTAATTATTATAGCTTAACCTATATCTCTAAGAGGCTATTAAATTATCCTTTCTTCTACCTATCTAAGTAAGGTCTTGTAGTTATATGCTTACTCCTGTCTAATAACTCTATAGATCCTTAGTAATCTTAGCTATTCCCTAATATCTATCTAAAAAAGTGTGTTTATTACTACCTGCTATGCTTAAAGAGCCTTCCCTATAGTGGTAGGTATTTAATCCTCCCTGCCGCGTTAAAGTGCTTTAAGCTTTGTAGCTAAAGATAGTGGTATTACCTTATGTCTAATGATAGATAATAATATAGATAAAGATATAAGTAATATCTAATGACTTTTCCTTCTACTTAATCTCTATTCTTCTATATTAATTAAGGGCGGTTTATCTTTAGCTTCCTATTGTGTTTATCTTTCTTAATCTTATAGCACCTCTTATATGCTAATATTAAAGACCTTAGGGTTATTAGTAAAAACGTAGGCTATAGACTACTAAAAGTCCTAAACGCGGAGATTATTATTTTATACTATATTAGTATACTATTTAATTAGGCGATTCTTATTAGTAATCTAAAGTTTCTAGGGTATTACCGCTATGCTAATAGGCAACCCTCCACTAACTATCTAGGTTATAAAGCGTGGCATTAAGCACTTTATCGTGTTTTATACTAGATATTAAAGGTTAAAATCTTTCTAGTACGCTAATTCCCTTAGTAACTAATCTCCTATTATAAGCTTATTTATAGCTATGTCTTATAGTACCCTAATAGTTCTCTTAAGTGCTTTAATATAGCTATATTTTAGGTCTAGGATGTTATTAGATATTATCTAATCCTTAAGATATAACTTAAACTATTAACTAATAATAGAATCCCTACTAAAAGTATGTAATTATTTAAGCTTAATATTATACTTATTTAGTGTGTTCTAGTCCTCTATAATTAGATTAAGTGCTTAGTAACTAACTTAGTAGCGAATTATCTAGAGAAGAAACCCTAGGCATATATATCCATATTCCTAGTTTCCTTTCTACTCTATTGCTAGAACTATAATTACCTTAAAATTATAGGGATAGTTTATAAGTTATATAATCTATCCCTACCTACCTATAAAGTCTATAAAATAAGTTATTCTTCCTTTATCTATACTATTAAAATAGTATAGGCATCCCTACTTTCTATTAAATATAAAAGTAGTCTAGTAATTTATAAAGAAAGTAAACCCTATAATAAGGCGCTAATTACTTATATCTAAGTGAAGGTTAATAGGGTTATACTTAATGCTATACTTAATATTAATAGGCTAATAGGCGGTATAAAGCCTTCTAGCCTTTAGACTAATTAATCTTTATAATATTTCCACATTAAAGTCTTCTATATTGTTAATTTCGAATGTTTATAGCAGCACTGCTACTATTACTTTAAGACCTTATTCTATAATCTTCCCTATTACTATTAGCTTAAACTAATTAAGCTAGTCCTTACTTAGTGTTTTATAAGCCTTTCTTAGGAATTTATGAATATCTAGTAGATAACTACGCTATTATGCGGTAGTCTATCCTAGTCTAATTAGCGTTACTAGATTAAAATTATTGCTATTTTAATAGACTTTAAACCTTAATAAAGGCTATAGCTAGTCTTTTTATAGGTAGAATAGAGGCAGCTACTATCTATAGAGATTAGCTAGATTAATCTTAATAGTATCTCCCTCTCCCTCTCTAAAAAAGGAGTTTTCTATCCTATATATTAAAATATAAATATAGTATATAGTAAGATATCTACTATAAGGGAAGTAGGTAATAGTATTGCTATTAACCTTAGTATAATCTCCTTTATTTATAATAGACTGCTTATACTGCTCTATTTTCTAGGTAAGATTAAATAATATTTATTAGTTTTAGCTTAATATAGCTAGAGGAGAGGGAGAAATAAGAGAAGATAGGTAAGGGATAGTAGGGTTAAAGGTTTTAAGAGTTAGGAAGATATATACTAGTGTAAGAAGTAGGTATGCTAGTGTAAGAGATAGGTTAGATTAAATGGTTCCTATGGCCCTAACCTTTCTTTTTATGCCTTTTCCCAGATCTAGGGGCGGTTATTAGTAGGTGGCACTAGTTGCCCTTACTTTTCTTTCTATTAGTAGCTAGCATTCATTATAAGGTAGCTATCTATGGGGATTAAGTGGCTCCTATAATTTAGACTTTTAGTATTATAAGTTACTTATAGGCAGCTGCTTGCTTATTAGTTATTAATACCTGTTATAGGTGTTATCTTATAACTTAAGACTTTTTAACCCTCTTCCGCTCCTCCTCTTTGTATACCTAGCCCTACTATCTCTTACTTTATCTCCTAATTAATTAATTATAGCTGAATTTCTTAATATAACTTATTAAAAGCTCCCTAATATTACCACTATTATAAGGGTAAGTATCCCTAAAGGCAAGCTTTTAGTAACAAAGACTATAGACTAGTCTAACTATGCTAAGTTTTTCCTATCTTTCTTTAGAAGAGACTATATTAGTCTTATATAGATTATTTAATCTTATTTTTAAGTTAATGCTAATAGCTTCTGTTTTATAGTATAAGTTCCTTTTTGCCTTCTAGGTTTAAAGCAGGATTAATATTAGTAATAGTGGCGTTCTATTATACATAGAGATTTCTCTCTATCTATCTAAGAATCCCCTAGAGGGAGCGCCTCTCTATCTTATTAAGACTATAAAAGGGACTAAATTATTAAAGGAATTTATACAGAGCTATATTAAATTAGATAGTGCCTTAGCCCTTACTATTAAAAATAATTATTATTCTTTAGTTCTTATACCTACTAAGATAGCTTATCCTAATAGGTACTTTTTACACACCCTCTTATAATATCCTAAGCGCTATTAAGCTTTACTAGTGTCTATATTTAGCAGATTAAATAGTATATTCTATACCTACTGCTTAAACTTATATATATAGCATATTACCTTCTTTAATAAGCATATATGCTTCCTTTTTTATAGATATATCTTACTTTCTAGGGTTAGTAATAGCGTATGCAGTAACTGCATCTGGAATAGATCTTGTGCAGCGAGCTGCGAATAGCGTTTTGCGTTAGGGTATTACACTAGATCTTCCTAAGAGTAAGCTCTTGCCCCTTTCTTAGGAAAAGAGTAGTCTACTAAGGCAGCAGAAGCTCTTCTACTTAACTTAAACACTATTAACCTTGAAAACTCTCCTTACTTAGTAATTAATATGCTACCTCCTTTTCTAAACTATTTATAAATACTAGGGGGGTAGAAAGGGGAAATAAGCTAGGTATATAATGTGAAATTAGATTTATGCCTTAATTACTTAATCTTTGGTATATAGAAAGGAAAAAAAAATAGAATAGCAAGAGAATAAAGGGAATGTTCTTTTAATCTATGCGCATATTAGTGCGTTTAAGGGTATACCTTATACTCTTGTTTTTGCTTGGCTATAAGGAGGGGTAGTTAGATCTTAATCCCTTAGTATAGACTTCTCTAAGGCGGAAGTTTAACTTCTTTATTGTTGACTATTTAATCTAATATATTGTGTTAGGATACTGCTAGTATGATTATTAAGACTTCTTAGTTATAATTACTGCCCTTTTCCCTTGTTTAGCTTCGTTATAGAGTATATAGCTATCTATCTATAGTTAAAGTCCACTAACCCTCTAAATCCGGGATAAACTTCTTAATATGGTCTCCTAAGATTGTCTTTATAAGGTAGACCCTATCTAGTGTCTATAGATAGTAGGCCCTAGAGATTAGCGCTTGCTTATGAATTCGGAAGGGCCTATTCTATCTTATTATAAGCTTCTTTGTTATAGATATGTTAACGTTTCTTCTAATATTATATACTAGCATAAGGTCTCCTGGTTTTAATTAATCCTTCCTTAGAGAGGCAGCCTAATTCTTATTAGTTTATTCCGTGAGTTACTTCCTAAATTTAAATACCTTTTTCTTTACTTTCTTAACATCCTCTGCCTTCCTTTTAAGTATCTACACTCGCGCTTTAAACAAGTCCTGGCTAGTAGTAATTATATCCTAGTTAATTAGTCTCTAAGTTAGGAATTTAACTTCTAGTGGCAATATTAGCTCCTATCTATAGATTAAATAGAAGGCGGACTTCCTATGCGATTCGCAAATAGTAGTGCGGTCTATAAGAAGGGCTTTATTAAGGTGCTTTACCTATTAACTATTTAATCCTCCTAACTTCGCTAAAGCAGATATAAGAGACTAGTGTCTAGCTTTAATAGGGGAGTTCGCTTTTAGGTTATACCCGGACGTTTAGATGCCTATAACTCTAATATCCGCTAGTGCTTCCTTAAGATTTCCTTATATTTTAGGTCCTCTATTATAGACTATAAATCAGAAAAGGCTAAACCTACTAATTAGGGATAAGAGGAACTTCCTAATCGCTACTATAGTTATATTTCTAACTAGTGTAGCCTCTACCTAGCCTATTAGGTTATATCTTACTTCTAAGAGATACTTATATCTATAATTAATTAGAAGATACTAAGTATTAATATAAATCTTACTTATTAGGTTTCCTAGTGTAACTAGTACTAATAGTTCTTAAGGTTACTAGGGCGTGAACTTCTAGTATATCTCGTAGTAAGTTAATATCTCTTAAGTTATATTCTAGAGTCCCTTCTACTAGTATTAGTGCTTTATTACTTAGAACACTACCTTAATACCTTTATAGCTAAGCTCCTTATAAATTACCTTAACTATTACACGTTATTACTTAGGTATATTAATAACTAACACTAGTCCCTTTATAATCCCTATTAGTCTTTTCTAAAGGTATCTATTTTCTAGAAAGAACTTTTTAGCCTTATTTTATAGCTTCCTATAGTCTTCTACACTAAGATTAATTAGTCTCTAGAGGGTTAATAAGAAATCAATTACTTAGCGTATCTTAGCTAAGTAATCTTTCTTACTATCTTCCTTAATCTTAACGCTATTTAGGTATAGATTAATAAAGTCTTTAATATCCCCCTTAACCTCTTAATCTAATTAATCTAATAATCTAGGACCTTTTCTAGATAAAGTATCTATAATTTGGTTCTTTTTGCTAGGAATATATTATATAGAAAAATCAAAGAGTAGTATATAACTAATCCACTATGTGATAAGGGCTCCGGGTATATTATTAATAGCGCCGTTAAGCTAGTGCATAAGGACTTACAAATCTATCTCTAGCGTAAAAGGGACTCTATAGAGATAAATTCATAGCCTTTATAACATATAGATAACTACCTAGCATTCTTACTTAGTCGCATTATACTTGGCTTTAGCTATAGTCTAGGTGCCGCTCTTATATTAAATAGGGTAGCGTTTTCCTTTAACTATTTATAGTAGTATAGCCCCCTATCTAAGTAGGCTTATATTAACTATAAGGATGATTTCCCTAAAACCTAGTCCTAGATTAAGTAAAATAAGAATTAGAGCTATAGTTATTGCCTTTTTTAAGATATCTATAGCTTCTTACTATTCTAGTCCCTATACCTATTCTATTGTCTTCCTAAGTAGAATTACTAGTGGTTTCGCTTTCTACGCATAGTGCTCTACCTAGATATAGTAAACTCCTATTAGTCTAATAAAGGAACGTACCTTAGATAGGTCCTAGTAAACTATCTATTCTAGGATCTTTATTATCTTTACTTTAGTTAGTTTCTATCTATTTATCCTATATATAAACCCTATAATTTCTACTAACTTCTAGTAGAACTTTAATTTTAATACTAAGGCTATATAACTAGAGAGTTTAATGTTAACCAGAACTTTATTAATATTAATTAAATATTCTAGCATATATCTACATACTCTAGGCATAATTTCCTCCTTATTATATATTATAGTTAGGCCTTTAACCGTAATATTATCCAGGAATAGCGCGTAAATTTCAGGGATTAGGTTAAATAGGATTTGCCTAATAATTCTAATAAACTAAGCTACTAAATTAGTAGCTCCTTATAGTAGGCGGTAAAGCTATAAAAGCCTAACTATAGTAGAGATTATAGTTATATCTCTACTCCTTTCCGCTAGTTCTACTTAGTTATATCCTAATAGCAGATTAATAATAGATAAAATTTTATATATTATAAAGCTCTTACTAAATGCCTCCGCCCCTTAGGGAATTAGCGCATTACGTATCATTACTTTGTTATATTTAGTGGCTAATAGGATTAGGCAAATCCCTCTATCCTTCTTTATAATAAGGAAATACAGATTCCTATAGGAGCTATAGCTTTCCTCTAGGTATCTATACTTTAGCTTCTTCTTTAGTAGATTAACTAGTCTTCCTTATAACCTAAGAGGTATTAGGATAGAACTAGCTTGCTATGCCTTATGCTTAATAACCTTTATAACCTATAGTGGTGTAACTAGCAGGTTAACTTTCCTATATTCTAATAAGTCCCACGCTAGCGCTGCTTCTTGGTTACAAAGGATTTCTTTAAAAATATTAACTTCTTCTTATATTAGATATTCTCGTACCCCTTTAACCATCTAATCTAATTATTCCTAGGTTATTCTAAAACCCTAGGGGTTTTCGCTAAACCGCCTAGTAATAAACTCGCTATACTTTCTAGATATATCTAAACATGACTTTGCTTCTTCCTATTTCTTTATCTTCTATTTTAGGTCTCCTTCTAGGGTTAACCTATTAGAAGGTACATTGTTATATAGGTAAATCTTATTGGCTTTACATTTATATATTATATTTATTATAAGATTAGGTGGTTTTGGTTGCTATAGGGGTTAGAAATCCTCTATAACCGCTTTAAGTTATTAGGAGTGGTTTATTATTATATCCTAAACCACTTCCTACAGGATACCTATTCCCTCCCTAGTTATAATAGGGACTAGTTACTTATCTTTATCTAGTTCCGCTTCTAGTCCTTTATAAACTATTTAATCCTCCTCTTCTTTAACTATAGGATAGCTAAATATAATAATATTAATTATAGGTTACCAGGCTGGTTACTTACTGGTGTATTGCCACTAAATACTCCCTATAACTCTTAAGATAATAACTATATCCCTAAAGCAATACTAAGCAAAGAGCTTGCCACTTCTTAAATAGTTAAATTATATCTATAATAGCCTAAAGAATAGTATCCCTAGAATTAAGCTTATATTAACTAAATCTAGACTAATATAGAAGTTAGTGGGTATCTAGATATTCCCTAGATAGAGCTTTATTTAGACCTCCCTAATTATCTTAATCCTATGTAATAAAAATAATATAGTGTTTATTGCATCTATAGGATAGATCCTAAGCCCTAAGCGCCTAGTAGTGCTCTTAGTAATTACATTCCCTTAAGAACCTATGTTAATAAGTCTAGGGAGGAGCTCCCCTTTAGGGTTATCTAGGCAGACCTATAAGTATAGTAGATCTTATAATTAATTAACTATAGCCCGTGGCTCTATAATCATATTTAGTATAAAGTTTGCTCTAGAAAGCTTGCTCTAAACTTATTATAGCTTTTCCTATTAACCTTAGGCCCCTAGTTATTCCTAGATCCGTTCCCATAAGGCGGCGTTAATCTTAGGCAGCTAGGCTAAGGCTATCTTTAGCGGCTTCTTCTTAGCCTCCTCCTTATTCTTCTTATTCTCTTAAAGGGCCTCCTTTATTATTTAGATAATAGAATTAATCTAGTGCTTAGGATTAATTAGTCTTAAGCTTGTTTTTGCTCTAAATATCTTTAAAGGAGGTATAGGGCCTAGTGTGTCCCTATTATAATAACAGATATCCTCCACACCCTTCGCTTGCAAAAGGCATTCGTTACTAACTGCCTCTGCTAGCGTTAGTATAATATAGCAAATATCCCTAAAGGGCACCCTAAGCTTCTTTTAAAAGACCTTATTATATAGTTAGTCTAGAATTCTCTAGCCTACCTTGCCTAATAGGTCCTTCTTCCCCTTTAGTAAGGTCTCTTTGCCTTTATTAAGCTACTCTTAAACCTAGTAATCCTATTTGTTATCTTCTGTAATTTCTTTAATATATACTTATTTTATTACCCTTTCCCTAAGGGTTATAATCTTTATAATATAGGTATCTACCTCTTTATTCTCTATACTTAATTTCTTAAACTTAATAGCTAAGACTACTCCTAATAGACTTTTTAAGATTAAGGTTACCTAGTTTACCCTCTCTAGATAGTATTTAGCGGGATTAAACTAGTTTTCTATTTAATTAAAGATATCCTGCTTCTCTAGAGTTATATCCTAGTCCTTTTCTCTATAGGGTCTACATTCCTTAATCTAAGGTATTATATAGGTAATTCTACTATCTAGGAAGTATTTAACCTAAAATATAGCTAGCCTTTGTGCGTAGCTGCTAATAGTAAGAAACTTTAAAAGCAAGATAGGCAGTATTATCTAATGTTTTATATTATCTCTAATTACTAAAATACGGATAGCTAGGTTATAGATAGCGAATTTTAATATTTTATTAAATCCTAGTGTGTTATACTTTATAGCTATATAAGAGTTAGTATTGTAATAATGATATTAGTTTAACTATTAGCCCCTTCTAGCTATTACATTAATATTAAAGATACGCTTATTGTCCTGATTAAATAATCTAATGCTATTTAGCTAGTAAGTATGTTATTATGGGTTAATGTTATACTTTCGTTTAAGCTGCTTTATAATATTGATTTCCTTGCCTACCTAAGCTATAACTATAATTTTTAACTTAGCTAGTTATTTTATTAAATCATCTATTTAATCTTAGTATTCTGCTAGTCTAGGAGTTCTGTCCTTCTTTATTTTATTATAAGAAGTATTTAATCCCCTTTTTTGCTTAGAAGGCTTAGCTATTACTACGCGGTTCCTCTGGTTAGCCTAGTGAACACTAAGCGCTGCTTAATCTAGTGGTCTCTGGCTTCTTAGATTAGGTTTAGTATTATCTAGGTAATATTCTCTTAAGTTAGAGATCTTAGGGTCCCTATTTTTAAGCTCTAGTTATGTTTAAATATGCGCGTTAAGTGCTATCTAAAGAATTTTATATTATATAACCAGAACTTCCTTATATATATACCCTTTTTAATCTATAAAGCTTAAGATTAAATAGTTAGGGAGGGCCTTATAGATATAGTTTAACTAAGTTATTATTATTCGCTATCCTATTAGGTCTATATTAGATATTAAAGCTTAATACTTCTATAGCTAGTAGTAAGTTTCTTTAATAGATTTTAGTTATATAAGATTAAGGTCCTTAAGTTATCCCCTAGCGCTTTCTATTTAGTCCTAACTTATAGTATTAAACTAAAGGAGTATTTCTTCCTTTAATTCTGCCTAAGTGTACAACGCTATTAATATCTTAACCACTTATTAAATCTAGGGGTTAATATCACGCTTAAGTATCTTACGCTAATCCTTCTTAGGAATACATATTACCTTTATCTTAGCCTTAAAGTCTTTAATAAAATTAGCAATATTTTCTCCTATAAACTGCTAAATATTATACCTATTCTACATAGTAATAAGAGATAATTAGCAAGCTATTATTTCCCTAAGGATCTTCGTAAAGGTCTCTACGTTAAGCCCTTTAAGTGGTCTAGAGGCTTTCCCTTTAACATTAGGGTCCTTCCCTAACGGCCTATTAGCGTAGGTATAAGTTAGTGTTAAAACTATCTTAGGATTAGATAGTTCCTCGCTTATAATTAGGGTGCTTAGTAATAGCAAATCTTATAACTCTTTTAGATAGCTTAGCTACTTAGTAGACCCTACTTTGCTTAACTAGCGGGAATAAGATAAGGTAAAACAATTAGGCATAGAGTTAGATAATAGTGCTTTTAATTAATCTTATAAGAGGGTAACTATTTAACTAAAAGCTTTAATTCTAGAGAGAACTTTATAAAAAAGAGCTTTCTATAAGGCAGTATCTATAGTCACAAATAACCTATAAGCAAGGACTGCTAACGTAATCACATAGCTCCTTGTGATTACCTATAAGATCCTAATATATAGCTAGATTATTACAAAATTAGCTATAGGTCCTAAGATTAAATGGTTTGTAATGTTAAATAGTGGTTTTTATTTTAGATCCTTGTGTTTAGAGAGTCTTAGCAAGGGCGTAATAGCTTAGCTAGTGTTTGTAAGGTATCTTCTTAAGCTAGTTAGCCTTATATCTAACATTTCCTTATAACTTAATTTCCTTTCCTTATCCTAGCTTAGTTCCTCTAGATTAGCCAGTCTCTAACTAGTGCCTTAGCTTCTCTAGGGTCTAGGTTTAGGTTTTTAATTTATATTATAGTGTAGGGAAAACAAAATAAAGGGGTCTTTATGTAATTTAGCTTAGTATTAGCTAAGACCTTTAGTAAAAAGTGTGCTTCTAATTAATCTTAGTCTATAGCAGATTAAATAGAAAACAGAAGTCCTAGGGGTTTAAGACTATATTTCTCCACTAGTTTTATTAAGCAGAAAACAACACCCTAAAAGACATAATGCTAGCCTATAGTCATAAGTAGCTCTGTAGCCTATACGTAATAAGAGGGGTTAATTAACTTAATAATATTAATCATAATAATAGCTAGAGAAATCTTATTATTTAGAGATACTCTAGATTAAATAGTCTATTAGATTAGAAGTGCTATCTTAATTAAATAAGGGGAAATAATCTTAGTTTATCTTATTATAAGCTTAGGTATCTTCTTAATAAAACTTAGTAAAACTTAAGGGTTAATTTAAGAATCTCATAGTGCGTGAATAATATAAAAAGAATCTAGCTATAGGCAGTCTCTTTATAGATTAAATGGTCCCCTTGCTTAGATAACTAATATCATTATCCCTTGTTGTGTCATCCGTCTTAATGATCCCTAGCGCTTGTCATCATGATCGCGTGTTTTCTAGGCGCGCATCTTATGGCACACAATACCTATAAGCTTTCTTTACCTATAGTGTAACCCTTAATGGTTAGAAAACGGTTAAAGTCCTTATAAATTAAGCCATAATATATAGACTAAGTAAGAAGAATCTATTTAATAATAGGAACGCCGCTAGGCCTCCTTACCTATTCCTACTTAAAGACTATTACTTATCTAAGGCCTTCTAAGGTATTATACTAGATACTAGAGCGGTATAATTCTCTATAGTAGGCTAATCTTAAGTTATAGCACTATAGAAGATAATACTAAAGATTTATCTTAACACTATAAGGGCAGGTAAAGCAGTTATTATATTTAGTAGAGGCTAGCTAATTATATTACTTAGAATAATTAATATACCTATACCCTTTAGTAATATCACTTTTTATATAATACTAATAAATACTCCCTTCCTACTTTACCTTAATAATATAGGCTAATTAAGGATTAACTTTATTACTACTAAGAATATTCTCTAGTAAGGGAATATTAAGGTACCCCTAGTATATAAATAGCGCTATATATAGATACTACTAATATAAGATAAGAAGGTAGTAGTATAGAATTATTTAACTAAGATTAAATTATAGCGTTTATATTACTACTTTAGTTATCCTTTAGTACGCTAACTCTATAATCTCCTAAGTAATATAGGGCATAAGATTACCTTTAAAGCTATTAAGGTAATATTAAAGGTATACTACTAGTGCTAGATAAATACTAATAGCCCCTATTACTTTAAATTCACCCTTAAGGATAAGTATGCCTTTAACTTTAAAGTAATAGTTAATATTATATACCTTAATAGCAACTACCTAACGCTCTATGTAGTAGATATAGCTATAGTATTCTATATAGTAAGATTCCTTCCTAATATCTTAGCTAAAATAACTTAGGAAGCCCTTAGAATATACTAGATTAATATATACTAAGGACCTCCTAATTAGATTATTACTAATACTAGCACGAACTTTCGTAGCAAAGAATTTCGCTAATTTACGGTATTAATATTAATCTCTATTAAAGAGGTCCTAATTAAGGCATATTATAGCATTAGAAAAGTTAAGAGATATTATAGGCCGCTCTAAAGGGCCTATAATATTATCTAAAGAGAATACCTAATAACCCTAGAACCCATTACCCTATAGATAGCTATAAAAGCCCTTAATAATACTATAGGTCTAAATAGCCTTATTCTAACCCTCCTTATCTTTAGTGCCTACCCCTATATATTAAGTAACTCTCCTCTATTACTAGAGATCTTATAATATATTATTACTATATAAAAGGTAATAAAGGAAGTTAAGTGCCTCTATATAATCTAGAAAGTTAGTAAAGCCCTTATAGTAAGGAATAGTCTAGATATAAGTAAGACCCTTAACCTCCTACTTAGATTACTAGTCTAAGTTTAGCGTAAAGGTAAAGAGTAGTAAGGCCTATATAACCTCCTCTTTATTAATAAAGAGACCTATACCCTTAACCTCCTATAAGGCCTAAAGGCCTTCTACTTAACTTCTATTAGGCCTTATTATAAGGACCCTAATATAGAAGCCCTCCTACCTTAGGAGGGTAGAGAAGAGGGAGAGGCCTAAACTAGGCTACCTAGTAAGACCCTAGAGATCCTACTAAAGAGATACCTAGGTAGACCCTAAAAGAACCCTTTAGTAATTATTAATAAGACTAATATATTTATCTTAGCTAAGGAGGAAGCTAACCTTAACCTTATAATTTAATTATATAAGGAAGGTATTATTATAACCCCTAGCACACTATTTAAGCTCTTTATAAAGACTAAGATTAATATACTAATTAATTAGGGCGTGTTTAAATTTATTACCTATAATAAGAGAGAGTATAGTAGCGTGCGAATCTTTAATTCGCAAATTATTAATAAGGTAAAAGGCAAGATAGGCTAGCTATATAAGAAATTAAGGCTTATAGTATAAGGCTTTAGAGATAAGGTAAAGCAAGTAATCTTAACATAGGCTCTAATAATCTAATAAGCTAGTTAACGCCTTATTCTTATAATAGCACCTTCCCTCTTAATAAAGGGATTTATCCTATAGATTCGCGATATTACCTAGGCCTATATCTAATTAACCACGCGATTAAATAGGGTAATCCTTATGTAACTTCTAACCTAAATCTATAACTAATACCCTAAAGGAATAATTATAAGGGTAATTAAACCACTCTATAGCATTACAGAGGCTAGAACACACTAGTAGGTTATATACTATAGGCACTATAGAGAGAAGCTCTAGATAGAGACTTCTATATATAATCTATACCTATTAGTAACTATAGAAGATAGCCTAGAATTTATATATATAGGTATGCAGACTAATAATACTCTTAGGCTATTAGATAAGGAGTTCTCTAAGAAGGAAGAGAGAGAATTAACTATAGTAGCTTTTGTAGTAAAGCTAAAGTAATTCCTCCTTAAGAATAATTCCCTAACCTTTAATAGGGGAATTATTAAATTAGTAGCTAGCATAGCTATTTTACTTTAATAAAAAGGCTAAAGTAGTAAGCTTAATTTAATCCTGCTTATGGATTTAAAGTAGAAGTATATTAAATAAAGAGCTTAAGGCGCCTATATTACCTTAATCTGCTAACTAGAAGCCTACTATAATCTATCTATTACCACTTAACACTAAGAACTAATAATTAAGAATATTAAAGCCCTTAATCACTAGATCTAATAGTAGATAGATTACCCTAATTAAGGCCTAATATTTATTCTAATTAACCTTACTAAAGTAAAGCTATATATATTTATAGATAGGTTATTTATAAATAATTAGGACCTTACCTTATAGCTTAGTTATATACTAATCCTTACTAATAAAGACTATAAGGATAGTAAGTTTATAATTAAAGGTAATATTATATACTTTAGCTTAATAAAGAGTAAGAGAGTTATATAAAGTATACTTACCTCTAAGGTCTATAGTATAGTTACTAGTGTTAATATAGTATATATAATAGCCACTACCTTTTATATACTTATAGACTAATTAAATCTCCCTACTATACTAGTTATAGTATATATAGATTTATACTCCCTCTATAAGTGCCTTATTAAGCTTAGTATAATAAAGGAGAAGCGCCTAATAATTAATATTATAGCCCTATAATAATTATATAAACACTATAAGCTCTGCGAGATCTATTAGATTAATAAAGTAGATAACCTAGCTAATACCTTTATAAAGGTATTACTAAATAAGGCCCTAGAGTAGTTTATCTCTAGTAACTAAATAATAATCTAAATAGAAGGGTAGGTAACCTATATAGAGGATAGCCCCTATAAATAGTAGTAGAAGAGTAACCTATAAGGAGAATAGCCCTATAGGTAGTAGTATTAGGGGACTATTAACCCCTATACTATAGGGAGAAGTAATCTTCCCTAGTATTAGGGAATTATTAATCCCTATACTATAGGAGAATATAGATCCTACCTTCTTAGGGATAATAAAGGAAATTAAAGAAGAAGTAATACTCTAAGGGAGGAGTAGAAGAAGGAAAGAGAAGAGAAGCTATATAGCTCCTTCTCTAACCTTTAGGGAGGGCCTTTAGTAATTCTATAACTCTATATAATCTATATAGAGTATAGAGCTATAAGGGAGGTTCTCCTTTAGATTTATAAGATACCTATACTTTACTTTAGTAGGGATAGAAGGGTAGATATAGGAGATAATAGGGTTAAGAAGAGGGGTAAAGGGGAGGAAAAGAGGTAATAGGATAAGGGGGTTACTATATAGATATTATTAATAATATTAAGGAGGAAAAAGGGATTTAGAAAGGGGCCTACTTACCCTTTTTAGTAGGAGATTAAAGATAGATTATTATTTTTCCTTTATTATTACCTACTATAGGAATATACTACTTTCCCTTCCTTTTCTTTATTAGTCCCCTTTATTAGGGGATTATAACCTCTCCTATTATTATCTATTACTTTATTAGTAATTAATATTATATATTAATAATTATATTAAAAAGAGAGTTCCTAGTGTTAGAATAAGTATAATATTAATCACGCTTAGTAGCCGTAATTCTATTCAGCTAAAGGTCAGCCTAACCGGAAGAAGGTTAGTTACTACGCGTGTGCGCATGCCTCCCTCCCTGCCCACAGGCAGGCCTGCGATAGGGCAGGGCCCGGGTTACGTAACCTACCCACATCACGTGACCCACATAGCTGCAGCTGCCTTTTTCCCTCTTACAGGAGCCCTCTCTTTTCTAGCTTCCTTTTATAGAACACATAGCTTACGATAGATTATTTAATTAATACTATCACGAGCGCGCCCAATTGATAACTGGCCATTATCACACCTGGTGATTCCAACAGCTACCTCCTACGATATAAAGCTCGTCTCTGTGTTCTCGGGAATCATCAACCGAAGAGTCATCTATCGACTCGAGCAGCAACTCTAGCTGCCAACACGTTCAGGTGAATTCGGAGGAGTCGGCAGATTCGTTTCTTGACTTTCTTTCTCTTTTTCCTCGTGGTCTGATTGATCGCGACCGTTGAGAGTTTCATCCTGTTGAGGCTGATCAAGTGGTTGTTGCGGCAACAGAGGGTACGCTATCTGTGGAAGCCCCACATCAGAGCTTTCATCCTCGTTATCGTCAACTAGCTCTTCAAGGAAGCGTTTTTCAACCTCTTTTGTCTGTAGGGCACTCTGCCCAACAAAGGACTGGAAAGTCAACGAAGAGCTATCAAAGAAAGCAAAAGAAGTGATGAATCGTCAGCCTGATGATGTAAAGAAGGCATACAACGCGTGGTTGAAGGATAACAGCGCAAAGGAACCTAAGGATAACAGCGCAAAGGAACCCAAAGAAGTCGATACAGCGTTTTCGGCTACGGAAGAGTCAGAGTCTTCAGAGGCTTTCCTCGCCCAGGGCAAATCGCGAGTTATACTTGACAGCGGCACTTCAATCCACATCTTCAATGATGAACGTTGGTTTATAGATCTTGACTACAGTCAACAACCTGGAATTCGAGCCGGTTACGGTGTCACTAAGGCTCACGGCGTTGGCACAGCTCGGATCGTCTTGACAGACGGCCAGACCCTCACCTTATTGAAGGCCCAGTACCAACCATCGTTCTCCGAAAACGCTGTATCGACTTCTTTGGGTTCCTTTGCGCTGTTATCCTTAGGTTCCTTTGCGCTGTTATCCTTTAACCACGCGTTGTATGCCTTCTTTACATCGTCAGGCTGACGATTCATCACTTCTTTTGCTTTCTTTGATAGCTCTTCGTTGACTTTCCAGTCCTTTGTTAGGCAGAGTGCCCTACAGACCTTCCACGAGTCTCTTGACTTCTTCACCTTGTGCTTCTTGCAGTAGATACAGTCTTTCTTCGCTGACTTCTCTGCTTCATCCTTTGTTTCACCGTTGAGAGTTGGCTCGGCTCCAAAGGCATCATTGGCCTTCACCTGAGATCTCCCTTGGGCTTCGATTAGGTGCGAAGAAAAGCCTCATATATCAAGGCTTCCCCCTCCTCCAGCTTATCATAATAACTTAGCTGGTCATCTAAAGGAAAAGGAATTCCGAAAAGCACAAGACAAAGAATATAATAAGATTATTAACAGAAAGGTAGCTATAAAGGTATCTAGAGAAGAAGTTCCTTTATATATAAAGCCTCTAGGCCTTACTTAGGTCTTTGCTTATAAATTAGATAAGTAAGGCTACCTTCTATAATATAAAGCTTATCTCTATATTCTTAGGAATTATTAACTAAAGAGTTATCTATTAACTTAAGCAGTAACTCTAGCTACTAATATATTTAGGCTATTTATAGCTATTATATACTACTTTAACCTAGAAGCACACTAGTATAACTTTATTATAGCTTTCCTAAATTTAGACCTTAATAAAGAGGTTTACTATAAGATACCTCTAGGCTATAAAGATAAATAAGTCTATCTAAAGCTCCTTAGAGTAGTCTATAGGCTATAGAGAGCGCCTCTTCTATAGATAAAAGAGCTAATTAGCTAGCTAATTAGTAAAGGCTTTATATAGATCTTTAAAGATATTTATATGTTTATTAAGGATAGGTTAATTATCTTCTTCTATATAGATAACCTTATTACCTTATTTACTAAAGGGAAATTACACTTATATAATAAATTTAGAGTAAGACTCTTTATAAAGTATAATATTAAGAACCTTAGAGAGCTTTAATAGTTCCTAGGTATTAAAATTATTAGAGATTATACTAATAGGAAGGTATAGCTTAATTAGAAGTCCTATTAGGATAAAGCTACTACTAAATTTAATATAAAGATCCCTTAATAAAGGCTAATAGCCCTAATAACTACTATACCTCTAGAACCTTTTAAGGGAGAGGTTAGTATATAAGAACTTAAGTAATACTAATCTTTAATTAGAACCCTACTATATCTAATAATAGTCTTAAGACCTAATATTACTTTTATAGCTTTATAACTCTTATAATACCTATAAAACCTAGGGCTATAGTATATAGAAGTAGCTAAAAGAGCCCTTAAGTATAGATATATATAGGCAGACCTAGTAATTAAATATAGTGGTAATAACCCTAAATTAGAGGTATATAGTAATGCCTCCTTTACTAATAATCCTATAATATAAAAGAGCTTATAAGGCTATATTATAAAGCTCTTTAGAGGACCTATACTCTTTAAGGTAGGAAGGTAAGCTACTATAATAATATTATTAACTAAAGTAAAGCTCCTAGCACTTTCTTATTATAGTAAAGAGCTTATAGCCTTTAGATAATTATATTAAGAGGTTAGACTATACCTAGGTAATAATATACTTAAGATTAAATATAATAATATATAGATAATTTGCCTCCTTAAGGAAGAGTTTATTAAGCTTATTATAAAGCTTTAGTATATAGATATTTATTACTATTAGCTTTATTAAGAGGTTATAAAAGAAACCTTTAATATTACCTAGATTACTACTAAAGAGATAATTACTAATAGCCTTATAAAGCCTCTTATAGGGGATACTTTTATAAGCTTCTATAAGGTATTAGGGCTTATATAACTACCCTTTAGTATACTTAGTAAAGAACCTAAAGAGTAAGTATTATATAATAACCTTAATTTAGATAAGATTATAACTAATTAACTATATTCCTATACTATAGAATTAATTTAAATATTAGAGTATTATTTTAACTAATTTTATTAATTTAGAATTATTATAGGGAACCTTAAATAAGGTCCCCTAGGGGGGTGTGTTATACCTATAAGGGTATAATTAATCCCTACTATATAATAGTCTTACTATTTAACTAGCTAAGATAGGAATCCACCCTATGTAAGTTATTTTCTAAGACCTCTGTAGTTTTATAGTATATTTTATTATTATACTAGTACCCCACTAATAGTATAGGTACTTAGGTATTTAGACTGTAGTCCGCACCCTCTTACAGGGTCGGACAACTCAATAGATGCGATCACATTAAACCCTAGCTTCGCGGTCCAACACATATGCATGAGGTATTATTTTTTTATTAATCCTAGTCCCTGTCTCCCTTGTTTCCCCGCTGACAGCTAATTGGCTCAATTCCCCCTATCGAGTTACTCCGTGGATTTGTGAAGTAACTAAACGCACACCCCAAACGCCCCGTGGTAAGCTACATAGACAAGTTCAAGTGCCAACGAGCCATGCATGGAATCTTCTTGGAAACTACTCTCGGATACTACTGCATCCCCTTGGCCGGGCAGCGGGCTGCCATGGGTCCTTGCTGTAGTGATTAACCTCGCGGACGGTGGCTAATCTGTGGTCACGAGCTGCGAGCGCCCTGGCTAACGTCCTCAGCTGCGGCTCTCGTTGGCACAGTTTTTACCTTGTACTCCGTCGCGGTAGATGGGTATAAAGGCCATATTCAACCTCATTTCAACTTTACGTCCTAGAGAACTATAACGCCGATATCTTGGAATTCTCTGAACCTAGTAACGAATCGAGATTGTTAGACAAAAAATACCCAATCATGCCAAGTTCACAAGGAATCTTCCATGACTTTCTCCCAACGGTGTATGTGAGAACAAGACGGAACGGTTCTATGCTTACGCCTTCACCAATTTTAGGCAGCCGCGGCGCGTGACACGAGGAATCTATGGAGAGGCATACGGACCACTTAGTTTTCCCCTCTTGATCGAGCTGTATTACAGAAACGATTTGATTGAATGTATGGTTTTCTCTCACCGTGAGAACAAACCACCCCTCTCGTTGAAAAGTCACATGTTTTGCACGCACGCAGTTCGCGACTTCGTCATCCTGCCAGCGTGCAACACACCTTGTCCGGATGATGGGCGAATCGTAGGAAAGGAGACATTTCCGGTAGCCGGATGAGCCGAACTGTCCCTTGGCACGCACGGCGTTTTTGCCGCGCCCGCATGAGGCTAGAGAGGCAGAATCTTGGAAAACAGTGTGAGGATGCCTCTCTTGTGAGCTATCCCTTGAGAAATTCTGTCACCTTTCTCTTCTGACAAGTTTATGTACATTCACCTCCCATCCGATGCTTCACGTCTCCCGTCTTCCAATCAACTGGTTGTTCATGCCCCCGACGGAAAAACACCCCTCCCATTATGCTATCTCATGCCCCTTCATGCCATTTCATGCAAGTGCAATGTGGTGGTAATATTTCGTGTTCCCCGTCCACAGCGTCCCTCCATTTCAGCGTGGGAGGTTTTGCGTTGCAGGCCACGATGAGGAGTTTTGTTTTAAATACCGTCCGTTTTGGCATCTTCCATGGACGAAATCGCGTGGCATACGTCTCAGAACAGCTCAGAAAAAGTTCATCACATCCTGTTGTACTCGTCGTCTTGGACCTTGATTCGCAATCAATCCCGGAAAGAGGCCATTTTCATGAGCTCTCAGACCCGCGGATTCTCTCTCCCTACTTCCTAGTTCTAGTCTCCTTCCGTAGCGTCCGAGGTTGCTGATCCAACAGAGCTGTGCTGATGACGCTCGCCGTTCCCATCATGGAGAGAATTCGAGAGGCCAGGGAAAGCATAGGCGCTGCGTACCGAACAGATCCGAACATCAACAGAGCTCGAAGCTGGGTCGGCCCCCTCTGCCGGCGTCTCCCATCAGCGGCGGCAGAATACCTGGCTGAGAAGCTACCGATTGCGCAGTGGCTGCCCCATTATGACTACAGATTGATCGGTCGGGATGCCATTGCGGGCATCACAGTTGGTGTCATGCTCATCCCACAAGGTGAGTTTGATAAGAAAACAATGTCTCTCTCTCTCTCTCTCTCTCTCATTCTTTTTTTTTCTCCTTGGAGAGGGTACACTTCTCTCGCTGACAATGATGTTTCTGGCAACAGGGCTTGCTTATGCCAAGATTGCAAACATTGACATGGTAAATGGCTTGTACAGCAGCTTCTTGCCACCGGCTCTGTACTTCTTTCTCGGAACGTCAAAAGGTTTTTTTTTACACTTCTTCTTTTACTTCTCTTTTTTTCCTCGTCGTTTGAACTTTTCACATGAAGCAAGCAACCAGCGTGAAGGACTAGACTAACCCAGGCTTCTTTCCCATCTTGACAGAAATATCTACCGGTCCCACATCAATCCTGGGGCTCCTGACTGCGGAAGCAGTAGAGAGCTTGACCAAGGAGGGCTTTGAAGCTACCGAGATTGCCTCAGCCATCGCCTTCATGGTCGGCATCTATACTCTGGCCATTGGACTTCTCAAGCTCGGCTTCCTCCTCGACTTTGTGTCGGCCCCCGTGCTCACGGGCTGGATCTCCGCCGTTGCTCTGGTCATTGGCCTCGGCCAGGTTGGCTCCCTCGTCGGCCTCGACACCCCTGCCGGCACAGCGCAGATTGTACATGGCGTCCTCGGACACTTGGGCCGCATAAAGCCACTGACTTTGTGCATCGGCTTCACCAGCATCGCCGTCCTCGTGACCCTTGAACAAGTAGGCAAGAGATGGGGCGGGAAGAACAAGTACTTCAAGTTCATTGCCACGAGCCGCGCCGTCATTATCCTCGTCATCTTCACCCTCATCTCGTATTTGTTCAACAACACGCGCGGCGGCAAGAATCAATTCCTCTGGGCTGTTACCGAGGTCGATGCCCACGGCTTGCCGGCCCCGAGGAATCACGATGCCACGCTGCTGCAGAAAGTCGTGTCCAGGTCGTTTGCGCCGCTGATTGCCATGTCTGTGGAGCATCTGGGCGTTGGCAAGGCCTTTGGTCTGAGGAACAACTACAACATTGACAAGAGTCAGGAGTTGGTGTTTCTGGGAGTCAACAACATGGTCAATAGCTTCTTTGGGGCCATGACGACGGGTGGTGCCATGTCCAGAACTGCGGTCAACTCGGACTGCAATGTTCACAGCCCCGTAAACTTCCTTTTCACGTCTGGTTTCATCGTCTTGGTGCTGTACAAGCTTGCGCCGGCTTTGTACTGGATTCCCAAGGCAACTCTGTCGGCCATCATTGTGAGTTTTTCCGGTCTAGATTGGGGAGTAAACGTATGGACTGATTGCTAATTCGACAAACTATCTCTAGATCATGGCAGTAGTTCATCTCATAGCGCACCCGCGCCAGTTCTACAACTTCTGGAAAATATCCTTCATCGACTTCGTCGGCTCCATGCTCGGCTTCTGGGTCACCCTTTTCACCTCGACAGAAATCGGCCTGGCCACCGCCGTGGGATTCAGCATAGTCTACACACTCTTGCGTCTCGCGTTCCCCCGCTGGATAGGCCTCCCCCACATAGAAACAGGAAATACTCACCTCTCCATCCCATCCCGTCCTCCCTCCCTGACCAATGTCGACGTCCCATCCGAGGCTTTCCTTGTCCAGTACACCCACGACATCCTCTTCCCCAACGCAGAACGCGTTAAAATCTCCATCATACAATCCGTAAAAGTCCATTTCGACCCTCCCACGGATGCCACCACCGACATGGACAAGACCAGTCGCACGTGGAACCCATCTACCAAGAAGCAAATTGTCAAATTGCGCAAGCGCATGGGCATCACGACTCTAAACGGTGATGAAAAGCCTCTCAAGAGGATCATTCTGGACTTTGGACGCATTTCGTTTATTGATACTACAGGGGTATTTTCTCTGATCGAGCTGAAGATGGAGCTGCGAAGGTATATGGGACAGGAATTGGAATTTCGATTCGTCGGCATGGTGGATGAAGTGAGGGAGCGCTTCGACAGGTGTGGGTGGGAGTTTGCGTCTCCAGGACAGCAGCGTGGAGGAGAGTCAGGAGACGCCGACGTGATTTACTCTTCGCTCGAGTTGGCGTTGTGCCATGACGGGGGTGATGACCTGGAAGAGCATGTCAAGGAAAAGACACTGGATGTTTGAATCTCATTACCTTTTAGATATGAAATCTGTCCCCTCTTATATTTAATGTTCCACATGACAAGCGAGATGAGCAAGCTCAGTCAGTCCTCCCTGATTCTTCTTTCCCAATTCGGAAACGCGCCCCATTGGCGTCACCTGTCCGTCACCTGTCCCCCGCTCCCACCAACTGCCAGCCGGCGCGGCCTTGACCCTGGCGATGGCGTTGGATGGCGCGTTGACATTGTAATCTCGCCAGCTCCTTCTTCCATGCTTTCTGGCTCTGGCTCTCTTTCCAACTAGTATTGCTCTCTCCCCACACCCTCATTTCCACGAGGGTGGGACGGCCATCAGGAAGAAGAGCAGAAACATGGCAGCTATACTGCCAGAGAAGATCCCTCTGATGGACGAGAACAAGTCCGGCCAGCCCCACGTCGAATCTCATCTTGAAGCTAACCCGCGACCCGCAGCGACGCACAAGTTATGCATGGCTCATCTTCAAGATCGTGTGCATCATCGCCATTGGATCGTGGCTGCTCAAGCTTCCGCAGTGGCCATGGCCTCATCTTGGCTGCCACCGCCATCCCCACCCGCATTCCCCCTACGGCAGATTCCCGCAAAAGGACGATCCCTTCCATTTCATCCCATGTACCGAGGAGGCTCTTCCACCTGCTCTGGAAGACCCTCATCCCGAACGCACTTGGGCGAAACGATTCGATCCCAATCCACGACACTGGAGCTGGGGCAACGCCACCGTGAGGGAGGGGAAGGGGGAGCGAAAGTTTTCTGAAGATTTCCGCCCCTTTGGCGAACCAGAGCAGCCCCAATATCCTCATGCTCCTCATGCTCCCCACGAGCCTCACGAGCCTCACGAACCTCACAAACCTCACAAACCTCACGGCCCCCGTGGCCCCCATGGACCTCAACGCGACCCGTATGCTGGTCGTGGCATCTACCTTTGTGGGTATCTCGACGTCCCATTGGATTACACCAACAAGTCTGATACACGAATCGCCCGACTTGCCGTGACCAAGTACCAGGTATCTGGACTAGCCCGGCGTGGTCCCAGCGGCCGTCATGACAAGCAACATCCTCGTGCTGGTGCGAAAAGTGAACGCACCATTGTCGTTGAGCCCGGCGGTCCTGGTGGTAGCGGCACATTCATGGCCTGGAGATCCTCCGAGGAGCTAACAAAGCGCTTTTCTGACGGCAAGTACGATGTCTTGGGATGGGATCCTCGCGGGGTAAATGCTTCTCTACCAGCCATTGCCTGCTTTCCTCATGATGTCGACAGAGACCACTGGTCCGTACGAATGTCTCAATATCGTGAGACCTCGCCGTCACCTCGCGCACAGTTGGAGTTTACAGATGCGATGAGTCAGTCTGTTTTTTCGGCTTGCAAAAATATCCACGGCGACATGCCGCGATTTGTGAGCACCGCATTTGTTGCTCGCGATCTGGAGGAAATACGCAAAGCTTTAGACGAAAGTGAACTCACAGGTTATTTGGTCAGCTATGGCACTGGCATTGGCCAGACGTACTCCAGCATGTTCCCCAATAGTGTAGGGCGTGTGATTCTCGATGGCACCGAATACGTACGCGACCAACGAGTCCTTGGCGGATTTGGCTGGGTAAGTCTTTTGCTATTTCCCTTTGGCATTTACAGGCACTTGCAAGCTGCAGCAAGGCTAAGTCATTGAAAGGCTGCCCTAGATAATGGAACCGACGCATGGCACGATGGATTTCTCGGCGAATGTGTGAACGCTGGCCCGGACCACTGTGCTCTAGCAAAGCCGCATAAGGGGGAAGCCGTCAAGCTTGCTGATCTCAACAAACGGATGGAAAATCTGATCAAGTCTCTTATCGAGAAACCAATGATCGGATACACAGAGTCCAGTGGTCCTACAGTCATCACCTACTCAGCGCTCGTCAGCACACTGTACGGCTCCATGTACAATGCCAAGGGCTGGCCGGCGCTTGCTCAGATGCTGGCAGAGCTCGAAACTGGCAACTCAACCCTTGCAGCACGAATGCTTGAGCGCATCAGCTGGGAATACGATCCCACAAAGCCCGCTCCATTGAGCAAACGTCCCAGAACAGACGAGCTCGGAACGATTGTCATCTGCGCCGACCAGTACGATGCGCCACAGCCAGAAGATGGCATTACCTGGTATGATTCCCTGTGGGCCAACATGACGGAAATCTCCTGGATTGCAGGCAACTCGCGGTTCTTGAACATTTTCCCCTGTAGGCACTTCAGTAACTACTGGCCCGAGCCGGCCGAAGTATACCGGGGCGATCTGAACATGACTCTAAACAATCCTATCCTTCTCATCGCCGAGACCTACGACCCAGCTACCCCGTTGCGCAACGGAAGGCGCCTTCTCAAGGAAATGGGCAAAAATGCTCGACTCATCGCGCATCATGGGTACGGCCACTCATCACGAGACGCCTCTGCCTGCACTGACGCCATCGCCAAGGCCTACATCCTTGACGGCAAGCTTCCACATGAGCAAGAGACGGCGTGCTACGCAGATGAGAAACCATACTTGTATGGCACAAATAAGGATGGCGTCGCGCAAGCGCAGAGAGACCCGTTGGAGCTATGGGATGAGCACATCAAGGAACTCGCTATGCTCAACCCCAGACTTTTAGGCTAGTCTCGCCTATATCTCATACAAATATACGTCCTCGTTCATAACACAGCGCCCAAAACTCAAGATCCGTAAAAGCTGGATTTCGATACCAAGTCAATACCCGATCAATCGTGCAAACAGAGTACTGTCTAACAAAATGCAAGCAATTAAAACACCGTGAAAGGGATTCATGCTAGCACTCTCACATTTTCCAAGCGAGGAATAAAAGAACTCCGCTTGAACAATTGCCAAAGACAATCACCAAGGTCACTTGCATGTGAAATCTACATGAAGCGTTTGGCGTGTGAACTATTCTGAAACGGCGCTCGATAGCCAAAAAGGTGTCTCAAAACGACAGAGCTAAAACGTTATTCGAGAGGAATCGTTCTGGGAGACATGAAACTGGTGGTCTTGATTTTCTCTTTTTCTTAGCATTGGCTTCCAACTCCACTTGATGACTACGCTGTCTGCTTTCACTAATCATTCTTTACTGACCCAGACGTTATGCACTTTATTAACGCATACTGAGGGTGCGATCTAAGTATCCTCATACCTAATGCCCACGTGTGAAGCCAGGCACTGAAGAAGCGTGGGCCCCGCCCCACCTCAATTCACGTCGCATCACCTGTCCTTCCGCGTGGCGAAAGACCGGAACGGAAATGAAAAACGGCAGGATGAGGGCGCAGCAGTGCTGGAAGAAGTTTGTGTTCGCCAATCGCAAGTATTTGCATGGGTATTTCGACTATCCCGATTTACCAAGGCTGTACTGTACCTATGCCATCTTGGTCGGCCAGCAATGGTTTGTTTGTGCCAAGCGGATAGCCAGGCTGGGTGAAAGACGGACTGCCGCCCCCCACCACCTTTTGGCACTTTTACACGAGAGTCACATCCATCCGTCACAAGCATCAAGAATGAGGGAACAGAAGCAATGAAAGAAACCATTATTATTATCAACACTAAACACTTGCAATTATACAGACAGGCACCCCCAACTAGACATGAAAAGCTGTGGTGGGGGCGGGGTGGGGGAAATAACAATAAGAAACAAAAGGGAAAGAGTCCATGTGATGCCAGATCGCAATAATCGTCCTCCTTCCCTTGGGGAAAGCATCATGCGCCAATTTTCTTCCCTTTCATCATCGTAAGTTGTTGGTGGTTCACCATGGCGTATATGGGTGATATATTAAGTCGTATCTGGTAACGCGATCGGTCCATTTATGCGGTGAACTCAACGGCCCGGCTCTCCTCGTCAATGCGCTTGATGAAGGCGCCGTTGTTGCTGCGCTTGTTTTGGTTTTGGCGGTTAGCCTTGCCACCTCGCTTGCCACCTCGCTTGCCGGCACGCTTTCCACCTCGGGTGCCAGCGTTGCCAGCGTTGCCAGCGTTGCCAGCGTTGCCAGCGTTGCCAGCGGGAGCCTTGGTGCCAGCGTTTCCGGCAGGGGCCTTGGTGCCAGCATTGCCGGCGGGAGCCTTGGTGCCAGCGTTACCGGCAGGGGCATCGCCAGCGCCAGCGCCAGCGCCAGCAGCCTGGACCATCTGAACAGGAATGACGCCACCGAAGGGACCAGCACGAGCTGGGTTCTGGCAGCGGACCATGCAGACGTTGTCCTGGCCAGCAACGGAACCAGTGCACTGCTGGTTGGCGGGGATGGCGGCCTTGAGAGGGATGTCGGAGGCATTGCCCTGGTTGTTGCGGCCACGCTGGTTGCCAGGAACGTTCTGGGTGACCTGGATGTTCTCCCAAGTCTGGGCAGTGCCGTCACCGTTGATCATGCAGGTGTAAGGACCGGCACCGTCAGCGTTGACCTGATGCAAAGTCATGGTGAGCTCGCCACCTTGAGTGACCTGGGGGAGAGAGTCACCAGTCTCGGCCATGATCTGGCTAGTACCAGACTCGACGCTGTTGGTACCGGCGCCGACAGTCTCACCAACGCTGCTGGCAGACTGGCCACGGAAGCGAGTGGCATCCTGCTGGAAGGGGTTGCGGCGAGTTCCGTCACGAGGAGTGGAGGAGTCGACTCCGAGAGCCATGCCGGAGCCACCAGCATTTCCAACGGCTTTGATGATAGCGGCGTGGCCAGCGACAAGCTGTGCAGCCAGGATGACAGAGGTAGCGACGACGGCCTTGAAAGACATGTTGATGATTATTTGTAAGTTGTGAAGAAGAAGTAGAGTAAAAAAAATATATTAAAAACCTGACCGGCAGGAAGAAGAACTTGGAGGGGATGAGAGGGAAAAGAAGCAAGTTTGTAAGTGTTGAGAGCTGGAAGTGGTTGATGAGGATGGAGGAGAAAAAAGGAAGATGGAAGTGAGTCCATCACGATATCTTTATACTTGAGATGTGATACCACAAACCCGCGCCAACAGCGCAAGAAGATATCCAGGCTGGTTTCTCGTCTTGCCTTGGCCAGGTGGTTCCCGTGCTATTCCGTGCTCTGCGGATCACACAGACAACGGAGCTTTGCATATCGAAACGCTTTCAAGCTTCAGCTTCACCCTGTTGCCAGACAAACGGGTTGAGCAACATCAGCTTCATGCTTGGCCTCCTTCGGAAAACCAAAGCACCCAGCCCCTCCTTCATCTAGCACGCCCGCAAATATAATTGCCCCGCAAGTGCTCAACATGGAACACACTCTTCCCGAGATTGACTGTTGGCCAGGGTGGTGGTATCCCCATCAGCTCTCGACAACTCGGGCCCAAAGACAAACTTGTTGCGTTCGTAAATTCGTCAAGTCTCAATTTCCAGAATCATGATTGGCTCGAATGATTGTCCAAAGATCAGTCAAAACAACAAACAACCCCACGAGAGCTCTTCATCGTGGCAGGACGCGTTTCATAGAGCCGTAGAGCTCACCATAAAAGTAGTCCCGTCCCAAGAGATTGTTTGGAAGTGATACTGGAACCAATAAGGGTCCGTGTGGTTCAACAGTCATGGACGCGGCTCCCCTCCAGGGCCGGCTTTTGTGCCGGCTTTTGTGCCGGCTTTTGTGCCACGGACTTCCTTGATGGAGCTCAAATCTGCAGGGCCGGGCACGACTTGTTGCGACGCCGGGGTTCAGAGGAAGGATCTGCCCCGAGGAGACGAAAGACGAAACTAAATCGGCGCCCAGTAATGGTGGCGCAGGTGCAGCACAGACGGTCATCGTGCCCCGAAATAATTTATAGCGCGCAAACACAGAACCCCAGATCCCTATTTGCGAGGTGGCGAGACAGAGAGGCCAAGATCTAAAGAGGTTTAGACGCAGGAACCGTCCCGGATGAAGGGGTTGAAAAGTTTGGCGTTTTAGACTTAGGCCCGCGTGGGAACGCACCAACCAACCAACGTCGACCGCACCTGCCTCATAGCACCACGCAGGGCCGTGTCCGCGTGTCACCCTCAGACTCACCGTCCCTCGCTCCATTTGACGCACATAACAGCCTCTCCAGAAAGGCTAAGGCTAGTAATAATACTCCGTGGTTTATGTCATCTACACAATACCGACATGGAATTACTTTCTCGGATACAGCCGGCTACCAGAAGCAGCATCCGCATCCAGAGCTCCGCAATGTGCCCTGATGTCTGAGCTTATCAGACCCGCATGCTCTTTATTTCCAGACATGAAGGATCTACCATGTTGTGCTTTGTAACAATTGGATTCAACTCCGTACTTGAAGGAGTCAATTGTTAAGGTGGGGAAAAAAACTATTTCTTTACCAATGCTTGTCAAAGCTTTCAGCCGATATCAAGATCCGTTACTAATTAGGGATCCTCTCCAAACGTTTTTGCCATCAGCTACCTCCTGTTTAAACATCGACATCTGCGTTTCCCGCCCTGAACATCCCCGCTCAACAGGCCGCAGGCTCGGAGATTGTGATTCCACGTGTGACACTCATCTTCATGGAGTACTTAGCGTCCGTCACGTCCCAAGCACAGCCCTGTTTGGCTAACTGAGCGAGGCGACTTTCTGTGTCGGAGGTTCCCAAGTTTCAACTTGTCCACCTTTTTTTTTTTGGTCCCTCGCTCAAGGGCTGGAACACAATGGAGAGGCGCTCAGTTCGCCAGGAAACCGGGTTTGATCATCCTCCGGAACGACGATGAATGATCAGTATTCTCAGGTGGGAAACGCCAAGCCTGATCTAAATCACTTCAAGGTTCACCGACGGGCCATGAATCGCATGAACTGGGAGCATTCTCATGCCATTATGCATGCTGATCAGATTGATATAGCCTATTCGCAAATCATGTCAATCTTATCTCCCAACATCCTGTGCAAAGTACTCCATTGCCCATCTACTGCATGGGAAAACGAATGGTTCCGAACGCGGTAAAACGAGACAACAGGGACATTTTCCCCTCACGTGTCTCCTTTTCCAGACACGAAAAAAAAGGCCGTCAAGACTTGTTCTTCCAAAAGAACCTGTCTCCACCAGCGGAGCTCTGTCCTGTCCGAACAGTTCGTGTCTGAAGATGCCTACATGAAACGCGGTGCGCACCGAAATTTGAAGCTGAATACTTATACAGGGTCCAGAAGAGGTTCACGCTTGGTCCACGGAGGCCTTCCAGTCATCGGATGACACATCTGGCAGAATGGCCAAAAGGCCAATGCCCGTTTCGACTTTGAAAGCGAGAATCATCGTCTCTGTCAAGAGACCACCGGGCTTACCATGATATCTCCCTAGCGGCGGTCAAGTGGCCTCGCATGATCATGCAAAGGCTCTGAGATCGATACACACAAAACTGACAAGCTGTAGTATCGTCTTAATCAAGGGAAAACAACGGCCAAGACAATCCATGCCTGCGCTGCATGTTGCGTCAAGGATATCAGCATCGACGAAGTTTTGTCCGACGGTGATTTATGTTTTTATTTCCCGTCATCGGTCGTTATTAATATTGATACGTTGAATATTGCCAAGTTAGTCAATGTTCCAGGCTGGATATAGGCATCCCTTGTGTACGAATAATACTTTGTATTGAATCCAACGTGTCGATACTGGCCGTTGAAAGAAGACCTCAAGAAAATCACAGATTAAAACGTTGAGTCCAATCGGATATTTACCGAGCCCGAGGGAAATCGACAGCCTTCAGTAATGGGGGGCCGTGGTATGCACCAGGTTGGTACCAGGTTCATAGCCGCACAATGATGCGAATATTGCCACGAAATTACGAAATCCCTTTCTGTTGGAACAGGCATGAACATTAATTGCGCGTGGGCGATATCGATCGCGGGCCGACTTGACTCTACTCACGTGACCACCCACAACCCCTTTCCTTACATATTGCGCATCAGGCTTCCTTCCTTTCCATTTTTCCATCCCTTCTTACGTATACTACATAGAGAACATATAGAATATAGTCCTGCTCTCCCAAGAAGAAGAAAGGGAAAGAAAGAAGGTACATAAGCTTCGTGTGTGGCAGGATAAGTGGGGCCCTGAATATCCTCATTCCCGTTGGTTAGGTATGTAATTTAGCCTACTCCGTACATACTACGCGCGGGTAACCTATCCTTCCATTCTTACTTGTCGCCGAGTTGTTGATGACAAAGTGTTCAAAGGCCTTCTTGGACGTCAGGAACTTACCTTCTCCAATCCATCCTTACATTGGTTCATTCTGCTTCGTCAGTCTCATTCATCAATCACCTGTGAGAGTCGCTCCTGTTCACGTGAAGCTGCGATGAGCTGCAATGAGCTGCATGGGGCCGGGCCCTTCCGCCCGTGACCTGCATTTGGTGCCCATGTCGGGTCACACCCTAGTGCAGCCACCTGACCGCCTCGTCCGTCGTGATGGCTGTCAGGGGCCGTCGCTACTGGTCATGTTGCCCGCGAAAGTACATTTTCAACAAGAAAAAGAGGTGGTCGCTTCAGTCCAAAAACGGGTCTTCCGGCTTGGAAGACTTACCTGAGATGGTAGTAGGTGTTGACAGCTCCGTATCACAGGGCTGGTGGTGCATACATGCATGATCCAGGGACTGTGCCTGATGTATGACATCACAATATTTCACAACTGCACCAGTCGGTTCTGAGCATGTGTTTTTCGTGGTCACTAGTGTCATGATCATACAAGATATGTACAGGTGTTCCCCATATATATATGTGTGTGTATATATACACAGCGGGCGATGCCCCCCCCCATTGTTCTAGTCAATCCTTCTTCGCGGCTTTGACCGTTTCTTTGTGAAGTCCTGTACAATCTTTTGGATCTTACTAGACGACTCCTCCGGACTCCTCCGTACTTCTCGCGACGGAAATCCAGCTCCTCGATTAGCAAAGAACGACTTGGGCGACGATGAACGTTGATGTATTGATGATGAAGGGGTTTTCTTCGAAATGATAGACCGGAACTCCATGTGTGATGCAAAAAGCACTTCTGGTCGAGGTGTGGGGGTATCGGAAGCTGGGGTATCGGGCATAGGAAGGTTATGAGTAAAGTCGAGGTAATCGAACTCATCATCAGGGTATTGTGCAGTAGGAAATTCTTCATCTTCGTCGAAGCCAAAGTCTTCACCAGCTTTACGCTGGGTGAGACTGGGTTCATTCATCTCATCAATAGCGGAGGGGCTCTCAACTGACTCGCAGACAGAGGTGATGGCCGTACCACAATCGTCAGATTGTGACGTCTGCTCGTAATCCTCCTCCATATATCGTTGTTGCATTAGACCGGAAACGAGATGTCCGGATTCAGATCCAGAAAACGACATAGATCGAGGAGAATTCGTCGAGTAGTCGTTGGAATCTGCAACTGATGGGGGGGATAATACAGACGGCTCTGACTGAGCAGCTTCAGAAGGCGGAGGTGATAAGGGCTCGCAAAGATGGTGCTCATGACGAGCTTTGTTCTTAATCGAGCAGGTTTGTTCAGAGGACATGACGGAACCATTGGGGAAGAACTCATCGTCCGCGAAAGGAGAAGGAACATCGTCGACGCAGCTGGCCGCGGTGCTAATGGTGTCGGATTCGGAGAATGATGATGATGAGGAGGTGGAGTGCGTGTCATGATGGTCAAGATAGTCATCAGGGATATAGCTTGCAAAATAGCGAACGATAGAGTCAAAGGACTTGGTTCGAAATAGCTGCAGGGCATGGGTCCACTGCTCAGTAGCCATGAGCTTCGGGTTGGCAATGATCTCAACGGCCAGCGTCTCCAGAGACTCGTTCAGCTCACGGAGACGCATTTGCCGTCGGTCAGCCATCATCCGATGAAACTCATCGACAGTGTCGGCGTCGCGGGAGATTTCGTAGACGTCGTGATGAAAGGCTTCGGGGTCTTGGAGAGTATATGAGAAGGTGTTGTACTGATCGTGTAGCGTAGTGAAGAGGTCATCTCTCTTCATGCCAAACTTCCAGGCTGGCCAGGCCCTAGCCGGGTCTTCCATCGCGGGTGATGAAGAGGTCGATGCGGAAACCAACTGACAAGAGGGAGTGAGGCCCGTCAAAAGCAGATGCGTGTCAACGCCTAATGTGCAGTCGGCACATAGGGCACATTCAGATCTTGGGTGAAGCGCCTAGATCCATGACGACAATTCGAGGACGACTATTCGTGAATTACGGTGTGTTTTGGTCGTGCTTGTTGGAGATTGTGTATCGTGGAGAGTGAGATTTACTGAGGGAAATTCGAGATGGGTCACTCTGGGCACGGTGACGAAAGCAGTTCGAACAGCCAGCTGGGGGATCGCGTACTAGCAACATATTCGGACCGTATTGACGGAATGGCGGACGGAATGGCGAAGTGTGTGCATTACAGCCTGAGGCAAAAGGCAGCACGATACCTCATTGGACGCCACGTTTGACAATGCATGACAATGCATGCCACCGCCAACTTGCTGGACCAATGAATTTGGCGCTTCAGGTCGGGCGGGCCAATGACCAGAGAGCGAGTGGGTTTCTGGCGCTCAGTGGCGGGCCATGTCAGCCCCCTCCTAATGCGCAGCACAGTCAACTGGGTGTGCACACACACTGTCCTAGGCCTTGTGGATGAAGCGGTGGGGCTGAATATGAAAGACGGAATTTTAATTGGCCTACGCAGGACAGGAGAAGTTTCTGACAGGGCAAACGCGTGCATCAATCAGCAAACTGCCGGAGATACGAAAGTCACGTCTCTTTTGAACCAGGGAGCACGAGAACAGGGCACCTGATTGTCTTTGAAATGAGCTTGAGAGGTTCATGGAAGCCAAGTGCATCGCGGATTATACGGGAGAATATGCTGGATGTGTCACAGCTTGGTAGGTGATATTCGCCCAAGAACTGGCAGTCGGTTCGCCATGAAGAAAAAAGCAGTCATGAAGCGGCTTCAAGAAGCAATGACTCTGTGATGGCTTCAAACCCTACTAGCACCACCACCACAACAGCGGTCCTATTTGCACTTGGGGTCAACGGGTGCAAGACAACCTGGACACTTGCTCGGAAGAAAGAATTTGAGCAGACAAGCAGCACATTGCTGCGCTGAATGCTACGCCACCTTGTACATATGTATGTTTCCGCGGGCGCTCATGGTGAGGAGAGGGATGCCTTGACATGACATCTTGGATTCTTGGACCGTGTGCTCCAGCCGGTTCCAAACTATTCAATTCCCCAGGTCTTAGTAGTAAGTAGTAGGGCTGACCGAAGGAGCGCGTCGTCACAACTGGCACGGGTTGTCCCGTACTCACTTCCAAAGTCGCCTGTCGCCTTGTTCCGTCCATGACTGAGTCCATGACTGAGAGTCCATGACTGGGAGTCCATGACTGGGCCTCCTGAGGCTGAGTGAGGCTGTACATGGCGGACCTATGAGGGCAGGCAGATTCTCATCTCTCTTCGTATCGAATCCCATCAGCAGGCCTCCCAGACGTCCCAGACGTCCAGACGACCCGTTTCCTCACCTGCGCACCTCACGTTGACCTTTGACCTCACGTTGACGGGGTTTCTGCTTGGCAGGGAAGGCCTGTTGCCTCATCTAGCCATTGTGTTCCTGCATTTATGGCATGCAGCAGCCAGCCATGGTCGTATTATTTGGCTGTTTGTACTTTACACTAATTTTATTTTCCGACCATTGTCGAGCGCTTTCCTGTGCGACAACTCATCCCATCAACCATCAACCATCGAGCTGACATCCATCTCGGGAAAGCCAAGCCAGCTGGAGCCAAGTAACCTGGTACATCTTCCAAACCACCAACCGGTCTTTGTTAGCCCCGACACGAGGTACCCGATACCTCTGCCCCTCTGTCGACCCGTGCTTCTGCCTGGCCGGGCCCTAACAAGCCGCCCGTTTGCCCGCGCTGGAGTCACTAGGATCCAGCGAGAAGCCCTGCTCCAGCGCCCGCTCCAGCGCCCGCTCCAGCGCCCGCTCCAGGTCCCGCCCCTCATCACCCGCAGCTCCCATCCCGCCAAACACCACGGCTTTCTCTCGTTTTCGCATTGCTAGTCCGCTTGCTGCCTTCATATATCGTCGCCTCCCCAACGCCACATGGGCTCGTCCAACAAGGCATCGCCAGCGACGACCTCTCCCCATGGCGGCCGAGCATAGGCCCGAGGCCGCCTCAGAGGACGTCTCGGAGGAACGGACCGAGCCCTTTTCTCAGTCCGAGATCGATGCTCGCTTCAAGGGCATCCGTGTCGAGGAGCCCAGCGCCGTCTCCAGTGACGAGCATGTCCCACTCGATGTCTTGCAGCTCGAGGACCACCACCACAGGCAGGGCATCCGCATTCTTGTACGGCCTCTCACCAACTTGAACAGCGCACGTTCTGTCAGCCCGGGGAGCGATAATTGCCAGTGGCTCGCTCTTCGCGCCGAAGTTGCCTCGTCTGAGCAGCCCGAGCACAAGGTGCTAGCTGTGACTCAGACGTCCAAAGATATCAAATTCTCCGTTCGCATCCCAGGAGAGAGTCAAGACGACTCCCCTCGTCCACCATTGTGGTGCGAGCTGTATTATGACCCGGCCAGTGACAAGGTCATCTTCCTCAACAAGTCCGACGTCCCGCTCTCGCTGCGCAAATTGTCGCAAACTCCGTTGGGCAGCCCGCCTTCAGGCGAGAGCCACATCATCAATCCGGGCCTCATCAAGGCATTGCGTCCCGGCACATGGCGCATCAGGGTTCGCGACGTTGCCGTCTTGGACTTTCGAATTCTGGAAAAGAGACCCGTCACATTGTATCAGGCGCGACCCGCCCTCCCCCATCAGACATCGTCTTTGACCAGCTCCAACAGCAACTCGAGCATGAAGCGAGCTCTGAGTCCAAATGGGGATGAGAAGCGGGCCAAGCGTCGCATTTCAGATGCCTCTCACCAAGCAGACGACGGGGTCATCATGTTCCTGCGCCCAGCCGCGGATCCGTTGGTGTTTCCTTTACCGAATGGGAGGGAGAGCAAGGAGCTCTCCGTGTCCAACGGCCATGCGCTCCTGGACACCGAACAGGGCGAGACGGTTGCCGTCCCTGGCGTATGCGAACTAGATGAGTACCAGTTGACAAAGAGAGATCCGATAGCGTCTACAGCCTTGTCAGCTGTCTACACCGCAGACCATTCCCACGTTCCCGACAACATTGTCACGGTCAAGGTTCTCAAAACCCGTGTGGCGAACGCGGGCGATAAACCATATGTGCATGAACGGAATGTCATACGTCAGGCCGATATGTGGCTTCGTGAATGTCAGAGCCAAGAAGACTTGCAACACGAATCCATAGTGCGCTACTACGGCGGAGACGCGAGATATCTGTCCTTGTACATGGAGCACATTGATGCACCGGATCTGACAGCTGCCAATCGATGGAGAAGCAGGCAGAACGACTACTTCATGGGGAGTCGAGACGACGCATTGCGGATCCTGCGCGACATTGCCGGCGCTCTCGGTTATGTCCATGGCCGAAAACTAGTACACAACGACATCAAACCGGCCAACATTCTGTACTCGCCTGAACGCGGCGCCGTTCTTTGCGACTTTGGCCTGTCGACGCCAGCCGCCAATTCACCGTCTGGCGGAGGAACCCCATACTACGTGCCCCCCGAATTCATCGGAACCAAGTCGCGAGGTCCCGCCTCGGACGTGTGGGCCTTGGGTGTCACCATGTTGTACGTGCTTCGCAAGATTGCTTTCCCCGACAGCCGAGCAAGACGGCATCATCCAAAGCCCCTATATTGGCAAATTGCTGGCATCAACAATCCCAATGCGCCATATAAGCAGTATGGGAATGGACACCCGGCCGTGAGTCAGATGCGGTCTTGGCTTGAGGAGATTTACGAGGTTAGGGAGAACCTGAACACCAAGGACCGCCTGGAGCGTCTGGTGAAAGAGATGTTGACTGCGAACCCGAATAACCGCATCACCATGAAGAAGCTCTTACAAGAGCTACTGTCGGTTCCAGCCCGAGCCGGATAACCTCACCAATCTCTGGCGTTGTGTTTATTGGACAGCGCTCATCATTTGCTGGTCGTGCACACCATTGGCGTAGCTTTTGTTTCTTGTTCAAATAATGGGTTGTTTACTCTGGATTTCGGGAATACTCTGGATTTCGGGAATTTCATCATTCAGCGGGCGCAGAGTCGGTTGCCTTTTGACGGAGCGGGGTCTGTCTGCGGGCCGTTGCCCAAGATGAGTTTCACGATTTGGAAGTTGGTAAGTCGAGCGAAGCATCGAACTACTACGCCAACTCCCCTGACTAACTAACAAGTGCTGCGCAGGACGAAGCAATTTATTTGTCATGGTGATTTAGTTTTCTACACCCTTTCGCATATATCGACCCTGTGTGTTCTGTTATTTACTTTCTTGCGCATATATCGACCCTGTGTGTTCTGTTATTTACTTTCTTGTTTTTTTTTTTCTGTTCACAAATCATTCACCCATGTACATATATATGGTACACGACGCTACATTTGACACATGCAACCGCACATTCAGCCTAGCGTGGCATTGTACTCAATGCTCGCTCATAGAATATTAGAAGTCTCATCTCATCATTATGAAAAACGTCTTGGGACACTTTTCTCTCCAGAATCCGGCGGTGCTTTTGTCTCCCACAGCAGCCCACAGAAGCCCACAGAAGGGCCCTGCCTCATAGGCACAATGCAAACCCAGACGCCAATCCCACGGCCGTCAGCAATGCCACCATGTTGGCACCCACAGCGATGCCAGTACTTCCCTTGGTGTCGTTGCCCGCGGTCCCGTTGGTGGACGAGTTTCCGGCCGCGCCCCCATTGCCGCTCTGCTGCTTGACCTTCTGGATCACCAGGTCCTTTGAGCTCGCGCAGTCGCCGGGGCCCTTGGCATCCCTCCTGAACCGGATGTCGGCGCAGTTGTACAGCGCGGAGCCGCTCTCGCCCACGGTGACGACCTGGAGAGAAGCCAGCGCGCCGTCGTGCACATCAATGGGGACGGGGAGCTTGTCCACGCAGAGCGTTCCCTTGCCGGAGACGTTCCAGAACTCGGGGGTCAGGGAAACGTTGAAGTTGGTCGCATTCTCGCCCAGCGCCAGGTTGACGAAGACGTAGGTCCAGGCGTGGTGGAGGTCGAGCCGGAGAGAGCCGCCGCCGATGGGCCAATCCGTCACATTGCCAGTTTTGTAGGCGACACCGGCGCCTGTTGCAAGTCAGAAAAGAGAGAAGAAGAAGGCGTCCGTGCCGTGCCGTGCCGTGCCGTGCCGTGCCACTGCCACTGCCACTTACAGGGATACGTCCACTGGCTGTACTTGGCCTCGCCTGCTTCCGAGAGGGTATCGAATCGCCAGGGCGGGAACGTGAGGCCGAAGTGGGCGACTGCGACGCGGGCGGATGCCAGGGCGAGGACGAGCTTGTTGGAGAGCATGGTCGGTCAGATGAGTGCTCACGCAAAAGATGAAAGACTTTAGAGAGAGAAGAAAAGAGATGCAGGCAGAGTCGGCGCAAAAGTCGCCGTCTTATACCCCACGAACGATTGAAACCAACAAGTCTTGAATGTGTGTGCTTGCACCGAGTCCGGGATCGGGGATGGATTGTGGCTTATTTTTTATTCTGCAGTCCGCTTGTGCCTTCCTATCGTGTACATTAACGCAATGAAGAATGCCCTCTCAGTCCCTCCCCCAGCAATGCATGCCATGCAAGAAACTTGCTCAAACGCTCTCAACCAACCCCTGTATGTACTTACCAAGATTTCCTGTGTCTCCCGTCACACGTCACAAATTCCCCGATCAAGTCCCACGAGCCAATCGGGTGCGTCTCCCACCAAACCAACGTCCGATCCACCTGAACGTGTCAATCCCATCTTCGTATGTATTATGTATGTACGTACAATCCTACTTCCGTACAAGTCGACTTCCTATAACTTGTTGGCCTCACTCCTCCTCCTCCTCTGCTCCTCCAAAACCTCGTGCCTCAACCTAATCTCCACGTCCGACACACCCCTCCCACCAAACTTGACCAGCGCGACGCGTTCCCAATCGCCGCCCCTGTCGCTCCCCTCCAGCTCAGGCCCCGGCTTGTCCAGCGCCATCACCGCCCTGCCGTCCTGCTCTCGGAACAGAAGCTTATACGGACAGATGACTTTCTCTGCCCACGGAATCCGCGCCGTAGCATGCTGCCTGCCCCCTTCCGTGTCCGCAGTGACCTTGCTCCCCAGGGACGACACCAGCCTCCTCCGCTGGCCCGTGTAGTGCAGCGGCCCTGCTTCGACACCGGTCGTCGACCCCGTGAGGAGCCGGGCGAGCAGCGTCAGCAGGTAGACCTGCGGGGGGAACAGGATGATGGAGTTCTCCGCGGCCCTGGCGAGGAAGGATTGCGCGGGCGCGAACTGCGCCGCCGTGTGCTCGATGCCCCCGTCCGCCGAGGGGATGAGCATCTCCGAGGGGACCGAGTTTCCGGAACCGGAAACGGGGAGGAGGTAGATGTACATCTGGGTCGTGAACCGCTTGGGCATATTCAAGGGGACATTGGTCGGTGTGATCCAGCGGGTGAAGGGCATGAGGCCGGCTTTTTTTTTTTTTCAAGCGGTGAAACACGGGTTAGCAATTTAAGAAAAAAATGACAAGGAGAGAGAGAGAGAGAGAGAGAGAGAGAGAGAGAGAGAGGAAGCAGCCCCGCAGCAGTCAGAGTAGTATACAAACCCGTGTCAGCAACAGCCCCAATTGATTCTAAGAAATCCCCGAACCGAACCCTGTTGTCGTGAATATTCCTCCTCGCCTCGTCCTTCTCCTCGACGGACAGATCCACCAGCGCCCCATCCCTGGTCGCCAGCAGAATCCCCGTCTCCTCAAACGTCTCTCTGATGGCGCCCATGCGGTACGCCGGACCGTCCCGATGTCTTTCCGGGCTCCCCGGCGCAGGAACCCGGCCGTCATGGAATGGGTCGAGGTTGCCTCCGGGGAAGACAAGGGCCGACGCAAACGACGTCGACGTCTTGACCCGGTGCAGCAGCAGGACCTCGTTGGTGGCGGAGAGGAGAAGAACAGACGAGCTGGGACGCGGGTCCTGCACTTCTCGTTTGGAGCTGGAGCTGGCTTCGCGTTTCGAGGACGCCATCATTTCGAGACTGGGCTTGCGTCGTGATCTGGCGTGTCGTGAGCTGCGGTGGTGGTGTTGGTGGAGCGCGAGCGCGAGCACGACGGTGATGATGCTTGAGCTGTTCCTCGTGGGACCGAGGATAACACAACGGGCAGGTTGCCTCCAGGTGTGATGCAGTGGCCAAGTCATGGGTCATGGCTCTAGAGTCAGACTTGCTTGAAGTGACCACGCCGACTATTGAGCCGATTTTCCGGGACCGGGACACGTGGAGTCCGCGGCTAGGGAAATAGCCCGGGTATACCGACCCATGTGCCGCTGAGGGCAGATGAAGCACATTCAACCATGGACGAGTGACATGATTTGCATATTGGTCATATTAATCTTAGTCATAGCGTCCACAAGATTCAGTTATGATGATAATAATACTAGTGTTACAGTCAAAGCGCACAAAAATCTATATCGAAATATGTCGTCTCGTCGTCACTCCGTAGTCCATGCCCCATATCATACAGTCAGTCACTCAGTACCGCTTCCGTTCTTTCCCCCTCAGGTTCACCTTCCACAAACAGCATATGCTTTTGGATTCGCACCATTTTTTGACATCGACAGGATTAATCTCCTCATCGAAACCAACCCGAGTGAGCTGCCCGCTGTTCAACCAGGTAGCAAAGTCCTCCAGCACGATTGGATCATATAGAAGTATCTTCTCGTGCCATGACGGCTCATCGGCGACAGTGGTTCGAGGCGCCGTTTTGACTGCCCTCGTGATGTAATCAAACAAGTTACTCTCTGAATCCGTGGATGCCATGGTAAGGGAAAGCTCGGTGTCTTCGCCAAGCGACATTGTCAAGTCGACCTGTTGAGGCGGAGAGGAAATTGAGGAAGACGACGATGGAGATGAGTTGAGGCTACTGGCCAAGTCAGATTCGGAATCCGGTATCTCAATCACCTTTGCCACCTGGGAGTTTTGAGACGTCGCCTTCCTCTTCTTATCCACCGGCTTCGGCGTTGCCCTTTCGGAGACTTTGGGCACGCTTGGACTTGCCTCTGCACTCTTTCTGCGTCGTCCGCGAGGTCGCTTCGGCGTTTCTGGTACCTGCGCAGACGGTGGGGGATCCTGTGCTGGGCTTTCATCTGTGGAGCTTTTCCGTGGCCGGCCTCGGGGTCGCTTTGTAGGTGACGAGGTTGTCGACTTTGACGCCGTGGCAACGGTAGACTTCATTCTAACATGATGTCCACTGGAACCCATCCTTTGCTGCCAGCATTGATCTAGAAGAGTGATCATCGCTGATCGTCTTATTATCGGCTTGAAGCCGTACCGAGAAACCTCTTTGGAAAGTTGTGTATCCGTGTAATTTTCGAAGGCTGGTCGCGGGAAAAAATTTGCATCTGGTGCCGAGGCCGATGTTGCCGTAAGTTTCACACTAGCTTGGGGTCGAGGCTCTCCCTGACATTCGGGTGAAAGCGAGCGGGAGCGAGACATATTTATCTCGGGCGCGGGAAGAAGGGTCTTCGAACCGGCAGGGAGTATATCTGAAATATCGGTAAACCCATCACCGTCTTTTGAAGCGTCGGCGCTGTGTTTGGCGCTGTGAAGTTGTGGGCTGAGACTAATGTCACCCTTGAGATATCCAAATGGGTCGCCAAGCGTTTGTGCTGGACAAGAATCACCCTCTGTAAGGTTAATGACCTCTACATCGAACAAGTCTCCATCTGCGTCTCGAGCTGCGGCATCCCATAGTTTTGGTCGACACTCTAGTGGCTCAATGGAATCACTGTTCAAAGGTGTGGTAAGGTCAACTTGGTCTAGTTGATTCGAAGACTTCATGGCTCTTTGTAAATCTCTCAGGAATGTTGGCGACTGTTCTCCTGCCAACTGGCTCGAGGTCCCGAAGACAAAATCCTGCTGCGCAACTTGCTTTAAGGCAGTTTCAGGAGAGAATAATATGGGTTTTGGCGGCTCAATCCTCTTCTTTGATTTGGTAGGCCGCTTCCGAGGCTTCACTTTCGCTTTATTTTGTCCCGTTTGAGGTAGATTTGGTATTGACGCATCGTTCGTGTTCTGGGCAACATTCGCACTTTCAACTTGGGTCGCCTGCTTATAAGCAGCCGTGGCGAGGGCAGTTATGGTCCTTGGTCTCTTTCGAGGCGCCTTTGTCTTAGCAACGATTCTTGTCGTAGGAATTGCTGGTGCCGGGAGTGCTTTATCGTATTGGACATCCAACAACTTCCTTTTCTTCGATGCCGAACCATCACTCTGATGCGATACGGCTTCATCGGCAGCGCCATCATCACACTTGTAAGTAGCGAGAAGGGTCTCGAAAGAGTTCGTCTTCTCGCCGTCTTCCAATTCGGCTGGTTCGGCTGCTGCTGGAGACTCGCCGAGTTCGACACATGTTGTCGTCTGTTTAGGAGGAGTCCAATCTTTTCTGCGCACCATAGCAAGTTCTAGTTGAAGGGACTCTTTTGGGTCCCATATTTTGACCCCAGGTTGTGCTGACAGTAAAGATTCCTGCATTGGTGAAGACGCGCGGTTTGCATCATCGGCGAGGCTTGCATCCGCAGCTAGAGGCATCACGTTCAAGCACCCTGAATCTGAATTTTCGGAAGTTTTGATTGCATCTTTTTCGGGCGTCTTGGGCTTGAATCTTTTCCATGGATGTAGGGTCGTGGGTGCTGCCTCCTCTATTTGGAACTGTTGTGGACCAGATTGCCTACGGGGCGGAGTGTTTCCTTTTGAAGTAGGTTCAATGGAATCTTTTGCTGTATCGTTATCATCAATTACGATGAGTTGATCCGGGGCTTGTGAGGGGCTGATCTGATTGACTTCGGCAGCTTGCGCCGACTTCCACAGGTCGCGAGTACTAGTAAACGTGGAAGTCGCAGTGTCGGGAATCGATGCCGCCTTGCTACCGCTCTTTATGGCAGGCCGCCTTGAGTTTTGAAGAAGAATGTCCTGGATGGATGGCAAGTCCGGAGAAGAGGACGGAACGATGTACTGTTTCGACCTGTGTGCAGGGGACGATAAGAATGCATCGGGAGAAGCCATCGTCCCATAGAGTCGGGTCTGAGTGCGCAAAGCGCATCTCAGGACCCTAGAGAGCAGCAGAATGGTTTAAATCGAGGCCTTTTGCGACAAGAACAAACTCTAGCGCGCCGATCCAGTAAACCTTGAATGCATACGCCGAAACACGGTGCGGCGTGAATCAAGAAAGAGGTGGCCAATCGCCACCGCGCGTTAGCCACGATATGTACATCCGTGGAGGGGCGGGCGGCCTGCACGAAACCAGCACGATATCAGGTGATGCATCACATGACGCACAGGGAGCCCTCCCCGCCACAAAATTATTGAGCTATGTCAAATTTGTATGGTATTCTGCAAGCGAAATTTTGGCTACCACATCGACGCCGGACAACTCCTTCAATCCAACTCCAAAAAAAAAAAACACACACCGACACAATGGAGAACGACCGTGGCGAGATCGTGGACCTGTATGACTTCCAACGATAATCATGCTACTTCATAAAATCCCCAAGGCTCCCGAATTACTAACTTGATGCTTCCTTAACGCAGCTACGTCCCCCGCAAGTGCTCTGCTACCAATCGCATTATCAAGGCCAAGGACCACGGCTCCGTCCAGATTTCGATCGCCAAGGTTGACGAGCAAGGTCACGCCGTTCCTGGAGAGAACCACGTCTACGCCCTGTGTGGATTCGTCCGCGCCATGGGCGAGTCTGACGACGCCATGAACCGCCTCGCTCAGCGTGACGGCCTGTTGAAGAGCGTCTGGAGCGCCCAGCGATAAAATCGATACTTTACGCGTTCACGACAAAGAGAGTAAAAAGGAAGCGTTGCGTGAATTTCCGTGTCAAATGGTGAATGAAGGGAGATGACGGACGGAGAGCGCGAAACAACAAAAATATGGCAACATGACGATTCTTATTGGCATTTCCTGACGGATTGGGTCAGGCATGAGGGAACACTCTGCGTGTGGATCTTAGAGTTGGCTGCAAATATCACATCCAACTCACAAAGGCGTTTGAGCTCGAATCCGAGACAAGCTAAATTCACAAGAAAAACTCACCCTTTTTTTAAGACTCCGATCGTACGTCCCGATGTGATTTTACATCAAGAGTTGGTGCATTCCGTATTGTGTTTTGTCTTTGTGACTCCGGCTAGTAAAGTATCCTCGGCCTGGTGCTCCGTCACCTAGCTCTCTTTGACCGGGGATTCTAAGGCTACTTCGATAGCCTTCGCGCCGCAAATTGAATTACTGGCCTTCAAAAAGCCGTGGTGATTTGAGTCTAGCACCATGGTACAGATACGGGTCGGACATGGCGCAATGATGTGACATGATGTCTTCTATCTTTCCCACTTGAGTTTGCCAAGATATACTATGGTCATGTCTCTACCCATCAGATTTCTACGATCCCTGTTGAGGCCAGTCTCTATCTTACATGCCATTTGCAATGCCCTCTTTGTATGCGCTCAGTGCACGATCTCTGCAAGCCTTATGATCGACAATTGGCTCTGGATAGCCATTCTTCTTTGCTTTGTTGCCAGCACCACGGCCGTATGGATCATGGATCTCTTTGTTATTGAGTTCCTTCAGTTCCGGTACCCATTTGCGAATATATTCGCCTTCGGGGTCGAACTTTTCGCTCTGTAACAGTGGATTGAATATCCGGAAGTAAGGCTGTGGATCAACTCCGACGCTGGCACTGAAACCCCAGCCTCCGTTGTTGCTGGCGAAGTCGCCATCTATCAAGTTCTCCATGAAGTAGCGTTCGCCTTTGCGCCAGTCAATGAGAAGATCTTTGGCTAAGAACGACGCGACAATCATGCGGCAACGGTTATGCATGTAGCCAACGTTTTTAACTTGGCGCATGGCCGCATCAACGATCGGAAAGCCCGTACGGCCATTGCACCATGCCTTGAAATGTTCTTCATCGTATGACCAGCTTATGTTGGAATATTCAGGCTTGAAGGGCTTGTTCATGCTGAATGAGAGCTTTCGTCAGTAAAAGTCTCGTCAGGAAGAAGGGCCCGGGAGTGTATTGACTTACCAGACATAGGGCCAATGGACGAGGACGTGCTTATAGAAATCACGCCAAGCCACTTCGCTGACCCATACCCGGATCCCTTCATTACCACCATCCAGCCTCTTTGTCTTGTTCCTATCTCGTGCTGTACGCACGCACGTACGACTGCTCAGAGTTCCGCTTGCTAGATGAACTGAAAGACATGATGTGCCGTCATCAGAGGGGATGTTTCTTCGGTTACTGTAATTTCCGATCGTCTCATCGCAGAATTTGTGTAGCCTCTCCCTGGCAGCATGCTCTCCAGCTGGCCAGAGGGAATCGTATTTCTTCTTTTCGTCTTTTCCGAGCTGCTTGTTGGGCGGAGCGTCGGGTATGCTGCACTCAAAAAGGTCTTTGAAATGCTCTCTTGCTGAACTTGGATTCTTGTGTGGCGGCCCGAAAAGCTCAAGTAGATCAAGATTGGCATGAATGTGAGCGACCCAAGTTCGATACCACGGTGTGTACACGGCGTATTGGTTTCCAGATCCACTCTGTAACTCTCCAGGAGGGACGACGCAGGTATCATGAACAACCTCAAATGCTTTACCGTTTTCGGATAGATCTCGAACCATGGCTGATTCTCGGCGCAGCTCGTCCACCTCATATTCCATGTTGGCGAACAAATGCCGGCTTCCCCACTGCTCCAGGAGCTCCAAGATCCTATCGGGGACTTTCTTCCTCTTTTCCACAGTCTCGACGTATAAAGGTATGTCGAGCTTTGCTAGATCTTGCTTGAGGATTTCCAAAGTTCTCAGCATGAAGTCCACGCGAATCGGGGCTCTCAGGTGAGCCTCGAAGTCTTGCGGGCTGACGATGTACATGCATATGAGCGGTACTCCGGCTTCTTTTGCCTTTTCGCTGGCCAAAGCAAGAGCTCTGTTATCGTGACAGCGCAAGTCCATCTTGAACCAATGGACCACGGCATCTTTCACTTGAATCGTCTTGCGATTGTCTGCTGTGTCCTCTAATGCGGAAACTAGATCCTCAATAGGTCGTGGAAGCTCATTATTGTTGTACGCGCGAGCCCGGCCGTTGCTCATTTCTGGCGGGTAGTAGTTTCGAAGAACAATACCATGCCTCTCAGCTTCTCCTGCCAGAGGATGTGGTTCTCGCAGGCCATTGCCATTGGAAGTCCTGGCTCGTTTCGCGTTGGCGCCATTGGCGACGATGGTTGGGCTCTTCGCCTTGCGTTTGGATGTCCTCGCAGGCATTGTAACGGCAGCGGCGCAGCGGCGCAACGACGCGTGGAAAGTGCGATGGTTTGTTCGCGATAATTCGATCTGGACTGGCAATTGTCTGCGACAGAACACAAGACGAATTGCAGGCGGTATCGATTTCAACCGGAGCATTTGGCGGAGGCTCTGGTTGTGCATGGGATAATGTAGATCGGACATTGGTTCGGAAACTGCGGGCCATGTCAATGATATGGCAAGAGCCATCACTACGACGCGGCATTCTGCCCACAATGTTCCAAACGCGTGGTCGATGATGATGGCATGGCGTGAGTTAGCTCGATGTGGAGCGCACGGAAATGAGCGTTGAGATCGGGCTGTTCTATTCAATCTGCCGATCTGGATCGGGCCAATACATGTATATACATTGTCACTCTTGGCTAAGTAATGCAGTCTCTATCAAGTCGAAATGTTTCTGTGCTCATATGCTTGCGGAAACGGTAACATTGGCCATCGAAGTAAACGTCGTTAATGATCCATCCGAACCAAGCCAGAGAGAGTGCTTCTTCTCGAGCCCGTTGTGCATAGTTTAATCATGCTACCCATAGGTTCGTCCCACGCGGCCTGACAGCTGTCTTGTGCAGCTGACAGCTGGCGCCAGCTGCCACTTTTTCGTCCCTCATGCCAGGGTGTGTGCATGCATGGATGCCTGGACGACGACGCGCTGCTTACTTTTCGCTTCGAGAAAGACAAGGTGCGGCTCCATCTCTAGAATTCTGCTGTGAAGCGTTTCACAAGCTCACTGGGATCATATATCCCGTGCGGCGTTTTCGCTCTGGTGTTGCTCATACGGAAGTCAAAGACCATACCTCTCACCCATCTCAGCTTCGTCAGAGAGCCACGAGAGACAAGCCGTTTTCCACTTCATAGGCGAGAGAGCACGCTCGCTCATGGAACGAGGGCCGAGGCTCGCAAACCCCCGGCTTTAGCCACAACAACATTCATTTCGATAGAGTGCGTCGTGCGCCAGTCCTTCATCGTTTGCAACCGCGTCTTCCTTACTTTATTGATATTTTGCGGAGCACACCTTTACAACGGCTTTCTTGTGTAATTCGGCAAGCTTCCACAACAATTGTCTCGCCTCAGAAGCTCTCAGCTTGTAATCGCCGAGACTCGATCCTCTTAGTACGTCGTCCATCCATATCTCGCGGATGGGTTTCCGGGGTGTCAAGGATTTCTCCCAGGGATCTCGTTATCAACTTTACGGATGGAGAAGGTTGTCTTCATCTGAAGCATCGGAACCCGCTTTCTTGTTTTGGGTTTTTGTTCAACATCATGTCCACAGTCAAGCCTGAAACTTGGCGTCCTCTGCCGCTGCCAGTTTCATCTGAGCTACCTGTGCTCCTGGTGTCCGTGGACGTGGGTCCTTCTTCCTACGCCGTCAGCATCAGCGACATGGCAAACATTTGGTCAGAAAATCTGGATAGAAAAGCCATATGTATGAGGGGCTGGAGTGAGAACACTAGTATCGATCCAAGTGACACGGCAGAGAATATGACCAAATTCTTGTCCTGCCTGAAAGCAGCACTGGACCCTGCACAAAATGGTCACAATACCACGAGCCTCACCTTGTCTCCGGCAGCCCGATCTGATGCCGGCGAAGACGGCCTCACCATCAAGTTGACATGCCGGCTTCCTGGATTGGATCCTCTGAGATGGCCGATGCATTTGAAGAAGCAACCACCCTCCACTATCGCAACAGAACTTGTCCTGCCTTTGATTCAATCACAATCTGACAAGATCAAAGAAGTTGATTCCCTGATGGAAATTATAAAGCGAAAAGATGCGGTGATTACGAAGCTTTCCGATAAGCTTGAAGCCATGGGCGCCGGGCTGGAGCATGTTTTTACGGCACTATCTGGCCGAAAAAAGGTTACACGAGCTGCTGCTGAGGACCGGGTGAAGGGCGTCGGTTTATTCGACGAACTCAAATGGAAGGACGAGCTTGATACACATGCTCTGGGTTCAAGAAGCTTGAAGGAACTTGTGCAAGGCGTGTTCGGAGAGAAGGGACTGGAATCTCGAACCAGTCTCGAAATCGACAAGTCACCGGAGCTGGGCAAGTGGTGGCACGATTTTCAACCAACTATCCGAATCTCACCACAAAAGCAAACAGAATCAACCCTATCCAAGGACGGCCCACCTTCGACTCCATTACAATCGACCAATGGCGACGACGATGATGATTTTCAAATCCAGTCCACGCCTCCTCATCTTAAGTCGACTGAAGAAACCTCCCGCACCACAAACAGATCGTACAAAGCTGGCGTGATAATGGAGGAGGAGCAAGACTCCATAACTCCGGATGCTGGCCCGCCACCCGTTCTGTCCGACCGCAGACGGCAACCTGAAACTACGACGACAAGTTCACGGTTAGGGGCCATCGGGGGTAAGAAGCAGCCGGCGCAACCTCGGTCTCCATTGCCACCAGCAGACGGCTACACCGCAAAGCTGTCACTAGATGACAACGAAGAAACGGCTTCTGAGGCATCGGATGAAGATGATGTAACAGCCTCTCTGCCGAACACTTCCCCAGTATCGTCACCCAAGAATCCAGCACCAAAACAGGCTCAGAAGAAAGGGGGCCTGGGCACAATCGGAGGAGGCGCCAAAGAAGCTGACCCCTTAGCGAAAGAGCCAGAAGCTACAATAGCAAAGGACACAAATCATCAGAATTTGGGAACAATTAGAGGCAAGCTAGCAAGTCCAGTCAAGCAGGAAGACAATGAAAGCCGCGGCCGGACCAAGGAACGCAATGAGGGCTCACCGTTGGAGCAGATGTCAAGGGAGACATCACAAGAGCGAGCAGATCGCAAGAGAGAGGAGCTCAAGCGGGAGCTGGAGAAGAAAGCTGCCGCTGGGCCGGTCAAGAAGAAACGCCGGTTTTAAGTGAGAAGAAGCGCATCATGGGACTTGACGGCATATTTTTGGTTACCGCTATTGATGACTCACAAAGTTGTGCCTCGCGATCTAATCCATCACGAACAACATTACATACTTCGAAAGAGGTTCTACTCGGATACTTTTTGCAACGTTGTCGCTTCCAGACTTGGTGTGCATCGAAAAATAGTTTGTCTTATCAAGGTGTAACTTTCCAACACAGCTCGAAACATTGATCTCTCTGTACCTCAGCCGGGCGATGGCCACTATCGGAAAGCTTTGAAGAGTTAGACCCGTATTTCGTGCATATACGTCTGAAATACACTCTGCAAGTACCAGTCGTCAAGAGAGATTCATCCTCAATTGTCAAGGTACATCAAATAGGGGGTGTAAAGTGCGTCTGGTATGGTACGTCTGGTCTAATTCCACGATGCCTTGTGCACCCAGCTCCTTCAAAACAGTATACTATTCACACAACAACAGCAACAACAGCAACAACAGCAACAACAGCAACAACAGCAACAACAGCAACAACATTGCATCATTTCTACCGAGCATATGTTTTCTCGTCAGCAAGTAAGGCGTAAGCATCTGCACTTGGCGGCGATCTCTGCGCGGTGGCGGTGGAGTGTACGTTTCAAGGCGTGAGCCGGGCCATGGGTGATCAACAATCATACAATACAAGGCACAGAAGGAGTATAGTGCGAGTATCAGCGGAGAGATTGGTATCTCCTGTCGAACGGACGACACCCTGAAGGACCTACATGTAGTCCGTACGGTTCAAGAACTATCTTTGAAGGTCAGGTTGCCAAGGACCAGTCCAGCGCTTTCAGTGTAGTTGTCCGATCAAACTTGGCATCAATTCCCGGCTTCCCGAAAGACCAGCCTTACTACTCAAAGTTGTAATACACGGCAGCTAGAATTGAGGCGAACGCCAAGACAAAGCAGGGCGGCCGTCGCTGCAATCCCCGTCAGATATGGCGGTGCCAGTAACGGCGACATGCTTTCCCACCTTGCCTGAATCAGTTGCGCCTGCTTTACCTGCATTGAGGATGGACCAATCCGCTGTCTGCTATTGCTTGTGTGTCAATAAGGGGAATTCAGAGCAGGGGTGTGGGAGGCTCTCACGTCATGGCACATCTGTCCTCGTCTGCCTCGTCGATCCAAGACTCAAAGACTTTCCCTTTCTAACTTATGCCATCTTCTGACCTAGGTGGCGATGCCTTTGTTGGGAGGTTTTCATTTCAACATCGGCGTTGGCGACGGCGTGAGACAAGCAACATTACTCTGTGGAGACGGCTGAGGAGAGAACAACGCGAAGCATCGATGCATGTCTTCCAGCTTCACACAAAAGGCTTGACTCGGCGGTTCCGGAGTTTTGCGGGAGGAAATGTTGGCACCAGCTGGAGAAAACGATTCTCTCTGCCTGAGAAGATATGCCCCTCTTCTTCAGCAATTCAGGCATGTACGAAGTACGGAATAGATGGAATCATGCATGGCTTGCCACTTGTTGAAAGGAAGGGTGCGAGCCGACGTGTACAAAAACCTGGCTTCTTTTCTCGCGGCACAGCAGTGTTGTCACGGTGGGTGGTACCACACGCAGATGCTGCGATCGGACTCTTCATAATCCAAAGCTCATCGCTGACGGGTTTGGTCCATTGACTTACGTATTTGATGTCCTTGTCACGCTGCCAGGACCTCACATTTATTATAGCAGCGGGAAGCAGGTCGCATGTCGCGTGTGGCAGGATCTGAATTAGCTCCAGCTTTTTTGACACGTTTTCGGAGAGGTTCTCTTCCTATTTGAGGCGTTTGGTTACGGCTGAATGCCCCTCTCGAAATGGCGTCTCGAAATGGCGTCTCGAAATGGCGGCCCGACTTCAGCAAAGAATGGCTGGACTGAGACGCACGCGTATACGCAAAATAGGTTGCCGTAGTATTCTCACACATGTCTACGGAGTACTCCGTAGCCAGTGTGCAATTAGCAGGCGACGTGTTTGGGTCATGGCTGAGGTCAACAAGTCTTGCGGATCCTCATCTCAGCTTCCGAGCTGTACGCACGCCACAGCAGCCGACCGAGCCTGACTGATAAATGCTCGCCTTAGCGGCTCTGTCATTGGCATATGGCAGTAAAAATTGTCAATGAAACCTGTTTCAGTAGCTTCAGGGAATTCTTCTTGGGCAGTTGTGGGCTCCTGCCCTCGCCTGAGAGACTGGAAGAGCCAATCCTTGGGCTCTGATGAGAGCAATGTCTCCTATCAGCACCGGGCTTTTAGCGTGCGCGCAGGAAGGACAAGCTATTACAAGCTATTACAAGCTATTTTGGCGGCAGCAGTCTTCTCGGTTCTGTTTCCAGGGCGTCGGGATGAGCAGATCAGGCGACCCCCAGAATATTTTTATCCCGAAGTCTCGTTGAGATGAGTGTTTTTGGAGGAGCATGAGGCGTACATGATGATGGATGATGGATGATGGGGTTCTACTGCTTCGTATTACAGAGTACGAAAAAGAGAGGAAAAAGTTGTGCAGCCCGCAAAGCCTTACCCTACTTCGTCCAAGACAATGGGAAGTTGTCCTCCTATTGGACCCGTTCCCGTTCTTGGAGGGAAAATAGGCAACTTACCGAGCATAGTAAGCATGACAACGAGGTTGGGCCAAAGGACAATCAATACTTGCAGCTCAACGCAAGCCAGCAGCCAGGCATGCAAGAGCTTCAATTCTCTTTACGGCTTCCCTGAATTCTAGATCGGGACGAATGCATGCATCCAGCGTACGGAGTACAGGAGCAACGGACGTAACCGCCTCGGTCCCCGCCTCCGCGAAGGCCGCATACAGAAGAGCGGCACTTGGGGTCGCGGTACAACAAGCCCACCCCCCCCCCCCCCCTCTCCCCTCCTTCTTCTCCTCCGAGGACGTGTGTGCTGCGACATCGCTACGCACAACAGGCGCCAGGAGAGAAGGTGTCCCCCAGAGGAAACCCCCAAGGGCAAGAAGGGCAGGGGCAGCCATCTTCTGACAGGGCACACACATGGACGTGTCCGTCCTGCCCAACGGGGGCCACCCGGAACGCCAGCCACGGCACTTGCGCCCTATCAACCCGTGCCTTAGCCACGGTGTTCAAGCCACGGTGTTCAAGCCACGGTGTTCAAGCCACGGTGTTCAAGCCAGCCGTTTCCTCTGAAAGCTGACCCAAAAGTGGTGGGGTAAAGGATGCTTGTATTCTCTAAGTCATCTGCCTAGCGTAGCCCTATATAACTATGCTTATCCATTACCTAATCCATTCTCCACCCTAATAGGCTACCTATCTTTTAATAATAGTGTTAACCTTAACACTATGCTAAGACTAAATAATAATAATATCCCCCTAATTACTAATCTCTATATCCTTATTCTTCTCTATCTTAGGATCCTAATCTATATTATCCTATATATTTAACCTTAGGGGTTAAAGCCTCTTAGGTTATAGGATAAAAATCTTTAGGTTATTAATATAGATTTTCTATTAAACCCCTCCCCTAAGTGGTTTAACTTAATATATAACTAATAATAACTTCTTTACTACTCTAGAAAGTCTTCCCTAAGACTTATAAAACTTACCTTTTAGCTTATATTCCTTATCTATTTTCTCCTATATTATATTTCCTACTTTAAAACTCCTTAAAGGTTTAATTAGGTCTTTATAGTTATTAACCTTCTATATTTAAACTAATTCCCTTTATTCCTCTCTAGTATCTACTTTCTATAAATTAGTTTCCCTAATTAGGACTAGATCCTTATTCTCCTTCCTATCTAATAATATTTCTTTATCCACCCCTTAGTATCTTAAGAATAGTTTAAATCCTAGTATAGATATTACTAGAGTTATTCCTACGCTAGATATATAGTGATTATTTAAAACCACTATAATATTTAGTATAGCTTAGTCCTAGAACTCTAACAAAGTTCTATTACATTTAACTGCCTATTTTATTAGTTACTATTTCACTAATCTAATATTACGTTCTGCTAGCCCTATTAATAAAGGGTATAATACTAGTCTAAATAAAACTTTAGTCCTATGTTTCTTAGCTATTATAGTAAAGTTTAAGTTCTTAAAATAGGATCTATTATTATAATAGATTCCTTTTAGCTAGCTAAATATAGAACTCTAATGTTTACTCTAGGCTTTAACTACTAAGTCTCCTATAGCTTCTTTATAGGATTAACCTAATATAAACCTTATTATATAGTCCACGGCAATTAACATATATAAGTCCCTATTTTAAGCCTTAGGAGTAATTAGCCTAAGATAATCCATTGTAACCATTACCTATAGTTCCAGTATTATCATAGTCTTTAGTGTAGATCTTACTAATCTTATCCCTGTTTATTAGTATATAAGGTAAGATTAATAGTAAGACTCTAAATCTTTTATTCTATTAGGCTAGAAGTACCTTCCGCGAAGCTTCTACATAGAAATAGCTAGACTAAAATGTCCTGCCGCATTATAAGCCTATTAGAGCTTTATTAGGATATCCTTAGATAGAATATATTCTAAAAGAGATTTATCCTATTCTATATAATATAATATTTGGTTAAAGATTTAGTATTAGAGGGATTAACGTTATATTTATTATGGACTCGAGCTATGAGCTCGGGTCATGAGCGGAGCAGGGAAGCCTCCGGAGAGTCTCCGGAAAGAGGGCGGGTTGTACGCGGCTGAACGCTGGCTAGTGCATAGGTTGCGCACTAACTAAGCATAGCCCCTTATTAAGGGGGATACTATAAGACCCTAAGCTTAGTCTTCTTCTTCTTCTATAAGAATATTAATTACACTTTAAATACTTATATATAGTAGCTATAAGGCTAGTTTATAATATTTAATATTCTTCACTATAGGACTAAAAGATCTAGAGTAGATGCTATTACCTTTAGAAATAGAAATAAATAAAGTAACTAGACTATAGGAAGTAATTAAAAAGCAGACTAAGTAATTAGAATTCTTATAAGAATAGTTAAATATAGCTACTAACCTAACTTAACTAAAATATAAACCCTTGCCTATAGGCCCCCTATTTAATAGGGATAAAGGACTATTTATATTATAGAAGGGCCTAATAGCTTATAAGTTAGTAGCTAATTATAACTTTATTAGAAATAAGCAGGACTAGTGGTTCTTTATCTACTAGAACCTATCTCCTAAGGTCTAGGCCTATATTACCCCCTTCTTTAAATAGGGCTATATAATATATTATTAGCCTAAGTAGTTTCTTTAATACCTTAGGGAGATATTTAATAATCCTTATTAATAGGAAATAGTAATTATAGAACTTAACTAGCTTATATAATAATAGAATAAGCGTTTTAGTAACTTCTATATTTAATTTAAATAAAAATTAGCGCTTACTAGGGGGCTAGGATAGGATAATACTATAAAGCTAGCTAAATTATATATAGCACTTAATAAGTAGATAAGGGATTATAGTATAGGGTAGGATATACCCTATACTAACTACCTATTAGCTATAGCTTACTACTATAATATTACTTTAGATATTAAGTTATACTAATTAGAGGAGAAATATTAGTTATAAAGGAATACCCTACTAGTAGCTAGGTAATAGTAGGATAAGGACATACTAATAATAGATATCTAATCTATAGGTATATCTTATACCTAAAAGAGCTCTAGGAAGCTATAGGGCTAGTTAAAGTTAGCTAGTAGGAGTAGCGTAAAATAGGCTAAGTAGGTCTCTTAGGAAGTAATTAATATATAAAAAGATAAGGGTAAGTGCCTATAGTGCGGCTCCGCTAAGTATTTTATCTTAGGATATACACTATATACCACTATCCCCCCTTAGGGGAGGTTATTAATTAATACTTATAACTTAGCGGAGGTTAAGCCTAATAATTTAGGTAGTAAGGCTAATAAATAGTTAGGAAAAGAATAACCCCTTTATTAAGTTATTTAAATAGGGTTAAGAGTAGGGAGCCTAGGGAGGTATTATAGCATATAGTTATTACTAATAAGGATTTTAAATAGATCTAGAATAATATAGATTTAATACCCTTTTTGTTTCTAGTATTAATTAATAAAACTACCTTTATAGATACCTAGGTTAATATAGGTTATAACTACTACGCTACTATAAGTAAATGCCTTATTTAGAAGCTTTAATTAGAACGTATCCCCCTACTAGCTAAGAGGCTGGTTTATATAGTAATTAGTGTGAAATAAGGGGGGACTAAGAGTTACAAAAAACGTTTATATATAATATATATTATTTATTTTTAGGTTAATATAGACAGATAGGAAACGCTAATTATAGCATATATAATCCTAGGTTTAACTAGAGAGTTAATCCTTAGGATACTATAGATAGGATATTATAATATAAAGCTAGAAATAAAGTATTACTAGTTAACTATAGGTTTAGTAAATAACTTAAAAGTGTAGGCTATGCTATATAGGAAGGTTAACTAACCTATAGTAGCAATCCTAGGATTAACCTTTATAGGGATAGTATATAGGGTAAAAAGGCAGAAGTAGTATATCTAGCTTCTAGCTATAAGTCTATAGGAAATTATATCTATCTTATAGATTAACACTATACTAGAAGCATTAGAAGAAAAGCTATTAAAATCCTTACTAGAGGCGCTATAGGATTTTAAGGATCTCTTCTAGGAGAGTAAGGCAAATGCCCTACCTCTATATTAAGGGAAGTTAGATTACTATATTTGCCTTAAGAAAGATATAGAAGGGAACATACTAGACCTACTATAGGCGCTATTATATAGTATACCTTATTAATATTTGCTTAAGATTAGGAAGTAAGTTATAGATCTTATAGATAAAGGTTAGATTTAGGCTAGCTTATTAGTGGCTATAGCACTAGTGCTATTAGTAAAGAAGCTAGGAGGAGGATAGAGGTTTTATATAGACTATTATATATTAAATAAGATTATAGAATAGGACTAGTACCCCTTACCTTTAGTTAAGGAAACACTATAGTCCTTATTAGAAGCAAAGTAGTTTATAAAGCTAGATATATAAGTAGTGTTTTATTAGTTATAAATTACTAAAGGTAAGGAATATTAGACTGTATTCTGAACGCGATTTAGGTTATTTAAATAGTTAGTTTGCCTATTTAGGTTAGTAGGCGCTCCCATAACCTTCTAGAGATATATTAATAGTACACTTAGTAGTATTCTTAGAGACTATATTACTATATATCTTAATAATATCCTTATTTATTTAGGGGGATTATAAAAGGACTACATAGAGAAGGTTTAGGGGGTGCTAGCTAGGCTATAATAGGCTAGCTTACACTTAGATATTAAGAAGTATATATTTATAACAAAGGAGGTTAAATATCTAGGGTTTATTATCTATATAGGGAAAGAGATTTGCCTAGACCCGGAGAAAATTACAGTAATTAGGGATTAGGAGGCACCTACTAGGATCTAGGGAGTTCACAGGTTCCTAGGTTTTGCTAACTTTTATTATAACTTTATACTATAGTTTTTAGAAGTTATAGGACCTCTACTAGATTTAATAAAGAAGGGCGTCCTATTCTATTAGATAGAGGAGTGTAATAAGGTATTTAAAGCGTTAAAGCTTGCTTTTGTTTTATACCCTATTTTAATATAATAGGATCCTAATAAGGATATAGTAGTGGAGGTAGATTGCTTAGGAATAGCATTAGGAGGTTATCTCTCCTAGGCTAATAATAAGGGCATTCTACATCTAGTGGCTTATTATTTAGCTTACCTATAGCTAGTAGAAAGGAACTATATAATTTATAATAAGGAGTTACTTATAATTATTACTTACCTTAAGGCGTGGTTAGTAGAGCTATAGGGTGTTAGTAAACTATTTATAATACTAATAGATTATAAGAACCTAGAATACTTTATAGTACTAAGGGAGATATTAGAATAGTAGGTAAGATAGGCTAAAACTCTAGCACTTTTTAATTTCTACTTATAATATAGACTAGGGGTATAGGTAGGATAGCTAGATATATTATTAAGATATTATTAGGAAGACCTATAAGTAGGGAGACTAAAGACACCTATAGTACACTTAGTATTAACCCTAACATGCTATATCTTTACTAAGGGGAAGTTATGCGTAAATATATAGCCTATAGTAGCGATAGAAAGCGCGGAGACTAGGGATAGTTTAGGGTCTAATATACACATTCTAAAGGGTATAGTAATGTTTGTAGATAATTACCTTTAATTATTATAGGATTAGGCTATTACCTATAATAAGACCTATAGATTATAGTTATAGGTAGTGAAGGTAGGGGCTTAGAAGTTTCTAGATATAGCTAGTATAAGAGAACAGATAGCGGATTACTAGCTTAGCGTAGGCAGAGCGCTTTAGTTTTAGGGCTAGATATAGGTGCTAAAGTAGGAGCCTTTAACTATAACTTTAATCTAGTGTGTGTATAATTCCCTCTTATTAGGATATCTAGGGCAGAATACTACCTTTAAGGCACTCTAGAGAGACTTCTATTAGGATAGTATATCGCAAGACGTGGCTTACGTAGTATATAACTACTACTATTATAGAGGGCAGAAGAGTTAATAGTTAAGGTAAGGCTTATTAAAGCTAATACCACTACCTAATAGATACTGGTTATAAATTTTAATTAACTTTATAACTAACCTTCTAGCTAAAACATAGGACACTCTATATTTCCTAATAGTTATTATAAATAGGCTTTCTAAATATATATAGCTTAAGGCTATAATATTAATAGGGGCTAAAGCGTGCGCGGAGCGATTTAAACACTATTAGTGGTGTTTTTATAGCTTTCTAGCCTAAATTATCACGGATTAAGGCTTAGATTAGCTAAGTAACTTTTAGATAGAGCTTTATAAGAAGGTTAGCATGTAATAACTTCTATTAACATCACATTACCCATAGACTAACAGTGGTATAGAATATGCTAATTAGGAGGTGTTAGCGGTCTTATAGGTGTTATTATCCTTCTCCTAGTTTAACTAGCTAGACTATTTACTAGCTTACTAATTAGCCTTAAATAACAGGGACTTATCTATAATAGGGGTAAGTGTAAATATAGCGCTATATAGATTTAATATGCCTATAATTTAGGAAGCACCCTCTACATAGACTTTAATAATATTAGTAAAGGGGAGGGCTTAGGTATTCTTAAAGCATTTAAAAGATAGTATAGACTTAATATAAGCTACTATAGCTTTTATCTAGTAATAATAATAGGAGAATATAAATAGTGGCTATAGACTAGCGGAATATTTCTAAGTAGGTAACTATATTTAGCTAAATCTTTAAAATATTAAGATAAATTAGCTATATAAGAAGCTAGACTAGGTAATAGCGAAATATAAAGTACTAGAAGTCCTAACGCTATTAATAGTTAGGTTAGATATACTAAGGGGCCTACACCCTATATTTTATATTAATTTAGTATAGAGGGCAGCGGATAATCTATTACTAAGCTAGATATTAGCTAATAAATAGCTACCTCTAGAGTTAGTTATAACTAATACTAATACTAATCTTACTAAGTACTATATTAAGGAGATTCTTATAGCTAAAAACATATAAGGTTAAGGATTAAATTATAATATTTTAGTAAAATAGAAAGGATATATATAGCTAATATAGGAGCTATTAGAAAGTGTGCTAGAAACGGAAGTATTAGATAGGTTTAAATTATAATAGGGGGATATATAGATAAATAATAGCCCTAAAAGGGTGTGATTTAATTTAGCTATAGAAAACTAATACTATAACTATTCTCTAGTATATAAGCGGTATAGTGTGATTTTTCTACTATATTAAACAGTAATTAGTTAGGGGGGGGGGGCTAATTATAGCAATAGTCCTCTGTAATAGCGCAAGCTAGCTTAGCAATAGATATAGCTAGGCTATGGGTATTAGCCGTGGCCTATTGCACGGCGGCGGTGGTTTGCTTCTAGGCTTAGATAGACCACGTAAGGTTCTTACCTATATTAGTTATCCCTTAGAGGAATTTAGTAGTAAGGGGGTTATAGCTATAGTAGCTAGGTATTATTTAAGTAAGGATAAGAGCTTAGGCATTAGTTACGCCCTAGGCGTAGGCTATGCCTATAGGGGAGGAGGCTAGAGGCTTAGCCTTAGTGGGATTAATATAGGTAGCTATAAGTATACTATTAAACTACTTATAGTAGTAAATAAAGGTTTTTATAAGAATAGTATAACGCCCTTTCTTAGTCTTAGTCTTCTTTAAGGTAGGAGTCTAGATAGCTTAATTTATATCTAAGAGAGTAATAAGGTACTTTAGGCTATATTAAAGTTTTAGGTCCGTGTAGTATAGGTATATCTCCTAAATATATATATAGTAGGTATTATAATAGGGACTATAGGTAGCATTTAGGCCTAGTACACAGGCTTATATACCCTTAGTGTAAAGATTATTAATATATAGTAAGTATAGAAGACTATGCTCTTTACTATTAGAGAGTTTATTATTATTAGAGTTACCCTTAAGGATATACTTACCTAGATATATCCCCTTACCTAGCTAGCTAGGGGGCAGGGGTAAAGGCAGAGATAGGGCAGAGGTAGAATTAATAGGGATAAGATTAAAGTAGGACTTAGCATTAGATATAATAATAATAAGATAGGATTAAATAGGATAAATAAAGACTTAGGGATAATATAATATAGAAGATATAAGGGGATAGGATAAGGTTATAAAGGAGTAGGAATAGAAATTAAGGGAAAGAAAAGGAGTATTTATATTCCTTAGAGCTTAAGTTTAGAAATTAAATCTAGCTCTAACCAGAGCTAGGCTAAGCGTATAGCTAGAGGAGGGCTAGGTCTAGATAGGGGTATAATATTATAAGAATAGGGATAAGGTAGTTAGAATTATAGGATAGCTAGAGTAAAGTTAGGATTTAGTAGGTAATAAGCAAAAGGTAAAAGGTAAGTAGTAGTATAAGGTATAGGAAATAGCTAGTAATAGGATAGAAAAGGAGTGGGCTAGTGTTTTTTAGGAGTAGAGTTAGAATATATAGGGATATAGTATAATAGAGATAGTTAGGGGTAGGGTAGACCTATAATAGAAAATTTTTATACACTACCTATAGGTAGCATAGGTAGGGACTACGCTTACTTTTAACTTAGGAAGGCAAGGAGGGGATAAGTAAGGGGGTATATTATAGACTTAAGCTATAAGCTTAGGTTATAAGCGGAGTAGGGAAGCCTCTAGAGAGTCTCTAGAAAGAGGGCGGGTTATACGCGGCTAAACGCTAGCTAGTGCGTAGGTCGCGCACTAACTAAGTATAGCCCCTTATTAAGGGGGATACTATAAGACCCTAAGCTTAGTCTTCTTCTTCTTCTATAAGAATATTAATCACACTTTAAACGCTTATGTGTAGCAGCCATAAGGCCAGTTCATAACAATATTAGTTTTTATTGTTTAGTTAGTATATTTTAGTGGCTATAGACTATAGCTATTAGAATCTCTCTATACTATTTAGAGTTAAACTATTCTCACAGTTCTAGCGAGATTCTTTCTAAAACCTCTTAGTCTAACTTTTCCCCCTCTAGGAGGACTATTTCTATATTTATTAAGATTAGAATAGGATAATCTTCTATTATAGGAATCACGTCTACTCCTATTCTCCTCTCTACCTTAAATAGTTCTAACTAAAGCTTATTAGATAATTAAGACATCCTATCTGTAATAACCATGATCTTAGTTATATTAGGTTAATAGATATATTCAATATTTAATTCCTATAAGATATTAACCTAGCGCGCAACCTTACTATGAACTTCTAATAAATTAGCTATTAAGTTAATAATTCCTTTGTGGTTAGTATACACCTTTAACGCGTATAGTAACCTATCTACAAGCCACTTAGTTTCTTTTAGGCCTATAACTATAGCTAGTATCTCCTTCTCTAGTATTAAGTATTGCTTCTTAGTATCCCTAAGCTTATAGGAAAGCTATATAATAATTCTAGCTTTGTTAAAGTTAGAGTCTATTATAGTTATCCTAGCTTTAGTGTCCTCTATTTAAAATAAAACACCACTAGTTCTAGTATTAGAGGTATCTATTACTAAATAAAATTATACCCCTAGGCAGGCTCTAAAAGTAGTATTCTCCTAAATACTATTATAAATCCTTAAAAAGGCTTATTAAGCGTTGTTTATCTAGACTGGTTTCTCCCTTAAAACTTCCTCCTTCTAAATAGACTATTTTCCTATCCTTATAGTCTTAAATAACTCCTTAAAAAACACCTTTTTAATTATAACCACTAAGTCTAATCTACTAGGAATAAATTTTCTAAGAAAGGGTATAAGGTAGATAAGTACTAAGATTTTGTCCTAGGTTTTAGGTAGCTAATTAGCAAAATACTTCGCTAGATTAGCAAATCTTTTATAATGTTTTTAAGCTAGCCTAATTTTCCTATCTTCTAATAAGTAACCTATGTAATCCACTTCTACTACAAACAGGGTAGTCTTGTGTCTACTTAAGCTAATAGGCGCCTAAGCAACGCAGGGGAAATATCTCTTCTATAAGAAGTTAAAGTAATCCTCCTAGGTCTTAGAACCTATATAATAGTTATTAATATAGATAGAGAAGGAAGTCTTAATATCTTCTATATAACCTAGTATAGACTTACTTTCTATCCTATCCTAGAAGAAAAGATATCTAAATATAAGGTCTCTAAACCTAGCGTATGTTAATAGAGATCCTATTAGCCCTTAGGCTATATTATTATAAAAATACATCCTATTTAGTCTGGTAAAAGCTATCTTAGGTCTATTAGGGGGATAAACTCTAATAGCCTAAAACCCGTTTAAGGCGTTAGTTTAGGAGATAATCTTTAAGCGTCTATAGTAAACTAAATCTAAATTAGCTTCTATATTATAATATAGATATCCTAACTTTATTATCTTACTGTTAATATCGCGATAATTATATACTACTTAAAACTCTTTCTTACTAGGCTTTAGGGCAAATATTATAGGCATAACCTATATTAAATCTCCTCTTATAATAATCCTAGCCTTTTCTATAGCTAGAAATACTTTCTTTAAGAACTAGTAATAAACTCTAGAATAGCGATATTATTTTTATTTACCAGGTCTAGCTCTATTAATTAACGGTATGTGATATTATAGGAGGTCTGTGATATAAATATCCTTAAGTTTTAAAATAAAGCATTCCTTAAAGGTATAGTAAAGTCTTATAATTATTATCTATTATAAAATATTACCTATACAGTGCCTAAGAGCAATATATAACTATTTAAACCATAAAATAATAGTTTCTAGGTCTAAGTCTATTAATAGCTGATTTATATGTAAATTTTAGAATCTTAAGGGATACCCCTTAAGATCTTAATTTCCTATATAAATTAGGAACCCGCCCTATCTAAGTCTATCCACTTTAGCCTTTAGGCTTCCTATAGTGCGCGTCTTAGTATTACTTAATTCTCCTAAGTTTAATAAATAGTCCCTCCTATCCTAGGTTTTCTAGTTAGAGTCTCTAATCCCCTCTCTTTAGTAGGGAATCTTATTCTTTAAGGGGGATCCCTTAATATTCTAATTTCCTACCTAAATATAGGTTGTATTATGTCCTAGCGTGTCTAGCTCTAAATATTATAACCTTTAAAGTTCTAACTCTATAACATAGGCTATCCTATAACTAGGTTTTGAAGTTAAGTTGCTAATTTGCTTATTTATATAGGGATTTTGACTTTCTAAGGGGATAACCTTAATTTCCTAATTTCCTATATAAATTTGCCTGCCTGCATGTCTTGGTGTGTCTGTTTCCTATTCCTCCTAATTTCCTATACCTAATAGGTACACTAAGATCTTTAATAGATCTAGATCTTCTATCCTATCCTTATCCTAATCTTCTTCTAGCTCCTGGTTATTATTATGATTATTAAGTTCCACTCTTTCTTCCTTCTTTATAACTATTCCTATATTATCTTTCTCCCTAGTTATTATTATGTTCTATAATAATCCTAGACTCTCTCTAGCCAAGATTTAGCTGTGTTTTTGTCCTTTTAAGCTTAATGACCACTTTAAATGCTAGGAAGCTTGTTAATGTTTAATCTAGCTCTAGGTAGTTTACTAAGTGGTTAATATAGGTTTTAAGGGGACTAAACTATTAAAGTAAGAGGTAAAATGTTTAATTTCTATCTATAGTCCTAACTTAGGGGCTGTTCTATAGGTATTAATAATTTTCTATGGTCTCTAGATAACTATAGTAGTTAATATTGCTTTAGGTTTATCTATCCTAGCTTCTATATTATTCTTCCCTTCTTAGTTATCTAGGTTTATAGTAGGTTTATGTCTATCTTTCCTATCCTCTAAATTAATTTTCCCTTTAAGTTATCTATCCTCCTAATAGACGCCTTAATATAGACTTATTCTCTAAGTATTCTCTAGTAGTGTTTACTTAAAATTTATAGCTCTAGGTTTATCTAATATTATTATAATAATAACCTCCTCTTATGGATAATTACTAGCATTATTATCTATAGTGTCTAGTTTTTTAAGACCACTTTTAAAGCCTTAGTCTTTATCTAGGATATTAGTCCCTTTAGGATCTCCTCTACTTCCTCTAGAATCTTATAATTATCTTTAATAAACTCTATAGCCTTATTTAGGTTTATCCTCTAGGGTAATTAGGCCTTTCTTCTATCCTTACTCTAAAATAAGTTAGGATATAGGTATAATAGGAGAGTTTAAGTTTATCCCTTAGTCCCTATAATTATAAGTTTCTTATTACTATAGTGTTTAATTATATTTATATAGCGGAGCTAAACCTTTCCTAGTAAGATTTCCTAATCTTACTAAGCGGGCATAATATAGTATTTTACTAAAGCTAAGATCCTACCTATAATAACTCTTAGGTAAGTATATAAATAGATTAGCTATTTAGCGTTATTTATTATTTAAATATTACTCTTTTCCTTAAGCTATACTACTAGAAAACTATATTTTACTAAATAAGTTTTGCTAACTAGTTTAACACTTAACCCTCTATTAACTAAGGCTAAGTTACATTATATACCCTTAATATATATTATAATATATCCTAGTAATATTAGAACTTCGCCCTCTAATTTAGCGACATTATTCTATATAACTACTATATTTACTAACCCTAGAGATTTAGAAGACATTAGGTTTAGTGCTTCCTAATATAGTTCTATTAGATAAGAAATAATTAACTTTGCTTTATTCCCTTTTAGTTTCCTCTAATATTATATTAAGTGTCCTATCTATTAATAGATAATTAGAGCTAGCTATAGTAGTTATAATACTATAATTAGAACTGTGGTTTTACCTAAGTGTTTTCCTAAGTTAAAAGCTAGGATATTATATTTATTAGTAGCCCTAATGTTTTCTAAGTTAAGCTTTTATTAGGGTTAGGTCTTAGACCTAGTATCTTTTATTACCACTTTATAAGGTAAGGTTAAAATAGCTAGTCCCTAGGTAGGTGCTATAGTTCTCTCTAGGTATAGCCTTAAAGCTAGTAATATCCGCTAAAACTCTATTTTAGTTATCTCCTGGATAGGTTAAGACTATTATTAAGTCCCCTCTAAATCTTTATAGTCTAAAGTTTCTTAAGTGTCTTTAGAGTTTAGAATCTCCTAGATTTAATTCTGGATTTATTTATCTATAACTATCCCTGGTTTAACTATAGGTTTAGTAATCCTTTTATTCTATCTATAAGCTAGTATAGGTTTAGAAGCTTTCGCTTTTCCCTTTAATAATTTTGCGGCAGCTCCTATATAACTGATTTTATCCTAATCTATGACATAACTTAGGGATTAGTAGTTTATTAGGGATGTTATAAATAACTATATTCTAGGGATAGGTATATATCTAGGTAGTAGGATTTAATCTCCTCCTAAATCACTAATATAGTTAGACCTTATCTAACCCTCTAACTCTTAGCGTTATTCTCTCTTTATCTAAAGCCTATTCTAGAACCACTCTTTATATTGTTATTCCTTATTAGCTATTAAGCCTTTATCCTTTAAAGTATAGTTATACCCTATATATCCCTATTCCCTGCACTTAAAACACTAATAAAAGTCTAGATCTCCCTTTGTAAAGGAACCTATAGTATTAACTTGTTTTCCTGGAGATAGGGGAGTGTTATTTAAACTATATTTCTATTAATTATATTATCTAGCTATTTAGTTTATATTATTAGTAGTCTAAGCCTAGAATGCTTTAAGTTATTAAACTAACTCTAATATCTAATTATCCTTCTCTTTATCTTATTTTACCTATTTCTCTATCTACTATTAGAATAGGTTTACTAGCCTAATAGCTTCTTTGCTTAACTAAGAGATCTTCTTAGAAGTGGATAAATAGTAGTTATATAAAAGAACCTTTAGATCTAATATGGTTAGGTCTTTAGATGCTATGCTACTTATCTATTTCTCTAAAGAGAATAAATAGTTAGATACTTGCTCCTATAGTTATATGTCTATATCTCTATCTGCTAAATTAGAGATAAAGTTAGTAAATAATATTCTTTATGTTTCTAACTTTACCTTAGATATAAGTCTCTCTGCCTAGTGAATATAAGACTTTAGTATCTTGCCCTTTTTATAGGTAAAACTAACTACCTCCTTCTATAGTGCTATCTTAAAAAGAGGATCTAGCTTTTTAAACTTCTCTAAGAACTTATTAGCTATCTTATTCTATTTATAATCTTTAAAGTCTAGGTCTTAGTACTATATATCCGCTTTACCCCTAAGGCCCTAAATAAAGATATATTAAGTAAGGGTATCTATATATTCTTTTAGAATACTTAATATTACTGCTATTATTTAGTAATATTTTATGTACTCCTTTACTAGCCTATCTTTTAGAACCCCTAAGAAGGTAACGCTAGTGGGAGCTATAGGGGCTGCTATTAAGAAGAAGGGATTATTTATTATAATCTATTATCTAACTTTCCTAGTGTTAACTTAATTATCTAGTTTAATTAATAAAGAATAGAATTCTAGAAGAATTAACTCTTCTTAATAATCTAATAATAGGGAATAAGTTAGACTTAATAAGAAGTCTAATAAGTCTTTATCTTATTCTATGTCTAAACTTAGTTCTAGTTCCTCTTAAGTCTAAATATCTAGAAGGTCTTATATAAAGTTATTCTATAGAAGAAGTTATAATTAGGCTAGTTAGAAGCTATCTTAACCTAGGGAGAAATAAAATAAGTGAACACGTAGAACACGTTACGAAAATTTCTTTAATAGGAAAAGATAGCGTTTGCCTAAGATAAACTTAAAAATTCTCACTAGCTTACCTGCTAGATAGATAATTATAAGAAAAAAAAAGAAAAACCCCCCTTAAGGAGAAACCACTAGATCTCCTAATTTTCCCTTCTCCTAGCGCCCTCACGCTACCTTCCTTTTATTAAATCCCTCTAAGGTTTAGGTAGGCACTTCTTATAATATTCGCCCTCTTTTAACAGTGTCCTAACCTAATCTATACTATACTAGCTAATTAGAGCCTGCTATAAGCGAGATAGTAGGGATAAAAGTGGGGATAAAAGCGGGGCAATAGCCTGTGCGCGCTAGTGCGTGCCGCATTGTGGTTATGTGCGTAAACTAAGGTTTTTAATCTTAAGGTGTCCTCTAGAGGGGGTATTAAATCCTAAAGTTTAAACCCTATATCTAAGGTTATCTGTTACCTATTTGCTTATCCTAGCTTTTATATACTATTATTATCTATTAGCTAGTAGACCTATATATAATGGTAATCTGTTTTATAAAGTAAAAGAATATAGATCCCTATGTTATGTTTTTAGCTTCTAGTTTGGAAATCCTAGTTAATAAAATCCTTAAGTTTTAAGGCCCTATTTAATGTTATCTATAGTGTAATATCCCTTATAGTAGTTATTCTCCTAGAACTTCTATTTCACTAAGTGTGTAAATAGCGGTTCCTATTATCTAGTTTACTTATTTAGGTATGCTTACTATAGATATTCTAAGTTATAAGTTTAGGTATCTAGTCTAGTAATGTCTAGTCCTAGGTTCGCTGGTTTCCTAATACACTATTCTAAGGATCCTCTTATAACTCTAGGTCCTATTCCTATGCTATAAATAGTTTAGGTCTTATTTTTCTATGTTATTACTAGTTTTCTCTAGGAGTCTATTAGAGTTTATTATTATTATAGCTATCTTTAGCGCCTAGGTACTATCTAGATTTAGGTATCCTTAGTAGGGTCTGTTCTAATTATTATAAGTTTTCTTATAATCCTATAGTTTTATATCTATCTAGTCCTATACTATAGCTATAGGTAATCTTATGTTAACTAATAGAAGGGTTTCTAACTATAGCTAGAGGTTATTCTTATTCCTTAATAGTAACTATAGCTCTATCTATTAAGGTTTACACCCTATCTTCTTATTTCTCTATAGTAACTATAGCTCCTATCTATTAAGGATTACTATATTATAACCGTAGCTATCCTATTAAGCCTATAGTGCTCTATCTCTATTTACTAGTCTAATTATATTAGTTATTTGATTATTTAGTTATTAACCTCTTTAAAGTAAGAGACTATTATTTATTTCTTGATTATTTATAGGTAGAGTTTATTAAATAGATAGATAGTTATCCTAGTCTTATTACTATAAAAGCTGACCTAAAAGTGGTGGGGTAAAGGATGCTTGTATTCTCTAAGTTATCTGCCTAGCGTAGCCCTATATAACTATGCTTATCCATTACCTAATCCATTCTCCACCCCAACACCTCCGTCGAGCATCAGAAGCTGATCCCTAACCCTCAATCCCTACCCTCAATCCCTACCCTCAGGTACATTGGTGGTGTCCCAAAAACGTGTTGCTCATGTCTCCGTGCGGGCAGCGGAACGCGCCAGCTTGCGCGTGGTCATGGCCCGTGATACCCCTGATCACGTCCAGGATGCATTAGCACCTTGAGCTCCTCCGTCTGTGAGGAGAGACAATTAAAAAAAGAAGAAGAGACTTCCCCCTTCCCCTTGTCTCTCTCTCTGATGAAAGTACCTACCGGTAACACGCACCACACCGTCATTTCCGATATGAACATTTCCCAAAATATCCAAAATATCCAAAATACATATTTATATGCATGTATGTACGCCTCGGAACCAAATTGCCCGCTTTCGGCCGAGAAAGGAGCCCCATTCATCACCCACGTCATCCATGCCCCTTTTTGCCCTTGAACCTTGAACAATAATAGACTACGGAGAATTTAATCGTCTTGATAGAAACCAACCCATCAGCTTTCTGACCCTGACCTGCCGCATCAGGGGGTCCCGCGTCCTTGGGATCCAATCCGACCAACACGTCAAGGACCGGATTTGTTTCCGCGACGCGACGTGACGTGATGGTTCATACCGAATTTCTTCATTTTCAAGTGACGTCTCGTGGGAGGTGCATCTATTCTGCCTTCCCCCCCGGCACCTTTCTCGAGTACACCAGCCGGGACAACAGGAATCCCGTACAAGTTGGTGCGGAGTACTACTCGGTACTTCCGTAGATACATAATGTACGTTCCCATTTTCTCTGACGCCCCCATTGTTGTCCTTCCTGTGCAGCCAACAAACATGCCACGCCTCTTGCCAACTGACCTGCCTGGCGCTGCTGCTCATGTCGTGGTTCTTCCTCTTGGTCTTGTTCAACGGTCGCTGCTGCACTTGGCTACGCAACGCAGTGCAGCACACCGTACGCCATATGCCATACGCAGTACATACATCACCTCAAGTCGATATAGCATGGGTAGATCCATTTATTTGCCATGCATGGTACGGAGTATCATTTTCCCTTTCCCTTTGCTCCCTTTGGTCGGTGTGAAAATGTCGCCGTTGCCAGCTGAGTCTTGTTTGAGCCCAACGAGAAGTGAAGAAGGAAAACAAAACAGAAACACACAGAAAGCCATTATCCGCCTCCGTCGAATGACAAACGTGAAATGACATGATGAAGAAGTAGTAAAGAAAACAACAGATCTCATCACAGGAATACAACAACAACAACAACAACAACAACAACTGGGCCTTGAACTAATGACCATGGCAGCCAGCCATGTCCATCATGCCCAGCCTGTCTTGAACTGCGGTATCACGGCAGCCATGATCCATATGTACTCACTCAGCCTGGGGAGGGGGGCAACAAAGTCAAGTCAGTCACCAGGCCGAGCGAGTCTCCAGGAAAACGTAGCGTCAGATCAGCATTCCAGATTCAGACTTCCCATTCATTCATCACTCCTTGTCCCCCCATCTCGTACCACCCCGTATACTCCGTGTACTCGGTATAGACTCAGGCTTTTGCCCCTTGTTCAGCCGGGGCCGAGCTCGACTCCACCACCGCTCCGGACAAGGTCGGATTCCCATCGGATCGGCCTTGGGCAGTTCCACCATCTGCTGGGGATGGGATTTGCAAAGGGCTGCGAGCACAAACGGAGAGGGAAACAAGAAAGGAAAAAAAAAAATTACACGTCGCAATTTCCAATCGTCAAGATGAAAGGAGACCCAGATCACTGGGAGGGAAAGCCTGGTCGGCCCTATCTTGGCCAACCAAACATGCAATCTGCCATCGTACAAAGGCCAACCTCTCTCACTTCTCACGTCTCACAGACAAACGGACGGGGTGCATTGCATTCAGGCTCATTTCCAATTCGTTGCTCTGCCCAAAGGTGGCTGAATGGTTCTTCCCAAGCGCTGTCAGGGTGGCTCGTCGCGCTTGTTGATGAGGTCAAATTCGCTCCTCCCCCCTGTCAGAAAGAATGCATGTCTCAAAAGGTTGGGCACCTTCTCAACGCGCGTGCCACAACTTGCGGCAAATCTTTTTGCCTCTCGACCCCTTCTCCGATGCGTTAACTCCCCAGCCATCCATCCGCCTACATTCTTTTCCCACGTCATTCAAGACTTCCGGGTATGCGGTCCCATACATATCCGTAAATAAACTCAAGAGGTGGTCGATGTGATGTGACCCATGCATTCATTATCCAGGCCAAAGGCCAACAACCTAACCCCCTTCCGAGGACAACTCGTAGCAAATGAGCAAATCAAAACCACATCGGCCGAAAAGGCGGCCCCCCTCTCCTTCTTGCCGAACCATTCGAGAGGCCTGCTAAGAAGGCATCGTGGATCGTGGCCAGACCCAAAGCCATGTTCCAGCTACAGGTACTGGCTGTTGTGCCACCAAGCATGTGAGCCGTCCCTGGGGAGTTCGAACGGCCGGGAGGCGGACGGGGAAGGCGAGGAAGACGTGCAAGCCAATGGCGCTCGGTACTTGTTGACGCACAGCTTTCTCCCTTCTTCAGGCCCGAAATCCAAGTCCCTCGGCGCTATTTGATGGTACGTGCCAACGGTGTCATGGGCACGAAGCAGGTTACTGTTGTTGTTGGTCGTGGGCTGTGGGAAATTGGAACCCGGTAGTTCAAAGTGTCGTGACCCCAATGTTGCTTCGTCCCCACAGCTGCCTGCTAGTCCCTCTTGGTAGGCTTGACGCAATGCTAGGTAATGCATTGTTTCGATATGGGCTCCAGAGTAATCATAGCCATATACGTCCGCGGATGGTGGAAGTGGAGAATATGCCCGTCTGAAGTCAAGCGAGGGCTGAGGAGTCGTGTCCGGCGGTATTCCTTGGCCGTAGTTCCGCATCCGTCGCCTTGACGCTCTCGTCGCGCAGCCTCCTTTGCGGCCAGATAGTGCTCTCTTGGCAGAGTGCTCAGGGGCCCATGGGTTGGTGGTGGCAGCGGCGGCTCTTCCAGACGCAGGACGCCTCGCATAGTTGCTCTTCCGATATCTTGTCGTGCTCTGTACACCATTGCAAATGGCCCAGTCCTCCAGCACCCACTCGTTCACTCGTTTGGAGTCTTCGGAGCTGGATGCAGGCTTGGCAGCCTTGCAGAGGGGTTTCTCTTTTTTCCTGAAGGCCTGTTATGCGCCGAGGACAGAAAGAGGGGGAAACAGTCAGGTTCCTATAATGTGGTAGAGAAAGGTTGTTTTGGGACTGTGGCTCGTACGTACCGCATTCATGCTCAGATTATGACGGATACTGTTTTGCCATCCCCTAGTCTCTGTGACCGCCTTGTTCGTATTGTCCCGGAACCATTGATAAATCTCCTGTAGCGTCATGGAATGATCAGATCGACTCATGATGGCTTTGTAGATTAGTTTTGCGTATGGCTCGTCGGCTTTTTCGCAATCTGCAGGCTCGCTCGAGTCGGCATTGGACTCTGGAGGCGGAGATGCAGATGTGGATGCGCATGTTGACATGGACGACGGCACCGATCGAGCTTCGACGAGTTGCGTGGGAGCCACGTCTTTTGGAGTACCCGCCGATGGAGGAGAATCCACAGCAGAATCCGACCAAGCTATTGGGCTTGCCTCGAGCGTGTTCAGCGGTGAGATGGCATCTATCCCCCATATGTAATCAGTAGCAATTCCCTTTTCCCCGCCCAGTGAGAGAAAAAATCCATTGGTGCTATCCCAGCCCAGTTCCTCCGGCGAAGTAGGGGTGCAGGTATCGAACAGAGGTTGGCAAAAAGGTGACTTCTCGGCGTTATATCGTGCAGTAGCTGAACACACGGCTGGAGCAGCCGCATACCACCCACTGGGGGACGCTGGTGTGTAAGTGCACTCGGATTTCAGACCACCCAAGGGGTTCGGGTTTGAAGAGTCCTGAAGGCAGTAGTTCAAGTCAAGGTCGCCCGGAGCCAGGGGAGGTGACGGCCATACGTCCTGGCCAGCGTCGCTTGAATGGCTCGAGAATGTCATCATGCTGCATGTATCATGGGATGATGATGATGATGATGATGAAGCCGGGACAGTATTGTAACTGCAAGGTAGCGTGTTGTGGAGCGGACGGGGATGAAGGCGAGACTCAGGTTCATATGAAAGTTCCTGGAAGGCAGAGATGGGCTTGTAGACACCCCGTGTGCTAGCAAACTCCGACATTGTGCTTGACTGTTGCCGCTGTCCACCCGTTGAAGAAGAACTCGTGTAGCTCACGGGATGCACCCCGTCAGAGGTATGTGGCCCCATTTTCTTCTCAAGCAGGAAATACTGGTGCGCGGGCGGCTGTGTTTCCGTCCTTGTTCTGAGAGGGGACATAGGCTCAGGTTCCGCTTGTGTATCCGATCAGTAGTCCAGACGATACAAGATGACTGTTATTTGTGTCCTCGTTGGGGCAAATCGGATTGCTGAGAGAACGTTCAAGTACCGTCACCACTTGTGGTAGTGAGACGCCACACGAGTAGATCGAGATGTAAGCAAAGATTTGGACGCGGACAAATGTGATGAGAGTTGAAGGGCCCTTGAGGGTGCAGGAGAAATGAACGTCTTCTCGAAATTCCGATGTTCGATCCACCTTGTCCAGATGATAAAGTACAGGAGTCTATTTCTCAAACGAGAGGACAGTAAGTGGCATTATATCAAGCCAGTTGAAGGCCTATACCAAACCAGCATTCAACACATGCCGTCAAGCCCGGTCTGATTAATGGCACACCCTTTCGGGCGTGGCCTAAGCAGTCGAATTGCCAAAGCCTGTGAGTTACAAGGCACAGATTACTTGTGAACGGAGACGTGAAACAGATCAAGAGACCAGACTATGCCACAATGTATTGTAACATCTGCACGTGGACCTCTGCTTGTGCTCGCATCCCGATACAAATGAATGGGCAGGCTTTGATGACCGCTCATTGATCATAGCAGAGACACCGCAGACCGGCCGGAGAGCCCTTTCTAACTATTCAATCGAGGTGGAAAAACCAGGGCCTGCCGTTGACTGGCAGGGGGGGGGGGGTGCGAATCGTAGGACAAAACGGGAGGACAGGGATTGGGTGATGTGTTACGATACCCCCCCATGGCCTGGAATGCTATGTTCCACGAGGCCGACCAGACAGACATTTTTATGGCTGTACGGAGTACTCCTCTGCTGAAGCGTACATGGGCATGAGAAAAACCAGAAACATTGAAGGAGGAGAGGAGGGGGAGAAGGAGAAAAGGGGTGTTGGATGTTTGATCTCCTGCCGATGGGTACCGAAATTGAAACATTTCATCGTCTTCATCTTCATTGAGGAGCTGGGAAGCTGGAACTGCACCAGCTTCTTTTCGGAAGCCAATAGCGTGGAGATCCAATAATCTGAGAATCGCGATGCAATGCAAATGAGGTAAGCTTCTGGAAGGTGGCGGGCGGTCCTAACCATGAAGGCTGCGAAAGCTCAACCCTGCGCAGTGAAGTGAGCATTGTTAGCCTGTATTTGTGGCACATGAACTACCGAAAGAAAGGCTTCGGAAATGTATACCAGCCTTGCCGCCGACGAAAGTGTCATATCATCTTCGGGTAAGACCGTCTGTTTGTCTGAAGAAAACTGGATCAATATGCATACAGAGTCGCGCTCCAGACGAATGACGGCAACGCCTTCGTGCCACTCTCCACAGGCCAAAATAGTAGCGTATCTCCCTACGCTAGATTATCGGGATTTCAGTCGAGGAAAACATGGATGTAATTCTTACTGAAAAAATTGCAAGGGGTGTTTATGGATGGCTTGCTTTGGGAGAGGGTTTTTCAGCTCCCTGCCAGTCAGATGATGATGACCCATGCAAATCGATATTGTTCAAAAACACTTCTGACGTATGAAGAGTGACAAATTTGTGAGAAGAGAAGACTTTGTGTACATGAGGCACACTGCCGTTGCTAGGATATGGAAAAAAGAAAGCGTCGCATGGAGTAAGTAGCCGGCGAGTCGTCTCGAACAGCTTTCGGAAACGTGATTTCTGGTCAAGGCGACTTGCGGGCGTGAGGTGTATCGTTCTATGCCATGTCTCCTCCGCGAAGTGCCATCAAGGTCTTCTATAGCCTCCAATCCTCCGTGGCTTTGGTCTCTTTCCCCCTTTCCCCGGTCACTCCAGTCGCCAACCGACACATATTGGTCAAGGAGCACGGATACAATTTCGGGCCCACGGCTTGGTGGACGAGACTTGGAGTTCAGGCAAACAAGCCTTCTCGTAATTGAACCTATTTGCGATAGAAGATCTGCAGAGAATATATGTCAATGGTCTTGTCTCTTCTGAGTTTGGATAACCGGCTCGCGAGGACATACCTTTTTGAATTGGAAGTGCAGTTGCAGAATACCCTGCCAGAAGAGACAAAATACAAGTTAGTCGAGGGATTGACCTAGGAAGAAGATGGGATTGCTGTTTGCTATCGACGCCATGGCATACCTTCTCGAAGGAGCTCCGGAATCCACGCTCTCGTTTAGCACTGTAATCCCATTCTCGATCGACAATTCGAAAGGCAATGTCTTTGTATGGTGGCCCTGCAATGAATCGAATGAGACATGTGTCTTCTTCGCCAGCTGCTGCAAAGGATTCTCCTCGCCTCCTTCCATGCTCACGAATAATTTTGAAAGTCGGCGCCTTGGTTTTGTCAATAAGATCAGGATAGAATATGTTGAATCTGTATCCTTGAACCACCTTGGGGGGCGGATTGTCATGATCGTAGTGGGTCTGGTTGTATTTGTTCCATTCATAACCCATCTGCACCCTGTTGAAGTATCGAGGTTTTCGTGCTATGTACTTGTCCGCCCACTGAGGCTTCGAGCTTGAAGGTACTTCCTCCTCTGCAGTGAAGATTTCCTCGTTTTCGGAGATGCCTCTTGCAGCTTCACGATCGTACAGGGCATTTGTGACATTGGAGGCGTCTTCGCTGCTATTGGTCAAGTTCGGCACAGCCAAAGCTGCTCCTTCTTCGGCGAATTTAACCGTCGCTGTGGAGGCCTGATTGGTTGTTGCAGTCGATTTCCGGGCTTTCAGCATCTCTTCGCGCTTTTCCAGGATTTCGTCGTATATTCGTGCAAGTATCGCCTTGGATTTCCAAACCAAAAGATGCCGTAACAGTTGCTCCCAGTAGTCTGTATCGATATCTTCGTCTGACCGCAGCTTGGCTTTAATCTGTCTCTCTAACGCTTCTAATTGGTCGTACGTCTTGGGGCTCAAGATTTTATCAATATCGTCCACAACGCTATTTACTACACGGCCATCCCGCATGTCGGCTTCGATTTTAGATTGCAAGTCGACACAAAGCGTCCGCAGAGCCTCCCAGTATCGTCGATTCCGTTTCTCTGTCTCGAGGACGTGGTATGATGTTATGTCTGATTCCAGTTCCTTCAGCTGTGCCAATGCTAGATCATTGACAATTTTCGTGGGTGCATCGACTACGATATCAATATCAGCGTCGTCGTCGTCGAAAACGTCTCTCTCTGGATCGATGTAGCGCAAGTTGAATGCCAGGCGATCAATAGGTTTGGCTCGTCCCTCCCTCACCCGAATGTTTGCCTTCATCTTAGACTGCTTCAGGACGAATTTGTCTTCATCTGCCACGAATTTCCGCGATTGCTCCTCTTCGGTTAGATACGTAGTTACATTCTGCGCGGCTTTCGAGCGCCGTGGCCGTGATGGTTTCGATATCCTATTATTGGAGTCAATCCTAGCCACGGTAGGGTCTCGTCTGCGCGGAGACCTTTGACCGTCGATCATCGCTTGACGGTCAGGGTTCATTTTAATCGAAGGTGTGTTGAATGTGTCCTCTCGGTTTCTGGGGCAGGATGGACTGTACGACTCGTGGGTTGATGCTTGAAAGAGAAACAAGAATGGATAGAGTCAACGTTGTTGAGGTCGAAGATAAAGTGGGTCCGACGAACGTCCCACTTTGTGATTATCATATGAGGGAAGGAGTTTCCAGAACCATTGAAGAGAAATGTAGGGCGACAACGCGTGAGTAAAATAATCAATGTTTGCTCTCAATTAAATTTTCTTGTAAATTTGCAGAGTGGCATTCGTTCGTGTGCACACTTGTGGCTCAAATCAGACGCCAAAAGGGTATCGTAAAAATCGTGGAGACGGCAAAAATTGCCTGCCCATTTATATCCAAAGCACGGTAGTTCCATTCCAATATTGATACTGTTTAAGAGTACCACCCCTGTTGAGTCTGCGAATTACCCATCTGCAATCCTTTTAAGTTTTGGCTCCAGTCTTGCCAATTAAAATTCTCTCCCAGCATATCTGCGTCTTCACTAGGTTCAAAATTCTTGGACGTGAACGGATCAGACCATAGGTATGGAGGCAAGTTGTCATTCTTGGAATTCTGTGCCTGCAATAAGTCCAGGGCGTGTCCTCTCAGGGTATCCTGGCTGCCAAGTAGATTATGCGGAGCCATTTGAGGAGCAGGAGCTGGCGAAGTCGCAGTGACGCCTCCATCGTTCAAATCATTGAGATGCCATAAGTCGGCCATGATGGGGTTTGGTTGGGCCATGATTCCATCCATGTATTCCATCACAGCGGAAGATAGATTGACTTGGGTTGGGATACTGCCACTTGAAGACCGTAAGGTTTCGCCTCCAGTTTGGCTTGTTGAGGACTTGTCCAGGGATGTTGTCGAGTGACGAGCACTAAAGGGTGACGAAGTGGCCTCTCGAGGACGGACAAGAGACCACCATTTCTCCCTCATCAGTTCCATCCTATTCTCAGCGCCAGGGACGGGCCCAAAGTGTGCCTGTGAAGGGTTCATGCGCTCTGCAAAATCAAGGCGTCGGGCTTCGTCTTGATTGGATCGCAATCTTGCTAATTCCAATTCGCGGTGTTTGCGTGCTTTCGTAAAAAGCTTCCGCAGAGGTAAGAAGACAGCAGCATGAACAGCCTTTTCGGCAAGTTCAAGAGGGTCAATATCATAACCGATGACAGCATCCCAGCCACGTTCGACCAGGGCAGTCCATGGTCGTCTGCCAGTCTCGATTAGTATATAGGCAATCGCGTGCCAGCTTGTGTAAGTCTTGGACAGCCAACGGTACTGTTTACACCGAGGGTCGGTGTGGAGTTTATGGTTGTACTCGATGACCTCAATGGCAGAAACATAGATGCGCTGCCGAATCTCGTCTGAGAGTTCAAAATCGGAACCCGGGAACAGCGCCGGTTGGTAGATGACCAGATACATCTTGCCTACAACAATTCGGGCAATCATGGCTGCCACCCAATACAATGGATCCGTCTCATGGAGAACGTGTTGGAGGAACTTATGTTCCACACGTTGGTACACGTCGATGAGCATACGCTCCCTTTCTGCCATGCTGGAGCGATCGGCGGAGGGACATAGAGAAGACATCGCGGATGCAGTCGTGAAAAGCCTCCTGACGAGCACGCAAATTTCGTATCTTACAAGAGCCACCGCGCAGTCAGATTTTCCTTCACGGGGTACGGGAGCCTCTGTACTCTCCGGTCCGATGTCAAAATCGTTGATATTGCTCGGCATCAGCGTATCAAAGGAATTATCGCTAATGGTCATGTCGGTGCCCAACTCATCGACAGAGCGCAGATCTAGAACCAAAATGGCCCACCAAAGTCGTCGTCGCATTTCTGTTTCAAAGGGCGACAGCTTTAGGTGACTACCGTCTCGATGGAGCCCCATGCCCTGAGCGATGCGAATGACCAAACCTGTTAAAGCCCAGCAGAATCGACTGTCGTCGTGACGTCTCACCACGACGAGGAATATGGTGAATGCCTGCAGCACTACGAGATCTGAAGAGTCAAGGAAGTTCGCTTTTGCTAACGCCTGCTCCACTGCGAAGCGGTACTGTGCCACCAGGTCGTCTATGTTTGCATTAAAATTGGCTCGTACCTAGACGAACGTTGTGATTAGTTTGTCTCTCTTCCCGTGCTCTGTGCAAAAGCCGCCGCCGCGGGGTTTGGATCGCAAACAGAAGGGTCTGGATGCTCACCTCGTCAGGTTCCAGGGACGTGATTGCAGCGAAGTAAATGGCAAATACCAGTGCCTTCTTTCCGGGGCGGAGCTCATCACAGTTTCCCCTCGCATCACGCAGAATCAGGTCGACGGATGGTACGTGCATGACTTTTATGAGAGGTTCGACATTTTCCTGGTAAGCTGACCATAAGAAGGTGGATTGGGAAGGAAGCGGGTGCAACTTTTGAAGGTCCACATCAGCAGACCGATATCCCAAAATGAAAGCATGGTGACCACTGATGCTGCTCAGTGCGGTAGCTGTTGAGTCCGTTGGTGTTCCGTCAAAGTCTAATTCGTCATTCTCGTCAGTCAGTCGTTGAGTTTCTTCCCGAATCGCATCAAGCTATTGGTACAATTGTTAGTGCCGTTCGGTGCGTTTTACGGTGCGTTTTACGGTGCGTTTTACGGTGCGTTTTGCTCATTACAATCTCTTGCAGCTCGTTTCACGTACCTCGTCGTTGAGCTTGGTCCAAAATTCACTGCTTACATAGTGAGATGTGCCTCGTCCTTCGTCGGAAACCATGCGGCCAAAGTTAGGCTGCTTCTTATTTGCCCTCGCGCTGTCGCTGCTACCGCCTGCAGATGACTCTGTTCTCTTGGGACTGAAATCTTGTCCTATACGCTCATCCAAATTGCCAGACATGCGTCGCTGAGACAGACTCTCATTTCCAGGGGTAGGATCTGGCAACCCAGCTGATGAAGGCAACCTCGCGCCAGTGGCAGCAGGCTCGTCAATTTGACCGCTGAGCTCTTCCACAATACCCTCGAGCTTCCTGAGTCGTTTAAAGAGCTCCGCCTCTCTGTGACTCGACATCTTTGGCGGCGCGTTGGGATCCCTGGGTCGAGATTGGCGGGGTGCACGACCCGGCGCGGGGAAGACACATGAAATCTGTGTACGGCGACAATTCGAGCATGGCATTTGCTTGTCACAACGAACTTTGCGACGGCGGCAGGTAACGCAGGATCGCGGGTTCGAGGCCGGTGTTCCAGAGCCGCCCGGGGCCAAGATCGGGCTGGTGTAGGCATCAGGGCCAGTGGTGGGATATACCGTGATATTGCCAGATGAGTGATGGGATGAGGCAGTGGCCGTGGCCGTGCCATCATTGTGCAGCGCAGGCGGCGACGATGATAATGACGGCGACGGCATGCTGGCGTTGTCGACACCGCCGTGTTGAGGGCCAATGTTGTTGAACTTGAGGATATTTATCATGATGGTGACGATAAAGGCCTCGCAAAATTACTCGACCCCACAACACCCTTGATCGCCTCAAGTGACATCTAGAGCATAGGGAAACCCACGAAATACTAGGTATCTTCCTAAGATACAGGTACTCATAGCTCTACAGATTGCATAGGCATGTAAATGCAGCTTTAATTAATTCAGACACCGCATTTCTGATCTGATGCCGCGACTGCTAGCAGAATTCGGGGCGGACCAAAGAATAGTTATTATTCTTCTATTCTAGTCTACCAAAGGAAGGGAAAGGGCTATAGGGGCCACGTGATAAGAGGCCACGCTGCCCACGGCCCGAGCAAGCGGGCCCGCAATTGAAGGCGGTTGATATCATGCTTGTGCCAACCATGCATTGCTATTCGCGCGGCCAGGAATTGCTATCGGCGCGGCTGCCCCACTATCAACATACTGTTGCTGTAATATCACCGAGTGTACGGAGTACTCCGTACGGATTATGGATTACTCCGTATTTGACACAATACTCCGTAGAGGCCTTTCGCGGCTCCCTCGCATGGGGAAGTTTGTCACTAAATTCGATCACAAATTTCAAGCCTTACTTGATCCATACCATTTAGCAGACGGATGTTTAATGTCCATGTAATATCACGTTAAACAACGAATATATTTATCTGTGAGCTAGAACCGTACATACATCCACTATTAATTAGCTTTGTTTGAAATGACGAAGAACATCCTCTTCGCCTAAAGGATTTAACGGATGGAGGCATCCGCCTAACCGGCCAAAAACAAAATGCCAATCGAAGAAAGGAACTATAGGAGAAGTCCAATGCGGGGGTCGAACCCGCAGCCTTGAGATTTCGTTTACTCGTAAGAGTGTCACGCTCTACCGATTGAGCTAACCGGGCCAACGCACAGTTGAAGGCTTAATGAGCAGCTTCCTATTTCGCACTATAAATTGTACTAGAGCCAATCAGTTGTCGATAGCAATTTCCCGCTCTTGTCATTCATCACGGAGTACATCTGGTCATAGTTTCCACTCCTACTCCTACTGAAATCGCGCAGACACTCTACTTACCCCCAGAATCGAATTGAAACTCAGATATCGGTTCCTCCATTTGTCTAACATCTGCCGTTGCTGCCGCGACTCGGACGCTCCCTGTATTCACGCAAATCTGCAAATACCTGGACTGAGAAAAAGGCGGGCATGTGGCAAGGCCATCGAAGGATATATCGGTATTCCAGTTGATTGTTAGCTTCGCAGTACGGCTAAATTGACATCTTGTTCTGACGGACTGCCATTTTGTGACTCTAACTTCATCTTGGAATAGAAATTTAAAAAAAAAGGGCGATAGCCTCAGAGAGAAGATCGTATCGCTACGTATCTGCTTTCCACTTTGACATAAGAGTCTTACTGTAATTAAATGATGAAGTCATGCTCCAAAGAAAGAAAAGACCTGGAGGCGGAGCATTCACCTGCGCCTGGTTACCATGACTGCAAAAGTTATACGGATCGGTTGAGCACGCATATGGGCCAACTTTAAAACCTGAAGAAGCGAGAACTTTATCCAGAACATGTTCTTGATTGTTATGTGTGACATGAAAATATTGAACCAAATTATGTGGTAATATGAGTTTCCTGTGTAAAGAGTCCATTAGCGCAACTAACGTTTACAGTTTAGAGCCATGCATTCCTCTGTCTAATGTAGGGGAAAGAGAGAGCTACGTTAACCAGGCGGTTTGACGATAACTTTGAATCCTGTGGTATATATCTACAGCTCACGTTGTGAGGCCGAATAACCCGGCAAGTTAGCTGAAAATTTGGAAAGATTCCTAGGATATGAATGAAAAGGATGGCAATAGTGGAGGGTTTCGTTGATTGTGTTGGAGAGTATTCGCGGGTATCGCCGCAAGCATTGCCACGACCGTTCCCCAGAGCCGTGGGCGGCACTTCAGTGAGCGTTGTTGAAATGTAAGTGAACGCTCTCGCTCGGATACTTTTTGAAAAGTGGCAACTCAGTCAAACTAGTCATCAGATTAATGGAAGAGGCCATGGATCATCGCGATCACTTCCGGATGTCGTCATGCTTGCTGCAGCTGGTCATATCTCTCATCCCAGACTTTGGAATTGGTCCACGTTACACAATTGGTCCCCCGCCTCGTGAAGCTTGCATCATCATGTTCAGGAAACTTTGCAGACGTAGTCACGATCTGTTACAAGTGGTAGTGTGGCTCTTTTGGAGATGGGCACACCTTGGCACTACGTTAAATTGCCGCTGATCAGGTTGAAACGTGAGCCAAGATTTTGGGTCAGCCCAAGATCGAGGCTCATGAACGGAGTTCTTCCGGTCTGAACGTCTGAATTGTCCGTTTTCGCAGGACCACGTGGATAACCACTCATCCAGCAGAATGCGTACCTTTGATGTAATGACGATGCCCGAATCACATTATAGGCTAGATATACTGAAGTTAGAATGTTGGCTAACGAATAGTGATGTTGACAAATGCCAGCGCTTGCTTTTGGTCCTGACCTTGAATCGGTAAACTTCACCGATGGACTGCTTAAGGATGGAGAAACCTTTTGGTCAAGAGGACAGGAAAGTTACTGGGAAGTGAGAGGACCCGAACGTATCCAGCATCAGAGAAATACCAGTGATCTACAGAGAGGGGCAGATGGCCGCCAATATGAGTCCGGGGGTATATGAGATTACATGTATACACCAACAAGATAGTGCCAGAAAGTACGAGGTACCCTCGTTTATTGATGGGTTTTTTTCGCCCTCTTTTCCTCAACAGAAGAAGTATTGAGACAGGACAAGAAGGACCAAGTGCCATCAAAAAGAGCAACACCTGCCTGATGTGGTGATGTGGGGTGGTGGGGGTTTCGGGTCTTCAGATTTTGAACCTGCCCCGCTACATGCTTTCAGCTAAGGGCGGGCCGCCGATAAGTCGCTATCATCACGTGAGAATGGACTCGCTTGCCATAGGGTTTCTCACCCCACAGAATTGACCAGGTTTTTCTCGCCTGGAAAGACTAACGTACAGCTTCACGACGGCAACCGAGACTCAGGCAGATTTTCTAACGAATTAACGCCACACCCAAACCGACACAATGGCCAAGATCTCGTAAGTGACGCTTCACCCGCCTACTCTCGAGTGTCTCGAAAAAAATAGCGATGTGGAAGACGAGGACTTTTTTCTGTCCCGGACGCCTACCAACCATGACAACCTGCGACGACTTGCGGCGTATTTCGAGACGATAGGTGATGGGAGTGCGCGCCATAAGATGGACTTGCGGTTTACAACTGGACGAATTTTCTCTTCACCATCGTTCAAGATTTTTTTTTTCGAATTTCGCAAACTGGCGACGTTGACTATTTTTTTTTTCGAGACACCGGAGAGACAATGGCATATAAACCCTCAAATTTGGGCATCCAACTGACTGGATTTCCGTGTGTAGGCGTGGTGCCCCCGGTGGCAAGCTTAAGATGACCCTGGGTCTCCCTGTGTACGTTCTACCTCGGCCTTACCGCATGGACTAGATCTGGAACGAATCACAATTGTTACGGTCGTTGGAGCTAACAAGTCACGGATAGTGGTGCCGTCATGAACTGCGCAGACAACTCAGGGGCCCGAAACCTTTACATCATCTCCGTAAAGGGTATCGGTGCTCGCCTGAACCGTCTGCCCGCTGGCGGTGTCGGTGACATGGTCATGGCCACCGTCAAGAAGGGAAAGCCCGAACTACGAAAGAAGGTCCACTGCGCTGTTATCGTCAGACAATCCAAGCCCTGGAAGCGATTCGACGGTGTTTTCCTGTATTTCGAGGACAATGCTGGTGTTGTACGTGGACATTCTTGAATTCGTGAGGAGCGCGCGAGGGACAAGGGGGGGGTTGCGAGCCAGTCTTTCTGAATGATCGAAACGTGTGCGACGAAACGATTTGCTCCTGCCACCATGACTCTCCCCAACCCCGCATTTGCGACTTCTCCTCCACTCAACAAATCAATGAGACAAAGCTGACAAATGACAGATCGTCAACCCCAAGGGTGAGATGAAGGGCTCTGCCATCACCGGCCCCGTCGGCAAGGAAGCTGCTGAGCTCTGGCCCGTAAGTTTCGAGCCCAACACTACCACGAAGAACCTCGTATGTCTTCCCATGGACACAATGACTAACATTCGTGCAGCGTATCGCGTCGAACTCCGGCGTCGTCATGTAAAGGGTTCTCTTCTCGGGAAATGAAAGCACGAAACTAGAGCGGAGCGGGGGTAAAAGACTAGCGAAAGCGGAAGGTGTTGAAAAGAAAGAAGAAACGCAACGGTTATGTCCCACCTAGGCGATCTATAGAGCATCGATGACCCTCCTTGCTTCCCTTCGATAAATCCTCTACGAGGGAGAAGGAGGTGGGGAAAAAAATGATGGAACAGGTTCGCTGGAATTGGCAGGCTCTGCAATTCAATTTTCTTCCCGATTTTTTTTTTCGGTTGCGGCGTGTAAAGGGATGACTTTCATACCAGGTATCGCATCATGGGCAAGCAAGGCATAAAAAACCAAAACAAAGATTCAGTAACTGCTAGATTGGGTTCGATACTGTGACTTGTGACTTGTTATATCCAAAGGACGCGCAGTCTGTTATCGATTGGCAACACAGGACGACAAACACCAAGTTATTCATATGGATATGATACCCTAGACTCGGAGATGGATATCATGGAAGCGCATATAGTCACCATCACGAGCAAGTTATTTCCATTGCAAGTGGGTAAATTAAGCTCCGCAGCGATTTTTTTTTTTTTCAAGCTTAGGCACTACGTGTTTTGCTTTTCTGTTCTTATGTAGGTGAGCACAAACGCCTGTGTGTGTTACAATCTGCACATCCTATAAAGAAAAAAAAAAAAATTAAGCACACATCGAAGACTCACAGCAATCACATCGCAGCATGATGGGCGGAGTAATGAGGTATACCATATTTCTGAAAAATCATACATCGCTAAATTCACAAGACTACTTATATGATGTTTTGATGATGTTACAAATGCCGATGACTGTATTCCCCGCCCTGCACCACCTCGCGTACGAAAGCTGTCGAAGGGTATTAAAGTCGCACCAAAACTCCATGTAGATAGATGACTGTACCCTAACGCGTGGGTCCAAGTCCCCGATGCCGAAAAAAAGAGGAGGAAAACATAAGAAAGTGAACAGAATTATGAGGAACCAATGGAGATGCAGGTCGGGAAGCGCGAAGCAGAAGGGGAGGAAGAAAAAAAAAACAAAAGACGAACAGATCCTCCACATTAGATATAGCAAGCTCTGTCTGGTCTTGGCATGACGTGCCTGGGTATCGAGCAAAGCAAGCCTCGCATCCCAGGTGTTGCGATCACTGATGACAACGAGCTCCGTCAAGGGTCGGCCGCACGAGCTTGCCGGATTCCCCATCTTCCTGAATGACGTGGGGTCTGAAAGAAAAGGAAGACCTGTTTTGCGCATGCGAGTGCTCCTGTGAAGGCACAGAAACGTTGCGGGATTGAGCTGTGGGAAAGTCTCACTGATTCGCAGAGAACGGATAGCCGATACCTGGCATGGCCGGAACATAGCCCGCGCAGGGATGCCCTTGAGAAGGCCCTTCCTTTTTGTGAGGCTTGACCTTTGGCTTGGGAGCAATGGCGCCGACTTTGGAATCGGCTACAGCCTGGGCCGCTTTCTTGGCGGCAAGCGTAGCTTTTCGTTTCTCGACGGCGCCGGCCATGTTTCCGTTTGCCCAACGACCTGGAGCAAAAGTATTAGCGTTTGAATCCATATCAACATCTCCAGCAAGAGCTAGACCTCTTTCCGCTTGGTACGGAGCGTACGGAGCCAAACTTACTTTTCATGGAAGCCGACATCTTTTCCGACTTGGTCATGCTCTTGTAATCCTTTGGTTTCTCGTCACCGTCACCGCCGGCCGTCGACGATGGGGTTTCATGGCGGACGTCTTGAGCTGGGCGCACGATTTTGATCTTGTGCAACTTGCGGACATTATGCGGAGCATCTGGCATACGCTGGTCGAGCATGAATGATGACTCGACGCCTCCCATGGAATGCGGTACGCTTCGCTTGCCTCGCTTGCGAGGAGGCGCCTGCGTTGCCTCCTCACTCTCATCAGCATCATCCCGGAATCTTTTCTGACGCTTGGGGCGGAAGGAATACGAGGACTCTGCCGTATGCGAAGTCGAATCAGACGACGCAGTGGACGGTCTTGAGTCCCCATTGTCGGTGATGGCTGAAGAAGGTTCACTAAAATTCTTCGACCTTGGGATTTTGAGCGTCAGCAAATGGCGCCTCCGTTGTTGATGTTGCTGCGGCGGTTGCTTGGGCTCGGGTTGAGAATCGTCATCCATGAATTCACCATACGTTTCGTCATATCTGACAGGTTGTCTGGCCGCGCGGCGACGCCCAGACCTGCCGTTTTCTTCATTTTCCGTGGCACCAGAGCTTCGAGGCGTGGCAAGTTCCTCTGCGGCCTGGGCGGCGTTACTAGCCCGCGGGCCGCGTCGTCTTCTGCCTCTGGGTGCCATGCTCTCTGTATCCGAGTTCCCATCTCCATTGAAACTTGATGTCAAGTTGACCTGGGCATCCTCGTCGGCGTTGACGTTCCTGCGTCTTCTGCCCCGCGCCGGGACGGGCGTGGAGCTGCGACTGACGTCCTGAGTCGCAGGCTCGAAGAGCTGAACAGGCTTCTTTTGTCGCTTGCCCGTAACCTCGTCGGCTTCAGAGGCCTTAACAGTCTGCCTCGGCTGGTTGCGTAGCGAGCGTCCTCTCGTTATAATACCCACCTGTTGAGTCCCTGGATTCTGGCGTCCAATCTTGGACGGATGAGGATCGTACTCAAAGCCGTACGTGGAAGCCATGATACGGTCCTGGCCTTGAAGATAGCGAGTTTCGCTCATCAGTTCGCGTTCTTTGGCCTTGTAGCCCTTGACTGCAAAGTCTGGCTCCTCGTGATTGACTCCATGTTGGGTGACGGTCCTGGTCCGCGCCTCGTACTTGGCATCGGCCACGCGTCGGCGAAGCGAGTTTTCGTAGTCGTCCACGACTTTTCCCAAGTCGGCCCATTCGCCCTGCCATTGCACGAGCGAGACATTGATCGCCTCAAGTACCTCATATAGCTCTGTCGTAGACATGTCTTCGTAGTTCTCGATGGCCGCGATGTACTCATCGGCATGTCGAAGTTTGCGATACTTGAAATAGCGTCTTCTCTCCGGTTGCTCTTGAGAATCAGACATGTCTCCCTCGTCCACATCTTCTCCAGCCGGAGCCGGAGAGTTGTTAGCAGTAGGATCCATAGAATCTGGGACAGGAGAGCCGCGCAAGGGAGTGTTGAGGGCTGGCGTCTGCGCCTCAAGTCCTGCTGGGTCAGGCGCATCATCGTTATCCTCAACCATGGGTTCCATGTCATTGCCATCTTTGTCGGCATCCTTGTCCTCCGGTGTCGCTTCATCGACGCCTGTCTCGTCGTCGGAACGGGCTTTCTTCTCAGGGTAAGATACATACTCTCCATCGATGTAAGGAGTCAAGTGGGACCAGCGACCAGCAGGCGCTGGCTGAGGCTTGCTTGGTCCCAATTGCGATGGAGGGCTGTTTTTAAGAGAATCCTTGTTTCCAAGAGCCGTGATGTCTGATTCCTCGGAAATTTTGTCCTTTCCGTCCATTTCCGTAGAGGTGGGTGATCTTTTGGACTCCTCCGACGCGACATCACCCTCCTCCTCCTCCTCCTCTTCTTTTGTTAACTGCTCTTCTTCGCCTTCCTCAGCATCTGCTTCCTCAGATCCGGCAACTTGCTCTATAGAAATGGATGGTATTGTTGTTGTATGCAATTCACGAACAGGACTCTGCCTCGTATCTGCCATCTCAACATCGTTTGTAGTACCCTCGGCTGAATCGTTTATTGCTGCTGTCTCATCAGAAGCATCTGTCGAAGATGATGGCATTGCGGAAGATGCATGCATCGCTTCTGGGTCATCCTCGAGTTGCGATGACGATTTCTGGGCCAATTTTGGCGAGCCAGCTGACTCTCCAGTGTTGGTCGCATCTGGGGGCTCAGAGACAGCAGCTTCAGCTGCGGTTAGCTGATGCCGCGTTTTATCAGAGACGGAGGTTTCAGGGACGGGAGAGCCCTGTTCGCCTACAGCTGGCTCTGTCGGTATAGTAGCAGCATCTTTGCTCACATCTGCAGCCTCATCTCGTACGGCCTCTGACTGTGCCGCGGATGTTGGAGGCTGAGCGTCCTCGCTAGTGGCAGCAGCTTTGCCATCTGTTGCTTGCCCAGCAGAGGGCCTCCCTTGGCGGTTGTCTTCGGCGATTTGAGTCTTGGCGTGGCCTGGCAGTGCTTTCCCTGGCCCAAAAGCGACAGCTGGTCGTTTAGGTGAGGCGGGGGGACTTGCACGGAGTTGGGGATCAATGTTCTCTTCCTCATTGTCGTCGACTGTGCCTTTGCTGTCGGCGAAGTGTTTCTCATTGGGGTAGAGAGTGCCGAAATGTGAAGCTGCCGGCGCCGATTCCCATGAGCCATTGAAAGAGTGATCCACAGACGAAGCGCTTGAGTGGCTTCCTCGGCGAATCTCGGAGTCTCCCATATCGGAATATGATACACCAACCTCGATGGTATCCTTAACATCCTCATCGTCGCCAGGGTCGGCGCCTCCGGCGATTGACTTGTGGGCTACATCTTTGCACATGCCAGCGGCAGTGTCTGCGCCGAGTGAAGCCCCCCGTCTCTTGGCACCAGAGCCATGAATATCTTCCGGATCATAGCTATGGTCAGGTCTGCGTTTCTTTGCGCGAGACGAGGTCGAGTTGGGAACAACAACTTCGTCATCGACATGCTCAAATGTGTAATCCACGCGAGCTCTTTTGCGAAGAGTGTGACCGCCTTTCCTGGGGCTGTCTTGGTCAAAAATGTCATCGGGAGTGCCGTAGCTATCCATTGTCCTAGATCGCCTCTTGATCACCTGGCCACGTGTGCCAGGGGCTGATGCTGGTGCTGAGAAGGCAAAGGCTTGCTGAAGACTTTTGCTCCCACGCCTGCTCCGGGTCCCGGCTTGTGGGCTATTCGCAGCAGACGCAGGCGCCATTACCGGGCTGCTAACGGCTGGACGATCTGACAAACCCTCAGGAGGAGTAGAGCGAGGAGATGCTGAGTCGCCCAAAGTTTTGCGACGTGTGGTGGCTGCAGTCCGTCGAGCGCGGTCCATCTCAAGCCGGAGCAGCCAGCGTGTTGCGGAGAGCAAGCGTGTAAGAAGAAGGGGGCGAGGTGTAAGAGGCAGATCATTCGAAAGAAGTGCTAATGGGCTGGGAAATCACGCAATGAACAGATGCCCCGACCGCGAGGAGCGTCTGGATGATACGTGCGAGGTTCCCAGAAGTCGCCAGGCTTCGTGATGGGTGGAAGAGGAAGCGAGGAAGCGAGACCTTTGGTATGAGCCAGCCAGAGGATGGATGGATAAGTTGAGCCAGGACAGGACAGGACAGGACAAGGCGAGGGGGAATTTTTTTGAAAGAGAAACACGGCGAAATGGCAACAAAAGAATTGGTTGTGACAAAGGACAAAGGGCAAATTGTGAATAAGCGCTCCGACGGCCACGGCGATGATGGACCTTCGCAGTAATCCGTATCAGAGACTTTTCCGATGCATTTCGCCCGCGTCGTTGTTCAACGAGCCGGACTGCTGGCCATCGTTTTTCTCCAGGTGTTGTGGTCCGAATAAGCCAGGACCCACCCAGTTTCCTGACATGGCCAAATGTGGGTCCGTACTCGTCTCTGTGTAGCACTCCAATCTACATGTAGGTGCTGTATGTAGGAGCCTGTCGGAGCCTGTCGGAGCCTGTCGGAGCCTGTCAGGGGTCGTCCCAGTGGCCGCTGCCTGCTGTATTTGCAGTCTAGTGGTGCCACTGTGGTGGTCAGGCTGGTGATTTTGGGGGCGTCTGCAGCGAGCTTCCAGAGTGACAGTTTTCCGGGGTTCCTCCGTGGGCATCTTGCTCAGCCAATCACCATGGCTGAGAGCGGGAGGGATCGGCCACATGCTAGTCCCTTCTGGGCTGGGCGACGATGGATGGGGGGTCCTTTATAACCACGACAGCGACTACATAAGACGGCAGTGATTGTGGCACCAACGACATTCAAACCATTCAAAATGACTTCAAAATACCATCCGCTATCTGAATCATCTGTCTATCACTCCGCATACCGAATCCGTATGCCATAAGATCCAGGAGCCAGCCCGCTAGGGGAAACATGTTGCTTGCGCCGCATGCTGGGGCGCCCCGACCTGCACGACCTGCACGTGTCATGTTGCCGTGCCCGGTCGGCGGTTAGCCCCAGCCCCAGCCCCAGCCCCAGCCCCAGCCCCAGCCCCAGTCCCGTGTTATTATTCACCCATGGCATGTACGGACGTACCTACCGTATGGATCACCTCCACCCCACCTCCAATGCTCCAGTTTGTAACCACACTGGCAAGTTGCAACCAACCGTTTCTGCTTCTCCTGGCTAATAACTCATAAAGCCAAGCAAACTTCCAGGCTGCATCCACGAGCAAGCTCCTCCCTCCGCATCCAATTTTATCTTAGCCCACCGCATCATGGCTTCCAGAAAAACCCAGCCGGCTGCTGCCGACGACAACCTCGATGAACTCTTCCAGGGCATTGATGCCAAGTCAAAGAAGTCAGCCAACACAAAGGCGACGAAGCCTGGCAACGCATCATCGAAATCCATGGGTGAAAATGATATACTCGCCGATTTGGAGTCCCAGCTTGCTTCAGAAAAGGCCTCATCCCGACCACACACTCCTCGACTCAAGGAAGGCGGCCCTAGAAGGCCCCCAGGTACGCCTCCGGTCGGCGAAGACAGGACGACTGCAGCTACCGCCCGCAAGTCGACCGATAGTGCCAGAAGCTTGAGGGCCAGCTTCACCCCGAGTGCCACCAGCTCTGAGCTGCACGAGGCCGAAAAGAAGGGCACTGTTGAGCAGGTTCAACAACAACAACAACAACAACAACAACAACAACAACAGCAACAACAACAAGCTGGCGGGGGGTGGTGGGGTGGCATCTTATCTACAGCTACCGGTGTAATGAAGCAGGCCGAGGCGGCTTATAAAGAAATCCAACACAATGAAGAGGCCAAGAAATGGGCTGAACAGGTCCGTGGGCTTTCTGGAGGCATTGATGTCGGCGCTCTTCGCAGTTACGGTCAGTATGAAGCTGAACTTGCAATGCGAACCAGCAGCCTTGCGATTGAGGCGCAATGCTAATGTACCAATCCAGGAGACGAGCTCAGAAGCCGAGCTCTACCTACCTTCACCAACATCCTCCATACCATTGCGCCACCAATCAGCTCACACGAAAGACTGATGATTCACATCACTCACGATCTTGTCGGATATCCTTCCATGGACCCCCTTATCCACGGCGTGTTCGCCCGTGTCATGTCTCAAGTCGAAGGCGGCGACCTGCTAGTCGTTCAGCGCGGTCATGAGAGCGGCTCTCGGCACCACATTGATGGAAACGCTGGTTGGCGCGATGGACCTTGGTGGCGACAGACAGGTAGCCCTCGAGAGCTCGGGCTCGTCAAGGGCATGATCGAGGGAACTAAGCTGTGCCGTGCTGGAGCCGAATCCTACGCGAACGAATACTTCACAGCCAATGGAGGCTTTGAGCAGGCCAAGATCCGAGCAACCGAAGATTTGAGCGAGAACAACCCGGTGCGCACATCTGACATCTTCCTGTCCGTGCAAGCCATTTTGGTGGACGCCGATGAGACGCTGTTTGCCGGCTCTACCTCTTCAGAAAAAGAAAAGGAGTCTTCCGCCGTAAAGGAACAGGGTGAATCAGACGAACTTGTTTACTTTGCCATCTACGTACTTGACCCCATCCACGAAATCCATTTTTCCACGATCAGCCAGAGCGTGCCTCTGACATGGGTTCGCTGGCTCGACGCCGCCACCCCTCTGACGCCTCGCTCCATGGACGAAAGCCAAGACACGGCGTTCGACGCGGGAATCCCCGATGATGTCAGAGAGATTATCGACAGCGGCGGCGTAGACCCCCGCGAGTGGGTTGCCGAGTGGCTGGAGGACACGCTGAACTTGTCCGTCGGCGTGGTAGCACAGCGCTACGTCGCTCGGCGAATGGGTGTCGGTGAGGCTGGCCTCGGCAGAGGTAAGAAGCCGGTCGAGGAGCTCGTTGCGGCCAACGCAGGCGAGGTTGCCCGAGCTGGAATTATCTAAAGCAGGGTGAAATTTGACGTCAATTCTCTCGTGGGTGTCCTTGCCGGTTCCAAGGACTGATGGAAGGAGTTGGGAACATTTGGAAGCACAGCACAGCACAGCACAGCACAGCACAGACTTGTAGTTAATTATGCCATCAAACTGGAAATTGAGTCTGCAGGACCAAGGGTTGCTCGACGATGTATTTCTTCCTCTTGAAACCTCGGCGCGTAATTTTCTCAACCGCAAAATGGTCTGTCCTCTTACTTTAATCTTTTCATGTTCTATTCAAAGAGAGTCTCAAAAAAAAAAAAAACTTGATCAAGCGAATTGCCAGAGGCAATTGAACCGGTGTGGTGTGGCTCACGGAGCCCTGTCGACCGTCCCAGCTTTCCTCAACTCCCCCCTTGCCGCTCTGGACGACCCCTCCAAACTGACCTTTTTCAAAGGTCGGTACTCTGCATCCCACATCTGCACCCTGATCCATTCCTCGAGGTCTCCATTATCGGAAGGAATGTCTGGCTGCGTGGCAACACCCTTCTCTATAGCTGCCTCGATGACCTGCTTTGCCACCTGGAGACTGACGGCCCTCACCTGGTCCACGTCTGGCAGCAACGGGGCCGTGGAATCTTGAAGCGCCGGGCTCATGGAAGCGACCGCCCGGACTGCCGCGACCAGCATCTCATCCGTGAGAAGCCTGGCCCGGGAGAGAATGCATCCCAGACCGATCCCCGGGAATACCACCGAGTTATTGCACTCTGCGACCTCGACGGTGATGTCTTCGCCGCTGCTCCCCCATGGGCCAGTGACGGGATCAGAGGGCGAGCCCGTGGCGCAGAGAGCCTTTCCGTCGGTCCAATGCAGGATGTCATGCGGCTTAGCCTCGTGTAGTCTGGTGGGATTAGACAGCGGCATGATGATGGGTCGGGGAGTGCCTTTTGCCATGGCCGTGACAATCTCCTGCGTGAATGCGCCTGGAACGGTGGACGTTCCGATGAGAACGTTGGGCTTGACTCCTTGGATGACGGCAAGGAGGTCCGTCCCCTTGTCGAACCAGTTGGATGCGTCCTTGATGAACGCTTCCTGGGCCTCGGAGACATCGGTCGCGGTGGTGAGTAGGCCATATCGGTCGATGAGCCTCGACTTCATTTAGCTTTTGGAAGAAGGTGTCCCCGGCCCCGGGGGTGGGGTTGCAGAAAATGTGAGTAACCATACCATATTTGCTTGGAAGCCTCTTCGTGAGAGATGTTTCCCTCTGTGGCAATGGCGTGTCTGACCTGGTCTGCGATGCCGACGCCCGCGCTGCCTGCACCGAATATCACCAGGCGTACGTCGGAGAGCTTCTGGCCAGATACATGGAGACCTGCCATGATGGCCGCTAGGGCGACGCACCCTGTGCCTTGGACGTCGTCGTTGAAGCACGCCATCTTGGGACGATACGTGTCTAGAAGTCGTCTTGCTGTTGTGACGGAACGACATGTTGGCGAAAGGACCACAACAAGTGTGTTTTATTTTAAAAAAAAAAGGGGGGGGGGGAACGGAGAAAATTGTTACCGTTGGGGAGACCAAAATCCTCAAAGTGTATGTAAGCCTTGGGATAGAAATTCCGCGCCGCTCGTACAAATCTGTCGACAAAATCATCGTATTGCTTCCCACGAATACGCTTGTGCCTCAACCCGAGATATAGATCATCGCGTAGAAGGTCCTCGTTGTCCGTCCCGCAATCCAACACGACAGGCAGGCATCGGTTGGGATGGACGCCCGCGCAAAGGGTCGCCAGGACAAGTTTGGCCACGGATATGAGGATCCCGCCGACGCCCTGGTCGCCGATGCCTAGGATCTCCTCGCCGTCTGTCGAAGAATTAGTATTTCGTCGGTAGGACACGACGAAACGCAGACGGAGTCGCAAACGAGTAAGGACACAGCAGAGTCCAGACAGAGAGTGCAAAGCGAACCTGTTACCACGATATAATCAACATCATCTGCATGGCCCCAAGCAGCAATGTCGTGATCCACGCGCTCTTGATCCTGGATATTCAAGAAACAGCCTTCTGGGCGCCGAAAGAGTCCTGAGAAGTGCTGGATGGCATCGCCCTCGGTTGGGGTATAAACTACGCTGAACATGTCCTTGAGGTGCTCGTGCAGAAGCTACGTACATTGATTTGTTAACCGGAGACCCCGATTCCTCTCCCTCCCCCCCGAAGACACGAACGAGGGTTGAAGCGAAGGGTGGCATGCACACACTTTGTAGTATAGAACTTCGTTCTGCTCCTTGAGCGAAGCAAGGAACGTGTTTTTGGCCAAGTCATCCGTCTGACTCAGGTATTGCTGATGAGCCCGCTTGACCTGCTCCTCGAGCGTCTGCACATTCTGGGGCAGCAGGCCCGTCAGGTTGAATTGGCGACGTTCCCGGGCCGGGAATGCTGATCCTTTGTTCAGATACGGTGTGTTTAGGAGCGCAGCGCCAGACAAGGCGCACTCTACGGGACCTTCCGTGCTGAGGGGTAGATGGGCGAACTCGGAGGGTTTGTCGTGGGAAGCCATGTCGGGTTGGCACGATGGACATGTGAATTGCTCGCGAGGGCAAAGACGAAACTTGTTGATCTGATGGTCAGATTTTTATTCTTTGTTTCCATTCCTTTAATCGACTGGTGGGACCTGGGACGCAGTTCGCAGTTGAGGCGACGACGGATGACGTATTCGCCGGCAAAGTTTCACCCACGGCGGAGCTAGCGGCGGCCCTGGGAGAAAGACGACAAAAGATGAACCATGGTGGATTCCCATGGGGACACGAACAAGTTCTACGAGATATGACGAGACTAATAAGACAAGGTCCAGAAATGTAGAAATGTCGGCGCTCTAGGAGCCACGCCCGTGTAGAGCCAGAAACCACCATCCATCGAGAGACAATGACAGGCCGACGGGCGCGGACTATGATGGTCCAGTCTATCTGGCAGCACGAGAAACAAAGACTCTCGTCAGAAAACGAGCATCTTGCCCAGCGGACCAGCCCACTTCGTTCAAGCAGCACAAAACGTGCCAGTCGAGGAAGACTTCCGGGGAAGACTCGTTTGCGGAAACAGGAGTGGCTGGCCATGGAGTGCTGCGGGTGAGAAGAAAGAGGCGAGGAAATAAGAAAAGCCTACGAGGACCTACCTTTATTGTCCGAGCCACTGCGATTCCATCGTCATGTAGCGTGCACGACTAGCAATGGGTGGTGTTCTTGATGTCGCGATTGACTGACTGGAAAGGTGGCAAGGAGGGAGAAAAGTCGAAACGGGCAGCCGAAATTTCTGTGCGACCGACCCGACCCAGAGAAGTGGAGACCAGAGTGGAGACCACAGGCACGGGTGGGGATCAACGCGGCCAACTGCTCGCAATCCGTGATAAGCAATTGTTGCACCCACAAGGGCATAATTGATCCCGGCCGCACGATAGTCTCGCTACTCAACTAGCTAAGACAAGAGTCCACCCCTAGCTAGTTATTTTCTAAAACCTCTATAACTTTATAGTATATTTTAGCACTATATAAGTACCCTACTAATAGTAGAGGTACTTAGGTATTTAGACTATAGTCTATACCCTCTTATAGGGTTAGATAACTTAATAGATATAATTATATTAAACCCTAGCTTTATAGTCTAATATAGTAGTAATTATATAGTGTTTATAATAATTAAACCTTTTTCTAAATTAGTACTCTTCTCTTTAAATTAACTAATTATTTAATCTTTAAATAATTAGTATAAATATAGTAAAAGAGAGGCCTAATTTATTAATATTATAATTAGGTAACCCTAGTATACTAGGATTAATATCACTATCTATTAGTTTAATAATAATAATACTATAGGTATTCTTATAATATCTAAGGAGTCTTCTAAGAGTAATAAGCTAGCTATTAAGCTATAGAAGCCCTATTACTAGGACCTATAGTATAAGATAGTTAAGGTAAGAGTAGTTAAAGATAGAATTTAGGTCTTTATTAATCCTAACTTAATTATATAGCTAGATTACTCTCCTAAGCCTCTAATCCTTATAGGAAATAAAACTCTAGTAAAGAGAAGGGTAGTAGAGGCTATATAAGGTTAATTATTTATAATAAATACTATAGGAGTTTAAACACACTTATAGAGTAGTAGAATAGTAGTTAGTAGTATATAGTAACCCTAGGAAAGCTCTTCTAAAGGTTATAATATACCTAAAGAGATTTATTTTAAGTACCCTTAATAACCTAATAATACTAAAGATAGCGCTTAGTTTATAGTCCTTAGTAGTTATTATTAGGTATTTAATAGCTAATTCTAGAGCCTTATAAAGGCCCTATAAGATTATTATACTTAGTTTATAGTAATACTTAGGCCTAAGTATAAGTAGATAACCTTAAGGTATATATCCCTTTATAATAAGATTAAAGAGCTTATAAGGAATATAATACCTTTAAGTAGGACTATTAAGTATTATACTAAAGCTAATTTTAATAAGACTATTAAGTAAAACCTTATAAAGGTAAATATTAATAAGTAACTTATAAATACTTTAATTAGCTATAAGAGATACTTTTAAGTAAACTACCCTATTACTAAAGGTAACTTACCTATAGAAATAATTAATAACGCTATTAGGGCATAATTCCCTACTATCTTAGCTTAAATTAGCTTATTAATTTATATAGTAAAGAGTAAGGGAAAGGTCCTAGATTTCTATAGTATTATAAGTAGAATTAGGTACCTAATTAAAGCCTAAGGGAGATCTTAGGTAAAGTTAAATAATACCTTTAGAGCTAAGCTAACTCTTAATAGAGAAATAAAGAATAAAGTAAAGAAGTTAATAAAGAAAGACTATATTTACTATAAGAAGTATAAGGTAAAGAAGTTAAGAGACTTATAGAAGGTCTATAGGGTACTTTACCTAATAAAGGACTAGAAAGTTAATAAAGAGCTATTAAAGAAAGTAAAAGAAGTAATAAATTATTAGCCTAATAATATAAAGAAGGTATATAATATATAGTTAAAGGATAATAGTATAAAGGAACCTAAAGAAGTTAATATAGTGTTTTTAGCTACAGAAGAGTTAGAGTCTTTAGAGGCTTTCCTTACCTAGGGTAAATTATAAGTTATACTTAATAGCGGCACTTTAATCCATATCTTTAATAATAAACACTAGTTTATAGACCTTAATTATAGTTAATAACCTAGAATTTAAGCTAGTTATAGTGTCACTAAGGCTTATAGTATTAGTATAGCTTAGATTATCTTAATAAATAGCTAGACCCTTACCTTATTAAAGGCCTAGTACTAACTATTATTCTTTATAAACCTTATATCTCTTTAGCTACTTATAAAAAAGGGAATAAGGTAGGATAACCTTACTAGAAAGGTTATAGACCTAGTAAGAGGTAATTAGGAGATATTTTAAACTTAGATTATTAGTATATAGCTATATATAGAGGGCTTAAGCCTATTAGATATTTTTACTATAAAGGGAGATTTAAGAGACCTAAAGGCTATAATAATAACGCCTATAGACCTATGGTATACTAGATTAGTATATCTAGGTAAGGATATAATAGATTAAGTACTTAAGAAGCTTTAAATCCCTTTAAAGGAAAGGAGTATAGGGAAATATAAGGTCTATTAGATAGCTAAGGCATAGAGGTAGATATCGCAAGCGTTATAGGCAGGGTTATTACCTTTAGGGCCGCTTTAGGTAGTCTTTTTTAACCTCTTTACTTAATTATTAGGGTATAATAAAGACTAATATATTACTCTTTTTACCTATAGAGCTATAGGATTACGCTATATCTTTATAATCCCGTTAAAAATAGATATTATGCTTTGCTTTAATTAGTTAGAAGCTATATACATAAGAGTATATAGTATCTATATTATAGTTATAATAACTAATAGTAAGACTACCTTTTAGACTAAAAAGCAAGAAGAAGAGGTTATAAATAGAGGTATTATTATTAGAAAGTCTAGCCTAGCTTACCTATATTAAAATAGGCACGCTAAATAGTCTAGGGGGGTGATAATAAGGGTTATAATAACTCTTATAATATAATTAGGCTTCCTAGAAGATCTCTAGCCTATAGCTACTAAAGCAGCTATTTATATCTTAAACTATATGCCTTAAAAGCTACTTAACTAGCAATCCCCTTAACAAGCATTAAATAGGTAGTTAAGAGAGAATAAGCTTTAATAGAGTTACTTACTAGAGAATCTAGAAGCCTCTATAACTTACCTATAAGCCTTTAGTTATAAAGTATTTATAATAATATAAAGTAGGCTTTATAAGGTAGGTCTAAAGCTTATATAGAGAGCTTATATTAGATACCTTGCTAGATATATCTCCTCCATGTAATACCTAATTTAGGTGCTAATAATAAAGAGGAGCTACTAGTTCTTATTAAGTTATATTACCTTTAATAAGTTAATCTTCTATACTTAAGAAAGAGGCCTATTACTAAGTATAAAAGAGGTTAAAAAATACTTCCTTAAAGAGCTAGTTAATAATAATAAGGATAAAAGCTCTAATATAGGGCTTCTATAGATAGTATACCCTCTATTACTATAATAACCACTTAATCAGCCTTAATAGGATAAAACTCTTAATAGTTATATTGAAAATGGAAGGGGAATCTAGCTAGAGGGATAGGAAGACCTCCCTAGTAGATTCCAACGCGGCGGCTTCTAGATTCACTATAATACGACGATTCTTCAAGATATAGAGCGTTGATAGTTAAATATAGTAGATTTCTAGCTAGACGAACGATCTAACGAGCAATGAGAGGATTTTCTGAGTCCCCTCATAGACCTACTAACCATATCGACGGAAGGGGGTCGCTAGCTAGGCCTTAGGAGCTATTTTTTATTTTCCGCAAAATTTATTTGTATGTGAAAAGTAAAAAATCAACTCATGACTATACAATCTAGCCACCCACGTGCACTAACTAAGCAATCTAATAAGCAACCCTATAAATAAAATACATTATTAAATCCAGAAAAAATCAAGGATTCGAATAGTATAAGTCAGCCTTTTATACGACTACTAGTTCCCTAGTTACAGTCGATTTTAGCTTCCCTATAGGGTAGCCTAGTTGGCTTAGTCATACAAGCCTGTGGGTTGGTTGTGAACGCAGGTCACAGCCTAAGCTGGCCGCAGCCAACAACGCTGCAGGCAACGCCTTGTAACCAACGTTGCAACAACGCAACTAGGCAACTAGTGGGCCTATAAAATAGTGCTATAAATAGCATAATTTTAACAAGTTATAATTAATTAGTCTATAAGAAAAAAGAGAAAGAGAGTTAAGAAATAAATCTACTAACTCCTCTGAATTTACCTAAATAATTTCTAGGTTTAATAGATTATATACTATTAAGTATTAATAATTTACTTAACCTACCTAATAGTAGTAATAGTTATAATATATTAATAAATCTATAAGATTATAATAATCTTAAAGTATTTACTATAGCCTTTAATTTAGGACCTAAAAGTAAAGAAAAGCCTTATATATTAAGGCTTCCCCCTTCTCTAGCTTATTATAATAACTTAGCTAGTTATCTAAAGAAAAAGGAATTCTAAAAAGCATAAGATAAAGAATATAATAAGATTATTAATAGAAAGGTAGCTATAAAGGTATCTAGAGAAGAAGTTCCTTTATATATAAAGCCTCTAGGCCTTACTTAGGTCTTTACTTATAAATTAGATAAGTAAGGCTACCTCCTATAATATAAAGCTTATCTTTATATTCTTAGGAATTATTAACTAAAGAGTTATCTATTAACTTAAGTAGTAACTCTAGCTACTAATATATTTAGGCTATTTATAGCTATTATATACTACTTTAACCTAGAAGCACACTAGTATAACTTTATTATAGTATTCCTAAATTTAGACCTTAATAAAGAGGTTTACTATAAAATACCTCTAGGCTATAAAGATAAATAAGCCTATCTAAAGCTCCTTAGAGTAGTCTATAGGCTATAGAGAGCGCCTCTTCTATAGATAAAAGAGCTAATTAGCTAGCTAATTAGTAAAGGCTTTATATAGATCTTTAAAGATATCTATATATTTATTAAGGATAGATTAATTATCTTTTTTTATATAGATAACCTTATTACCTTATTTACTAAAGGGAAATCACACTTATATAATAAATTTAGAGTAAGACTCTTTATAAAGTATAATATTAAGGACCTTAGAGAGCTTTAATAATTCCTAGGCATTAAAATTATTAGAGATTATACTAATAGGAAGGTATAGCTTAATTAGAAGTCCTATTAGGATAAAGCTACTACTAAATTTAATATAAAGATACCTTAATAAAGGCTAATAACCCTAATAACTACTATACCTCTAGAACCTTTTAAGGGAGAGGTTAGCACTTAAGATCTTAAGAGATATTAATCTCTAATTAGAACCCTACTATATCTAATAATAGTTTTAAGACCTAATATTACTTTTATAGCTTTATAACTCTTATAATACCTATAAAACCTAGGGCTATAGTATATAAAAGTAGCTAAAAAAGCCCTTAAGTATAGGTATATATAGGTAGACCTAGTAATTAAATATAGTAATAATAACCCTAAATTAGAGATATATAGTAATACTTTCTTTACTAATAATCCTATAATATAAAAAAGCTTATAAGGCTATATTATAAAGCTCTTTAGAGAGCCTATGCTTTTTAAGATAGGAAGGTAAGCTACTATAATAATATTATTAACTAAAGCAGAGCTCCTAGCGCTTTCTTATTATAGTAAAGAGCTTATAGCCTTTAGATAATTATATTAAGAGGTTAGGCTATACCTAGGTAATAATACACTTAAGATTAAATATAATAATATATAGATAATTTACCTCCTTAAGGAAGAGTTTATTAAGCTTATTATAAAGCTTTAGTATATAGATATCTATTACTATTAGCTTTATTAAGAGATTATAAAAGAAACCTTTAATATTACCTAGATTACTACTAAAGAGATAATTACTAATAGCCTTATAAAGCCTCTTATAGGGGATACTTTTATAAGCTTTTATAAGGTATTAGGGCTTATATAACTACCCTCTAGTATACTTAGTAAAGAACCTAAAGAGTAAGTATTATATAATAACCTTAATTTAGATAAGATTATAACTAATTAACTATATTTCTATACTATAGAATTAATTTAAATATTAAAGTATTATTTTAACTATTTTTATTAATTTAGAATTATTATAGGGAACCTTAAATAAGGTCCCCTAGGGGGGTATATTATACCTATAAGGGTATAATTAATCCTAGCTATATAATAGTCTTACTACTTAACTAGCTAAGATAAGAGTCTACCCCTAGCTAGTTATTTTCTAAAACCTCTATAACTTTATAGTATATTTTAGTACTATATAAGTACCCTACTAATAGTAGAGGTACTTAGGTATTTAGACTGTAGTCCGTACCCTCTTATAGGGTCGGATAACTCAATAGATGCGATCACATTGAACCCTAGCTTCGCGGTCCAACAGCAATGCTATTAAGATAAATGGTGGGCCGATCTCTGAAGCAAGGCAGAAAGTGTGTCACAAAGGGAGCAATGAACCCCCGAGGGGCTGATCTCTTTGCATACGTTCGAGGCTAGATTTCGCTTCTCCTCTCTTGATTTCTTCTGACTGTTTGTCCAGTCAGCTATCTCAAGTTGATGTCAATTGCAAGTCCGACCATACCAAGTCCTTTAGTGTTCCTCGTCAAAGAGGGACCGCAGCTCTGCCTGGTACCTTTCTTCAAGGGAGGGCCGCATATAGGTAGTTTGACCATTTCATTGAAACCCATGTATACGATGACTATGTTGACACGCCTCAGCGATCGCGTCGCGTCTTCACGAACAATTTAGTCCAGCATATTTAGATATCGCGTCGTCAACTTTGTCTCCTTCGTCGCACCTCGAACGCCAATTGAGACTACCTCACCAGGCACAATGTCAATGAGATTATCGTCGAACTTGACATTGTCATCGGCACAATACACTGCAAGCCCTTTAACTGGACACTCTGCGCTCAACTGAAGAGACTTGCTGTCGGCAGCCAGTTCGACCTTCAGTTGCTTGGGTTTCTGCAAGTGTAGGTACTTGAGAGGCTCGGGCCAGTTCACGTAACGGGCGATCTGCTTGCCATCCTGAAACAGATATGCTGCGACAACGGCGCGGCCCTCTTCTCCCGTGCCCTTCTTGCCAACAGGGACGTTCATCGAGATGATTTCCGTGGAGGCGTTGCCGGGAAGTTGGTGCTGTGAGGAGACGATTTCTGAGTAAGTTTCCTTGCCAGTCTCTACGTCCCACGCCTTGACAAGACAGTCAACATTTAATTCCTCCAGATCGAGGTTGGATCCCCAAATCTCAATCTTGACTTCAGTCTCAACATGAACACGAGTGTGCTTGTCCCTAGCATGGGTGTGCTCACGACGAGCCATGCCAATCGAGATCGGCGCCATCTCCCTCTTGACGGTGTAGTAAGCGTGTTTTGGTCGTAAGTAATAATCGCAGATGGCCCACGAAGTTACAGGCCAACAATCATTGATCTGCCACACGAGTGCGCCAGCACAGTACTCTCGGCCAGGGCCTCTCCACTCTCGCTTCCACAGGCGATATGCTGACGCAATACACTCAGCCTGCATCAACTGTGTGCAGTAGACATAGTGTTCCAGGGGATCTGGGGCGTAGCGAATATTTTCTACCAAGTAAAGGGCCAAACGTCGTTCATGGCCTGCAGCTTTATTGTGAAAGTCCACTGTGGATGACTGTGCGAATTTTTCTGCATCATCTTTGCCTTTGGGCAAATATGCCTCGATGGTTTTAATGGACGGGAACGCCTCCATGCCAAATTCCGAAACGAATCGCCCAACGAGCTTGTCGAAATTTTGATACTTTTCTTGCGAGCCGTGCCAGACGTTCCATTGATGAATGTCACCAACGGTTGGATCGTTCGAGTTCTTGCCACCCCATGGACTGCCGGGGTGGTAGTAAGTTCCGGGGATCAAGTCCTTACACACGTCTGACAAGACTTTTTCGTAAATATACCGAGCTGGGAAATTCGTCTTGAGCCAATTGTCAGGATTGCTGTCTTTTGGATCATAGTTCAATTTTTCACTCTCAGCAAAAGGGTAATCCTCATTATTGCCAGCCCAAATAACGATGGAGGGATGGTGGCGAAGTCTCTTCACGTTCTCACGAGCCTCACGCTCAACTGATTGCAGAAAGCTCGGGTTGCCTGGATAGTTTCCGCAGCCAAACATGAAGTCTTGCCACACCAAGATGCCAAGCTCATCGCAGGCGTCATACAGGACCTGCTCCTCGTAAATGCCTCCGCGCCAAACACGCAACATGAATTGGTTTCCGTCGGCCACCATCTTGACCCAATCGTAGTAACGCTCCTTGGATATGCGAGGAATGAAACTATCTGCAGGAATCCAGTTGCTGCCGCCACAGAAGATTGGGATGTTGTTGACCTGGAAGAAGAAGCTAGTCCCCGGCTGATCAACCAGGGGGTGTTGAATGAGCTCGACTTTGCGGAGACCAATCTTCTTGACAGAAGCATCAATCTCTGCACTTCCATTGTCTAATAGGGTGGCCTTGATTGTGTACAGAGGTTGCCTGCCGTGCCGGATGGGGTACCAAAGCTCGGGATTCTGTACCTTGAACGTAGCCGACGCCCCGCCATCCTTGACGCTTACAGTCTCCGAAGAAACGCTCTTGTCGCCCAGTGAGATATTGAACCGCAACTTTGGCGCGTTGCCTTCTACTGCAGCATGTGCAACGACTTTCGCACCCCTTAGTGAGTCCTCTACGTCAACCTCAACGAACAAATCAGTCACTCTTGACTCGTACACTTCCAAGTTAACTGGTCTCCAGGGACCACATGTCATCAGAGTAGGACCCCAATCCCAGCCCTTCAGCACAAACGAATTAGCAGCTTGCCAGACATCATCGACAAAACTTGTTCGGCCACTCACCCAGTGGTATTGTGACTTCCGCACACCAAGTCGGGAGTTGTCCCCGTTCCAGCAACCCCATTTGTGATTTGGTTGCTTTTCGACTTCCTTCCAGCCTCTCAAGTAGGCGGCATCAAAGGTAATGGCTAGCTCATTGTCGCCGCTCTTGTTCAGTAACGCAGTGACCTCCGCTCTTTCAGAAACAAACATGTTGTCTGTCTCCAAGATGGTCTGTCCGTTGAGAACCACCGTCGCAAACGTGTCTAGGCCATCGAAGGCTAGCACAGCCCTCGTGTTGCTCTTGATCTCTGGCGTGGGAAAAATGGTCTTATAGACCCAAACGGTCTCACCGATCCACTGAACAGCCTTCTCGTTCTGGCCCATGTACGGATCTGGTATGACCTCGTGGTGCAGGAGATCTAGGTGAATATGAGTAGGAAACTGAGAAACTGGCAAAAACGAACTGTCATCTCTGTCGGCCTGTTTGAACTGCCAGTTCGTATTGATGGGAATGATGGCCCGGACAGACATGATGGCGGCCTGTGATCCTCTTGGGAATATTTTCTGTCAGATGAATGAGCGTGATAGAAAGGGATGGAATTCTCTTTTCTTCCGTCTGGAAAACGGCGAGACAGGCCAAGTCTGAGGGCACCGACTTCAAAATAGCCTACGGGTGGTTGTTGAATGGAGGGGCAGCGAGGGGGGCAGTGTAGCAGTGAGGGGCAAAAAGTTGGAGAAGGAGCGTCCCCTGTTGCTGAGTCGTGACACCCTGATCGGCAATCGTCTTGTCTTGGTGACACATCATGCGGAATGGGATTGATAGACTGGCGACACAAAAATCCGACATGTTAGATTCCGACAGAGTAGCTTTAGCGTACCCTAGCCATGTTCGCAATCCAGACTTCTTTGCCGTCGCTGGACGAACGAGAAGTCAGGCGGGATGCCCGCAGTGGAGGGAGGTGGGTGGAGAGGCTGGAATTTGGGGAAGACCCCGAGAGCCAAGACATACCGAACAAACGCCCCATGCTCCGGACACGAGGCGGCTATTCAGGACTGGACGCAAAGGTAAACAGGACAAACATGGCCGCAACGTCTCAAGGTGCTTTCTCGCGAGGGCCACCGCGCTTCTTTCTTCAGGACATTATTTCCCCCCTCCTTCAACGCCAGGCGACGCTAAAATTGACAAAACAAACGCTTCTAAACCACATGTAGTCAGCAACGACAGAACCATTGGCGAGTATGCTCGCAAAGTGTTTCTTTCGACAAACCCCCCCGCCCCTTCCTTTCCTTCCCTGCTGCGTCACGGATGTTTTGAGAATTAGCAGCATCCTCCACCTCTTCTATTGCGGCCGCTCAAAGTAAACACCTCCTCCCATTCTCTCAAACCCCAATTCTGATTTCTAGTTTTGCCTCGCTTGCGACGCCGTGGCCCGCTTATTCCGTCGTCAATGGTAGCAGCAGTCATGGAACTTTTGACACTGCCGCCATCGCTAGCCGTGTTCCATCCACCACCGTCACCGTACTGTATGCCGCTCATGGGATCGTCGGGGTCGATGTCCCCAAGCTCGATTTTGGTCAGAATCATGCGCGCAAGACGGTTGAATATTTCATCAACCCCCTCTCCATTCAAAGCGCTGACTTCCGTGACCACTGAAATACCGGCTGTGCTTGCCCACCTTGTAACTTCTGAAGTACTGGTTTCACGGCCATCTGGTGCAATCGTCGCTCTCTGATGTGTCCCAGCACTGATAGAACCGCCCCAGTCTCGACTCGTGACAGTCCCCGCCGTGGAGAGCGAAAGCGAACTGGCGCCTGCGGCAGTCATAGTTGAGGTCGAACCGACACTGCTGGGTGTTGGAGGCGGAATACTCGCGCCTGTTAAGGACTCGGAAGCCAGGTCAAGCTTGTTTCCAACCAACATTAAACTCAAGTTTGGCGATGCCAACGCCCGCGCGTCGTTGAGGAATGGCTGAATGCCTCGGAAGGAAGCATGTGATGTGATGTCGTAGACGAGGATGGCACCGGCCGCGCCGCGATAGTAGGATCTCGAGACGGACCGAAACCGTTCAGTACCTGCCGTATCCCAAAGCTGTGCTTTCATTAGCTTGTAGTTTATGGTTTGCGGGTGAGCCGGAACGTACCTGAAGCTTGATTCGCTTGCGGCGTGCTCCCGTGCCAACTTTGATGATTTTGCTTGCGAACTCGACGCCGATGGTTTGTGATGATAGAACACGCCACTCGTTCTTGACAAATCGATGTAGGAGGCAAGATCTGTCGAGAGAAGAAGAAGAAAACCATCAGATACAGTTCTTGCCTCAAAGCAACCTAGTCGAAGAAAGATGAAGATGCGTACTTTCCGGTTCCACTGGGACCAAGGAGGATAATCTTGGCCAGGTAATCGTACATGCTCCCAAGCTCCTACGGTCGCAGTCAGCATCATCAACGACCAAGCCGGATCAATCGTAGCAAGCTGTCGGCATACCTGATCGCGGGCCGTGTCGGCACTGTCATCGCTGGTGCCCGACGAACCTCTCGGCCTCGTCATGACGGGCGATACGGATTTGTACAGCACGTACGGAGCGGTTCTAGGTCAGGTCGCATCCGCAAAGTGAGGTCTCATGAGGTCTTGACGGTCGAAGGGATTTTCTGTTTGCCCTGATGGACTAGTTAACGAGATGGAGAAGGAACGGGACAATGTGATGCGACCGCCTTCTCGTTTCTTGCGTATGACTAAGCAGCCGTTGGAGGGTGGTACCAAACGCGCTGCAAGTTGGAATGTTGTCGTTGCTGTTTGGTCCGAGGGAGGCTCTTAAAAATGGCAAGAATGAAATAGAAGATGAATTAAATAAATGCACGAAACCGCCACCTATTCTGGGCAATTCGGCTGCCCGTTTATGCCGTCGTGGCGGAAGTCGGTCGGTCCGCTGATCAGCACCCAGACGAAGCCAAGCCGATCCAGCCAGAAACAGTCCAATCCCAAGAGAGAGATGATGATTCCAACGTTGCTTCTTCAATCAATCCATTCAAAACCATCCGCGTTTATTAGCTGCCGCGAGACCCAGAGTCGCTCGCCATGAAGATCGAGAACCGCACGTTTCTTATTTCCGGCGGGTAAGAAAAATAAGTCCCAGTCTCACTCACCAGGGCACTGAGCAGCCTCTCTCGAGTCTCTTCACATGCCATGCTGACTTGATTCACAGCGCCTCTGGCCTGGGCAAGGCATGCGCGCTTGAGATTGTCAAGGGCGGCGGCAACGTGGCCATCCTGGACATGAACGATGAAGGGCATGAAGTCGCCAAGGAAATCGGGTCATCCGCCAAGTTCTTCGTCTGCGATGTGCTGAACACCGAGAGCATCACCAAGGCCGTGCAAGGGACGACTGAGTGGGCCAAGCAGGTGAATAAGCCCATCGGAGGCGTCATTCCTGCTGCTGGAGTGTCTACGCCCGCCACTGTATGTTGATTTCTACCTTGCTCCTGTTTCTTACCTCTTTTGTCTCCTTCGTCGTCACCCATTGACTCACTTTCTTTCTGACTCAGATCTTGGATCGAGACGGAGCCCCATTCAGCCTTGACGATGTAGACTTTGTCCTCGGCGTCAATCTCCGCGGTGTTCTGGACCTGGTCCGTCAGGGTGTCGCGGAGATTGCCAAGGTCCCAGAGGGCCCCGATGGGGAGCGTGGCATTATTGTCATGGTCGCCAGTTCCGCCGCCTTTGATGGCCAAAAGGGCCAGATCTCATACTCGGCGAGCAAAGGCGCCGTGGCGGCCATGACTCTTCCCATGGCGAGAGATTTGGCCCGCTTCGGCATCCGCTGCGTAACCATCGCACCCTCGCTCTTTGAAACTCGCATGACCAGTATGATGAGCGACAAGGTTCGAAAGTCTCTGGAAGCGACGTATGAATTCCCCAAGCGGCCCGGCCAGCCTGAAGAATTTGCTGGGTTGGTCAAGCATTCTATTGAGAACACTATGCTTAATGGTACTGTTATTCGGTTGGATGGCGGCTCAAGGCCGAGCAAGATCTAAGGGCGGCGAATGAGCAAGACTGGCAGTACTCGTTGGACCGTGCATTGAAACCGACGACACACACACAGTACAGAAATACGCGTCATAATATCATATCGAGATGTATTAAACTGCGTCACGATTCATCAACACGCTTCGAGAGTGCGAAGGTGAAGGCATATTCGCGGGAGGGAGATTATGTGAAATTCTTCTTATTGATTGCACCCAATCCTGTTTGCCTGGACAGTCCTATCTCGTATTAGAAATGAAGGGGAAAATAAAAAGCACCGCACTCAGCTTTTACTTTGAGAACGTGGTTTCTCGCCTGCATGTTTATACGGTGGCAGCCGAATCGGCAGCAGACCCCTCCCCCTTCCCCGCCATTTGACCGACGTCGCACATCCGATCGCACCATTGGATACGTCAGTCATCGGAAAACCCAATGCAGGATTTCCGCTCCTTTATCCATCATACTTTCAAGAACGAAACTTCAGGTAATACACGAGCTTCTAGTTCTTCCACGCTTGTGCATTCCCGAGAATTTCCAATTAAATCAGAAGCCATGGTGATCAGCATAGCTGTGCTTGATGACTACCAAGGCCTCGCGCCTACTTACTTCGACAAGCTGGACCCCTCTAGCTTCAATGTCAAGTATTTTCCCGACACGCTGCGGCCCTACAACCATGCGGAGACCCCGGAAACTACTAAGAATGCCTTGATCAAAAGACTGGAGTCATTCGACGTTATTGGTGCGTACTACTCCGTACTCCGTACTCCCATCTGGACTACCGGTCCTGTACATGGCTAAACAAACGCAGCCACAATGAGAGAACGAACCCCATTCCCCAGAGAACTAATAGATCGCCTTCCTCGCCTCAAGCTCCTGCTGAGCTGTGGCAACCGCAACAAGGCCATCGACATGGAGATCTGCCGGGACCGTGGTATTCCCGTAACAGCCGCTGAAGATCGGAAGATGGGCCCCGTGGACAGCACCTCAGAACATGTCGTGGCCATGATCCTTGCGGGGTGTCGCAACATCCCGCAAAATGATGCAGCTGTCAAAGCCGGCCAGTGGCAGACCAGTTTTGTGACGGCAATTTCTGGCAAAACCCTCGGGCTAGTCGGACTCGGCCGACTCGGCGGATCTGTCGCCCGCATCATGAGTGTAGCATTTGGGATGAAGATCATCGCTTGGAGCTCCAATCTCACTCAAGATGCTGCTGATGAGCAGGCCAAAGCACAAGGACTGCCCGTGGAATCGGCCAGTGGCGAAAAGACGTTCAAGGCTGTGAGCCGCGAAGAGCTATTCCGCACCGCAGACGTAGTCAGCGTCCATCTAGTCTTGTCAGACAGGTCAAGGGGCTTGGTCACCGCAAATGACTTGTGCGAGATGAAGCCGTCGTCATTTTTTGTCAATACCTCGCGCGGGCCGCTGGTGGTGGAGCAGGATCTGCTGGGTATCCTTAGAGCTGGGAAAATCAGGGGTGCAGCCCTGGATGTGTTTGATCTGGAACCATTGCCTGCGGACAGCGAATGGCGGAGCTCAGAATGGGGGCAAAACGGAAAGAGTCAGGTCTTGGTGACGCCGCATGTTGCGTATGTGGAAGAGGATTTGATCAAGGGCTTTTATGAGCAGCAGGTGGAAGACGTGTTGAGATGGTCGGAGGGGAAGGAATTGAAAAGGACCATGTACTGAATGCAGTTTGGCGAAACGTAGGTTGACGAGAAGTGACTGGATTTCACTGCATAAGGATATTTAAGGTGAGTTAGAAACTGTGGCGGTGTGCTCTTGCCCTGGCATTCATGGTTCTTCCAAGGTATACAAAGAGTTTGAAGTAGACTGTCTCAGCTATGTGATCATGAGAGTGCTGGCACTGCTCACACTGTGAATGAGGTCGATAGATCGGGAGAGGAAAGTGGCCAGTCGGCTGCGCCTCTTTTTATTCGTGCAACAGGACCAGGCCAATGATGTAGGAATCCAATCTTCAGGTTGACCAAAAGCGGCAGAGCAGTAAATAGACTTGAGTTTTCGTTGGTATGTTTGTTACACGAGATAAGGTTTATTCGTCTGTTCCTTGATGTACTCGAGGCGGTGCCGTTGAAAAGTTGAAACGGTGTGGGGTAGTTATCGATCTTATCAGATAAGATAACCTCCTCGCTCCCGAACTTCGACACCAAACTCGAAGGAACTACACGCACGCAGCCCACCAGTCTATTCATCCCCAACACCTCACCTCCGCCACCGATGCGATGAGCCCAATGGAACGGCTGGCATCGGTGCTGGGCTGGTGCCTGCTCTGCTGGCACGTCGCGGCCAAGGCACCAGCAAAGATGTCCGACGTGTGTCTTCAATCCTGCCAGAGTTCGATCGTGAGACTGCGGTTCAACGACTCGGATGTGTCGCCAACGGCGGCGCAACTGTGCCTGAGCCGATTGACGATAAAGTCCATGTTGCTCTGTCTGACTGTGTACTGCGACAGACACGAGCGAGAGGCGGAGTGGACTGCGCTGAACGATATGTGCATCGACGCCGAAGGAACGGGGATCCCACCATTGTCCATCATATCCAATTATACGGCTGGGGACATCGAACGGCTGCGACATATCCAGCTGCATGAGAAGTTCCCCCTCGAGCAGGTTTTCGATGATGTAGTGGTTCCCTCCGCTGAACTCCATCGCGCGTGGACTGACACACTGGTAAGCGTGCATATGTTAGCCAAACAACCATCGGTGCTAGTGCTTATGCTGATGCTGTTATAAAGGATGCCTATCGCTACGTATCCCGCCATCACTTCCTCTATGGTATTGCCATGATCGTATTCTGGGTAGCTGTCGTGGCCGTTGGCGCCGCCAACCGACTGATGCTGGCATTCTCTCGCTTCCTCCACAGGCATCGCCTGTACAAAGGCACATACAGATCCGAGACATCGATGTGGCTGAAGCGCAAAATCATGATACCTGCCACCTTCGGTTACAGGTCCGCCGCGGAAGTATGGTGCGGGACGATTCCGCTTCGCATACAGACATTTACGCTTGTGGCATTTGCATCGATCAACATTCTATTTAGCATATATGGCTACAGGATCACGCCTGTCAACCTGTAGTATGTACGCCTCTTGCCACTCATGCGGGGGCGGTGGAACTAACCTGACCTGCAGTTTTCCCGGCAAGACCAAGCAGATTCTTCGATATGTCTCTGATCGAACAGGCATTATTTCTTTTGCAAATTTTCCAATCATATGGCTTTTTGGCATGCGCAACAACTTCGCCATCTGGCTTACGGGTTGGGACTTTGCTACATATAACAAATTTCACCGGTGGGTTGCTAGGATTGCGACATTGCAGGCAGTTGTGCATTCGGTTGGATTCACCGTACTCTCATTTCAGGGTTAGTCTATGATGCGATTCTCTTCGCATCCAAGGCATGAAGTGTGTTTGATCTGACTGGCCTGCAGAAGGAGGATGGACCTACTTTGCGTGGTGGTGGACTCGCAAGTTCTGGGTTGTCGGTGAAGTGGTAAGTGGAAAAAATTTGCCGATGATGCTTGAACAGCCCTGCTAACCTTTTTGTTAAGGCAACTGTGGTAATGTGCGCGCTGGTCGCATGCTCCGTATATTGGTTACGTCGAAGAAACTACGAATTATTTCTTATTCTCCACATTGTCATGTCCATCGTCATCCTGGTCACTATGAGTGGGTAAGTATTGCCCTTCAAATGTGCTTTCGGGAGAGAAAAACTTGTCCCTTGCTAACTTATTTCTGAGTCACGTCTCGGTTTTCAATGGCGAATATGATAGCTTGATTTGGGTCCCTGTCTTTGTCTGGGTATTTGACCGAGCATTTCGTATTCTGCGCATTTTCTCCTTCAACCCGACTCTGAAACCTACCGTCGCGGCTGCGCTATACAGCTCGTCGGCCAACATGGTACGACTTGGGATTCCCTGCCGGTTCGGAGCCTACAAAGTAAAGCCCGGAACGTACTACTATCTTTCCATAATCGACGACAAACGGCTATGGGAGAGTCATCCGTTCACAGTGGCCTCTGTCGTGGATGGCAATGCTTCCAGTACAAAGACACTCGGCGAACAAGTCCCTCTACTAGAAACGGACGGCACGTCGGCCGACGAGCAACAAGAGACGGAGACGGCAAAGACAACGACAAGTTCCAAATTCCTTACTTTCCTCATCCGGCCGCATGACGGTTTCACCGGTCGACTCCGTGATTTAGCTGCGTCAGAATGGCCGCGCCCAGCATCGGTGCATGTTCTAGTGGACGGGCCATACGGACACAGTCAGCCGCTACACATGTTTGATCATGTCGTTTTTGTCGTTGGCGGCAGCGGAGTTGTTGTTCCAATGTCATACTTGGAAACATTAACCGGCAATAACATACAGGCCAAGTCGATTCAGCTTCATTGGGCCGTCCGTGAGCCAGGGTTTGCAGCAGAAGTGATTGCAAATGACATGGGCGACGCAGTAGCGGACGAAAACTTCCACATTGATTTATACTTTTCTGCAGAAACAGAAAGCAGCATCGATTTCGAACTACCGGCACAGGTCTCCTGTCATTATCAGCGCCCTAGTGCGCGGCGAATTATCATGGCGGCAGCAGAATGCGCTGGTCAAGGCAGTTTGGCCGTAGTGGCGTGTGGGCCGCCAAGATTGGCGGACGATGCTCGGCGGTCGGTGATAGAAGCCATGGATAGAGGCTTGTGCGAAATAGAATATTTTGAAGAGAGTTTCAGATGGTGACTTTGGACATATTCCAGCTACATAATAGCATTGGGTAATATTCATACATACGGAACACGGATTACTTATGCGTAACAAACAGGGGGTATTATTTATAACACTAGGGTTATTCTCTATCCATGTTCACTTTTTTTCATTCATACTCGAAGCTATTAACAGGACTCCCGGGACCTCGGACACCTACAACACGATCCCACTCCATGGTCCTTACGCAATTGCCTCCTCGGCCCTCTTTACAGCCAAGCCGCTCAGCTTCTCGGCTGCCGCACCAAGCGACTTCGGGTCAGCGCCCTGGATTGTAGCCTGGCCATTCACAGCGACTTGTTTCCCCTCCTTGAAGAACATGAAGGTCGGCATGGCGGAAATGCGGTACGTTGACGCCAAACTCTGCACCTTGTCGACATTAACTTTTGCAAAGGCCAAATGATCGGGCTTGCTGTGCTTGGTGGCTAGTTGCTCAAAGATGGGGGCTATGTTCTTGCAGGGAGGGCACCAGTCGGCAAAGAAGTCGACGACGACGTAGGTGGTTGATGCGAGGAGGGTCTGCAGCTCTTCCGCAGAGTTGATGTAATGCACAGAGTGAGCCATTTTGCTGCTGTGATGATTTGTTGTGGGGGGCTGTTAATAATATTGAGTGGAATGTCCGTCGGCTCTGTGTAGTACGGAGTACGGAGTGTATGCAGGGTGCTCGCTCCTTTTGACAGCCGATGGTTTGAAAGTGGATCGACAAGGCAGACGAGATGGAGATGGCGGAACCTTGACAGCTGTTAATGACGATTAATCGAAAGGAGAGTCGCTCCTTCCTAGAATATCGAATTGCTTGCATGAAATAATACGGAGTATTACCGGTGGAAGGAAGCTTCTGGCGCAGACTTGCGGTAGGTGGGGCTTTGTACTCCGTAATGCGCAGGAGCCAATATTAAGTGTTGCCCTGCTGATATCAACGCTCAACAGGTGGATCTTTGTCACGTGGCTGTGATAACTCCTCGGTTCTTGCTAGGTATTAATAGTGTTAATTGTATCCTCTGCGGTCGTATAAAATAGCTATATCTTAGGAAATAACATAATAAAGGGCATTTAAAAGAGCCTTATTACGTTGCGTTGCGTTGCGAGGCCTTACGCGATATGCGCGTTTAGTGACCCGTAACGTTACTTCCAAGCGCACAAGTTCAAATCTCACATACACCACATTATCCCAGCCAAGCATTACCACATTAGTGGCTAGTTAGCTGCGCCTCTTTTTTTCGTGCAACAGTAGGTGTCGGATCCAATTGATCCGATATAGCAATTTGGTCACATGGAACTCGGTCGAAGATAACTACTCCGTAATGATTAAGGGTATTTACGATCACTTCTTATAATGACTAATTCCAAGGTTCTAAGATGAACGCTATATCAAAATGCCTTATTTTATAGCCTTATAGGTGGGTTAGAGGTCTTTATAATACCTTTGAGAGCATATGTAAGCCTTGTTAATTCACGAGGTTATAACTGGCACTAATCCGTACAAAGTCTAGCATAGTGAAATGGGTTACCTTGTTAGGCAGTTTATCCGGAAGCAGGGAAGTGAGACCGGGTATTAATTATCCAACACATGTGTGGTCACTCCACGTGATGGTATCAGCCGTCGATAAGGTTGGCGGCTTCGAATTTATGTCAGTACGGATTAAGCTTTTTGGATACGAAGTCAGTCACGGTCGTCGACTGCGCAGATTCCTAAACGAGGTACCCGCGTTGCATCGAAGTACTCGGGATGGATGGAGTGAGGGATTGATGGCTTTGGAGACGGCGTGTACCGGTCACTGGCTAGCTTCCAGGTTCTTGCATCTGCCACGCTATTTTATCCTGTTATCCCTCACAGCAAAGCGGCAGTTGGCGCCGGAATGGCGGTTTGCATCAGCCCAGATCCGGCTGGATACGTAAATCCTGCGGCCTCGGTGCAGCCATTGGTCGCGTGGGATCCGAGCGACCCGAAGAGAGCATACATGGACGAAATTAGAAAACCAGTCACCTTGCATGTGTTATGGACTGGCCCCTAGGCGACTGCGATAGGGCGTCGATATAGTATTAAGAAACTTGGGGAAAGAGAAGAGGAAGGTAGCAAACCTATACCCCCTAGCTACCTTACACTAGCCCTCTTTCCTATGTCCTCACATGTGTAGCACATGTGCACTCTAGACTTAGGACCCTTAGAACTTACCCCTACATGTGTATGACACGTGTGCACTCTAGTGAATGCTTAGGACTATCCATCCCTACACGTGTGCGACACGTGTGCACTCTGATGAATGCTTGGGTAAAGCCCAAGCCCTTACAGCATGTATAAATCTTGCTGTGCTCGCAAAAGGATCACGGCTGAGCTGTTTCGTTCCCAGATGGCCATTCTAATTCAGTTCAAGATGAGATCCTTCCTAGTTCAGCTCGTCCTCGCCGCAGGGTTTCTCGCGGCCACGGCCACGGCCGTAACGCCCGTCTCGGATGCCGACATGACCAAGTTGCTCACGAACGATGGCATCGGTCTCGCAATGAAGGCCCAGCCCATGTTTTTCTTTGGTCAATTGGGGAAAATTCCGCCGTGTATTCCGACGACTGTCATGTCGCCAAAGGGCCAGCTAACTCCCCCCTCGGATCTTTGCGAGTGGCCCGACGTCAGCTGTGGATGTAGAAAGCCCGGGGTCCGAGTCGGACACCCTAGCCCATCATTTCCCGTCTACTTTTCTTACAAGAAGTGCTCCGAGACTTCCTTGAGGGTAGTCTACAATCTGTTCTGGACCAAGGACGGGACCAAGGACACCAAGAACTTTCCCGATTGGCCCACTGGTCTTGGTCATGCCTAGTAAGTGCCAGGAATGTTCGACTTGCTTCCAGCCATCAAGCTAATGATTTTGCCTCTTTTTTTCTTCGGAATAAAAAAGCGACTGGGAGCGTGCCATTGTTGTCTGGGAGAGAGCCAAGGATGGTCAATGGCGGCCTAAAGAGTTGCTCCTTTCGCAGCACGGTGTTTACGGCCGACTTGAATGGGCAAAGATTCATAATACTTTCAACGAGGAAGATGGCGGCAAGCCACGGGGAGGCGCCGATGGCCGCAAAAATCTTGACCATCCCAAGGTAAAAAAAAAAAAAAAAAAAAGCATTTATTGGTGTAGCTTTTGCCACGAGATGACTGCTTTGCAACATGTTCACTTACACGGTTCGTGACCGAAACTCTAGGTATACATAGAATGGTTTAAGAATGCCATGAGGGATACTATACAAACGGCAAGCAATCCTCCAGATGCGGCAGCGAGAGATAGCCATGAGGCCAAGCTAATATTCTTCTAGGACCATACCGGCGCGTTGGAGCAGATAACGGAGTATGCGTTCCGATCTGATGACTGGTGGTATTACCCTAAGAGAAGTAAGCCAGCCCCCCGTCCCCCCCTCCACTATCAACCTGCAATATTTTCCGAACAAAGATTCGTGCGGTCATCCTTGCCGGTGGTCATGATGATCTGACTGTGTGTGTGTACCAGATAACTATACTCCTGCCGGCAAGGATTCGAAGGTGGGCAAGTTCATAGCGGGCTTTGGAAATTGGGGGGTCGACGCAGACAATACGCCGCCGAAGATTGATGAAGGTCTTTGCAAGATCTAAGTTTAATTGGCTTGCAATCTGGTAATTTCCTGGGATTGACTTCGTGCAGATGTAGACTCTACCCCCTGAATTATTTTACAAATCTACATGCCCCAGTTTTTCGTTCCTCTTAACGCTCTCTAACAGCTATAATTAGCTGCAAGTAATGCTATTATTAGAGAGCCACAAGGAAAATGCACAGGGTATACTTTATGTGAGGCACTGTGCGTAGTAAGGCGCGATGTACACGCAATGGCGTGGCCCATAGGGCATGGTGCGCGGCGATAGGTCTTAAGTAATTATAAGGTGTAATATTAGCAGCGGCTAACATTGATAGATCTTTTGGTCTATTAGGGGTTCTAGCACACCTTCTACATAGGGTTCTTACAGGAGATAGTGCTATATAAAAGAATATATATCTATTTTTATACGGAGTACAGGCTACTAGTACTAAAAGGTAGGTACCTTAAATCCTAGCCCCTTGTCTCCCTTATTGCCTTGCTAGGCTAATTAGAATACACTAATTTACGCCACCAAGACCCACAGTGCACTCAGGTCAGGTTATTAGGTTATTAGGGGGTCGATAACCTCAGTTCATCTACTCCGTACATCCGCGTTGGCAACCATCTGTTGAATAAAAGAGATCGTAGCCGCAGTCCTTCAAAGGGTACGCATCCTGTTCTTGGCCTAGCTATTTCTCTTCGTTATCCATTCCTTGGTCTTATTCCCCGTGTGTTGACGTAGCACGGGCTGCAAAGCCTCCACGAGTACGGGTGCGGAGTAAAGGACGATTAATGAACAAGAGCAAGAAGTCGACCGAGCAAGCCGGATACAACATGAGAATCACAGCATCGCTTCGGGACGTCGCCGCCGTGGCTGTCTTGGTGGCTGGCCTCGCCGCCGGCGCCCAGGCTCAGGCTGCGTCTTGGCAACATTACGAGGCCAAGAGCCGAACACCGTCGTCGTGCCCCGACTACGCGGATTATTCGCAAAAGAGACATGAGCCGTATTCCAGCGGCCGGCTGAGGCTTCCTTTCATGCGGCCGAGCGAGGAGTGCCGCACCTTTAAGAGTCCTGCTGTAGAGGTACGTCGAGCACTCCCATCATGTCACCATCTAACGTGCCTGTAGAAAGTCATCCAGGATATGAAGTCGCGAATCAAGGATCCTGACTTGGCGAGACTTTTTGAAAACACCTTTCCCTCCACTCTGGACACGACTGTCAAGTATTTTGACCCGAAGATCAATTTGGCTTTCATCGTAACGGGTGTGAGTTGTCGACGATGAACTTGATACGAAAACAACACCACATGAGTCCAAAATTCTGACGCACGCTTTTTTTTTTCTAGGATATTAAGTGCGCGCGCTCCCTTCTGAGAAACTGGTTTCGTACTAAAGGACAGATGTTTCTAGCGCTCAATGGCTTCGCGACACTGGAAATCAATTTGCTCATCTCTACAAGCTGCTCCCCCGAGATCACAATCTCGGGGCCCTTGTCAAGGCAGTCATCAACACGGAGTCGAGATACCTTGCAGAGTATCGCTACTGCGGTATGATATGACATGACATGATATGATACTTGCCGACATGGAGTGCGCTCGCGTATCTGACAACGTCCAGGATCTTTCCAGCCCCCTCCCGAATCCGGACTCAAGCCGACCGTGAATGACTACGCCACCAAGGTCAGCGTCAACCCGTGAGTTGCTCCTCTGCGACCGACATGCACAACTCTCCTGATGACATGACTAGGCCGGTTGACAACCAGATCGTGTTTGAGTGCAAGGTATGCTTCCAAGACTGTACTCTTTTCCTTTTTCTTCGGGCGCCACTAATAGTACATTGCCCAGTACGAACTAGACTCGCTGGCTGGCTTTCTCAAGATTTCTCGATCTTACTACCAGAACACAAAGGACACGTCCTTCATCAACAAAAACTGTGAGAGAAAGCTCCGCCGTGTTTTATTTTGGTGCCAATTCTCTGACCACGTCAACAGGGGAGAATGCCATGAACAAAATCTTGCAAACAATCGAGGAACAATCTCAGAGCTCTTGGTCCAACGACTGGGAGTTTGTCAGCTACTTCAACTGGACAGGAACGCCCGGTTCCTTGTCACCGCCCGTTTCGAACGGCGGAAATGGAGAGCCCAAGCTCGGCAACGGCCTCGTTGCTTCCAGCCACCGACCCTCTGATGATCTATGTGTTTTCAGTAAGTTCCTCTCTCTTCCCTTTTGAAGGCATGGGCTTCTCTGACCCCTGATTCCATAGACTTCATCACGTCCGATAATGCCATGTTGGCGGTGGAACTCGGTCACATAGCTGACATGCTTGACAAGGAACACAAATTAAGCGAAATCTCGCGCAAAGTGCGACAACACGCGGGAGTCATTCGAAAGGCCGTTCTCGAGAACACCAAGACGGCCAACGGAATATTCGCGTACGAAACGAATGGCTATGGCGGGCAGTACATCATGGACGATGCCAATGTCCCCAGTCTCGTGTCACTGCCATATCTAGGCTTCTTACCCCGAAATGATGACGTCTACAAAAAGACAAAGGACGCCATGTTTTCGCGCGCCAACCCATACTTCGCTAAGGGCAAGAACTTCAAAGGCATCGGGTGAGAAATTTTCCTGTGACGGAGTCGCTTCAGACACTCGCTAATAAGGATCTATTTTCTTCTTCTCTCTTCTAGCGGTCCTCACGTCAGCGCAACACACCCGTGGCCCATGTCGCAGGTCTCAGGCATATTCGGGACCGATGACGACGAGGAGATCAAGGGCCGATTGGCGCTCATTCTGGAGAACACCTCTGGCTTGGGCCTCATCCATGAGAGCGTCCACGTCCACAACACGAGCGATTTTACTCGGCCGTGGTTCGCATGGGCGAATAGCTACTTTGCGGAAATGATGTTGGACCTGGCGGAAAGGAAGCCGGGGCTCATTTTCAAGGACAAGACGCCTTACATTGTTGGGAAATCAGGAAATTGACTCCACGGGTGGCTTGCGGCCATGTGATGGGAAGGTTTCGTTGGTCAATGATGGATGTTGGATCTGGTGACGATGCGATGTGTCACTAAGGTCGGATAAGTGTGCTCGAGCTGTTTACTTTGTGCATCTGTACAGGTCATTCATGTTCTGCCAAGCATGCTTTTCATCTCTGTTGAAGATATCGCAGCCTCACATCGCAGCCTCAAATCTGAGGCATCACCCTCGTCATCTTCTCTTCGTTTGTTGATGCAGATTCACGCATCTCGCTTGTTATCGCGTTTCATCATAAGCTTCGTTTGAATACCTCGATTCACTTGTCTGATAGACCTTCTTTTGAATAGCTCTCTGTTGATAAATTTGAAGCTTACATAGCTTCCTTTTGCCTCCCCAACCCTTGACTTTTCGGACCCCATCCAGTTGGCATCCACCACAGGATAAAATGCTTGCCCACGGTGCCACTGGAACGGCTTCCGAATGTTTCGCTTCTCGACGGACTTATCGCTGAGCACATGGCGCCTGCGTTGTGACCAAAGAGGCTGAGAGTGCAAAACCACCACGCCCCCCTCTCCACGGACAAGGAGGTTCAAGGTGCCGCGTGCAACCCTGAAAGCAACCCTGGGAGAACCACTCTTACGTCTCACTCACAGCTAGCACCGCCCCCGCGAAAACCGAGAACAAACGACCCGACGCGCTATTGATCCTGGAAGGACACATGAAGCTTACGGCCAAGCATGCAAGAACTGCGAGGAGCTTTGACGCCACCACCAACTGCCTCATCTGGAGAGGAACTTTGTCACGGCCGGCAGTTGGAAGCTCGAGGGCGAAAAGCGTCACAATCGAGTCGTGGCTTGTGTCTTTGACGCCCAGACGCCCCCCTGGTTTTTCTTCTTCTTTTTTCGATTGATGAACGGGCCGGCTATTCAAGTCGTTTCGGCCCTAATAAGACCCAGCCGCTTGTTTTCGTTCCGCATTACAAAAGTCCCAGCCGGCTGGTTGGCCCATTCACCTTTCCGTAGTACCTGCCAGGCAACAGTGGCGTTGTTGAATTTCGTTAGGTGTCGGAACACCGATGATCACTGACATAATACCATGACTGCAGGATTCAGAGTCAGTCAGTGCCAGCCAACCAAGCCACCTTCACAGTCCCGGTCAGGACTTCTCTTTGTCTCTCTCTCTGTAATCCGTACGGACCACATCTAGGCCCAGTAGCGCAGTCAGACCGCAGTTTGTCGTCGCAAAAAATTGTCCAAGTTGGCCGGCCGGCTGTTTCTCTGGGGGTGGAGGTGGCGCCTTCCTTCACGGGAACCGCCTTTCAATCGGGAAAGAGACGCAGAGCAATTCAGGAATCAATCAGCACGCGGGGGTCCTCTTCAGGCCTTCCTAAAAGTTAGTTTCTGTGCTTCGTAATCCGTAGGCCCTGTCATCACCGTCACCATCACCAAGGCTCGGATTCGACTCTCCTGATCTTTGCCAAGCGTCTCGAAGTTTTTATCTTGTTTTCCATTCACGCCGATGGCTGGTTTCGCACTTCGTCCCACAGTCCCAAACTGTTCCAGGACCCGTCAGGACCAACATCTATCTTTTGCCTATCTCACATACTTGCCTTGATGTAGTTGGGCTGCGCTATTGTGCCATCACGCGGGGGCTGCTCTACTAATTGACATCTCGTCCTCTCCATCATGTCTACGGCAAAGGCCACAAAGAAGAGCGCCTTCTCCTGTGAGCCGTGTCGCCGGCGCAAGGTACGTCTGAGACCCGTTGGGAAAACAGTTCATTGTAACATCGACGGATCTTGACCGACGCACGCCTTGCATTCGAATTTCGGACAAGAGAACCCCACATGTCGTGCTATGGTGGCCTTGTTGTGGAGGCCATGCCATATGCTTCGTCTCTATATTGCGTTCGGAGTTGCTCACCACGTGGTTCTTCCTACAGGTGAAATGTGGAGGTGAACAACCTATTTGCCAGCGATGTGCTGCTCGTAACGACGAGTGTATATACAAGCTGTTTGTTCACCAATGTTGCCTTCCCCACTGTGCCACTATGGGAGCCGATGTTCTGACTATCACCTTTTAGCAATCCAACCTTGTCCTACACTCAACGGCTTGAAGAACGCATCAAGGAGCTCGAACAGCAAGTAAAAAAACTTAAACTTGCGAGCTCACCGCCATCTGTTCCTGGATCTTCTCATCCAAGCCCCCCATCACCAAGTAACCCAGATGGATCGACACAACTCTCGCACCATGCCTCCGATGAAGCCGGCATCAATCGCAGTTTCAGGGGTCTGGAGGTTGACGACAAAGGAAGCATCACGTATTACGGAGCTACCAGTTTTTTCAATCTTCCCAGCGACCGAAATGGTAATGCTGTTTCGGATATTTCATACCTGGGAAGCTCTTCCTCGGATACCGACAGCCAACGACGAGACCGTCTCATTAGCAACGCATGGCATCAAAGGGCCATGGAAAACTTGTCAGAAATCCCTGTACGATATGAAATTGATCTCCGGTTGGAGTCGGATCGCATGCTGCGATGCATCACTTGAGAAACCTCTACTGACATGCCGTACAGGAGCCATTCCAATACCTTCTTAATGTACACTGGTGCTGGATTCAGCCTCTTTTTAATTTCATCTACCGACCCGTATTCACCCGTACGTACTAGGGAGACAATATATGCACCTGTCACAATACGCTTTCAATCTTACTGAAACCGCCCTATCTAACGAATTGCAGGCGACATGCAGTCCATGGGCCCTTATTATTCTCATACGCTCTTGAATGCTGTGATATCGCATTCCATCCGGTGGGCACGAAGTAATTCATCAACAAGGAGAATCCTTGATGAGTCATATCAAGGAGGCATCGTATTTGGGAAACAAGCTCGAGCCATGCTGTTCCAGGAACTCAGTACCGGGGTTTGCACAATCCCCGCGATACAAGCCCTTCTCTTGCTCAGCGCCCAAGAATGCAGTCAGGGAAACTCTACTCAGGCATGGACGTACAGTGGCATTGCTTTCCGTTTGATCGATCACCTTGGAATTTGCGTCGATAGCAAGCGTTTCCCAGGCTCTGTCCCTCTGAGCGACGAGGAGCTAGAGATTCGACGCCGCATTTATTGGGGCTGTTACTTTTGGGATAAGATGATCTGTCTTTATCTCGGTCGTTCCCCTTCTTTGCAGCATACCAGTATCTCGCCTTCACATATCATGTGTAAGCTCTTTGTCCCCAAGCGAACAGTGTTCATTTGAACGAACTTCTGACTTTCTGACACGAAAAAAAAAATTAACAGTTGACGACTCAGCCGAGAATGATCTGTGGGTCCCGTTCGGTATTCCTCAGACAGACCCGACATGGAAATACCCCCCTAAAACTGCGCACTCAGCTTCTTGCTTCATGAGCATGTGCCGCCTTTTGGTCATTTTTAACGAGATTCTCATTCATATGTACGACCCGCTGTCACAAAACACCGATGCCGAAATACAGGCGTGCCTTGACTCTCAGGAGCCGTTGTTGCAACAGTGGTGGGATCAACTTCCAGTGCATCTGAGAATTGATCCGGTCTCACTGCCAGCTCTGGCGCCCCCCTCTCACATCGTGACCCTCAAGTAAGATTTTCCCCATTTAGTTCACGAGAAGGAAATGTTACAATCACCATCAATAAGCCCATAGCGTGTCAGTATCACGTCAATGCTAACCAAAACTCCCAGCTGTTTATATCATGCCTTCAAAATCTTGCTTTATCGGCCCATGCTCACTGGAAGGGGCCAATGCGAAGTTGAAGGTACCTCGCCCGTTCAACGATATCTGGCTGAGAGTGTTACATCGGCAACGTCAATTATTGCCATCTTCGACCTTTTCTGCAGAACATTTACCATGAACTATTGCGTCTTGTCTCTCGCGTATTGCGTATACATTTCTTCTTCCATATTCCTTCTTCAGGTGCAGGCTGCTCCAGATGACCACCAAGCCATGCGCACACTTACCTATTGTATACAATGCCTGCAACAAGTGAGGCAAATTAGTCCAGGTATGCCGCTTAACTCCACCCTTTCCTCTATTTCCCGGGGATCTATGCTTATAAAAAGTTTCATCGCAGTCATTGCTTCTGCTCTGAACAACATTGAAAAGGAACTGACAGCTATTGGGATACCGCTTGAGGCTTCCCCCCAAATGAACTCTCAAGCGCAGTCGTCACCGCCTGCTGGTTCCACAGCTTCCGGTTCAGATTCTGTTTACCAAACTTCCCCAAAGCCTAACAGGCCATTGCCTGCAATCTCCCATCCTGTGTTCCAACCTTCCTTCAGGAATAACTTTGAACCTTCAGCCATGTCGATCGAGCCTGAAGTATTCGAAACAATGTCAACTTTGCAGCCACTCAGTATTCGGGTCGGAGTTATTCAAGAGTCCGAAAATCGAGCACCTAATGGCTGAGCAATGGCGCTGCCCAAGTGTCCCGAGCTTTGGAGAAGAAACACATCCATCCAGCGAATATGTGCAAGTACGCGCTGGGCCATCCGATAATACATCTTTCAAGGCCACGCGCCCTGCGAGCAAGACAGGCTCCGCCTGATGGTCGTTCGATACCACAGTATGTCAATCTGGGTGTCCCATCCAGAAACCCTAGAAGATTCGATGACAATTGAGCTTGGCATGACTGGTATCGCATATATCATGATTGACTTGGTCGGCTTCGGCAATAATCAGTCGTTGTTTGGGGTCTCGTCGTGCAGACCACTGCTTTGTTAGCGATGTTTGGAAACATTCCTTGAGGCGCGCCAAGTGATGAGACAGTTAGCGGTCCAAATGGGTGCGTGAGCGCCTATCCTAACAAATACGCAAGTCTGCCTCGCGCTCAGAACGCGGAAGGCAGTCTTCCAACCCTGAATTTTTTTGGGGGGTGGATGTTATGAGAATGCCAAGCCCAGAGCATCTTTGGAAAGCCTTCTGTAGATGTTGCGCCGGCAGGACTAGCTCTAGTTCTTGGAGAACGGTCTCGGTTCGTGTCGTGACACACGACTGGGCAGAAGAGAGAGCGAGGGACAGCTATTATTTTATAAAGTGTGAATTCGCGTCTAGGACGAGGAGCGGTAAGTATTGCATAATGGGCGAAACACCAAGGCAACGATACCCAGAAGAATCGTCCACTATCTGGAGAGGTTCCGAGATGACGTTAAATTACATGGCAATACGGCATATAAGCAAGGACAATCGAGACGGAACTTGTCCGGTGAGCGCTAACCTTGGAAGAGTAGATCTGATCTGAGAAGTTGACACACTATGTGGAGAAGCCTCAGGCCAAAAGGATGTTTGTGACAGATGATTGATTTCCAGGCTCATCGTTGTGCTGACGCTGCATCCGTTGTAGGCTCTTTGCCTCGATGCCCAAGCATTTGGCTATTCGGTCTACTTGTTTCCCAGTACTGCAGTTGCAGCACATGCACAGTACGCACCAACCCAGTAGGAGAGGACCCCGTGTGCTATCATGTCAGGCTGACGAGAGACAAACTGTGCCACACACCACACCCCCCAGTCAAGTTATCCATATTATATGATAAGCTGACCGACCGGAAGCTGACCGACCGGAAGCTGACCGACCGGAAGCTGACCGACCGGCAGCCAGCCGGTCAAACGGCCCCACCAGGATGCATTTTGTCCTCGGTGCATGCTCGTCCTCGGCGAATAGATGGATGGACTCGCGCAACGCTGCTCCGTACAGAGTAGAGCATGCGGAGTAATGTACGGAGTACGGAGTAGTTGGTTGGTGTAATCTATCCCAAGGACAAGCGACAAGCGAACGAGCGACACACGGCACCTGCAACTTCAACTCGTTCAATTCGCGAAGCACGAAGAGGGGAAGCCGCCTCGTGCGAACCGACAAATGCTTGCTGTCCGAGGATGATTCGTTCCTTGATCGTCCCGCGCAACTGACAGAGTCGTCACCGGCACCAACTATCGCCTCGCTGTTCACTCCTTGAATTGAGTCCCATTTTGTTTCTGAGCTCGTTGGACTACCTGCTCACGAGAATGGAGTGAGCCAGAATTAGGACTCTCTGAGGACCAATAAATTCCCGAAGTTGAGTGCGAAGTCGAGCGCGAGGTCTCGGTCTCATCTTCTGCATCCGCCGAAATGCGCACAGTCACAACCAACTGGTTTTTATGTGTTCTCTGTTGTTGTCATATCCTGTGGGTCCATCCCCAAGTGATACGATGAAGGGGGCTTCGCTTCTGCATCAGGACTCAAGTCCTTCATGGATGACTTTGGACTAGTTCGGGGTCGATGGACAGATGATCCATCCCTACTGGCTGCTCGTCGCGCAACTGTCTCGTCGCTGGGTGTGCTCGGTGTCGCCGTGGGAGCCGGCATGTCCATCTATATCACTGATGTGGTGGGCCGGCTTCGCAGCTGGCAGATCTTCACCCTGCTATGGATGACGGGCTTCTTCACTGTCGCCTTTGCCTCGGGGAACATTGGCTTGTTGCTGTTTGCCAGAATATGGGGTGGTGTCGGTGCAGGTGGATTGACAGTCGTTGCGCCCTTGTATCTATCTGAAATCGCAAAAGCAAGGAACAGAGGCATGATCGTGTCGGTGTACATGGTTTTTTTACTAACCACATTGATGCTGGGTAAGAAATCTTTCTTCTTTTTGTCATCTGTTAAACTTTGTGCCTTGTTGGAAAATGTTTTTTTAAACACACACTGACTTGGGTGTAATCCCGAAATCAGGTTTCTTCATCAGCTACGCTGCCCGCAAAACCATGGACCAAAATCGAGAACAGTACCGCGTTGTTCTGGCGGTGCCGCAAATCCCAGTGGGCATCTCCCTTGCCTGCTCCATGTTTCTCTACGACACGCCTCGCTGGCTCGCTTCCAAGAACCGCCATGAAGAGGCTCTCGTGGCGTTGGCCAAGCTGCGCAACACATCCACCGACGACCAAAACGTCCAGCGCGAATTTCGAGAGATGCAAGAAGTCGTGAGCAAAAATCTTATCCTCGCCAACACGTCCACATGGGCCATCATCAAGGAGGTGACCACAGTGCCGACCTACCGCAACCGGTTCCTCCTCGGCCTCGCCATGCAGGCATTTGCCCAGTGGAGCGGCGGCAATGGCATCACCTACTACATCCCCGAAATCTTCCGGTACGCCGGCATCACGAGCAATCGCGCCCTCATCAACGCCGGCGGCTACGGAGCCACGAAGCTCGTCTTCACCATGATCTTCATGTGGGGACTCATAGACTACTTTGGCCGCCGCCGATGCTTCATGGCCGGACTAGCCATTCAATGCGTCACGCACATCTACATGGCCGTCTATATGGCTCTGTGGCGCCGCGACCACAACCCAGCTGCTTCGGGAGCCGCCATCGCCTCCGTCTTCACCTATGCCATGGGCTGGTCCATCGGTCTTTGCACGGTCCAATACCTCTACGGCACCGAGATCCTGCCGACCCGTGCCCGCGGCGTCTGCTACGCCGTCAACATGATGATCCACTGGCTGTTTCAGCTCGCCGTCGTCCGTACCACCCCACAGCTCTTTCGCGAGTTCGATGTCTGGGGCGCGTATGTCTTATGGCGTTGACAAGCCAAAAATTCAGTATTCGACACATGATTAACTGAAGTTTATTATATATTGCCACATGAGCACTTTTTTTACCTTACTAGGGGCTGCCTGCAACCTATTTCTCGCAAGCTCTTGCTATTGTGTCGCACACGAGGATCGGATTCTTTGCGCACCAGCAGTATCTGCAATTCCGCAAAACAACCACACAGCCGTCAAACCACGCGTCCAAGAAGAAGTTGGGCGTTTACTCCAACGATCGTTGGGTCAGCAAAGAGGGAATTGTCTAATCAGACTACTTGTCGGATAACTGCGATCCACAACATCTTATCTTCCCTTATCTTCCACAGGGACTATCTGCTAAGCTAACAGGAGGTCTTAACTACAATTGGCCCTAGTTAGCTCGATCCACAGAAGCGTAAAGTTATTTTTTTAGCCTTCATCTTTCAACGATGGTAAATTTATCGTATGTATCACCTGGCAATTATTATGACGAGTTCTATCTGATTCTTTGCTGTATCAGGATCAAACCTTTACAGCTACGTCGCCCAAACCTGCCGCGGGAATGGCACTCAGAATAACATCATCCATTGGCTTTTGACTACGCAAGGAAACAGGCATTGAATGCTTGGTCTCAGTTTGATCCTCCGATGGAACTCCCTCAGTCGATGCACCATGCAAGCCATATCCAGTGTCGCTGGAATCAACGAATGCGTCTAGACCGTTGCCTTGGCGCGGGAATCCAGCAACCATGTTCTTGTGCATCTCGAGAACTTTGCACATTTCCTCGTGTGAAACATCGTTTACGAAAACGCACTCGCCGATCGGGCTGACCGGGACGGCAAGTCGAAGCTTGCCGTCTCGTGTCCTCAAGATGGCAGCAGTGGCTTTGCCTAGCAACGGTCCGTCGAATTGGTGGTGGTCCATGGAGAGCCCGGCGCGTGAGAATAGGCGTAGCAGGCGGAGATGGTCTTCGGGGGAGAGCAGACCGCGCATGCGACTCAATGTGGCAGAGTAGGCCATGTCGATGGAGATGGCATGTCCGTGGCGCAGCGGAGGATCGGGTATAAGCTCATGGAGCGGCGACCAACTACTGCCGTTCAGCAATGGGCAGTGAGTAGGATCGAAGGGAAGAGAAGCGACTTACGTGTGGCCGTATGCGATTACTCTGTCGAGCATAATCTCATGCAAATTCGGCGACTCAAGTTTCAGCATCTCATAGATTCCTGCCTTGCAAATCTGGTCTGCGGCGACCTTGACCTCGTCAGAGCTTTCGAGTCTTCCGAAGGCAGTCGTGATCATCTGCTCGCAGTGTTTGTCAAGCAGATCAAAAGTTGACTTGTCGGCGCACGATGAGATCTTTATCAGCTCGGCGAAGCCGTTACGGACCTGTCCAACAGGCAGAGTACGAAGGAAGGTGAAGTCGAGAAAGGTGTGCTGGGGAGCATGATAAGCACCAAGTCGGTTCTTGTATCCGCCGTAGTTCACGGCCACTTTGATGGAGACGGAGGCGTCGATGAGTCCGATGACGGTCGTGGGAACGCGAATGTAGTTGGTGTTGCGGCGATAGGACGCACATGCGAAGCTATGGCTTGGCTTGTCAGCAGCGGTACACGGCAAATCTCCATGTGCGAAGAGATGATGGATGTTCACGAACCCAGCAACATCAGTCACCAACCCGCCACCAACGACCAGCACGGGTTCCTTGCGGAAGATGCCAAAGTCGTTCATGGAGTCGACGATGCTCAACAGCGTGTCCATTGTCTTGGCCTTCTCACCAATCATGGTCTTGTGGATAGTAAGCTTGATTTGGTAGTGGTCGAAGTACTTTTGGACATCGTCTCCGTAGAGAGTAAAGATGTTGTAGTCCATGACTGCGAGACAACGCTGCCACTTGCTGTAGCACTTGGACAGCTGGGGGTTTTGGATGTCGAACACGCCGTCGAGGAACTCGAATCCGTACTCGATCTTTTCGTAGCCGCATACCGCGAAGCCGTTGGGGACTGGCTCCACGGTGGCTTTCATGTCAGACATCTTGGGAACGAGGCAATGTGATGACCGAGGACTGTGAGGAGGTGAAGAGGTGAAGAGTTGAAAAGATATTGGGGGAAGGGGAGGGGGACACGCCGGCTTAATATTCTCGAGGGTGTACATTGTACACAACAACGGGACGTGAAGCGCAAACTTCGATGATTCATGACGTGATGTGATGCCATTACGCTGCAGTAATACTTGCTCAACATCCTCCCAGCCCACATCTAGACGCAGCTCACGCAGTTCGACAAATGGGGTTGTAAAATGTCATGCGCAAGTGATTGCCGAAATCAGGGCGAGGAAAGCCAGCAACACGGAACTAGCGCCCAACGGTTTCACGGTTTCATTTCACGGTTCCACGGTCAACGGTTCCACGGTTTCACGGGTTGTGTGAAGCGTGCGCCTTCGGTCAAGTACACCGTCTTCGAGATGGTGCATGATGGCTGCGAGCAACAGCGGTGAGAGCAGATTCCTCGACTTGTGATTGGAATCGGAAGCTGGAGTGACGCCAAAGCATGGCGAGGTGCGGCACACGGCAGCAAGTCCATGATATCATGATAGCATGATGGAATTTCATTTCGAAACGCCAAGGGTCAAGAGCGCTTGGAAGAAGATGCCATTTTTGAAATGATCCATCTATGATCCGCATACCTTTGTGCAGGCGTCACCCCCCCTTCCCCTGCATGGTTATTTAAAAGAGAAGGGGTTGTTGTCGATGTAGGAATTGTGTCTTTGGCATCTGGATCAAGAAATTTCTATTTTTGTACCTTTCAACTTTCCCCCCTTCCTCCAGCACGGCAATCTCATCGAGCATCATCATGGGCGACGGGCAGAAATTCGATGTTACAAGGGCGTATGCTGAACAGGAGGAGATTTACTTTGATGACGGGAGAGAGGCCGAGTTGTTGAGTCACATTCTCGCCCGAGATGACATTGACGACATCCGAGGGTCTCCTCGGAAAGTTCTTGAAGCCATCGATGCCTTTGGGACGAAGAGGTATCTCATGAACGTGGGACGAGACAAGGGTGCCATTGTCACGGAATTAATTGCCTCTGCGAAGCCCACCGTCATGGTAAAAAAAAAACCCCCTGCCCATCTCTGTCCACATCTTCGTCTCCTCGGCAGGGCTCAAGTCACTGAAAAGCAAGTTTCGCATCGTATAGGTAGAGCTCGGCGGCTACGTGGGCTACTCGGCCATCTTATTCGCCGACGCCGTGCGAGCCGCAGGGGGCAAGCAGTATTTCTGTCTCGAGCACAATGCGGAATTCGCCTCGATAATACGCACGCTGTCCTGTCTCGCGGGCCTGGCCGACCTCGTCACCGTGATGACCGGGGACAGCAGCGACTCTCTTCGCCAGCTGAAGACACGGGGGCTTTTCCCGCAGATAGACTTGCTTTTCCTGGACCACTACAAGCCGTTTTACCTGAGAGACTTGAAGCTGTGCGAGGACCTCGGCTTCATCCGGCCTGGGAGCACTCTTGCGGCGGATAATGTCATCAAGCCGGGCAATCCCCCTTACCTGGAGTACGTCAGATGCACGGCTGAGCAGAAGAGGAAGAATCTCGCGCCAGACGGTCAAGCATCGTTCGCCGGCGGCGACGAATCGCGCGAGACTGAAGGAAGCGGGGGGATAAGGGGCAACCCATTCTTGATCTACGAAAGCTCTCTCGTTGAGAGTTTTGAGCCGACCGGTGTCCCAGTAAGTTTTTTTTTTTTTTTTCGTCACATGGATTGACTGACAGATGGAACAAATGACAGGATGGGGTCGAGATTTCTCGTTGTGTCGGGCTGCAGCAGAAATGATGGATCAAAGCCGACCTTTGATGCGTCATGAGTCATGACTCATGGATCGCGCAGAAGGGATCGAAATGGGCAGCTTTTGACCGTGCAGCACGGGCAGCCACTTGATGATGAAGGGTGTAATTATGTAACGTCATGCACAATTGAAAAAAATCAACTCCAACGCAGCTATTAAACAAAACCCCGACAATCAAGCCTGTTGTTTTTTTGACCAGTGATGCTCCCGTCGTGCCGTCGAATCAACTTGCTCGACATTATTTTTGTTGCTCAGCGAAAGCCAACCAATCGTTCGTTGTTGCCCGGTGAATTGTAATGGCCGAGTCAGAGTCACCAACATGGCACGTCTTCAAGAATCTTTTTCTCTTCACTCTCGGCGTCGTTTGCCTGCCCCTCGGCACAATTTCTCTGGTAGTCGCAGCGCTCCTGTCGACTTTCCGGAATGATTGTCGAGCCAATGCCGGGCAATCGCGATGCGAGAAAAAAAGGATCCTGGTGACGGGTGTGTCCATGTCCAAGGGCCTGGCCATCGCGCGCATCCTGCATCGACAAGGCCACACGGTGATTGGCGCAGATGGCCATCGTTTGTCCTCGGGCCGCGTCTCCAGAGCAATCCACAGGTTCCATCTCCTGCCGAGACACACGCACACGCACACGCACACGCACACGCACACGCCCGGCAGTGCTCGTCGTCGTCTGTGTCGTCGCCGCGACGGGGCGCAAGACGAAGACGAAGACGACGCGTACACGGCCCGGCTGCTCGAGATTGTTCGCTCGGAGCGCATCCATCTCTGGATCCCGGCATCGGACGTGGGCGGTGCGCTGCTCGACGGCCTGGCGAAAGAAGCCATCGAGGCGCGCACGTCGGCCAGGGTGATCCAGCTGGGATACGACGACGTCGCCGCCATGGACGACAAGGCCACGTTCATGGAGCTCGTCGGGTCTCTCGGGCTCGCGATGCCGGACACGCGGCGCGTCGGCAGCGCGTCGGAGCTGCGGGCGTTCCTGAAGACGAGGCAGCAGCAGCAGGGCCTGTCGCTGCGCCCGGGCGGAACGCAGTACGTCGTCAAGCCGATTGGCGTCGACGACGTGGCGAGATACGACATGCCGCTTGTTCCCCTCGGCACCGAGGAGGAGACGATGGCCCGGATCGACGCGATCCCGTTCGGCCGCGGGACCGACTTCATCGCGCAGGAGCACATCCGGGGCGACGAGTACTGCACGCACGCCCTGGTGGTCCGGGGCAAGGTGAGGGCCTTTGTCGCGTGTCCGTCGTCGGAGCTGCTGATGCACTACGCCGCGCTCCCCGCCGGGTCGGCGCTGAGCGACGCCATGCTGGACTTTACCAAGCGCGTGGCTGACGCGGGAGGCAGGTGCTGGACAGGCCACCTGAGCTTCGACTTCCTCGTCCGCCACGGAACGACGACGACTACGACGACGACGACGACGACGACGACGACGACGGAGAAGCCAGTCGTGTATCCCATCGAGTGCAATCCCAGAGTCCACACCGCCGTGTTGCTGTTCGGCCAGACACCGCGGTTGGTGGACGAGTACCTGTCCGTCCTGGAGCCGGGCACGGCGGATCGCGGCGAGCACGAGGCGCTCTATCCGCTCCGGTCTCATCGCGTCTACTGGATGGGGCAGGACCTCGTCGAGAGCGTCATCTATCCCGCCTACGAGACCTTTGTTCTCGGCACCGTGGGACTCGGCCAGTTGGCAACGAGCATCGCGTCCTTCATGGGACGTGTGCGCCACTGGAAGGACGGCATTTTCGAAATCTGGGATCCCTTGCCCTTCTGGTGGACCTATCATGTGCAATGGCCTTTGCTATTCTTGCGATATCTTTTCAAAGGACGGTGGCACAAGGCGAATGTCAGCACGGGCAAGTTATTCGAGGCGACTTAGGCCCGTTCGGAAACAATGGGCTGGTGGAAGCGGAGCTACCAATTTTTTTTTTTTTTTGTGTCGCTTCACAAAATTAGACACAAGCTATACAAAGCAGGTCCCATCAATCTATCTGATCCTCCAAGACGCAAAATCGTCCATGGTGAAATCCCAATGCAGACGGCCCGCTCTGGTGCATGTATCGGGCACCCATATGCTTCCATCTCCTGATTTTCTTAAGACTCGTCGATCTTTCGGCGGCGGTGAACTGGACTGTTTCCCGCACCGGAGCTAGTGGGTGGTGGGGGGGGTGACCTTGCCTGCTGTGCCTTTTTTTTTTTTTTTCCCATAAACTCAAGCACAACACCCCATCACCCCTCACCCACCCACCCCATCATCAAATCGCCAATTCCCCAACAACTCTGTTCGCGTCGCCACGAACCCCCTTTCTCTCCTTTACTTTAGCCCTTTTTCGAAAATGCCTTCTCTTCTAGGGCAGGCCGAAACCAACGGTGTTGCCGCAGAGGCCAATTGCCATCACAGACCCGAAACGCCGGCTGGGCGCATGGCCCTGACGGATTACAGCATCAACCCCTCGCCGGCATCGGAGGAGAAGAGGGCGAAACTGCGACAGGCTGTTCCCGAAGACTTGTTGCTCCCCAATGGATTTCCCGACGTACGCATCACACAATCCAGCTTTTTTGTTCATCCCAATCACGAGTGTTTTCAGTGTTTTCCTTTCACTCCACAAGTCGTTGCAAACTAATCAATCATGCTTGTGCCCACAGTACCTGCGCATGATTGCGAGCGCTACATCCAGAGTCTACGAAGCCTGCAATGTCACTCCCCTGACCCCCGCCGTCAATCTCAGCAACCGGCTCGAATGCAATGTCCTGCTCAAGCGAGAAGATACACAGCCCGTCTTCAGCTTCAAGCTGCGCGGGGCTTATAATAAAATGGCACACTTGGATCCCGCCGTGAGCTGGAAAGGCGTCGTTTGCTGCTCCGCCGGCAACCACGCCCAGGGAGTGGCCTACTCGGCGAGAAAGCTCAAGATCCCTGCCACCATCATCATGCCCGAGGGGACACCCAGCATCAAGCATATGAATGTTGCGAGACTGGGCGGTCACGTTGTTCTCCATGGGGCCGACTTTGACGCCGCCAAAGAGGAGTGCGCTCGGCGGGAGAAGCAAGATGGCCTCATCAATATCCCCCCTTTTGATGATCCCTACGTGATTGCCGGTCAGGGCACCATTGGGAATGAGCTATTCGGACAGGTCAACATGTCCAAGGTGGAGGCCATCTTTTGCTGCGCGGGCGGGGGTGGCCTCATCGCCGGCATCGGCTTCTACGTGAAGCGCATGGCGCCCCATGTCAAGATCATCGCCGTCGAGGCCCGCGATGCAAACGCCTTGGCTCAGTCGTTACGGAAAGGAGATCGGGTCGTCCTCGGCGAGGTCGGCTTGTTCGCAGATGGCGCGGCTGTCAAGACTCTCGGCGAAGAGACCTTCCGCATTTGCCAGGAAGTGGTGGACGACGTGGTGGAGGTGACGACGGATGAGATTTGCGCCGCCATCAAGGACATGTACGACGACACTCGCTCCGGCCTGGAGCCCGCGGGGGCCTTGTCCATTGCCGGTTTGAAGAAATACGTCTCACAGCATCCGTCTCACGACTCGAAGCGCACTCTGGTCGCCGTCACATCGGGAGCCAACATGAACTTCGATCGCCTGCGATTCGTTGCCGAGCGCGCCGCCGTGGGCGAGGGCAAGGAGGTCCTCCTCGCAGTGTCTATTCCCGAGCGACCGGGAGCATTCGCGAAACTAATCGACACCATCATGCCGTATGCGGTGACCGAATTCAGCTACAGATATGCCGACAACGACGTCGCCAACGTCATGATCGGTCTGTCCCTGACAGCCCCGGCCGCGGAGCGCAGCCGAGAGCTTCGCGTGCTTCTCGAGCGCATTCGCCACGAAGAAATGGCCGTGGCTGACCTCTCTGGCGACGAGCTTGCCAAGAGCCATCTGCGATACCTGGTCGGCGGTCGCTCAGCCGTTGCCAATGAGAAGCTCTACATGTTCAGCTTCCCAGAGCGGCCCGGTGCCTTGGAGCGCTTCCTCAAGACGCTCCGCCCCCGCTTCACCATCAGTTTGTTCCACTACCGAAATTACGGCGGTGATATTGCCAAGGTCCTCGCCGGTATCTCGTGTCCCGACCAGGATAGTGGAGAGCTGGTCCAGTTCCTCAAAGATGTGGATTACCCATTTGAGGAGTGCACGCACTCGGATGTATTCAAGACTTTCCTGAGAACATAGTGGGCATCAGACTGCCGAAGGCGAAGATGCAAAAGAGATGTACTGAAAAGAATGAGCTTGCATGATTGGGTCTACTGAGGCGCTGGCGTTTATTTAGTGATGCAATTTGACATGGTCCATGGAGAGTACTAGCAGGGACTCTACTCCGTACATGGCAGATTTATCCAAATGGCCGAGATTAGGGCAAATTGACGCGCCATCGGCAATCGTGCGGTTCTGGTTTCTGTAGGATCATTTTGCGGTCTGTGCGGTTCATCCATCATCCCTGCGTCTCAAAATATGTGGCCGACGCGCCGGCGGCACGAGATCAACAACGAGGCGACAAAAGACCAGATGCACGCGTATCATCTCTCCCGTCTGTTCGTGAAAAGGGGGGGGGGGGGGAGCCCTGGGAATCATTCCATTGCGCTCTATTCCACTCGGCGCAATCGGAAGAAGCCTTGTGGCTGCATCCGGGTAGCTTAGTGCACATCATCGGACCCCGCCGAATGGGGGAAGATGTATGAACGAGGTTGCTTTAAACTTATCTCCGGGTTGTCCCCGCAAGACGTTTTAAAAACAGAACCCCTGCCGCCAGAGTCTCTGGGAACTCTCTGCGCACGACGACCGAAAACAGCACCCGGCTTCGAACTCAACTTGATCAATGTCGCCTGGCCTTTCCCTCACCCAGATGATTCTCTGGGCGCAGCGAAATTCCGACCTCGCCTCGCCTCGCCTCGCCTCGTCTCAATGTCCGTCCGTACTGTGCGACGGCATGTTTGGCCCAGCCCCTTGACCGCGACTCGGTGGATTCTGAGAGTGTTTCCAACGTTTCTCCTTTTCGCGCGCCTTGCATGCATGTGCTCCACAGTACTCCGCCGATGACCCTGCTTCCTGATGCCGGAGCGATTTGATATGAATACGGATTACATAGGGAAGACGGACGGGATGAAATGTCGAGAGCAAGCTGGGAACTTTTTGACCTTCATGTACTTCGTGGGGACAGGCCTTGATATGGAGGGGAGTAAGTAAGTCCGTACAGTTGAATCTATGTACTTGAATGTTTCCAGCAGCCTTCTTCTTCAAGGGAATCAAGGCAGAAGTTCTACTGACAGGTGGCTGGCACACAGGCTCCTCCTCCTCCCCTGCACCACGCGCCCTGTGCCGCCACCAGGACCCCTAACGTGTTCTGGCCCAGCCAAGTCCTGGTGTCAAGATCTCCGTTGACACCCCCCCCCCCAGAAGGTGGCAGTCGGTGCTCCGTGCGTCAACGATCATCTGCGGCGCGGGCCACTGGACACCATCAATTTGATCTCGGCGAAGATTGAAATTTCGCTGCCGATCGACTTGACTTTTGAAGTCGTGCGAGCGGCAGGAGTTGGTGCATGCTGTTACGTAGAGACCAAGGGTCAACCACGGCGCCAAGCTGCAACAGCTGAGGCAGGCAGGCAGGCACACAATGCGCCGCACAGCGGAGTAACAGACAGTACAGATTACAGACTTCGTTATCCTCCCCGCAAAAACGCATTAACACTGCCCATCGTAATCCTCCGTCTACTCCGTACAAAGGGCCGGCATCTGGTGCGAGCCAAACAGGCACAGCCTGGAGCACCAGGGGTCCTCTGTTTCTGGAACATGCGGGCGTCTGGTAGTGTTTCGGCCGAACTTGTCTAATCTGCACGTGTAATCCGTACCAAAGTACATACGGATTACGCACGAACCCATGGCCAGCCATGTCGAGCTCAGAACGCCTGGTGGAAACTCTTGTCCGAGGGAAGGCGGTGCGGTGCGGTGCGATGCGGTGCGATGCGGTGGACCGTGATGTTTGTCCCCTGATTGCTGCATCCCGCGTCAGTTCGGATGGTTGTATTGTGTGTTGTGTGTTGTGTGTTGTGTGTTGTGTGTTGTGCATTGTCCGGTGTCAAAGACGCGGGCTATTAACGACTTGCATCAATATGTCTGGTGTCTGATGTGTGGCCGGCCGCCGGTGAAGGGTGGGAAGGTGGGAAGGCGGGAATGTGGGAAGTGGGAAGGTGCCTGGTGCTCATGTTGATCCCTACAAACCTCTCGCCGGGGCGTGCCCCTACAACATGCGCCTCAGCTCGGAGCAACGCGCCGCCATTGCCCTCTGTTCATTTCTATTTATTTCCATCAGATAGGCAGACACGTAGACATACGGAGTACTGAATCAGCACCGGTTTTCACGAGATGCTCGACGAAGGGCATCAATCAATGGATTCCACTGATTCCACTGATTCCACTGATTCCACTGATTCCACTGATTCCACTGATCCCACTGATTCCACTTCAGGCTGCTTATGGATTCCGCCCACCAAAGACCCCATCGAAAGCTTCAGCCGAGCTTTGCTGGTCTTTCTAAATTTGGCAAGGCTTGAGTTTGGAGTTGGCTTTGCCGCTTCCCCTGCCCACACCGGCTCCACGCTGGCTGCTGGCTGCTGGCTGCTGCTGTCTGTGTCTGTGTGTCTTGTGTGACGCCACCGACCGACCCCGTCTTGCTGCAACAACAGCTCCAACTCCCGCTAGCCTCTGCCTGCCAGTCCTGATGAACAAGGCCCGAAACCCCCGGCCAGGACCCTCACCCCTCCCGAACCCGTCAGGTTGTTGTTGCCTGCGTTTCTGGTTCCATTCTGCTCAACCTTCCAACATGCACACCTTCCCGTCTTCGCTCCCGCTCATTCTGTAGTATGCCTGCCTTTGCTTTCTGCATTATCGCCTGATGCCATTTTGCATGCTGGGTATGCTTCTCATTGAATTGGTGTGCCCATCTCCGCGCATCATTCTCTTCTCGACCGCCTAGATACCTACTTCGTCCTACTGTTGGCCGTTTTGTCGTCATTCGGAGCAACATCTGTCTGCCGCTGCAACCCGGCCACGAGACATCTGCCCGCGCGCCATCTGCTTAATCAAGCAAAAAATTTCTGCATCGTCCGAGCTGCGTCGCTTGAAATCTACTTGCAACACCCATTAATGCTTCTTCGTCGGAGTGGTGAGCCCGACAATATCATATCATATCACGGCCGCTTCACCTCCGTTTGAAAGCCTGCCGCACAGGGGATCGATCGCCACCTTGTAGCGTGACAAACTGCCGCAGAAGAGCTCATTTGACATCACAGCGCCGAATTTTCGCAAGGATATATTCCAAAAAAAAAAAAATCGACGCTAATATCCCATCTATTCAACTCTTACGTCGCGCCGGTCACACAACTTAGAGGTACTCGCGTGTGTTGGTTGGCGTTATTAGAACAAGCCAGGGGTCTCGCATCCATACTTTGGATCTCGCCCAACAAGAACTAGAGCATGCCACAGCCCTGCAGCGTCCATATTGCTCCCTCCATCCGAATTATCACGAGCTCCTAATATCCCCAAGTCCCCGAAGGTCCCAGTCTCTCTCGCATACTACTGGCAACTTTCCCGGCGCGGCGGCCGCAGCGGCCGGATTGTGTAGACAGAAACCTGGCTTCAACGCCAGGCGGCAGCAGTGTACGGGGGCTGGAGTGCCCAGAGGAATCCGACAAGTCGCCCCCTTGATCGACGTCGGCGGAGCATCCAGCGCTTGCGAAACGTTTGACCGCCATGCGTCGCGGTCGGTCTTCCAGCTCGGCTTCGCCGTATCGGGCGCTGGCGCACCACCAACAGGCCGCCTCCCCCTCAGCATCTACTGATCCGAGCTCCGTTATTCGGTCTTTCAATGTCGACTCAAATCCAGCCCGCCCGGTGCGGCCATCCCCCCTGACCGCGTCGACTATCAGAGATATGCCCTTGGATCTAGTTGAACGAATACGGTCGTTTCCTCTCTTCTCGTCAGCCCCCGAGGACTTCCTTGTTGCCATTGGGAACCATCTTAAACCCCAGATCAATGGGCCCAACGACCACATAATTACCGAGGGTGATGACGCAAAGGCCATGTACTGGCTGGTGCGCGGTGTCGTGGCCGTCACATCCCGTGACGGAGAGGCAGTTTATGCCGAACTAAAGCCAGGTGCTTTCTTTGGCGAAATTGGCGTTCTCATGGACATGCCACGCACTGCCACCATTGTAGCGCGTACAAAATGCCTCCTGCTCGTACTGAAGAAGGAAGATTTACAACTCGTCATCCCCGAATTCTCCGAGATGGAGAAAGCGATTCGAGAAGAAGCCCAAGAAAGGCTCAGCTTGCTCAAGAAACAGCGACATGAGCGCGGTGCCAGTCTCAAATCCCCAAAAAGTGATTTTGCTCCTCGAACAACCGTCCCCGGTGAGGTTTCGACTGGCGAGAGCGGGGCGATCAAGGACGGCGCTGTGGTCAACACAAAGAAGCGCAAGTCTCCGAGTCCCGGCGTCATTGAGGATCCCGCGGCTGGCAGTGCCATCGCTAGCGGTTTCGTGAGCATTCGGAAGACACTGAAGGAGTTGCCTTTGTTCTCGACCTTGCCCCCCGAGATCTTGCACTTTCTAGGTTTGAGTGTGCAGCCGAAAACCTACCACCCATTCATGGATATAATCTGCCAGGGCACATCTGGCAACGAAATCTACTTCATTGTACAAGGCGAGGCTGAGGTCATACACGACCAGTCGCGAGGGACGCAGCACGCACAACCGACGGCGGCAGGTTCGGTACCGTCGAGACCACGGCTGAAAGCTGGGCAATACTTTGGCGAGGTGACAAGCTTGGGACTTTCACCAGGCCGTACCGCGACCGTTAGGTCCATTACGACGGTGGAATGCTTGATGATCACCGGAGAGGTGCTCGGTGAATTATGGCGACGATGTCCGCCAGGTATCAAATATCAAGTAGAAGAGACCGCCAGGTTACGATTCAAGACCCAAGATGAGGATACCAAGATGACGGACATCAACAACAACAACAACAACAACAACGTACACGCCTCCAGACCGGACCCCTCAATCCCGTCCACTCCTGCCAAAGGACCATTGCCCAACTTGACGTTTGCCACGCCTCCCGGTCAAGCTTCGCCGAGTAAGGATGACATCGAAGTCATGGAACCGAAGGATCCAGATCCGTTCTTGAGTGTCAACATGGAGAACTTGAAAAATCGGAGGCGACACTCCTTGGCCCCGCCAAACCCTGCGATCGAAAGTGCGACAACTGGCCGACCGAACGGTCATCGACCATCTTTGATCGACCCTGGTGCGATTCGATTCAACTCCAGTGAGACGTCATCTGAATCTGGGGCACCGGCAAAACGAGCCAGAACTGCCACGAACCGCCCCTCGTCTCCTTCGATGCCGGCTCTGAACGACGAGGTGCTCGTACAAATATTCAAGCACCTCGATATTAAAGAGCTCATGCGGCTGCAGCTCGTCAGCAGTCGTTGGCGTCTCCTCCTCTCCACGTCCCCCAAGGTTTGCAACGATGTCGACTTGTCGCATTATAATCGCTTTGTCACGGATCATTCGCTCACACATGTTCTGGCCCCCTTCATTGGAAATCGTGCAACGTCCATGGATTTGAACAACTGCTTTCATGTCACGGATGTAGGATTCTCTGCTCTGTGGCGCCAGTGTGGTAAGAACATCAAGGCATGGCGCATGCGATCGGTATGGGATGTGTCCGCCCACCAAATTCTCGAAATGAGCGAAAACGCCAAGCAGCTGGAGGAGATAGACTTGAGCAACTGTCGAAAAGTTGGGGATAATCTCCTCGGTCGGGTTGTTGGATGGGTTGTGGCCGAATCCCCTACCGCCAAGAAGGACACGACGATCATCACGAGCTCGGCAAAGAAGAGGCAAGAAGAGGCAAAAAAGAAGGCTTATAGTGCGAACAACCCTCCACCTGGGACGGTGATCGGGTGTCCCAAGCTTAGCAAACTTGATTTATCCTATTGCAAGCACATTACTGACAGATCAATGGCTCATCTGGCCGCCCATGCATCAACCAGATTACGCTCAATATCTCTCACCCGATGTACGTCCATCACGGACGCCGGGTTCCAGTCGTGGGCGCAGTACAGATTCGAAAAGCTCACCCACCTTTGCCTAGCGGATTGCACGTACTTGTCTGACAACGCAGTTGTGGCTCTCGTGAACGCGGCCAAAAACCTCACGCACCTGGACTTGTCGTTTTGTTGTGCCCTGTCCGACACGTCAACAGAGGTTGTAGCCCTCGGGCTTCCCATGCTTCGAGAGCTCAGGATGGCTTTTTGCGGCAGCGCCGTGAGTGATGCGAGCCTGGAGAGCATCGCTTTACACCTCAACGAGCTAGAAGGTCTTAGCGTCCGTGGATGTGTACGGGTCACGGGCAAAGGGCTGGAAAACATACTGCGAGGCTGTACGCGCCTCAAATGGACCGATGTGAGTCAGTGTCGCAACCTCGAGTATTGGCTCCGAGCTGGCAGTATTGCCAAATGGGGTTTTGATGACCGAACGAGCAAACCAATCATGCCCACCGGTCTATGGGCAGCAACAGCCAGCGAAGGCATTGGGGAGATCCCGCCCCCAAAAACCATGAGTGTGGCCATGTTGACCACGCCGAATTTCCTTCCCCGATCCGGACTTGGATTCTTGAGCAAGCGAGCGAGGCAACCAGTACGATTCATTATTGAGAAAGGCGTTCATGGGCTTAGGTAGCAACATATTGTTGGTGACAGGTGGCGCGCTTGTGGAGTTTTTTTTACCAGGGGATCAATGCTAATTCGGCTTGGGACGCTATATTAGGTATAGCAAGCTTGATTGAATGACACTTGCATGGACGAATCATTGTCGGCGTTGGGTCTGCAACTCTACTTAAAGGGGGAGGTATATTCCAGCAATTTTCCATCCCACTCGGGTGTTGTTGTCTCATCATGTACGGTCACCCCAGGCCATGTACCTGTATGTAAGCAGTAACTTATATAACAATATATATCTTTAGGGATATGTAAGCAATTTTGAAATATACATCGTTGCTCACCGCTGCGGTGAGCAAACCACGAATGCTTGGTGCCAACGAAGAAGCTCTACCTCTTGTGAACAAGGACTGCTTTCCCGGGTAGTCGGATGTTTCATCAGTGGCGAGACAAGGTGCGGAACGTTCCACCGTCTTCCAGACGCCCCACGTGACTTCGGAGTTACAGCAAGCTCCTGAAACTGTGACGTGCCGTGCACGTCACAGTTTGTCCGCAGACGCTGTTTGGCGGTATTACATATTGCCGTCGCCCAGCACCCCGCTGGCCTTTCCATCTTCCTCTCTTCCTCCCCCTCCTCAAATTCAACATTCTGTCAACCCTCAAACCTCGCAGCAATTGTTTTCCAAACGCTGCCCGCAATGTCGTTCACTTTAGGCGCTTGGAAGAGCCCTCTGCGCCTGGCGCAACGGCTGCCCGAGCTGTCAAAGTCTGTTACGCGATGCGCCACCCCGATCCGAAGCTTCCATCACCAACCTGCCAAGCCTACGAATAACGTCTTTATCTCGCGCGTACCATCGATCGCCACCCGAAATACCTTCGCCCGGGGCTGTGGCCGCTCATTCCACCAGGGAGCCACGCAGCAAGCTACCAGTGGCTCTGGTACAAGGAAACTGCTCGTGGGTGGTGCCATCTTTGGCGGTACTCTAGTGGCGATCAACGCCGTATTTAACCGCGAAACAAGAGAAGATGGTGGCTTACCCTTGTACGAGAGGGAATACTTGAACAACACGTTCTTGCACACTGGCTTGGGTGTCGGAATCATTGGATTGACGGCAAGGCAAATGGTTCAGAGCGGCTTCGTCTACCGCTTGATGGTGACGAATCCTTGGGTTGTGGGACTGGGTGGTTTGGCATTGAGTTTCGCTACCATGATTGGCACGCGATCCATCAGCCCTGACAAGTAAGCCAGCCGCGAACAACCTTGACAAACATGACCGTGCGTGGCTAACATGATGACATCTTGTAGCTATATCCCCAAGTATGCGCTCTGGACTGCCTTCAACGCCACACAGGCCGCCTTTGTCGCTCCCCTGCTGGCCTTTGTTCCCGCTCCTCTTCTCGCCCGCGCTGGTCTCTACACGATAGCCATGATGGGAGCCCTTTCCATCGTTGGCGCTACTGCGAAGCAGGAGAAGTACCTGTACATTGGCGGTCCTCTTCTTGCGGGTGCCGCCATTGTCGCTGTCTCGGGCCTGGCCCCGCTCATTGTACCTGCCACGGCCGTTCGAACGCTCGCTTTCACGGACAGCATTTGGCTGTACGGTGGTCTGGCCGTCTTTGGTGGCTTCACCCTTTATGATGTGCAAAAGGTGCTGTACCATGCTCGCATGGCTCAGGCCGGTGTCATGAAGCGTGATCCTGTGAACGAGAGTATCTCACTGGAATTGGACTTTTTGAACATTTTTGTTCGCATGGTTCAGATTCTGATGATGCAGCAAAACCGCCGAAAATAGATTGGACAGGTATAACAATGGAAAGCCGGGACATTGTCATTGAAAGCAAAGACAGCACTTTCCTTTTTTTTTTTTTTTTTCCCTATGTGAAGGTTTATGGGGTCAGTTGTATGAAGTATTTACTTTGTGATGGGCGCAAGAGGCAAACTCCTCTCTCTTGGCACTGCCCTGCCTTGATGTTACAGTAGGCAGAAAATAACCAAAAAAAAAAAAAAAACACACAAGAACTGTTCAGTCATGTCACGAAAAGCGTATGCCATGCATGTATGGATATCATCAACAGCATCATTCAAAGTATCGTAGATTCAAAGCATCGAGCAGCATTTATAACTCATCCCACCAACCAACTACTACCCATCATCACCACTCACTGCAGGGGGGGAAACGGTCTCAGGAAATGACTGGAACACTCATATCCACCCGGGTTTCTGTCCAAGTATTCCTGGTGGTACTCCTCTGCGGTCCACCACTTCCCAGCGGGGGCAACCTCGGTCACGATGGCGCCTTTCCACCACTGCTCGTTGGCGAGACGCGTCACGTCCTTGGCCGTCTTCTCCTGCTCCGCGTCGTGGAAGTAGACGGCCGACCGGTACTGGGGGCCCGTATCCGGGCCCTGGGCATTGAGGGAGGTGGGATCATGCATTCTGTAGAAGAACTCTAGGAGAGTGCGGTACGAGAGCTGGCTTGGGTCGAAGATGATTTGGGCTGCTTCGGCGTCTGATTGTTAACCCGTTAGTTGAGGAGGGGAATGCCATGGGTGGGAGAAGGGGGGGGGGGGTTTCATGTTGAAGCAACTCACGGCCGGTTTTGCCCCCACAGACGGCCCTGTAGGAGGGATCCTCCAGGTTGCCTCCGATGTAGCCCACTTTGGCATCGATGAGGCCCTTGCCTGTGAAGTGGCGGCGGTAAAGGTGCTCGGTGCCCCAGAAGCAGCCTGCTGCGACGGTGCATCTCTGCGCGCCGGAGGGGACGGCGCCTGGTGCGGCGGAGGGGTCAGCCATGGGGAGGCGGGTGGATTGGGTGAAGGGTCTGGCGAGGCGGGTGATGAAGTTGGGGAGGTGGTTCATGTTTGTGGCGGGGGGATGATAGATGATGGATTGATGGACGGAGGGGATCGAGTTGGGATGGGCGAGAAGGGGATCGATCTCTTTTTTTTTTTGTTGAAATGTGTGTGAAGTTGTACTACGTTGGAATTTTTATGCGCATGCGCTATGCGAGATGTCAATCGTGTGGGTTGTTTGTAAAGAAGAAGAAGGGAGATGGCAAAGTGGATCGATCGATGTCTGGTCTTGTCAGCTTGTTGCCAACTTGATTGGTCTGGTCTGGTCTTGTCGCCGTTTCGTTGGCGTGATGCTTTTTGGGACACACAGTACATAAATCTCGGCTCCAATGAAGTTCGTCTCGTATGTGGGGTGGAGCCTCTAAATCCTAATTAGGTGGTTGGTGAAAAAATTACGGGATGTGCTAAGCATATGCTAGAGACCACAGTGTATTAGTGCGAATTCCCACTAATAGTTGATAAGTCAGTCATCAGTCATCAGTCGGTCAGTCGGTCAGTCGGTCAGTCGATCAAGCAAGTCAAGGAGCTATAGGGGCTGTTATAGGTAGTATATGCCCTATAATATAGTGGTACAATGTAGCCTATGCCCTATATAATTTATACAGTACGTTAGCATAGGCAGCATACGTATGCCAAGAATATGCTATCCTACTAGTCAAAAGGCTCCACCCTGGGTACGAGACGGCTTTTTGCCCCGCAAAATGACACATCTTCTGCCTGATGACGTGAGTTGGAGAATTAGCTGTTCCGCTTTTTGGCAGGGGCAGGGGAACAATGTAGGCCATATTGAGGTAAGTTTTCTTTTTTTTTTTTTCGGGAATAAACTCTTTCTTGTATTGGTACAAAGAAGTTTGATTGGGGGGGCAACCCCATCACAGCATCACAGCATCACAGCGGACGAGTTGGCTTGTCTTGATCAAAAGGACTTGCTGAGACTTGTTTCTTGGCAGTCTATCGCTCGCTCCGAATGCCCACCAACAGATGTTGTTATTCGTACAGATGGCCAAGCACAGCTTTGGAAACCGAGACATAGCCGAGCCGCCTTCCGGCGCTCGCAGTATTCTCGTCCTCGAGAATTATATAATGGCCACGTCCTCCGACAAAGACTCGCCTCTCTCCTCCCGTTTCAACAAGGCAACTTGGGAGAAAGACAGCCGGTAGCATTTTCCAACTCACTGCTCATCTACACACAAGATAAAATGAAGCTCCCTCTAGCTGCCTTCATTCCGCTCCTCCCCCTCTCCTTTGTCGAGGCAAGCCCGACTTATCACGCCGCCAACGGCTCCGTGGTCGTCGACGTCTCCGTGGTCGCCATCACAGCCTATCTTCCTGGATCGCCTATCCACAACCGACCTCTCGAGGCCAGTGGACACAAGTTCTGGATTGGAAAGCCGACGAGTACTTCTTGCTCTTCCTTCCCGGATGTGAAGGGGATCGAATGTCCTAAGGGTAAAGACACGACCATCTGGGTCAACAACGAGCACACCACTTGTGGAATGGTGAGTGGCTTCCCCGTAGGCTGGGCTTTTCGTGGCACCCAATAACATGTGCAATCATCACATCCAGAACGTTCTCGTCCCTGGCGGCCAGGAGGTCTATGTGGCACCCGACGGGTCCTTGTCCTACACAGTGGCTCACTCCCACTCCGTGCTTGATGGGTCAATCGTGGAGGGCTTCAGTCTGCTTCCAAACCGGCCTGACGGACTGCGCGAGCTCGTGATATCCTCGCGCCAATTTTCTGCATGTCCTGAGAAGACAAGTTCCAGTGTTGCTTGGCAGATCTTTGCTGGTGCTGATGACCAGGACGTGCGAGGTCAAAGCACTGCGGATTGCTTGAAGTTTACGCCCTTGACTTCTCCTGCGAAGGGTCCTCCTGTTTGGCAACTTGATTGAAGCGCGTGACGCGTATCTTGTCGCATCATTTGCTTGATGTCAGTTTGGGGAGGAAACGCAGGGGGAAGGGGGTTCTTTGCATGTATACAACATTGACAAGTCGTACACTCAGAAATGTATTCAGGGAGACGATGACTAAAAGAGACAGAATGTTGCGTCATGTTAGTCTGATATAGGTAACTAGTTTCGAGGGATATGCATGCTGCAGTAGATAGTACAAGATCCTTATGGCTGCCCGAATTCATCGGCATCATAGGCGTAGGGAAAGCTTCGGGATCCGCCCGGGCTAACTAACTATCCACTTCTGTTTTTTTTTTTCTAATAACAATTCGTCAAGGTGCGTAAAAGGCCTTTTTTTAGTTAATCTAGTGTGACGCTGGCGTCGGCGCGGGCCGACCGCAGCCGTGTTATTAAAGCCACGCGAAGGAATTGATATCACGCTTGTTCCAACACTAGGAATTCTCTTGTTTAAGAAGGGGGTCGTACGGGTTGAAAGATGGCGAGGCTGGGCGGTCGGCTTCGGAACGAATATTATGCTTATTTTCAGACGTTGAGGCTTTTCTATTCCCTCCAGGGGCTGCCTACGGCAAGCTTACGCCTGCAGCAGGCTTGCCCCTCCTCTGCCCCCAAAAGTAGCTAGGTGGTGAAGAGAGGCAGAAAATAATTTCCCAACTAGTGGCTAAGGAGTATTGTATATCTAACTAATAAGGGATATATCTCTATAGAATAGCCTTATCTTAATGGAGGGAAAGTGGGAAGCTGCTACGCATAGCTCCCTTCCCTAACCTGCGGAAACTCCTGCAGCTTGCTCTCCGTCGGGTTCTGCACCGCCTCCGCAAACCACAACTTGTACTGCTCCAAGTCAAACACCGTATACACAGACGAGAGGAACGGGAAGCCCAAAATATTCAAAGCGTCCTCCTTAGACCTGCCTATAATGACCAACCTGCACCTGCCTTCCAGCGACTCCGTATCGGCCAGATGCTCGTTGGCAAACGCGATCCGGCTCAGCGGCACGGCGACTTTGAGCTTGTCGTCATTGAAGCCGAACACGAGCTTGTTTTTGGGGTCCTTGACGACCTCGCAGTCGACGGTATCCGGTCCGCCGCGCTCCGGCATTGTCGTATTGAGGGCTCTGGCGAGGTTCTGTAAAACGCCAGAGGGCAAGGCGAGGCCGATGGCGCCCGAGTCGACATGAGTGAAGCGGTCCTCTTTCTGGAGGCCAAGATTGATGGTTTCGTGTTCTTTGCCTCCATCCAAGTCTCGGCGTTCTCTGCCCTCGCCACTGCCGCGTCCAGGGCCCCCCTCCTCGACCGATCGACGGCCCCTGCCCGGCCGCCGCCTATTCATCTGCAAATGAACAGACGACATTTGAATTATATATTGGAGGACCTCGCCCGAGTCGTCCTTCCAGATGGGCACCGCCTGCAATTCGCCCTTGAATCGGGCCGTGTCGACGCCGCCAAAGACGACGGATCCATTGCCGAGATCTGGTACGTTTTTGCTCAAGGGTTACCAAATTTGCTCCAAGCTTTGTTTCGCCCCATTGTTCGGGGTGGTCGGGGGAAAGAAAAGATAAAAAAGGGTGTACTCACGCCTGGGAGTCAATACCACACCAAACGAATTCCTTTTGATCACTCCGACGGCCTTCATCCTCGCCACCAAACCATCATAATGCTCATCCGTCTGTTGCCCGCCCTTAGGCCCAAATCCGAAGATGGGAGACTGCAACGTGCGATTCGGGACACTTCCATTCACCGCCAGGGCGACTTGCGTCTCGGGGACAGAGACCATCGGAACGGTTTCGCCGCCCAGGCCGACAGTCAAATTGATATAGTAACCGTTGTAGGTCTCCCCGCCGGCGAATTCGCCATGGAATCCGGACCAAGTTGCCCCAGCAACGTCACTGGACTTGAGATGGTCAAAGTCCCCGAGGTCACTGGCGCGCGAGCCCCTGCACTGTTGGTTCTCGAGTTCGCATACCGGACTGCCTGCCATTGGTATAACGATGTCGGAACTACCCGTTTCGAAGATGCCCTTGATGGGTTGCGGGGGCATGCCGAATCTCATCTGTATGAGGGGCAGGAAGGGGAGGGATTGAGGATTGTGTAAGTGCAGAACATCGACTTGGACGACCTTTGCGTCCTGGCAACGGCTCAGGCCTGCGAGAAGGACAGACGTCAACCAATGGCGCCGCATCTTGAGAGACTTTTGTGGTCGTGATGCCATCATGGATAAGAAAGGGACCCCGCGGGAGTTGAAAAGTGTTTTTTATACACCGACGCCGACACCGACACCGGCACCGGCACCGGCACTGACACCGACACCGGCACTGACACCGACACTGACGCCCACATATTTTCCACCCAAAATCTTTTACAGACAAGGTTTCCTGAGATAGCCATGACTCTGCAGATATAATAGCTCACACATGTATGGCCCCTCATCTCCAGAAGTTCTTGGCCGGGTACAAGTTGGCAGCCGTGGAACCCGTCAGAACAAACAAAAAACCCACAAACCCACAAACTCGACCGGACGCACTGACTCATCAAGTCCCCAACGCCAAGAATCCAGTCAATGCCGCCTGGCGCCAACCGGCAACGACGGCTGCTCGCGGTGGGAAGAACTCTGATCATGATGAGGAGATGAGATGCGGTGCATCATCGACTCCGAGATAACTCCCAATATGCCCGCAAGAGAGCCAACCCTCCAGCCTGTGTTTCCACTGTTCTTCCCCTACCGCGATCATTTGGATCCTCGCCAGCTCCAGCACGTGCGTCCGCTCGACCGAGGATCTCTGGAAAAGCTTGATCAGGCACCTGCCGTGAATGAACAGCGACCCGCAGCATCGGCTCAGGCCTTGACGGCAGACCCTGGCAGCTGCCGACCCGGGTTTTGGAGCCAGGCTGCCAACTTTCGTCGAGACCCCAGGTGCGGTCCAGCGGCGTGCCTTTGTTTCGGTAATCGGTGCTGTTCGTCGGTATCGTCGGTGTCGTGCTGTCCAGCGCTGACAGGCTGGCAGCGAGACCGTGAGAGATGCCGGCTCCCCACCACATGCCGAAACGGCCTGCAGCGTCTCGCGTTTTCAACGCCGCGTCTACATTATGCTTTACCCAACCCACGTATGCAAGACATGCCTTGTCATGAGCGGCCCGGACTTTGTTCAACTCGGCCTGGTTGATGCTGGCGTGGCGTTCAAGCTCCGATGCGTCAATGGGGGCACAAAACGCGGTGAGGTGATGGAAAAAGATGCCCTTGAAAGTCTGAGTATCTTGCGAGCATGTGCCTGACGCATCGCAATGCTCTTCTAGAATACCGTAGCGGCCGATTCCTTGTTGACGGTGACGCGCTTTCCAAACATCGTCGATGGGCACGTTTCGGCCAAGATCCCACCCGGTCGCTTTGACGACGTTTTCTACAAGTGTGTGACCATCTTCGAGATAGGACGGGCTGCCCGTCACCGTGAAGAGACCTCGCTGGCCCGACAAAATCACACCCTGGTTGTACGTGTAGACCGTCTCGTCACGCTGATCGCATTCCACGTTGCCCGGCTTGCTCTTGTCGACATGGAATCCATCGACGTACAATCCCTGGCTGTTGGTCATGTTGACGTCCCTGAGCCACTTGTAGCCCACAATGGCAGCAGCCAGATAGGCAGGGTCGTTGGTCGAAGGCTCGTTGGTCGAAATCGAAAATCCCTTGCTCACGGCCCAGCTCTGGTTGAACCTGTCGTCGGGGAAATGCTCGTACATGGAGATGGATGCCGAAATCCAAAGCTCGTTCGTTATGGCATTCTTGTAGGGCTCAAGCCTTGGGTTCCAGTTCATGCCGCCGTGACACAGCTTGGTGTCCCATCCTCTGGAGGCAGCGTCCCAGAACGCACGAGCTCGCTGCGCAAATGTACAGACCCAGTGATTGCCATGCCATGGAACGGTGCGTATGGCCGAGTCGAGCGTCGTAGGCACGCTCAAACAGGTTTCCCCTCGCCCTGGATGGTGCAACGTCGAATGAAGGTGTATAAACTTGATGGTTTCTAGCCAGCCAAGGACAACCCATAAAACGTCATCGTATGCCTGGTGGTTGTGTCAGTCACCAAGGGTCGCTTCGCCTAGGATGATGCAAGGGGGCCTGCCGCCTTTGTCCTCGCACCTCACCCAAGATTGCAACGGCATTTTGACCGAAGAAGGAGTGCGTAACTTGAGCAAATATGGAGGAGATCAGCTGCTCCTTTTGATTCCAGTCGCGGTCCCGCTCCACCGACTCGAGAGATTTGGTCAAGGTGCTAAGCGTGCCTGAAATGATGGTCGCGGCGACTGCTCCCGTCCAGTCAATGGATTTGGGCCATGTGCCGTTGACCGGGTCGAAGTAGGTGTTTTGCAAGACAGCCAGGGCGTTGAACACATCTTCCAGCACCGCGAGATCACCAACATGAACAAGGTCTTTGGCGACAGGTCGGCAGTCGTACGGTGCCTGTTGTTGAAACACGGAACACGGTGCGACTTGCTTTGGGGGATTGATGCTTGGCGCAATGGAAGAAGCCAAAGAGGCAAAGGCGCCCAGTCCGGCCAGGAAGTGATGCCGGCGCATTTTGGTCTCGCTCCGATGATCGATGATCGCAAATGCCTACGTACAAGTTGGAATAGGCGGCAAGTTTCCCGTTCCAGCAGCACCCGGTACTTATGCTCCACGGCGGCAGAGACGGCATTCTTTTGGAAGAGCTTGATTTCCTGTTCAGGGGGGGTCACGTTCAGCCAATATCATGGATGAATGACATGATCAGGTGCATGCATGCAGGTGGCTGGAACTTGTTGGATAGTAATTCGTAGCAGATCTATCTCAATCTCAATCTGTTAGTATCACAGGATACCTGGTAGCAGGGGTATCTGCTAGCAGGATTCGTGTTGTTTTGAGACGAAAGAATATGTAGTAATTGTATTATTATTCCATTCTAGTCCGCTTTAAAAAGGAAGGGAAAGGGGGACTAGAAAGAGAGGGCATTCTAAACAATACATGAGAGAAATCAAAGGTCTGTGGGCGGGCCACGTGACAAGAGGCCACTACATCCCTTGACAAGTCATCAGGCACCAGCTGGGTCATGAATAGGATGAGTTGACCAATCATGACGAAGGTGATCCAGAGGTACTTGATTTTACGTGGAAACCTCGCTATAACAGAAGTCCTGACGATCTCTTGAGGTAAAGCCCCACGCGGGGCAGCCACTATTAGCTCTGAGTGGCTATAGTGAGTGGAGCTGTTAGGGATGCTATAGGGGGTAGTAGGAGGTACTAAGTAGTCTAGGTAAAATACACGTAATCTAAGGTGCCTTTTATCCCACTTAGTGCGATATCATTGGCCTGCTGCCCCTGGTCATGTACCTCGTGTAAAATCATACAGGGGTTAGACTGTACATGTTCCTGACGCCAACGAATGGCTGCCCGCCCTGTGGGTCTCTCCCGCTCGTGTTTCTCTGCCCGCCGGTTTGTTTACTTCCATCCCCAAAACAGCAGCCCATCCACCAACCAGAGCGCGCCCACACATTGTGACCTTTGCTCGCTGCCCGTTGCACGCCCACTTCTTTGTACCTCCAACCACAACGCCAAAGCGCCTTCAACCAACCTTTCCCAGTCATTCCCAGTCATTCCTGACTCTACGGACTACATACAACTCTATTCACCATGAATTGAAAAGAGCAAGGCCCTCTTAAGAGCATTGATTCTTTGCCTGCCCCCTGCATTTGCTTTACGCGTCTGAAAAGCACAAACGCCGTTGCGCGAACCTTTGAGCACACAAGCACACACACGCTCCGCAACTATTCGCATCTATAATTTTCACCAACCATCCGTCGACTCCCACACGCGAGCACCGCGTCTCTCGCGTAGCGCTGAGCCATGGAGACCGACGCCGTGCATCGGTATCGCTCGCGCATCCTTAGAGAAATGAATGCCAACCGCGCAAATCCCTTCAACTCTCCTCCTTCTTCTACTGGCTCTCATGGCACCGTCACCGCCTCTTCGCTCTTTTCCGATCCAGATGGCGAGTCGACGCGAAGGCTCAACGAAGACATTGCTCGAGTCACTGCCCCCAAGAAGTTTCCCGTGAACTTCGACGCTGCTCACCGCAAGTGGCCGGAATACTTTTCCAAACCCAAGTCCAGCAACGCGCCCAGGCTCGATGATGATGCCACGACCGACACCCGACCCTTGAAATCACAAATGAAAGAAAACAAGCCGCCCGTTGCAAACGTCAAATTCACCGTTGACGATTCAACTCGGGACATATGGCCTAGCACAGCCAAAACGCGCGCCGAAATGCAGGCCCGTGTTGATAATGAGTCCGACCTTTCCTCCATCCTCGATCATTCTCCCGCCCGGCCCACGCCGTATTATGGCGCGCCCAAATCTCAGCAACACAGAAGTCCTCTTTCCAAGGCGCATTACCGAACCCCTTCGGAGCCTGCGCCGAACCACCAACGTCGCTCGTCAATAACGGACGCCCTCAACCGCCTACAAAGGGCCTCTCTCAGCCCACGGAACAGCGATCAAGAGTCCCCCAACATGTCTTCGGCCAAATCAAGCTTGACCGCCGTACCTCCGTCCCCAGCTTCAATCGCTAGTCCGGATCAGAATACGTCAAACGTACGATCGTTTTTCATGCCCGACGTGTCTCACCTCGGCGACTTTGTCACGGGTACCCTCAAGTTCAGCGGCTCCATGAAGAATGGTGTCCCGATCTTTGTGAAGCATGGCAAAGTTCATGATAGCAAGGAAAGACCCACCGCTAGTGCTCACGCACAGGTCGATGCTATCAAAGTTGCCGAGGATGAAGAGAAGATATTTGTCTCCATGGATATGATCCGCGATGAAATTGTTTCTCTGCAGGCTGCACACGACAAGGTACAAGAATATGCAGAGGGCCTGCAGCTTCAAGTGGAAAGACTTGAAGCTCAGCTTCGGCATGGAAAATTTGACGGTGGATACGATGAGAGTGCCAAGTTCAGAGCGCAGAAGAAGAGTAAGTCAAGATCTTGAACACGGCGTATTGAAAACAAGCTCCACATTGACACCTCATTCTTCTAGGACTGGAGCTGGAGGTTGCAACACTGCAAGCCCGTTTGGATGAAGCGTCACGAAAGCTTAGCTCCAACGCAATAGAAAACGAATCTATCGCACATGAGCGTGACAGGGCGATTGCCAGGCTTCAGGAAGCTTGCGAGGATATTAGCAAGCTGACGAGGAAATTGGGTGTCAGAGAAAAGGAGCTCTCTACTTCACAGAAGCAGCTTGAGTCCTCGGACCAGATGCGCCATGACAACGACACTTTGCGTCGTGATCTTGTGTCGCTCAAGCATAGTCGTGACGCACTAGAGCTCGACAATTCGTCCCTCCGAGCTGATAACGAGAATCTCCGCAAAGAGCATAAGCGCCTGCGAGATGAGGTTGACGCTCTGCGCTCTGACAAGAGCGTTCGTGGCGATGACTCCGACTCCCTCGCAACCGAGAACAAGTCTCTTCGCTTGACCAATGACAAGCTGACAGAGGAGAACGAAAATCTTCGCGAAAACCTTGACGGAGCCCAACACGAGCTTGACGCTGCGCGCGAAGAGATGGAAACCCTTCGGGCCAAGGTTGACGTGGTCGTGCAGGAAAAATCAGCGCTCCAGGACGACAACAAGTCTCTTATTCGCCACAATGAAAAGTATTTCAATGAGAATAAGCTTCTACGCCGCGAGAACTCTGGCTTCGAGCGTAGCGTTCACGATCTGCATGAAGAGAACTTGAAGATGAAGGACGAGGTTGTTTTCCTCAAGCAGCAGCTTGATAACGACCGACCGCTGCACAAGGATGACGTTTCTGGCACCGTTGAGGAGGAAACGGAGGAGAATATGACGTCGGCTTATTTCATGCCCGACATCACTGTCAAGACAAATGAGTCTCGCCCCGCAGAAGGCACAGAGACGAAGGATATGCCCACCTTGCCGGAGGTGACATCTCATGGTTATACAGTCGAGCAAGAAACGCGGGAGGTCTCTCGACGAGTCAGCAGTAGTAGTAGACAGCGTTCCAGGAGCAGACCCCGAGCAGCGTCCAAGGGTGTCGCCTTCTCTATTCCCGAGAAGTCGGCGCTCCGGAACAAGAACCGCAGCAATGTGGCAAACCAGGGCAGCAAGCGCAAGCAGACTACTACTACTACTTCTGCTACTACTACTACTACTTCTGCTGCTGCTGCTGCTGCTGCTGCTGACCAGCGCTCAACCAAGTGCCCTCCGACTGCGGAGCTGGATCTGACCACCGAAAATGACGAAACAACCGGAGGATTTCAATCTGAGGATTTCACGAACCAAGACGCCGCAATCTCACTAGACTTCTCGTTGAAAGGTGCCAACTTCCATCCGTACAATCGAGACACGACTGCACAGAGCAACAAATCTCGTCGTGGAAGCAGTTCGCGGCCAGCACAAAAGCATACCTTCCTGGAGGTGGACTTTAGCAGCGGGACCAACAAGACAACCAACTTCGAGTCCTGCCCTGTCCTATCAACCGATGCACGTCGTGTGCTGGATGGCTTGTGCAAGCACAGCTGTCATAACTGCATAGTTTGCGCGCGCATCACCTCTCACCGCGGAGTTGTTTCATCATCCGAGGCTGCTTCAGGCAAAAAGCGCGTTAGTGTACCGCGTCCTGTGCCTGTCACGGATCGCAACCTGACGGGAGACGATCTCACGATGCGCCCATCGCAGGCGCCCGGCTATGCCTTGGCCTTGGTCATCAAAGGACTCGAGGACGAAGCAGAGCATCTTCAGCTTGAGCTCACCCGCCTACAAGCAGAGTATAACAGCAGGGACAAGGCCATTGGCCGGCGCGATCGACTGAACATGGCCGAATCCATTCGAACGCTCTTGAAGCGCATGGAAGTCAAGAACGATCAGATCTACAGCCTGTACGATGTTCTAGAGGGACAAAAGGCTGCCGGACAAGCCATGACGGAGGAAGAGGTCGAAATGACTGTCCTCAATATCACGGGCATGACAGTGCGTGATGTCACTGGCGGAAGCGAACAATTCACATGGGAGGGCATTCAGGAAACAGTGCAAGCATGAAGACGAATATTCTTTGTTGGATTTTGAAACAGCACCATCCATATTCTTGCCAGTCATGAGCGAACGAGCATTACCTCTTTACGTGCATTATAAGAAGTCATGGGGGACCCGGCGCGGTCACAAACGGAGTTTGGAAACAACACTGATGGCAAGAGGGATGGACAGACGGACGGACAGACGTCATGTTTGGTCATCTGCGGCGTTTCTGTCTCTCTTCTTATTTTTGCCTCCTTCTTTGCGATTCAGTCTTGGCATAATGGTTTCTTCTCGCGGCTTTTTTTGGGCAAAAAAAAGGCTTGGATTAATTTGCGGTACACTTTGTTTGTATGTTGTTAGGTTGTTCGCTCGGGTAGTGGACAATGAACATGATAATGAAGAAATTTGCGTTTTCTGCCTCCCTCTGCCTCCTGGGTCACTGTGAGCATGTTGTTCCTGCACGCTTTCTGCCGTCATTCATGAAGTGTAATGGGGAGAACTGTTGGGAAGCAAGGTATCCGTGATTTGCCATTGAATGCACCGTGTAACTAACTATCCATTCTATTCGCTGTCCTCATCCTCTTCACCATCCGCTTCCACTTCCACTTCTACTTCCACTTCCTCACCCCCGTCTTCTTCATCTTCGTCTTCATCCACCTGCATCTCCTCATCACTCATATCCTCGGCCCCAGGGCCACTCTCCTCCTCCTTCCTCTTACGATCATCTTGCCTCCTCGCCTCCTCAAGCATCTTTGTCCTCTCCTCCTTCACCTTCCTCTGGGCGACGACAAAAGCACCCAGCGGCGTCTTGGCGACTTCGAAATCCTTGAGGAAAGCCGCGACTTGGGAGCGATCCCTTGGCGCAAAGTCAACTTTTGCGCGACGCTCCTCGATGAATTTGGCGTTGGCCTCGAGTTTTTGAACGAGCAGGACGAGCTGCGACATGAGTTTGGCGTTCTTGTTGCCTTGGGCCTTGGAGCGGGCCTGTTTCATCCACCGCTTTAGCTGGATGATGACGGGGAGGGCGAGCTCGGGGAAGGCGATGGATGTGGACCAGAGGAGGAGGAACTCGCCGAGGAGCTCGACAACCTGTTCGCCAACGCCGTCCTGGTAGACGCGCGTGCGGAGGTACGACTTGGGAGCCTTGTAGGCGACTGCGAAGTCAAAGGCCTTGAGGGTGGATGCCTTGGGGGCCTTCTTCATCTCCGCCGAGGAGAGGACCTCGAGCATCGGGGAGGCGAGCGGGATGTAGGTGCCTGTGGCGCGGGACGTTCGCAGCAGGGACCGGACGAGGTGGAAGCGGAGCGGGAAGTAGATGGCTGTGGGGATGAGGCGCATCGCGCCGAGGGTGACCTGCACGAGCGGGTAGATGAGGAGCTTGAGCTGGTTCTCCTTGCCGGCTTCGGCTTCCTTGAGCGGGGAGCAGTGCTCGGCGAGGACGCAGGACCAAAAGTCGAGCGAGTGCGTGAACTGCCAGTTGTAGACCATGCGGAATGAGTCGTTCTTGTTGTTGACGATGCTGTTGCGCAGGTGGATGGCGAGTTGGCGGATAAAGGTAAAGGCAGTGGTGTATCCGACCGAAGGGTCGATGCCCCAGAGCTCGGCGGCCGAGTTCTTCATCAGGTTGATGCCCGGGATGGTATTGTGGTTGGTGACGCGACAGCCCTGCACAAGACCCTGATACACGGCCTTGAGGACGGTCTCGCGGATGCCCTTGTCGCCGATGACGACGAGCTTGCGGAGCACCAGGAAGGCCGTGATGCGCGTCGTCTCTGAACTGGCGGGTTGCGCCCAAAAGTTGACAACGGCCTTGGCTAGGGCTTTCATGAGTTTCTTAAAGGACAAGAGATAGGGAAGAATCGGCGTGATGGACGACAGTGTCAGCTTCAGGGTCTTGTCGTCGGACAGCGTGCCGAGCAGGTGCATGATGGACGAGGTGTAGGACTTGAGAAGCAGGGAGAGCGTCTTGAATTTCTTGGTCTCGGTTTGTACGTAGACTCTGCCAGAAGCGGACTCCTTGACAGGCAGATGGTGGTTCATCACCAGAGGGATGTGCTTGAGAGCCAAAACCAAGACGTCGTTGTAGACTTCGGGGCTGTTGATCGTCCATCGCTGTTGAGTCTCGCCATCCTCGTCATCTTCGTTCAAGTGGGCGGCGCTTCGGAAAGCGAGGACAACTTGTCGAGCAGCGCGCAAGGAATTGGTCTCCTCAATTGCTTTGCGCCACTTGGCGACCGTTGGCCGGGTCAGTTCGTTGCTCTGAGAATCTTCTGGTTCCGCGTCGTCTTTGTCCTCATCCTGTGCTTCTTTGGCAGCCTTTCCCTTCTTTCTCTTCTTCTTCGGCTGCTCATCTTGGGCTTCATCGTCTTCCTCGCCGGCGCTCAGTTCGTCCACCTCTGCCAGGTCTGCATTGCCGTCAAAGTCGAGGGCTTCTGGGTCGTTTTCTTTCAAAAACCTGTAGAATTCCGGATCCTTCTCTGCCAGCTTATCCATGGTGTCTTTACTCATGCCGCCTTCATCGTCCCCACCCTCGCTGCCGTCGTCACTGTCACTGTCCCCGTCACCGTCACCGTCACCGTCAGAGCCGCTACCGTCACTCAACTCGGCATCCTCCTCTCCGCCCCCCTCGGCCTCGGGCCCATTCCTTTTTCTTTTGCCGAGTTTTCCGGCCTTGGCCTTGGCGCCCTTGTTGTCGATAATCTCTTCGAATCCCCCCTGGAAAAAGTCATCCACAGTCATCTCGCCGCTCTTCATGTTTCTGAACAAGCCATTAGGCTTCTTGGCGGTGTCCTCGCCATCTTCGGCTGGCTTCCTCTTGAAGAATTCAGAGTCCTTGGTCCGTCGGGTCTGCTTTTTCTCCTTGATCTGATGACGCTGTTTAACCTTGGCAGCTTCCTTTCTTTTGTCGAGCGTACCGCGGAGGTGTTTCTTTTCGAACTTTTTCGTTGCCTTGAGGTTTTTCTTCCCGGGACCCATGATTGGCAATTCGTTGCACCACAGCAGCGTGGTGGTGAGAATGGTTCACGGATCGTAGTGAAGGAAGAGTGGTTGAGACGAAAAGGTAAAGGATTGCTGAACCTCGCAAACTTGTCACTAGGCCCGGCCTAATTGGCAATTCTGCTGCCAAAGTAATAAGAAAAAAAAGGCCCCGTTATCGATAGTATCTTGCCCCGCAGATCAGGCAGGCGGTGGGCGCCATTCTGCCCGCGACCCCCCCCCCCCTTGCTGCTTGGAAACCCCCATATCAACGGGCTTCTTCCCTTCATCATCATCAGCTTGATCGGATCTCTCGCATCCCGTCCGCAAGTCGAGCTTCAATGCGCCGCCCTTTTGACCCGCCGCCATGATTCCCCGACAAGGTTATGCGCCGACACCGCATAGTTATGTTCCAAACTCGACTTTCTCGGCAACAATAAATCTGGACGAGGTAGATAGATGCACGCTAGCCTCGGATATGTTCGTACCGTGCATGTCTGCGCCCGCTTACCTGCTCGATGCTAGGAAGTCAAGCTCACCGACACACGAGCCGAGCGCGACCTTCAAGAGTCCCTCGCCGAACTTTTCAGCATCATCGTGACACTAGACGAGCTCGAAAAGGCGTTTCTGAAGGATGCGATTCCCGAACACGAGTACACCGAAATATGCGAACGATCCCTCCGCCAGTACAAAGCGCTCCTGGCAGACGCGACAATCGCCAATGAATTTCAGGGCTTGGAAGAATTCAAGGCCAAATGGGACGTATGCCAGTTTCCAACGACAACATTTTGCCATTTTTCACGCCATATAACTCCCCTGGCTTACACAGCGTAGCTCCAAGCCCCGCGTGCAACGGAACGTCTGCGAGTCGGCATGCCGTCGACCACCGTAACAGCCTCGTCTTCCGCCACCGGCCCGCAAGCCTCATCAGGTAGCAGCAACACCACCAGCGGTGTCCTCATTCTCGAGGCCACTCAGGAATTCATCACGTTCCTCGACGCCGTCAAGCTGGGGATGCTATCCAAGGATCAGTTGCACCCACTGCTCTCCGACGTGATTCAATCTGTGAACCGCGTGACGGACCAGGACTTTGAAAGCAGGGGCAAGATTGTGCAGTGGCTCATCACACTCAATCAGATGAAGGCATCGGATGAGTTGAGTGACCAGCAAGCGAGAGAGTTGGAGCTGGACATTCAGCAGGCCTACCAGGGGTTCAGAAGGACTTTAACATGACATGATACTCGACTTTTGTTGCCCCATTCATTCCATTTGCTCGTGACCTCGTACTTTTTTTTTCTTTCATTTCTTAAGCCATCTCGTCAACTCCTTTTAATTTTGCAAGGATACCCCCCCAAACACTCATTTATACCAAAAATGTCCAGAAACTCGGATACACAAACTCCTCTTCAAAAATTCTCCTCACCTGCTCCAACACAAATCTTTCTACCTTGCCTACATTTTTCAGACTCTGCTTCCCCCCATCTCGCTCCCCAATTTCACTTTCTACCTTGATCTCCTGCAGCAAACCTCCAAGTCTGCCTCCTTCCTTCTTGCCCCCGTTCTTCTCCTCCCCGCCCTGCACATTCTCCTCGTCCTTCACAGAACCAACTGCCGCCAAGGCATCCTCGGGACTAAGAAAGCAGAAATGCACTCGTTTTCGTATCTTGGCCAACAAGCCTACTCCATCGAACGACAGCCCTGTTATGTTCAGCTTCAGCGGAATGCCGACAAAGCTAGGCATGGGATAATCCAGCAAGATCTCCGCTGTGAGATTCAATCGGACATCCCCGGCGTAGCGTATCCTGAACACGGCTTGAACATCTTCTGCCCTCGGTTCTCTCCTCTGTTGAGCAGCCAGATCATCACCATCTGCCGGGTTCTCTTCTTCGTCCTCGTCCTCGTCCTCGTCTTCGTCTTCGTCTGCCTCTTCCACAGCCGATCCCGTGAGATGCGTGTCTCTCGTGGGCGGCCGAGACGTGTTCACACTAGTAGGTGCGAGTGTAGACACGCTTGATTTCTCTCGCAGAGACGGGGCGGTCGCCGCATCCATGGTCTCGGAGAAATTGTCCACGGAGATGCTGCTCGCGGAAGGGTTTCGATGGTGACTTGCCCCATGATGGTAATTGTGATGATGATGTTGTTGGTGGTGAGAATCGGAGTTATGGTCCAGCACTCCTCCGTGTCCCATCCAGCTGTTGTTGCCTAGGTGGGCGCCTGCCACGGCCGCCAGCGGCGTATGTGTTCCTGTTCCCAGATGGCTTTGGAAATAGTTTAGCCCCGGGCCACCGAGTATACCCGGTGCAGATGTTCCCAGAAATAAGCTGCCCGAGTCGTGACCAAACATGTCATGTCGCAAAGCTGGCCTGATACCGCGAGGTCGTTTGTCATGACTGCCCGCCAGCGCATGCTTGGCCCGCTCGGCTGCAAGATGGGCTGCTGCCTCGTCGTCGCTTCCAAACTCATCATCGCTCTCGTCGTCTGCTATCTCTTGGTCGTAAAAGTCAGATAACGGATCTGTGATGTCTTTGAGGTCCAGCTCAGGTGGTATGCTGCCAAAGTCGAAGTCATGCACGTTGACGGATCTGATGAACCTGGGGAGTGGCACTGTTTGGAACTTGTCATGGATGAAGGACCTGATGCGCTCAGCCAAAGCGTCGCCGTCTGGACCACTGGTGAGCGTTTCCCAGTCGAGATCAATGGACATGGCGATGCATTGGGACGGCAAGTCTGGAAATGCAAGGGCAAATGTCAATGCAAGTGGTGGTGGGTGAGCTTGAGCTTTGAGCTTTGAGCTTGAGCTTGAGCCAACCCGGCCGGCGTTCAGGTCCAGCCAGGCCCTGCAGGTTCCACACCTACACCACTGTACAGATGGAATTTATTACACCGCACTGTGCTAGAATAATGCAAGCAGCAGCATCGACAACAATGATTCGGCACGACGGGGTCTATTCCTCTCATGGATGCAATCAAATCGTCCATGGTCGTCATATCATTAGCAACTTCTAAAAGAGAAGGACAATTATTTCATGCGTATGCTGTAATGAAATCCCGTGACATCGCTTTCCCCCTCCAACTCCAAAACATCTCAAGCAGGTACTTCAGCCGTCCACGAGCTGCACACATCTCAAAGAACAACAGTTTCGGGCTCTTCGAACCGAGCGCGGCCATAGTTTGTCGACAGTTGTGGATTGTTGAACAGATGCCAGCAATTGGGGGATTGCAAAATGTACCTGTCTGAAATTAGCATCCACCATTACGTCGTCGAGACACCAAGGAAAGCTCACCTCGCCATGGCCTCTCTGAATCGAGACTTGTATTCTTTCGGACTGGTCACGGTGGGTCGGTTCCGACCACCACCAGCAAAGCCGCGATCCTTGATCCAACTTTCCAGCTTCTTGTCCCAGGTATACGTTCTAATGCAGTCAATGATGCCAACCACCAGCTCCTTTTTCTCCTCGTCCACGGCAATCATCAAGGAGTAGTCCATGACATTTTGTCGGGCCAAGAAAAGCGTGTCATTCCAAACGGACGCTCTAAGAAGTTTCTTGGAATGTTCTCTCGTAAACAGGGGTGATTCGTATATGTATTCCACCATATTCTCGTCCAACAATACTTCGTTCTGCTCTCCAGTCGACTGGATCTTGCGGTTCCGCATGGATCCCTTCAGGTCGAAAATTCGTGTCGGGGAGCGGTCGTAGAATAAATTTTCGGTAATCAGAAGATCGAGCTTAATATCAGTGCCAGTGGTTGGGTTCTTTATGATGACTTGGAAGAAGCCCAGCATCTTGGCAATCACTGATGGCAAATCGTGGAATAAGGCTTCAGCCATGATACTAAAGTAGCTAGGAGCAAACCGCAGAAAGGCCGAAGTTTCCACTGGAGATAAGCTCTGCCGCGATGTTAGCAACGCATTACGATTCAAATCAATGTAATATATCCGCATGATTCTTACCTTGAGAACAAGTCTGTCGTCCAATGTTTTGAGAAATACGGACTTGGTCTTGCCCCCTCTCGAATCCCATTTGAGGCAGCGAGACAGGCACTCGATGATTCGTTCAGCTACGCCACACTTGCGCCGCAATGCGTCGAATTGTTCGGCGTAGAAGATCTTGCATGTCATCATTGCTGCACCCTCTTTGAACTGGTACTTGAGATGAGTGCCGGTGGCCCGCAGCAAGCTCTTTTCCAGCTCTGTCTCGTTGACCATGATGTCGCCGGCATCAGACGCTGGAAGGGACTTGGGTTCTTCGTCGCTGATTCCTTCTACCTCTCGCTTCATCACCTCTTGAGCCTCTCTCCTAATCGTTGAGAGCTTGTTCTTGTAATCGTCACTATTCAAGGCGAGCGCAATGACGGAGCTAGGCTCATCCTCTCGCACGATAATGTCTGAGTCAACGAAGATGTGGTCAGTTGAATTGACAGGATATTCCAATGGTGGCCATCCACTAGCTGAGGTCTCTGCCCAAAAGTTGGTGAGATACTTCATCAAGCTGGTCTTTTGGTGTTTTGGAAGCTCCAACGGAATTTCGGTGCTTGGCTCTAAGGCCTCTGCTAGCTCCTGGATATCAGGCAAGAATTCATCCGCAATACATGACTCCATGTCACTAGTGGCACCCTCATCGTCCGAGTTCACCTGGCTTGTTTCACTTTCGGGCGCAAGGTTACGTTCAGGCTTTGAGACCTGATCCTCAGGCCTGACAATCGCTTCCGGGGGGGTAAGGAGTTGGGTGACAGGCTCAGATTTTGAGAGGCCGACTTCATTGTTAGCCGACATTCTGGTTTGGCCTTGGTCGCCATCTCGTCCAGCCAGCTGCTCATTGGAGAGACTGTGCTCTTCGAACGCTTCGGCAACGTCATCATAAACCTGCACAATAGCCTTTGTGACCGTTCTGGGAAGCCTTGCTCGTGGTTGTCGAAGGTTCGCGGCTCTCTCCTTGCGATCCCGAATGCGTTCCCTCTCGAACTCTCGGCTTAGCTGCTCAAAGTGTCGCGCCAGTGTCGACACTTTGGATTCCCTTTTTTTGTGAGTTAAGCGCGGTATGCTAGATGCGGCATTCTTGCCGCGGTTTTTCAGCGCAGTCAACCCCAGTCGATCCGACAACTTCTTGTCCACCCTGATAGACCCTTCCGGGGGTGCTTCTGTTGCGGCATCAGGAGCTGGAGAAGGTCTAGCTTCCTTTATTGCTTGGGATTTGGCGGCAGCGGAGTGCGATTTGGACAGTAGCCGAGCAGGCTGAGATATTGCTCTCACCAGAGGCGGTGAGATGTTGGACCCTGACTTGCGGCTAGGGCCGCGATCCGGTACTGGTTTGGTTGATACCGCCAAATGTTCGTTTCCTTGCAACGCTTGCTCCCTGCGCATTTGATCAACTTTCTCCGATAGAGATTGGCCAGATATCGAGGAATCAGTTGGGCCCCGAGCCGCTCCTGTGGGCGAAATTGGTGGTCGTCCTGTCGTCGGATTGAGAGCAATGGGGATCCTGGATGCTGTTTCGGGGACTATGGACTCCTGAAATGCCGCTGCTGGTGTAGCTATCAACTCTGGTGATCCGGCCAAGTCCAGTCCTTCGACTCGCTCAATAGCTCCCTCAGCAGGAACATAGACCTTCTCTTCTTCTTCTCCTTCTTCTTCTTCTTCGCCATGCTTTCCAACCAGAGCTCCCGATGACACCACACTAGTCTCCATTCCAGTGTCAGTATATTCGTTGGGTTGAGTACTCTTCTCAGAAGCCTCAGTGAATGTTTGAGAAGGTCGCTCATCGCTATCCACAGCTGACCCAGTTCCGTCATTTGAGGCCAGCGATTCTTTAGACTCATTATCGGTAAAGATCTTCTTGAGCTGCATCATCGTAATTTGACGCATGTCGCGATCTCCGAGAAAGTCGGCTTCGAACTTTGCAAAGGCTTGGTCCCATTCCCCCGCCTTTTCCAGCATTTCGCGTACAAGTTTGTTGAACGGAACGACCTCGTAGTACTTAGACTCGACGTAGGTGCGTTGCATCTGGCGGATGATGGCCGGTTGCTCGTCTTGAGTTTTCTTTATTAATCTTTCCACTTCTGCCTTGCATGACTCCGCCTTTTCGGGCAACAGGCTCTCCGTTCGGATACTTTTTAGCCTAGCTCTCACCGAGGACATGAACTTGCCCCAGCGTTCTTCCATTTTGTTGTAAATTTCATTCTTGAGCTTCAGATCATTCGCTACCTTCCACGTAATCCTGGCTCGTGGAACGACAATCTCGAGAAGATCAATAGGGTCCCAGTGGATTCGGACTCTAGAATCTCGCACACTGAAATACCGAACATGATCACGGTGGAGATCGTGAGGACAGTCCTCGATGTTCTTATTTCTCAAGCCTCGACCCCAATAAAGTAGCTCCAAGTATTTCCCGAACGAGTACTTGAAAGTCGCATCAGACATGGCAACCTCTTCCGAGTCCTTCTTACAAAGCTTGCAGTAGGTCCACATCGTGATGCCATCGCCAAGTTCTGGTCGTCGTGGAGGGGGATTGGCAACATGCTCGACAAAAACAGTAATTCGATACTCGTCGTGCACATAAGTTCTATGATGGTCGACCAGTTTTTTTTCGCATCCATTGGAGTTGCAAACGTCATTTTTGCTGTACGCGAGGTCTTCAATGTATTGCCCCAGTGCACAGTCTGCATCCATGCCTGTGTCCACATGTTGCTCGTCATAAAAGTTTATGGCAACCAAGCTAGGCTCTATGCAAGGAATCTTGGTGTCCGTGCAAATAACAGAGTACAGAACCACAATGTTTTGATGAGAGTAAGGATCGAATAAATCCAAGTTGCCTTGAATATACGTCTCCCATTGACGGGTTTGTGTCTGATAGTTGAAGAGAGCTTTGTCATATTCTGCATCATGGACAGCGTGCAGGACTTCCATGACTTGCCGCTGTGCCTTCTGTCCAATCTTTTCGACCATTTCCGGCTTGATGAGTTGGAATTTGTGGCGGCCAGCTTTCTCTGAGTCTTCCTCCACTGCATCCTGGTCGCGCAGCCGGCGAAGATACAAGAGTCTCCTCTCCTGTTCTCGCGTCCTCATCAGAAGATATGGTTGCTTGAACTTGACATAAGGGGATGCAGATAAGATCTTGGTCTCGTACTTGGCGACCATGTCGCTGTAAAAGGTTGGCATCGGAACATCATCAGGCACTTGATTATCGGGAGAGGCATGCGTATGGTTTGCATGGAGGGGCACCCGTTGGGCTGGTTCTATGCTTTGTATCGCCGATTGTGCCGAAGTGTCAGCTTCGTCAGTTCCCGTACTGATGCTGTCCACCGTAACTTGTGATGGTGGTTCGCTTTCATTTGATGGATGGTTGATGACCATGGTAGGGCCACCTTTGGTGTATTCCCCGCCCGAGCTCACGGATCTGAGGCTGTCATTCAATCCCTGCAGTGAGTTTGACAAGGAAGTCTCGCTGTCTTCAGGAGGTTCCACAGATTCGTCGCGAAGTAAGCTTGACTCCAGCTTCAGGTTGTAAACCACGTACACCATAAATTCCATGATGTGCTTGATGCGTTTGAGCAACTCGCCGGTAGCTCCACGCAAGGCTATTGTGCAACCCAAATCGGGACGGCAGCCGGACAGAAAGATGTACGATTTCTTTCGGCCAGGATAATCGTTGTTGACAAACGTCCGCACCTCAAATGCGGAGCAGCGTCCCACGCGTACAGGAAGGGCCAACATGTCCAAGGATTCAATAATCTCAGCCTCGGCACATCTCGCAACAGCTTCAATCACAGTATCTTTGACGTTGTACACCACAGATATGTTCGCCTCAGACAGATACTGTAAGGCAACCCCAGAGACGCCTTTTTGGGCAAGTAATATTTGTGGTCGAAGATTCGTAATTCGTTGCACTACGACTCGTAGAAACTCTTTCTCTTGCTCGATCACAGGTTGCAGGCTCATAAAATGCTGTTGATGTCGCTGATATTCGATTGGAAAAGTAACAAGTACGACTCGAGGGTTTGTAATTCGTCGTGGCATGCTCTTCAAGGCCAAGTTTTTGGTGAACACTACTCCAGAGACATAGCAACTATCACCAGGCCGTCCACCGGGTATCTTCTTCAGCTTGACATAATGTCGTAGGTCCATATCTTCGCCCTTTGCAACGTCCGGTGTCACATCGTCCGTCAGCTGCAAGAGCATCGGTACAAGCGCCTTTTGCCATGCCCCAGGGTTAGGGATTTCAGAATCGTTCAAGAGTTGATGTAAAAGCTTGTGAACATGCTTCAAGCTGTATCTGTTCAACTCCCTCTTTGGTGACATTTTCTTATGCAGCGAGTCGCTCCGGGTAAGGTGAGTTCCTGAGTAACCCAGACCTGAGTGATCGATGCCACAGAGCATCTCAGCTGAGGCTAACGGGCCTTTGTATATAGCTGACTTGGGTCGAGGTGAACCGTGATGATGGGCATTCCCACTGACGTTACTGAGATTTCTACGCCTGGTAGACCTTCGGTGGTTCAAGAAACTGATTGGCCCGCTTGTGTCATCAAGTACTCCTCTGCTGACATAACTCATCCCGCTGATACTTTTTTCATGCCGATGACGATGTTTCCTCGTTTGATTCATATAAGAAGGGAATCCGGGTCTATCCTGTTCATAGCTTGTGGATTGTACGTCTGGCCCAGCCATGGTTGCAAAAATTCCCATCTGCTCATCACCACTCGAGTCTTCAGACATGTAGTCCGCCAGATCTGGATCAATGATGTTGTCATCATGAAAGGCGGGGAATTTTGGCTTCTTAGCGTTTTCGTCACCGATTCCCTTTCTGAAAGGAGCTTGTTGCTCTGGGGGGGGTTTGAATCGACCAAGAAACCCATGTTTTGAGTGATGCCTTTTGTGTCCAGCAGAGGATTGAGGCCGACCTGACGTCGTAAGGGATTTCAGTGAACGCGATGAACCAGGACGGCTCAGTTGAGGAGAATCAATTTCCAGCACTGCTGACGCTCTATTCGCGGAATCCCTCACTCGACGAGTTGCTGGGATAGCCATCATGGGCGTGGTGAGCGAACGAGAGTCCTCTGAGCCCTCAGAGCCCGCAGCGACACTCGAAGGTTTCGATTTGCTGATTACGGTCTCGGAAGAATCCTTGGGGTTGTTGGGGCCAAATATCTTGGGCAAAAAGGACCGCTCATCGCCCGAATCATCCGAGCCACTCCCATCGAATCGGCGAGTGATGACATCGAAACAATTTTTGCACACCCTCAGCGACCCTTGAACACCGAACTTTTCGCCCGACACTACTGTTGTACATTTGGAATCAAATATGCAACCGCAGGTGCGACAGTGGTGTTTTCGGCGGAAGGCCGTGAAAGGCGTCTGGCAGAGGAAGCATTCTTTGACAGTGTCGTCCTTCATCCAGAATTCTTTGCTCAAGACTTGCCGCCGCATCTTGTCAAGCTGAGCACTCATCTGATCAGAGGCTCGTTCGTGGCCACGCGTTGTACCTGGAATCCGACCCGAGTCGGGATGCAAGTGTCTGGGGTGAAATTCTTGATTAAAAGAGTCGTGATGTACCGAGCCGTGAGCAGAGGTGTTGACAGCACTGGCAGCAGCTGTGCCTCTGTCGACGGACGAGTCTCTCGAACCAACATATCTTGGTGATCGAGAATGACTGATTCTGTCGATAACCGCGGGTGTTCTTCTGTAGTCATCCATCTGGAGTGCCGAAGAGGTACCTGAAGGATTCCGCACATGATGACGACTTGGCACCGTTGATGTGGCTGAAGGGGCAGACGATTTCGTTTGGACAGGGCTGAGGGGAGCATCCAGGCTGCCTTCAACACTTGACGCATCATCTCTGCCAGCTCGAGGAGGCAGTCTACTATCATGTGCATCGTACAGCCCGGCATGTTCCACCTGAAGCTCTGCCCTGCTAAGGCTTCTTCTGCTAGAAGCTTGCCCTGCGCTGTCCTCGGTTCGAATCGTACTACGACTTGCATCGCGTTTCAAAGCTACAGGTGGTGCTATGGTAGGGTCGGCGACAACAGAGCTTGTAGCTTTTGTCGGTAGGCTCTGTCTGCTCGAAGAGCTTGATTTTGGTCCAGTCATTAAGCTAATACTGGTCGACTTGACGGATTGCTGTCCCAGTGAGCGGGCATCTGCGGATACAGACAAGGCTGCAGTGGAAGACGCTTCTGTCATCGGTAGACCGCCAGTAGAGTGTGTAGTGATGGTTGCATTGGTGTCGACTCGGGTCAGTGATGACACAGATGGCCTAGATGCGTGGCTAGGTGTCACAGAGGATCGCTTGGACGTGGCCTCTAGAGCTTGCACCGAGCTCTCTTTGATATCCTTTGCTTCCTTGACGGCTGTCTTGGTAGGGCTTACGCCACCCACGGCTTCACGAAACCGATTATACAAGCCGCTGAGGCCATTCTGTACCAACTCTCCCGCTCCCTGTCTGCTCTCGGATGCGGGGATTCCCTCCGGTGGGGGCGCATAATCGTTAAACGTGGTCAAGGATTCGCAACGACTCGCTGATGTATGTATTTCGTCGAGGGCATGCGCAAGACGCTCTTTATCTAAAGTTGACGATGTGGAATGTGTCGAGCCACGGCGGTTCCGGAAGGTTATGGGCGAGCTGAGGCCGACGGAAGTAGCTGGTGAGGCAGGACGCCTTGGATTAGAGGTGGAACTACTCGCCATGGCGCTGACCAAAGTGGTATTGAAGGATTTCGAAGACTATTACGTTCGTCATGGGCCAAGAAAATCTTGATGGAGCGATTCGTCCCATGGGAGGTGTGTTGTATTCGCGTATCGATATCAAGTCTGCAAGAGCTCGGTGCGTATTTCTCGACAAGTTCGACGCATGGTGTGTGTGCACTGCAAACAAACAAAGCAGGTTACTGGTGACAGTTGGCGAGGCAAGCTGAGCAGGACGAGCAAGACGATATTTGGAGGCAGTACAAGTCGTGGGTTCTCGAGAAGGAGTTTCCGATTACCAAAACCTGGGGGCCTTTGTGCCAGAGGCTGGCACACCGCTGGCAAATCTGACGCGCCGGCAACGAAAGCGTTCACAGGATTTGAGACACCAGACTAGGGATGACAAAACAGCTTGTCAGATGCAAAGTTGGAGTCGCACGAAAAGAATGCGGCCAGCGGTCTGCAAACCACGAAGACTTGCTCTGATTCGGCGGCGGGGCCTTCGAGATCACGCCGGTGAGTGACAAAGCACACAAATGTAGCTCGTTCCCGACTGACTAACCAGACTGACTGCCTTCGATACTACGGAGTAGATGTTGGAGATGCAAGCTGCACGACGCGCCGTCGAGGCTGGGATCAATTGGTAGTCGGGAGCTGTTGCGTCAGGGCCCACGGCGGCGGGGTTTGGTGCCTCGCTTGGCGTTTTACTGGCTCGCGCTAGCGCCATCCATACCGGATTTCACTGCGTACAGTGGGTAGAGCCCAATCAATCCAATCCACCCGGAGCTGCCCAACTTCAAGCTTCATCGTTTGTTGTTGACAACTGGTATGTGCTCCGTGCAGTGGTGGGTGTATTGACACGGACCAGACCCCACGAGGAACTTTAAAAATTGTCCCGCAGTTCAAGGACAGCGTTGCGCGCCATTATTTCGGCCAACATTGCCAACCCAAACGTCTATCTATCTTGGGCACACAGCGATTGACATGGCACCACCTTCGTCCTGGACTACGTTTCCAAGGTAGCCAGCATGTCTTCCAGCTCGTCGCCTCAGCAAACCGTCCAGGTGCAGCTGGGGCGGCGATTTGCAACCATACCGAAAGACCAGCTTCAAATTCTAGATCACAATGGCGCGTGGGCCATCGATCCGAGTGACCGCCAGGGTGTGCCTCAAATTCCAGATCATATCTTGCAAGGTATAATCTCATACCATTCGATGCAAATCCGACCTGCAGGAGAAGTCGCACACCGGGCCTTGTCTACTGCTGATGACGTTATGCTCGAAAAAGAGTCGCACGGACTGGCTAATGAGGACAATGACGATGGAATCGGCGAAGACAAAAACGTCGGCGAAGAAAAAAACGTCGGCGAAGCCAGTAGTCAAGAGGAAGACGACGGCGAAGAGAGCATAATCTCTGGGTGGTCTGTTTCTCCGCCTCGGGTATCAGTGAAATCCATCCCGTCACCACAATTTCAATCTCAAGTTGTTCAAGAGACGCCTCAGGTCGACCACCTGGATGACGATGTATCAGTATCCCAGCATTTAGTGCCACGGCTACCGCGGCGCCGTTCTCTGCACCATTTCGAACCCATTGAGGAGGAGGAGGATGAAGAAGAAATGGAAGTAGATCTGCCTAGAGCTCATCAGAGCTCTCAAGCTCGAGTGAATCTTGTATCAGCACGCATGCAGGTGACATCTACCCCGGCTGATGGCATCATTACGCAAACCACCAGCAATGAGACGCCGTCCTGTGCTCAGCCTGACCAACGGGTTATCCCTGCAACTGTACTTCCGAAACAATATGCCGTGCCGCGTGTAGACGGACCAGAACGTAGGAAGCATCGCAGAATGCAACCTATTCAATTCAAAGGAACCACGCCAGTCAAGAGGGCGAACCCCTCGGCCTTCGAGAGGCTGCCTACCACATCACGACTTGCCGAGGTGGACAGCTCCCTGTCTACTTCGTCCAGCTCACTTATACCAGCTACCTGTGCGACAAACTCAACTCAAAACTCGATAACAGGCCATGCACTTGCCGCCCAGCAATCCACCGCCGAACACGCTTCTGGGCTGAATCCTCTCCATCAATCCTATGACACTACTTCACGCCCTAGGCCGTCCATCGAGAATCTCACCCTCCAATCGAAACGTGAAACACCCTCCTCCAAAGATATGTACGGCTTTTTTAAAACAGCATATCCTTCCTACGCGACTTCCCACGCGGGTACCCTCAAAAACTTCATCAAAGCCATGCTTTGTCTTGAATATCTCCAAGCAGAAAGAGCCCTTCGCGAATTTCTCTACGACGATTTTATTCGTGCCTTCTCGAGTGGATATCTCGGTTACGTACGAAACGCTGGCGCGGGCCGAGAAGCCCTCCCCGCGATTGAGTGGTTCAACCTGCTTGATGGGCGACCCGAGTACTTTCAGATGATCATTAACAAGAAGAATGTGAAGGAAGTTTTGGAAGCATACCCGGAGGAAGTTGCTCTCGCAAGACGGTACATCTCTGGCAAGTCACAGAAAGAAGAGGCACCACATCGAGAAACTAAACAGCTGGAGGCGGACGAAAGATTGGACGTGGATATACACACGAGCCAAACACCGGAGGGTTCTCCCCCAGGGACAGTAGGACATCCTCGCAGGTCATCTATGCCGTCTCCGGAACTGGGGACTGACAGCCCTGAGCTACCTAGACTCGGGCCGACGTCTTCGGCAAGGCTTCCCAGAACACCAAGTGCTTCGCATTACTTTGAAAGAATGAGGTCAGAGAGTAGGAGCAAGCCGGCAAGACCGAGAGCAGTGGACCACCAAGCTCGGCTGCGCGAGCATTTCAGAAGAGCCAGGGCCAAAAATACACGCAGTTCAGGGAGCCGACATGGGTCGGCGCAACTCAATTAATATGTTGTCGGCTGAATGTGGAGGCTATTACGCTTGCAATAGACTCGAGCCAAGGCTCAGTCGGATGCCGCAAGAAATCGCATTGCGTGAAATCATTTCCCTTGGGATGTATCTTCATTACGGATCGAAAAATTCCAGTGTAAATATTAGGCAGATGTGTATCTTTTGAATTGTGCGTGGGCTTTTGTTCTGTCTTCTAAATACCTAAGTAGGCGTGGTCAATAACGCGACCCAAAAAATATGTACATGTTTTTGTAGTAAGAAAAAAAAAGAAGAAAGTTGTTCATCGTAATGGCTCCTTGAGGAGTCCAATTTCGTTACATCTAAGGCTGTTTTTTTGGGGTTTTTTTTTTTTGCGTCCCATGTCAATCTCTCTTTTTCATTGACCATCCCTCCCCCCTTGGCGCAGCCATGTAGCTCTCATTCGACACAGACGGAGGGAAAAGGGGGTAAAGGTTCAGCGACGATTTCTTTTCCCCGTTGGTTGAAATATTTTGTCGTTACAGATTCCCGGTTCAATTCTTCACGTGTGCTTCATTAATTCCATTGCGTGGCTTTCTTGCTGGTTGCTTTCAAGATGTGCTTGGCGGCGTATCCTCCTTGTCTTTGGCTTCAGCTTCGGCAGCCTTCTTCTTGCTCTGACGCTCCTCTTCCTCGGGAGTGAGCGTCTTGAGCTGAAGAGCGTGGATGCCGCCCTCGAGGGCCATTTCATCACGGAGAAGGGCGTAGACCATTCTGTGGCGGGCGGACTGCATTTTGGACTTGAACGCGTCGGATGTGATGACGAGTCTGGAGGGGGAAGAGGGGGGGTTATCACGGTGAGTCAAGGGGCATTCCAGATTGCATTTTTGGGGTCCACGATGTAGAAGAAAATAAGATGTCGTGGGAGCAATGGAGATGCAGGCTGAATACATACCTGAAGTGAGTCTCCTTGGATGAGCTCCCCTGCATGGCCTTGTGGTGAGAGTGCAGATGAGAGTCGTTGTAAATTTCAAAGGTCAGCGGATTGAAAGCAGCTGTGACCTGCGTTGGTTCAATTGAGATAGTTAGCCAGTCGGGTAAGATGGAAAGATTTCGGGAGAAATGACCTACCTTGGCACGAATGGCATCCTCAATGGGAGTAGCAGATGACATGGTGGAGAATTGTCTCCCGGCATTCGAAAATCCCAATGCGTATCGTCGCAACATACGGGGCAACAGGAGAGGTGACGTTGAATCGACGATGAAGTGAAAGCAAAGCGCTTGTCGTCGTCGTCTGTCCGATGGGTCCGGTTGTCGGAGGAAGGGGACAGCAAGGCTGGTGGTGGTTGTTGGAAAAGAAGAGAGAGGGGGGAAGGGAGGGACAAGAACGTTGGAAATGATGAGGAGCTCAAGAAGAAATAAATATTCACACAAGATAAATAGACAAGACAGCTCAGAACGTGCCTGACTTCTCGTTGGCTGCGAAAAGTGAAAGTGATGCGATTTTTTTCTTGTTCTCTCTCTTCTTCATTGCCTTCGGTCTACAGAGTAGTCGGTGAAGGAACGCTTAAGCGGCTTGCATGCACAGTCCCACAGTCTTTTTTACGGGGGCAAGGCGAGGTTCAATGTCCAATGACACACGATTGAGCGATCCGGTAATCCAGCGGTGACGGGGGCTGCCACTTGGGGGCTGCCACTTGGGGGCTGCCACTTGGGGGCTGCCACTTGCTGCAAGCTGTTGTGGGCTGCCAGGCACGTTTTCTGGGTTGCATCGAGGGGTTCCGGGAGTTCGAGTTGCTTTCTCACGGCCCGCTCAACACTTGTCTCAAGGCGACCTTGTGCATTGAGGCGTTCTGCAAGGTGCATGACTTCTGGTAAGGCTCGGAGAGAGGGGCGCAGCAGCTCGGGAAAGCCAAGAAAAAACCCTTTTTCACGAGTGCGAGATGACACAAGAAAAGCCTTCCTGCATGATCCTGCATGAGGGCCAAAAGCAAAAAGCGACGAGAAACAGCGAGACAACAAGGCGGCAATTGGGAGCAGACGACAACGGACGACAACGGACGACAACGGACGACAACGGTGGGGGAAGGGGAGGAAGCAATCATCAAAGGACCCTGACGATGCGAGACCTGCCTTTGGTCCTGAAAATGTCATTTATGTGATCTCGATTCGCTGCGTTGTGGTGTGGTGTGGCCGAATGTCGAAGTCTTGCATTCTTAGCTTCTGCGGAAGCGCCCATCCGAGGAACCAACAAGAGAGGCGTCTTCGCAATCAAGTGCCGACAGAACGGAGGCATTAGGTACGCCCCAGGACGATCAAGTATCAGAAAGCCTGCATGCTGTGCGTGCGTCCATGTTTCCTCGCCGCCTTTTCGTCCGCTTCTCCAGCCCGGCTTTTACTCCGTGCAAGGTCAGCAGCCACATCACATCAAATCATGATTCCGAACCCCGAAAGATGCTGCCCCGCCATTCTACATTGTGTACATATAGTTTCACATCATCGGCGCCACATCTGAAATCCGTTTCCATCGGCGCCGCTCGGCTTCCCATTTTCTTCGGTTGGCGAAAACATGGAGCGCCAAATTGCTGGCTCTCAACTAGTCTCAACGTCAACCAAACCCCATCTTCACTCGGTCGGAACACAGGGCCGGTAACAGAGGCACCAGGGGCAGCTCTTGGCGGAGTATTGAACTAGAGGAGCGTTGTAACAGCCTCCGCAACTGAGTATAGTAGGCTGCGTTCCACTACGGAGCAATTCTGCTCGCTGTCGGACGCTACGTCGTTCCCCTCCATGCGCCAGATGCCAGACCAGACGTGATCAGATAAACACCATTCGTCGGCGCCTGTTGTTGCGCCGGGTTTTGCCCATGATGATTCGTCCTACCCTTCCACCGGGATTCCGGATTTTGCCTTCATCTTCACCCTCTTCATCCCTGTCTGCCGTCTCCGAATCCTGCCGTCGGTCCTTTCGTCGCCGTGCGCTTCTCGTCTCGTCATCCATGCCGTCTTCATGTCTCTTTTCCTCCAAGATGCACACAGCGTCCTTGCCGCGGCTGCCCATCTTTGAGGCCATCGCGAGGCACGAACCCGAGTCGACTGCCGTGATCCATTCTGTGTCAGGGAGACGGTTCACATACGGCGAGCTCCTGGGCGATGTGCGCCGAGCGAAGGAGCGGTTCCTGGAAGCTAGTGGCAAGAAGGACTTGCAAGGAGAGAGGATAGCTTTTCTTGTCGAAAATAGCTATGATTACGTGGGTGAGTTGTCGCGAGGCTTCATGCTCTGTCCATGTTTCTCTTTGACTGCGTTTCTTACTCGACTCGATGTCAATACTATGTCAATACTAACAAGATTTCTCAGTGACTTTCCTCGCAATTCTCGCTGCGCGATCAATCGCAGTCCCCATGTCTCCTGCATTCCCAGCTCCAGAGCTGCAATACATCTTGGATCACAGCGAAGCTTCACTCCTTGTGTCCTCTTCCAAATTCGCGTCCAAGGCACACGAAGTTCTCACTACCGAGTTGAAAGCCAGACCACTGCATCTAAAGTTACCAAAGCATGTCGGCAGCCAAGGTGGAACGAGAGACGCTGTTACGCTGGAGGGCTCCGACCCAGGAAGAGCCGGGCTCATGCTCTACACCTCGGGAACTACAAACAGGCCCGTATGTCAAGCCGAACACTGCCTACCTTGGAAAACTCGCAACTAGCTGTCATTAAATGCTAACCCAAGACTCGTAGAAAGGAGTATTGATACCGCACTCCGCACTCACAGCTCAGTCTCATTCTCTCATCGAAGCATGGGACTACACTCCATCAGACCACCTCCTCCACGTCCTGCCGCTGCACCACATCCATGGCACTGTCAACGCCGTCATCACGCCCCTTTTTGCCGGTTCCTCCATCGAGTTCATGTTTCCTTTCAACGCAGACGCCGTATGGAAGCGCCTCGCTGCCCCATATCTTCCCACGCACGACACCAACGGCACCAACAACGGCACGAATGGCCACACAAATGGCGTCAAATCCACCAAACCAAAAGTCACATTCTTCACCGCCGTGCCCACAGTATACAGCCGCCTCTTGTCGAGCCACAGGAGCCTCTCCACGGATCTCCAACAAGCAGCCCGAGAAGCCATTTCCCCGCAAAACATGCGCGTCAATATCTCTGGATCCGCCGCCCTCCCCACACCCATAAAATCCGCATGGCACGACCTCTCCCATGGCAACGTCCTCCTCGAGCGATACGGCATGACAGAAGTCGGCATGGCACTCTCCTGTGGACTCGGTTTTTCCGACCGCGTCGACGCCAGCGTCGGCTGGGCTCTGCCGTCTGTCCAAGCACGTCTCATGGACGTGGACACGGGCGAAATCATCCTTCCCGGCCAAGAGCTCGACTCCAACGGCCGCCAACGATCCGGCGAGATTCAACTGCGCGGCCCAACCATCTTCCAAGAATACTGGCGTAATCCCGAAGCAACATCCAAGGAATTCATCTCCGACTCAGACAACCAGGGACCATGGTTCAAAACCGGCGACGTCGCCTTCCGTCGCGCCGTTCCATCCGCTTCACACAGCCAGCCCTGGACCAATGGACCACTGTACTTCATACAGGGCCGTCTCACGGCCGACATTATCAAGACTGGCGGAGAGAAGGTATCCGCTCTCGAAGTTGAGCGCGAGCTTCTTTCTCTACCTGAAGTTTCGGAGGCTGCCGTCGTGGCGGTCCCCAGTGGGAACTGGGGCCAGAAGGTCGGTGCTGTGATCATCCTCGATAAAGACGTCGTTGAGAAATGGACACCGTTGGAGATGCGGCGCGCCCTGAAAAGCAGATTGGCCAACTACAAGATTCCGCAGGTCATGAAGATTGTGGACCACATTCCTAGGAATGCCATGGGCAAAATAAATAAGAAGCAACTTGTGAAGCAGATGTTTGCGGACGAGCAGAGCGGGAATGAGACGTGAGGGACCATGTCATCATGGCTTTCGAACGTCTTGGACTGGCAGGCGTCTGGGAGGAGTAGTAGTTGTCACTCTCTTCAATCGGGAAAGGGGGCTTTTCCCTTTTGGCTGGTACCTTGGTATTGAGAACCCGTGCACGATCTGGTGGTAGTGGAGCCAGGTGGAAAGCCTGTGAGCTTCACACAGCAACGATGCGCGTGACTATCATCACAGGCAGCTGCAAGCGAATTCCATGTAAAATATGAGAAGCATGTGTATATATATTAGGACACTGGCCAGATGACGGTATCTAAATTTTTGTACGGCCATTCAAGGTCAGAGTGCGTGGGCATACCTACGTGATGTTGCCCATCCGAGCAAAATCATCATGGAGCTTCCTCGCAAAACGCCACCGTGTAAACACAGACTGATGTTTTTTTGTTTTTTTTTTCGTAGTGCGCAATGTGGGCTCGCCTGAGAGAACCCCGTCGCTAATGATGAAGCATCTCATGAGATGCTGGACAAGGACGCAGCATACCAACACCAACCTCGCCAATAAATGTCGTCAATCGTCAAGACTGTTGAGTTCAACGCAACGACAGAACAATGGGAACCAAACGTTTGTCAGCGGACACCATTTTTCAAACGTCCCCCCGCTCAATCCCCTATCAAAGCCGTGAAACTCGTCCCCCAGGCGACCCTCATTTACACGTTACACGGTATGCTTGGCCTTGGCTCTTGTGCTTCCAGCATGTGCACTATCCGTGTGCCCGGAGAACTCGACCTGTTCGTTTCCGGGAAGCTCAAGAACTTCTTTGAAGCGTTGCCCAATGGACATGAGAATGTCTTTCCCTTTCTCAGGGCTGCGACCCTTGCCGCCAGCAACGTCACCATCACCACGACCAGGAATGCTCTTGCCAATGGTTCGGGTCCAGACGCCGATACGGTAAAAGCCTTTTCGAACGTTGACGACAACGCCCATAACTTCCCCGTCATCCTCCTCCTCCAAAGTCTCGCCAATAGCACCCATCATGACTTGCAACCATAGCCGGTCGACGTCGACACTTCGCTTCTCCTTGTACTGGTAGGACCATTTTCCACCATGCTTGTTTTGAGGATCTTCCCATTCAGGTCGCACACCAGCCTTGAACAGGTGGTAGTCGGACTTTAAGGCAAGTTCAGAGACCGGAGCAACATTGTTCTGCCAGGTGTTAGACTGTTCGAATGCTGCAATACACAGACAAATAGCCCAACTCACGTATACTCCCCAGAACTCCTCCACGGAATCGAAAGTGATGACCTCCTTGAGCAAGTCATTCCAGTTATCGCCCTATTAAGCTGATTAGTCCTCGATCCGGGAGACACTGGTATGTCCATGCCATGATTCTCTCACCTTTCCACTTGGGGGTTTTGTGAACCACAGGGTCCACTTGTTCTGAAGAGGGTGCTTGACATTGAAGTTGTCCCTGTCGTGGAAAACGGTGACGGGCTTATCGCTGTCCTGGGCATCGGTGCCTTCGCTCTTACCGTTGGGGGAGATGGGAATTGTCGACAGGTCGACTTGTCGATCGATTTTTGGGACTTCAATAGCAGTGGCCATCGTGTGTAGCTGTTCGTTGGGTTTGTCCCAAATCAAAATCGACCAGGAGCAGGGAGCAGGTGTGAGGTCTGGGTGAGGCGATCGAAATCGTTTTGATGGTGGGGCTTGCGATTTGTGTTGTCGTTCCAACTCAACGGTGAGGCTAGGTGGAATAGAAAATAGATCGACTATTTCCTACCTGTGAAGAGGAATGTGCAAGATGCAACTTTGCGCCAGGCAAAGCAATGCTCGTCTTGCGGGTTGTGGTATGGGATGGTAGAATGTGCGATGGAAGTTGCGAGCTACTATTCGGCAAACACGAAACAAAAAAAGTCCTAGAGTCAGTCAGGAGCAGTCGGCCGTGCTGAAGTGGTTGGTGCCTTGTTAATAGGGCAGCAACGTCAGATTGGGTCTTGGCTTTGATCTTGGTCCTACCCTGCACGACACCCGGAAACTGCGATCAAACAAGATTTTGGACCCGTCTTTTGACTCGGCAATATCTGGCAATATGTCAACTGTTTTACGGTAGTTTCAACTAGCCGCTAGCACCGTCTCGAATTGATGATTCAAAGACACAATTTAAAGAAGAACGTTTCGAACAGTTTAAGTGATCCTGTCACTGGTGATCGGTTGTTCATCTGTTGTCTATCTTTCGTTTTTCCTTTCTCGCTCTCTTTCTTTCAACATTAGCTTTTCGTGGTGATGTTGGCAACAGCCGCCAGCGACTTTACAACTACTTGGACATTATTACACAATTCTCTTTTTCTTTTCTTTTCATCATCATGGCTCTCATATTTACATCGCGCCGCTCCCGACATCCGATACTTCCCTCTATACTAAGAGCCTTAAGCACGATACAAGTTATACTGGCTGTGAGCACGCTTGGCCTGACCAACAGTGAACCGCGTGCGGCACGTGCCGTAGGCCATGAAGTTATGGACATCATCCTTTTCGGGTAACTCGGGGCAGGTGTCGGTGTTCTCATCGCAGCCCCGGGTCATCTCGCAAGCAGGAGTGTCGGCAATATGGTCACCGCCGCCCGTGCAACCACCCTCAAAGGTGTGGAAGAGTCCCAGCCAGTGGCCGACTTCGTGGGTGGTGGTCTGGCCGTTGTTCAAGAGATCACGTCGGATGGTGCAACCGTCTCGGGTGAGAGTATCGCCGCCCTTGCCATCATTTGTGGGGTTGGGGTAGTAACACAGGCCGTTGGTCCGTAAACTAGAGGAAGAAGGCAAAGAGTTGACATAGTAAAGGTTGAGGGTCCTGTAGCCGCCCTTGCGGAGCTTCTTCTTCATGGCCATTTCGTTTTGGCCGCGGGACCAATCCGCATTCACGGTATAGTCAACGCTCTTCAAGGCGAACTGGAAGCCCATGTTGTCGTAGTCCTTGCTTATGCCGGTAATCATGGCACGAACGTCTTCATTCTGTGTGCAGTATAAGCGTTTCTGATGGTGCCGACTTATGATGACGTTTTATGAAGGCAGAGCTTACCTTGGGATGTTCGTTGTTGCTCCTAGAGACAACATGAACGTAGACAGGAACGTTGATATTGGCGAGAGCAGCAAACTCGCTGGGAGAGATCATGGACTCGTTCAGAGCCATCTCTTTGGCGATGGCAATGTGCTCCTCAGTAGGCTTGGGAGCTCTGCATTCGCCATTGGACACAGCCGCGCCCATGACCATGACCATGGAGGCCATGGAAGCCTCAAGAAGAATAGTCTTGAGCGTCATTTTGATCGTTGAGATAAGGAAAAAAGTGAGCTGGAGCTACAGGTCAATGAGGATGAGTTTGTTGCTTGCCTCTAGTTCATCATTGACGACAGATCGGCCCCTTTATATGATGGAAGTCAGCATACAATCGCAGCATGAGACGGCATTCATCATGAGGCCAATCCTAAACGCACTCATGGAGCCCAGTAGGATCCCCAGGCCGGCAAGATCTGGCTCGACTTGTCTTGGTGGTGTAGCTAGAAAAAAATAAGCGCATCCTCCATTTCGGGCAAGGTCCTCTCCTCAACTGTGGTGGGCAGTCCCTTGATAGCTGCTGCTGGCTAATCAGACTGATACTGTCAGCTAATCCGAGATTGCATTCATAGCCAAGTCACCCCGGGCCCCATGTTTGGCACATGAAGCAGTGCCATGTGTGCGATGTGGACTGACTCTACAGGACTCGACGGGGCGTAGACTCCAGCCTGTCCGCCAACGTACCTCGGAGGCCGTCCAGCTGAAGGCCTGGAGGGAAACCAGGAACACGGAAGTGCCTACTGGAGCAAAGCCATCCCGTTGTGTTTTGCCAAGTTGTATGCCAGGTGGACGATAATAGCATTGGCCGTCAGCCGAATAAGCTTATAGAAAGGCTGCATTAACAACGCGAAAGCCACCCGATGCATGGACTCGAATACCATACATCGCAACGTTACTCTCGGCTTCTGGCTTCTGACCGGCATCTGCCCTCTTTGAGAAGGTCCTAAATTGGCTTTGGTTTCCTTCGAAAGCCAGGCTCACGTTAATGCACCAAGCTCAATCACTTGCCGGGGAAGGTTTTCTGGCCATCGAATCGGAACAAAGCGACCAAGTTGTGAGATTTCTTGTTGAGCAGGTCGAAGTGCGAAATCGTCCCAGCCTCGAGTAGGAATGCAGAATTTTGCGCAAGCAAACAAAACCCTGGAGGCGAGGGATTAATTACACGTGCATGAACGAAGTGATAAGCGAGTCGATAAACAACGTTTAGAGGCAGGACCTGGAGCATCGTTGGCTCAATTCCCCCTGTCAAGAAGATTTGTAAAATAATTCGCCACCTGGCTTAGCATTGCATATGACAATGGTCGTTAATGCAAGGGATGTAATAAGCCTAATAATGCGAGGGCAGGTCCTTCGATCTTTGACCTTTGATCTGCTGATTTGTTGATCCTTAACCTTTGATTCGACCGTCAGATCTATTCACCTTCGCTCTACTTGTCAGATCGTTGAATCGTTGAACCGTGCTCTAATTGTCAGATCCTTTGCCTATTAGATCCGTGAATTTTTAACCTTTAACCTTTGGTCCGACCGTTAATTCGCTGGGAATCTAATAAATCTGGTTATCTTACAACCACAACACCACCACCACTACCGCGCAAATCTGCGTTCGCGAACTGATTTCCTACACTATGTATTATTAAGTTCCATTGATAATAAATATTTGAGTCTTTACTCCCTCCAAGGGCCCTGCTGGGTGCTTCCTATAGTAAGCTTTTGCCTGTAGCAAGCCTCCTCCTCCTTACCCCTTATGGCTATCAAGTGTTACGATATGGAATACACGCGACTAAAGGCAACTAGTATAATGCCAGAACCGTCAAGCTATCAGATAGAGAGGACAGCTCAATCAGAACACATCACATACACCTATCAGTAGCTTGCACAAGCGAATCTAGTACGACTTATAATCTGTTAAACCAGTTAGCCGCGCTGACAGAATCGACCCCCTTTCGTGCAAATCCGACAGGTAACCTCAAGTCTTATAACACTAGAGTAACATACTCGAGTATATTAAAAAAATTATGAACAAGTGACTGTTGGAATCACCAGGTGTGATAATGGCCAGTTATCAATTAGGCGCGCTCATGATAGTATTAATTAAATAATCTATTATAAGCTATATGTTCTATTAAAGGAAGCTAGAAAAGAGAGGGCTCCTATAAGAGGGAAAAAGGCAGCTGTAGCTATGTGGGTCACGTGATGTGGGTGGGTTATGTAACCCAGGCCCTGCCCTATCGCAGGCCTGCCTATAGGTAGGAAGGGCACGCGATGTGGGTGGGTTACGCAACCCAGGCCCTGCCCTATCGCAGGCCTGCCTATAGGTAGGTGTTATGGACTCGAGCTATAAGCTCGGGTCATGAGCGGAGCAGGGAAGCCTCCGGAGAGTCTCCGGAAAGAGGGCGGGTTATACGCGGCTAAACGCTAGCCAGTGCGCAGGTCACGCACTAACTAAGCATAGCCCCTTATTAAGGGGGATACTATAAGACCCTAAGCTTAGTCTTCTTCTTCTTCTATAAGAATATTAATTACACTTTAAACGCTTATATATAGTAGCTATAAGGCTAGTTTATAATATTTAATATTCTTTACTATAGGACTAAAAGATCTAGAGTAGACACTATTACCTTTAGAAATAGAAATAAATAAAGTAACTAGACTATAGGAAGTAATTAAAAAGCAAACTAAGTAATTAGAATTCTTATAAGAATAATTAAATATAGCTACTAACCTAACTTAACTAAAATACAAACCCTTACCTATAGGCCCCTTATTTAATAGGGATAAAGGACTATTTATATTATAAAAGGGCCTAATAGCTTATAAGTTAGTAGCTAACTATAACTTTATTAGAAATAAGTAGGACTAGTGGTTCTTTATCTACTAGAACCTATCTCCTAAGGTCTAGGCCTATATTACCCCCTTCTTTAAATAGGGCTATATAATATATTATTAGCCTAAGTAGTTCCTTTAATACCTTAGGGAGATATTTAATAATCCTTATTAATAGGAAATAGTAATTATAGAACTTAACTAGCTTATATAATAATAAAATAAGCGTTTTAGTAACTTCTATATTTAATTTAAATAAAAATTAGCGCTTACTAGGGGGCTAGAATAGGATAACGCTATAAAGCTAGCTAAATTATATATAGTACTTAATAAGTAAATAAGGAATTATAGTATAGGGTAGGATATACCCTATACTAACTACCTATTAGCTATAGCTTACTACTATAATATTACTTTAGATATTAAGTTATACTAATTAGAGGAGAAATATTAGTTATAAAGGAATACCCTACTAGTAGCTAGGTAATAGTAAGATAAGGACACACTAATAATAGATATCTAATCTATAGGTATATCTTATACCTAAAAAAGCTCTAGGAAGCTATAGGGCTAGTTAAAGTTAGCTAGTAGGAGTAGCGTAAAATAGGCTAAGTAGGTCTCTTAGGAAGTAATTAATATATAAAGAGATAAGGGTAAGTGCCTATAGTGTGGCTCTACTAAGCATTTTATCTTAGGATATACGCTATATACTACTATCCCTCCTTAGGGGAGGTTATTAATTAACGCTTATAACTTAGCGGAGGTTAAGCCTAATAATTCGGGTAGTAAGGCTAATAAATAGTTAGGAAAAGAATAACCCCTTTATTAAGTTATTTAAATAGGGTTAAGAGTAAGAAGCCTAGGGAGGCATTATAGTATATAGTTATTACTAATAAGGATTTTAAATAGATCTAGAATAATATAGATTTAACACCCTTTTTATTTCTAGTATTAATTAATAAAACTACCTTTATAAATACCTAGGTTAATATAGGTTATAACTACTACGCTACTATAAGTAAATGCCTTATCTAGAAGCTTTAATTAGAATATATCCCCTTACTAGCTAAGAGGCTGGTTTATATAGTAGTTAGTGTAAAATAAGGGGGGACTAAGAGTTATAAAAAATATTTATATATAATATATATTATTTATTTTTAGGTTAATATAGATAGATAGGAAACGCTAATTATAGTATATATAATCCTAGGTTTAACTAGAGAGTTAATCCTTAGGACGCTATAGATAGGATATTATAATATAAAGCTAGAAATAAAGTATCGCTAGTTAACTATAGGTTTAGTAAATAACTTAAAAGTGCAGGCTACGCTATATAGGAAGGTTAACTAACCTATAGTAGCGATCCTAGGATTAACCTTTATAGGGATAGTGTATAGGGTAAAAAGGCAGAAGTAATATATCTAGCTTCTAGCTATAAGTCTATAGGAAATCACGTCTATCTTATAGATTAATACCACACTAGAAGCATTAGAAGAAGAGCTATTAAAATCCTTACTAGAGGCACTATAGGATTTTAAGGATCTCTTCTAGGAGAGTAAGGTAAATACCCTACCTCTATATTAAGGGAAGTTAGATTACTATATTTACCTTAAGAAAGATATAGAAGGGAATATACTAGACCTACTATAGGCACTATTATATAGCATGCCTTATTAATATTTACTTAAGATTAGGAAGTAAGTTATAGATCTTATAAATAAAGGTTAGATTTAGGCTAGCTTATTAGTAGCTATAGCACTAGTGCTATTAGTAAAGAAGCTAGGAGGAGGATAGAGGTTTTATATAAACTATTACATGTTAAATAAGATTATAGAATAGGACTAGTACCCCTTACCTTTAGTTAAGGAAATGCTATAGTCCTTATTAGAAGTAAAGTGGTTTATAAAGCTAGATATATAAGTAGCGTTTTATTAGTTATAAATTACTAAAGGCAAGGAATATTAGACCGCATTCTAAACGTAATTTAGGTTATTTAAATAGTTAGTTTGCCTATTTAGGTTAGTAGGCGCTCCTATAACCTTCTAGAGATATATTAATAGTACACTTAGTGGTATTCTTAGGGACTATATTACTATATACCTTAATAATATCCTTATTTATTTAGGGGGATTATAAAAGGACTATATAGAGAAGGTTCAGGGGGTGCTAGCTAGGCTACAATAGGCTAGCTTACACTTAGATATTAAGAAGTGCGTATTTGTGACAAAGGAGGTTAAATATCTAGGGTTTATTATCTATATAGGGAAAGAGATTTACCTAGACCTAGAGAAAATTATAGTAATTAGGGATTAGGAGGCACCTACTAGGATCTAGGGAGTTTGCAGGTTCCTAGGTTTCGCTAACTTCTATTATAACTTTATACTATAGTTTTTAGAAGTTATAGGACCTCTACTAGATTTAATAAAGAAGGGTGTCCTATTCTATTAGATAGAGGAGTGTAATAAGGCATTTAAAGTATTAAAGCTTACTTTTATTTTATACCCTATTTTAATATAATAGGATCCTAATAAGGATATAGTAGTGGAGGTAGACTGCTTAGGAATAGTATTAGGAGGTTATCTCTCCTAGGCTAATAATAAGGGCATTCTGCATCTAGTGGCTTATTATTTAGCTTACCTATAGCTAGCGGAAAGGAACTATATAATTCATAATAAGGAGTTACTTATAATTATTACTTGCCTTAAGGCGTGGTTAGCAGAGCTATAGGGTGTTAGTAAACTATTTATAATACTAATAGATTATAAGAACCTAGAATACTTTATAGCACTAAGGGAGATATTAGAATAGTAGGTAAGATAGGCTAAAACTCTAGCACTTTTTAATTTCCACTAGACTAGGGGTATAGGTAGGATAGCTAGATATATTATTAAGATATTATTAGGAAGACCTATAAGTAGGGAGACTAAAGATACCTATAGTATACTTAGTATTAACCCTAATATACTTTATCTTTACTAAGGGGAAGTTATATATAAATATATAGCCTATAGCGGTAATAGAAAGCATGGAGACTAGGGATAGTTTAGGGTCTAATATATATATTCTAAAGGGTATAGCAATATTCGCAGATAATTACCTTTAATTATTATAGGATTAGGCTATTACCTATAATAAGACCTATAGATTATAGTTATAGGTAGTGAAGGTAAGGGCTTAGAAGTTTCTAGATATAGCTAGTATAAGAGAATAGATAGCGGATTACTAGCTTAGTGTAGGCAGAGCGCTTTAGTTTTAGGGCTAGATATAGGTGCTAAAGTAGGAGCCTTTAACTATAACTTTAATCTAGTGTACGCATAATTCCCCCTTATTAGGATATCTAGGGCAGAATACTACCTTTAAGGCGCTCTAGAGAGACTTCTATTAGGATAGTATATTATAAGATATAGCTTGCGTTATATATAACTACTACTATTACAGAGGGTAGAAGAGTTAATAGTTAAGGCAAGGCTTATTAAAGCTAATACCGCTACCTAATAGATACTAGTTATAAATTTTAATTAACTTTATAACTAACCTTCTAGCTAAAATATAGGACACTCTACATTTCCTAATAGTTATTATAGATAGGCTTTCTAAATATATATAGCTTAAGGCTATAATATTAATAAGGGCTAAAGTATACGCGGAGTGATTTAAACACTATTAGTGGTGTTTTTATAGCTTTCTAGCCTAAATTATCACAGATTAAGGCTTAGATTAGTTAAGTAACTTTTAGATAGAGCTTTATAAAAAGGTTAGCATATAATAACTTCTATTAATATTATATTACCTATAGACTAATAGTAGTATAGAATATGCTAATTAGGAGGTGCTAGCGGTCTTATAGGTATTATTATCCTTCTCCTAGTTTAACTAGCTAGACTATTTACTAGCTTACTAATTAGCTTTAAATAATAGGGACTTATCTATAATAGGGGTAAGTGCGAATATAGCGCTATATAGATTTAATATGCCTATAATTTAGGAAGCACCCTCTACGTAGACTTTAATAATATTAGCAAAGGGGAGGGCTTAGGTGTTCTTAAAGTATTTAAAAGATAGTATAGACTTAATATAAGCTACTATAGCTTTTATCTAGTAATAATAATAGGAGAATATAAATAGTGGCTATAGACTGGCGGAATATTTCTAAGTAGGTAACTATATTTAGCTAAATCTTTAAAATATTAAGATAAATTAGCTATATAAGAAGCTAAACTAGGTAATAGCGAAATATAAAGTACTAGAAGTCCTAATGCTATTAATAGTTAGGTTAGATATACTAAGGGGCCTATACCCTATATTCTATATTAATTTAGTATAGAGAGCAGCGGATAATCCGTTACTAAGCTAGATATTAGCTAATAAACGGCTACCTCTAGAGTTAGTTATAACTAATACTAATACTAATCTTACTAAGTACTATATTAAGGAGATTCTTATAGCTAAAAACACATAAGGTTAAGGATTAAATTATAATATTTTAGTAAAATAGAAAGGATATATATAGCTAATATAGGAGCTATTAGAAAGTATGCTAGAAATAGAAGCATTAGATAGGTTTAAATTATAATAGGGGGATATATAGATAAATAATAGCCCTAAAAGGGTGTGATTTAATTTAGCTATAGAAAACTAATACTATAACTATCCTCTAGTGTGTAAGTGGCATAGTGTGATTTTTCTACTATATTAAATAGTAATTAGTTAGGGGGGGGGGGGCTAATTATAGTAATAGTCCTCTGTAATAGCGCAAGCTAGCTTAGCAATAGATATAGCTAGGCTGCGGGTGTTAGCCGTGGCCTATTACATAGTAGCGGTAGTCTGCTCCTAGGCTTAGATAGACTATATAAGGTTCTTACTTATATTAGTTATCCTATAAAGGAATTTAGTAGTAAGGGGATTTTAGCTATAGTAGCTAGGTATAGACTATATAAGGATAAGTGCTTATATATTAGTTATACCCTAGGCGCGGGCCACGCCTATAGGGGAAGAGGCTAGAGATATAGCCTTAGTAGGATTAATATAGGTAGCTATAAGTATACTATTAAAATACTTATAGTAGTAGATAAAAGTTTTTATAAGGATAGTATAATACCCTTTCTTAGTAGTAGTCTTCTTTATAGTAGGAGTCTTAATAGCTAGATTAGTATCTAAAAGGGTAATAAGATACTTAAGGCTATAGTATAACTTAGGGTCTATATAGTAGAGGTATATCTCCTAGATATATATTTAATAGGTAGTGTAGTAAGGAGTATAGGTATTATTTAGACCTAGTGTATAGGCTTATATACCCTTAGTATAAAGATTATTAATATATAGTAAGTATAGAAGATTATACTCCTTACTATTAGAGAGTTTATTATTATTAGAGTTACCCTTAAGGATATACTTACCTAAATATATCCCCTTACCTAGCTAGCTAGGGGGTAGGGGTAGAGGTAGAGATAAGGTAGAGGTAGAATTAATAGGGATAAGATTAAAGTAGGACTTAGCGTTAGATATAATAATAATAAGATAGGATTAAATAGGATAAATAAAGACTTAGGGATAATATAATATAGAAAATATAAGGGGATAGGATATAGTTATAAAGGAGTAGAAATAGAAATTAGGGAAAAAAAAAGGGAGTATTTATATTCCTTAGAGCTTAAGTTTAGAAATTAAATCTAGCTCTAACTAGAGCTAGGCTAAGCGTATAGCTAGAGGAGGGCTAGGTCTAGATAGGGGTATAATATTATAAGAATAGGGATAAGGTAGTTAGAATTATAGGATAGCTAGAGTAAAGTTAGGATTTAGTAGGTAATAAGTAAAAGGTAAAAGGTAAGTAGTAGCATAAGGCATAGAAAATAGCTAGTAGTAGGATAGAAAAGGAGTAGGCTAGTATTTTTTAGGAGTAGAGTTAGAATATATAGGGATATAGTATAATAGAGATAGTTAGGGGTAGGGTAGACCTATAATAAAAATTTTTTACACGCTATATATAGGTAGTATAGGTAGGGACTATACTTACTTTTAACTTAGGAAGGTAAGGAGGGGATAAGTAAGGGGGTATATTATAGACTTAAGCTATAAGCTTAGGTTATAAGCGGAGCAGGGAAGCCTCTAGAGAGTCTCTAGAAAGAGGGCAGGTTATATATAGCTAAACGCTAGCTAGTGCGCAGGTTACGCACTAACTAAGCATAGCCCCTTATTAAGGGGGATGCTATAAGACCCTAAGCTTAGTCTTCTTCTTCTTCTATAAGAATATTGATCACACTTTAAACGCTTATGTGCAGCAGCCATAAGGCCAGTTCATAACAGAGAGGTTATAATCCCCTAATAAAGGGAACTAATAAAGGAAAGGAAGGGGAAGTAATATATGCCTATAGTAGGTAATAATAAAGGAAAGTAATAATCTATCTTTAACCTCCTACTAAGAGGGTAAGTAGGCCTCTTTCTAAATCCCTTTCCCTTCCTAATATTATTAATAATATCTATATAGTAACTTCCTTATCTTATTATCTCTTTTCCTCCCTTTTACCCCTCTCCTTAACCCTATTATCTCCTATATCTACCCTTCTATCCCTACTAAAGTAAAGTATAGGTATCTTATAAATCTAAAGGAGAACCTCCCTTATAGCTCTATACTCTATATAGATTATATAGAGTTATAGAATTACTAGAGGCCCTCCCTAGAGATTAGAGAAGAAGCTATATAGCTTCTCTTCCCCCTCCTCCTCCTACTTCCCTTAGAGTATTACTTCTTCTCTAATTTCCTTTACTATCCCTAAGAGAGTAAGATCTATATCCTCCTATAGTATAGGGGTTAATAATCCCCTAATACTAGGGAAGATTACTTCTCCCTATAGTATAGGGGTTAATAATTCCCTAATACTACTACCTATAGGGCTATTCTCCTTATAGGTTACCCTCCTATTACTATTTATAGGGGCTATTCTCTATATAGGTTACCTACCCTTCTATTTAGATTATTATCTAGTTACTAGAGATAAACTACTCTAGGGCCTTATTTAGTAATGCCTTTATAAAGGTATTAGCTAGATTATTTACTCTATTAATCTAATAGATCTTATAGAGCTTATAGTATTTATATAACTATTATAGGGCTATAATATTAATTATTAGGCGCTTCTCCTTTATTATACTAAGCTTAATAAGGCACTTATAGAGGGAGTATAAATCTATACACACTATAACTAGTGTAGTAGGGAGATTTAATTAGTCTATAAGTATATAGAGGGTAGTGGCTATTATATATACTATATTAACACTAGTAACTATACTATAGACCTTAGAGGTAAGTATACTTTATATAACTCTCTTACTCTTTATTAAGCTAAAGTGTATAATATTACCTTTAATTATAAACTTACTATCCTTATAGTCTTTATTAGTAAGGATTAGTATATAACTAAGCTATAAGGTAAGGTCCTAATTATTTATAAATAACCTATCTATAAACATATATAGCTTTACTTTAGTAAGGTTAATTAGAATAAACATTAGGCCTTAATTAGGGTAATCTATCTACTATTAGATCTAGTGATTAAGGTCTTTAATATTCTTAATTATTAGTTCTTAGTGTTAAGTGGTAATAGATAGATTATAGTAGGCTTCTAGTTAGTAGATTAAGGTAATGTAGGCGCCTTAAGCCCTTTATTTAATATACTTCTGCTTTAAATCTATAAGTAGGATTAAATTAAGCTTACTACTTTAGCCTTTTTATTAAAGCAAAATAGCTACGCTAGCTACTAATTTAATAATTCCCCTATTAAAGGTTAGGGAATTATTCTTAAGGAGGAATTGCTTTAGCTTTACTATAAAAGCTACTATAGTTAATTCTCTCTCTTCTTTCTTAGAGAACTCCTTATCTAATAGCCTAAGAGTATTATCAGTCTATATGCCTATATATATAAACTCTAGGCTATCTTCTATAGTTACTAATAGGCATAGATTATATATAGAAGTCTCTATCTAGAGCTTCTCTTTATAGTGCCTATAGTATATAACCTATTAGTGTGTTCTAGCCTCTATAATACTATAGAGTGGTTTAATTACCCTTATAATTATTCCCTTAGGGTGTTAGTTATAGATTTAGGTTAGAAGCCGCGTGAGAATTACCCTATTTAATCGCATAGTTAATTAGATATAGGCCTAGGTAATATTGCAAATCCACAGGATAAATCCTTTTATTAAGAGGGAAGGTACTATCACGAGAATAAGGCGTTAACTAGCTTATTAGATTATTAGAGCCTGTGTTAAGATTACTTACTTTACCCTATCTCTAAAGCCTTATACTATAAGCCTTAATTTCTTATATAGCTAGCCTATCTTACCTTTTACCTTGTTAATAATTTGCGAATTAAAGATTCGCATGCTACTATGCTCTCTCTTATTATAGGTAATAAATTCAAACACGCTGTGAGGCCCCTCACAACATGACCCACGCGCATGCGTGCACCGCAGCGCCAGAGCACCGCGGCGCCCAACACTAGAAGGAAGGGCTAGGTCCACGTGACATTAGCGAGCCGCTAGCTATAAACCAGTGACTTATATATATATATTACACTTAGACCTAGCAAGCTTTAGTTAATATATAAGTGCACCCTATATCCTTTTACCTAGCTACCTTTATCCTTATAATTCTAAAGCTTCTATTACTAGCTACCTAAGAGCAATATAGGGCTAAGAACCACCTAATTAACCTAAGTAATATTAGATAATAACTAAAGTTAATTAAATAAGGGTAGTATTACTACTAAAGACACACTATATTCTATAGGAACCAGGACTAAACCTAGACCCTCTAATATTAGGGCTAATACTATAGTAATAAATAAGTAAATTACTTAGCTTAAGAAACTTAAAGAACTATAGGAATAAGAGTAAGAGCTTATTAACCTTCTATAGCTAGGTAGAGGGAAAGAGAAGATAAAAAGGCAGTAAAGATCTAGTTCTTCCTTTAGTAATAGCCACTAAGAGGTTAAAGTTAGAAATATTACTAACCTCTAACACCCTATAAACCTATAGAAGTATAAAATATAGATAAATAATCTAAACTATGCCTTTAATAGGGTAAAGTAAAAGTATTAGCGTAATTACTAAAAAATCCTCTTTACACTTAACTATATATATAGTAATTATAGGGTAAGATAGGACTAATACCTTAATAAATAAATAGCTAATAACTAAAGCGATCTTAAAGATAACTAGGATATATTTAAGACCTAGACTCTTATACTACTCTAAGATACTACTAACTATAATGCCTAAATAGCCACGTAGCTAGAGAACGCAAAGTAACGTAAGGGCTAGAGTCCTATTAAATTTAGTATCTACCTAGATTTACTAGAGAAATACCTAGAAAAAGCCACTAAAAAGTTATAAGCTCTTATATTCTTTATAAAACTACTTCCTAACCTATAAGACTAGATTAACCTATATACCTTTATTATAGGAAAGGCATAAGAGGAGGTTATATAACTTACTTAGTAACTCTAGGAGGCTATGCTAAAGAGCAAGTAAAAGTCTAAGTATTTAGAAGATAAGGGCCTAAATAAGGCTCCCTAATATTATAGATATAACTTTCTATAAGGTAGAAGGTCTAATAAAGATTAGAAGGATAAGGACTAAGAGAAGTCTCCTACTACCTACCTAAATAACCACAAACCTAGGTATAAAAGGTAGTATTTTAACTATAATAGTATAGAGCACCTTATAAATAGATATAATAAGCTAAAGAAGGAGTATTAAGACCTAGAAAACTCCCTAAGGTAGAAGTAAATACCCTTACCTCTACCTTAAACACTAAGGTACTAATAGGGTGTTAATTTTACACACTAGTTACTATTTATAGGTATATAGATATTAAAACAGCAGCGGATCTTAATAGTTACGCTAAGATTAATATTATTAGCGCCGAATTTATATAAGCCTATAAACTTAACTAAGCTAAGGCTATAGCACCTATTATTAAGATAGTAAGGGCCCTTATAGTTCCCTAATATAGTATCTATAAGGTCCCTATTATAATTAAAGACTTAAGAGGAGAAGAAAAGGACCTTAAGCTACTATATATAGCTATTAATAGGGACCTAAGAACTAAGGGAAGCCCTATATTAATTAGGATATATATACTTACTAAAGAATATATCTACCTTTACTTATACTTATAAGAGTAGTGGTTTAAGAAAAGAAGAAAGGCCTTTTTACTTATAACTCCCTGTAAATTTATAAAGGTTATATATAATAAGACTATTATATACACTATTAATAGGGTTATAGAAGATAAGTTTATTACCCTTAGAGATAAAGAAGAGGTAAAGGCATATAGAACTATTAAAGATATCCCCTAGGAACTATATAAGTTTAAAGATATATTTATATTAGATAAGGTAGGGAGCTTACCTTTAAGAAAGATAACTAATTACGCAATTAATCTAATACTAGGGACTACACCTCTATATAGACTAATTTACCCCCTTTCCTAAGGTAAATTAAAGGAACTTTATAAATATATTAATAAGAACCTATAGAAGGGCTAGATAAGACTATTAAAAAGCCCTGCGGGCATGCCTATCCTATTTATACTAAAGAAAGATAGTACGCTCTAATTATACATAGATTACCAGGGTCTTAATAGGGTAACGCAGAAGAATCGCTATGCTCTCCCCCTGATTTTAGAGATCCTAGACTAGTGCTAAGGAGCCCGCTTTTTCTTAAAAATTAATATTAAGGATACTTATTATAGAATCTAGATAAAAAGGGGCAATAAGTAGAAGACCGCATTCCACACACACTATAGGCACTATAAATATCTTATAATGCCTTTTAGGTTAATAAATACCCTAGCTATATTCTAGAACTATATCTATAAAGCGCTTTATAGGCTAGTTAACACTATTTATATAGTATATCTAGATAATATCCTTATCTTTTTAAAAATATAAGAGAAGTATACTATATATATTAAAGAAGTCCTAGGGTATATAAGAGAGGTAGAATTATATATAAAACCCTCTAAATATAAGTTCTACTAAGAGTTAGTAGAGTTCCTAGGGTTTATTCTCTTTATTAATAGGATCTTAATAGATACCTACTAAGTTACTACTATTTAGGATTAGAAGGAACCTATAAGCTTTAAGGATATATAATCCTTCCTAGGGTTCTATAACTTTTACTAATAGTTTATCTATAGATACTCTAGGATTATAGCACCGCTATATATATTAATAAAGGGTAGTTAGAATAGTATCTAGACTAGGAGGTTTATATTTAGGGTAAGAGAATAGGTAGTGTTTTACTAGCTAAAAGATACCTTTTAGCGGGCTCCTCTTCTCTATTATTATAACCTAAGTTAACCAGTGTATATTAAGATAAATACCTTAATCTTTATAATAATAGGGATCCTATTATAATAAGATAATAAGGGCTACTAGTACCCTATAGCCTTTTAGTTAAGGAAGTTTACTAATACTAAATAAAACTATAGCACGCCTAACTAAGAGCTACTTACTATAGTTAAGTTATTTAAACACTAGTAATATTATATTAAAGGTATAGAGACCCTAGTAGAAGTCCTATTAGACTACTATAACCTATAGACCTTTATAAAGTAATAGAAGCTAAATAGAAGATAAGCTAGATAGTATATATTCCTATACCTACTAAACTTTATAATTAAGTATAGACTAGGGAAAAGTAACCCTATAGATATACTATTAAGAAGGTCTAATTATAAGAGTAAACCCCTAATAAATAAGGCACTTCTACTAGAACTTAAGAAAAAGTTAGTAGCTACTAAAGAAGTAGTAGAAGAAGAGATACTAATATATTAAAGAAGATATAGTAAGATACCTTTAGAGAAGGAAAATACCCTAGTCTTTATAGAGAGGTATAGTAAGATACCTTTAGGGGAGGAAAATACCCTAGCCCCTATAGTAAAGGCTAGAGTAGCTATATTAAGAGGCTAGTTAGCTACTATAGATCTAGTAAAAGGTTAGCTAAATAAAGGTAATTTCTAGGAGAAGGTAGTGTATATCTAGGACACTAGTATAGTATAAGAGATCTAGGGGGCTATTATATTACTAGATCCCTACTAATCTAGCCTAAATAAACTATTAGTATAGCTACTATAGAAGGCCTAAAGCTAAGATCTAGACCTATAGAGGCAGAGTAAAGAGATTAACTCCCTAGAGAGAGGGAAAGCTAGTCTATAGTTATATAGTATAAGGGGTCTTCTAATATATAAAGACTAGGTAGTTATTCCCTAAGAGCCTACCTTATAATAGGAGCTTCTATAGCTATACTATAATAATCCACTAGTAGGTTACTTTAGGACTAAGTAAATACTTAAGCTATTAAAGCATTACTTTTAGTAGCTAGCTATAAATAAGTCTATATTAGACTATATTATAAGCTATAGGATATATTAGTAAATAGTTACTAGAAGGTATTACCTATATAGGAGTCTTAAATCGCTACTAATACTAGAGTAACTATAGGTAGAAATCTTAATAGACTTTATTATAGGATTACCTATTATATAAGTAGGCAAATAAGAAACTAATATAATCCTAGTAATTATAGACTAATACACTAAGTACTCTATCTTCCTACCTATAATAACTATAATTAATATAGCTAAGTTAGCGGAACTTTTCTATAAGGAGATTAAGCTATAATTTAGGCTACTAAAGGGCATTATATCTAATAGAGGATCTATTTTTATAAGCTAATTCTAGTTAGACCTATATTACCTATTATATATAAAACGCAGGCTTTCTATAGTATTTTACCCCTAAACTAATAGGTAAACTAAGAGAACTAACTAGGTACTAGAGTATTACCTATAATACTTTACTTCTAAAAACCAGTAGATATAGCCTAAGCTACTCCTAGTTATATAATTTACCTATAATAATATAGTAAATAGAACTATAGGCTACTTACCTAACTATATATTTATAGGGTACTTACTAGAGTTTTAGCTAGCCCTTAGGGATAAGGTTATAGAAGGGAAGGTACTAGAGGCTTATACTTATATTATAAAGTTATATAAAGTTAAGGAGTAGCTAAAGTAAAACTAGGTAAAAGCTACTAAATCCTAGGTAAAGTACTATAATAAATATTACTAACTACTTACTTTTAAAAGAGGTAACCTAGTATTACTATTAGTAAAGAATATATAGCTTAAGGAAGTAAAATAAAAGCTAACCCCTAGGTTTATTAGATTATTTTAGGTACTTAATACTATTAGTAAGTAAGTATATTAGCTTATATTACTAGAAAAATATAGTAGGTTATATAATATATTCTATATTAGCCTACTAGAGCCTTAGACCTATTATAAGAATATAAATAAAGAAAAAATACTAATACCTAACCTTAAGGATAAAGATAATAAATATAAAGTTAAGGAGGTTAAGGAATATAGAAAGACCTATAAAGGTAATAAATACCTAGTAAAGTAGAAGGGTTAGCTAAGTAAATATAACTAGTAGGTTCCTATTAAAGATATAGAAGGAGCTTAGTATATAATTTAGGTATTCTACTAGAATAAGTTAAGGGAAAAGGATAGTAATATATAAGTAAGTTATAGGTAAAAGAGTATAAAGTTCCTATAAGAAAGGTATAGCCTTACTAGCTACTATAATATACCTAATAAAAGAAAATAACTAAACTATATATAAAAATAAAAGAAAAAAATATAAAGGAATAAAATAAAGGAAACTATCTATAGCTTTAGAAGAGTTAATAGAAATCCCTCTATAGTTACCCCCTTATAGCTAAAGACTTAGCCCCTATAGACTATATACTTAGCATTATTCTTATCCACTATAACCGCCTCCCTTATCCTATAATAAAAATAATATAATACTATTCCCTAGGTAATAAATCCTAGATTACTTAGCCTTAGCTATAAAACCATTACTATATTCTATATAGTAAGGAGTTATAGATAGTTAGCTTACTAAAATATTAGTAAATAGATAGTAAAATAGGGCTAAGATATAACCTACTATCCCTAGGACTAGAGCTAGGTTTATAGTAACTATAAGGGTTTAATAGGAGACTATATACTACTAGTATATAATTAAAGCATCCTACCTAGATATATTAGTAAAGAACTAGTAAAAAGGGAAGAAATATATAGACCTATTAGACCTTAGTAGCCCCTATTAACCTAAATATAATATAATACGTTATATTAGTATAGTTAAAGCCTTATATAAGCTAAAGATAATAGGTAGTAAAATACTACTAAGTTACCTCTAAGAATATAAGGTCTTTAGGATTATCCTTATTCTTATTACTAAGTACCTCTATTAGGATATCTACCTAATCTAGTACCTTTAATAAGTTAAGGAAGTTACTATATATAGTAGCTATAGACTATATAATTATTAGTAAATAGAAACTAAAGAGTAAAGGAAAAGCAAGATACTTATAGCCTTATAACTATCCCTATGTGTATAACACTAAATATAGCGCTTTAACTACTTTATCTTTAACTAACCTATATATAGGTTAGTAATAAATTAATAATTAATCTAGGGGAGTTTAGGGGTAGATAGAGGGCTCTTTTTATATTTAGTGTATCTAGTACGCAAATAGTGCATACATAAGCAGTTATAAAGCAGAATTATTAGCGCACTTATAGTGATTTATTAGCGATTAGCAATTAACAATAGATAGATAATAGTGTTGTAGAAAAGTAATAATTTAGCTAATAATGTGGAAATAAAAATAGAATAATATAGTAGAGAGTTAGAGGTAAATTTATGCTAAAGCGCTAACTATTATTTGTTATTATAGATTATTATTTATTATTGTTTTAATACAACTACTAGTTAGTAAATAGTTATAAAATATAGGGTAAAAGCTATTCAGGAGCCTGGTGATAAGGGGGGGGATAATTATAAGGCCCCTTATAACATAACCCACGCGTATGCGTGCACCGCAGCGCCAGAGCACCGCGGCGCCTAATACTAGAAGGAAGGGCTAGGTCCACGTAACATTAGCGAGCCGCTAGCTATAAACCAGCGACTCGCACACATATATTACACTTAGACCTAGCAAGCTTTAGTTAATATACAAGTGCACCCCATATCCTTTTGCCTAGCTACCTTTATCCTTACACACGCCCTAATTAATTAGTGTATTAATCTTAGTCTTTATAAAGAGCTTAAATAGTGCGCTAGGGGTTATAATAACGCCTTCCTTACGCAATTAAATTACAAGGTTAAGGTTAGCTTCCTCCTTAGCTAAGATAAATATATTAGTCTTATTAATAATTACTAGAGGGTTCTTTTAGGGTTTACCTAGGTATCTCTTTAGCAGGATCTCTAGGGTCTTGCTAGGTAGCCTAGTTTAGGCCTCTCCCTCTTCTCTGCCCTCCTAAGGTAGGAGGGCTTCTATATTAGGGTTCTTATAATAAGGCCTAATAGAAGTTAAGTAGAAGGCCTTTAGGCCTTATAGGAGGTTAAGGGTGTAGGTCTCTTTATTAATAAAGAGGAGGTTATATAGGCCTTACTAACCTTTACCTTTATACTAGACTTAGACTAGTAATCTAAGCGGGAGGTTAAGGGTCTTGCTTATATCTAGACTATTCCTTACTATAAGGGCTTTGCTAACTTTCTAGATTATATAGAGGCGCTTAACTTCCTTTATTACCTTTTATATAGTAATAATATATTATAAGATCTTTAGTAATAGGAGAGAGTTACTTAATATATAGGGGTAGGCGCTAAAGATAAGGAGGGTTAGAATAAGGCTATTTAGACCTATAGTATTATTAAGGGCTTTTATAGCTATCTATAGGGCAATAGGTTCTGGGGTTATTAGGCATTCTCTTTAGATAATATTATAGGCCTTTTAGAGTGGCCTATAATATCTCTTAACTTTTCTAATGCTATAATATACCTTAATTAGGACCTCTTTAATAGAGATTAATATTAATACCGCGAATTAGTAAAATTCTTCGCTATAAAAGTTTATACTAGTATTAGTAATAATCTAATTAGGAGGTCCTTAGTACATATTAATCTAGTATATTCTAAGGGCTTCCTAAGTTATTTTTACTAAGATATTAGGAAGGAATCTTACTATATAGAATACTATAGCTATATCTACCGCGTAGAGCATTAGGTAGTTACTATTAAGGTATATAATATTAACTATTACTTTAAAGTTAAAGGCATACTTATCCTTAAGGGTAAATTTAAAGTAATAAGGGCTATTAGCATTTATCTAGCACTAGTGGCATACCTTTAATATTACCTTAATAGCTTTAAAGGTAATCTTATACCCTATATTACTTAGGAGATTATGGAGTTAGCGTACTAAAGGATAACTAAAGTAGTAATATAAACGCTATAATTTAATCTTAGTTAAATAATTCTACGCTACTACCTTCTTATCTTATATTAGTAGTATCTATATATAGCCCTATTTATATACTAGGGGCACCTTAATATTCCCTTACTAGAGGATATTCTTAGTAGTAATAAAGTTAATCCTTAGTTAGCCTATATTATTAAGGTAAAGTAGGAAGGGAGTATTTATTAGTATTATATAAAAAGTAATATTACTAAAGGGTATAGGTATATTAATTATTCTAAGTAATGTAATTAGCTAGCCTCTACTAAATATAATAACTGCTTTACCTACCCTTATAGTATTAAGATAAATCTTTAGTATTATTTTCTATAGTGCTATAACTTAAGATTAGCCTACTATAGAGAATTATACTACTCTAGTATCTAGCATAATACCTTAGAAGGCCTTAGATAAGTAATAGTCTTTAAGTAGGAATAGGTAAGGAGGCCTAGTAGTGTTCCTATTATTAAATAGATTCTTCTTACTTAGTCTATATATTATAGCTTAATTTATAAGAACTTTAACTATTTTCTAACTATTAAGGGTTATACTATAGGTAAAGAAGCTTATAGGTACCCTTTCTTCTTCCTCTCCCTCTAGCTTAGTGTTAAATCTAAGGCTTATTATATACTAGGTAACCTTATTAACTTTAGAGGGATAAGAAGTAGGATCTTCTATTAGGGTACCTTTATACTAGGTAAGAAAGGCATTATATAAAGCTAGTAAGGATAATAAGGTATCTACTAGGTAATAGTTCTTATATTACTAGTATGCCTTCTTACACTCTTCCTTAGGATACTTTATTAACTAGTATCCCTTCTTACTATATATATAATATTTCTTTATATAGGGAGGGCCTCTTCTACCTTTCTACCTTTATAGAGGGTATCTTAACTCTTTGCCCTTACTATTATACCTTCTATTAGTCTAGAAGGCATTAGGAGTCTAGGTATTAGTAAGGAATTAATATTAACCGCTAGATTCCTCTATAATAAGCTAGATTATTATATATATATACTTATAGAATTATTAGAGGCTATCTAGAGGGTTAGTAAGGCACCCTCTATACTTAGGAATCCTATTATAAGTGGTTATAATCTAGTTCCTAAGGGCTCTTTCTAATTAACCTATATTAGGAATAGCTTACTATAAGGTTAATAGCCTCTTAATAAGCTTATTAAAGTATTCTATCTTTAATTTATTAGGGTTTTTATTAATAGTCTTCTAGAGTAAAGTATTATACTATTTAAGGAGATACTTCTACCTTATATCTTTAGTCTTAAACCTCTTCTTTATTCTCCTTATAAGGGTAGTAAGGTCCTAAGGGTTACTAGGTTTAGAGAGGTAGTCTAAGTAGTACTAATAAGCTTTTCCTTTTAATATTACTTTAAATATATACCTAGCTTATTCTAGTTTAATATCTAGAAGCTTATATTTTTACCTAAAGATTTAGAGCTTTAGTTTAAGTATATTATAGTTATTAGTGCTATATTACTACTTAGATATATATATCTTAATAAGGTCTAAGATCTACTTTACTATTAGTTATAGAGGCTTAAAGGGAGGATTATTAGTAGGTTTATATATTATTCTTTAGTAAATAGGAAGGGCTTATTATTAGGGAGTAGAGGTCCTTTACTAGGTAAATATAGGTTCTTAGGGATAATAAGGAAGGGCTTATAGGGCTTAAGGTAATTAAGGAAGGGGCTAAGGGTTCTATTCTTAGGGAAAGGTTACTAATATTACTCCTTATAGAGGTTATAAAGGTTAGTAGGAGAAATAAGCAGTCCTTATACTTTATTAGTCCTAGAGGTTATTATCCTTATAAAGGTTATTAAGGAAGTTACTATTCTTAATTATATTCTTTTAGAAGTTATTATACTTCTTCTAGGTATCCTTTACTTCTTCTTATAACTAGAAGTAGAATTCCTATTAGTTAAGGACTTCTTAGAGGTTTATTACTATATTTATATTCTAGTTAATTATTATATAGATTCTAGAGTTAATAAGGTAGTCCTATAAGTGCCTTAAGACTATAACTAGGGTCTTAAGAAAGTTACTATAGGTCTATAGGTTAAAATCTTAAGTAAATTCTATAAAAAGTAATCTTTTATATACCTTTTATATTATATAGTCCTTAACCTAAGAGAGAATATAGGCTACTTATATCTTAGGTATATTATTATCCTTAATATTAAATTTATCTACCCTAGTAAGTATTTCTTCTATAATATACTAATATAGTTACTATAGGATATAGAGAAAAGGGATAGTAAATTCTAGGGCTTCTAAGGGATCTGCTTAAGAGCTATTATAACTTATTAGGTTTTATAGTTATTCCTTCTTATTAACTATTATAACTTATAGTATTAGAGGAGATAGAATAAGGGAAGTAATAATAAAGGGATTAGGGAAAAAGAGATATAAAGGATTATAAGCTTTAGTAATTAGCTTTATATATAATAGAATATATTAAGTTAAAGAATAATAGGATAGCTTAGCTACTAGAGTTAAACTCTTCTTCTTAGTTTAGGCTTTAGCTTCTTCTAGCTACTCTTATTACCTTAATAGGCTAGCTAGAGTTAGCTTCTTCCTTAGTATAATTAGGGATCTTAAATAATAAAGCTACTCTTATTACCTTAATAAGCTAGCTAAATCACGCTACTTCTATAAAGGTCTTTTCTAGATAGAACCTAGCTAATCTATAGTATCTTTAAAAGATAATAGGTATTTATAAATAAAAGTAGTTATAAAGTTAACCACTAATTAGTATTAGAATCACTAGGTATGATAATAGCTAGTTATTAATTAGGCGCACTTATGATAGTATTAATTAAATAATCTATTATAAGCTATATATTCTATTAAAGGAAGCTAGAAAAGAGAGGGCTCCTATAAGAGGGAAAAAGGCAGCTGCAGCTATGTGGGTCACGTGATGTGGGTGGGTTACGTGACCCGGGCCCTGCCCTATCGCAGGCCTGCCCGTAGGCAGGAAGGGAGGCACGCGCACACGCACGCACACACGCGCAGCAGCTGACCTTCTTCCGGTCGGGCCGACCTTCAGCCGAAGGGAATTGCGGCTGCCAAGCGCGATTGATATCATGCTTGTTCCAACAGTGACTAAAGAGTAATTTTTGTTCAAGAAAGGGAAAGCAGGAAGCCGCTGTGCAGCTCTTCCCTTGATTTCCGCTATAGAGTTTTCCGTGACAATGCGAGAAAAAAAACATAGGTTTTGCTGCCTTGCCAATGGGCCGTACGGCGCTCGTCGCTTGTCTCGCTTTCAGTGACATCAAGGCTTTTCGCATTGTTGCCAACCTGAAATTGACGGAAGGCCACCAGTAGGGGTGGAGCCTGCGGCTTAATTTGACACTGTGAAGATCATCACTATGATCCGAAGGAAACGCGCTATCTATCTAGCCAATGGGAGCAGCCACTAAATCAATTTCACGAGGCAGGTCTTATGCTAGTTATATAATATACAATAAATTTGGAGTTGCTATCAACAAGGGAAGCTTCCGTAGCTCAGTTGGTTAGAGCTTCGTACTAATAAACGTTAGTGATGCGGAGGCCGCAGGTTCAAGCCCTGCCGGGAGCAAAAAGTCGTTCCACGATGCTTTCCTCAGTTGATGAGTTTTTTTGCCCATTCTGGCAAAGACCGTTTTTTCTTCTTGTCCCCCGATTACATGCCCAACTCCAGTAATTCCTGCACTTGTGCGCAGCTGAGTTGCCACAGCCACGGATATAACGGCTTTTTCCGCTACACACCAGACACGCACGACTCACTCACTTTCTCCATCCGTCGACAGACGACGCTCCGGCCTCCATGCCCATGGCGGCACAGCGGCACCAATGGGCCCAACTCCCTGATCGGCAGGGGCTGGTGGGAGACGAGTTTGACGAGTACACGTATCAGGCCCATGACTACGGCCGTTCTGTGTCGCTTGATGCCCAGCCTCCACGCAGGTCCCGGTCGAATCGCGCCTCTATCCAGACGTCAAACACGGATGCTCTCACAGAGTCCACCTTCAGCCCCCACTCGCCTACAGCTTCAAGTTTTGTTGGAGCTACCCATGGCCTAGCTCCCAGACCGCCTTCTTACCAGCATCCGATATTTTCAACGACGTATGCGCATGCTGGTGCTGGTGTTGGTGCTGATGGTGGCCATGCGACTGCCTCTCTTGCCGCCGTCGCTGCACCACCTTCTTCTTCTTCTTCTTGTTCTTCTTCCCCATTCGGCGCCGCTCACTTTCCCCAAGAACCCGTCTTGGAATTGTCCAAGGCCATGTCTCGCCGACAGAAATCCCCATCGGCTGAGCGATACCAGGAAGAAGCTTTCGAATCCACTGCGGCAACCCCCCCTGCAGCTCCAGACGTTCCTCCCGTCCCACCCGTAAGCTATCGTCAGCCACACAGCCATCATCCAGCGCTGCCTTATAACCACCGACAGCATCAGTTTATGCCTTCTGTCCAGCTTGTTGAGGACGGAGAAATGGATCCCGAGAGCCATTACACCACGCGACGTCAAGAGCATTCAGATTTCGCTGCGCATCACACACATGATGTCACGGACAGAAAAGGCATTGTTGCGACACACAACCTATCTCAAGATGTTGCTACTGCATCGCCGCGACGAGAATCGCTCAATGGCCCATCAGAGCGCCGCAAGAAGTTTGCAAACGACCGTTCACCCCTCCAAAGGCTTGAGCTGACGCTCGACAGCATGACAAAAGAGGAAAAGCGAGCAAGAGTACAAGCCGCCGAGCAACGAGCTAGGGAAAGGGCTGCCAGAAGAGCAGCAGAGGCTTCTGCGATCCCGCCGGGGGACGTACATAGTCCAAATAGACCTTCCGAACATCAGGCCCATCGTTCGACGCCCATTGCGCAGTTTCCAACAGCGTTCAAACGTGAACCACCACCGCAGCAATCTGAGCGACGAGAGCAGCCTTACTTGCAACACCAGACACAGCATCAACCATGTTCGCAGCAAGACGTTTTTCGCCCCAGTGTTGTCGAGCGCAGTCACGCTGCTGCTTCGCCCCCAGCCCTTCTGCGTCCCGAAGATGATGAGGAGCTGGAGCAACCACGTTTCAATCTGCCCAAGCGTAATTTGAGTTTTCGAGAGCGTGCAGCGAGAAATGAACAGGAACCTCGAGTCAAAGACAGAAGCCCCACGGGTCAACCAACTGCTTTCTTCACAGGCGGTAACACTGGTGGTCTGTCCATGGCTCGGAACGGAAGCAACGAGCTACGAAAGAACCCTCCTCCTGATCGACTGAGTCCGCAAAGAGCTCAGTCGACACGAGAAAATGCCAGCGCTGGTGGTTCTAGGTCACCTGGTACCCGTCAACGTAATATACTTGCAATAGGCAAGGGCAAAGAGCTTCCCCCGGTTCCGGCATCGGAGCAAGCAACTAGGGGGATCCAGCGCCGTGCTACTGAACCACTTCATGAAAGAGAATATGGGTCGGATGAGGAGTATGTCCCGCGTCAAATGCATGGCAAAATACCCAATGCTGCAGTTCGTAGTCCAAATAGGGAGTTCGGAGATGTTGCAGCTGCTCGGAGACGGCTGGAGCGACAAGACAGCGATCATTCAATGGAGAGCGCACCTCAACATCGGGTTTCCAGACTGATTCTCAAACCCCCCGAAAGTCTCCGCCCCGGCGAGGGCTTGTACAAGTCGCCAGTCTGGTTGGACGAGTACGAGAAAGCTACAGTTGGTGCCTTGGGCGGAAACTTGCTGGATCTGACTGAAAGCCAGCCGTCGGGCCAGCGGGCTGACAAGGGCAAGGCTTGGTGGGAAAGTGGAGGCCGAAACAAGAATACCTCATACTCATCACGACCACGCAAAGCTGAAGCATTCGACGGAGAGTATGACGACACGAACGGTATGTAATCCACGCGACCTGCTTTGACGTATCCCTTTGCTCACCACTCTTCAATCTCTAGCGCCCACACGCTTCAAGCCTCCGCTGTACCTCAAATGCGGGCCGCTCTTGAGGTACTCTGGTATTCGTCGGGAAAGAATCCCTGCCAGGGCTCAAACGAGCAGTGCCGCGTCCGACCGTGAGATTTGGCGTGGCAGTGTGATGATTGTAACACAGGATGCGGCATCTTCTTATGATATAGCTCCCATGCTCCGTCTTTTCGTGCAAGACATTGGCCTTCTCCCCCCGGCCCCTCACCACGTCAATGGAGATCTGCCAGCGGAATATGTAGATCCGATCGCCGGTCACCCAAAACTGGGTCGCAGGGGAGAAACCCTCTATGTTCGCCCCGTCGAGCACCTTGAAGAAGCCAAAGACCTCTCACTCGATGAGACTGACGAAGGTCTTTTCGAAAGATTGAGAAGTCCGTCTGACGCCGCTCTCCCCCCGAATAGCGCCACAGAGCTGCCGCAGTCGTTTGCTGGACGTCAGAAGCGCATTGAGACTGATGGCGAAAAGCTGCAGAAATACAAGGATGTACGAGGCTTCCGGCTTCACGCCGAGCGTGGCTGTACCTTCTGGAGGTTCAACATCGAGGTTGAGCTGCGCGAAAAGCAGCAGCGCATTGCTTACCGCATCAATCGAGGTCCCTGCATGGCGTTCTGGGTTCCTGCGCGGGCACATGCTATGAACATGATGTTTCACAGCTGCAATGGGTTCAGTGCTAGTGTCAACCCAGACGATCTGAGCGGCCCGGACCCAATGTGGCGGGATGTTCTCAACAATCATCAATCGCAGCCGTTCCATGTCATGATTGGTGGAGGCGATCAGATATACAATGACTCGGTGGCTCACAAGTGTGAATTATTCGACGAATGGCTTGATACAAGAAATCCTCAGCACAAGCACGGCGCTGCCTTCACTGCCGAAATGCAGGATGAGATGGAGGAGTTCTATCTGGGCCGCTACTGTATGTGGTTTTCCCGGGGACTTTTTGGTTTGGCAGCATCTCAGATTCCCATGGTCAACATGTATGATGACCATGACATTTTCGACGGATACGGATCATACCCCGAGCATTATATGAAGTCACCCGTGTTTACCGGTCTGGGGGCTGTTGCGTTCAAATATTACATGCTGTTCCAACAACAGGCCGTTCTCACCGAGACGGAGAATACGGAGCCCAGCTGGATTCTTGGTGTGGAGCCAGGGCCCTACATAAAGGAGCTCAGTCGGAGCGTCTATGTCTCCATGGGCGGGAAAGTTGCGTTGCTGGCTGTAGACTGTCGGACGGAAAGGACTGAACATGAGGTTATCAATGACAAGACGTGGGAGAAGATCATGAACAGGCTGTATGCCGAAGTGCGCCGTGGTCAAGTGGAGCATCTCCTGGTTCTTTTGGGTGTTCCTATTGCCTACCCCCGGCTGGTCTGGCTCGAAAACATGTAAGCCAACCTTTGCCACTGCAAGCAGCCGTTCCGCGTAAACATCCTACTGATTCATCTACAGCTTGACTTCAAGATTCATGGGTCCAGTCAAGGCACTGGGGCGTACTGGCATGCTTGGCAAAACTCTCAACAATATCGACGGCGGCGTAGAGGTCTTGGATGACTTGAATGATCATTGGACTGCCAAAAATCACAAACAGGAGAGAAGTATCGTCATTGAAGACTTGCAAGACTTGGCCATTGACAAGTCCTTGCGTGTCACGATGCTAAGGTTAGTCTTTGATCAATTTGTGTTACCCACAATTCAAAGTCAACTTGTTGACAAGTCTCTAATAGTGGCGACGTACATTTGGCGGCTATTGGCCAGTTCTACTCAAACCCGAAACTCGGGGTTGCAAAGCACAAGGACCCAAGGTACATGGTCAACGTAATTTCATCGGCGATAGCCAACACACCGCCATCCAACATGTTGGCAGACGTGCTCAATAAACGAAACAAGGTACATCATTTCGATGACAAGACCGATGAGAGCATGGTCCCTTTATTCCAGCACGGTGTAGATGGCAAAGCGAGAAACAACAAGCACCTGTTGCCACACAGAAACTGGTGCTCTATTCGGTTATGGAGTCCAGGGATGACGCCTCCGCCAACACCACCTCTGTCGGCTTACGATAGGAGCCCTAGCCCACCGTCAGTGATGAATGGCAACTCTGGTCGTGGTGGCGGTCTTTTCCGACGACTCTCACTGGGAGGAGGAGGTGGTGGTGGCGGCGCAGGTGGGCGCTCAGCGTCGAGTCGCTTTGATGGATCACGCACTTCTGTTCGAGGCAGTAAGCCCCCCGTTTCCGGAGGTGTGGGAGGCTTGTTCCGCAGCCTCTCCCGCCGAAACTCTTCTGACGCCCCTCGGCCGGCAAGGCTTACCCGCACCCTGTCCCTTGGCAGCGGCGAAAGCAAGAAGAAGGGCCTTTTCAATTTCGGACGGCGTGAAGCCAATGCCAGACCTGACGATGGTGGGATCAATGGACGATGGGGTGAAGACAGCGAAGAAGGTGACTACTTTACTGCAAGCCACCAGTCATATAGTACAGGACCCTCCGGACTGCGAGGCGGTGGCACGTATGAGTGCAACGAGTTCTCGGAGGACGACGAGTCTCACTTCACTGCTAGATCCCCACATAGGGCCCAAACTTTGGGAAACCAGCCAGCAAGGGTTGATGGAAACGACGCAGAGAAAGACCCCATGGTGCGTCCTCGTCCGTTTCATCGAACGCCAACAGGGCTGTCGGTGAAACAGATGCGCAAAGCCGAGCAGTTCCAAGTCGATGTAGAAGGGGGTCTCGACATCTGTCTCAATGTGGAAGTCAACGCCAAGGATCCAACAGGCATCACAGTTCCATATCGATTATTGGTCCCACGACTGCATTATGAGTACAACCCAGCCGATGATGAGCTGCAGCAACCAACACAGTCCAAATCACAGCAACCGAGCGGATTCAAGAGATTCTTAAGCTTCCGCAAAAAACCCGAGATACCCAAGCCACAATCGCGGCAACAAGCGGAGGATGATGAAGAAACGGACAATGACAATGACGAGGATTACCCCAGTGATGCCAGCTCGGATATAGTGCCACAACGCGGAACCAGAGCAGCAGGCTGATGGTGGACCAAGCTCGGTGGAGTTTCATGTAAATGAAGGTCGCAATCATGCATGGCCTGGGAACATATCCGAGGCACATCTGTACATTTTGAGAAGGTGCATACCGTTGAGCGGTTTCGGGAGGCGAGAGCATGATTTTGACATTGGCAGACCAAGCATGATTCAACATTGGCAGCTAGTATGCATCCAACGGCGTTTGGGAAGGGAACCTATGGAAGTAGTGCTTGGGTGTATGACTTGAATACAAATCTGTTGGCATGTTGCAGATGATGAACAAGATGCCTACACTACACGACGGGAGCACTTTGTGATGTACTTGTTGAAGTTGCTTTTGTTTGTTCAATGCAGCCCCCCATGCCATGCGGCTTCCGACTTGGGTGGAGCAAAACTGGGGCAAAGATGGCAGGCTGCCAGTGCCAGGCTGGCTGGAACCGGAGAACTCTGGACACGCTCTGGTCACGCTCTGGTCAACCTGGTCAACCAACTTCCTGGCACTGTGCGCGCTTCCATCTACACACAAACCCGCTTCCGAAACTTCAACCCTTTTCCTGCTACTTGCGCCTGAGGGGAACAGTGATGGCGTCGGCATGTTTCGTAGCTTGACCATGCCCAAACCGCCAAAGGATGGCCGTTTGCGCACCCCGACACAAGCTGTCCTCGCCTGGCTTTGCGGACCAGGCAGGCAGGCGATTGCAGCTTTCGCAGCGCGCACGGCTCATCAGATTCAGAGAAACTTGGTCCCAAGACGACTCCTGAGCTTTCCTCATTTCTTGTTCTTGTTCTGGGCGGTGATTCTGCTGTGGGGAGAAAGATGGGTGTTTGACACCAAGGTGCAAAAGTGCGACTGGGAAAATTGGGAGAAATGGGTAAGTGACGCGCCGATATTGGGGACTTCTCCCCATGGATTGATCCCATGGATTGATTGATTGGATGGATGCATCAGCGCCCCCGGGAGACTTGAACACTGACTGATGTACTTGCAGCCCAGGCAAGCCAATCCCCATCACCTCGTTCTCGTCGCCGATCCCCAAATCATCGACCCGCACTCATATCCTGGTCGTCCATGGCCTCTGAACTCCTTGACTGTCCTCGTCACGGACAACTATTTGCGGAGAGGTTACCTCGCTCTACAGCGTCAACTGCAACCGGACAGCGTCTTCTTCCTGGGCGACCTGTTCGATGGGGGACGAGAGTGGAAGACAAGAAACGGAACACAGTTTGTCGACCCGAAATGGGGCGGCAGTCGAGGCGAGACGGAGAAGAAATGGGTCAAGACGTGGCATAATAAATATGGCCAAGACTTCTGGCTTCGCGAGTACAAGCGTTTCAGCGACATCTTCTTCAAACCATTCAATGAGGGTGGCGGAGTCCCCGGGCCTTACCAGCGAGGGAGGAAACTGGTGGCAAGTTTGCCTGGAAACCATGACCTGGGGTTTGGCGCTCAAGTCCAAGTCCCCGTTCGCGACAGATTCAGTGCGTATTTCGGAGACACAAACCGGGTCGATGTCGTTGGAAACCACACAATTGTGTCCGTGGATACTGTGTCTCTAAGCGCAGATACGTCCTCGTACAAGGACTCCCACGATTTGATGCCCATCTACGGGCCGGTTCACGAATTCTTGGACGAAGTACAAGCAGCCAAGAGGAAAGCGGCCCAGGAAGAATTGACAGTCTGGCACGGCGTGGATCGCGGCCTGAAGCCTCACCACAAGATCGAAGATGTCAACAACGCCGACCTGACAAGATCACCGAGGGATCCGGGCCCTGGAGCGGCAGATTTTCCCACGATTCTGCTGACCCATGTGCCTCTATTTAGATCTCCCGGTACACCCTGTGGACCGCATCGCGAACATTGGCCACCGAGCAGAGCAACCTTGAGAAAGGATGGGACAGTTGATCCGACGGTGCGTGATGATCGCAACGCCATCAGTGTCTCGGCGGGATATCAATATCAGAACGTTCTCAGTGAAGCCGATTCCGCAAACCTGGTCAACAAGGTGGGCAACGTTGTCCACGTCTTTTCCGGCGATGACCACGACTACTGTGAGCTCGTCCACTCGCCATCCGAGGGCCAGGTTCGCGAAATCACGGTGAAAAGTTTCAGCATGGCCATGGGCGTCCCGACACCGGGATTTGTCATGGTCAGTCTGTACAACCCCATTGACGCATCTGGCAGACGGATCACAGGGTCGCCCGAAACAACGCTCCAAACACATCTGTGCTTGTTACCGAATCAATCCCACACGTACATGAAGTACGTGACATTTTCCATCGTCTCTCTCGTTTTACTATCCATCCGCGCACTCCTCGTGCCCGTCCTGAACCTCACTCCATTCGCGCTCGAGGCAGAGACTTCCGGCCCATCATCCGTGCTCCCAATCTACAAGGACAAAGCCAAGGTAGAGCCGCCCGAGCACACACCTTTAGGATCGTCAGCCGGCGCGGCATCAGGGACAGGAGGCCAGTCGAGTGCCACCAACGGCAGCAACGCCAGATGGACCTCGAAGAAGAGTCGGAACAGCCAGCGATGGGGCCAGGGCTCCGAAAATGGCAGCGGCCCTCGCATCAATCTCAAGGACCCATTCTACAACGGCGCCAAGTCTTGGAAGTCGGGCAAGGGAAGGGGGGAGCTGCACCTCTTGGGTCGGGAACTGTGGACAACAACATGGCGACTGGCGTGGATGACAGTTCTATTCTGGGCATATTTGGGAAGAAAGGGATGAGGTCGTAGTAGCATAGCCTTGGCCATGGGGAGCGGCGTTTTCTTGTTTCCTCAGACAGGCCATCTTGGAGCCGTGTACATGAACATGATATTTTGTTGCTGGAAAATGTCCCACTGGCATGCATCCACGAAAGGAAAACAAGTCAAGAAATGGGGTTGGGGGGGTTGGGGGGGTTGGGGGAGGTGTTTTCTTTTTTCTTTTTTCTTTTTTTTTTCTTTTTTTTTTTCCCTAATACGCCATTTCCTAGTCGATAATAAGTCGTCAGGAACCTACTCGCGACACAGTGTATCATGATAAGTCTCGACGAAATGTCCCTGTCAAGCGCGTCCTTTTCAGCAGGAAATCCCACACGCAGTAAACAACAATATTGATGAATCTCATACGACGCGGCAAGAAAAAAAAATCAGTCGCCCATGACGGAACTTATTCCGGATGGGAAAGAGATGAATCAACATAACCATCCCATAGCCAATGTGTCCGCACGTCCCTTGACCTTTTTCACCCAAGCCGCCTCATCTCCTCGTGTTCACCCCGATCCTCTCGTCCCTCGCCCGCCTGGTCGCTCCGGGACTCTCCTGCACGCCCTCCATGTGCTGCGCCTGGGTCTGGGCTTCCACCTCTGCGGCCCGCTGCTGGTGCTGCGCGAGAAGAGCCTCGTTTGCGCGACGGTCTTCGTACGCGGCGATGTCTTCGGGTGTGATTTGGAGGGTTGTGGCGGGGCGGCGGAGCATTTTCTTTTTTTTTTCTTTCTTTTCTTTTCAATGGGATTGCAAAGGGGGTATGAGGTTGTTGTGTATGTGTGATGTCTGTATGTTTGACAGGTGATGATGGATGGGGGGGACGATGTCGCACGATCACGTGACGCAACAAATAGGACTCTCACTGGATTAATATAAGAGGACCCCCTAAGAGATAATTATAAAGAAGATTAAATTAACTATCTCTCTTATATAAAAGAGAGAATAAAAGCGTCCCTTTTATAGGGGTTGCTAGACTACCTATTATAGTGCTCTAACCTATATAATATAGATTACTTCTCCTTATATTCCTACGCACACTAGTATAAGATATTATAACTTATAATATAGCACGCTACCCTAGGTAACACACCCCCTAATTAAAGTTAAGGTTATTATAACTTTAATTAATCTACACTATTAATATTTTTATAGTGTTATATACTATAAGATTATAGTAAGGTAAAAGTAAGTATTCCCTATAGGTAAAAGCTCTTATAATTTTCTAATTATAAGCTTCTTTTTTATTCCCTTATAATATACTTTTATTAACTATCTCTATATTTTAATTAATATATCCTTATATATATAGGCTTAAGCTAAGGAGAAGGTAAGCTCTTAGGAGGGCTTAATAACTTCTAAGTATAAGCTTTATATTATTAATACTCTTATATTAAATTCCCTTTTAGGCCTTAGTATAGCTTATAAAGATCTTTCTAAACCCCTAGCTAGCTCTAAGTAGCTTACTAGTAAGTTATTATCTCCTATATTAAAGAGAGAAAAGAGTAAAGAGCGCTCTATATATATATTATTATAATTATTATACCCTATTTAGGTATAGGTAAGAGGTAGGTAAGTAAGATATAATCCTTAAAGATCTATATAGTAGCTAATAGTTTATACTAAGTATTATATTTTATCTTCCTAATTATATTAACCTTTCTTAGCCTAGTAATCCTACTCCTTATAGTGCTTTATAAGATATTTTTTATAAAAGGTATATATAAGTAGGTATTATAGGTAAGGGTAACCTAGGTTATTACTATAAGGTTAGTTCTAGATAATCTTAGAGATATTACTTATATAAGGTTAGTAATTACTATTATTAGCCTCTATATAATACTTATATTCCCCTTACTAAGCGGATATTATTAGTGCTAGATAATAATACTAAGGTAAGGTATATTTATTACTCTTTCCTATGCTTTACTAACTATATAGATAGTAAATTAGTGCTATAAGGCTTTATAACTCTAATTAGAACTTATTATAGAGCTAGATTCTATATATAATAAGGTTAGTACTAGTATTAGGGCTAATACTACTATTAGGAGCTTATTAGTAGTAGGTAAAGAGAAGGTAACTATAGTAATAGCCTATCTTAAGGAGGTTATTTACCTCCTTATATAAGTTCTTATTCTTATCTTTTTAGAATAGTGTTTATATATATATTTTTATATAATAGTATTTAATATTTATATTCCTAAAATCCTATTTACCCTAATAGCGCTTTACTTATTAGGGAGGGGGTTTTTATATATTTCTAGGGTAATTAATTTTATACCCCCTTATTAATATACCCTTCTATATAATATATACTTTCTATAATATCCTAAGTGTATAGATTAACTAAACTAAGTATAGATCTAAAGCATTTAAAGCTCTAATAATCTAATACCTTAGTAAATCTATCTATAGGTATATCTACTATTAGTAAATATATAACTTTAAAGCTTTCCCTCTTAAATTCCTACTTTAACTATATATTATATATATTAATATAATATAGATAAGTGTTTAATTACTTACTCTTATTAAGTATAAGTTAAATTATCTATTAATTATTATAGTTAATAACCTAGTCTTTATAGGTATTAAATTTAATATCTTTAAATAAGTACTAAAGACTTATAGTCTCCTTTACTATCTATTAAAGAGTAAGTAATTTAGCCTCTATTATAGATATAGTTATAGTTAATTAGTATATAGCTTTCTAGATAATTAGTCCTCTAAAGAGAGTAATTAGGTAACCCTATAATAATCTATATATCTTAAGGTTATCTATAAATAATATATTACTTATAATCTAAAGAGCCTAAAGTTCTATAGTACCCCTAAAGTATATAGTAAGCTTACTTATAATAACTAAATAGTAAATAGCTTAGTCTACTACTCTTATATACTCTAGTCCTAGGTTTATTAGAAACTATAATAACTTTACTACTATAAAGGTTATATCTAGCCTAACTATAATTATAGTATATAGTACTAATCTAACCTTCTTTTAGTATATCTTTATTACCTATTTCTTAGCTTCTCCTATAAACTTATAATACTCTATTACTAGGATTAGGATAGTAAGGAAAGTACTATTTCCTATCTACTTAAACTTTTTACTAATTTTATTAATATATACCTTATTACTAAGGTATATAATTTATTACTTTTAGTCCCTAATAATCTAAATTCCTAGGAAGTAGTATACTTCTTCTTTTTTATCTATATTATATACTTTCTTAAGTCCTTTAGAGATATAGTTTATAGTCTTAGTATCTTTTTTATAAAAAGCTATAAAAATATTATCTATAAAGAATATAAGGTATAAGTCCTAAGCTTTAGTATAGAAGATATAAGGCTTCTTATTACTTAATTTAAGCCTAAGTTCTCTAAGTTACCTACTTAATTCTTTAAACTAAAGTAGTAAGGAGTCCCTAAGTCTATAGAGAGCTTTAAGTAGTTCTATATATTCTCTAATAACCTTATAACCTTTAGGAAGCTTATAGGTAATAGGAATTAAATCTATTCTATGCTTTATATAGGGAAATATATTCTTTATATTATATTATCTAGTCTCTAGATTAAACTATACTACTAGAGCTATAAATATATAAAAGATATAAGTAGTAAGTATTACTATATAGGTTTATTTAATTATAAAGCTATCCTATAGGTCTCTATATATATAGATATATACTTTAAAATACTATATAATACCCTCTTTATTAAACTTATATAAATAAACCTATTTTAGTAGTAATAGCTAAGAATATACTATAGATTATTTAATCTACTTCTATATTCCCTATTTCTTTAATTTATTAATCTTAGTATCTATTACCTTTTTTTACTCCTTTCTAAATATATAATTATTAGCTTTCTTTTAATTCTTAGGAGGACTTACTAGATTAGACTAATATAATATACTAGTGTTTATTTTCTATTTAAGGAGTAATTTATTTTCTTTATTATAATAAGTATTAAGCACTAAATATATTATTCTAATACTCTTAGTATTAAAGCACCCTTTAGAATTATTATCTACTTTAAGGAGTAGTCTAAGCTCTTTATAAAGCTTTTTTAGATTCTAAAGGCTACTAGTAAGAATATTATTAGGCCTCCTTCTTCTTCTACCTAGTAGGCTATAGTCTAGAATAAGGCCCTACTCTTATTTCTTTTATAATCTAGAATTAGTTTATATACCTTCTTATAATATCTCTATATTAAGGCTCTCTTATAGGTATTCTAACCCTTTATATACTTCTAAAGTTTCCTTATAAATAGCTAGGCTATTATAGTCTTTAGAAGGCCTTATAATTATCTAAGTAACCTCTATATTATTACCTAGTGTAGCCTTATCTAGAATTTAAGGTTATAAGTTTAGATCTATTTATAGAGTATTATACTCTATACTCTATAGAGCTCCTATATTAAAGGGTATAAGCTTTTCTATTATTAGATCTAGTGTTTACTAAGGAGTTTAGAGTCTTATTTACTTAGTTACTATATCTTTTACTTAAATAACTTTAGTGCTTATAGGTATATCTACCCCTAAGTTTAAACCCTTATCTAGATCTACTAATTTAATAGTCTTACCTAGTAAGAGAAATAGATTTATTTCTTTATCTAGTTCTATATTAATCTCTAATTAGTAAAACTACACTTCTAGCTTACTAATTAACTACTCTATAGTGCTTTCTTTAGTAGTATTATAGAAGATTATCTTATTAAAGGTAATATTCCTTATTATTATTACCCTTCCTAGTTATAGGATCTAAATATAATAAATATTAGAGGTATAGTAACTAATAAGATATCTAATATATCCCCTAGGATTTATCTTATAATAGTGCCTATATTATCCTGCTTTATAATCTCTTTCTATTAGATATATATAGTAGCTATATATATATAAACCGCCCTAATTAGGCCTAAGGTCTATAGAAGGCTCTCTTATTAGTAGGTAAGTATTATTATAGAACCAGCTTTCTAAGGTCTTAATAGGTATCTTCTAATCTAATTATTAAATAAGGCTAATATTATAAAGGTATACTATTATATATATACTCTCTATCTATAGGTTTATAGGAAGCCCTATGCCTATAAGTATTATATTTAACTTTATTATAATTATCTAATTTACTCTTTTAATATGCCTATTTAGCTTATATATATAGGGAGGCAAAAGCTCTAGCTTAATACCTTAAGCCTATGCCTATTATTAAAAGATTATATCCTTAGATTAACTAATTACTATACCTTTATTATCTTACCTAATTTTTGTGATTAATAGCCTAAATTATCTTATAACCTATTATTTAAAATAAATTAATATATTAAATACTAATTAATATAACTTATTAGGAATAATATATACTTAAAGTATTCCTAAATACTTATCCTTAATAACTAGTAACTAATTTATTCTATTATAGCTAGGCTTATAGTCCTAAAGGTTCTAATAGATTCTCTAATAGGGCCTTAGTAACTTATATTCTAGTGGTTACCTAGATATAACTTTATAGGTATTTATTAGTAAGTAGGTTATATAGTCCTTATACTCTATCCCTTATAAACACACTCCTTTTATATAGGTTATAATCTTACTAAGCATATCTTTCCTAAGGTACCTAGACTATAGGTACTATAGTTTCTCTAAATCTACTTATAGTAAGCACTATTCCTTTAATAGTTACCTATACTATAAGTATTATATATATATATTATATAATCTAATTATAGAGAAAATTACTAGTATTAAAGTAAATATTACTATATCTATTTTTTAGGGAACTATTAAATAATTAGATAAGGGCTTATATTAAAGAAAGATAATATTATACTTCCTAATAAGTTTTACTAGTAATAAGCTATCTTCTATAGGTCTAATATATAGGGAGCTATTAGCTTTATAATACTATATACCCTTCTTTATAAAAAGACTCTCTAATATAATATTAATATAAAAGCCTTTAATAAGCGCTATATTTTATAATATTAGGTCCTTAGTCTAAGGTCCTTAAGGCCTATTTAAGATATCCTTAATTATATATATATCTCTTCTAGTAATTTAGAAAGAGATTATACCTACCTTAAGATAGTTATTATATACTTACTTAAATATACCTAGCTTAAAGTAGGAGATATTATTAATAATATATAGAGTGCTATAGTTATTAAAGAGAGTGCTCTTAGAGAGTATATATTTTATATTCCCTAATATAGTATAGCTTCCCTTTATTAGTACCTTTTCTTTAATAATTATTAGATTAATAATTACTATAGTAATTACTCTAGGATATTTATTATCCTAATTATTCTTTCCCTTTACTTCCTAATTATTTTTTATAATCTTAGTATATAAATCCTTCTATTTACTACTATTATAGCGCCTCTTAATTTTCTTATAGTCTTACTTCTTTAATACCTTATAACTATTAGGTACCTAACTAGTTATAGTATAATATAAGGTTTAGTAATTATAGGGATTCTAGCTATAATAGCTAATCTTTCCTACCTAGTAGGGGTACTTTTTTATTTCCTTACTAGCTTTCTAACTATTATTAGAGTGCCCCCTAAGAGTTATTATATAGCTCCCTTTTCTAGAACCTATATCTATAACTTATATTACCCTATAGTACCTTATATACTTAGAAGTAAGTCCTTATAGAGTTATATTAGCTAGAAGATTATTAGTAACTTAAATAAGCTATATAATCTTTATCTTTACCTATTAAGGATTAAATTAGGCTCTAATTACTTAGATAAAGTTATAAATTATATTAGGTTTTTTAACTTTATTAATCTTATATAATATAGCTTTCTAATATAGCTTATCCTACTACTTAATCTAATACTTAAATTATATATTTATATACTTAGTATCCTAAAGATAGGCTATATACTTTACTAATACTTTAGCTTATATAATAACTAAACCTAGTAAGAACTTCTTTTTAAGACTAATAAGAATTTATTAAAGTATTAGATTCTTACCTTCCTTCTTTTCTATAATCTTATTAATAGTTATTATATAGGTATTTAGATTAATAGTATTAGTAATCTAAGTACTAATAGTCCTTTCTTATAACCTAAGTAATTTAAAGGTTTAATACTTTATATTATAATTATAAGAGAGAAATACTAGGGCTTCTAAGAATAAGAGTTACTTTCTATTAGGTAAAGCCTTTACTTATCTTTAAATAAGTTCTAAGTAATTATTTAGTTAGACTATAGAAGGTTTAATAAGATAGTTAGAGAGAAGCTCTAGGAGATCTAGATTAACTTATTCCTAAATCTCCTAACTTTATACTACTTACTTTAATACTTTAAACTATTCTTCCTATTTCTCTAATAATACTAATTTAATATCTATCTTAAGATTATAGATAAGAGAGGTTAAGGTCTTTATTAAATACTTAGTTAAATAGATAGGCACTATATATATATATTTCTTATACTTAGGGGGAGCTATAGAAGTTATAGGTAATAATACCTCCTAGGCTTATAACTATTATATAATTATATAATATAATAAATAGGACTCTTACTAGATTAATATAAGAGGACCCCCTAAGAGATAATTATAAAGAAGATTAAATTAACTATCTCTCTTATATAAAAAAGAGAATAAAAGCGTCCCTTTTATAGGGGGGATTACTAGACTACCTATTATAGTGCTCTAACCTATATAATATAGATTACTTCTCCTTATATTCCTACGCGCACTAGTATAAGATATTATGACTCATGACACGGCACGCTACCCCGGGCAACAGACGACGCGTTGGTGCCGTGTGCGGGCTGGATGTGGGGATGGGCGACGTGACGTGGACGGGTGCGTTTTTTTATCGTGTGTACGGATCCGTAGAGATGGCAATCTTCTTCCTATAAGGAGAACCCATCATTTTCTCTGATACCCTGTTTGGTATTGGTGCGTGTGCCTTATTCAGTGCATCATTGCACACGCATCACGATTCGCAGGTTATCGAGTGCGTGTCATTTATAATCATTCAGGCTTCGTGAGCTTAATATTTCTACTCCGTACGTGGTATCATATCCTCCTATCCATTCAGTAATCATTCGCCCAAAATTCTCGAAAAAAATCACGCAGCAACTCGAATTCGTCGCACTCAATGGGGGGACCCATCTCCCGCATCATCATCTACACACGCATCGTGCTGCCCGCAAGTTTACAAGATGTTTTGAAGTCGCGCAGGTTGTATTGAACGGGTGGCTGACCACCAGATATCCACATTCGTGGCGGCTCTTGTGTTGTCAAGAAACGAATAGGCGCGGACAATGAGTTGCGAGGCGTTTCGGCCGTCGAGCAGACAGAAGCTTGCAGTTCTGAAGCGACAGTCGATGGCATTGTTGACGCGATGCTCTGTACGGATGTTTGGCCCGACGAGGATGCACATCTCACGGTCAATGGATCGCCGCAGCTCTTGGATGCTACACCGTCTTGGATGAGTTGACCGTGAGATTCGAATCCAAAGGCTTGAAACCAGGAAGCCATGTCGCTGGCAATGAAATCGTCGTCTTGTTCATAAAGTGCCGTTCTCAAACCATTGTCTTCTTCATCTCGGCAAGGTGCATCCTCACTCCTGTGGTTCGAGGACCCAATTTTATCCAGTACAGGCTCATTTTCCTGACAGAGTGTGTGGACATGTTGGAGGGAAGAGCTTGCTGCAGGACACGGAGTCGCGTCGACACTGTTCTGGGAAACCCCCCGAGATTGAAGGCCATCATCGCCTTTGCTCTTCGGACCGACTGCGACTGTCACCTCATAGTCATAGTTTTCAGACTCTGCTTCGGGTATGGTCGGGAGTCTTTGCGGTCGTTTGCTGCCTCTTTCGGGGTTTTTAAGGGGTGGCTCGGGATGCCCGACGCTTTGATTCCTTTGTTCTTCGAGCAGCGTGACGCCATCGCCGTCTTTCAAGCTGCCTTGCGGGACCGAGAAATCTTTGTGTACAACAGCGTGGTCCATGGGCGAGGTAGCGGGATACGACAACAGATGGTCGCCAGACAGAACCGTGCTTGCGCTCGCCTTGGACGACCTCGAGGACTCGCTCTCGGCAGAATCGATTGATTGCCGCCCTTCAAGCGTACAGTGTCCTTTTGGGGATTTCAGGCGCTCCGCGCGTATCTGTTGAATCTGTTCGGGGGTGAGCATCTCATCCACTTCGACGCGCATAAAGCGGGTGCCCCTGAGAATCTCCGTGACGGGCAGGGTCCACTTGGAACACTTTTTCCCTTGAAGCCCTTTCAACATTGATGGTAGTTTGTTTGATCTCTCTTTTCGAGCCTTTTTGATTTTCATTGGCACCTTTTGCTGCTCCTCTTGCTCTTCTTTGGGGTGGGATGGGAGTGGTTTGTCGCGGGGAGATGGGACACGTTCGAGGACAGGGAGTGGACTTGCGAGTTGCCTTTCTTGACAATACGCTGCTCGTGACTGAAATGACTCCGGGTAGAACTCTGAGGATGGAGCAAATATTCGAGCATGGGAGCCGTCCGCGAGCCACGACTTGATGTCTGCGTCATCTTCTGCATCATGCTGGAAAAAATCGCGGACAGCTTGGAATGCTTCCTCTGTCTCCTCAATAAGAATATGTACTGATTCCGCCCAGCGCAGTTGATGTGAATCGTCTGTTGTCGCAGGGCGCTCAATGTACCCCTTTGATGTCACGGCAGTGTCCCAGCCCACGACAGGGGAGGTCACGATTTGACCAAGTCTGCCACTGCTACCGCTAGCTTGACCAAGCATGCCACTCCTGCTCTGTGAAGGTCGCTTTTTTCTTTGTCCATCACGACCTTCAGGGTGCCCCTTGCGATAACTCGACACTCCAACAGAGTCTCCAGGTGCACATCGTTCTTCAGCCTCAGTCCCAGAACGGCTGGCCTGAATATGCGGCGGCTTCGCTGTTAAAGTTTGGGTGTGTCTGTTCTTGACAGGAAGAAATGGGGACGCCGCCTGGTAGTTGTCTCCGTCTCGCCGGATCGAAATGAGAGACTCCGGCCGCTGGCTCTTGACGCTTGTTAGCCATGACAGTGGTCGTGACGACATATTAATCTCATCCTCATATCCTTGCAGCTCGCCAGAAGATTTCGTTGATTTGTGACCTCGTTTATGCAAAGTTCCATTTGTTTCGGGACTAGATGTGCTCAGCCACAATGAGAGGTTGACTGCTGACAGATTCTGCATGGCGCTGACCAAGGCTCTCGTGCTGAGGTGTATGGTGTAAGACGTCGTCCGAGTGCAATGTTACGGAGTTGGGTGATTGGGCTCCTCCTTTTTGACGTTCAGAGACAAATGGTTTCGACAAGTGAAACAATGATGGAATAGAACGTGGCAGCTCGATTGTTGTTGGTTGAGAGACGGAACAAGGAACACATCCGAAGCTGAACGTCGGGGACGGCTTATGGATCAAGAATGGTTGTCACAAAGAAGCGAACAAGACGCAGAAGTCCCAATATTCGGAGGAAATGAATCAATCAGTGCTGGAAGGCGGAAATACAAAGTACCACGTCACTCGCGACTCGCGAGCGTCCAAGAGCCGAATCACATTGATACAGGCGAATATTAAGTGCTCGCAGTGACGAAACTCAAGTAATAAGGCTTGTCCAAGAAGGATTTCCTCAAGCCCGGCATACGGACTATAATAGGATGCCAATATGCTGTGGAACACAGCCCTTTCAAGGATTACATGGCAGCATCCTTCTTACCGGGCGAGAGACTGATGGTCAGGGTGGTTCGGCAAACCCGCACATGCCCGGAAACAGACAAGGAGTCTGAATTGGTCACGCTCGGGATGTGCCGGAATAAAGATGGCTCGTCGATTTGTCCCAAGCAAAGGCGCTTCACAATCAGTTTGCTATTCTCGTCAAAAGGTGTGTGCGGACAGAGAGGATGGATGCAGCAGGGGCCATTCGGGCACCAGGCCACAACGAACAGGGGCCTGTTCATCAAGTCGCTCGCTGCAGCTGCTTTTATTAGTTGGTCACAATTTTGGCTCTTCGGCCCGTGGTGGTGCACTTGACATTTTCTCGCCTGGCGGTGGCTGGCTGGTGCGCTCGCTAATAGGCATTGCTGGCTCATTGCTGGCTCATTGCTGGCTCATTGCTGGCTCATTGCTGGCCCAGACTTGCAATTGACTCGGGCTCCAAGCGATGATGATGCAGTCGCCAACCGGTCGGCGGGGAGGAAACCGCCCGGCCATGCATGAGGATGCATGAGGGATGCATGAGGCAGTCGTCCCCAGCGCGCCCATTCTACCATTCTACCAGCCGGCTCAACTGTATGGGTGGATACATGACCGAGGCAAGAGAAATGTGATCCGTATGTACGGAGTACGGATTACTTGTAAAGAAAAAAAAGGCAGAATGCAGAAGCGAGCAGATCCGGCGTGCCATTGGGCGTGCCATTCGGCGGAGGATGCCGCGGAGACGTCGTGACAGTAAATAAAATAAGTGGTGGGAAAGCTGCAATACGTAGTTCGTACTCCGTACTCCGTGATAAGGATTTTCAAATGTGCAACGGAAGGTGCGAGGTTGCCCCTGCTGATGTTTCTACTGTAAGCATCACATGTGTGCACTGTGCAGCCTCGCAACGTTGCCATCGATTGTTCCACAGTCAATCAATCTCCTCTCATCACCTCGTCCGTCGAGCGCGACAACAACGCGTCGTGGCCACCGCAAGTTGTGTTCGGGACAAAGACAGGACGACAAATCTTTGCCCCAATTCTCAATTCAGTGTTGGGCAGCCCCCATTCATTGTCATGCATGCCCGTGTGCCATCGTGCTTTTCACGATCCAACCCAAGCATCACTACTTTATTATCAACATCGTCATCACCTCTCCCAGTCTTGTTCATAAGTCGTTTTCTTTGCTTGCATTTGATCACCGTGCTCACTCGGCTATCATAGTTTTTCACTCCAATACCCGACGAATCGCCATGCAAACACCCGTCGGGCGCTGGGCACAGACCTCTTTGTGTCCATTTGCCAGGCCAGCTAATCATTCCATCCCAACACTGCCGGCAGGCTTTGCCTTTATTCTTGTAATTTGGTGCGATCGAGCTTCGCCATGTGGCACCACGTTGCTTTTACAAAGCGTACATTTCATCCGCATCAACACGGTCGAGCTGCCAGACTTGGTCTCCGTGTCTCAGCGCAGTCGCCCCAAGGATCGTACTTCCATTAGTGGTCAACATGGATGGACTCGGACAGTAAGCATTACCATGATCTTGAATTGGCGACAAGCCCGTGCTCCAAATCCCCAGGCAAGCGTCGGGTGTCCCAAGACCAACTCCCAGTCCGTTCTCAATATACCACTAGGACTTCTCTACCGTGGCACAACATGTCCTGGATGTCTCCTTTGCCCAAATCCTCTTCACCGTAACTCGGGAACTTCCCGGACTACTCATCTGCGGCCGCAGCTGCGATTTTTGTAGCATAATACAGGAGTTCAGATGGAAGTCGTCCGTCTCAACAACGCCGAGGTCGAGTACTAATCGAGTAGCTGACTTTTCTTTTTCTTTTTCCTTTTTTCCTCCCAATCTTGCTCATCGGATCCTATTTTCGAAAGTGCGCTGCTGTTGGTAATTGAAATAACAATACATAAGAAAATTGCGGTACGAATTCAAGGGTCTTGCTTCGTAAACGCTAAAATCGAATGTGACTTTGTCGCTGCGACTTTGTCGTTGTTCTCCTCAGTATCATAGAACATTGTTTGCCTCGCGCATTCTCCGTGGTGTCCCTGTTCTCAAGAATGACGAAGCAGCGTGTGTGGGAAAGCGCGCCGGTCGTCCATGGAGTAGTTTTTGGCAATCCTCCTCGACTTCGTCGTCATCGTCGTCGTAGAAATCGCCGCCTGCGTGTCTCACACTGCAACATGAAATGAAGCAGCTTCCCACAGATGTAAAGAGTTTCCCGGGGAAAGAGAAGAGCCTGGTCAATGAGCTTCCCCGTATTTTCTTCTCGCCCTCATCGTCAAGTCTGATGCACTTGGAAAGGGGCATACTGGGGATTGGCGGCGGCGGCGATGCAGAGAACTTGTGATTTGTTGGTGGCTTCAAATGATGGCAGTTTACACGCGCAAATCAGGCCTCAAGCAGCAGTAAGCAGCCTCATACGATTTCGCTTGTGAATGAAGTCAAGTTCAAATCCCGAGTTCTTACTCGGGCAAATGCAAACAGCGCCGATGGCCTGGCATTAAGTACGGCTTCTTGCAACCAAAATACATGTACGTCGTCGTCCTCCCTCGCAGCCTCCCTTCAACAAGCCCACGCGACATATGCTCCCCCCTCATTCCAGGGTCAGACAGGTCTCACTCAGCTTGTTCACCTCGTGGCTCGGCTTCCTCTCTACTTTCAGCAGCTGGATGATGCGTGACTCGTACTAATATGCCATGTCCAGCCACTGCGGCAAACCTGCCATTTCCATCAGTGCTGATGAAAATGCCACGGCTCAACTGCCCCAGCCCCCATGTGATTTCAAGTTCAGTACGAGTCGTTTACTACGGGCGAAAATACCCGAGATGAGAACAGTTTTGAACTAGACTGCTGATTTCACACGGTGCATGCATTTTCCGGACATGTTTTCTCTTTTCAGCGCGTGCCATCCTCCCTTGAACGTCGGCCATTTCGCATTACAGTTTCCGCCCGTTTCCGCCCTGCATGTCACTATCGAGACAGAGGGAGCGCCCACCATGCTAGTCTTCATCGAACCCAACAAGACGGCCGTCTTCTTCATCGTCCTCGTCGTACAAGACGTATGGTACAAATCGAAAGTCCAGAAAACTTCGCTTCCCACCATCCATCTCGACCATGAACTGCAAGCTCAACACCCCCTGATCATCTCCCCGGAGACTAATCTTGTTTGCGATGCGCATGGCCTCTGTAGAGTTCTTAACAAAGTCGAACTTGTAGGTCTGCGACCAGCGGTCGGCAACTGTGAACGTCTCTAGTAGATCTCTGCCTCTAGCGAAATCAACTGCAGAACTTCCTAGATCACCTGTGCCGGCCAATGATAAGAAGGGGGGCGTTTTGGTCGCCATGATGGTGAGCTTGTCCGGCGCGGTTGGGGAGATCTCGGCCAGAGCGTCGAGCAACGACCGCGACGGCATGATGATCTTGAACGACAGCTCCTCTCTGTTGAATGGGATATCTTCGGGCAGTTCCGGGACATATGTTGTGAGGCCCGCCGTTGTTTTCACCCCGGATTCTTCAATGGTAATCTTGAAAGGGCCACCTTGTTCGTTATACAGAAGTGTGCAGGTCCCAGATATCCCCAACGTCTGATTGCTGAACGCATCTGCCCGGTAGTTTCTCAAGTTGCTTCGATACGGATCCTGCTCGGCCTTTTGGGCCTTGGCAGCTACATCCACGGCGCCAAAAATCTGAAGGACCTCCAAAAGCGAGGCCAATGAAATTTGGAAATTCGGTAGTTCAGAGGCTTCGCCTTCATCAGCCGGCGGTAATTTGAGGCTGTACGACGAGAAAAGTGCCTTGTCAAGGAATGCAACTCCTGTTACGCGAATTAGCCATGCCGAGCTGTACCCGGTCTCGATACATAGTTCACGAACCTTGCATGACCCTGGAGTGATCAGCAGCAAATCTGATGCCTTCTTCTGTTATCTGAACATGGACTCGCGGTGCAAAATTAATACACCGTAGGAGCTGAAACAGCGGTCTCGTAGACGTGGCTACGGCTCGAAAAATAGGAGGGGGGCTATCAGATGCCATTGTTTTTTTTTTTCCCCTTGTGACAAAAGGGTGCTGTTTGTATGGGTTTGTTGCGGCAAAAATAGTTCAAATGCAAGAAACTCTTTTTTTTTCTTCTCTTTAGAATAGAACTCGAAACAGTAATATCAGACAACAGTCGCTCCACTGGGCTTTTTTTCTTCTTCTTCTGCGTACTCCCAACTAATATACACTGTAAATGCTGGTTCACGGACCAGCTGGTTTGGTTAAAAAAGAGGTTGGGGGTATCTCAAACGTAGACGCCGACCGCGCAGAACATGTAAACTGTGCCAAAACTGTATCTCTGAGTTAGCCTCGTGGTAATTTTGTCGACTCGGAAACGACGGCATCGACATACGCAAAAGCCAGGGACGCGGGAATGCCGAGCGTAGTGAGGTTCACCAGGGATCGATCTAACAATGGGTTAGCAAGCATCAAATTGTTGAGCCATGCATGCGAGAATAGACTCACTCAGCGCAAGTAAACCGGTTATGAATATTCCCAGGAGCATCAATAGAAATGCAACGAGGAACTGACTGTTCTTGCCGACGGTGGGGAGGAATGGACTGCCTGCAGCAGCTTGCCAAACCTCATGCAGCGAGGAATCCATGTGCCGGGTGGTGTATATCAAAGTACAGGGCCCAGAAGTGCGAGAGATACGCTGAGTCGAATGGGCTCGCAGGTTGATGTCGGCGCAATGGCAGCGAGAGATGGACTGTGATTGAAAGTAAGTTCGTGATGATTGGCGAAGTTTACGAGCTGTTCCTGACCCGCTGGCCTACATAGAGACATGGTGGCCAGAAGCACGAACCCCGAACGGGCTTAGAGGGAGGGGGACCCCACCCCCTGGAAGCTTCCCCGGTCCGCTTACATAAGCCGTGCACGGGCTAACTCCACGCAGCTCCGTGCATGTAGTCCGTACATGTACAGTCATCTTTTTTGGAACGGGTCGCTTTCGCCCAGGCTGCCAACCGATCAACTTGTCGCATCAACCTTATTGCATCATATCTCTTGTCCGGAGAATCGCGATGATGGGGGGCATCATCAAAGAGGAAAACGGTGAGCATTGGCTCCAAAACGCATGATTTTTTTTTGGTCATCAAGCGCCCGGCTTTTGTCGAAACTAACAGCGTCGTAAGGCGCGAAGCGCAAGGCTTCGGAGGATCCGACCTCGCCCTCGGTGCCCAAGCGAGTTAAGCACGATGAAGAAACAGAGCCAGTAGGGGAGAAAAGACCAGCGGCCATGAAACCAATCCCATTCCCCGAGAAGGTATGTACATACTTGTCAAGCCTGAATCATGTGCAAACTGCAAGGCTAAACAAGAACTACCTACCCCGCAGCCTGCTGTGATTGAAGAGCGCAATGGCGAGATCGAGTTCCGAGTAGTCAATAATGACAACGAACGCGAATCCCTCATCATTCTGACCGGTTTAAAATGCATCTTCCAAAAGCAACTTCCCAAGATGCCTAAAGACTACATTGCGCGACTAGTCTACGACCGAACCCACCTGTCGATTGCGATTGTCAAGAAGCCGTTGGAGGTCGTCGGCGGCATCACGTATCGTCCATTCAAGGGTCGGCAGTTTGCCGAGATTGTGTTTTGCGCCATCAGCTCGGATCAACAAGTCAAGGGATACGGTGCGCATCTCATGTCCCATTTAAAGGACTATGTCAAGGCCACCAGCGACGTAATGCACTTCTTGACCTACGCCGACAACTACGCCATAGGCTACTTCAAGAAACAGGGCTTTACCAAGGAAATCACGCTCAACAGGAGAGTATGGATGGGATACATCAAGGACTACGAAGGCGGAACAATCATGCAATGTTCCATGCTCCCGCGGATACGATACCTGGAAATGGGCCGCATGCTCCTCAAGCAAAAGGAATGCGTGCAGGCCAAGATCCGCGCCTACTCCAAGTCACACACGGTTCACGCTCCACCCAAGGAGTGGAAGAGCGGAATCAAGGAAATCAATCCCCTGGATATCCCTGCCATTCGCGCATCCGGCTGGTCCCCCGACATGGACGAGCTCGCCCGCCAGCCCCGTCACGGGCCCAACTACAACCAGCTGCTCCATCTGCTCAACGACCTCCAAAACCACCAGTCCGCATGGCCGTTCCTCGTCCCCGTCAACCGCGATGACGTCGCCGACTACTACGAAGTCATCAAGGAGCCCATGGACCTCAGCACCATGGAGAGCAAACTCGAGGCAGACCAGTACGCCACGCCCGAAGACTTCACCCGAGACGCCAAGCTCGTCTTTGACAACTGCCGCAAGTACAACAACGAGAACACGCCCTACGCCAAGTCTGCCAATAAGCTCGAGAAATTCATGTGGCAGCAGATCAAGGTCATTCCAGAGTGGTCGCATCTCGAGCCGGAGAAATAGTGTTTGCCTCCGACTTCGACACGCAAGATCCGTCTCGTTTGTTCGTGGAGAGGACATGCTCGCAAGCTGACGTCCGGGTGATGGTGATGGTGAGCCTTGTTCAACCTACTTTGATTTCTTTCTTTTTGTTTGTCATTCATACTCTGCCACCATGTGAAGATTTTGCTCTTGTTCCTAGCGCGGCGTTCTCGTGGGGATTGTGCAACAGCACGGGAGGGGATTATTCTAAAGGAATTGGAATGGTGTCATGTAGGCCCCTGAATTACTACTACGTCATGAATTGGAAACACGTCTTTTGTAACGCGTAGCACATGGTTGCATCTCTATCCAGGAACGCAACAGGGGGCGCGCGTACTGAATAGCTGTGTTATCCGATTCAATATCCAACTCTCATCATTCTTCCCAACGTTGCTGTACGAACTGTGAGCATGCCAGCTACACCAGACATAAGGTATGGTCCATAGAGTCATCACTGATTGCAAAGCTCAAACGTGCAGACCACGGTCATTCTTTGTATTCTTATCCCCAGTATGATACATGCAGGGGAATCAAACGCCACAAGTCTCGACGCGCGTGTTTCGGTTCAAAACCCCCATTGTCGAGCAAGCAATCAGAGTGGCTTCCCTTCACAAGACAAGTTCAGCTCTGCTTGTTCTCACATAAAAAAAAAAAAAGATTTTTTTGCGGTCGGTTGTGCAGACAAAGGAGAGAAAATAAAGGAAGGAGTGCGTTTTCTAGTATTAACACCTGCATATCGTCAAGACCTGGCAGGCGTGAAGAGCATTATCTGTCAGCGATCAAACGTATAGAAAATATTGCCATATCTCGGATATCGCAAAGAAGGATCCGGCTTGCCGAATTCCAGAAAATCGTGAGAATCATAATGTGTATGTGCCCCTCTCCCCTCATTTTTGTCCACCTGTGTTCAGTTCAGTCCATGGTCCTTTTGGCCCAGATTTTGTCTTGCTGGGGCCAAGTTTTTATTTTCCTTCTTCATGCGAGCGCCTTGGATGTATTTTTAAAATGCATTTTGCGCGCTCGGGAGGCGGATTGTAGGACGAGCCACCCGTGGCAAAGCCGATGATGTCGTAGTTGAATCGGGGCCAGTGAGCGTTCTTGGTGGTTCGTTGCGGGTATTTGGGCTCTCGGCTTCCAGCGTTCGAAGGAGCATCGGGTGCAGAACCTCGGGGATCTCTGACCATTGACCAGATCTGGCTGCGCTGAGCATGCCCGGAGGGATGAGCGCGGCTGGGATCAAGGTTGTGCTGGATGCGCGGCGAAACATCTGCTCAGTCATTTGTTCGGTAAGCAGAGTCAATTCTCCAGAGTCGATGGCGTTCTTCAACCATTGCTCCCATTCTTCGTCAAGTACCACTGATGTATCCCCGGCCTCACGTAGGGTAGCCCGATCACGAAGACGCTCGTTCAAATCAACACCGACGCTTTCGAATTCGTCGTCACTCTCTGCTTGATTGGAGTCTCCTTCCTCATCCCTCACGATGCGTTCTCCTAGATTCCGCAGACTGCGAATCAGAGATTGCTCTCGCTCTTGTTCTGTCTGTAGGCTAATAATGCGCGGTGTCCGAGGGACGTGAGGCTCGGTTGGCGGGACCCAGTCGGACACCTCGTCTGCCGTCGTGTCCTTGATGGTGACGCCTTGCTCTTTTTCGAATTTTTCCTTGGCCCATTTGGTGCCCTCCCATTTGGTCAGGCTGCAGATTTCGGCCTTGGTCAGGTGAAGAGCGTCAAAGGCACGGAAGAGACGTCGATGCCATGGCCATCTGGAGAGGCGAATCCGGTGCGTTCGGTGGGAGTAGTCAAGACCGGGGTACTTGGCCTCCTGGGTATCGAGATGACCGTAAAAGGCGTGTGTCTCCTGGCGTACCTCGGGGATGAGATTGCGCTGGAGAAACGCCTGGAAGTTTTGCGGATCATTTGCCTTGGGCTTGGCGTAGAGCTGGTCGTAGACGACATCTTCCACAAGGCGACCCTTCATTTTGTTTTGACGATTGATCGATCGATGCGTCACTTTTCTTTGCTGGGCAAGGTAATTCCTGATGTGCGAGAGGCTCTCGAAGGAAAGTCGTCGAATTGTTCTGGCGTCGCCCCAAGTCGATGATGCGTTTGACGATGTGGCCAGAGGCAGTTGGCGACAAAGGGGGCCAAGGCGAAGGGCGAAGTGAAGAGGGCCAACCGTTGGTCATGTGTGTCCGAGCTTTCGATGTCTGCCTAGCCAATGTCTGCCGATACGTCTGCCTGGCAGTCGTTCACGTGGGCTAGCGGGCACGAAGTGCAGCAAGTCGTCTGCGCGGAGGAAGCAGGCGATGTGTCGAGGGGGATACCCACAAGAAGCGTTGGAGCATTCCAAGATGAACGGAGTAGATGCAGTTGGAAGTGAACGTCGCGTCGGCGGTCGGTGAGGCTGGTGAGGCTCGTCTCAAAACGGAGGGGGGCCGATCGCTAATGGCCGATTGCTAATGGCCGGGTCAGGCGCAGGCGGGTCCAGTCCGGTGCATGCAAAGTTTGACAGTTTGATGCTGTCCGAAAGCAGACAACGCCGGTCCGCACGTGGCAAGACACAAACAAAGGCCATCAAATTGCTGCCATGCTTCCCTCCATTCCATCTCGTAGTCTGCGTCTGCCACTTCATCCAACCAAGGGATTGGCTGACGAGACTTGCGGAGAGACGGATCACAATGCTGGAAGAGGCATTCTCCTTTTTTTTTTTTTTTTAAAAAAAGCCCCAAATTTACAGGGGGTAGATTGCGGCGAAAAGTCCTTCGATGGTCTTGATCTTGTTAGCATTATCTTATGCTTTTCACTTATGTTGATCTGTTTCCTCTTATCGTGGAGGAAAATTGGTAATGTCGAGATGTGTACGGATTACGGATTATGCATCCCTATGTATGTACCTACACCCTGACTCCCGTGTAAGTGAAGGAGGTGAGCCCCCAACCATGGTGCAAATGAGACCATGTTGTTTCATAACAAGGTCTGTTGTGTACGGAGTATAGCAGAGCGAGGTTGGCGGATAAATGGCCCTTGGCTCCTTCCTTTTCTACACTCCAACTACAAAGCATACATGGTCGTAAACATCGTTCATAAACATCTTCAAGTATTCTTGTGGCTAGCATGAATTAATCCTTTACTCTTCGGAAATAATCAAATCATGACGTCGTTCGAGCGGTGACTTGACAAGCCAGAATCTCGTGTGGCTGCCTCGTTGGTCTCCCCAACCCCCCTGACGTCGACCGGGCTGCGGTTAGCTATAAGCCGCTTCGGGATGCATCTGTCGGCTTGCCATGGCAGCAGCAGGGCTCGTCAAATCGTTCTCTGGTGAAGGTCGTCTTCCCCATTTCCTCCTTTCATCTCTCAATCGTTCTCGGTCTCGATCTCGGTCTCGATCTCGGTCTCGGTCTCGGTCGCGAGAATCCCATTCAGGATCCCATTTAGGTGGGTTTCGCTGTCTGTCGATGTCGGCATGACTGCTGGTTCTCCTTTGCGTGATATCTGGCCGCCTCAGATAGTCTTTTTCTCGTTTCAGTTCGGGCTCTCTTTCGTCGTCCCAATCATCCCGGCCTCTACTCCTGTGGTAACGCTCCCTCTCTCGTTCTCTCTCCCTTTCCTTGTCTCTCTCGCGCTCTTCCCGGAGCCGGCGCCTTCTCCGTGCGTCACCTTCCGAGGGTACAGGGTCCTCAGAGCCTTCAGTGTCGATATCCGAAAAACTCCGATTGAGGTGTGACGGGCGAACTTGTTCACGGCTTCTTCGTGATCGGACAGCCCCAGTGCCAGAGTTCTGTCTTGAGCCCGGCCGAGGACGCTCAGATGTCAAACCATTCGGTAAGATGCTGCTTACAGTTTCTGACAACTTATCGCGAAGGGAGCCCAATGGACTGGGCCCGTTGCGCCTCTTGGTATCGTCTACTCGGGCGTCTACACGAGGGGACCGTGTACTGCTCGAGCCATTCGACGAAACTTGCGCTTGCGAATTGCCTGAATCGCGGACAACTCTTCGTATGGACGGTGGAGGCGGCCAGTTGGGATGTCGGCGACGTTTTTCGCGGTGAGCCTGTACAGGCTCTTCTTCAGATGATGCTGATGATTGCTGTCGGGGGTGGCTGTGTCGGCGAGCTTGGCTTGTGCTCTTCACGTTGGGGTTCAGGTAGGTCGGAGAATATCCCCGCGGCGGCGTGTGGTCCGCATCCGGGGGGGGTTTTGCATAATCAGAAAAGCTTTTTCGTCTCCCTCGATCGTCCGCGGACATATCCCGGCGATGACGATCAGGGGATCGCTCAGCTTTGCGTTGGCTGGCATATCGTCGGGGAATGTGAGAATATCTCGACGCTCCAAAGTATTCGGCCCCGGCATGCCTTGGGTTTGGCGGAGATGTGGGTGAGAAGGGCTCTCGAAAATGGACGTACGTAAATCTCGACTCAGGTTGCTCATTCGAAGGAGAGGGTTTTGTCCCTGTCCCTTCATGATGGGAGGAGGATGCTGCTGCCGTCCACAACTTGGTTGCACAGATTTTGTGCCAACGATCAACCTCCTTATCCGCTTGCGAGGGGAAACAAAGGACAGGAAGATCGGTGGGAAAGTCTTGACCAGTTTCCGGGTGTTTCAAGTTCCAGTTCTTCACGGCATACTGCAAGAATGGGACATGCTCCTCTGGTCCTAGCAAAACCTCGAGCGACTCCCATCTCGAGAAACCACGAAAGGTGAGGGCCGGTATTGATGGCGCCTCAAAGTCGTTGCCCGTCGGTTGAAGCGAATGCTGACATCCGGTAACTTGCCAAATATACGAAATGGAGGAATGTGGCATGTCTACGAACAGAGCTGCAACGGGGACAGGTTTAGTTAGCACCAAGTATCTGAGAGTGTTGGGCTCCGGCCAGTTCTCGAATTACACACAATCATAGTTGCCACCAACTGCTTCGTAAAAAGCAGCCAGTTTGTTTGGTGTCAGGTGTGTGTCGGACTTGTCCCCGATTTCCAGCATCTACAGGAGTAAAAGGGTTAGGTTTCATGGCTAACGTTTGTGCGACCAAGGATGGACCCGCGCAGCAAGACTGGACATGGACACACTGCGTGCGCTGCAAAAGCGGGCAATTCTTACCACATGTCGGGCGATAGCCCTGAGGAGCGCGTCGAACTGTTTAGTAGGACCTTTGTCTTTCTCGAACATATAAGCATACTGAACCGCCGAGCCGGAGCCGGAGCCGGGCGTCGTATCAGAGTAAGGTGACGACGACATGGAGCGGTGAGAGCACCAGAACGGCCTTGTGTGCGTCGTACGGGATATAAATTGATGGGCTTTGCAAGGTGTGACGTTCGCTAGAAGTCGACAAGTGCAGGAGTTATTGATAACGACGGCGGCTAGCAGCATCAAGTCGTCACAGTGCCAGCGTTGCTGCGTGAAGGTAGCCTTGGCCGGAGAACGAAAGTCTGGGGAAGTTCGGGTGGGATCGCTGGTGGGATCGCTGGTGGGGGCTAGCCGCGAGATGGACATCAGCGGGCGGGCCGGCCAGCGCCTGCCAAACAGTTGTCCTCTGCCTCCTTCCAGTCATCCGCCTTGGCTCCTGATGGGCTGACACGTGCATCCATCCTTGTCCATCCCATGTCCATTCGCAATCCACATTGGTTAATACGGAGTACGGGTGACTATGCTCTAGGGTAGCCACCGCGTCAAAAGTCCATCTGACGTCGCAAAAACTTTCAAAAAAACGTCTTGGAATGTTCATGTGGCCCGAGGGTTTGACACGGTTTTCTTCTTCAACACTGTGGGTCGCGCCAACGTCATTTATTCACTAGTAAAACTAGTTACCCAATACTTTATTTTGCGCGGTTGTACGTCCGTATAATCCGTACTTCATTTTAATTCATCTTGACCAGGGTCTCCCTCCGTTTCTGGCACTTCTTCTTGACCCCCCTGTTGCCCTTGCCCATCTGCGCGCCTCGGCAACTTCAAAGCTTCACACACCATGGACGCCCTACGATCCGCTGTTCAGCCCATCACGCACAACCTCCCCGCGCCGATTCGCGACCTCGGTGTCTCCATCATCGGCGAGAAATGCTACAAAGCGCTGCTGCTCGACGTCGACACGGAGGATACCGAATGCATCAAATACGCGGTCAGCAAAGGTCTTGGAATCGGCATCATCGCCGCCTCGTCCATCGTCAAGGTGCCACAAGTCCTGAAGCTCGTCAACTCCAGGTCCGCCGAGGGTGTTTCTTTCCTCTCGTACCTCCTCGAAACGAGCGCGTACCTCATCACGCTGGCATATAATGTGCGCAACGGCTTCCCCTTTAGCACGTTTGGCGAGACGGCTTTGATTCTGGGCCAGAATGTCATCATCTCCGTTCTGGTCCTGAACTATAGCGGTAGAGCTGGCACGGCTGCTGTGCTCATCGCCGCGCTGGCTGGTAGTCTTGCTGCCCTGTTTGCCGAGAATGTCCTGGACAGGAAAGCCCTGAGCTACCTCCAGGCCGGTGCCGGTCTTCTTGGTGTCGCCAGCAAGCTTCCTCAGATCGTGGCCATCTACCAGCAGGGCGGAACTGGCCAGCTCAGTGCGTTTGCGGTACGAACATACACCCCTCCCCGTTGAGAATTGTGGAATCGAAACATTTGTGCTGATTTCGTCAAAGGTCTTCAACTACCTCGCGGGCTCTCTCTCCCGTATCTTCACCACGCTGCAGGAGGTTGATGACGAGCTGATCCTGTACGGCTTCATTTCAGGCTTCCTCCTGAACGCCATTCTTGCGCTGCAGATGATGTACTACTGGAACGCCCCGTCGCCAAAGGCCCAAGGTAAGCGCAAGATCACGGCCGCGCCGACCGAGGCCAAGTCATCTTCTGGAACTCCCAAAAAGGGACCTACCACCCGTCGCCGCGGTTGAAACGAAGTACAAGCGACGTGCACTACCAGCCCGTATATGCCGCATCAATTTCGGCCATTGTCCATGATGCCATGCTTGATTTTCATAAATTGTATACATTACAATCATAAAAGTTGCCAAAAGTCCAATTCATCATGTTTTCATCCTGAATCTTCTGAATCTGACAGGCGGCGCCGCCTGTCGCCTACCGATGCCAGAAACGCCGTAGCAAGACCCTTGCCATTCGTGGCAAGTGTATCAAAATACCACCCAAAGCGCCAAAACCAAACGACCCGACATTCGCCACACCATATAGTCAGTCTAGCAGGTTGACATGGCAGCGTCGGTCCAGCCCACGCCCACGCCCACGCCCACGCCCCCAACCCAGACTTTCCTCCCCGCGCATTGCAAGCACCTCTTCTCATCACCAAGGTTGCTCACCGAACAACTGAAACAAACATTTTTTCCGCAAGCACCGCATGCCATGTTCCCCATCGCCCAGTCGTCGTCCACGTCCATGCCATGGCCCCCATCGCCGCTGCCTAGCCTCGCGCCGCAGTCTTCGCAAGTACAGGGCGCCGGGGTCGAGGACCGTCGAAGATGTATCTGCGGCGCGACCGGCGCGGAATTGATGCTCCAGAACCGGTGCAGAGACTGCTGCTTGCTCGGCTGGGCTGCGACGCCGGCCCGCTGATCTGGCTGTGGAGGTGCGCCTCGGACGTCTTGCGTGGACTGCTGCTGGGCAGAGTACAACAGATTCAATGTATGTTCTGCAGATGAATCGTGAGAATTTTGCTTGGGGCCCAAAGCATGATGGCGCAAAAGACAATTGGGAAGATGGCATGAACGTACGGTGGACTTGCTCTTCCGAGGGCCGGCCATCGCGATACCGCTTGAATGTGCGGCTGTGCAGGTGTGCGGCCGGCATGTTGCTAAAGGCCTGGGGATTGACGTCCAACAGGCCGTTGCTAGACGGTGAGCTGAAGACCGAGGAGGACGAGGAAGGTGAGGAGCAGAGCTCGGGGTCGGAACGCTTGCGCTTGAGGGTCATTGTGGGAGAGGGAGCGGGTGAGTGAGTACGCGATGAAGATGTTGGAGTTAGGGCGTGGGTGTGCGCGACTGTGGTATTCTGGAGGGAGATGGATGGTGTTCTCGGGATTATCGAGGCCCACCTCTCGTTGATTGACCGAATAGCAATGAAATTAGGATTGGGTGTTTTGTAGAGTCTAGGTTTCGTTCTTGGCCATCTCCACGAGTGACGAAGTTGCAGGCTGCAGGATTGGACAGAGAAGGTGGACGGGGCGACGCGACGGATCCCGCTGATGGGGTTCGCGTCGGCGCGTAAATGGGCGGCGGGTCGGGCAGCTCATTGTGCGCAGGGAAGCTCTCAAGTCAGCCATATCTTCGTCAGAAGTCGTGAAACTCGTGGGGTTAATCTGCAGGTAACTGCACGTTGGACATTCCTTTGACCCCGTTTTGGAACCGTGTTGTCTGAGATCAGGTGCAACCGCGCATGAGAACGGTCATTTTGCTCCTTGGACGATAACAGATGCAATTTCCAACATGTCCAACGTGAAATTTACACGACTCGAAATGCGCTGCCACAACGTTTCAGCCGAAAAGTAGCATTGCAAGGACATGATTATGTTTGGAACGAGCGCTTTTTGTATTCGCCAGTCTATTGCTATGCAGAAAATAGCAGAGGATGCTCCTCCGCCCATAACTCCTTATCTTCATGAGCCATCCATCCATGCATGCGATTATTACCAGTGTTCCCGTCTCTTTGCCGCGTTGTCCTCCTTGTCTTAGACATGGCGTAGTGAATGAAACCCCCAACGCCTTCGAGGCGATGAACGCACGTGATCTTAGAAAACAATGCCGCGAAGGTGCTTCCAGACTTGTTGCTCTGGCTTATTTCGCTCCTGCCCGTCCCGGTACGCCTTCCGTTCACCTGCCCCTTCATGTACCCAAGCACAAAAGAAATGTGAGAAGATCGAGGTCGGACGACAAGGTCATATGTTAGAAATAAAAGGTACAGGCCGCCACGTCAACCCAGCAACTTTTTCCAAGTCATGCCGAAGAGGACGCGTCGGGGAATTGAATGATATTTGAATTTAGGGAAATGGCAGCGCCAGTTCGTTCACATATGTGAGTGAGGGGTGCGATGATACGTGCGTGTGTGTGCAGTCGAATGCGAATTCGACAAATGACTGCTAGAAAGTTGATGTTAGAGAAGAGGATGATGAGCTGTCGAAACTCAAGGACAATGATACGCTTCGTCATATAGATTCAATTCGATGGTCAACGTTCGTGTAGACATGAGGTTGTCATTGTAAGGATTCGTCAATATATCACCATGACTGATATTGAGTCAGGCTTTGGGCGGAGTGTCATGAAGAAGTCCACTCCCGAGATTGAGGGTGCAGATGTGATTTTCGCGTCGCTGCAGGACACGCTCTCACATCGGGTAACCTTTACTGCTGATGATGATGATGGTCGCGTGGTGGGAATTGTTGGTTGCGAGCCTGTTGTTGAGCCATCAACCAAGCAGCAGAGCCCGCCTGTTGAATGAGCTGTTCGGCGGGGACTTTGACGTCTTGGCCATGGCTGGGCACCATGCGTCCGCTGCTGGAAGAGCTGGAGGCGCCCGGTACTATGTCTGTGACAGCCTGGGCTATCGATGCAACAACGTAGCCTCGAAGTTCTTCATCCTCGCGCTGGTCTTCTTTTTCGAGACGAAACCGCTCGTCCTTGCCCAGGTTGCCTCGTCGCATGTTCTTGATCTCTTGCATAATGTAGAGCATGACTTCTTCGGGGCACCGGTTGCGTTCGGCGGCGGCCTTGTTCGTTCGCACATATCGACGTGTAACATCGGTAGCACCGTCAATAGAGAACGCTACACAATATGACATCTTCTTGCCCCAACCTTCGGTATACAGGCGAGGGCTGTCCCAGGCTTCCTCACAAGCGTCGACGTGGACCCATCGTCGCTGGTGTTCGGAGTAGACCTCTGTCCAGACATGGTCTTCGGCGTTCCACACCCATCTGACCCGGCCACCGACAGCACGGCACAGCATGCTGAAACAGTTTGCCCACTCGCCAACACGGCCTCTTCGGGTCTGAAGCAGGCGCCAGACGTCTCCGTACCGGGGGAATCGCTCGTAAGCACCGCAGTTGTGCGCAGAGCATCGGTACAACTCCACACGCAGAGCACCGCAAGCGCTCTCCTCGGGTGTTGGCGCCGTCATACCTTGTGCGATGGTCGGTGACAGGCAGACTGGGCAGGGAGGATTGTTGACCCATGTGAAGAATGAACGTTTGAACCATCTATACAAGACCAGCTAGTTAGTTCTATTGTTGACCCCAGCTCAGAAGATGACGGAGCCATGACATACCGGAGAAGAGCTCGGATGACACAGTCTTGATATCCCCACTCAGCGCGACGACCATCGCCCATACTTTCTGCTTCTGCTTGCAGTACTTGACTTTCTTCTTCGGCCTCGCCATAAATGCGATCGAGAGGAATGGTTTGTAGGGCCTCGTCTAGCAAACCTGGGTTCTCATATTTTGTGGGCGTCAGCGACAAGCTAATCATCAGATTTCGGAACTTCTGTGAGTCGCGATCGCCAGCAGTTGGCGCGGTAGGGATCTTGGGGAGGTGTCGAATGCATGAATACGATGGAGGTGTTGACGGGGCTTCTCTGCCAAGGGCAGTCGCTGGTCTGTTGCTCGTAAAGGAAGTCTGAGCGGCAAGGTTGGCACTCGATGCTCGCTCCGTCACAGTCGGAGAGTGGTGGCTAGGGGAGTGGCTTCGAGTGCATGAGCGCAGGTCGTTCATGCGCTTATCCCTCAGCAATCCCTCGAATTTGAGGCGAAGGTCGCGGGCCCATTCCTCGCCATACTGGGCATCGGAGGTCGAGTCGCGGGGGCTGAAGGGGGTGCCTCGGTCCTCCATGGTGAAGTGATGAAGTCAAGGTATCGGTATCGTCGTCCCTTCGTCGAGTCGTCGTTCGTCGAGGCGCCAATCTGGCCCGGAGCCGGGTTGAGGGAAACGTTTCTCGTCACCAGTGCAACAGGGGAAGTCGAGACGATATATGTCCAAGAGGAAGAGAAAGACTGCGTGTTGAGTTGAGGTTGTTTGTGGTATGGTGGGTGACTTGGGCCAAGGGTCACTAGGCAAAGACGCGGGTCGTGGTCGCTGTCGTCAGCTGGATGGATTCGTATGCTTCGCTTCGCGAGTCGCCACTTGGTAACGAAACCACCTAGACAGCCCGCAGACGCTACAAACCTAGAAGTCGTTGCGGTTCTTCAGGTATAGTTCGGATGCACAGGAGGTGGTGCCCCGATTAGACCTTGCCAATGCAACGAAGAGAGCAACGACAAGATGAGACGTAATGATCTGAAAGCCCGCCCTGTGATGGCGACGCTGATGGCAAAGTCAGTCCAGGTCCCAGATGGATGAGATGAGAGGGAGAGCAGATGGCGACGCACGTACGGACTACGCAACACCACGCAACACCAAGCAACAACCACGCAACACCACACAGCCAAAACGGACGCTAGCAAAAAGACTCCAGACCAGCAGACCGGGGGGGGTGGCCAAGGTTGGACAGGTGGGCACCACCGTGGACGTGGCACCGTGAGATTCTCAGATGGCGCTGCTGAACGGGAGCGAGCTCGAATGTGAGTTTGCTTCGTCCGTCCCTCTTTTTTGGAGGCGGTTTACGCGTCAGCCTGCCCCTTCTGGCCAATCATACGTCACGAGTTTCAGGCGTGCACGAAATAGCAGTCGGTGGCTCAAGTACCGGTACCTTCAAATGTCTTCTTCGCGGCAGTGCCGTATTTGCAGGGAGGAAAGGGAAGTAAGTGATAATAGCCAGCACTGATGAAGCAGAACATCTGGTGCCTCGTCTCCGGGCCCTTTTCCGGGGTCCTTTTCGGGGCACTTAACAAAACTCTGACCTTGTCCCGTGATGACGAAGTCGCCAATTAGATGCGCAAGCGTCACCTTGTCTTGGTTGACCGGGAGAGGTGCCAGTTTGCCTCCTGCTGATGGAGAAACCTTTTGACTCGTCGGCCGACGGGGCAAATGAGTACCGGTACCTGAGGGTGGGGAGGCTTACAATCCTCCACCCACCCGACAGGGGTCCAAGGAGGCGATGACGAGGCCCGAAAGATGAGATGGGGGTTCATTGGAAGCATCCAATTCAAACAGGCTTCGGCCAACTTCCTCCAGGCGAATTTGGACTATTTCAAGAGGTGAAGATGCCTGGATTACCTCTCTTGAAGTTGTCTAGGTGTTTTGGTGTGAGCAAAATTGCAGTTTTTGCCTGCTCCGGTATTCACAATCCATCTGGTCCGACTCTGATATTGGGTGATGCCGGCGTCAATTTATCATCAGCCCTGCCTGGTGCGCGTGGCGCATGCATCAAGGTTGGGTTTGTCAAAGCCATCCTGTGGCTAGTAACGGCCAACTGGGTTATATTGCGCAACACTTTGACCGACACCGAGGACAAATAAGGACACACGTGACCTTTCCAGAGGAGTTGTCTTCACTTCCCCAATGCTATTTAGGTGTCTCTAATATTCATGAGCTCCAGACTTTCGATTGGTTGTGCTCTCCTCCGATGTGAGTCAAAATCAATGGTGGGACGCGCGTCACCTTTTCACCAACAAGCTGACTTCGTGGCTCAAGTGTACGGGATCTTTCCACATGGGCAAACGTCTCGTTCCACGTTTAAACATGAACGGCTTCCAAATTGTCATGCAGTCTTGCACAACTGCCCTCAAACCATAGGGTGTCCATCCATTAACAGAAACGAAGACAATTCTCTCTACTGATGTCAACATCTAAAGACGCTTTGAACAGATGTTCAGCTACGTCTGCTGACTACTTTGTTCTTGTCAATAGCGCGGCACCATTCAATACTTTGAAAAAGCTCATGCTACTGACGTGTTCTCGGAGGAGTTTGTTAAATAGATCCAACCAACGGTACACGCCACAGTTAGGGTGTAGCGGTATTCACAACTCCAAGTAGTATCTCTTTGGATCCAGAATGCTTTTTAATGCAGATATACGCCATGCCTCCCTCTATTTGGTAATCCACAGATGCTCGAGCTTTGAACCCCCACACATATATACCCAAGGGCGTCATCATCATCATCATACATCCATTGCCAATTGTCGAAACCCCCGTTCATAGATGGCCGTGGAAATGGATGTCCACCTTCATGAACCAATATGCGTGAAGCTAGAGTGGAGGTGTGATGAGACAGCTTACTCTCCAATATATGTATACGATCCCCTTCCTGTCTGCTACCCAATAGCTCAATTTTCATCTTCACAGGTTGGCACTTTATCAGCCTTTAACTCTCCCATACCTCTCTGCCAAAAAAACTTTCTGCCATGTCCACCTCCCAGGATGGCCGCTCAACGACGGCAACTTCTAAATCTTTGCTTGTCGTGGCGAGAGGAACGATGCCGAGAATAGGGCGGTACTTGTATGTAATCCACCACTTCTTTGGCCTGTCTGTGGCCGACTCTATAGTCTGAACGATGGTGTCATTGCCATTTGTTAAGGAGAGCTGCCTAGACAGCCCAGCAACTGCGTCTGGCATATCGTCGTCGCTTTCGCTTTCATCGGCTTGTGGCCTCTCGACTATGTCAATGTCCTCGCACTCGTCGTTGGCACCATGCTTCCTAATTTGATGGGGAGCAAGGATGCCTCGTTCCGTCCTGCCTCCAGCACCAGTGCTGGGTCCCACTCTCTTACGCTTGATGCCGTGCGTGAGTTGCGTGTCACCGCCCTCGACATCTGATGACACAGGAAGCTTTTGTCCCATATCAAGCATCAAGAGGAACGACACGCCGTACAACCACATGCGAGAGCCCTGCCACATAACTCCTTTGGGCAAGTCTAAGAGATCCTGCACTGGTCCCGGTAGGGCTTTGCGTGGATGCCGGCGGGACCACGGAGTAAGCGCACCATGACGGGGATGGAAGGCCAGAATGTTCCATGACGAGGTGACAGCAGCAAGAATATAATCATCAGGAGCATCTGCTTTGACAGACGACCCAGTTGCGGGTACATCACCCGAGAAGGACAGTACAACTGGGGATGTTGGAAGTTTCGGTAATAGCTTTGCATTGGGGTTGCGGACCCAGCGGTCTTGTGAATCAGCAGTTACGTTCTCTTCGCCTTCTGATGACGAAGAATCGCTGTCAGATGCATCATCGGCCGCGTCAGCTTCCATGCTAGCCTCCTGACTGCCGTTGTGCAGAGTCTGTTCTCGGCCGCGCGAGATCCAAGTATCGATATACCCAGCTAGGTCAGCGACTGCTATCATGTTGGAGTCGGCGCTGAAAGTAACATGTGTGATGCTCCTGTCGTAGCTACCTAGACCGCCATTCAATATGTACCGCGGGATCTGACGCCGCAGCCGCGACAATCTTTGAAGCTTGACTGACAGAGCAGGTGATTCGACAAGTTTGCTTTCAAGACTGACCATTAGACTGGCCATTAGAACACGAGAGCCTTCTTGAATGACGCACAGCCAGCGGCCATCAGGAGAAAGTTTGACGTGCGAAGCGCCCAGGTGTGAAAGCTTCGCAGGCAAGCTGATGCTCGAGAGCTTCACATCTGAACCTTTGACAGGGTCCTGGTGCTGAAGTTGGAAGGCCTTGACGTCTGTACCTGTGGAAACAAACAGCAAGGTCCCCTCTTGGTTGATTGTAGCAGATGAAATATTAGAGTCCCCCTTTACTACAATTGTCTTAAGTAATTTTCGGTTTTGATTCAAATCAGCAGCTTCACCGGCGGACTCGTGAAGATCGGCGGCTGATTTGCTCAATACCCAGACATGAATCTCTCTCTCCCACCAACTTACGATGAATCTCGCCTTGGAAGCGCTTGTGATTGGAGGCTGTTGTGGCAAGTTGCTCATCATTCTGTGATTTTCGCGGCCCATTTCTTTTAGAGGCACGATGTTTAAATTGGCATCGGGCCCTGTGATTCTGTTAGTGAGCCGTGTTGCAAGATGAGACGATGAGTCGGTGGGCTTTTACCTCCAGAAACCACAACACTAATACGTCCCTGTTCAAAACTTGCCATTGTCTTGACATCGTGATCGTGATAGCGCCGTCCCCAGACTTTGCCCCATCGCTGCCCAGAGCCAGCATTTTGTTTGTAAAGAATTGTTCGGCGATCCATGCCTCCACTCATGATGGCCAATCCATCGGCGCTTATTGTTAGGCTGAGAACATCTGACTTGTGACTTTGAATCCTCTGTGCCTGAGTATACGTCTTGCCGTCCCATATACATACTTGGCCTGTGGAATCGCCTGATACAATGTTGCCGTTGGGCAGACACTTGACACACCAGACAATGATATCCTTGGAGCCCCCGATGAGGTCAGAGCCCAGAGTCATCCGGCGGAGCATATGCCCGTTTTTGATGTCGTAGGCTTTAATAGTGCTGTCTGAACAGCCCACAATGACAACTTTGCGGGACTGGAAAGTCATACTCACCATTTGAGCTTTCTTGGTGGGGGATTTGACAAGAACTCGCTGGAATCTCAGGTCGTCCTCTTCAAGAGAGTACATGACGAGTTCTCCATCGATTGTGCCAGCAATCAGTTTGTTGGAGTTCTGTCCTTCTTGGAGGCTGCTGGCTCCCGCAGGCTGTGGTTTGTCGCCTTGAGGTTGGGCGGCAATGCACCAGATATCGCCGTGCTGGCCGCTGGCATGGCGCTTCGGTTTGCCCTTTTCGAGGTCCCATTCCGTGACAGTAGATGTATAACCAATGCTGAACAGCCGCGACTTTCCAATGACGGTGCGACCGTCGCCTAGATCCTGATCGGGCTCATTGACCCAAACCAAGCCATCCACACTCCGATCCTTACCACCTCGAATGACGAGTTCTTGAAGCCAAGCTCCGCTGGATGGGTTCCATATTTCAATGTCGCCGTTTGCTCGACCGATGGCTAATCTTGCCAAAGCACCATGTTTGGCTGATTTGGTCTTGGGACGCGAGAATGCAACAGCATTAATCGCCGAAGGCTGGTAAGGCACGAAGCGGCAGCGATGCACATCCATTGTGCTTGCCGAAATGGATGAGCACACCACGTTTTCAAATCTTTGAAGTTTGATAGGGCGACTTATTGAGCATCTGAATTGCCTTTTCCCATCGTTGTAGAGATATGGGAATGCGGTGGTGAGCTGATCGTGCCGCTTGTTTCGAGATGCACCGATTCTGCAGAGGGCCAAAAAAAAGGGCCGGCCTTGCCTAGTTTTTTTTTCTGCCGCCACCACGAGCCTGGTGCAGCGCGGGTTGGCCGCCAGCAGCTCACCGCCCAGCCCGCTGCGGTACCTGCGGTACACGCCTGCTACGACGATTTGCTAATAAAGATGCGGCCCAAGCACCAGATTCCAGAACGTCACGCCCCTCCACCCCACCAATGCGACGAGTTCGTTGCCATTGCAGCGACCCGTCGCTATACCTTCTTTTCTTCTCCCGAGCGCCAATGCGATACAGTCGAGCTCCTCCCCTTCTGACCGCTCTACATTGTTTCCCGCTGACCATCTGCGATGCTGATGGGCTGAGTTTCGGCATTCAAACACGCCTCTACCAGACCCTTCAACCAGCCAACAGTTCTCGGGTTTCACTCAAGTACGCACGGCGGTGAGAGATACAGTAGCTCACAATATATCGCTAGAATGGACTTTAACAGCTCGTCGCCTTTTCCAGAGGGCGTCATATCGTTCCTGGATACTGACTTGTACAAGCTGACAATGCAATGTGCCGTGTACAAATTCTTCAAACATGTTCCTGTCACCTACGCATTCACAAATCGTACACCTGAAAAGAAGCTGTCCAGGAACGCCTTCAAATGGCTGGACGAACAGATCCAAAGTGAGTCAGACCCCCTTTTTGAGCTGTCGTCGTTAGTCTAAAACTTGTCAATTAGAGCTTGGAAACATTTCTTTATCCGATGAGGAGTATAGTTTCTTGCAGACGCATTGCAAGTACTTGACAGACGATTATCTGAATTACCTCAAGGAATTTCAGCTTCGCCCGAGAGAACAAGTTTCTATCACGTTCACAACAGATGGCGCGGATACCGGGGCCGACTCGGACGTGGGTCACATCGACATCAAGATTCAAGGAACCTGGTCGGATACAATCTTGTACGAGATTCCAATTCTTGCCCTTACCTCTGAAGCATACTTCCGCTTCATGGACACAGATTGGAACTACGACGGACAGGAAGAGCTCGCTTTCGACAAGGGAATGCGACTTCTAGAGGCGGGCTGCATCACGTCCGAATTCGGCACACGGAGAAGACGAGACTACCATACGCAGGCTCTGGTTTTCCGCGGCTTAGTCAAGGCCTCCAAAGCCGCCGAGAAGAAAGGATATCGCGGAAAGTTGTCAGGGACATCAAACGTGCACTTGGCCATGCGATTCGGCATCACTCCAGTAGGCACGGTCGCTCACGAGTGGTTTATGGGAACAGCAGCCATTTTCAATGACTACAAGAAGGCCACTGAGCAGGCCCTTCGTCATTGGGTCGGCTGCTTTGGCTCAAATTTGGCAATCGCGCTTACCGACACATTCGGCACTCGTGAATTCCTCAAATCATTCAGTCTCCCAGTTCAGACTGTCGAAGGCGGTCTCTGTGCTGAGGCCTTCAAGAAGCCAGATGGAACAACGAAGACGTACGCTGAGCTATTCACAGGTGTTCGGCAAGATTCAGGAGATCCTGCGGAGTATACCAGAATGATGCGAAATTACTACGACGAACAAGGAATCAAGGAAAAGAAAACAATTGTGTTCTCAGACTCCTTGAACATTGAGCGCTGTCTAGAGTACAAGAAAATTTCCGAAGAACTCCGGTTCCAACCCACATTCGGTGTTGGGACGTTCTTAACAAATGACTTTGTCCACTTGAAAACAGGCACCAAGTCCGTCCCCATGAATATCGTCATTAAACTCAGCTCAGCTGCAGGCCGACCAGCCATCAAGATTAGGTCAGTGATTGTGCGTCGCAGATATCACGTGCAGCTGCTAACGAAATATAGTGATAATGCTGGCAAGAACACGGGAGACACGGAGCTTGTCGAGCGGGTGAAGAAGGAACTTGGATATATCGAGCGTGAATGGAAGGAAGGCGATGAAACATCACGCTGGGGCAAGGAAGAGAGTACGCAAGCTTAGAAAAAATCACATAGACTCCGACGAGACCATCAACTTTTGTCATGGGGTAGGCAACTTGTCGCATAGAATCTTTGTACCGTCTATAGCTGAAAAATAGAGTTTTTGGCTATCCGTTACACCGCAATCCAAGAAGAGGTCTACTTCCGATGAAGGTCTGCGCTCGTACCTATGTGGAGAGAACTGGAAAGAAGAAGCATACCATTGCAATTTTTGGCCAGCCTTGCTTGAGAAGAAGGCGCGTGCAGTAATCATGACGACGGCAGCCACTTGGCAATCGAGGCTCAGCCGGGAAGTCGCGTACCCTCCCTGCCGTTTGAGAATATGTCGACATTTGCGCCAGGCCGGGGCAAACTGTGTCTTTTCTCCTCCTCTCCTCCTCAACTTTCGCATTCGCTCGCACTCGATCAACAATTTTGGTGTTGCTTTTTTGGACGCCCTTTTTGGAACCATTGTTTTGGAGTGTATGTTACTTCGAACATTGTACAAGATCCAGCTCAACACATCGTTTTCACAATTATGACAATGATGTCGGCATGGACGGCAAGCTCCTCCTCATTCTGGACCCGGCGGTGCTGCATGCTACGAAATAGTTGCCTCTCGATTCTAGGGAGTCTTCTTATCACTCTTGTCTTCACCGTCGTTACCATCCAGCTGGCTGTCAAATCTCATGACATGAACGAGAAGACATTAGAATCTCGTCAATTTCAGCTTGGGGGGGTTCTTGGTGGTAATTTTGTGCAGGTATTTGAGGTATTCATGCGTTCATGGTAATGATATTGGACTAAAATCATAAAGGCGTTGAGACTTGAACAAGGTGGACATTCTGCTGCAGCCCAAAATTCTCGAAGCTCTACGTCGACCTCGAATAGTTACATCCCAGAGGCAGCTTCTATGGACGTTGTCACTTCTGCATCAAGTTCGCCGACTTCTAAATCTGGTACCATCATGCAGGAAACAGCCCACGACACAACGAACACGAAGATGCCATATACAACAATGGCAGCTACCGACTTACTCTCTGCTTTAGTCGAAGCTCTCACACCAATACTTGGTTTCCACAATACTTTGCCCACTTCAGATTATGGAAGACGAATGGTCTTGACGATGGCGGATGCCATGCCAACTGCAACAGGACAAACCCTCGTACTGGCTCCCAGTAGCTCAACAAACGCCGGAGCTCACCACATTCAAGACAAGTCCCTCACTGCATCAGTATGGGCAGAGACTGTGCAGAAACATGCCCCTTATACCCTTTCAGAGATTGTCGCCCCTAAGAAGCGCGATGTGGACTCCTACGACCAAGAAGCAGAATTGGCCTTGTTTTTGCTCGACCATATGTCGATTTTGATTGTCAACGTCGCCATGACCAGCGTCAGTCTCGCCGCAAGGCTCACCGATGCTACACTCGCTGCACTCCCTGTGAATGCAGCAGCCATCTCTTCGGTTGTTTCCGCAGTGGCTGGCCAAGGTTCAGTCTCAATTGAGTCCACAATCCCTCTAATTCTTCCTGCAGTTGCGGCAATTCTTGGGAAACAGGTCAAGCTTCCTACCTCGAATACCAAGGCACAAGATTTGACGGGGACATACGAAACTATAGTCACGAGGGGCTCATTGATCATCAATCAAATTGTAGCCACTTCGATTTTCGCCCAAAGGCCTGTCATGCAGGATGTCTTATCACAAGTTGTCGACATTGTTCATGCCACCTCAACCAAGTTGAATCAGACTATGTGTGCACTCAAACTAGCTGGTATTGAATTTCCATGGGAAGTGGTCCTTCCGTGTGCATCAATAGACGCGAAATCAGCCTCGTCGGCCATCGTGCTAACATTCAATCCAACCGGTGTTACTCCAAGAGGATCAAATGCACCGTCTGCTGAAACGGCTGGTTGGAATATTAATCCTGGTGCAAGAGCAGAGCTGGATACCTTACTATCTTACGTGATGACACCCGCCTATCACTCCGATGCAGCCTCTGTCCCCGATGGCCCTACTTCCTATGCACAAAAGTCTTCGCCGAGACTTGTCATAGCCACTTGCGACGTGGTGGAAGTTCCAACTTCCAGTTCGTCGGTCACGTCTGTTGACAGTATGGCCTGCAGTACGTCGACCGTCACTCGAACATTGAACACGCCACTGGAAGTAGGACCATGCCCGAAAAGGGGTTATCCCTGTGAGGATTGTCTAAATGGCTGGTTCTGCCCTCCACAAGAAACACCACCGCAGGTTGTTCCTTGTGGTCTTGGTTGGCCATGTTATCATTGCACAGGCGGCTATTTTTGCTCCTCGACCAGCTTGCAAGGTACTGCGCATACTTTGGGTACTTCTACAAACTTTCCAAGTCGGACGGGGACCTTGAAGCCTGGCCCTGAAATCACCATGTCCACATTTCTACCTCGGCCCGATGGTAAAGCGCATACCGGAATTCCTGGCTGGACATACTTGGGCTGCTTTCAAGACGACATCTCACGCGTACTTGTTGGCTCAAAGCCGCTGGACTACCTGCGGGGGCCGATGTCTCGCTCCAAGTGCATCAGTCATTGCCAGGCTGGTGGCTACTCGTTTGCGGGAACCGAGTATGGGTGCGAGTGCTGGTGTGGCTCGTCCATTCGCGACGATGCTGTACGGCTACCAGAGAGTTCCTGTAACGTGTCTTGCCATGACACAGGCGACGAAGTCTGTGGTGGTTCTTGGGTTATCTCTGTCTTCAGATGTTCAGACGAAGGGACTCTTCCAAAAGATGATGGTGGTCTTGCTCCATCGACTGTTGGAGCAGGCTCACCATACCAATTCCCGAGCCTGACATCTACAATGGCCTCGACACAAAGCGCTCAACCTAGCGAAGCAGCACTGTCGTCGATTTCCGATGCCACGCTGTACACATCATGCTGCACAAATGGTGTTGGGGGTAGAGAAACAGCCCAGGTGACATATCACGGACCCGTAGCACAACTCTTGGCGGAGGCGAGACATGCGTGGTAGGCGGGATGACATAACACCATGACCACAATTGGTGTTGAGAGATTACTTTGAGACTTGCTGATTCATCGTACGGCACATCATTTTATCTGACGTTTTCGATAATAGAATGCGAACAACAAATACATGATATAGGAGGAGCAGGCTTGAGGAGAATAGGCAGGCTGCTGACTGTATTTCCACGCAGAAACAAGCTGTAAATACTTATGACAATGAATGAGAAATGGAAAATGCCGAATTTCGCATCGAGACAATGATGACAAAGCGAGTCCAGCTGAGGTAGTACAGACACAAGCTGCGGAGTAACAATCAGAGGGACGAAAGTTGATTGACGGTGGCCCATACTCCGTAGACAAGAGCGGTGATTGCATTTGGGGCCCCGTCTGCCTCGTTCAAGCTGTGCCCCCGTCTCCTGCGTGCTGCACAATGCTGCATTCATTCGGCATGAGAAGGGGAAAATTGAGCAAGGATATTCCGGCAGCGATAAGTGGTTTGTCTTTGAATTTGCGGCCGGGATGTACGGACCGCAGAGAGGGGAAAAGGGAAAAAGGGATTGATGATTGATGGAGAAATCTGAAACCCTTGGGGCGGTGAAAGAGGAACAACCCGTGGTCCGTGGTTTGCAGGGTTACGATATCCACAGCGGGGTCATTGATTCGGCTCGACTACGGATTACGGATTACGGACTAGGTAAATGAACAAATGATGAATGGACGCATTACGGATTAGTGGCCAGTCATTCACCCCATTTCACCCATTCGACCCATTCACCCGGGACACGGGACACGGGACGGGAAAGAGGCACCGGTAATTATATGTATTCTACTCCGTTGGTCGTCGGACAGTTTGCCCGAACGCGGGCCGTGAAACACTGCAGGGGATCTTGCCCGGTCGACACGCACGAAATACGGAGTACATACGGGAGTTATGAAAAGAGGAAGATGAGGTTGTTTCATTCCCACGACCGGGATGGTGTAATGACGCCCGTCTGCAAAATAGCATGGCTTGCGTTGCGTTGCGCTTCGCTTTTCTTATTCACGTGAATTCGCTGCCGCGCAACGAAAAAGAAAGGAAAAAGAAGAAGAAAAAATTGACGCCACTGGCGTCTTAAGATTTTATTCAAGGAGTCGTACTGGCCTATTGAGTACCAGATGACCCAGCCAGTCAGGTCACCAGTGCAGCTGCTAAAAGGAGGGACGTATGCCCTTTCTTGGCAATGCGAGGGCAACGCCTACGAGAGCGGCCACGGTAACTGTAATAAACTTCATATCGGGGTGTGTATAAGAAGTCTTCGGTAAGACTAGGGTAAGACTAAAATATCTAGAGAGGAATGTTCAGTGAATTTATACTTCATCCCTTGGCTCATAAAGCCCTTTCTTTAGCCGCTGGCATAACCCTTGTGCGAGTCACGTTAACAGGGTCTGTGTTGTTAGGCGTGGAGCACGTGACTTGGGAACAGATGTCTCCTTTGCAAGATAATAAATGAAGAGAAAAGGTTAGATTAAAGCTATCTTCTACTATATAAATGGAAGGATTAAAGCTTCTCTTTTATAGAGAGAGTAGTTAAGTGAAAGTTATATGCTTCTTTGAGTGCGTTATCGCGATTTAGCTACGTGCACAGCTTCCTTAATACGGGTCGTGCGCGCATATAGCGCATATAATTCGTCATAGACGAGTATTACTATTTGCACAACAGTAAATCTCTATTTGCACAACAGACCCATTTTAAAAATACGTACAGCCGCCAGCCTACCCTACTACTTATACCGCGCCTGGCATGGCAACCTAGCTATCCCTAATTGCTTTAATGGACCCCCTTCTTGCCCTCCTTAACGCCAACGCCAACAAGGCCCCCGCCGCCGAGGCACCCGTCGCCGATGCCCCCGTCGATGCTAACGCTGCCCAAGAAGCCATGATCAAATACTTGCCGCCGCCGTAGGCGCTATGTGTGCGGTCAGGCGGGCAGGCGGCTTGTGTGGGTTAGGGCATTTAGAAGGTACGGGTACTTACCATGCCGGGCGCGGTATAAGTAGCGGGGCGGGCTAGTGGCTATATGTATCTTTAGAATAGGTCTATTATGCAAATAGAGATTTGCTGTTGTGCAAATAGTAATACTCATAAGATAATCAATTGAGACGGTTCTGTCGGACATTGTTTTTTCTTCTTCTTTGAGACTGCCAGCGGGGCCGTCGCCCCGGACGCCACATCTTTGTGATGTCTGTTGTCGCTTTTTTTGGGGGGGGGGGGGAAGGAATGGAATGGTTTCTGCATAATACGGAGTACTCCACTTGAGACGGGTGATTTGGACATGTCTTGCATTGGCTACCGCAGTAACCCGGGTCTGGTATTCCACGGGTATATGGTACTTATGGGCCCCTCGGCTACTTGGCCCAATAGAAAAATGCAACCTCGCTCCGCCTTGTGGATGAGCTTGTCCGGTTGGCATCGTATGTTCGTCGGCGTCGTACGATAGTTCATGGCGGCATTCGGATCCGTCTCCACTGATAGGATTCAGGAACGGACTCCTTGTCCCAGAAGCTCGCATGATAGGAAAGACAGTGAGCGAGGGATCGAGAGAGACAGGAGAATGCGACAAGCGAAGTCTCGGCTGTGCGTGAACGTCAACATGAACCTTGGGTCACACGTCTCACCTCGCTGCTCTCTGGACCCCAAGATTGGGTCTGCTCGAAGCGTTTGTACCTGCACGCAGCAAGTGAAGGCTGAAAATGAGTGAGTGGCCAGACATCGAGGGTTGCTCTCCACGGCCGCCGCATCTCTTGCCGCATCTCTTGCCGCATCTCTTGCCCCACGTCATACCTGCTCGTCCATGTAGTCCGTACGGATTTGTACATGTAGTCAATCTTGGACGACGCCCGCCAGCTCGTCCTACCTCGGCTGCTCAGGTTGTGCAATAGCGCGAGTCGGGATTTGCACACAGATGAGACCTGCATTTCCTCGATCCCTTCCCCACCTTCCCCCCAGGTTTTTGGGGGTCAAAGAGCCAGATGAGGGTAGTCCAACCCACTGTAGATGACGCTGTGTGCCGTCTAGTCCCACGGCCACGGGTACAGTAGCGCTGCGCCGCTCGCTCTAATTCCCCCTCCGTCTGGGATGGCTGAACCCCAAATATTGAAATCGGCGATGGAAATCGACTTGGTTGGTTGTTGAGAGGGGTCGCATTGGCGGGCTGCGATGCCACCCACCACGTACGGACGTATTTGAGCAGAAAATGAGTAATGATTATGAGCAAGATGAGATAATCAGTCGATTTTGTGTGCGTGGCAATATTTCTCGGCAGTTGGTTCCAGGGGACGGAAAGACATTGTGTCAGATGGGATCCCGGTCACCAGACAAGGCGAACTATGACCAACATCGTGAAAATGTTTGAATTTGGTTGCCATCATGCCATATTCCCCCAACTCGTTCATGAGCTCGAGTTCTGGTATACCGAAAACAGCTGCGCGAACAGACGACAATTTAGCCTCACTCCAACTACACTACTCCGAAGTGCATCGTGGCATTTGCCGGCCACTAACTCTCAATCCGGCAGCATGCATGGACGTTCCATGGAGCAAGTCAACTTGTTTTTTGCTGTCCATGGCCATGTCGGGATGGATACCCCCTCCCCCGGCCCCCATTTGTTGTCGACCCGCGCTGATGCCCCCTCCCCGCCGAAGGCAGCATCGCATCGCCTAATGCGGACTACGGAATAGTCAGTCCAGTTGCTATGATGCCAGGCCGGGCCAGCACCGAAATGGCCGACGGCGGCGGACATGGATGCGTCCACCCGCTCCAACCTACCTCGACATCCCAGTCACTTGTCGAGGTCAAATCCGCTGGCCCACTTCCTGAATCTGCACGCACAGCTCCCCTGCCCCGCTGGCGGTGCTGGTGAGCGGGGTGCGTAATCCGTACTCCGCCCGTAGGGAGTACCAAGCCTTACCAAGCCTAATGCCCACCGAAAAAAAAAAATCGAGAAGAGACTAAAAAGATGAAGAAGAACCCCCGCACCGGACTAATCTCTTGTCGCGTCTCGAGTATGATGTGATCGGTTGGGGTCCCCAGAGCGAGAGGGGGAGAGAATGAGAGCTTGTCTGTACGGATTATGTACCTAGTTACATAGGAGCTCTGTGGGTACCTGCCTCGATCCTGGTCAATATCGCTTTGTACCAGCCCCGCACTAACTCGTAGCATGATGCAAGCTTTTCAACATCCAGAGACGCACACACCAGACATTAGACCCCAGACATCAACCATCATGCAATCTTCACCCCCCCCCCTCCTCAATTCCACGTTTCCTTTTCTCCCATCTTCACACCCTCGGGACCCATACCAACTGTGTGCTTCTTTGCTGACGGGTGGCCCAATATGTACATGTGTACGGAGTATGTGCGTCTCAGACGTTAGCGCATCACCGTTTTCCCCGTTCAACTGGGGAAAGCTTATAATGAGAATGGTCCCACCATCTCATGTTGAGGCTTTCTTGATTTTGTTCTCTTCTTTGTACTACTTTCACCGTAACACCGGAACACGAGAAAGGAACAAGAAGCGGTGTTCGCGCGTTGAGATCCCACAGAGATCCCACTTTACACACATATCTCGAATCTGAGCTTGTATCAGCTCAACCGTCTCACTTACAAACCACAATGGCAAGTGACAACGCCAACAGCGCCGTACAGCCACCCCTGGCCACCACCGCCTTGGAGAAGGAATCCAATGGCGGCCATGCGACCAACGGCGACCAACGCCGGTGGCACTACCATGGTGACAATGCCAACATCACGACCGGCTTCGCGCAGGCCTCGGGTGGTTCGCTGAACCCTGGTCTCTGGAAACCGTATGAGCATCGAAAGCTTGCCAACCCTGCTCCTCTTGGCCTCTGCGCCTTCGCCCTCACTACTTTCGTGCTGTCTGCTGTGAACACGCACACTCGTGGTGTCAAGGAGCCCAATATCGTCGTTCCCCTGGCGTTTGGCTATGGTGGTCTGGTTCAGCTCCTTGCTGGCATGTGGTGAGTGAAGCCGTGATCCCCGATATATGTTCCCGAGCTTGCTTGGGGTGCGTGAGGAGACTTGTACACAACTAAGCCGTCACTGACTCTTTTTTCCTCAAAAAAAGGGAAATCGCATGCGGCAACACTTTTGGCGCCACGGCTCTGTCCTCATATGGTGGTTTCTGGATCTCCTATGCCATTCTCCTGACTCCCAATTGGGGCATCACTGCCGCCAACGGTCCCTACGAAGGCAACACATCGAGTCCGCTGGGCTTCTTCCTCACAGGCTGGTTCATCTTCACTACGCTGTTGCTCATTTGCACGCTGCGATCGACCGTCATGTTCTTCTCCCTGTTCTTCACCCTAGATCTCGCGTTTCTGTTCCTCGCATGTGAGCAATATGCCAACGACATGGGGAACAAGACTGCTGCGATCGCTCTCCAGAAGACTGGTGGTGTGTTTGGATTCCTGGCCGCGTTTTTGGCCTGGTACTGCGCTTTGGCTGGTCTCCAGGACAGCAGGTTCGTATACGCCCTTTGGACTATTTGATTCTTTGCAAACGCATCATCGGCAGGTTGCTAATTATTTTGTCTTAGCAACTCCTTCTTCCAGGTACCCGTCTTCCACTTCCCGTGGTCTGATAAGGGTCGTGAGGACCGCAAGAAGAGCGACCGCGCTCAGGCATAGGCTTCGACCCGACGCCACGCTCGAATAATGAATGAGAAGGGAATGATACCAATTGGGAATGCGACCCGTCACCTTGATGACTTGGGATACTCGGTAAACGTTGGAGATTTATGAGGACTTTTTGCGCAACCTTGTGTGTGTGTAGCTGTGTGGAAATCGTTGACATAGGAATCATGGGCATTTATTTAATGACTACATACGCCTTTGAATGATAGCTCTCGCGAAATATTTGCACTCTGCCGCCTGCCTTGCAGTCCTGACGTAATGTGCGGACGAGTCTAATTCACTGACACTATCACAATCTGAGAGACCATGTCAGGCTTATGTTGGATGAGTTAGCAAACAGGCTTCTTGTGCATTCGTGGGTTTCGTCAAGCTGCGTATCAAACCACGCGATTATTTTTGACATACAGCATGACTCAAACGTCGCATGTGGCTGCATATATATTTGACCTCCCCACTGTTGAGCCCACTTGGGCTACTTACTCATCGTGCAGCATAAAGATTTTACAAAAAAAAAAACCGGATTAAAAAAGCTGAGTCTACAGCCGAATAGACAGAATTTCCCGCCTGTAAGAAACAGAATTTGTTCATTCGGGAGCTTCCCGATCCGGGCGCGTGAACCCTTCTGGCGTTGAAATCAACACCCTGTTTTTTTTCTCGGCGGGTGCGCACCGTTGCCCAGCAGGCCGTTTGCCAGAGCCAGAGAAGAGGGGGGGGGGTTCACCGGCTAAGGACGGCAATGCTATTCCCGGAGCATTCCCGGAGGTAAACGCCCGTTGGTTGCCATTGCCAAGGACGGACATTTGAAAATTGTGATTCGGAAGGCGACGGCCAAGCTAAAGAGGAAGCGGAATTAGGAGCCGCCTAGTCATAGTCACGAGCTGCGGTGCCTTGTGGCCCGTTCATTTCCCTTGTCTTGATTCATTCTCGTCTGTTTTCTACACGGGCCGCGAAGTTATTGACTCTCAATCGGATTTTATTCTTTGCTTACCAAGTGGCTCCGTTTGCGAGGACGAGCTGCTGATGTCGTCGTGGGAAGAAAGAACCAATTGATATCTTAGACACGATACATTGGCGTCGTTCCCTTCCCCCCTCCCTTCCCCTTGAGAAAAAAAAAAACCCCAAAACAATGCCATCCACCACACAGCCGCCTACGGCAGGGCGCGCTGCTCTGAGTCGAGACGATCCCACGACCGAGAGCCCGGCTAATCAAAACAGTTCACAAGGAGATACAATTTCTGAAAAGCAGAATTCTTCGTCCTCGATAGAAGCTCAATCTGCGGCCCCGGTGGACTATGCGCCGCCGCCACCACCAAACGGCGGATACGGTTGGGTTTGCACGGCTTGTGTCTCGCTGGTGAACGCACACACATGGGGGCTCAACTCGAGTTACGGCGTCTTCCTCGCTCACTACCTCGCGAATGAAACTTTCCCGGGAGCGACGCATCTCGAATATGCATTCGTAGGCTCCCTGAGCATCAGCTGTGCTCTGCTCGTTTCGCCCCTCGCCACAATCTGCGTCAGAGAACTGGGAACGAAGCCCACAATGTTTGCCGGTGTCATCATGGAATCGGCCAGCTTGATCTGTGCTAGTTTTGCCCACAAGATTTGGCATCTTTTCCTGACGCAGGGTCTTCTTTTCGGCTTTGGCATGGGCTTTCTGTTCACTCCATCCGTCGGTATCGTCCCGCAGTGGTTCAGTACGAAGCGCTCTTTGGCGAATGGGTTTTCTGCGTGTGGCTCTGGTCTTGGAGGTCTGCTGTACTCATTTGCGTCCGGGGCCATGATTCGAAGCCTCGGCCTGGGATGGACCTTTCGAATCCTTGGGATTCTCGCCTTTGTTGTCAACACGGCTTGCATCATCCTCATCAAGGACCGCAACAAGATTATCGGATCTAGTCAACTGGCCTTTGACACGACGCTGCTGAAACGACCCGAGTTTCTGTTGCTGCTTGGCTTCGGCTGGTTCAGCATGCTCGGCTATGTGGTGCTCATCTTCAGTCTGGCAAACTATGCCAATGAGATTGGCCTCGGCGCCTCAGAGGCTGCCCTCATCAGTGCTTTTTTCAATCTCGGGCAGGCATTGGGCCGTCCCCTTGTCGGCTACTTTAGTGATCGGACCGGCCGCATCAACATGTCTGGGTTCATGACGTTCCTCGCTGGTCTGTTTGCCTTGGTCATCTGGATCAACGCAAAGGTGTACGGTGTCCTTATCTTCTTTGCCATTATTTGCGGAAGCGTCGCGGGCACATTCTGGACCACCATTGGACCAGTGACGGCCGAAGTCGTGGGCCTCAGAAATGTACCGTCGGGGTTGTGCCTCACATGGATCATCATCGCGATGCCTTGTTTGTTCAGTGAGCCCATCGCGCTGCAAATTGCCCAGGGCACCGGGAGCTACTTGGGCACTCAGCTGTTCACGGGCCTAATGTATATCGTGGCGGCCATCTGTTTGATTGCTGTCCGGGGCTGGAAGATTGGTGAAGTGGATGAGATTGCTCGGACACTCAACGAGTCTCCTGACAATATTGACCGCGTCAAGGTTGAGAATGACGAGGACTTGACTCGCATTGGTAGGGAAGCTGGAAGGAAAAGATTCATGGCCGATTGCTGCCGGCTCGAGAGGGTTTAATGAGTCTCTGTTCGGATGGAAAAGTAAAATTTCGAACTCGCGACATTCAAAAGCCTAGGGGATTATTTTTTGATTTTTTTTTGCGGTTAAATTTCTTTCCTGCTCCTCTTACAGCATCAGCATAGCGTTTGGAAGTGGACTTGACATAAACTTTTATCGTTGGCGAGGACTTGAGCTCGGTGGGGGCGTGGAAGCTATTTAAAGTACTGAAAAGACCCGAGAACAAATCAAGATCAAAGGTCAATGAAAAAAGGAAGACGATAATTATTGCATTGTAAAGGGCCCAAGTATATCAAGGCAACGAACGATCTGACATTGCCTGGACATGAGATGTCTTGGACTTCTTCGTCGCGCACGTGAACAGGCGTTTGGCTGCCAACGCGCCCCACCATACTTGACACATTGAAGATGCGACTTTGGACCTCCATACTTCCCGTCCTATAGCTGGATTCGAGGTTCGGCAAACTTCACACGGCAGCCCTCCTTTTACCATGCACCCGCCAAGGATTTGAGCCTCTGAAATGTGGCTCTTGGAAAGTGAGGACGCCTTCGATGGTAAGTGCCAGAGAGAGAGAGAAAACCGTGATTCACTCACTGCCTCGGCACTAGCTGATGATGACCTTCCAGGCCGGCGCATGTGGCTTCGACCTGGCAAGACGTATTTGTTTGGGAGAACAGCATCGGAGCGTGAGTTGAATTATACTACTCCTACCACTTGTCGCCCATAATTAACCTGATGAGCCTGTTAGCCGGACAGCTGGCGATATCTCACTCCACCATATCGAGAAAGCATCTGACCATTACCGTCGACAACGTTCGAGACGGGCATGCGCATCACCTCGCTGATCGATCGAGGCTGACTGTTGAGGATCTGGCTACCAAGATAGGTACAGTCGTCAACGGGAAGAAAATAAGGGGTAGCAAATATGTCTCCAATGGCGAAGAACTGGAAGTTGCCATGGGCAAATGCCCAAGCAAGTTCAGGTGAGACACTCAAGCTTGTTTTTTTTTTTTTCTTTCCCAGAGAAGGAGGCCAGCGCTGACGAGGTGTGGTAGAATAATTTGGTTCCCAGTCGTCCTCACATTTTCCTTTACCAATAAAGAACTCCAAACTGACCCCCTGGCGAACCTGCGACACCGGTTTGAGCAAAATGATATCAAGCTCTTGGCCGATTACGAAATACAGCATACGACTCACGTCGTGTCCAGGAAACGAAACACGGCGAAAGGGCTACAGGCTTTGATCAATGGGAAATTCGTCGTCACGGACACTTTCTTGGATGCTATGTCTCAAGCCGCAGAAGTTGGGGCGGAGTCCCAACCTAGTGCACTGGAGCAAGACTTTGATCGGAACTGGCCGGATGCTCTCAACCATCTGCCACCTCGAGGCGGCGAGCCCGTCCAGCACCCGGATTCTATATACGCCCCCGATACGGGTAGGAAGGACGTGTTTGATGGCTACACATTCATATTCTACGACAATACCCAGTACAGCAATCTGATGGCACCAATAAATAACGGCGGTGGGAAGGCCATCATGAAAGCCATCACACCTGGAGAGACCCAAATAATTGACTTTGTGCGCTATGTGAAAGAAGTCGCGGGAGAAAAGGGCCTGGGGTCGTTTGAGGACGGAAGCGAGGGGAGAGGTGTTGTTCTCGTCAGATATTTGCCAGCCAAAGGGGACCATATTAACTGGTATGCGGAGTTCATCACGGAGGTGTCCTTGCGATTAGACCATAGGCCTATAGAACAGAATGAGTTCTTGGAGGCCATCTTGATCAAAGATGCGAGCATGTTGCGACGGCCGTTAGAAGTGGAAACAACTGCGGGCAGCCAGGCAGTGGCTAGGAGTCAAGTCTCACCCACTGAACATTTTTCTCGTGAGCAATCTGACCAGCCGACTGGGAAATTGCCACAGCCAAATCTGAGAAGGGCTAGGCGGCCAGTCAAGCGACGCTTTGCCGGCTTTGATGATGATGCCGACATGGACATGGACGAACCACTGCCGACATCTACAGCACAAGATCCGGCGCCGAACCGTTTGCAAGAAGATGAGGGTGGTTTATTCGTATCACAAGAGCAGGACGTGGCTGCGTCACAACCCGAACCGGATGCACGGGATGCTTCATCCAGAAAAAGACGTGCAGCTGTCGAAGAAGATGATCTCATGGATGGCATGGCACCCGCGGCCGCCATGTTCAAACGACAATGCTTGGAAAGAGGTGATCGATTCGCGTCTCCTTCGCCGGAACCGGAACCACAGGCCAAGAAAGCAGCAATCAAGCCCAAGAAGGAGAAGATTGATGTTCTGGCCATGGCAGCGCGCAACCGCGAAGAGGCGGAAGCTCGAGCACGTGCTGAGCGAGAAGATCTGGCCAATCTTCCGGACGACATTGACCTGGCAGAAATCCGGCGGCTCAACATCGTAGAGGAGCTGGAGGTCCGCCTACCTGATCGCGAAGCGCGAAGCAGAGGCCGCGACGTCACCGACGGCAGGTGGGATCCGAAATGGAATGGTCTGAAGAACTTCAAGAAGTTTCGCAGACGAGGCGAAGCAACCGGCAGACAACCCGTCAGGACTATTGTTGCGCTCCAAGAGGTCAAGACGAAAGAATATGGCATTGGCGACAACTATTGGCTTGAGGATGAGGTTTCCGAGCGGGAAAAGCCCCTCAACAGTCTTCGCTCTGGCCAAAACACGCAAATCTCGGCCTCTTCTACGGTCGAGGGGTGGTCCCGAAAGGGAACCGCCCACTTTGTTGACTCGGAGGAGGAGGAGGAGGAGGATGCGGGTGGAGAGGAGGACAGAGAAGAACCAGACATGGTGCCCGATAGTGTGCAAACTGGACGAAGAGTTGGTCCTACTCGAACGAGCAGCACGAAGATCACGGCTACTCCGTCACAGATGCAGTCGACGATGTCATCTTCGAGACAGAGCAGGAGAACCCAGGAGAAGAGGCCTGCGCCGTCCGACGCGACCTCTGATCAGAGAGCCAAAAGGCCAAGACCGAACCCGCAAGCCCTTGAGCTTCCGGACAGTGACGAGAGTGAGGATGAGCTTAAATTCAGATTCGGCAAGCGACGTTGAAATGGGGAAGGGGCCTAGCCTGCGTTTAGTGGAGCAAAACATGTAAAAATTTTTTTTTAAAAAGGCTTGTATAACTACTCTACATCTATCATGGGGGTATCTCATCAAGTGTATATTTAAGGGGAAGGGGGGGGGCACAACCCGGCGTCTAGTCCATCTGATCCATCTCGCTCTCTTGTGAAGCTTCACTAGGCTCTTCCACCAACAGCCCGACTAGACATGCCGATAGCATGGTCTCGTAGTTGACCCAGGGATGAATTTCACCGAATAACTTGGTGGCGTCCCTGGCAGCCCCTCGCATGAGTTCGGGGATGCCACCGGGGTGGAACTCGGCGTACGGCGTAACGTTGTACACTCTCCCGTTGAGCGCCATCCAGGCATCCTTGCCCTTCCGCCCCGTTTGCCTCTTGAGCATGGAGGGCGTCACACGCAAGTACGGAGTGGACGGGTCGACACCGCGGAGGTCGGCATTGGGACCTGAGATGCGCGCCCAGTCCAGCGGCGAATGGCCCGGATCCAAAACTACCTTGCGACTCGGCTTTTGCGGTCTGGACGAATGCGTGGAAGGAGGAGCGAGGCCCCTGACAGAGAGACCCGGGGGAGCGCGATCAGGAACGGGCCCGCGGGCGCGTTGCGCGGAATTCGGAGCCGGGAACTGAGGGAGGCTAGGGAGCCGGCCTGCCGAAGGAAGGCGTCCGGCTGGAATGGGCGGTGGCAGCATCGACGAGGAGGGCACGGGCGGGGCGGACGTCGTGGGCGATCCATCTGATGATGTGAAGCTTGGCGCTGTCTGGGGCCATGTCGTTGCCGAGGAGGCTTTTGGCGTTGTTGGACTATCTGGTTCTTGGACGGTAGGCGGGAGAGGCGGCGGTGACACGGCCGCCGCGGACGACGTCGAGAGTTTCGACGGTTCGATGGAGGACGTATCCGTGCTCCTTTCAAGATGTCCGCTTTCTTGTATTCTCGGCGTGGTGTCGTCGTCGTCGTCGTCGTCGTCGTCGTCGTCGTCGTCATGTCGTATCTTGTCCTGTTGGGAGACGTCGGTGATGGCCCCTCCGAGAGTACCTCGCCATTGGAGCAGTCTCTGCGCCAGCCAGGAGGGTGGCCGAATTACAATGTAGACGACGGAAGCGACGAGGAGGGAGATGCCCAGGAGGCCCATGGTCGCGATGGGGTGAGCGCGTGGAAGCGCTCGCGAGGAGAGGCGGTGGTTTGCGCGAGCATGGAGAGTTTATGGCAAATGCTGACACCCCGCCATCATGCAGGTAATTAGGAAGAGGGCTTGCTTTTGCTTGAGTTGGCGTCATGCACGGCGGGATGGTGGCAGAGAGCAAAGCAAAATTTGCATGGGCAAGTTTTAAGTCAACCAACTGGTCTGGGCGGCGTGGGCTGTTCATCTTTTCAGGGTCCCCAGGTGGTGGTGGGTTTTGTGGCGACGCGGAAGCGAAAGCGAAAGTAAACAAAAAAGCAAAACAAGGCGGAACCGAACACCACAGGGGGGGCCGATGTCATCTGAACGCACTTGTCAATGCAAGGCACCACCGACCGACCGGGGGGTTTTTTTTTTAAAAAAAAAAAAAAGTCTTGCCGCTTTGAAGGCTGTCAACTAACTGCACTTGACTCAGCTGACGCTGCGCAAGTGCATGCATGTCGACAGCGTGTCCCGCAGCGTCCTTTGGCGGGCCTCGGGTCGTTGCGCGGATCGTTGTGATTCATGATTCACTGACTTCGTCCTCTGAACTTGGATGCGTACGAGGTGCGCCTGTACTGCACTTTGCGGTCGAGACAATGCGACCTTTCGACCTTTCACCCAGCTGGCATACGCACAACACCAGGACCACCCGTCCGAGCCCGAGCCCGAGCCCGAGCCAGAGCCCCAAGACAGCATCCTCGGTGTCATCGCACATCATCAGCTCGAGGTCCTCTCGGGCGTCGGTTGCCCCCTCATCTGCTGCACAGCCTGCACCACCTGTTCGTGGCAGTGTTGGCAGTGTTGGCAGTGTTGGCAGTGGTGGCAGGCTGTGGAGGACGTCGACTCAGAGGCCGCCGCACCACCACCCGCTGCAACCTCTGCCGGCGCGCTACATCAGTGCTGCACCCCCCGCCGGCAACGGCAGCAGGAGTCGCAACAGCCGCACCATCTCCACCTCTGCAGTGTCAACACCCGGCACTACTAGTGTCTCCCGCACGCCGATGCACTCTCAACACTACAAACAACATGTTACTCCTGTAGCAATCAAGACGCGCCCCTTATCTGCGAGCGTCTCGAAAATGCCAGTCGGCGACAGGCCACGACAACCACAGCTGAGTGCTTCTGCTGCTGCTGCTGCTGCTGCTGCGGCCAGATCCATCAACCGAGCCCCTCTGACTCCCAAGATCGCGGCCAAGGGAACCCCTGTGACCCCTCTGACCAGACGACCTCATTCTTCGACGCCGGTACTCGCCAGCACCGCCATCCCGCGAGACGACACTTCTACTCCAGGAAGCGTTTTCCCGGCCAACATCACTCCTCGCTCTGGTCCACGACAGATCCGCGTCGATAGTGCTACTTCCACCCCGAGCGGCACCCCCAACCTCGAGAAAACAAATGAGCAGTGGGAAAACCACCACCATCACCACCACCACCACCACCACCACCACCACAACAACAACAACAACAACAACAACAACAACAACAACATCATCATCAGCAATACCAACCGCACGGGCTTGGGCACATCGCCGCTTGCCAACGATCTTCCCAGACACACAGTTTCCCAAACGGACTTGACTGCTGATTCCAATGGTTCCAGCAAGTTCTTTTATGCGAGCGACGCCAAGTCGGCCCAGCCTGCACCGTTACCACGGCCAGCGTCCGTACCTCAAAAGGCGTCAAACACCTTCTTCTATGCAAATGGGACTACAATAGACGGCGGGCGCAACATCAGCCCGCCTTCCAACTCTACGTCCATGACGACGACGGACCCAAACTTGGATCCTGTATCATCCAAATTCTTCTTCGCAAATGGTGCCCCTGAAATGTCCTCGAGACCAAATTTCGTGGCTTCCGCTTCCGCATCTGTGTTATCATCAACTTCTAGACTGGCCTCTTCTCGGCCGATCACGAGCAACCCCAACCTTGGGCCAACTGCTTCGTTACAGAGACCGGCATCACCAATCAAAACAACGTCGACACCAATGGCACAGACTCTCAGAAGCAATGCCGCCTCGCCCACGTCACCAAAACGACCATGCTTGATTTCATCTCCTCCAACATCACAGCAGCAATCCTCATCATCATACACTGTTCCCAAACGAAAAGTGAGCATCGACGCAGCGCCAAGGGAGATGGGTGGTCACAGGAGAACTGGTAGCGCTGCTACGACCGAGCCTTTAACGCTCCCTCGATTCACCTTGTCACCCAACTCATCGGAGATGGCCCTACATTCTCCTCCATTGAGCCCTGGGCTCTCACAACCTGCCATGACCATGGCATCGCTCATGCAAGCGGCAGACGATCCAAGGGACAATGACGAATGGAGAGATGAAGACACGCAATCCGAGGCTCACAGTCCGACTAAATGCACACAGCTACGTGATTCTGTCAGCGAACTGGTTGCCAACGCGCGTCGCGAGCGCAAGGTCCAAGATTTGGAGATCACAAATGCCTCACTCGAAGCCATCAACCGCACTCTTGAGAGGCAGCTCCGGAAACAAACGGCTGACCTTCGACGATATCGCCGACTGTCGAGATCGGGGGCGCTGTCCGCAGCCTCGAGCCGGGTGACTTCACTGGCCCTCACCGAGCCACCCACAGACATGTCCAATGTTGAAGAGGCGGATGAGACGGAATTGCGAGAAGACGAAGATGTAGACTCCCTGTATGAGTCGGATCTGTCAAGCATTGACAGCATGAGCACGGAAGATGATTTGCTGCCGGGCGCGAAAATCGAGGCTCGGAGGAGGCAAGATGAAAAGCGGCTCCAGTTGGATCTCACCAAACACCAGGAAATGCTGATTGACAGCCAAAAGATGAATCAGAGTCTGAAGCGATGCCTCGATTTCACAGAAGCGTTAATCAAGGAGGGTCACAAGGCGCTCGAATACCGCGTACGAGTCTCGGATATCAAATTAGGCGGACGGGTCCTCGCTCCGCCGGATGAGGACGACGAAGATGCTGTTTCGTTTATCAAAGAAGACACAACAACACGAACCGACGATCCCGGACTGGAGCCGCCCTGGCTAAGAAGTAGCCAGGATCGAGACAGTGGGATCGAGCTCCCGTCTGAGGGAAGCTAACACGCGGTCCATATCGCACCACAATGCTGGAACCAAAATCCCCCCACAAACCATCACCACTCACTCACTCTGTACTCTCTTTGACTACACCGTCACTGTATTTTTCTCATTAACTCCTGTTTCATTAATCCGATTGCCCATTGCGCGCGCACATGGTCGCAGCAGCAGGCACCCGTTTCCATACATGGCGCAGACCATTTTCGGCATTGGCACGGCGTTATCGAGCGTACAGACCTGTCTTGTTGCCTTGCTTTGCATATCTATTCATTTCCACCACCTATGCCTACACCATCTCGCATATCACGACATTTCCATCTCTGACCGTCCGTCTCGCAACCTGCAAAGCAAGCACCTTCAGAACAAGACATGTTGCGTGCACCGCTGCTGCGAAACCCCGAGTTTGCACTCCATGGCGCCACCTGACCTCGACTAGTTTTTTACTCTCAAAAGGTCGTCGTTCTTTCTACTGCGTCCTGTACTATTCTACTTTTCTGTTATCAAGTTCCAATGTACTATACCAGATACCCAGATGGATTTCAGTGGGCGGGCAAATGACACCGACCACGGAATGATTTGCATGCCTGTTTCTCTCCTTTGTTTTTGTTGTTCAAAATCATGCGGCTCGTGCAAGGGACACGCGATATACAATGGGTCACAGAGGCTCGTGAGAGATGGTTTATATACAGGAAATAGAATTGCTATTCAAACTCAACATGCGGCTTTAGTAAAGCCATATTCATGAACCACCACTTGTTGATTCGAGACTTTTAACCATGCCATGAACTACTGCCCAGACAAAAGGTCCTTGGAATGTGAATATCATGACTGCATATCTCATCAAGTTGCATTATAAGCCCGGAAACATGTATGAACTACTTGCATCCACCACCCACCCCATGTCATTCCCGAAAACAAAGAAGATCTATACGCTGAACCCCCACTTCGATGTTCCAAGACGTTAATAACAGCATGTTGATACTCTCCAGTACACCACTATGTCTTGCCGTGTTCATATCCTCTTCCACTCTGTTGCTTTCGGTGCTGTTAAATCTTGCCGATCCACGATATATACGGGGTTCCCATTCCTACTTTGCTTCGTCCACGGGTCAATCTCATGTCTTGGGCACATTAGGCACATTACCCACCACGTCTTCCGCTTGACGGTGGTGCTTGTCTTTTTTATCTTTTCGCTTCTTGTCTTCGTCCTTGTCCTTCTTGATGGCTGCTTCGGCGACGAGCTGCTCGAAGACGAGGTAATCGCCTTCTTCTTCGGGGGATCTCTGGGCCTATCATTTTCGGGTTCAGTTGGAGATTGTGTTTTTGTGTTTCTCTCGGGGCAGCAGAGGGACATGGATGGGGGACTCAAGGAGAAGGATGGGATAAGAGGGCCAGAAAAAAAGGAGGCAAGAAAGGGAAAAAAAAAGGGGGGGGGGTTGAAACATACCTTGAGGAAAATATCACCAATGAGGACGAGCGCCTGCGCACGCTCCAGCCTCTTCTGGAGAGGCACCTTTTTATCGTAGAGCACGGAATCACATACTTCGCGCAAGACGCTCTGGATCTCGAATTTGCTGCCGCGCCATGCGGCCGTGAGGATCTTGCCCGTGACGCGACGCTCGTACTCGACGCGCTTCTCCTCGGTCCAGTCGTCGCCGCCTTTGGCTTCCATCTTGGCCATGTCCTCGACGGTTTGTTGCGCGTCGAGGGCGCTGCTGATGGTGTTCCATGTGTCTTTGACGAGGGTGCCCTTGTCCTTGAGACGGCTGAAGAAGCCGCCTATTCCGAGGTACTTTTGACTTCGCAATAACCCGGATGCTTTGGAGATGTACGTCTGGCCGATGGCGTGCAGGATGTCGAGTCCAAACGACTCCATTTTGAGGTTTTCGACTTCGAGGCGCATCTTTTCTTGGAAAGCCTTGGTGACGTCGGGACCCTTGTCTGTCTCGGTCCAGACGCTCACGCGGTCGAGAAGCTTCTGCGCCAGGGTGTCGACTCGTTCTTTGCGGATGCGCGCCCGCTCGGCCTCGTACGCGGCGAGCTGTTCGCGCTGCTCTTTGCTCAAGCCGCCCTTCTTCTTTTCCTTTTGGCGGAGTTCCTCTTCGGCCGCCGACTCCACGGCATCGTCATGGGCCTTGCCGGCGAGGGCTGGTCGTAGGGGGATTTGCGTCCGGCTGCGGGAGCTGAATGACGGGGCTGGCGAGGTTGCGTTTGATCGGGGAGGAGGTGCCGGTGCCGTCGCTTGGGGTGCAGAGTCATGAGCGGGAGCACATGTTGCAGTCTTGTCTTGTTCAACAACGACGATCGGGGGTGGCGGAGGGGCAGACGGTGTTCCGTGCTGGTGGGCAGAGTCACCAGTACCAGGGACAGTCGAGGCAGCGGCGTGGGGTTCCGACTGCTCTTGTTCGCGCTGCTTCTTGGTTTCGGCGGTGCCGGCGATTTCAGATTTGTCTCCCTCTGCAGCCACAGCCGCGGCCTCTTCCTCCTCACCCTCGGCCATGGTGATGTCCATTGTCGCAGTCAGATCCTTCATCAGACTGATCTCGCCGATCCAGTCGGCGAATGCCTCGCCTCCAAAGATGGACGTGAAGAATTCAGCTGGGTCAGCGAAGCCTTCTTGTGGCTTCGCGTGGTCCTTGCCAAATTTGTCATATGCCTTGCGGAGGTCGGTATCGGAAAGGACTTGGTATGCCTCGCCGATGGCCTGAAACTTTTCGTGGGCCGTAGGATCATTGGGATTCTTGTCTGGAACGGGTATTTTCTTTGTTAGCGCGAGATGAGATGGCAAAACAACAGGAGGTTCATGCAACAGAAGGACAGAGGGGCCGTGGATGAGGCGCGGGGCTCACCAGGATGGTGGATGATGGCCATTTTGCGGTAAGCCTTTTTTATCTCGAGTTCGGTAGCGGTGGGCTGCACCCCCAGGGCGTCATAGTATGCGGTGTCGACAACCATGATGGTATGGGCGAGACGTGTCAGTCGCCAACGTTGAAAGCGGGAGAGGAACTCCAGGATATGGAGAAGTCGCGCGTGAGAGGGAGTTTTTGGCGGAAGAAGCGGGTTTCAGAAGCCGACTTTGTGCCAAACCCCAAAGATTAATATCTCGACCCCTACGTGGCGTGTACGCGTTAGACCTGATATAATTATAGATATAAGTAAACGATATAATAATAGACTATACATATGATGATCCACTCAAGAGCTAGCGCATGCATATATACGTAATAGTTAATTACTAAATAGCTTAATTAATGAAAACAAATTGTTACGTGCTGAATTTGCACGAAAGGGGCTGATTCCGTTAGAGGAAGCTGCTGATAGGTATGATGTGATGTATAAGAAGTAAGTCAAGGTCACCCAAGACCACAAAGACCACAAACGTTCTGTATCATAACACTGTTTGTCCGATACCTGATCAATGAGATGAGCTTTCCTGTGACTGCGCGCACAGTGTTTGGAACCGTGGTGTTGCGGGTGCTCATTCCTCCGGCCCTTACAGCGAATGCTTGCCTGACAGTCACAATGATGGCGAGAGCTGACGACTTGAGCTTGCTTGCTTGAGAGAAGAAGGAGAAGACGAAAAGGACCCGGGTTCTTGGCGTCGACTTAAGCTTAAACTCATCGGCGGTTCTCATTTGGCACGTACGCACACTACTGTATAATCTAGCTAAAGTAGTCCTAATTAGCTATAAAAACTAATACCTCTTCTGTTGGTTACGCAGGGTCCTGATATCAGGGTCGTGTGCGAGCTCCGAGAATAGTATCGTTGTTGATTATCTATTCTAAGCTACTGAACAAGAGAGGAAAAGAGAGACTAAAGCAAGGACAACTCTTATAAGGTAAAAAAGCAGCTGCGTGTGTATGGGTCACGTGACGCAAGCCCTGCCCTATCACAGGGCCGGATTGTGGATCAGAAGGTGGGGCCCTGCGCGCCGACCTTCTGCCGGCAGCAATTTCGGCAGCCAAGCGCGATTGATTTCATGCTTGTTCCAGCATCTTAATTAGGAGTTATAATAGTGCTAATTGTAGTGGATTCTTTCTTTCTTATTACCCTTATGAAAACCCTACAAGAAAAAGAGTAGTAGCCTATAATAATTCTTTAATATAGTGCGCATAGCCTACTCCGTACTAGCTAACAAAGTGGTCATGTGTCTTGGCCTGCGGTGGTGGCACCGTCATGGGACGATGTTGGCGACGTCTCGTGGCCCGGAACGCTGGCCCAGCGAGGCTTGCCAATTTGATCTATTGGGTTCCAGGCCCCCCCCCCCCTTCCCCTCTGCCCCTGTGCCAACACTGAATCTCTGTGGAGTGCGGCTGCTCAGGCCGTCTTTGCTTAATTTTTTACAGGTGTTGGCCCGTGGCTTGGCTTGGCTTGGCGTCGGCGTTGGCGTTGTTGGCGTCGGCGTTGGCGTTGTTGGCGTCGGCGTTGGCGTTGTTGGCGTTGTTGGCGTCGATGGAGTCATGGGCACTTTAAGTACAGTGACAGTGTACTTGTCCATTGCTTGCCAATTTGACGCCCCCCTGAGAAAAAGGTTAAACCCCCTCGAGCCGCCGTCAGCTTCATCCATTTCGCCATCTGCATTCATGTTTGTGAGGTGGCCATCAATTGATAAAAAATCATGTCGAGCGTCTCATCCATTGTCTCGGCTGCCACGAGCGCAGCGTCCTCGGCCGCACCTGCCTCGACGTTGCGCGTCCAGGGGCAGGGTGGCGTCATTGATGGCCTGAACCCGTCAAGATATGATCCTGACAATCCCATCATTTTGTTCACCATACAGGTATGCACGTGCTCTGTACCGACGTTATCCGTAAAAAAATATGAATAGTGCGTCTGCAATGGAAAACATCATCATCCACGTTTGAATCTGACGAAGCCATCTAACTGTCCGTCTCCAAAAAGACTGGATTGATCATCATAGTATGTCACCTTCTGCACTGGCCGCTGGCCATGATCCGCCAGCCTCGAGTCATCTCAGAAGTCATCGGCGGCATTATTCTCGGCCCCTCGGTCATGGGCCGAATTCCAGGTTTCAAAGACGCCATATTCCCTGATGCCTCGATTCCTAATCTGAACAACGTCGCCGTTCTCGGCTTGATCTTGTATCTGTTCATCATCGGTCTGGAGACGGATGTGCGCTTTTTGGTCGGCAACTGGCGCGTTGCAACTTCGGTCGCTGTTGCCGGATTGGCCCTTCCTTTTGGCGTAGGCTGTGCTTTGGCCTATGGTGTTTATCATGCGTTTCGCGACGAGGAAGGATTGAAGCCCATAGACTTCAGCATCTACATGCTCTTCATTGGCATCGCTTTTGCCATCACAGTAAGTCAGACCCGGCTAGCGGTCCGGAAAGCATCAGCGGCTCATTGACCAATCACCCAATCCATAGGCTTTCCCGGTTTTGTGCCGCATCTTGACAGAATTGAAGCTTCTTGATACCGGCGTGGGTGTGGTGACTCTGTCAGCCGGTGTTGCAAATGATGTTGTCGGTGAGTTTCCCCAGCTTGACAGTCGTCGCTAGTAACAACAACAATGCAGGCTGACTCGGAGCCAGGATGGATTCTACTTGCTCTTTGCGTGGCGCTTGTCAATGCAGGCACTGGCTTCAATGCGCTTTGGATCTTGCTTGCCTCTGTCGGATTTATCCTTGCCTTGCTGATTGCTGTGAAACCCGGCTTGTATTGGATATTGCGTCGCACTGCAAGTATTGAAAATGGACCGTCACAGAGCATTATTTCATTCATCCTCCTCATCGCTCTCGCTGCGTCCTTGTTCACTGGCATCATTGGAATTCACCCCATTTTCGGTGCATTCATGGCCGGTCTCATTGTCCCCCGTGAAGACCGGTTCAACATTCAAGTGACAGAAAAACTGGAAGACTTGATCGGCGCACTATTCCTGCCGCTCTACTTCACCCTCTCTGGCCTGAAAACCAACCTAGGACTGCTCGATACTGGCACTGCTTGGGGATACGTGTTTGCTGTCACCTTTGCAGCCTTCTTCTCCAAGATTTTCGGTGCCTCATTGGCTGCGCGATTCAGCGGGTTAGTTTGGCGAGAGTCGCTCACCATTGGTGTGCTCATGAGCTGCAAAGGCCTCGTCGAGCTCATTGTTTTGGTAAGACACGGCTCGAAAGCATGTTTTCCATGGCGGCAATCATGAGACTTACCATATGCTGCAGAACATAGGTTTACAAGCCAAGATTCTGAGCACCAGAACCTTCACCATCTTCGTCGTCATGGCTCTTTTGACGACGTTTGCAACTACACCTATCGTGTCAGGTCTGTATCCACCATGGTACCAAAAGAAGATTGCGGCGTGGAAGCGTGGAGAAATCGACTGGGAAACCGGAGCCCCGATTTCTCCTTCATCAAGCTCTTGCGACCCGAAAGAAGCTCCTCAAGCCTTGGAAAGGGTAAATCGCCTACTTGTTTATCTCAGACTGGACAACATGTCATCTCTTCTTCAACTTCTGTCCATGTTTGGCGATCCATCTTCATCACAGTCTGCTGCCGCCGCAGCCACAGACGATGCATCTGACGAGAATGCCAGCGCTTCTGCCATCAGCCAGCCTCGGCACAATGCAGTATGGGCTCATGGTATCCGGCTGTTGCAACTCACAGATCGCGACTCTTCTGTCATGACTGTCGCGCAAGTTGATGACTATACCCGTCGCGACCCGGTTGTCAACACCTTCCGAACGGTCGGACAGCTACACAACCTTGCAGCATCCGGGGAGGTGGCTATTATGCCCGAGACACGGTTCGCCGAAGCTTTGGCTATGAAATCATCCAAAATGTCTTCTGATCTTGTGCTCGTTCCCTGGACTGAAACCGGCGTCATGGGTGATGCCCAGATTCTGTCCTCCGCCACGGTCGACGACCAGATTGGTTCCTCCTACGGCACGTTCGTCAAATCTGTTTTCGACTCGACTGATCATAATGTGGCGGTTTTCTTCTCCCGCAGTGATCCCACCTGGGAAGGCAAGAGCAATGAGCATGTTCAGCTTATGCGAACATATTCCTTCGGCGCTCTCAGGGAAGATGTCCCTGTTGTGCCATCGCCCAACAAACCCTATCACATCTTTCTGGTATACTTTGGCGATGAAGACGATAGGCTGGCTCTACGCTTGGTTCTTCAGCTATGCGAAAAGTCCAAGGCCACCGCGACTATTCTCCGGGCGCAAGTATCAGCTACTGAGACTTCCTCTTCCACTCCCAAGAATAGCTTGTTCGAAAGCGCTTCTACGCATCTATCGGAGAGCATGGCATCGCGTGTGAAATTCCAAACTGCCACTGGCTATTCAAGTGTCGAGGAGCTCTTGCAATATGCTACGTCGGAAACGAAATCTGATGTTCCAGAAGTTGGCGCTGGGCCCAAATTGGTGGTCATTGGTCGGCGGGAGGGCGCTTCTCTAGATGAGGGCAAATTAGCATACAGGTCAAGAGAAGACTTGCGCACGTGTTTGGGTAGCTTAGCAGGCCACTTTGTTGCTGGTGGTGTACGAGCTGATTTGTTGGTTGTACAAGCCAGGAACCTTGGCCAAGTGAGCTGAGCATTTGGTAATTCATGACTCATGAAGTACGTTGTTTTGTTATTCAATTTTGGCGACATTTCACGTGTGACGTTCTATATCCTTTTCTTCCAAATTTACGAGTTGGAGCCAAAAAAAAATACCTGGCTTGACATTGTTTCGATGCCATTTGCGTTACGCTGGCTGGTTTCGATGTATGCCATGTGTGGTGACCGCATCTCATGTTAATGATGCGTTCAGAACCATGGCGTCTCGTCCTAAGAGGGCATACGGAGATTTGGTCATGTCAACATCACATGCGCTGGTTTCGCCAGGGGACCGGGAAAATTTCAAAACATATGCTCATGCTACTGAATTCATTGTTGCCAAACCACCTCAAGCAGACCTGGCGGCTTCATCCTCATCGTGAGAATCCCTGGTACTATTCCAAGCGCGGCTTTCATGAGTAGCAGCATAGTCGTCGTCGCCGCAAAGTTCCTCAAGGGTCTTCCGATTAGTCTCGGGAATAAGAAGCGTAGTAAAGCAGCCCAATAACTTGAATACAGCGTAAATCACCAAGACGTGGTCCATCCAGGGGTTTGCGTTGTCATTGGTGGCGCCTCTGGTGCGGAGAGTGGAAATGGCACCCTGGCCGATGATGGAACCGATCTTGCCGGAGGCGGCGGAGATACCGTGGGAAGTCGAACGGTATCGGGTTGGGAAGACTTCACCGGGGACGACAAAAGTCGTAGTATTTGGGCCTGCATGGTGTTTTCATTTGGTAGTAGGACGCAAGCAAGAAATGGCAGTGGGGAATTGCAGTATGTAAGTGAGTTGACTTACCAAAGTTGAAGAAGAACTGGGCAAGGACGTAAATAGCCAGCAAACCATTCTTGCCGATATGACTGTAGGCCAAGCTCATTACAATGAAGAGAATGGTCAGGATGATGAAACCTCCCATTTGGATGGTCTTGCGACCGAGGGTGTCGATCGTGGCTACAGACACCCAGTATCCCGGGACGGCACCGGCCAGGACGATGATCAAGTTGCCCACGGCAGTGTTGTGCAGAAGCTGGTGGACACTGGTGAGAGACTTGGGGTCTGTAGTGTAGCCGATAGCTTCGAGAATAACGGCGTTATTCAACGAGAGACCGTAGAACGCTACATCAAGAGCAAACCATGATCCAGCCGTGCCGAAAAGGAGGCCAAAGTTCTTGGGCTTCGAGTAGTTTTTGCAGAAGTCCAACCAGCTGGCTTTAGGTACTTCGAGGGTCTTCTTGTTGTTGGCAGACTGGGCTGTAGTGGCGGGAGCTACGAAATCCGGGACCACCCTCTTTCTCGCCCCCGATGTAAGCCTTTACGTCGTCGTGGGCCTTCTCGACATCGCGGGCTACATCAAAGGTGTATCGGGGCGTTTCGGGGATGGTCAAACGGACTATGAAACCAGTCAGTTGATGATGTATCGGGCCGCTTTACAAGCTTCAATGGTTAGACTTGCAATAGAGCGTAATGCAAGCAGTCAACAACTTGTCTCTTCAACTAACAGGACGATGCTAGGGGTATTCATCTCGCCCTGTCTACTGGGGTATGACGGTATGATTGGTGGGCCAAAAGAAAAAGCGTCTGGTTCAATATCGCATCCTTTTGGTCGAGTTCGCGGCGACGCACCCTGCTCCCGGGCGCCCACTGGCCCCTTGCACACAACGGCATTTCCAATGTGCAACTATTGTTAACGACCATTGAGGAAGTCACGCCGGAATGGGTGTGCCTGGCGTTGATATCGCAAGATATGGTCGAAATCTTTGGTGTCCAGGAGTCTGGGACCGACTTATTATGATGATGTGATGAGAGAACCGGCTCGGCCAAAAAAAAAACAGGATGCGCACCCTTACTAATTCTGGTAGGGCTGCGGCGGAACATACATGGTCGAAGTTGGGCCATACCATATCGCCAACTGGCGAGGCATATTAGGCTCCTGGCCAATGCATGCATGATTCTGACCCCTTAATCAAGTTGGTGGGCGTGGGTGGGCATGATGGGCATTGTGAGCATTTGGGAATGGATTGATGTTGCCGAACTCGTGAGGCTGCCAGGCTGCCAGGCTGCCCGATTTGGCGACCGAAGAGCTTTCATATCAGTTGTTGTTGCAGGAAGAGGAAGACTTGAGACTTGTTGGGCAAAGTTCCATGTGTTCAACTGAATTGGGCTGGCCAGTCACCAGTCCGTCGCTCTTTCCGCGCGTGCATATGCATCAGCCGCGCCGTCATGGTTCCTCGTTTCCAGCCATCCTGGTCGCCGTTGGTCGGTCCTCCCCCCTCCGATATCCGACGTCGGATGAACGGTGCCACCGTTGGTTGACTTGTGTGTCAAGTCTTCCATCAATGATTGGCCTGTATTTGTTTTTATTTTATTTTGTATCGAGCAGCGCCGTTCCATCATTGGTACGTTGCCAGTTGAATCGGCCATGTTCATTGATGTATTTCTTCTCAGCTAACATTTTGGCCGTGTTGGGCGCAAGCAAAGATGTCGGAACCATGGCCGTTCAAGCGCAAGCAATGCCAGAATCATCATGGCCTATATCTGTACCAAGACATGATGACGACAAGGAACGGATTCCTTCTTTGACATTCGGCGTGCTCACAAAAGAGGTCGAGAAGCAAGATGCCATGAGATTGGTCACAGACAGTATTGCGCAACAACACCAGGTTGCTTCCTTCTCGGTCATCGTTCACCCAGCTTGTCTGACGGGCTTGGTCGCAGGCTGCGCATTGATATACCGCCTCTATGCAAAGCGCGACTTTGGCACAGCTCTGGTCATGATGTGCGGTCTTGCTATTGCGTACCTGGCTGCGGTTCGACTCCTGACAGCCAACTATATCCGGCTAGCTGAGAACTTGAAGTGGAAGCAATGGGTTGCCAATCCCGATGGGAATGATGACTATATCCTCGCAGCTCGGTTTGGCGAGGAAATTATTGCCACGGTGGTCTTGCGAATAATAAAGGCGCCCGCCGCCTCAACAACCAAGAAGACGAGGCCATCTTCGTTCAAGGGTGGGAGTGGCGTCATTCGCGCTTGGACTACCAGAAATAAATATCGCAACAAGGGCATCGGGGGCGACATGCTGCGTCTGGCTGTCCTCACAACTCGAAGCAAGTGTGGTCATGACGCACGGGTGACCTTTGACCCTGAACACGCCAATAGCGCACGACCTCTTCATGACATGTTCAACGGGCCATTTATCAAGAGAGCGGAGCGAGCCTCTGCGGCATTGGAACATGCCGTTGCCGCTTGTGATCGAGGGGAGAGAAGTTTTCAAGCCGATTGTCCAAGGACGGGCCAGACTTATTTTTGGGTCGTCCCAATATAGAAAGAAATATCGGACATTTATAGAAGTCCCATGTGGAAATACTCTGTGCATCCTTGTGGAAACCTCTGCAATTGGCAGATCTAGTGAGCCGGTAATACTACCTCAAGAATGATACCCAACCACTTGCTTCAGATAGTCACAAAAATACTTTCAAGAGCCTCACAACTCAGACTTCTCCTCCTCCTTCGCACTGACTCTGGAAACGTACTTGCCCCATGCCTTGAGCATATCTGATGCGAGGCCGCCGCCGAGAACCGTCTTCCAACCCATGATTTGAGCATGCTGCAAGTAACGCCGACATCCAGCAAGCAAATCAACATGCGGTAAATCACAGCACAAAAATTGACATACAATTGCGAATTCGCAGACTTGACGGCAGAATGCTGATTCTATGCTCACGCAAACGCGCCCACTATGGCCATCAACAGAGCACCAGCCACAACGCACAAGTATGCGTGGAGCCTCTTCTTGCCCTTGAGCACACGGTAGCTTTTTTCCGTCAGGAAGTCTTCTGCCAAGAGCTGGACAAGACCAGCGTACAGCAAGAGACCAGAAGAGATGGCGTTCATGAACCCCACCACCAAAAGACCGCCCATTGACGCTGGATCGTACATCTTGTGCACAACAAGCCCGATCGCCTGTCCGATGGGAGTTGTGAGGCCATACGCGAGGACCATCAGCCATGGACGGACAGAGTTCTTGGAAAACTGGATGGCAGCAATGCGGCTACCCAATGCGAGACCCTCAAATGATTGATGGAAGCTGACGGCGATAAGGAAGACGACGAATGCTGGACCCGTGGCGACAGAGATGGCCATGCCGATGAAGACACTATGGAAAAGAATACCAGCTTCGAGCAAGAGGCACTGTAACAGCTGGCGCCTGGCCTCCTCTGGCGACTGCGGCGGCATCGTGGGATCCGACGCCTCCGTTCGAGTATCTGGTTTCGTCAGAGATACATACACTCCATCGCGGTTGTTGTTGTTGTTGTTGGACGGTGCTGGATCCAGCTCATCCATGTCGAGGTCGAGATCAGAGTCCCCGTCGTTAAAGTCATTCTCAGTGGACTTGCGTATCTGTGAAGCCGCTGTTGGTGTCGATTCCGGCAGTGGTGACACTCCAGCAACGAGACCCTGAGAAGCCTCTGCATCATCAAGAGAAAGGTGGTTCGGTCGATGGCTTTTTTTTCGTCGTCCCGACGTTTCAAAATGGTCATGGGCATGCAAGGGGACGGTCTGAAACTCGCCATCCCCATCGCTGTCATCGTGGTCGAAGAAACCGTGAGAGTGAGAATGTGAATGTCCCGCGCCACGCGCCGTCAAGTACGATTCGACGCCAACCACGATGATCGCCGACACCATGGCCACAAGACCAGGTAACGGCGTATACCCTTTGCTGAAAAAATACGGCAAACACGGGTCGGTCAAAGATTCGAACGCCATCGGCAGCAAATGAACAAAGGCGGTTGCGAGGAGTACACCCGTTCCAATGTGTTGGCAGTAGAAGATAATGTTCTTTTGTCGTTTCCCCGTCGTCACTCGTCGTGATACCAAGGGGATTCCACATGCTGTTCTGTTAGCTTTTTTTTTTTTTTTCAGATTGCACAGGTGCAAAGCATGTAGCTTCTGTGAGTGCTGGTCCGTACCTAATGTGCTCAATGCCAGGATCAACAGCAACGCAAAGACGTGTGCCATTGTGTCATACCATCCTTGTTGTCTTCCGCCGCACGCTGGACGCTCGCCATCTTCTTTGCGCCTTTGCAGCTCTGCGAGCAGCAGCTTCGTCGGCAGGGAGGACCACTGCGTATCTGATGCATATGCTGTTAGACCTTCGTCGTAGAGTATTTCCAGCCGGGACAGAGGGGCCTACCATCCATGGCTGCCTCTTGGATGTCACGCAACGTGGCCATTGTGGTGGAGGGGTTATGTGTTCAGATGCGATGCATCGGTTCGCCTCATGACCAAGAAAAACAGATGCGGATGGGACGTAATGAAGTGATGAGCTGTAAGAGCGCCCAAAACAAGGGTAAGGGCGTGTTGAGGTTGGTTGGCCTTTGAACGGAGTACTTTGCGCAGCCTTGTACGGAGTGTGGGTCCAGTCTAGTCAGTCACTTGTCTCCTGGTCGGTTTCAGCGCCTGCAGATCGTGTCCCTAAGGGACCCACCATTTCATGCTTGTTTGGTGGCTCGTCAGCTAATACGCCAAGACTAAGAACCTTGCTCATCTCTACAACCATGAAATAGTCTTACACCAGAGTGCACTCGGGTCATCATTTCAGTAGTGTTGACATGCCATCAATACTATCGAGGCAGCCATCTTGGGAACCAACTACAAATCATGCCTTGACACACATGGACTTTATCATCAACGTCATAAATACTCGCGCCACAATGGTATCTATACAAGTCAAGTCAATCTACCTCCCTCACACTTATCGACCACCGACTCGAATGACACCAGCAGCCATGAGCTTCTGGATCTTTGACCTGACGCCAGGGTTTCTCATGTGCTCTTGGAGAGCCATTGGGTCTGACTGTGCCTGCTGCAAAATGGTCTGCATCACAGGATCTTGCATGATGCTCATGATCTACATCCAAAAACAAATTAGCATACTATGTGCATTGCTTACTCATGTTGACTTGATGATAAGGTGGAACAAAAGCATTGTTGGCAAGGCAGTGCACTTACGTCAGGATCCTTCTGCAATCTCTCCCGAGTCTGCTCCTCGGTTTCATTGTCACGGGCCGCGTACATGGCACCAAACGCCTTCTGCTGCTGCTGCTCGATCTCGCGAGCATTGGCACCGTTGTGGTGTTCCGCATCAACCTGCTGGGCTTCGGCACAGGCATCAACACACTCGGAATACTTGCGCATGCCGAAGTAGGCCTGGGCCTTGCGAATGTATGCACGGATGAACTTGGGATCCAGTTTAATGGCTTTGTTGCAATCATCGACGGCGCTGGGGAACTCGAACAGCTTGATAAAGGCAGCGGCGCGATTGCTGTATCCACGGGCATCCTCTGGCGCTCTTTTGATCATCTCTGTGTAGGCAGCGACAGCTCCAGGGAAATCGTTTTCCTTGAACTTTTTGTTGCCCTCCTCGCGAGCCTCTTCGGCTTTGGCAGGATCGATGTAGGCCTTCTTGTCGGCTTCTGCCTTGGTACGCTCTGCATTTCGCAGCTTGTTCAGGACGTCGGGCGTTCGATGTTCAGTCAGAGATCGTCTGTAGTTCTCCACAGCCTGCTCGAAATCACCCTTTTTCTCATACGCGGAACCGATGCGAGCATAACTCTTTGCAATCAGCTTGAAATCGGCGTAGATCACGCGGCCCTCCTCGACGGCCTTGGTACAGGTCTCGATGCACTTATCGTAGTCACCTTTCTCGTAATAGGCAGCTCCCAAATTATTGAGATAGGTGATGTCTTGGAAGATGTCCCAAGCTTTGCTGTAGTGCTCAATGGCCTCGTCAAACTGACGCTTCTTGTAGTTTTCAGTACCCAGAGCTTTCTCCTTGTCGGCCAATTCTTTGTTTTTCTTCTTCTCCAAAGCCTCCTCATCGAGGGGCTCGGGTTCGGGCTCGGGCTCAGAAGCCTTCTTAGCAGCAGGCTCAGTTTTCTTTGGCTCCGGAGCATCAGTCATGTTAGTGTCTCGAGGGTCTGAATCTCGCATCTCCATGTCGACACCCATCAAGACACCGAGAACCTGGATCATGCGAGGGTCGCTGAAAAGATCCTGGGGGTTTCCAGGGTTCTGTTGCATTTGCTGCAGTTTCGCCATGAATGAAGGATCAGCGAGGAATGCGCTGGTTTTGGGGTTTTTGGCAAGTTTCTCGACCAGTTTCGGATCGTTGAACATCTGACCGAGCCCGCCAGTAGGGTCGCCGCCGAAGCCGCCGCCTAGACAGCCAATGTTAGCTTTCTTCGTCATTCAAGATACTCAAAGGTAAATATATCGTATACCTGCTTCGTGCTGCATCGCCTTCTCAACAGAGGCAAGACCACTCTTGAGCTGAGCATTGTTCGCGTCATGTTTCAAACCTTCTTCATATGCATCGTTGGCACCAAGAAGATCGCCCTTGCCATGCAAAGCAGCTCCTTTTCTGCCCCAACCCTTGGCCCAGTCAGGCTTGATTTGGATCGTCTTGTCGGCATCTTGCAGAGCATTGTCCCATTCCTTCTTGGAAGCATACGCAGCTGATCGGTTACTGTAGAGGATGTGGTTCTCGGGCTGGAGAGCGATTGCCTGGGTGAATTTGTCTCTATAAATTGACAGGTCGAGTGTCAGCCGCCAACAGCTCATGGGGAGAAGAGCAAAGGAAGGAATACGCAGTCAATGCCTAGGAGCGTGAACATACATGGCATCGTCAAAGTTCTTTTCGGCAATGGCCTTGTTGCCAAGAGCTTTGAGCTCGTCTGCGGAAGCCATGGTAGATCGAGTAGGTGAATAAGCAGTCGAATTTGCACCTGTTCGGGAAATGTTGAGGTTGCGATATAACGGGGGTCGAGCTTTTGGGAACTCGTACGGAGTAGTCCGTACTTGAATGTTCAACAAGGCAGGGCAGTCAGGTGGGGACAGAAAAAGATGGAAGAGCCCGGGTTGCTTAGACCAGCCTTCTAGGTCCTTCGATGGCAAACTGCCAACCGTCAGCCTCATTGGCCGTTCTTAAGTAGCTGGTGTGGAGCCGCAGGGCCCTTGTTCTGGATGGATGGCTAATAATGGACATGGCTGAGCGCTCTGCTGATCAACCCGAAAGTGGCAACGACTTACACAACAAGTCTTTCAACTTTAGTTGCGGCCGACAAATCGTAGGCAGATACCAAAGTCCAGTCCGATTATCTCCCTCATCGAGCAGGGTCTTACCCTGCAGTCACTTGGATCCCTCTGGTTTGTGATTTCATGGCCAGCACAACGACAAATGCAGCAATATTGGGAGACACAATTAATCAATGAGTAACTGGCTCTGTGCACTGCAGCCCGCGACTGATCATGGTACAGGGGAGAAACGGGGAAGGCTCCGTGTAATAGGACAGAGTGAGTACATGCCTACCTAGCTTGGAGGGACGGCGGGAGTCCCCTTCGAGTCTTTTTATGAGAGAAACAATGTCTCTAATTAGTGGACTTGCACTTACACTAGCGTAAAGCACATGTACAACAGCAACTATAGCTGCAACTCGGACTTGCCATATTTCGAATGTGTGGTCAATTTCTTCGTCAACCCATAATTGTTTGTCTGAAAATTTTCCCCACATGAAAGACTTCAGAAGAACCAGACATTGGTACTCTCATCGCTACAGCAAGTCCATTTCCTCATCCTCAGTCTGATCTGGCCTAACAGGCGTAGTCCCGAGGCTGTCGAGCCCTCGCTCCCTAGCGAATTTGGCATCGAATCCTGCACCAGCCGCATTAATTAGCTCTGTGCTCCCTTGACCCATAGCCTCTTGATATCTCTTGCCAGTCTCATCCAGTAGAGACTGAACCTCTATTTTCCTTTTGTCGATGTTTTCCCTTTCCTGACGTAAATGCTCCAAGTGAGCGTCCTTGGCTTTGAGGTCACTCTCCATGGCTTTCAGAGTCGTCTGTAGGCGTGCCAGACATTCAGACAGGCTCGGTAGCGGTGTGATCTTGGGTGGGATTTGGAGCAGCTCCTGGGAGGCATCCTCCCGGGGTTTCTTCAAGCCATCCAACCCGGCTTTGCTCTGGGATGCTTCGTAGGCTATTCGCCGTTCAGCGTCACTGTCTGATGAGTCGTCTGAGCTGTGCCCCTCGGCTGCGGTGATGAGTTCGGCCATTTTTTGTCTGTCCTTTGTTCGACGCTCTCTTTCCGCTCGCTTGCCAAGCGAGAGGCCCCCGTCCTCTACGTAGTCATCGCATCCCTCCCCAAGGTCCTCATCTTCAGCTTGTAATCGACCGTCGTCCTCCTTCTTGCGGCTGAAGATAGTAGACTCATCGTCCTCCACCGACAGGAAGTCTTGCTCTTTAGCCAATCGAGCTCGTCGTTCCTTCTTCTCGCGTATTTCAGCCTCAGAAAGTATTTGCGTGCCGTGCTTTGAGGGTGATGCTCCCGCGCATTCGACCACTAATGCTCCGTCAAGCTCTGAAGGGTCTAGTTCCATGTCGTCCCTATCACTGGCGTGAATTGTTGATATGTCTCGTGGCGTACTCGGCGTTGATGACTGCAACTCCTCCAGATATTCCTTGCTGTATTTTGGCCGGTCATCTTCCTCCTCATCCGGCGATCTCGTAGGAAGTGTTCGTAAAGCAATGCCACGCTTCACTGCCCTATTCTCAAGCGCAAGTTTTCCCAGGCCCGGCTTTTGCGGCGTTGCTGAATCCTCGACATCGCCATTGCCCGCATTACCGCCAAAAGACAACCGCGATTTGGATGCTTTCTTCTTTTGCTTCGAAGATCCTGTTCGATTGATGGTAGGTCGAACGACGACTGGCCCGTCATCTTCTTCGTCCTCATCTACCTTGCCGCTGGCGATGTCAGCGCCATCCTCGTCAGCAGCATTGAAGGCTTTCCGAAGGCCGGATTGCCTGAGCGGCTTGCGTGCCGACTTATTGCCAAACACTAGCTTGCTTGATTCTGTCTCGATTCTACCAGTCAGCCTCCCGTGTTTCTCATCAGCAATCAATTACTCACTGAAGCAGCAAAAGGGAACGTACCGTTTTGAGAAAAAGATGGGTCTAGACCCGAAAACGCGCTGTCGTTGGATTCCTCCTCATCATCGACCTTGATCACTCTGGCTTTGCGTTTCGCCGCAAATGAGGACATTTTCCATTCATGATTTTGATTAACGAGGATTTGATAAGTCTGGTCTTCCTCCAAAAAAAAACCCCCATAGTAGCGTCAACAAGTCGCGGAAGCTCACGACAACAAGGCGCCAGCTATCTTATCAGCACGTGACTGGAAATTTGGGCCGGGGCGCATGCTACTTCTCGCAGGTGAGCGATAGCGACAGAAGCATGAGCACGCACTCGGCACATCGGAAACGTAATAATTACATAGCTCAAGATGGCGCCCGCGCAACCTGAGCTTAAGAAGGTATTCCTCGCCTACCACAGAACCCAAAAAAACACACAATTCTGAAGCTGAAACTGGGCATGTCTCTTGGGAAAATGATTGTGGACTGTGGACTATTCGCACGAGACTCGATCTGGTTCTAACAAACTTATTAGTACCTCGAGAAGAGACTTTTCGTGCAATTGAACGGCAGTCGCAGGGTCATTGGAGTCTTGCGTGGCTACGACGTAAGTTGCATCAAGCCTCGAACTATGAACTGGCCTGGACTGACCCCCCGCAACAGGTCTTTTTGAACATTGTCCTCGACGAAGCTGTCGAAGAGAAAGAGGGCGGCGAGAAGGTCAAGATTGGAATAGTCGTAAGTTGCTTCTAGCGAGATTCACTTTTACACGCCAAAGACGAGACTAAATATTCTCGCAGGTCATTCGCGGCAACTCAGTCGTCATGATGGAAGCTCTAGACCGAATCGGCGGTGACGACCGACGAGGAGACCACCACCACCGATGAGCAAAAGGATACTCAGCAGGGATTGAAATGGAAAATCTAGGCAAGAAAAGAAAAAAGAAGACAACCTTGTCTGGCGTTCTCGGATGATGAATGGTGGCTCGGAATCGGGATTGGTTTTGTCTATGCATATTATTTATTGATGTGTTCTCTTGCAAGATGTGTCGCAGTCGGTTAGGAGGGGCCGCAACACAAAAGAAGAGACACCAAACTACGCATTTTCCTGCGCCCAAAACTTTCCATCGTACCAGTCCATCATTTGACCATCATATGTACTCTACCAGCCCTTGATGCCTCCTCTCAAGATGGCTGATGGATGACATGCTTGCTTCGCCGACTCCGTTGAGATAGTCTTGCATCCAGCCGGCGCATCTGGGGCCGCGACCATTTGAGCTTCCTAGCATGATAGAAATGAGATTCACGTCAAGTTGGTTGCTTTTGACTCTGGAAAGGGTGCTCACCATGGCGGGGTATCTTGGTTCTGAGCAGCCGCCATGCCTGAACACGAATGATGACTGTCTTTCTTTGCGAGGCTGAATGAAAGGGTCCCTTGATTGTGTCTCTGGGAAATCATTTCGCGCGGCCTGTGAAGCTTAATGCGAATGTAGCAGCAGAACGTGGCGCGGCCGAGGTTGAATGAATCAGAGCTCAGTCGCATGCCCCGCTCAGTGGCATTCATGATACTTCGGGGTAGTGTCATTCTCCTCTTGCCTCAATTCTATATGAAACGTTGTATCTCAGACACATCACATTTTTCAAGGGAGTAGATGTTTGCTTCATACAATCTATGATAGCATCATCGCTTGTTCGTCCTATAATTGTTTTGAATCCCTGTCCCAGAGCGCTCATCAATGATTTATTGCAATCATTTTCTCACTTACACCTGTTGGGGCAGTTCCCCTGGCCCCAGTGGGTTAGCCATGGAGTTCATTATCAGCGTACCCCAGTCCAAGTAGTCATCAAACCAGATAGTAGGGTCAATGCCGTCCAGCAAGTCGGATGTCCATGGTGTGCTGCCCAAGACATTCTGGATCTGGGTCTGGTCCTGTTCAAAGCAATTGCTGACGAGACCGCCAGCAGGCTGACCCATGTTTCCAGTTGCATCCGATGTCTGCGGGTATGAACCTCGCCAATGCTGGACATTTCCCAGCTTGCCTACGCGATATGAGCCCTCAGCGGCAGCAGCGACAGTTTCAGCCCATTTCTCCAATTTCACGCGGGTTATGCGAACTTTGAGGGCACTGAATGTCCATACGTTATTTTCTGTCTTTTCATCTTCGGGCAAATTTTGTTGGAAGAGCTTGTTGACTTGTTCGCATCTCGTGCACATTGTAGAAAGAATCTCGGGAATGTTGATGATTAAACCTGGCTGTGACTGGAGCTGGAGCTGTAGGGCAGCCACGGCCTGAATAAGGTCTTGATCACCACATTGCTGCTTTGGATCACCACCCTGGTTGTGCTTCTGTGGTGGCCTGTTCCCAGCCAAGCTTTTGGTCGGGATTTGAGAGTCTGAGCTGTACATAGAATTGCCGTCGCCAACTGGCATCGGCGTGGCTCCCTCATACACTGTTCTAGGTGTTGCCAATTGCGCCCACCTCCCGAGCATTGTCAACGCGTACACAAGCTGAGACATGCTGGAGAGTGGTTGTCTGAAATATGAAGAGGCAGGAACGAGTAACCAGTTATCGAACCAGTTTCGAAGCGCTGCACTTGATTGGTACAGTTTGTCAAGTGGCGTGCCACGACCGATGTGACCGGCAGTCATGGATTCCACGAGGGATTTTACCAAGGTAATGTCGACGGCAGGCGGCTCGTAGAGGCGCAGTTTTGCGGTATTAAGATAAGTCATGAACATGCCTAGTACATAGTCAGCGCCATCAAGTCGAGAAGCGGAGCTCAACAGCAGAAGGGATGTTCCACATACTATCGTTCTGAAGCCTTGCGGGCAGACTATCGCGTATACTATCAATTTCTTTCTGGAAAGCCGCTATGTAAGCCGACGTTGGGGCGGACGGAATACCAGGAATATCTTCCTCAGCCCTGTCCTTGGACGTGAACTCGAATATTCGCTCCGATAGTCTCTGTATCCGAATGAGATACATCAGAGTAATGTCGGACTCGTATTCTCTCGCGTTTTCGAGAACCTTTAAGCATTCTTGAACATATGGCGTATATTTCATTGATTCTATTCGATTGAAGCTGACGGAGACACTTGCTTGGTGTTAGTTGAGCGCACTTGCGTAATTTTGGCAAGTTTGCAAAAACTCACTTGCATGTTAGAAACCACACGCCGAGAAGGGCTCTTCTTTCTTCATTTGTACGACCAGCTGGCTCATCTGGCCGGGCCACCATCAGCCGAGCTTGCTCGCGCACCCCGGGAGGATAGTTCAGCGATAGATCTGACACCATGCTCATGGCCAGTGAAAGAAGGTTGTTCAGTTGAGCATGTATCAAGCAGTGATATTGATGCCAAGCGATCATGACCAAGATGCCTTGAAGAAATTCCAGCGACCGAGCCGACCGCAAGAGAACGTGATCCGCAATGTGGCTCATGAGCCGGAACAGTTGAGCGCTCATTGACCTGAGGCTTCTGAACGAGGTGACCATCCTAATGGCAGACATCAAGAATGGTCTACTGGCATGCAATTCAGAAGCACTGATCGATGGTGGAATAATGACGAACGGAAACACAGGTTGCAACTGGGTCCTAAAGAGCTCCAACAGCACATCGTCAGAATCTGGGGGAGGAGGTGCACTCCCGGGTTCTGGTCGGCAGATGCACGACGGAATTGCGTTCGAGTTGTAAGTTTCCGGGATCGCCCAAGCATTTGAATATGGTTGATACGATGTCGTGGAGCTCGCTGACGGTGTGTCTTGGGCAATGGCCGATTGTTCCCTGGCAGCGGCATCGCTAAGAGTATTGAGCGGAGTGTGGTTGCTGGATAATTCTCCAGAAGCCTGAAGAAGATTGACCAGGCCATTGAGTCTTTCCTCAATCTGTGCCGTCCGACTGTTCCTCGAATATCAGCGCATTGTGACGATTTTGGACTGGATCAAAAGCCAGCCCGCTCGCTTGAATTGAATTGAGACGAGCCGAGGTCCAATCGCGTAGGTAATGCACCGTCGCGGGAACTCCTCGAATTTGAAACACGACTGAGAAATCGACTTACGAAGGTTTGGCTTGTCGCTTCTTGCGTGGCCGATGAACCTGTCCCGTGCATTCTTTCAAAAGTCTTTGGCACCTTCATGTTAACAATTTGTGTTAGCCAACAATACCCACATAGTGAGTGGCTGATGAGGCGGCAGTTGGAAACCAGTGACCACCATTGTCAGCAAAGACTAACAGGGTTATCAGCAAGTCTTATGTACCTGTCGCACTTTGCGTTTTGGTCAGGATTTGACCGAATGCATTTTGCTTTTGCCGTGGCACACGCAGCGCATGCCGCTCCCCATTTCGCCGTTGGAAGCTTGCTCGTGACTGCTTTATCGTCGCCAGCTCGGTTCGCCATGGCGGTCAGTTCTATCACATGACCTCGCCGCGTTTAAACTGGCTGGCACAGTCTGGCGGCGTCTCAGTCGAGTTATTTCCGGCTGTATAGATAGGTATGAACTCCGGCGGAACGGAAGCTTTGAGATGTGGATTGGAAAGTGTGACGATGAGCCGGCAAGTCGACGGAAAAGTCCGCCCCTGGTTTCATCAGTCGACCCATTGCGTAATTGGTCAAGCCCTTGCCGGTAGTGCCAAAAACGCCGCGTTGTCGTAATGACGCTGGGTCCTGATCCGATCCGCCCAAATCACCACCAAACTTACATGATCACAGCTTACCAATATGCTGACGTTGGATCTTATTTTAACCAATTTTCTTGCGTGTATACTATGAGCGTGTATATTCCGATCATATGCACTGATCAGATGGTGGATTGGTGTGGACACATCACAACCCGGAAAAGAGAAAGAAGGCATCACTTTAAAGCCCAGGAATGCACATACTACCGAGTTGAAACGCACATGTAATATTTATATGATGGATCTGGGATCACTCAATGTACTGAAAAAAAAAAAAAAGATAAGGATTGCACCCAGTGGACGCTATGTAGCGATTGACGCCGTGTGATACACCTATGTTACAAGTTTTCCTCGTTTATTGAACAACAGGAACTCCAAACCAGACAAAGAAAGCTTCTCCACTAGCATTAATTTTCCCATCTATTTGTTTCGCGAGACACCGGCTCCAATCACACCTGGAAGCTTCTCCTCCCCAACACTGTACAGTAAGCCAACGGACATGGACAGAATGCCAACCATGGCCAATGTAAATCCGGCAAATAGCCAGAAGGGCACACTGACGTCTTGTTTGGCACATGACGAACCGCCCCAATGTGTCAACGATGTGTTCTTATTTCTCGTTGCTTGACAGTGGCAAGCAAAGCACGAGGCAGCAGTCTTTGCCCCATCACCACTCGCATACTTGTCTTTGCATGCTCCGTGGCCGGTGCAGTTACGCGTTGCCTTGTTACAGGCTGACTCATTATCGTAGCACGAGGCAATGCGACCACTAGGGGCGAAGATCACGGGTTCCGGCGTAGACAGCGAGGTCGTTTGAGGTTCCGCTTTAGGCTTGTCGATTGCTGACATGACTTGCTCTGCTTGTCGACGACGCAGTTCCTGCTGCTCTTCCGACCACTGGCTGGAACTTCTAGTAGAAGGCAGCGCAATGATGGTTGTTTCAAGGTCTCCAGACTTGGCGAGCTGGACAAGCTGCGTGAACTGCTTGGCAACGTGCTTGAATATCTCCGGATCCTGAGTAGTCGTTAGTTCAAACCAAATGTATCACTCTGCGGTCGAGTGTGTTCGACACGCGTTTTGCGACGGAAACTTGCCTCATTCATGCTATATTTCGCCACTGCGGAAGACTTGCCATTCCAGCAGTCCTCCATAGGATTTGCGATTTGCTGAATGGAACACTTGTTGCCATCAGCCACGCCCAATTTGTCAATCAAATCCAGCTCTATCAGCTCCTTATGTGCTCTGTCGGCAGGTGGATCCGCGATTGTAAATGATGGGCTAATGCTGAGTGCTTTGCAAAGTTCCTTCATGTGCGAGTCACTCATGACGTCTAGCATCAAGACGAGCTGATTTGGCATCTTGGTTTCGCCGGCCGAGAAGAGCGACGGGATCGACTTTCCAAAACGATTCAGGAAAGAGATAGCTTTCTCGGTATCGACGCCGTTGGGGATGTCATGTTGAAAGAATCCCCGACCATTCGAAGCTAACCGTTGCAGAATCAGCAGTCTGGCGAGACTAGGAGTGACAGCAGGTGGCGACGACGCATCTCCTCTGGAAACAATGTAGACTTCGGCTGATTGCTGCGCTGCCGTAGCGCAACCGGCGAGGGCGGCAATGAGCCCAGCGATGAGCTTCATGATGAGTGGGTGAACCGTGAACCGTGAACCGTGAACCGTGAACCGTGAAGCTTCTTGGTTGTTGTTGGGCTGGTGTTGAGGGAGGCAGGCGGCGGCAACGCATCGGAGCTGCGGCGCCAAATACTCCGGTGCTTCCTGCCCACGAGGACGTGGAGGAGCACCCACCCACTCCGGAGTATACAACACCCACCCCGTGATAAGCCAAGCATCGCATAATCTGGAGTCTTGCCTCGTTCCGCCTTTCGTTTCCGTTTCCGTTTCCGTTTCCGTTTCATACATTTATTCTCTCATACATCGCACGGCGCTTTGCTCCTTGATGTTCAGTCTCATCATCCGGTAAACTCGCAAGGAGACCTGCTGCCCCATTGTGTCTTCAGCCGCTCGTGTTACTGTGCGCCGCGAGCGATAACGGACAGACATGCTGCCTCGTGCGGCGGCCGCTTTTAGGCGCCCTTCGATACTCACCTCGTTGACGTCAAATACAGTCGCGCGCCGAGTGCCTCAAATCAGTCGAAAGCTCTCTCTATGGCCTTTTAGACGGAACGAACTACCCCACGACCTCCCCGTCTATTTTCCTCAGCCTACGACTGCGCCTAAATCACATGCTTTTCGAAGACGGTTAGGGTATGTCAAGTATTATGTATTCGCCACTTTTCGCATAGGTTCGCCATACTGATCCCAAACTCTGCAGCCGCATAGCGTTTACGACGATCTCCTTCTACATATGCTGGCAGATATTTGCCACCGTCGTTTTCGATCCGCTGCTGGACTGGGCCGACCATGAGTGGGAAAATTTATCAGAAAAGGAAAAACGAGAGATGGAAGAGCTCGCGGAAGAAGAAGATGAGCCGTTGTTATTTCTTCCGTTTCCTTTCACAACAAACGAAGTAAAGCAGCCGCCATATAAAGGATCTGACCCAGAATGGCTAGCCTTCTTGGCCGTAAACAAGGACCAGCAGGCGCAAAAGGACATAAAATGTACGAAATTGACCAAGAACCTGACTCAATACATTTTTTGCAAGCTCATGAGCTAAATTTTCATGACAGTCGGATTGGCCGAAATGATAAGACGTGGGGTCGAAAAGAACCCCGGTTATGTCAGGTTATTAGGAGGGAAAGATATTAAGCTGAAGAAGATGTGGCTCGATATCCTATATCCTCCCGCGCCACCGCCAAAACATTACGTATCTGGGTAAGTTGAGAGCAGGTACAAACCAATGAAGTTACTGTGATCGTTATGCTAACTAATTTGAAGGATCATCATTAACGATGATGGAATATTCTGGGGCGACCGCCCGATCGACTCCCTCGCCGCAAGCCATCTTGACATGGCAATCTATCCCAAAGCAGTAGCCCTCACAGTCTGGACCTTTGTCAAATCCCTGTGTAGACAAACAGCTCAAGATGTAGCCAAAGCACTTGGCCTCAGCACGGAACCACCCCAAGACACGTCGTGGCAAACCGTCGCGATCAATCGCATGAGGGAACAAGGCGGGCTGGGCACCCCCGGGGAACAAGCTGTGAAAGCCTCGGGCCGCGCCGAAAAACCGACCAATATCCCAGTCCCGACCAGCACTGTAGATTTGTTCGGATCTCCATTCGGGAATGATAGTCAACTCGACCCTCGGATCCAAGGCGCCTTGCACGATGCATCCATGACATTCAGCAAGAATTGGCAGCCGGTGAAACAGCCCCCGAGCCGCGGTTGCATCCGCGTGGACGGTCTAGTGGAGCTTCAAGGGAAGAATGCGCTTATGGCCGTGTACGTTGTGGGCTGGTATGATCCCAAGCAGAAGACTTACATGGCTATTCAGACGGGCCTCAAACACTTGGTTCACCTGAAGCAGAGGCCAGCTTCTGGCTAAGAAGATGAAAAGATGAAACCCGGAATCACCTCTTTCTATTCCTGTACAATATTGTCGCCGATGTAAATTGGAGGAAGTGTATCAGGCGTGGCTACGGCGCCCGGACGGGTTACAAAATGATACCATAAATCGTCGTAGGGATACATTGGAAGTAAGTTCTGTCTATAGCGTCTTCACTCCAAATTTTGAGTTCTCGACGATTGAATATGAAGCGTTTTTTTTCTTCTTTTTTTTTTCCATTCCATAAACTATAGTATCAAGATGCACCATCTTCCATACAGTTACTAATACGCCCTCATGAGCTACGACGGTCCAGCATGGTGAGAAACAGTGAAAGTAGAAAAGGAGAAAATGAGGAAACAAGTTTCAATGCATGCCCAGCCTACAATAATCAACCACACTGGACTCCGAATATCTTTTCTTCATCCAACACAGATCAGGCGGAATCGGTCCCATTTACGCCCCCACCCCACTGCAGCAACTTAATGTCGAAGAACATTGACAAAGGCCGTAAACACTTCTAATTCAACTTCTGCGCCAACTTGCTCGCGCTCATGCTTAGGCACAGCAGCAATGAGATGCGCTTCAATGACGTTGACGCCTGGATGGAGCATGACGTCAAAGGCGCGCTCCTGTGGTAGCTGGTTTGGAATGGGTTGGTGGCATGGCTTGAGAGGCTGCTTGTCGATGAGGACCCAGAGGCTGTATTGGCGATCTTGCAGGAAATCAGGGAGGAGGGGGAGGATGAAGACGCGGTCGAGGCTTGGCGGGAGGTTGACAGTGCCGGATTGTTGCATTTCTCGGGGAAGAGGCTGGACATCGAGAAGAACAGGGTCGTCGGCTTGCATTCCCGGATGAAGTTGGATTCGTAGTCTGGACATGAGCGCATCTTTGATACCTTATTAGAAGGGTAAGAGAATGAAATGTCAGTAATTTTTAGCAGGAGTAATAGGAGTTTACAGTGTCTGTACACACCTTTCCCAGGGGCACGCAACCTCTTGGGTTCAACATAGCTTGGGGCCATTGGGTTCATCGATTGTATTTGAGGTGGCCCAGGTGGTGGCGGTGGTAGTAGTTGTGGTGGTTGAGTTGGTGCCGCCGCCAGAGGCCCTGGTATGGCTCCAGAGGTTTGCGCCAGAATTGCCGGCGACATTCTTGAAGCATCTTCTGCCTTGGGACCGACATGCGTGGAAGGGCTCGGCGAAGGAGCCGAGGCGGAAGCACCTCGTGCTGCATCCAGTGCCGGCTGCCGTATCGTGCCGTTGACGGGAGGGACACCAGCAGACGTTTCGGTAGACTGTGCTGTCTGTGGCGCTGGTGAGTCGACAGAATTTGTTCGGCCACCAACGTGAATGGTAACTCTTTTCGACGAGTTCGGGGTGTCAGTAGATTGGCCAACCTTCAATTTAATCTTGGCCTGTGTTGGTTCTTGAACAGCTGCTCGCGCCTTCGTTATCAGATCATGAAATGCTTTCTAGTTCCAAATATTAGTCGTTTGAAGGTTTTCCGTGACGGACGAGTTGGCACTTACCTCGAGTTCTTGGGCTAGATCGTGGATTTCGCTGCCTTCTTCATTATAGAAGTACGCATTCGACCACAATAGTTTTGCTCGTTCCTCGAAGGCATTCCAGTTTTTGAAATTACTTGTGCCAGTGGGATCGCCACGACCTTGGACGCCCAGGACCTCTTTCTGCAGCTTTTTCAATGACAAAGGATCCGCAACAACCCGATAATAGTCTCTCAACGAGCGGGGCGGTAAGTTGACAAACGGTTCGAAGTATCCTTCGTATCTAAAAAAAAAAAAACCAAGTCAGCTTCATTTTCTATAGAAAACCCCCGACGGATGCCACATACTCTGGCTCCTTGTATCGCAGGAGTTCTTCCACAATTTTCTCCTGGGCTTGCTGAAAGGTCAATCCTTTGAAAGGGACGTTGTAGTATTCGTGGTCGGGGCGGCTACTCGCTTTGGCTCGCCGTGGGCTGTCGGCATAAGAAGTCGAATTTCTTGACGGCCGCCCAGAACCTGTTCTTTTCAATATGATCGACCTTCGCCTAGAAGCAGGCTCTTCTTCCTCATCTTCCTCATCTTCCTCCTCTCCCCCCTCCTGCTCTGCCTCCTCCCCCTCCGCATCTTCGTCGTCATCCTCTTCTTCTTCCTCCTCCGCCTCCTCGCCGTTCTCGGGAGGAAGGGGAGTCGGAACAGCTTGATAACCGCGTTTCTGATAAGCAGGATTGTTCTTGGTCATGTAATTGCTCAACGCTTTCCGCACACGCTCTGCATCATCGAATACTGCGGATGAGCGAGGGTAAAATTCCTTGGCGTTGGCTATCATTCGCTTGAAGTAGCTTTCCAACTGCGCAAGATTCTTAAAATGGCCATTGTTGAGCTTCTCTTCGATGGTTTCGAGAGAAATCGGCATTCGCGTGCGTTTGTAATAGTCCGCGTTTTCTTCTCGGGGGAGGAGCTTCTCAAAATACGTTGCAACAAGTCGCCCACTGCAATTCAAACCTTGTCAGCCCGACTTGGTCGCTGCAGAATGTGAAATTTCCGACTTGAGAAATAATACCTTTTGTCTTGTGTGCGCCGAATTTGTTCAAGAAATGCTTGACCGTAAGCTGTTGTCGATTCGCGAGACTCGCCTTTGGACAAGTCGAATTCCTGTGAAATATCATCTCGTGTTAGACGGAAATCGGACACATCATCGTGCTACGCTACAATGCCATGAGTCACGTAGCGAAGTCAGAACTTACGGCCAGTTTACGTCGTTTCGCGGATCGATCTTCCACCTCGACAGCAGCATGGGCGTTTGCCTTGCGCTTGCTGTCCATTGTCAGAGGATTTACGTAGGCTGCGACTAGATCATCGAGTAATCACGACTCGAAAGGGCCTGCGATGCTGTCGCCCGGGGAGGTTATGCCCAGCTTTCTTGACGAGACGCTGCTGAGGCTGGAGATGATAGTTTGACAATGCGCTTGACGCGTGATCGTAGTGTCGCGTTACATTCAGCTGGAGGAAGTGCGCAGCAGACGTGCTAATATCGGTCGCGTGTTGAAGCGCTGAGTCGGCTGGAGCACAGTCGCCAATTTCGACGCAGAATCTCGGATCGTGATCGCCTCCAAACTGATCTGATGGAGCAGTTCAGAGTATTGCTTTCGCGATGGACCTGTTCGACGGGGGATCAAACAGACCACCAGCATTAAGCTTTTCCAAACAAGCTGGTGCCACCGAGCGCTAGTCCACTTTTGGTGGTGAGGCCACAAGGCAGAGAACGCAGGTCTTCGAGAGGACCCTCAATTGTAAGAATTTGTGAACATAAAATAAGAATGATTGGCATAATCTGGGTACTTGTATTTAGGTGCGAATTTCACTACGATATAAGTACTTGCAGTTTCCGGAGGTACAATAGCTGTTAGGGCTGTTCAGAGGTACAGAGAGGTATCGAGGGGTGGGTGGGTCCCGTGACCTGGCTGCTGCCTTAACACTGGAAAAGGGATAGCCAAGATTGATTATTTCCTGAGATGATTTGCTAGAGCTTAAAGATAATTAGCCGAGAACTGGCTGCTGAACCTTCGTAATCTTTCTACACGAGTCCTCCTGTCTATCATACTGTTCATATGCCATAAAAGATTTGCCAAGGACGCAACAGGCGTGCATCAATGATTGTTGTAGCGCCATGCTTTAAAGCCAAGAAGAAAGTATGCATAATACCTTCCAACTTCGTTTGATCACATCGACAAGTGAAAGCCAACATGAGATTTCCAATGTAGGCGGGGCATGCTTCATTCACCCCACCACCCATGGTCATGTCATGTTATCGACTCTACGACTCATCGGTGAGCCACTGAGCCGTGAGCCGCGAGCCGTCGCAAAGGTTTCCCAACTTCATCATTCTGCATCATCACACCTAAAAGACGGATTCAAAGATGCCGAATAGCCCCCCACCCGACTATACGCAAGCCGCCTCCGAGCATGGCATTGGCAACGCTCCCGCTCCCAAGCCAACAGGACCCGTGCGAAGGCCTCTGCAATCCCTTAACCTGCCAATTATAAATCATCTTAACTCAAAAAGAGTAGTGCTTGCGTCTGCCTCACCGCGACGCAAAGCCTTGCTTCAGCAGGTAGAATCCCCCGCCCCCGCCCCCATCCCGCTCCGGTCGGTTTCAATCGCCCTCGTCACAATACTAATCACGGGAATAGGTTGGCCTCAACAATCTGGAAATCACACCGTCCACCAAGCCGGAGGACCTGGACAAGGCAGCATATGGACCTTACGAATATGTGGCTGAGACTTCTCGGAGGAAATGCCTGGATGTCTACGAGACTTGCCTAAAGACTCAGCTCAAGTCGATCCCTGATCCAGATCTCGTCATCTCTGCCGATACCGTCATCGTTACACGTGACGGCCGCATACTAGAAAAGCCTCGCAGCGAGGCTGATCATGTCAGAATGCTCAAGCACATGCGAGGCACGGAAATGCACCGAGTTCTGACGGCTGTCACTGTCCTAGCACCCCGGGACGACGCCCGACACCCCGGATACTGTATAACGACTCATACCGAGGAGACCAAGGTTTATTTCTTCAGCGAGAGCAACGGGCTTCCAGACGACGTCATCGAGGCCTACGTCAAGACACGTGAAGGCGTTGACAAAGCCGGCGGTTATGCAATTCAGGGGATTGGTGGCATGATTCTGGCCGAGAAAATTGATGGGAGTGTTGATAATGTAGTGGGCCTTCCAATCAAAAGATGTCTGACCATGGCAGAGAAAGTCATCTTTCAACAGGGCGCAGACGAGTTTGATGCCGAAAATTCTGATGATGAAGAAGTCTTGATTTAAGAAAGCTCACAGGTCAAGCACAAAACTCTTGACACCATTCGAGCCTCGTCCAATTAGGGTGAAAAAAAAAAAGAAAACCCTGATTCCTACTTTTGCCAATGGCTATGACCTTGGGAGAATTGATCGACAACAAGGAAGAGAGATAGATATATGACATCTCGTGCAATCAAATGTAAACAGACGAGCAAAAATATATGATCCAAGTCACAACACATGGAGGGGACACCAAAAAGGTGCGCCGAGGTCTACGAGTTTCACACGTTTCTTGTTGGCAGCCTTTGATTGGAATCATTGGAATATTGTCATTGCGAGTGCTAGCTGATTCTTGCGTCCGCCATTTAGCCTATACTGGATATGATCTGCAACGCAGGCGGGACGATGCTAGTGACAACATCGCGACGGAACACAACGGCGCAATAAAGTATGAAATGGAAGACCCGACTTTCAATAGGCTGAATAGGCTGGGCTGTGGCATCCGTGCACACTAAAATGGCAGCATAACGCGAAAATTACGCATTCACTGGCGCCAACGGTTGCTTCAGCGGGACAGATAGTGCAACTGATGCTCGTAGCCTCATATCACGGTAAATCCTCTGGGTTCAGTGCGGATGCTCCGGAGACGTGAAGCCTGGGCCATAAAAGTCTGCCACAGGACCGGTCATGATAATGATATCTTGTATTGTCCTGTTGTGAATGACGATGTTAGCATCTCGTCCTCTTTTCTGGGAGAGCAGGAAATGCCCCCGTGAGATACGCATCAACAACAGCCCAGTCAAAGACGACCGGTCAGCACCCGAATGAAGATGGTCAACTCGCCGGGATTGCTTGATACGGCGAGAAGGTGACCGGGTGGATGCGACAGGCTGCAAGTATTCGGAGCCGCCGTCGTGCATCATGTAGGTCTGCAAGATGCAATGTGACGCATGCCACACACCTTTTTTGACGTGGTTCAAACATGCAGTGACTTTAGGGACCAACTGAGCCTCCTCCGAGTCGGTCTGTATGTACACTGACCGATGTTGCCAGGTTCGCATGTCGCATTGTCGCATGTCGCATGTTCACCTAGATGAAAAGGAAAAGAATGGGCAAGGGTTTGTCAGAACGTCAGACGAGACCCAAGAGGCTGGGTGGGGGCTTGCGGTCCGTAATAAATTGTCGGGCGTCATCGTCATCAATCCCAGGGCGAGCGAGTAATATTGAACACCCAGACCAGAATGAACGCTGAGCAGGGGGCCCAGGCGGCACGTACGAAAAAGGCAGCAAAACCCCACGCCAGGACCCGGCCGAGATATCGTGGACGCTTCTAGCGGACGCCCTCAGTGCAACGCATGTGGTGCATGTGATAGATAATACATGCTACATGTATGCCTGAGCTTGGACACAGCTGGGCTGGGTTCGATGCTTCTCCAACAAATCCCCCACATGGTGGCACGCCTTGTCTTTTTGCCTTGGTTCGTTCCCGAAGACACAAAAAGGCTAACCATTCCTCCGCTCCTCCCGCTCCCTTTCGAATCGACAACCCAAAAAGGCAACCCAGCACACACGCACACACACGCACAAACACGACCACCACTCCTCACGGCCATGTCATCCCCCAACGATGCATCAACTTCCTCGCGGGACGGTGCTGCTAGTGCGGAAGAGAAGCCTCGACTGACTGAAGAGGAAAAAAAGCAGAATCACATTGCTTCAGGTATGTCCGTCCTGTCTTGTCTTGTGTCAATCTGTTTCTTCTCATGGGATGTTGCTCGACGTAGAAGATGAGAAATATTGGCATCATCATTGCAAATGCAAATTCAGCTTTCGTCACTTGATACAAATCGCTTTCCTGCTTCCTACTCTATCCTTCTCGGTGGCGCAGACTACTAATACTACTCGGCGCATTCCCTAGAACAAAAGCGCAGGCAAGCCATCCGCGAAGGCTTCGATCGTCTAACTGAGCTTGTACCCGGGCTAGAAGGTCAAGGCCGATCCGAAGGCTTGGTGCTCAAACGCACTGTTGAATACATGCGCCAGCAAATCCAGGAGCGTCGCGCCCTCATTGAACGCGTTGAACAGTGCGGAGGCCATGTTGACGATGATCTCAAAAAGTAAGCCCTGCTTCGCTCCCTTGCTTTCTCACAGCCTTCATTCCCGTTGCTGCCCCGCCTCAAATCTCTCCTTGCCTTGGTCCCTAAACAAGACACTGCATGAAACGAAACAAACCGAAACGGCACTATTGCCCCCTTCTTCTTCGTGTTGTTGCGCTGCCTCCGTAGCAATCTAACAGGCCTTCTCGCACAAACCAGGGTGCTAAATGAACAGAATCACGGCCGCTCAAAGGGGTGAATCCAAGTTGTTCACATAGCCACCGCATCGTCCTCCTGCAATATGGGCGATGACTCCAAAGTCAACTGCCGGCGCCGGCACCACAGAATTGTTTCTCTCTCTTTTGCCTTTGCACATGTTGCTTTGTGCTGGGGGAGGGTGGAATCTGGGTTGTCGAGTTGCGACTTGTCGTAACGAGGTTAAATGCGGCTGTTTCACACGAACTTCCGACCACGCCAACTCCACGGCAATCAATCTATCGGAGCCGAGGCACTTTTCCCTCTTCTCTTATCGATTGAGCAGGTTATTATCCGCAACGGAATCTTCGTCCACAACTTTGGCTAAAATCACCCACGCCATTTGGGCTTTATCCAGGGCTTGGATCATGTACGAACAGCGTCGTGGTTTCCCTTGTCTCTTTTTTTTGTGTGGGCTCCCTTTCTTGCCAACCAGCTTTTCGGCAGTTGCTAAACTTTCTACTTCAAACCGAATTGATGCGGCACAGAACAAGAATTTGGAGTCACGGTCAAGGAGAAAGAAAGATAACAGGAGTTACAACAAGACTAAGGAGTAGGATGATGTTTGCTGCCCCGCGCGACCGAGCTCTGGAGACTCGATTCATTCTAGACCAAGGTAACGCATTGATACATATTTTGTACACACAAAGTGTATCCAGTATCATATAGTCTATTCGTATGTATCCGCCAGGTTGCGCATGCGCTGGCGCAATTCCGAGGGGTCCATTCTCTCTCTCCCTAAACTCACTTGGTGACTTTTCACATCTTCTTCCCCAATGACTATGATTTGGCTGTATCCATTCACCCGGGCGTCTCGAATTTTGGACCCCAGTGAACGCGCCGTGTAATCGACATCGACTGCCAGACCCGTCGGATTTACAAGCTCACCGCTAGTTGTTGGTTCGCCTGCCGTCTTTTTTAACCCCAGAAGCACATCCTTTACTTCGTCGGCCCAGTCCAGAACAGGTTGGGACGTATTGACCGTGAGAATGATGGCTTGGCGTGGGTTTAGCCAAAAAGGCCACTTGCCATTGTAAGATTCGATGAGCAATGCCATCAATCGTTCAACTGAGCCCAGCACGGCTCGGTGGATCATGACCGGTCGCACCGGGCCATACTCCGCCAGTAGCGCAGGGTCAGCGGTAGTCTCGCCTCGTGCTTCGTACTCTGGAGCGGGAGCCTGGTACTCGAGCTCAAATCGTTTGGGCAACTGAAAATCCAACTGTATTGTCGCCGTTTGGTGCTCTTTCCCATCCGAGTCTTTGATCACAATGTCAATCTTGGGTCCGTAGAAGGCACCGTCTCCTTCATTGACGCTCCATTCCATCCCGGACGAGTCCAGTGCTCGTTTGAGACGGTCCTCTGCTCTGTCCCACTCTTCCTTGGTCCCGATGAAATGGTCCCTCGGTCGCGTGGATAGGGCCAGCCTGTAGCCCACACCCAGCCTGAGCACATTATACACCGTTTTGACGAAATCCAGCGTCTTGGTGATCTCCTCCTCCACTTGGCACGGCCGGCAAAAGATGTGTCCGTCGTCCTGGTGGAATCGCCGCACGCGCGTTAAGCCAGATAGAGCGCCCGAGATCTCGTTCCTATGCAGGGGACTGAAGTCGGCATATCGTACGGGCAGCTCTCGATAACTATGGACCTTGGACGCGAAGATGAGGCAATGACCTGGGCAGTTCATGGGTTTCAAGCCATATTCATCGTCCGCCTCCATGTCCTGCGTTGCGGCACCACGGTCGCTACCACAGCAAGCGGAAGATTGTTCCTTCTCTGCTTTTTCTTTTTTTTGATGGGTGTTGCCCTTGACGGAATACATGTCGCCGGCGTAGTTCTCCAGGTGGCCTGATTTGGCCCACAGTGCCTTCTTATATATCGTCGGCGTGATGACCTCTTGGAAGCCGTATCGTACGTACTGTTTGCGCAGAAAATCAACCAGCCGATTGAAGATCCTGGCTCCGTTTGGTAGGAAAATGGGCGAGCCTGGGCTGTACACGGAGGTGATGAACAGCTCTTGTTGTTGGCCTAGCTTTCGGTGGTCCGGCGGTTCGGCCTTGCCGTTCTGTTTCTGCGAGTATGGGCGGCGCGAAAGGCACGCTGGACAGGTCCATTGGGCGCGTGCTATGCGTAGGACTGCTTGGCCAGAGGCTCGTGAGCGTATCATGGTGATGGTGGCTTTCAATGGCAGCCGGGGCTGCACATTGATAATGGTCGAAGGTTGTCGACGATGGTGAACAAAGAAAATCGGACCTTTCTCAGCTTATTGCTGAAGCCGTTGGCATAGGCTCCACCCCGTGCGCCGTGGTGCACCCACTGGTAGCAGTCCAGCAGCATGCCGTCCAGCGCATGTAGTGCTCTACTTATCTACGACCCCCTCTAAAGTAGGGTGTACATCGCGGGGAACAGAACCCCCACCAAACTTGCTGGCGGGACAACTTCTTTTCGAACCTGTTCGCCCTTTCGCCTCGCCATCTATAACTCCGTCGGGGCTTTGATGCCATCCCTTCTGTTCGCTTCAGAGGCCAGTCATCGCATAAGAAGCGGGCAAAGCAGACGGACGGCCCCGAAGCCGCGAAAGCACAGCAGCCATGAGCTTCGCCATCGAGGTCCCTGGCGAGGCTAATCCTCTTACTCTCGAGACTCTATGTCGAACACTGCAGTCCGCCACTGGCAACGATCACGCCCAGAGACAAACCGCCGGTCAGCAACTTGCGGCATGGGAGCAGACACCCGGCTACTACTCCTCGCTGCAGGTACGTCGACTCCTCCGAAACATGCGCTGCCAAAACGTCAACTAACCCATCTCCCAGGCCGTTTACCTCGATAAAGCAGCCCCCAGCGACGTTCGCTTCTTGGCCGTGATTCAGCTGAAAAATGGAATCGACAAGTACTGGAGATTATTTGCTCAAACAAAAAACGGCATCAAACAAGACGAAAAGAATCTGATACGGTCTCGCCTATTCCAAGGCACCATCGACGAGGAGGAACGAAACCTTGCCATGCACAATGCTTTTGTTGTGGCCAAGGTCGTTCGAATTGATTATCCGACAGACTGGCCCGATGCCCTCTCCAGCATAATAGGCCTCTTGCGGTCTAGCAAAGATGTGAATCAGCAACGGCTTTACGGCACTCTTCAAGTATTGCTTCGGGTCGTCAAGGAGCTGGGTACAGCGCGGTTAAAGAAGTCACAGACAGCTCTGCAGTCGGTGACGCCCGAGATTGTCTACGTGTTGAACGAGATCTACGCCGAGAAGTCCGCTTCGTGGTTGTCGTTCCTTGGCAGTAGCCAGGGCTCAGAGAGTGACGCCAACGCCGCCATGTTCAATAGCTTATTAGCTCTCAAGATCCTTCGACGACTCGTTGTTGTTGGCTACGAACGGCCACACACGGATAACTCGGTGGAGCGATTTTGGTCTCTATCTCAGAATCAATTCGGTCAACTACTTGATGGCTTTGTCGGTCAAGATTCGACGCTGCCCTCGAATTATCAGGGCGTCGTCGGCAAGCATCTTCTTCAATTCACGAAACTACACATTGACATGGCCGAGAAACATGCCGCTAGCTTTTCCATTTTACCAAACTCCCTCCCCCTTGTACATGCGTACTGGGATCTGGTGTCGAGGTTTGCTGACGTCTTCGACGCGTCTGGCGGTATTCGTCAGGGAACAGGAAATGCCAGCACACCTAAAGCCAAAGTCGAAGGCCCTCTGCATGAGAGATTGGCGTTGAAGGGCTTACTGCTACTTCGAGCCTGCATCAGAATAGCCTTCCAGCCCGTCCAGACATTCAAGTACCGTACACCTGAGGTCAAGGAAGAACAGGAGCAGGCGAAAAACATGATCAAAACTGAATTGTTCAAGGACGATCTGGTCATTCAGATCGTAAATTCCATCATATCGCACCTATTTGTATTTCGGCGTTCAGATCTCGAGCTGTGGGAAGAAGACCCTGAGGAATGGGAGCACCAAGAGCAAAGTGAGGGCAACGCCTACGAGTGGGAGGTTCGCCCTTGTGCTGAAAAGTTGTTCCTGGATCTGCTTACAAATTTCAAGCAACTCATAATACCCCCTTTGCTTTCATACTTCCAGACCGCGCAGTCCCCCCAATCTGACATCGCCACGAAGGAAGCCGTGTATACGGCGATGGGTCTGGCGGCCGCCCATGTTTCCGAGGTTTTTGACTTTGACGGTGTTCTGTCATCGACGATTGTTCATGATGCTCGGCAGCAAGGCGGCTTGTACAAAGTATTGAGAAGACGTATAGCCATTCTCATAAGTCAGTGGGCACCTGTTAAACTTGCACATGAGAGTAGGCCGTTGGTATATCAAGTTTTCCAGCATTTCTTGAACCCCAACGACGAAACCAACGACTTGGTGGTACGAATTACTGCAGCGAGGCAGCTCCGATGGATTGCCGACGAACTCGGGTTCGTCGTGAAGGCCTTCCTGCCTTATACGGCGGACGTGCTATCTCAACTCATACAACTTGTTCAGAGCGTCGGTGTGGACGAGACAAAACTCGCCATTCTGGAGTCGGTTCGCATTTTGGTGACTCGAATGGAGGAAGAGGTTTCTCAGTTCGGCGACCAGCTGATGGCAGCACTTCCCAGTGTGTGGCAGGGTTCCGGCACGGAGGAGTACATGATCAAGCAGGCTGTCATCGCCATCTTTTCTGCGCTCGTCATGAGCATGGGAGACACGTCTCAACGATATCAGAACTTCATGATCCCCTTGATCTCCGAGGCAGCGCGGCCGGGATCTGATCTTCACATACACCTCATCGACGAGTCACTCGAGCTGTGGAACGCAATCCTCATGCAAAGCAAGGCACCGCTGGCCCCTGAGGTGATTGGGCTGGCGGACATGGCTCTTCCCCTCCTCGAATATCAATCAGACACTGCATCCCAAGCCCTTACTGCCATAGAATCGTACATCCTTATTGCGCCTTTGGCCATGCTCGAAGACGGCTTGCGCCGCCACACCCTGGCAGCACTGTCCGGCACACTTGACTCCAAGAGTCGCGAACAAGTCCGCCTGGGCACCGTCTGCATAGAATACATGATCCGTGCAGCTACAGAGCTCGGCGGCTGCACCGGCATCTCCGTCATTGTCCAAGACATGCTCGAAACAGGCTTCATGAACAAGATCATGACCAACCTCCACGACGCATGGGAAGCGCATCAGACCACGGGCCCCAACAGGAAGATTAGCAAACTCAACACCATCACCGAGGGGGACTACTTTGCCATTCTCGCGCGCATAACACTGGCTGAGCCCAACACGTTTGTGCAAATGCTCACTGCCTTTGGTGGCTTGGACCAAGTCTGGCCCTGGCTCGCAGCAGAGTGGTTCTCCCACCTATCCAGCATGGACCACCCGGAACGACAGAAACTGTACCTCCTCGGCCTGACGAGACTACTGGAGCTTTCGTCGCCGATGCAAGAGCACGCACTGGCCATGCTGCAAGACTACTTTGACATGTGGACCCTCGTCACGGTTGAAGTCCAAGAGGGCAATGCCAGTGGGCCAGATACTCTTGTCTGGGGCGACCTAGAAACCACAGAGTACGATACCCCAAAAAGCATCTTGGAGCAGCAGACCATGGCGAAGGACCCGATCCATTGCGTACCTACCTTTGGATTCGTAGCCACCAGGCTGCAGGATGTGGTGGCCAGGGTGGGCGGCGAGGCTGCGTTTGAAGAACTCTGGACTGCAAATGTGGACAAGGATGTGCTGGGGAGATTCAGGGAGCTTGCGAGTGCGGCGGGGCAGTTGTACCTGTGAAGATATGATGAATGCCATGTTTGAATAGAATGAATAGAATGAAATGCAAGTCTGTATCGTTTCTTTTGGCAGACGCGTGAATGTTGTTATGATGTGTTCCGATCGCAGGCCTTTCCCTCCTGGGCCTGTGCAAGAACAACAACCTCTCTCACCTTTATCTACCTACCGATCTCCTATTTATTCGGCGCGGAAGACGATTCTTCTGCGCTCGTTGCGCCTTGCCTTCCTGACAGAGCTCCCTTTCACATGGTATGGATCTTTCTCGTTCACACTGCCTCAACCCAACCTTGACGGATACTTAGGTCATGCGGCATGTTTATTCGAGTGGAGCTTGCCCTATAATCGCATACAAGATGTTCGCCAGTTCCCGACATGTTTTTCATCCAGGCCCCCCAGCATGACGTTGATAGGCAGATCAACGCGAAGCTGGTCGAGATCTGGAACCAGAAGTCCGCGGGGTGGTCAGCTCAAGCAAGAAACCAGTTCAGAGAGGCAGCCTCGGCGGCTCAGGTGAGGCCAATATCTGAATCAGTCAGTCAGTCAGTCAGTCAGTCAGTCAAGCAAGTCAAGGAGCTATAGGGGCTACAAGGCAGTATATGGCCTATAATATAGTGATATAATCTGGCATATGCTCTATACAGTTTATACAGTACTTTAGCATATAGGCAGTACATGCCAAACATATGTATGCCATTTTGCCAGTTAAAAGGCTCCACCCTGGATATAAGACGAACTTTTTTGGAGTCGAGATTTACTGTAATCCGCGGAATCCCGTCTTGAACACCTAATCTATCAACGCCAGAGTATCAACATGATCATTCCCCGTCGCCTTTCCAAGAAGAATTTCACATTAGAATTGTATCGAATCCCCACAGCACATTGTCCCAACTCATCGTCTTGATATCGAAATCCGCTTCTAGCGTCTGCCACCGCTGAGTTGCATCCATCGGCATGCCCTGCGACGTACTCGGCCCATCCATCCGGGACATATCCGCCTGATCTGGCATTCGGCACGGAGGATGCGCCGGGGTGTCAGCAGAACCGGACGATACAGCGTCGGCGAGCGCCGAAACAATGAGGTCGGCAACATTGTACTTTTTCAGCATCTGCGACGAAAAGTCCAGAAACTGGTCTATCAGGTTGGAGCCCTCTTGCATCTCGCCCAGCAGCCGCCACGCCTCCAGCATGTCCGGCCGTTGGCCCTCCAGGTCTCGAATCTCCGCGCCCGAGCACACGTCCAGCAAGAAAATGGCGCTGGCTAGCAGCAGAGCGCGGAGCGAGATATCCGCTCTCAGACGCGGGATGATCCATGGATGATCCGACCTGATGACCTTGTGTATCGAGACGATGTCCCGTGCGCAGCCAAGGCATACGTCGTAGGAGAAGGAGAAGCTCTGATCGGCGCTCGCAAAGGACGGGAAGCGCAGGTGGACGATGCACCGCTGGATGTAGATCAAGCAGTTGATGTGGATGCTTTGGAACACAAATGAAGAGTTTTCCTCGCCACGTGGCTCTGGCATTTCGCCGGGCTTCCTCAAGGCAAGGTGGCACGGCAGATTTCTCTGAAGCTCTTCCAATTTGGCGTTGTACTCGTGTAGCTTTTCCTGCTTGTGTTCGTGTGTGCTGAGCCGGGATAGCGGGCAGCTGTCGACGAGCTCACGACCAATTTCTGCGAGCCGGATCCGTGACAAAAAGTAAGAGAGATCGGTTTGTTGGGCCTGCACGTTTGGGAGAGGCTGCTCATTGCCGTTCGTGGCACAGCCCAGCACACTGCTCGGCTTGTTAACGGCCATGTGCTGCGGATGGATGGTGTATACTCCTTCGTGAGGCCCTGGAAATAAAGCAAGGAACCTTGCACGCGGGCGTTAGTTTCTGGATCTGTCTTCTGGGCAAGTCTCGTCTGGACTCCGAGCTGGACTCCGGGGTGTAGTGCCGCATGAAAAGCCAAAGCTCACCAGTCAAGGGTGGTATTGTCCCACCATAAGCGTCGTGCCATCTCGATTTCCATCGGGGAGTTGAGGCCCAACTTCTCCCCCGGCAGGTCGACGCGGTGGATGCCCAGTTCACGGGCCATTGCTATCGAGGTGCTGAAGAGACTGCGATTCCGTACCGAGCTTCCTTCCATGTAGCATGATACCCTGGTCAGGATAGTGTGAGCTTGCAAGCATACTATGCCAGTGAGCCCACGCCTCGTTACTTCGTCAGAAATGGCAAACGCGGCGTCTATCCATGTTGCGCACTGCGAGTCCGCCCCTAGATGGCTCTCGAACAACCTGCTCACATCATCACCAAAACAGCTGTCATGCGTCACGGAAGCAATCATGCAGAGGAAGAGCAGCAACTCGTCCAGAGACACCGGCTTCTGCTCCTGTATACTGGTGTAGATGGTTTGCATGCAGGCAAGCAGTGTCGGGACGTGGATGGTAGGACTCAAGATGGTCCAGTCTGAAGTAAAGGTGTTTACGATAGTGCATGCCTCATGGTACAAGGGAAGATATATGCGCATCTGGCGTGCTCCGGAGCCAACCTGCCCGATGGAGGCGTCTTGCAGAACACAGCAGGGCTTCTTGATAAGTCTGATGGGAGATAGATGGAACGAGATGCTGGCATCGAAGAAGCTCTCGGCCTTTTTGGGGCGAAACTGAAAGGCAGATTCGCATTCATGTTGGTGACGTCAGATCTTCAATGGAAGAAATTGCATTATCCTTTTGAACAAGCAAGAAAAGACAAAAAGACGGTTGCTTACAGGGGACGTGCATGTGAGCGTGAGCCGCAGCTTGTTGAGTATCAAGTTGCCGCCAGACCATGCAGCATCAGCGGTGATTTGCTTCAGAGTTGATATTTGTAGAGGTGAAAGCTGCCGAGTAGGGGTGCCTGGGGCAAACTGCAGCTGGTTCTGGTGTTGGCGCTGGTGTTGGCGTTGGCGTTGGTCGTGATCGCCATCGGTCTTGTTTCCCAGGGACGACTGCGCAGCTGCTCGGGACACATACAGCCCCGTGATGTAGTTCTCCAGCTTTCCAAGCCGGGCCTCAATGTCTGCGTCCGGGAAGAGCGCGGAGACGGGCTCACTGCTGTCTCGAGAAAGTGGTGGCTCGGGGAGCAACCGCTGCAGCGGCATCTGAGATGCAGCGTCAGGTCTGTTCTCGGTAGCGGCGGCCGAGTCAGGCTCCTGGAGCCCGTAAAACTGAACGCACTCGATGCCGCGGGACGTGCAGTTGGAGCAGGGAAAGTCGCGCGAGCATCGTATCTTGCGGCGGCGACATGACCGACAGGCAATCGGCCGCTGGCGCCATTTCCGTCCCATGGCTGAGAGGACTCCTGGAAATGGGATGGTGGGTCTGAATCCTGACAAGTGGCTGTCCAAAGTCTCTGTGTGTGATCCGTATGTGTGATGACAACTTTACGGAGTAGGGCACGACAATCCGTGCGATGGCTGATTACTTGGCTGATTGTTGGACTTTCTCGTGTTCTGGTGGGCAGAATTTGGATGAAATACTCGGTTCCGAAGTTCGATGCTGACAATGGCGGTGCGGTGGGCTTTGGGGGGAAGGAGGTTACATACATATTTCATAATGACGCACCTTCCCCCGGGGACAAGCCACATGTGCACTGCGGATTTGCGGAGTGTTTGCCAGTAGGCAGGCAGTCTGGCCAATCAAGATGCTTGCTCACATTGACGATTGCACATCTCGCTTCTGCGCGCCTTCCTCCGCATGAGCACTCTTGTCTTTGCTGTTGCACCTGCGCCTTGAGAGTTTGTTGCGATTCTAAATTATGGATCCTCGCGGGGCACCTAACCTCCGATGTAGTCGGCTCCGACGGTATCGGGCTTTTCATAGTCCCCGCAGACGGGCCTACGGGAAGTTGTGTAGACAACGCGGCCGAGACAACGCGGCCGAGACAACGCGGCCGAGACAAAGCGGCCGAGACAAAGCGGCCGAGAGGGTGGCGAGCTGGGGAGCTATCCCGCGAAGCAAGGGACTTTGGCCAATCGGGGTTTTCTATGACATCAAATAAGTCCTCTTCGCACGGTGTTACTCAATCTCGTATGAGTCACAATTTTTATAATTGTTCTCCGTCCATTGGTTGTGGCTCTCGTATGTGTATAAAGGAAGTAGCCTCTGCCCCCTCCTCTCCTCCATTTCCAACCAGTCCTCCCTATACCCATAAGGCTGATGACATTTGTTTGCCCATCATGGACATGCATTCAAGCACGAACATGACGTCCGCATGGGCGAACATGGACTTTACAGATTTCCAAAAGAGGACATATTACACGTCTTCCCTACTCCTGCTGATCGTCAGCATCGTGGCATTTCGCATCTTGACAAGGCCAAAGACAAATGCGCCGATTGTCGACCCGCCCAAGTTCTTCGATGTCACCACCACAAGACAAAGGCTAGAGGCGGTCAAAGGCGCGCGAAGCCTGCTTCAGCGCGCGTACAAGGCATTTCCAGGCAAGAGTTTCCGCATCATGGCCGAATTTGCAGAGTTAATCGTGCTGCCCGCCAAGTTTTCAAACGAAATTCGAAACGACGACCGGTTTGACTTCACTGGGTTCACCAGACAAGTTGTATGTTTGGGCTTCTTTTTATATATATACATGTTCCCCGTCGGGAACAGCAACAAATACAATTGGCACTGACAGAGAGGATTAGATATTTCCACCCGATGTACTTGGAACGGACCCATTCCAGTCGGATGATAGACTTGTGAAGGCTGTTGTGCAGCAATATTTGACGAAATCCCTAAGTAAGCTCTCTCCCTTGGCGCTTCACTTTGTACCATTGACCTACGGGCCAAGTTGCTGACTTGTTCATTTGTTGTGTCATGCTCTAGACAGAGTCACCCAGCCACTTAATGAAGAAACAGCACTCGCCATCTCAGATGTCCTCACAGAAGCCGAAGGTACGCCATCAAAGCAGCAACCATATCAAAGAAAGATATGAAACAAATACCCATGGGGCGAGGAAACACATCATATCATGCACCCATTCACTGGCTAACAAGGAAACCCAACTCCAGACTGGCACACAGTCAACCTCAAAGACGCAGTTCTTCGCGTCGTCGCCCGTGTCTCATCCAGAATCTTCCTCGGCGAAGAGCTATGCCGCAACGAGAAATGGCTCACAGTCACCAGCGAATACACCATGACCGCGTTCGACTCCGCAGAGAAAATGCGAGTCTATCCCACGTCCATCCGAGGCCTCATTTCCCGCTTCCACCCGGGCTGTCGCCGCGCAGCATCCCTCATTAAAGACGCCCGCGCGTGCATGGCACCTGTCTTGGAGAGACGCCGCCGTGAGAAGGCATCGGGCAACTACGTCCCCTATAACGACGCGATAGAGTGGTTTGAGATGGCGGCCAACGGGCAACAATATGATCCCGTTCTCTTGCAGCTCGTCCTGTCAGCGGCAGCCATCCACACTTCTATCGATCTTCTGAGCCAGACGATTGGGGATTTGGCGCAGAACCAGGACTTCATCGACCCCCTGCGAAAGGAAATCATCCAGTGCTTGTCGGATGGAGGCTGGAAGAAGACGACGCTGTACCAGATGAAGTTGCTGGATAGCTGTGTCAAGGAGAGCCAGCGGATGAAGCCTACATCTCTACGTAAGTCACCCAGGGACTCTCATGCTAAACCCATCATTTGAACAGCTAATGTTGAAACTTTGGTCAAAAAGTCGGCATGCACCGCCTCGTAGGCGCCCCCGTCACCCTCTCCGACGGCACATTCATCCCCAAGGGCAGCCTGACCGCCGTCTCGGCCGACCGCATGTGGGATCCAAGCGTGTACGAGAACCCCTTGCAATGGGACGGCGCCCGCTCGTTCAACAAGCGCAAACAAGAGGGCCACGAGAACGCCGCGCAGCTCGTCACCACGGGCCCCGACCATCTGGGCTTTGGGCACGGTCAGCATGCCTGCCCCGGGCGATTCTTCGCAGCAACCGAGATCAAGATGACGTTGGCGCATCTCCTGATGAAGTACGACGTTAGGCTGCATGACAAGAATCCGCAGGTTTGCTACTACGGTTTCGCCATGTCCACAGATCCGCTTCTAAAGGTGGATGTGAGGAGGCGACGGGAAGAGATTGATCTGGGTTCGGTTTAAGTCCCCACCTCGGCGGGTGAACTTGTGGGCTCCGTAATAGTTGATGGAGAATTGACAAGGCGGGGTAATTTTTTTGTTTCTTACATTGTAGGAAAAGTGAGCCGACTCGGCTGAGGGGCAATACGGGGGTTGATGTATGTATATACATCCGTGCCGGGCACTAAAAGTGATTTTCAACATGTGACCAATTCCTCTGCCGGGAGAGTAACGAATGACTCACATTTGGCCATCGTGTGAGATGGCACAGCCAAGTCGTTTTACAAAAAGAAACTTGTAGTCTTCTCCACAAGATTGTCCCCTGTTGCTTATGTGTGACAACATGTCAAGATGATACGGAGTAGCTGCGGCTAGGTGGTGTGGTGTTCGCGCCCCCACTTCTGGTCAAGTTCTGACATGTGCCAAAAACACACAACATAATTCAAGAGCCAAGAGCCACGTGCTCCTCCCGCACAGCTCAAATTCAGTTTGGAAGCCCTCACTTTGCAAACCTCTAGATTGCAAGACCCAGACTGCCATCTAAAAGATACTGCTACTTCAAGACACGTGACCCACCCAGATGTAACAATTCTTTCGCTCCCTGTATCCATCCGCCGCTCCAAGTAGACCAAGCCAGGAGATGGCTTTTCTCCCATGCATTGCATTCTGTTGCGCCAACGCCAAAGAAATTAAAAAAAAAAAAAAGAAAGAAAAAACCCCCCATCGAGTGAAACCCGCCCACGGACACAAAGGATCCATGTTCAACGACAGAAGAAAAGAAGAAGAAAAGGCCATGCGAAGCTTATATGCCCAGAATCAATTTCATGCGTTCGTAAGTGTAGAAGCTCGCGGCCGCCATGGGGATCACCTTGACATAACCGATTGTCAGGCCGACGAAGAAACCGCGGAACCCACGCTCCTGAAGGATAAGACGAGCCGTCTCGCCAAGACGCATTCTATGGCCATCGCCCACGGCGCCGCTGACCTGCATGCGCCGACGGATGACTTCGAGAGGATATGAGCAGGTTTGCGAGATGAGGCCTGCAATTCCACCGCTCGTCAGCTCAGCCCATGACCGCAGGGGCGCTGGCTTGTCCGACGCTTGGCTCTGTCGTTTCGGCAAGGTGGTGTATTTGGCGACGGAGGGATGGCGCAGCAAGTCAGATACGGTATCGTGGGTCAAGAAGGACATGCCCGCGTAGGGGAGCATGCCCAGCAACGTCGGGTAGAAGCCGCGATAAAAATTCATCACTCCTTTCCGGGGCACAATGGAAATGGCCGCCGCGGCCGTGGTCTCTACTGCGGCGGCCACCGGCGCCGGCGCATGGGGGAGTCTCGCCGTCGCCGACGTTCGAACAGGACTCTCGTTGTATATCTGTCTGCAGATCGAGGTCAAGGAGGAGCGGCCCTCTCGTTTCGTCTCGAAGGCGAGGCGAACTCGAACCACCTCCAGCGGATACGTGAAGAAGACGGAAGTGATTCCCGCCAGACTGCCGCTGAGGAGCCGTCGCAGAGACGTCTCGTACTCTTTTTGGGGAATGATTCTGGAGCGGATCTGCTCATAGGCGAGAAACTTGATACCTGCATAGGGGAAAATCCGCAGGAGTGTGGCAGAGTGGCCGCGGAACAGGCCCATGGCGCCTTCTGAGTGCAAGATGTCTTTGATGGCGGTAGCGACGCCAAACGAGGATCCCGTGTACTTTGCGAACTGGGGGTTGCTGGCCTGGAACAGAATCTTGACTCGGTCGAGCGGCGCGACCATCGTCTTGGCCTACAGGAATGATGATATCGTTTAGTGAGCCGAGCTGCTTGCCGTGTGGGCATTTGACAGACCCCAGGGTTGAAGGAGAAGGAGAAAAAAAAAACTGTACTCACGGCGCAGCCAGCCACGCCGCCTGCGACGCCGGACCTCCAAACATAATCCCAGGATCGTGTCTTGTTCTTGGGTGTTATCGCTTCTTCGTCGGTCGGGCACACGGCCGGCTCTTTTCTCTGTTTAGGAAACGTAGTGCCCGCAGCAGCGGCGGCGGTGGCTACCCCGACATGCTGTCGGACTTTGTCGCGCGCAATCTCAGTCATGGAGGCATGGTCCGCGAGGGTCGAGGACGCGGGCATTCCGGATGCCGACAGCACGGTGGGCTGAGTGGGATGTAGAAAGTTGAGAATCACCGAAGCCGCATGCCGGCGTGGGTAGGCAGACCGTATGTAGGATGGATGAGGTCGTGGTAGGCGCGGCGAAGGTGGGAGTCTGTAGAATGTGAACGAGATGGCTGCTTCTGTGAACAAGGGGTTGTTGATGCGGGAGAAAGACAACACAAGTGCTTCGGCTTAAGCTTGCGGAGGCGATTAATTCCGGCACAGCACGGGACCTGGCTGGGTGAGGGTTGCCGGCAAACCCAGACGTCATCCGAATCACTCACTCACTGTTGATAATGATGACGCCTCAAGCCCAGGGGCCTTGTAGGGCTCCAGCCGCTGGCAGATGGGGCATTCCGGGGCACGCACAGTGGGTGTGGACTCACTGGCCTTCAACCGAGGATTGCCGAGATCGAGATGCCCTTCCTTCTACACCTTTCGGATGGAACCACTTTGGCATTTCCCTGCCATCGGCCCATCGCTCTTCAACAAGCGCCGAGACATCTCTCATGTCGGACCCCGACGAATGGACCAGCGCCACATCTCGCAGCGTGCTCTTCCAAAGTGAGGATGAAACCATCGTCCTGCTCGACATCCCGCGGTCCCTCGAAGAAGGGCAAGTCCTACCGGGACACCGTCCACAGCGCCGGGTCTACTCGGACTCACCGCCACGCGAGGCCTTCCCGACACCGGATCCGAAGAGGAGTCGACGCCGCCATGCATCATCATCTCGTTCTCGACATGGAGCAGCGGCACACGACTGGCCGGCCGAGTCCCCTGCAGCCCGAATCAACGACTTGATGACGACGGCTTCTGTCCAAGGAGCCCTGAGGTTGCTCCAGGACACGCACAGCGGGCCATATCATCTGCCTCGCATCTCGCCGCCCGTAGACCAGAGTGACGGTGACGGTGACGGTGACGAGGACGAGGACGAGGACCCTTCCAGCATAGTTGCCGTCCAGGATGCGACATCTCTGCATGGGTCCGTCCAAGACCTGAGAAACACCTTTCATGACACCGCGCCCGTCTTTAGACTCATCGTGCTTGATCCGCCGTGGCCGAACCGCTCCGCCAGGCGGCGAACCAGCAAGTACGCGACGGCCAGCAATCTTGCCGAAATGCGAACCCTACTGACCAGCATACCCGTCGCGGCGCATCTTGCCGACAACGGCCTCGTAGCCGTTTGGATCACGAACAAGGCCGCCATACCAGATTTCCTGGCGTCGCCCACCGGCGTGTTCGCTTCCTGGGGCGTGGAACTGGCCGCCGAGTGGACTTGGCTCAAGATCACGGCCGCAGGCGAGCCCATATACGATTTGGCTTCTGTTTGGAGAAAGCCGTGGGAGAAGATCCTCATTGCTAAGCGCATTGGGGCCCCGACGCCTCCTCATCTAAAGTCGAAAATGATTGTTGCTGCGCCAGATGTTCACTCCCGAAAACCCAGTCTACGAGGTTTGTTTGCCGATATTCTCGCCAACTCACGTTATTGCGGACTGGAAATATTTGCTCGCAATCTGACGGCTGGATGGTGGAGCTGGGGAGATGAGGTCCTTCACTTCCAGAACAAGCTTTACTGGACGCCTGAGTAGACCCCAGATTATGATCTTGCCGGCAGCGTCTTCGTGTATGATATTCAAGCTATCGCTGGGTGAGCGCCAACTTCTTTAGCCTCTGTAGTGCAGCTTCTCCCGGTTCGCCATGCCATGGCTCCAAGTGATATACAACCGTGCCCCCATGAATCGTACAATCCTATGTATTCCAAGCCACCACGCTCGCAGACTGGACATGAGCCCGTCGACCCCCTGACTCTAATTCGTGGCCTTCGCCTCCGCCGCCTTCTCCTTCGCCAGCAGCGCATCCCACTTGGGATCCAACACGACATCGTTCGACCACTTGACCTCTCCCTCGGCCATCTTCTTGGCCAAACTAGCCAGCTCTCTTCTCTCCTTGGACAAAGGCTCCTTGCTCTTCATTGAAATCTGGAACTTGTGCTGGTTGATCTGGTCCTCGTTGCGCTTCTCCATCTGGTCCTCCCTCATCCTCCACAACTCGTGGTTCCACGGCTCCAAGTTTCTCGGCAGTTCAGGCCACTGAAAGGGCTTGGCCAGCTCGACCGTCATGATCTTGAGCGGCTGCGGCCTGTACCATGATCGTGAATGCGAGTTCCGTTGCGTCAGTGGTTGCTGCTTCACGAACGATCGAACCTTGGTGACCTCCACGTCGTACAGATTCCACAGGTAGTCGCGCAGATCGAATTTCGTGAATCGTAGGGGTACTTGGAAGCAGGCTTCGTTGGGGGGGAGGTGCTCCTTTCGGAGGAAAGTGATGACATGATTGGGCCTGATGGTCGGGGTTAGCAAGCTGGATTGAAACAACTGGTAGATTTGGACTGGACTGGACTGGGCAGACGACGACGTACAGAAAAACCTGCTTCTGTCCGAGCCTGAAGCCCGGCAATTGACGGGCTGCTGCTTTGACTGCTTCCGCCATGGTTCTGTGATGGGTTGCCGATGTGCTTCTTCCGACGAATGGCAGAAGCTCCAAAATATTCCATGGGGCGTTCAAAGGGTGGATTGCGACGGAAAAGTGTCTTTACGTAAGCACTTGTCCTGCGCTTCGGGAGCTAGCGACCTGATCAAGAAGTTTACTAGACAAAGACAATACAAAAAACAAGAGAAACTTATCATGCTTCGTAGAACTCATGAAACGCTATGGTTTCCATGATTACTTGGGCCAGAGGCAATCAAGACGAACGCCACGATAGCATATTCACCATTTCATCCTTATATCGCGTGTTATCTGCCTCGCCAGCGACAACCTTCCCGCATTCAACTCGTTTACTTCCCCGAGCCAATATCTTTTTCTGCACCGCAAACTAAATAAATTCAATCCAGATCGAATCTATTAGCCGAACATGAACACCATCGCCTCCCGGATCTAATCCTAAACAGCTCCTCGCACCAAAAACATCACACGCCCACAATTCACGACTTTGGCCCTCGCCGTTCTTATTCTCATCTCACCTCTTTGTTCACCATGCATACAACCCATCCGACCAACCCGCCTGCTTACCTCGCCATCCCATTGTGAAGCCTTTGTGAATTCCATCATTTGCGCACGAGCAAGAGAAGGACACAATCCCAGCCCTTTTCTTTCCCCAAATCAAAACTCGTCATTTCGAGAACCGCCCGTCATGGACGCAACACCTTCTCACAGTCCCTCCACACCACCGTCCCCAACACCACCAGAGTCCTCACCACGACCGGCCCATCGCACACCCCCTTCAACAGACTCCCCCACGACCGGCAAAGCCAAAGCAATGCCCATCAAGGAGGAAGATAACGAGACGTCGATCCTGGATTCCCTGGACACAGGCTACGAGAGCGACGCCCCATTAGCTCTGCAAACGGAAACACAACTGGAACTCGAGTCCGAAAAGGAACGATACCCCGGCGCCAGCACATGGGCCCCAGACGAAGAGCGGCTCTTCGAGATTCTCTTCCAGAGAGAAGAGCGGGCGATCCTCCCTGGCCACTGGGAAGTAGACTTCAGGGGCATCCCCATGCTCGACACCGTCTTCTCAATGAACGACGACGTCCGGCCGATCGTGTACAGCCGATCTGGGAAGGACTTCCAAGGTATATTCCCCCTCCCCCCCAAAACAAGGGGAGCATCTCGCCTCGAACATCAACCGCAAGACTAACACGCCTCTCTTCAAAAAGCAACCATGGCTCTCCTCCGCCTAATAGACCTGACCTCCTCCGTCAGAACAACCGTCCAATCCGGCCTCCGTCAGAAAGCACCACCCCTGATCAAGAAATCCCTAGACAGATACCTGTCATGGGCTGCCGAGGACGGCGGCTACTCTCACCTGCGCTACGTGCCCAACATCATCACCGCAGAGCTGGATGCCAGCTTGGGAGAATCTGAAATCACGAGCTTGATGGAGCAGCGCATGCGGGCACTCGCTCTGCTTCAGCGGGAGTTTCTACGCGTTGATCGCGACGACGACTTTTGGGCCGTCGAGGAGAGCAGTGTCACGCTGGTGGATAGATATATTGGGAGACGAGCGAATGGAGACGCGGACGCGTACGCGGACGACGACGAGCTCGTGTTTAGGAGGAAACCACCCGTCGTATATGGGCTGTTCATCCTTCGGTCCAGCGTGTTTCTTCTGACGGTGGACAGTGCAAAGGGGGTGGACGCATATGTTAGTTTCCACGTGGACGTGCATTTCATGGACAGGCATCAGAGCGTGTGGAATGCGTTGACGATAGCTATAGCTGTTTGCTTGGCCAGGGACCAGCTCGTGCGGCGCGTCGAGGACTTTGAGGAGTCGCCGGATGTCCAACCGAGCGAGAGTGATTAATCAGGTGGTTGTGTGCGGGAGCCCGAAGCAGCGATTTGTCGTTGATCTAGATCTAGAGAAGAGGGATGATTTTTATTTGGTGTTGGTTGTGCAGAGGCGATGCTTCAAGATACCCATTTAGGATTCGATTGATGCCATAGACGGGGACATGGATAGGTGCGAATCGTACCATGCGAGTTTGACCTGCGCTGTGATGACACCTTACCTCGGGCCAAGATCCGCGTAGAAATTGTGTGTATTTTGGTTTGGAGAGAGTTGGCGCGAATGGAGTCATACCGTTCTATTTACAATAAACAAAGAAACCATGGGACTTGGTACCAAGTGTTCCCATCCTTCATCCGCAAACGCCATGCAATGATGTGGCCATCTATGCTGATTTCTCCGCATCCCATCCGCGCTGTCTACATGCCAATGCGTTTTCCCCCATCTTCAATATAATAATCATACATCTTTCTCTCTCTTTCGAGTTCTCTGTACATGCTTTTCAGAACTGACGTCGTGTTTTTCCAACGAAAAAAATGTGATGAGGACGTGTTTTGTTGCTTTCTTTGCCCAGCTCGTGAGCACACTTCTCGCTCATGGCCGGCAAACCAATTGCAAGAAGCCGCGGTTATACGTCCTCGTGTTCTACTGGTATCAAGACTGCAAGTTGGTGCAATAATCGCTGGTACAAGAACAGCATGCAGCCGCTCTGGATAAATGTCCACACACCTCGGGGACCAACGCCTCGGAACAAGCCGGCGATGCCTTCGGTGCGGTAAATGACCTTCAGGCCAGTGATGACAGATGAGGTATGTAGGGCGATGGCGCCGGGCTGCGGTCGATGAGTGCTCGGAGATGAGGTGGATATGTGTCGTTTCTGTGCGACACCAACTTCTTTCAGTTTACTCGACTGGTCGGCTGGAGGGTTCACTTGGGTCTGCAGCCTGGTTTTCACCACGTCGAGCGGGCAGGTGATGACTCCGGCCAAGCCGCCTGCTGCGGCACCAGTAAGGAGCTCGAGTGGCACGCCGATTTCCCGACTCTGCTTGTAGACCCTCGCCCAGGCGTTGAACTGCTCCCAGAACATGAACTGCAGTGCTGAAAACGGCAGGTCTCGATAGAGCGTGGCCTTGTACCCATGGAACAGCGCTGCCGCACCTTCGGTCCGGACAATCGTGCGCGCGGCGTCTACGGTGCCTCGATAGTTGTAGCCGGATTTGAAATGGGGGTTGTTGTAGCGACCCTGCAGTTGCAACCGGGTCTTGAGGACTTCGGACGGAACGTAGACGATGGATGCAGCGAGATCGCCAAGAAACCCTGCCAGCATGTCAGCGACGCGTCGCAAGGTCAGGGAGATGACCCAAAAACACGTCGACAATAAGTTCTTACCTGCTGACAGATATGCCAAATGGTGCTGCAGCCCACGTTCTATCAAAAATCGCTTGCTCCATTCGTATGTGCCGAAAAACAAGACTGTGCCAGGAAAGGAGCCCCCCAGCGCGGGTATCCAACCCCCATATAAGCCACGCCGAACGCCCTCTTGTCTCCATATTGTGTAGTACGATCGCCCCAGTGACGTGTATTTCGATGGCGAATTTGGATCACCTTGTTGTCTCGTCTTCACGGTATCGAGAGAGTGCATGAGCAAATCTCCAGTTGAGCCGCCAATGCCACCAGCAATCATGGCCTTGGGGGCAAGAACATTCGTTAGTCAGCCATGTCCTTCAGTCCATCAAATGATGCAAAGCATCGTATGCGCCCATTGACACCTGTCATCCAGCAGCCAAATACCAAAACATACATGGAGATAAGGCGGCCGGCCTTCAGCCTCGACATCGTCGCTTTTCATGGTATGGCCGTCGTCGGGCACTATGACGTTTCTTGAATTTGACGGTCGGTCGGGGTATATACCAGCATCGCGATGTGGCTCCGGTATTTCAAGAACGTCCACGTCGCTCTTCCCGCTTGCAGATGCAGTAGACGAAGACGAGGTGGCGACGAAGAAGTTGGACACTTGAGAGCCAAGGGTCATGGCCCCGCGAGGACCGTCGAAGAAATCGTCAGGTTCAAAGGAGTCGATCTGCCAATGGCCGGGAGGTACGGGGGATATAATAGGAGAAAAGCCAACAAATTAAAAAGTGCAACGTATTAAAAGCAACGGACAGTTTTAAACGAATGGAAATGGCTGTGCTTCTCTGTTCCCGCGTCGCTGTTGGTGTAATGAGCATTGACCTTAGATTAGGCGATGTTGAAGCGAAAGGGGAAAAAAGAATGACGCTCCGTTTCCGATGAGTTGTCGCGTGGGGGGTTCAATTCGAGGTGCCTGAGCTGGAACTTTTCTCGCCCGCGGTCGACATTATCCGCGAGCCACTTTTTGCCATCTCGGTGCTTTGCGCAGTGTCACGGCCGATTGGTCCGTGCGACGATTGTTTGTGCCAGCAATATCTGAGCCAGCTTCTTGAAACTCACAAAGACGTGACGTGACGTATGGGCAAGTGGTTTCGCCATAAATGGCGTCAATTGGATGAGAATTCACGTAGTCGGGTATTGTACAATGCTCTGTAATCGCTAGGACCTGGTCTAGAAAAAGTCTTCCCTCCCCAATATAGTACAACGAAATCATCAATGCTTGCAACTCGCCTCACTTAACCAGTCTTCTCTCATGCTCCTACCAGCTCACCGGCCCAAACTTCCTGAACGGATACACAATATGCGTCACCCTCCCCGTCAACAGCCTCTTTGACACAGGCCCGTACGTATTGCTGTCCAAGCTTGATCCCGGCGGTCCATCCCCCTCCACCCAGACATGTCCTTCGGGTATCTTGACTGTTGAAATTGGATATGGTTGCTTTGTTTTCACAACATCTCCTTCAAGAGCGACTACTCGCTTGACCGCTGTGACTTCAGGATGAATCGGACTCCTATAGAAAAGCACTTGATCAGAGGGCTGGCTCTCGTGAGAAGGTCAACGTGCCAAGAGCGGCAGGCAAGGACTTGCCTCAATGTGACAATCATGCCTCTCTCCAAACTCTCTTGCGGCGACCACTTGTAATTGAGTATGACATCTCTCCGCAACGTGGAATCTTTATCCTCATTCATGAATGGATACATGGACGCTCCATCGACGAGCGTCAACTCAGCAACGTGGAGATTAAAACATGCCACAACGGGGGACCACGTCGCGAACCCGACGAGATTGAGGGCTACAATTCTTGCAGTACTTGATTGCTGTCCCCTCAATCGCGCCCATATGGACCCGAGAGCCATTGGCGCGCGCTGATGGTGCTTGCGAAATGCAGGATCCGTGGCAAATCAGGACAAGAAAGAGGGTTCGAGGTTTAAAGACTTTGCGCTACGAACTCTCCGCTGACGGCCTGTGCTACCTGCCGGCTGTGACGTTCAAGGAACACGGCCGCTAACTATACGGGTGTGGCAGCCCCTGCTGTTCACCAGAGCTCCCCGTAACACCGCATGGAGACCGCAAAGTGCGTGACCACTTCTACCAACGTCGTCATCATTTATGCTCTCGGCCACATTAGGCTATCAACGCTTTAACTTTGGTCTTGAAAATTGATGCTTCTTCATTTGAATGAAGCCTCTTCATGTCTCCAACGTCGTTTTCAAGGCGTCGCGCGCTACATCACATAGCTACATGACATGCTAACATTGACCAGCTCCTCAATCGATGCCATCCTCATCATGCAGTCTCCTCTCCATACTTTTTTTTGAATGAAAAAGAAAGAAATCCGGCATAAAAGTAAGGTCTAACTCGAATACTTCTTCGTATTCCATTTCCAGCTTCGTGAAACGGCAGGGTGTCTTCGTCCTTCGCTTTTAGCGCATCACTTTGTTGTTGCCATCAGATCAGGGCATCAATCCGTTGAAATTGATTTTCGCGTCCTGTTTTCGTTCCGTCGCGTCCTTTCTCGTCGGCAACTCAGATGGTCTCAGGGATATTGTCATCACTCTCGCTTAAGCTCTCATCGCCGCTAACTTCGGCGTTCTCACGCTCTCTCTTCTCCATCAACGCCTGCAATTCGGCATCGTCGCTCTCCGTAACTGCCTTGGGCTCCATCTTGACAGTCAGGTTGCCGCCGGCACCCTCGATGCTTTTTCTGATTCCCTCGATAGCTCCTCGCAGAAGTACGATGCCCTGATTCTTGTCGAATGAGGTGCAGGTAAGCACATACAATGGTGGCGAGACCAACTTAACCTTGACTTGAGTATCGGCGTTGGCGCCTTCGGCAGTGTTGCCAGCCTCGGCAGTTCTCAAGGCAGTCTTGACGGCGTCGATGCCCTCGTAGCCGAAGCAAGTGACCTCCACATCAGCTCGAACCTTGGTTCGCTGAGGAGTAAGTCTCTTGCTGATATATAGCTTCAGCTCGTCCTCGACAGGCTTGCTAGGGAAAGTGACATCATTCCAGACTTCGGCATTACTATGAGGTTGGGTGGTTAGTTGATGTCTTGCGACATCAGGACAGCATGGACGACAAAGGTGAAAAACATACGTGATGGACAGCTTAAAGGCGTCGATAGCATGACCGTATTTCTTGTTCAGGGGCCAAGCAATGGTCTCGTACAGAGTCTCGATAGGAGTCTGAGTCTTCTCGGCAACGTGTCGCATAATCAGGTGAACAGTCTTGCTCTTGTTGTATCGATCCTCGCACTTGACCATATCCTCAGGAGACACACGTCTCTTGGACAAATCAATGTAACCTGGCCAGCTTTTGTCAGCTTCTTGAATTTTCCAATAGTCCTTTTGTCGAGCATGAGGCCTGCTCCAGCAGCTCATTGGGAAGCTTATGGGCACCCAAGTATGAATCTCACGCACCCTTCTCCTTGTCCACACGAAGCACGACGACAACCTCGTTGCGCCCGACTCTAATGAGCTTCTGGATACTTCGGATACGTCGTCGCGACAATTCGGAGAGAAGAATCATGCCATCGATGTTGTCGTACTCGAGCAACTTGACGTAAGCACCCATTTCGGCGATCTATACGACACTGTCAGATCCGATTCAAGAGAAACCCGATGCTCGCCAAAGCGCGGCCCAATCTCTTTGTGCACCAACCTGCTTCACGTTGACCATGACGAAGCTATCGATCTCCGGAAACTTCTCCTCGTAAAAACGACAGTTTGTCAACGACATCTTGGCGGTGTTGATTTGTTATCAAATTCGAGAAGTAATCGTTCGGGTTTCTGTAACGGGAGGGGGGAAAGGGATATATATGAAGGTGGGGTCGGGGCCCAGGATATCGTCAACAACTTCGCACGTAGAAATTGCCAGGCGTGTCTCGTTTGAGCAGGCTTTCCAGATTTTGGGTGCTGAGTGAAAATTTCCGTAGGATCGCGAAACCTTGTTCAGTGGCTGGTGCAATAGTCGCGGTCAAAATCGATACGTCCGTGGCGGGAGGATTTGGTGGTTGTTAAAAGTCGTAATTTTGACATTTTGCTGTGCTGCGAATGGATGGTGGGGTGTGGCGGGGTGTGGCTAGTTTGCGGAAGCGGTATTCTTAGGCAGAAACCGGCCCCCCGAGAAGCTCTCTCAGCACCAAAGTCGTTTGGTGGCCGGCGGCCGGAAATCTTGGAAAGCCTGCCTGGGTGACCGCTATCACCACGTGACCGCTAAAGTAAACAAATTGAGACCAAAGAAGGACAACTTCCGGTTCCATTGACGTAGATTGCCTGGAACAGCAGCAACACTTTTCCTCGCGATGGCTCCAGGTGAGACTTCTCCAACTCATTGGCAGTACTCCCAATGACTTCCTGCTGCATTGGAGGGGAACTATTGCTAACCGCAAATTCAGCAACACAATTCGAGCTCTCCCCGCCCCCTGCCGACGCAGTATCAGCTGTCGCATTCGCGCCAACCGATTCCAGCAAGCTCCTCGTCGCATCGTGGGACAAGAATGTATACTGCTATAATATCGCAAGCGGCGCGTCAGAAGGCACTTTAACAAACACATACGCGCACCGAGCTCCCGTTCTGGATGTATGTTTTGGCGCCAACGACAATGAAGCTTTCACGGCCTGCATGGACTGGACCGTGAGCAGGTGAATAGCAGCTCTCCTAGCTCCGAATCGTCCTTGCCTCAGCTAATCATGGTTAGGTTGGACTTGGAAACTGGAAACAAGACATCATTGAGTAAACACGCCGCACCTGTTCGGTGCGTCGTTTACAGCAGCGACCATAGTAGGTTCAATGGCGCCACTCCCGGCATCGGCAGGAGTTTGTAATTAGCATGCCATGTTGACCAGAACTCTGCAGACATTCTTGTATCCGCCTCGTGGGACTGCACTCTCAACCTGCACAACCTCTCCTCCCCAACAAGCGCACCAATACGAATCGCACTTCCAGCCAAACCCCACGCCGTCTCCGCCAGCCCTACCAAAGTCGTTGTCGCCATGACCGGCCGCATCATTCACATCTACGATTTCGACGCCGTAGCACAACTGTTTGCTTCGGGTGGAACGGAATTGAAACCCTGGCAGCAACGAGAATCTTCCCTCCGCTACCTCACCCGCGCAGTGGCCTGTATGCCAAATGATGCTGGGTATGCTACGTCCAGTATCGAAGGTCGTGTGGCAGTGGAATGGTTCGAGGACACGGCAGAGTCACAAGCGCGCAAGTATGCGTTCAAATGCCACAGACAAGCGGCGCCTGATGGCGACGGTGATGTCGTGTACCCCGTCAATGCGCTAGCCTTCCATCCTGTCCATGGAACGTTTGCATCAGGAGGTGGAGATGGCGCAGTGGCATTGTGGGATGCGGAAGCCAAGAGACGGTTAAAGCAGTATCAAAAGTTTCCTAATAGTGTGGCGTCTCTGGACTTCTCCAAGGACGGTAAATATTTGGCTATTGGCGTGTGTCCTGGATTTGAGACTGGGCAGGAAGATTACTCGGGGGCTGGTGCGACTGCAGTTTTTATCCGAGAGCTTGGTGAAAATGAAGCAAAGGGAAAGGGTGCTAAATAACGAAGTGAAACATGAAGATATTATGTACTCTTACATGTTCGATAAATGTGATATGAACTGGCCTGGACTTTGGGGCGTTTGGGTGGATGAACGGAAACGCTGGGTGCTGTAGCAATTAGGTAGCGGTTTACTCTGCCAGTTTGTAGAATGTTCACACCATGAAGTATTGGACTTGGATCAGAAGAATACTACATAGGTTGCGTGCCAAGAAGGTGTCGCTTGTATTTCAACTTGTTCTATTAATACAGCAATCGAATCATAAGATAGGTATGCTGTCAGTACGAGGCTGAATACATCTATGCGTTGCTGCTAATCGACTTGTTGCCACTTCTTTGATGAAGAAACAAGAGACCATGATTATCATTCCCACCTGTCTCGATTCTCACAAGTATCTGTGCTTGGTTTGTAGGGTAGCCATCGCTAGCTAGCTAAACCTTCTGAATGAGGGGCTCGATTCTCCATTCGTCTTGGGTCGTATAGGCTAAGACAGGGTGAATTGGTCAGAGACTTTTCATTCACGAAATCATCTACACGTACCTTGACTTCCGCGACATGATCGAAATTAGCTGCTGTTGAAAGCAGCCAGATATCTTGAAGCGACTCCTTGGGAAGCTGTTTACCCCACAAGAAATTGTGTGGAAACCCAAGATCAAAAGGTAAGGCGCTTTCGATCTCTTGGATGTCCTGATCAGAAAGCTCAATGGTGAGTGCCTCGATATTGGCCTTGAGATGCTCGACCTTGCGGCCCCCTACGATGGGAAAGACGTATGGTGTTTTGTGCATCACGTAGGCCAAGGCAATACTAGTAATGGCAGTGTTCTTGCGGTGCGCAATAGCTTCCAGCGCCAAGCTGATCCTGATGTCGGTATCACTAGCCTCCGATTTGCGCCCATCATTCGACCGTCGAGCTTCTTCCGATTTGAAGTTTCCGCCCCCGAGTGATCCCCATGGAGCAATGCCCATGCCTTCAGCCTTGCACATTGGTATGATGTCGCGTTCGAGATCACGACAGGCAGCAGACCACCTGCCCTGATAGACGGAGAATTGGCGAAGACCATGATTACGAGCATATTCATTGGCCTTGCTAGAACAAAAAAAAAATCACGTTACTGGATGATTCACCGAAAGATTGGTTTGGCCAGCACTCACCTCACAATCCACGCAGGGGCATCACTGATACCTAGGTACAGCACCTTGCCATTCGCAACAAGCTGGTTCAGGGACTGCATGACTTCTGGGATCGAAGCACTGTAGTCCCACCAGTGGACATACAAGATATCGATATAGTCGGTCTGTAGCTTCTGCAAGCTGGCGTTCACGGATATTTGCAGACTTTTGGTCCCGTTTCCAACAAAGTTGGCCATGACCCGCGGCTGATTGGGGCCAGCTTTGAAGTTCGTTGTGTATTTGGTAGCAATAACTTGATTTCCATATCCAGTTTCAGATCACGTAGCCATTTCCACCATGTAAATTGGGTGAATCTTGAACTCACCCATCTCGTCGCGATTTCCACGTTTCTTCATCCACCCACCAATCCATGCTTCTGACTGTCCAAATTGGTAGCTATTGGCGGTGTCTATGAAGTTTCCTGATACAGAAACCTCGAGTCAGCATAGTTGTAGCCAAAACGAAAGAGTTCTTTTGCAATATCGAAGTCGGTTACCTCCCTACCAACCGCGTATTAATGATGTATTCGTAAAGAGATTTCTTTGACAGCCCTTCTCGTTTTGTCTTGTTGGGCTTCCCTTTCTCGTAAAACAATCCGGCATCATGAAAACTTACAAGCTCATAGAAAAAGTCGAGAATTTTTTCCGTGTTTTCTTGGTTGCATTCTCCCATCCAGCCAGCCCTGAATGCACCGATAATATGTTTAGTATTTATTCGCTGTCCGTGTTCAAACAACCTTCGTTGAAATCAACGAGGGACATTTTGCATACCAAGCATCGCCAAAGTTCATGGAACCGAGGCATAGCGGGCTCACTCGAACGGAAGCGGTCGGAGACAGCAGTCGATAGATTGACAGCGGTGAAGCAGGCGACTCGGCCTGGGGGATTGCGACATTCATGGCAGCAACCGTAGGCGAATGGCAAAAGGGGGAAAGGAAGATTCCGGCTGCCTTGGTGAAGGGAACAAACAAGTGTCCAGGAGCACAGCACAGTATAAATACGCAAGCGACTCGTTTCAGAGAAAAGGCACGATTTTTGGGAGGTGCTTGCCTGGCATGTTTGTTGATCATTTATCTCCCCCGACTTTTAGTTTACTTGGACTAGAACAGATCTACGGCAAGCACCCCCACCGCTTTCTAGCTTTCTATCCGCCGCCCAGCAAAGCGCACTTATAATAAGCCGCGTGGCTCAAGTAACTTTGAGGAGATCAAAGTGGATTGATCAGGCGGCAATTTAGATCGGCGTGTGAAGCGTTGGCCGATCGATCTACGTAGGACAAGTTGACTTCTCTTCTACTCCGTGCGGAGTACGTACCCTGGTGCTACCATCCAAGCCTGGCATTTCGACGGGAGGCTACCGAAGTGTATCCGTACGGCTCTATCAGACAGCTTTTTGCACTAGGGCAAAGTCATCCATCAACCGCGACGCTTTGCGGCAACCACATCATCCATCCATCCTTCGCGCAAGACCCCGTTTCGACGCCCGTTTTGTTCATACTCGCTCAGAATGGGCCCTTCCAATGGCCTCCAATACACCCGTCCCCTCTAGAGTTGCGCTCAATGCTCTTCGAGGCGTGATCTTGACTACCTCCTGTTCCGTTGTTCTACTCGCCGAGGAACGTCGGCGCCGGCTGCAAATTGCCCGAGCCGCCATCGACAATGCCCGAAAACTGCACATGGTCCAAAGCAACCGTGGTCCAATCGCTCTGGCAGAGAGTCACGGACCCTGGGACGGCCGTTTCGCCGAGATTGACGACGATGTTCTGTCCATGGCGTCTCTCCCGCGACCCAGGACCTCAACTCGTCGTAGGGGCCGTACGCATCTGATAGGAACCGATCATCTAAAAAAGGAGTCCCGCGAACATGATGGTGGGCGAACGCAATCAACCGGCCGAGCTGAGAGCCACAACGCACCCACCAAACCTAGCCGCGCTACAAACTTCCTCGGCAACGGTCTGGACATGGTCAGTTTCGACGCGTTGCAACTGAACTCTCCGAGATCGAACAGAGAACAAGCTTTGGAATGGAAGGCTCCGCAAAAAGTTGTTCGCCCGCTTTTACCGATTCCTACGGTCAACTCTGCGGTTCCGAGTACCATTGCCATCGAAAACGAAGTTCATGTTGCCCCAACCGATATCAATGAGTACGAAACGATGACGGACGAGGAACTTGGCGAGAGCCTCGACTCTATTGAAGCCGCACATCTTTATTTGAAAAAGACTGAGCACGGCAGTTTGGTCCCGAGGCCTTATTACGACGACGTTGTGCCAGTTTTAGAGCGGCTGCTGAGAGATTTGGAAACACCGAACATTGGTAAAGATTTGCATACTGAATCATTCAGTCTTGTCAAGAGGATATTTGACAGGGTGGCATCCTTTGGGCCACCTCTTCTTCCCAAGGCTGCCAACTCTCTTCGATCCCAAGCTATCCGCTTTTTCCGGATTATCTCTCATTCTTACCCCGAAGATATCACTGCTACGTTATCGGGCGTGCTCCCATTGAGTAAAGATCCGCTGAAACTTCTCATACCATTCATCATAATTCTGCAAAACAGCAATCAAGGCAATTCCCTCCGAGTGGCTTTTCTTTTCTTGTCCCGCAACTCTACGTCGTGTCAATGGGCTCGTGGAATGTTAGTATGCCACTTGTTGGCTCGGCATGCGAAAGTTTACAAAAATTTCTCCCAGACTAAGCAGCTCTATTTGACGCTTCAAGAGTCTGGGCTGTTTCGCGACATTGAAGTCCCACAGGAATCAGAATACAAAATCCGCAGGTTAATGATCATTCAAGCCTTCGAGGCTGGAGAAGATGGCTTCGCAAATGCAGAGCTCCGAAACCTTGAGAAAGTTGGCTCTGGGGCCAGCATGTCTGATATCCGCCTTCAAAAACACATCATCGCCAGGAAAGCCAGTAGCGGCAAATGGAATGATGTCTTGTCCGAGATTGGTGTGCTACGAGAGAGGATAAATCCTCGATGCGTCGAATATCAGAGCCTGCTCACGAAAATCACTGATTTTGTGGCTCAAACACGCGATAACGAGGAACTTGAAGCATTCCTTCGAAAGGCTGTGACAGACTTCGATCTTAAACTTAAGCATAGGTGGATATATGCTGTGTTGGACGGGTACGCCAGTCGTCGTCAAGCAGAGCCGGTTTTCTCATGGCTTCAATTCTGTGTCAACAATGGACTGCGAATGGACATTTCGTTCAGTCAACGATTCCTTGCCAGGTGTCGCAAGTATTGGAGCTTTTCAGACAAGACTATTCAGCGTCTTGAAAAAAGACTACTCGTCGCCGGCCGTTTGACACGGGACAAGGCCGCAGATTTGAACAATGATGCTGATCCCAATCTCTGCAGAAGCCCAGCTGATACCTTGAGGCAGGCAGTGCTGGAACAACTGAAATGCGAATCCCCAGATGTGCAGCGCGCGAGAGTGTTGATTCGGTCAGCCCATGATGAGGGATGTGACGTAAGCGAAGCACTCACACCCCTACTCATGGCTCAACTTGCGCGAGGGGACGACCCAAGTAGGTTGATCAACGATGCTCTCCAGATGGGCGTTCGTCTTCATGATAGCACATACAACAAGGCGGCCCAGGCACTCTCGGCTGAGGGCAATCATAGAGCGGCAGCAGACATGTGCGAGACCGCAGCACGAGAGAACGGCAAAGGCCAGCTTCTGTATAACGAATACAACTTTGCAAATCTGGTATTCGCCTACACAGGTTCTGCGAGTTACAGGGCTTTGCAGTCCGTGCTGTCCGCTTTCACATCAGAAATGCAATGGTGGCACGGCAGTCGAACGTGCAAAGAGAGCATCAAACTGGCCATGAAGGCCACTGCCATGAGAACAGTCGCTCATTCAGAAGACAGTGAGCCGCATCGACAGGCTTTGGATCAACTAGATGATGCGTTGCTGCATGTCAAGAAATGCCGCTCTACAAAGGAGGAACGGTGCGCTGTATCAGAAGCCTATGTGCGTCTCGCGAGAGCTCCATCGTGGAAGGCTTCCCGAAAGACTCATGGACGAACAACGAAGAACAAAGTTGGCGATGTGGTGCGAGATTCATGGATGCCAAATTCTCAAGTCCAGGTCGATCACTCTGTGCTTGCTGCAGCCAGTGGGGCGGCGTGATTGTAAACAAGTCATATGTGTACAAGTAGCACAGGCATAAGCGTAAAAAGGGAAAGGCAGTCTGGCAGGGTAGATTTCGAGAAGACCATTTTCCCTGGAAAACATGATTAGTTGATGTTCGCCACTCGCGTACTCGCGGTGGCCTAATCCGTAGACCAGCGGCACAAACCATTCGAACGAACGAGGTAGGTGGGTGAGTGGTTCGATTTCTGGGCAGGTGCCACGGCTGTTGGTCGAAGGTGTTCCGCATTGGCGTCGGACCCGCACCAATGACCCCTGGCAAATTTCGAATGGAACCAGCGCACAAGCATGTGCTTTTACCGACTGACTTATCTATACTTGGATCCTACCTAATGATATTTGTTTTTGTTCTTCGTTCCACTTCGCTGCAGTGCTGGCAATCCTGACTTCGCATCTAGAACTAACCTTCCCGGCGGTCTTGGTTGGCGTTGGCCAACTGTTCCAACTTCCAAGGCTCGTCGTCCCACAAGAGAATAGATGTTTTCGCAGCGCCACCCGATTCAACCAGATCCGTTCCCTTCTAGTTCCCCTTTACCCCCCCCTCCCTCCCTCCCTCCTCTCGCCACGCCGACGTTTCTTGATCCCTTTCATTCACGTTTTGACAACTCTTGAACATTGACACCGAACGAGTCTTGGAGTCGACGGAGAAATACGACGCCAAACGAGGTCTCAAATAAATGACCACGAACTTCACCCCCGCGATGGGCGATGCCCGTAGACGGCGCGAGCAGTACCACGAAGCCGAAGTCGTTGTTGTTGGCGCAGGCATATTTGGATGCGCCATTGCCTTTGCCCTCGCCAACCAGGGCCGTTCTGTCATCTTACTCGAGCGTTGGATGAAGGAACCGGATCGTATCGTTGGCGAGTTGCTACAACCTGGTGGCATTGCCGCTCTGAAGCGCCTAGGCTTGGGACACTGCGTTGAGGGCATTGATGCCATTCCCTGCAAAGGCTACAACGTTATTCTCAACTCTTGGCCAACCTTGATTCCGTACCCGACCATCGATGATGATGGCGAGGTTACATATGCCTGGGGTGGATCGGGCAAGGAGGGAAAGCGACCAGAGGGCAGATCTTTTCACCACGGAAGATTCATCATGCAGTTGAGAAGATCATGTCTTGCGCACGAGAACATCACTGTTGTGGAGACCGAGGTCGTCAAGACAATTCAGGGCGAGGTCACGGAACAGATCTTGGGAGTAGAAACACGAATGACGGACGGGGAGACGGGGGAGAAAAAGCCCGACTATTTCTTCGGTCACTTGACAATCATTGCAGACGGCTACAACTCAAATTTTCGAAAGCAAGTCCTCAACAATAAGCCCATTGTCAAGAGTAAATTTTACGCTTTGGAGCTTATCAACACGGAGCTGCCACAGGAGAATTTCGGACACGTCATCATTGGAAGCAATAGTTTCCCCACCTTGTTATATCAGATTGGCACTCATGAGACTCGAGCCCTCTTTGACGTGCCACATGGCATCCCGGAAGCGTCGCCTGCCGCCGGTGGTGTACGCAACTACATCAAGAATGTGGCCATTCCAGCGCTGCCGGCGTCAGTCAGGCCAGCTGCTCTGAGGGCCTTGGAGGACGGAAAGATACCACGAAGCATGCCCAACAGTTGGTTGCCTCCGAGCAAGCAAAAGGCGAATGGTGTTGTTCTACTTGGAGATGCATTCAACATGCGACATCCTCTCACGGGAGGCGGTATGACGGTCGCATTCAACGATGCTCTGCTCCTCTCACAACTGATTGACCCCTCGCGCGTACCAAACCTGGAGGATTCCAAGGCTATCAACGGCGCCCTCAATGTCTTCTACTGGCGCCGCAAGAACGTGACTTCCATCATCAACGTTCTCGCACAGGCGCTTTACTCGCTCTTTGCGGCGAACGACCGTCAGCTGTGCGCTCTCCAACGTGGTTGTTTCGAGTATTTCCAGCGTGGCATGACGGACGGACCTTGCGGACTGTTGGGTGGCATTATTCAGCAACCAGCTATACTGGCCTACCACTTCTTCTCAGTTGCCTTTCTGTCACTCTGGCTCAACGCACTTGCCGTCATGGGGTCCGGTCCTTTCGGAATATTGAAGGCTCCTTTGGCGCTCATTGATGCTGTGCTCATCCTCTGGAAGGCTAGCTGTGTTTTTCTACCATTGGTGTGGCGTGAAGGTTTCCAATAGGATGGTCCTCGGCCCATTATGTCATTGGAGGCAAACCCATCATTCCGGGTTTGAATTTCACACCAGTCTCACATTGGATGATGGGACATTGTACACATGTTTTCATCGCAGCCAGCTTCGTCTTGCCGGCATGTCAAGAGACGCTTGTAGACATGTGCCATTCTGAGGCGTTTGCTTACATGAGGGGTTATAGACTGTGGGGAAAAAATCATGGGACACGCGTCGAGCAGCCTTTGGGCTGTCATATCATGCATATATAACAGCGTGTATTACGGAGTAGGCTGATAGTAATGGCATGATGCTTTTTTTGTTCTCGGCCAATAACAGACCACCATGACCCGGTACTCATGGATATCATAGATACCAAGGCAGGGCAGTGCGCCCGACAATCCAACGTAAGCAGACCCGTAGACTGGCTGCAACCTTTTGTCTACTCGAACGGGGGCAAGTTTTCCGGCGTTCCGTGACACCTTGGTCTCCCAGGAAATATGCACCCATGCACTTTTGGCTAAATTTTCCTTTCCTCTCCAAGATAGCACTCGATACAGTCAGATGACTCGATACAGTCAGATTTGGTGACATTGGGGATGACGACGAAGCTACAAGCATGGCCCACTGACGATGCGATGCCAGCCAGCCCCCGTGCTGCGAGTCCAGTAAACGCCGGGCATAAAAGGGTGGCGATGCTCCTTCCTGTTCAGTGTTCCATTTCGTCCAACTCCAGCGCATACCGCATACCGCATACTCGACAAAACACCAAGAAACCTCGTAGAGCAAATCCGCGCCCTAACCCAAGATGCACCCCTCCCAGCTCCCCGCCACCGTCCTCCTCCTCTGCGCCTCCAGCGTCGCAGCAGAGACCATCATCGTATGTTCCCCCCTTGCCTGACTGAGGGGAGCTGTACGACAGACATTCGGCGAGAGACCGACTAATATCGTCGAGGGCAATCGGCACCCCGACGCGATGTGTTTGACCAGGATATACTCGCCCGTCAGGCAGAACACCTGCGTGCCGCTCACGAGCCAGTCAGTCCAGTAGGCCCCGCCGCCCCGTGGAGAGAAGTATTACTAACCATGCTGTGCTCGGGTAGGGGATCCGTCAATCTCTACAAGGAGAGCAATTGCTTTGCGTACTCGTATGTACTTGTACACCCCCTTGCTCTTGCTCGGCCCTACGGTTTGCGGAGGGAGAGAGAAACTGACCGCGTGCAGTGACGCCAGTTGTGGTGCTGGTCGTAGACGAGTCGACGGGTCGGTCGGGTGTCATTCTGTCGCGAGCTGGGGGGAGCCAAAGAGCCTTCTTTGCAAGTAGGCTCGTGGCACTTTTCGCCATGGGGTCGTCTTCTTGTTTCCGAGATGCAGGTTGTTGTCTTTTCTCGCATGGCAATGAGACAAGGCTACGCATGCGTGTATGTAAGCAAGCCTCGCCTACGGAGTGCTAGGGGGGCAATGAAAGTTGGCCGATCCAGACAGCCTTTTCTGAAATGGGTTTTCTGAAATGGGTTTTCGTAAATGACTTACGGAGTTACTCCGTACGTACACGCCCGTTGCTATCGTGCCTCGAGATGCTAAGAAAAGGCCCCGAACCCAATTGGATATCATCGTCACAGAACTGAATTATCTGAGCTTTCCGGATTCTAGGTTACACCCTCTGTTCTCACTAGATGCCAATTCACGTGCACATCAGGTCAACCGCCGCCTGTACACTCCCATCATCCAACTAGCTCTCAAGACCGCCAGCCCCAGAGCCATCTTGATACTGTCCTGGATGACGTTCAATTTACTCCCCCCAACCTCGTGCCACTCGATAGGCACTTCAGCAACCTTGATACCGGGGCTGGTGCCAATAACAGTGCCATCACTACCGAGTACAGGTGTGGCTGGTGCCGACTCCGCAAGCATCAACATTTCAATGTCGAAGATCCAGCCCTCGGTGTGCATATATGGTACAATATGCGGCAGCGATTCACGTGTGAATAACTTGAAGCCGCACTGGGTGTCGCGAATGCGTGATGTAGCGGGTGGCGTGAGGATGGTGAGCACAAGATGAAATGAGCGCATGAGGAAATTGCGTAGAGCAGAGCGCTACAGCACAACATGTCAGTACTATGCTGTGTGTGTGTGTGTGTGTGTGTGTGTGTGTGTGTGTGTGTGTGGGGAGAAAAGAAAAGGGGGCTCTCGACTTGCCTTGACTACCGCTTCGCTGCCGACCAAGTGGGCTCGGCTTCCTATCGCAACACCGCGAAGAGAGCCATCGACGACCTCCTCACAGCCCTCTATCAGCTTGCTCACGTCACTGAACCTAGAGGCTCCGTCTGCGTCCGCGAACAAAACATATTCACCCCTGACGTGGCGTAGGCCATGGGTCACACCACCGCCTTTCCCTCTATTCTTAACTAGGGTCACCACTCTCAGGATGTCATCAAGACCACGCTCCTTGGCAAATTCCAACACCACGTCCACAGTCTTGTCGCCGCTGCCATCGTTGACGATCAGCATCTCGTACCCTCCCACCTCTCGACTCGCCGGGCCTGACGAGGAGTTGACGCAATAATGTCGTCTAGCTCCTTGAGTAAGAGAGCCCTTGGAATTCTTATCTCGGCCAATATGCTCGTCTAGATAATCCACAGCCTCCTCCAGTGTAGGAATGATTCGCTTCTCTTCGTTGTATGCTGGAAACACTACACTCAAGCGTACTTCGGCCGGTTCAATACTGCCTGCATCGGGTGTGGCAAAGGCCTCATGGGGACGGATCTGCTCCTTTTCCTGGAGGCGGCGCTCAGCCAGCCAGCGATCATACCAACATGGCAGCTGTTGAGGCGAGGTTGGCTTTCCCGACGGGCTGGAGGTAATGTACGTCTTCTCGGACGAGGTCGCTGGTCGTGGTATGGGGGCAACGAGATGAAGAAGAGCAAATAGCTAGGTAAAGCGATTGTTGTCAGCTCAATGTACGTCTGCGTCACGCGACATGCGCACCTCGGGGGCTCAAGGGCATACCGAGACAAGGCCTAGCAGGACCGACAAAATGAAGCTGACCAGCAGGACATGAACGGGTGTTGCCTGTATCCAGGTCCATAGGGGCCGCACAGAGCGAGACACGAGCTCTGGTATTGCCATGACCGTCGATTGCGCGTGCGGGACGGGCAAAGAGGAGTGAATCCTGCGGTGCCAGAGCTGACTCCGACTGAGTCGGGGAGAATCGAGTGCGTGTTCGTGATGCAGCGATGCGCCGTCATCGGAGAGGTAAAGAAGCACCAGAATACAATCGCATGGAACAGCAGAAACGACGGGTTTTGACAAAAATGTGGCAAACGAGTGAGCCAGAGCCAGAGCCGGGTGGCGGGTGGCGGGTGGCAGTGGCAGGTCGTCACCAGCTGTCAACAGAAAACAGTTGCAATGCAGCAACGGAGCTCTGAATCTGACGTGGACGTGTCAAGGTCAAGGTCAAGTTCCGTGCTGTGGCTGCGGCTGCGGCGCATCCAAAGTGGACTCTCCTAGCCAGCCAATCGCGACGGGCTTGCTTGACAAAACGAGCGTGGCTGCCTGTGGAACAGAAAGGTTGATTGATTGATTGATTGATTGATTGATTGAACCAGCCTCTCCGTGTCCACTTTCCAAAGTTGTTGATACTAGATCCAATATCAAGCTTCGATTGCTTCTTGTCTTTCAGCTATCTTCGCATCTCCACATTCCCCGGTTCGACTCTGTTTCAACCTTCAACTAAAAATCCCATCTATGCCGCGTCACTACATAATATTTACACACAGTTCAAGAATGCCATCCGCCCATGTCGACAAGACAGGGGAAGCAGCTAATGATAAATTCGGACATAGTGGATCAGTTTTGCCAATGATTGCGAACAAGCCAATTCCCAACACCGCTCGATTCTATACGTGTAGTCGTAAATTCGTAAGAGATTGTAAGTCCAGAAAAACAGAAAGAAATGGAAAATCAAAATGGCAAAGCTGAAAAGGTGGCTGAGAGAGATTGGCGGAAGCTCACAGTAAGCTGCATGAGCTTTCCGGTACCCGTTCCTAGGTTCGCCAGGGCCCTAATAACACAGAACGAAGCAAATACCGAGAATGCCACATATAGAAACCTCAAAAGCTGGCTAGCCATATCTCGGAAACGGAAGACCTCGCCGACCGTTTGCGCGCAGACTAGACAGAAACGGCAGGCGCCTTGGAACTCGACCATCGGTTCTTTTTCAGCTTGCCCGCACCTCCCTTAGACAGCTTTTTTCCTTTGCCTGGCTTTTTTTGTGAATCAGGCATAGCCATTTCGGGAAATACGTTGACGAGGTGTTCATGGGCAACGGGAGGCGGAGCGCGACTTCGGTCCATCATGCGTTGCTGAGGACCAGCAGCCTGTGACTCCCATGCGTTGTGCTGCGAGAGATCTGGTTCCGGACTTCGATCGACCTCAGTAGGCGGTCTTTCGCTAAAGTTTTTTTGAGTAGCCCGGGGAGAAGCCATGGCTCGGTTCGTTCCAGAGGACGGCCCCGCAGCGATTCCAACAGAGGGAACATGGACATCCACGTCGGGCTCGGGCAATGAGAACCAATTCAGTCCATGCTCATTCTTTTCAACTGTCGGTGCGTGAGAAGTGACCGACGCCACAGCTGGTTGTTTCACGGGTCCATACGAGAGACCAGAGAGGGACGTTGCTGAGCCCTGACGCGACGGCGGCGTGAGAGTATTAGATGGCGACGACGTAGTAGAGCTGCCAGAACCGACATGTCCCTGAGCGAGATAACTCGAGATCCCTCCCACGTTGGTTGGCGGCACGACGGCGACGGCTGGTACGGAGCCGAACCCTCTCATCGATGGTGGAGGGCGAGAGTCTCGAAGGTGACTCGTATGCGGAGATTTGGCAGTGCTGGACAAAGTGTACTGATTGACAGAAGCGTCCGACTTCCTGCGAGCATGGCTTGGGTGTAAACGATGAGACGTGACAGCTTCAGACTCAGCTGGTCTTGTCTTGGGTTGGATGGGTTTCATCTCCAAATCATCTTGCGAGCTTGCGAACCCATCTGAACTGTCCACGGGAGAAGGTCCGCCTATGATGATGGATCAATCTTTGATACATTGATGACTGGGTGACTCGCAACTTCCAAAAGACAAACCTTTGCTTGAAGCAGGACTAATCCGCTGCGAGTCATAGGCTCGAGAAACCTCCTTGCCCTTGAGCGATACCTGCATGCAGGCCATTTCTGGGGGAGATTGATAAACAATCTCCCTACTTTCGCGAGCACTTGCGTTGTAAGGAGAAACACTAGTGTAACTGTAAGCCCTTGGTAGGCGGACGACAGGCGTAACGTCGTCTCCTGGAAAGGAAACTCGAGACAGGCTGCTCCCAATACGGGGCACACCGGGCATGTTCATGTGGTGACCACTTGCCGCCATGGCACTTCGTCTGCGGTTTTGCTCGACAATTCGGGGCCGATCAGCCTCTCTCCAGCTTGGTGGCGCACTAGCAAAGGCGTCGGTGGCGGCGTGGGTTGGGACATGTTTGTACGGGATGTGTTCGTCTTCCTTCTTTTTCTGCTCGGCCAGCTTGGCGTTGTGCTCCTTGGCCTGCTGGCGACTTTTCCTAAGCGAAGAGAAGATGGACATGATGAAAGACGGACGACACTGGAAATTTCAATGACGGTTCAGAGGTCAAGAAGAGATGGTTGTGTTGGGCTTTCGGTTTTGAGGAGCCAAGGAGAGGACTCAGAGGAGCGATTTGGCCCGAAGGCCGCCGTTCGATCGTTTGATTGTTAGTACTGAGGCGAGTCTGCGGATGGCGTGGCCGTCTGGGTTTAATAAAAGACCAGACTGGAACAAAGAAAAGTGGCACCGGCCGAGATGGCGCACGATTATGTATAAAAAGAAAACGGGTCGGCCCCGGACAGCATCAGGACCACCCCCCTGGTTTTGATTTAAATTGAAATGATTTGCGTATGTATTTGCGTCACACGCGTGGGTAGCAGCGAAGCGGTGCGGCGTGAGCAGTGGTCAGTGGTCAGTGGTTGGTGGTCGTGAAAGGGCAGACAAGGGGAGTTGTCTGAGGAAGGCTAAGGAAACTTTTTCATGTCTTTAATACAAATTGCTGTGTGCGACTTGTCTTGGAACCGGGGCGATTGAAGGCCGGGGATCCTCAACAAGTCCCTTGCAAGCGCCTGTGCGTGAAGTGGACCAGTGGATCTGAGTACGAGTTTGAGGGGCCGGCACCACTGGTGATGGGGGGGGGCAGGCACAGGGGGCAGACTCCAGCCGAACCAACACAGGCGACAGCCCCTCTTTCAGCCGCAAGGCGGATTTGTCGTGTCCGAGAACAAGGATCTCAGGTCTTTGTTGGACCGCTTATTGTATAACAAGATAAGCTTCGTGAGGCTCATGTAGCCGATGCGACCAACGACATGGACTTTTAAGGAGATTTTTATTTAACCCTCTTTTAAAAAAATATGCTTGTTTGCTACATGTAGACAAGGTATCTAGACGAGACACAACAAAAAAAGGAGTGAATCTCAATTTTCGCTACCGCATGTGCAGCGCCAAGGCCAAGTAAGCACTGCTCGAGGGGCCTGATCTGTACACGAATTCGACCCTTTGGTTGAATGCCTTCACCTCCGACAAATCTTGCCGTCCAAATCCGTTTCTGTTGTGGAACCTGAGCTGTCGCTGCTTTATCCTGAGCGCAAGGGTGATCTAGGGTGATCAGAGCCTGAGCTGAATGCTTGGCGTAGTTTCGAGCCCCTGCTCAGGCGACACCACACAGTTGCTGACACGGAGTGCACACTGTGTGCCAGCCATTAGGCACACAAGTTTCATTGTATGGCGTTTTCTGCAGCTACGAGGCAGCTTTGAACGGACACGAGGACATCGTGCGTGTCAAGACTGAACAGTTCAGTCCAATCCTATTTCCTGCGTGTATATGTATATCTTTGCGTTTATTATGTAACTCTATCGTAGAACAGCAACTTGCCTGGGGTGATCAAATCAGCAGCTGATGAGGCAAGCTGATTGGGGATTGCCTGGATAGAAGTGAGGATTCCGGATCTCAAGGCGGCCGATGGGATCCTGTTGACTGCGTCAACGGACAAGGGGAAACGACCATGTCTGGCCCACGCCTCGATAAAGTCGGTTGCTCTGCGAAAGGGCCCGCCAATATGTGGAGGAGGACCAACGGTGTAGTCACCGGTTGAGTCTTGAATCATCACTATGCCAATCAATGGGAGACGAACCGATGCCATCTGAACCTATTGATAGATGAGCGCAAAGGACACAAAGCAGAAGCACTCGGGCAAACCTGAATTTTGGCTGCTGCGAGATGGAAGGCAGGGCGTCGGTGAAGGGGTATCTATCTGTCCTTTATGAACTTCGTAGCCGCCGTCACTGTCTGTAGCAGCGTTTCCTGAGACGACTTGCATAAGAATGAAAGCCGCGCTGGGTCGGGTTGCGGGTGTCAACCTCATATGCATATACCGTGGGGACAGGAATGCCTGTTCGCTGACGGATAAGTGTCGTGGTGTCGACCTCGCTCTGCAAGATGAGCGCCGAATCTTGCGTGTCTGAGTGCATTCGAACACGAGCAATCCAGGTAGTACTATCGTCAAACTCGAGAAGCCGGACAAGGTGATGAAGGCCGTTCTTGAGCTCTGGGAGCACTCGGCAAGGCATGCCCTGCCTGAGCGACGATGCGAGAAGACAAAGCTGATCTCAATTGGTACGAACAAGACATTCATGTACTGATCGCCCAATATGAGTATCCAATGGATATGAGCAGACTCTTCTCCAGTGCCTCGTATTATTTTCTGACCCGATGCCCCCCCGTCCAGTCACCCAGTGAGGTGTGCTAGCTGATGTCACAACTGATTGCAGATTGGTGGATTGAGAGACATCGACGGCGCTTCTTTGGGCGCTGAATTGCGTTGGGCCTGTCATTAATTAATTATTGGTAAGTCAATCTGCGGGTTTCGGCACAATCGGTGCCAGTGCTGATGACCAGTAGCGGCGTCTGTTCCATGATCCATCGGATCTCCTCAGCGCCTTACTAATGACGGTGTCTCGTGCATGGCAAATAAGCTGGGGGCAGCCAGCACAGTCGCACGTTATCTGTGGATGAAAGAAGTAGCAGGGTAGGTGTTGCACTGCTCATATCGACACGCCCATTCATCCCAAGGAGAGCAAAGAAGACAATCGACCAAGGTCTCTCAACCTGGATGCAGTCATGATAGAACCAGCACGATCAGTCATTTCTTGTGTGTTAAATCTTGTCGCCGTAAATGCCGTGATACGCATCTCGTGTTGCCATGACCGCGCCAGAGTTCCACTTCAATCATGCATCGAGCTTACGATACCCCCCCCGTACATTGTGTCGACATGTACGCGCACTCCATGGTCTCTCCAACTTTACGACAAGTTCAAAGCATTCATCTCGCTATCCACATCATCGGGTCAAGAGTTGAAAGCTCCCAGCTTTCTTTTACGATGACGGTAGGGAGCTATCTTACGCAGAACATCAATCTCCGAGGTTCCCGGTGAAGAAAAAGTGGAGGCCGGCGAAGACTACAACTTTCAGTTCGTCTTCCCGAAGACGAGCAACGACTACTTTTTTTTTTTTCTAGGTCGTGCAAAGTAGGCTTTTTCTCGTCGTCACAATGTAGCATTCTTATTCAAAGTGTCCCCTTATCTTTGCGCTTCGTGACACGTAGCACTGCGAAAATGAGTGACGCGGAATATCAATACCCGCGCATGCAAGACTGGGCACACGAAGTCTCCATGATGGAGGTCTCGGACATGATGGAGGTCTCGGATGACGTCCTGGGATTCGACGAACGCCTGCGAGGACCACGGGTTCAAGCCCAAGAAAGAGGCTGAAGCAGGCAGACCTAGACTTGATCGTCACTCAAGTTGCCTTCTCCCAGACATGCTACTGGCTCCGGGTCCTATGCGCGCGATTGATGTTGAACACATCAATATTTTGCTTTACATCGGCCTTTTCGTTTTCTTTTTCCCTTTATCGAGATCTGGGGCGGGGCAACAAGCGCACACAATCCCGAACCCTTCGGCCTCTATTCCCGAGTCCCGACGACCCGGCCCGAACTGCACCGAGACGCCGTTCTGTTCCACTCCTGTTGCCCTGAAGTCAGACTCGGAATCGACATGCATGTTCTCATCACTGGCGCCGCAGGCTTCATCGGCCAGCTCGTGGCAAAGACACTGCTGAACGATGAGGAGGGCTCTTACAAGCTCACCCTCACGGATATTATAGAGGCGCCGATCCCAGAGGGCGTCAAGTTCCCAGATAGAGCCAATTCCATCAAGACTGATCTTCTTACGGGCTCGCAGGCCGTGATGGATAAGGACTTGGATGCGGCGTTTGTATTCCACGGCATCATGTCTGCTGGGGCCGAGGCCGACTTTGAACTAGGTAAGACGTGATCTTGTTTTTTTTTTTTGTTTCTCTCTTTCTCCCCGGACAACTCTGCAGAAGAATCCTCCATTTACACAGTGTCTCATCAATTTCAAAGGCATGACAGTCAACTTTGACGCAACTCGAGCGCTGCTTGACACGCTTCGCGAAACCTGTCCTGGTGTGCGTGTTATCTTCACCTCGAGCCTGGCCGTTTACGGCGGCAACTTCATAGAGCCGGTAAATGAGTCCCAGCACCCGACACCTCAATCGTCATACGGTGCCGAGAAGATGATGTGCGAATACCTCATCAACGAATATACCCGCCTCGGCTTCATCGACGGCCTCGTCCTCCGCCTGCCCACCATATCCGTGCGGCCCGGGAGGCCCACGGCCGCGGCATCCTCTTTCCTCTCTGGCATGATCCGCGAGCCCATGCAGGGTCTAGAGTGCGTCTTGCCGCTGAGAGATCGCGGGTTCAGTCACTGGCTATGCTCGCCGAAGACGCTTGTGCAAAATCTGTTGCGCGCGCTGGCGTTGGAGCGCAACGCCCTGCCCGCGTACGACAGAGTGCTCAATGCGCCGGGGTTAGGGGTCACGGTGCAAGACATGATGGATTCGTTGGCAAGGGTGGGGGGAAGGGACAAGTTGAAGCTGTTGAGGGAGGAGGATGACGAGGCGCTCAAGGCAATCTTGTACTCGTGGCCGACGAGGTTCGACAACAGCAAGGCGCTGGAGCTGGGCTTCAAGCGCGATGAGAGTTTTGATGAGATTGTCGGGGATTTCAAGAAAGAGCTGCAGGTGCAGGGGGAAAAGCTGTAATTAACATCTGGGAGCTTTGGGGGATTTGGCGGCGCGGACCATGGCGAGGACCCCTACATTTGCAGGCGGAGATGAAAATGTTTGGCTCTTGGGGGTCAGAGACGGGATGACTTGGTCGAGGTCACGTGGTATGATGAAGTGCTTCTGGAAAGACGAAAAAAAATTAAAATTGCACCAGCCACAGCCACAGCCACAGCCACAGCCGGCGATGGGAATGGCTGGCCCAGGCTACCGGCCTGCAAGCGTGGTCTGGCACCTGCCACCAGCGTCTGGCAGCTCTGGCTCGTTGGGTACCCACCACTGATTAGCCACACCCACGCGCCCTGTCCTCTGTGGCGCGCACTGTGTAACACTGTGGCACCCCAGTCCATTCACCTTGTCACCCACTCACTCACCCACTCACCTTCTCGACCAGACAAGACGTCTGTCTGCACCTGCACCTGCCTTGCCCGTCTGTGCCCGTCCGTGCTTGTGCTTGTCCTGCCTGCCATCCGTCCTCGCTAATAACCCTCTCTCGCATCATCGACGCTGCCGCCCACATCAACCCCAACTCATTATTCACCGCGGCTTCCCCCTCCCAGCCTGCGCCTGTCCCGCGCCCATCCTCACGCGCCATCCCCGTCGCCTGCTGCGCATTCTTCTCATCGACGACCGTTGCGCCTCTTCCGCTCGTTTTCATCGCTCTTGACCACAGCTCGGCCCCGACCCGAGTCCTCGACCCGAGGTCCCCCGACCGCTGGTCGCCCGCGGCGGTATTTGCGTGGCGCAAGCTCGCACACCGTGTCTTCACTCTTTTTTCGAGGTCATCGCATCCGCTATCGCCACGACTCCTCCTTCAAGCCCGTCCCCTCGCTGCGTCATCCGCCATCCTCTTTGTTTGGTCCCGGCCTTGCGGCACGCCGACATCGTCGATACCCCTGCCCAACCCAGTTGCGCCCGCGCCCCCTCTTGTCGGGCGCAAAACGAGAGAACCGTGGCGGCACTCACCATCTTGAGCCACGAGACATCCGTGTCTGAGCTATCCCTACAACAACACCTGGAAATCGCCCCCGACCTGGGTGCTTGTGGTAACATTGGTACGGAGGCGGAATCTGAGCCGTTGATGATGGCACAGCCCGTGCCTCATCAGGCGACGGACAAGAAGCGCGTCAAAGTCTACGAACTCCGCGACAATGACTGGTATGATCGCGGGACGGGCTTTTGTACCGCCAGTTTCGCTGCGGTATGTAAATCCATATGCCCTCGGACTGCTTCCAATGTCATGTCCGGTTGCTGGGTTCCAACATGCTAATTCTTGTATTTTTGCTCTCCCAAAGACGGAAGATGGCCGCAAAGACCCTCGAGTCATTGTGGAATCCGAGGAACGTCCACAACTACTTCTCTTGGAGACCAAAATTCAGAAAGAAGATGGCTTTCAAAAGCAGCAAGGTAATTTCTCATCCAACTCTCTATTCCTAGTTGCCTAGATGTGCCTAAAAATTGATTGTCGTCTCTCTCCAGAAACCCTCATTGTGTGGCAAGAGCCCGGAAGTGGAGTGGACATGGCCCTCAGCTTCCAAGAAGCTGAAGGATGCGCTTTAATCTGGTTCGGAATAGATGCTGATCTTGTATTCTCTCGTCCACGCTGGCTGACACGATCCATTGTTGCAGGCGATTCGTGAGCAATGTGCAGCAAACTCTGGCCAGCAATCTTGGAGGAGACGACGGCCTATCAGACGACTTGGCCATTGAGGTACCCGCGACGATCAATCTTCCCGTTGCCGAACTCGGAAACTTGCACGAAGTAGAGACAAGCATGCGGATCATGAGCTCAAGCGCCAACGGACGCGACGCCCTGGCCAAATTCATCATGGCCGACGACTACATCGGCAAACTGATTCCATTGGTCGAAATGGCTGAAGATCTAGAGAGCCTGCCTGATCTCCACCGTCTTTGCAACATTATGAAAACGATCATTCTTCTCAACGACACCACCATCATTGAGCATGCCGTATCTGACGAGTGCGTTCTCGGTGTAGTAGGAGCCCTGGAATACGATCCTGACTTCCCCAGCCACAAAGCCAATCACAGACAGTGGCTCGATGATCAAGATCGTTTCAAGGAGGTTGTCCGCATCGAGGATGATCAGACGCGGCAGAAGATTCACCAGACCTATCGTCTTCAATACCTGAAAGATGTGGTTCTTGCTCGAATTCTCGACGATCCCACGTTTTCTGTTCTCAATTCGTTGATCTTCTTCAACCAGGTGGATGTCCTCCAACATTTGCAGTCAAACCAGGATTTCCTGGGCGAGCTTTTCGGCATATTCAATACCCGTCGCCGTGACCAGAAGAAAAAGAAGGAGGCCGTCTTATTCATTCAGCAGTGTTGCGCTATTGCTAAGAACATTCAGCCACCCGCAAGACAGTCGCTTTACAACAACTTTATTGCACATGGATTGATCCAAGTCATTCACTTTGGACTCCGACATAGAGATGTCGGGGTCAGGGTTGGTGCCGCGGACATCTTGGGTTCTGTCATTGATCACGACGCGCAAATGATTCGACAAACCATCTACCGTCAGATGCACGAGAAACAACCCTCATTGGTAGACACATTAGTTGAGCTTCTACTCGTCGAGGTTGATCTGGGGGCCAAGGCACTAGTTTCTGATGCTCTGAAAGTGCTACTAGATCAGGGCATCATCCATTCCCAGGGGCCAGAATTTGCACGCATGAATGCCGAGTACCCGAGTCGAATGCGCCCGCAGCCCACATCAGACCCCCAGCAAGAATTGTTTCTCACAAGATTCTACGAGCGGTCGGCTTCCAGGCTGTTCAAACCGCTGCTCGACCTTGATCACCAAACCAAATTGCGTTTTGCAGTTCAGGAAGCCTCCATGTTTACCTACCTTGTTGAGCTCTTGTCATTTTTCATTCGACAGCACCACCGATTTAGCAGGTATTTTGTCATGAATAACAATGTCATTCAGCGAGTTTCTCAGTTGCTGAAAAGTTCCGAGAAGTACTTGCGAATGGGTAAGTGTTCAATCATGTGTTTCTTCTTTGCCCCCCCCCTCTCTCAAGCCTGATGCTAATCATTCCCCCCCTTCCCAGTTACTATACGATTTTTCCGCGGCCTCATCGGCATGCAGGAGGACTTTTACATCAAGCAGATCATAGAGAAGCAAGCCTTGGGCCCCGCGCTTGATATCCTTATAGAAGCCATGCCTAGGGACAATTTGCTCAGCTCCGCATGCCTCGAGCTGTTCGAGTTCATCAAGAAGGAGAATATTAAGGATTTGGTCAAGTATCTCGTTGAGAGCCACCGAGAGAGTCTTGCTGGTTTGAGCTACATGACCACCTTTCGAGATCTCATCCTGCGATATGACCAGACCCAGGGGTTCACGGCCAATATGGACTATTTCCTGGAAGGCGACGACGACATGACCCGCAAACGACCCCCCAATGCGAGATTGATGGAGCATATACCTGTGGATCCGACCGAAGAGGAGTACTGGAATACTTCAGACCCCGAGGATGAGGATGAGGATCATCGCAATGAATTGCCCCCCAGCACCAAGATTTTGCCGAGCAACGGTCCCTTGACCCCGTCCAAGCCTTTGGTTGACTATCCATCCGACGAAGAAAGTGATGAGAATGCCAGCCCCGAAAGCGCCCCCACCACCAAAACCAACACCGATTCTGAAGCCTCGGCTGCCTCGGAATCTTCCTCGTTACCGACTGTTTCTCCGCCCTTGGAGCGCCTCTCTGAGAAACGTCGACGTGAAGAGGACGAAGAGGACGAGCTCGGCAAGCTGATGCAGAACAAACGCCGAAACAGCAGTTCATCTGAATCGAATTCGACGGCCAGCCCGCGCATGACGCCAAAGCGAAAGTCCTTTGGCGGCGTGTCTGGCAATGGCAAGATTTCCATTAGCCTATCATCAACAGCGGTCAGAACGGGGGGCGGAGCCAGGTCAGAGGAAGAGCCTTGAGCGCCTTGCCATTTTTTTCTTGTCCTTTATTGGCGACGGCGTACAGGAACAGCAGTTGGCTCGCTTTCTTTCGCTCGCTCTTTTTGCTCACACGAGAGAGTGAACTGGTGCCAACTTTTCATGGCTGGGAATGGCAGGCATGGACAACTAGGAAAGGGGAGAACCACGGCGGCGTTATATGATGTTTTCTCAGCACCACCATTCTCTACATCTATCGAGCAATCATGAAAGCTTCGCTGCCCAGGGCTCGCTATTTGCTTCCCTGCCCACTCGACTGGCAACAACGATGATGGCTTTTGGTAGAGAGGGGGGCATAGAATGGACAAGTGTTGCTAATACAGTAGGAATGGCTAAAGAAACGAGGTGGCAACGACGATGTTTGAGGATACTATACTGATTTTGCAGCTCGATGTTCAGTTGTTGCCCATACATTTTGGGCGCGCAAGGGAAGCAAAATTTGAGAAGGGATGACTAGGAACGACCCGTGGAACGGCCGGCCCATGACAGAACGAACGCATTTGGTCAGAGACAGATGGAGGAACACTATTTTTTTTCTGGTTGTCCTATTTTGAAGAGAGCCAAGAGAGCCCAAGAAAATCTGGAGGAGAGGATGTGAGAGGGGGGGCAATAGGGAAAGCCCGAGTGTATCATATTCTCCCGTGCAGAAACAAGTAGGCTGGCTGGCTGGCTGCTAGAGGAGCAAGCCAAGGGACGCGTCTTGGGAATACCGACGAGACCCCGCGCATGGCTACGAGATAACGGACTACATTTTGTTCATGCTCAAATGCGGTGCTTGACTTGACGCGTGTGTGCCGTGTGCCGTGTGCCGTTTGCCGTGTGCCTCTGCCGACATTGGCGTTCTAACCCTCTCTCACAATGGCCTGCCTGTATGCTGCTGTGTGCATGCGTGATTGTTAACTTGACAACTCGGTTCTGTTGATGATTGTATTTTCCATTACGTCTAAACTGACTGCTTGAACTGAACCTCGCCTCATAGCCATTAATCATGGACTCTAATACTCGTTTCTGTTTCTGTTTCTGTTTCTACTTCTAAACGCGTCTGAACTGCTTGGACCACGCCTCGTAGCCATCAATCATGGAACTCGTAATCTTTCGCGGCGTCATATCCATGGCAGCCACCAGGTCTGCCATGGTGATTTTCGACTTTTCCGATCCCGTCTCGTCGTCATCGCGGCGATTCAACACGGCATAACCGGCCTCGGCACAGATGGCCTTGATTTCCGCCCCAGAGTACCCGTCTGCCAGTCTTGCTAATTCCCCGATATCCACGTCCGGGGCGACACTCAGCTTCTTGAGGTAGGCGGTGAAGATGGCCTCCCGGGCGGCCTCGTCGGGGGGTCCCACGTAGAGGACCTGGTCGAAGCGGCCGGGGCGCATGAGCGCCGGGTCCATGGCCTCGGGGCGGTTCGTTGCCGCGAGGACGAGCACGCCGGTGAGGGTCTCGAAGCCATCCATTTCGGTGAGCAGCGTGGTGAGCACGTTGACGCCGCCGGTGCTCCCGGCGGACCCGGCGGAACCGCGCTGGCCCCCTATCGAGTCGATCTCGTCGAAGAAGATGATGGAGGGGGAGGCGGCACGCGCGCGCTCAAACAACCTGCGTACGGCGCGCTCGGATTCGCCGACGTACATGTTGAGGAGCTCGGCGCCCTTGACGGAGAAGAAGTTGAAGCCTGATTCCGTGGCCATGGCTTGAGCGGAGAGGGTTTTGGCACAGCCGGGGGGGCCGTATAGGAGGAGGCCTTTTTGGGGGGCGAGCAGGAGGTCGCGACCCCAATCGGGGTCCTTGTGATTTTGTTAGCTTTCATTATTATTCAAAGAGAAAAGGGGGGGGAGAAGGATAGGAACCTTTGTGATTCTGATCATCTGATTCATGACCTTTTTGAGGCTTTCTTGTCCACCTACGTCCTGCCAATTGATCGTCGGCGGCTTCAGGTTGATGTCGTGCATGGCGGTAGGTCGTGTTATCTTCAAGGCCTCCTCCATGTCGTTTTTGGGGAGGAAATGCACTCCTGGCGGGGAGGATGCCTGATTAGCAGCGCCTTGCTCGTGTAGTCTGTTTCCCAGGATCATCTTGGCGTCGAGCACGAGGTTCTCCAGGTCGTCCCCGGTGAAGGCATGCGTCTTCTGTGCCACGCTCGCCAGGCACTCCGCTTTTTGGTCGGGCTGGATCGGCGGGTCGAAAAACTCGAGGATCTCCAGCCGTTCGGTGGCGCGTGGGATGGGCAGCGCAATGTTCCTGCGGAAGCGGGAGCGCTTCTGGAGCTTGGCTGGCACGTCGGTCATGTAGTCATCGCATGTGGCGAGGACGACGACCTTGGTGAGAGCGCCGGCGGTTTTTGCTTCTAGGGATAGGGCGTCTAGTTCCTCGGCGATGGCTGCTATGACGGCCTCGCTGTTGGGACGGTCCTTGGAGATGAGCTCTCCGAGGCGGTCTATGAGGATGATGCAGGGCTGGAGGCTACGGGCCTGTTTGAACGTCTCTCGGATGGTGGTAGATTTGTCCGAGGGCTTGATCCAGAAGGGCCTGCCCCATTGGGAGTCGGCGATGCGTTGTAGGATAAAGGTCTTGCCAGTGCCGTGACCGCCGTGGATGACGAAGCCGCATGATGCTCGCTCACCCTCGATAAAGAATGGACGAGTGAAGCCCTGGAGGAACTGGTTGATGGTGCGGACTTGCGAGGTGAGGCCTGGCACGCCCGTGACGACAAGTTCGCCTCCTGTGAAGGCCGCGGCATCGGCGGCTGCGTCATCTTGCTCATCTTCGCTCACGATGCGGATCATCGAAGACGATAGTATGAACTTGGCAATGCTGTTGGAGCGCGAGTTGACAGAGAGGACTTTGAAGTTTCGGCGTAGTTTGCTGATGTTGACCCCTTCAAAGATCATTCCGGGGAATACCAGATCCGCACGTTCTACATATGTGCCGTGTCAGTTTCATTGCCTGGGGTGCTCCCTCCCTCTGGCAAGGGAAAGAAGACCATGATGAGAAGAACAATACAGCGAGTCAACTCACCCATCAACAGACTCAGTGAAAACTCCCAACAAGCGGGATGCCTTGTCTCCTTCGCCTTCGTCCCTGGCTCCTCGCTCACGTCCTGCACGACCACCTCTTCCGCATCAGGCATATTCCCCAGCAGCGATATCCTCACCTGGTCGCCGATCTTGAACCCCGTCGCTTCCTGAAACGTCCTCGTCATCATGACAATGTTGGGACTGAGATTCTTCTCCGGCAAGATCCACAGCGAGGCCTCCCTCCTGGGCAAGCCTTCGTGGTCCTCCAACTTCTCGACGACACATGGCTTCCCGTTCTCGAGGCCGTTGGTCAGCGCAATGAGCGTATCCTTGCTGACATAGATGCGCGCGGCGCCGAACAGACTGGCTTTTTCGAGGGCCGGGTTGGCGAGCGGGCGCACCTTGGCGTCGACGCTGCTTCTCTTCACCATGATTCTATGCTTGTTTGTTGCTGTGGATTGTGGAGTCCTTGGCACGCTTAGGCAAAAAGTGACGTCCCTTCGAAAACCAGGGGTCCACGCGACAACAACAACGTCACAACCTCCAGCTTCCAGCTTTTCCAGCTTCCAAAAAGCCCCCATCTCACCAACACCAATTGCACCTTCCTCCGCTCCCCCAAACGACCAAATGCCTCCTCCTCCATCCTGATGCTCCGCCCTCAACACTTCCGCAGCGCAACCGCGCTCGTGGCCACCCCCCGCCCAACCCGCTCCCTGTCCACCCCGTCGCCCAGACAAGCCGACAACAGCCCATCATGGCCGCTCCTCAAGAGGAGGAACCGTCCCGACCACGACACCTTCCACGCCGGCGGCGCCTCTCTCATAGAATCCTTGAAGAGCCGCCGAGACACATTGCCGACCGAAGTAGCGTCGTCCACGGCAGAATCGGGTGCCAAACGCGACGCTCACATCATGCTCGTCGTCCAGGGGCTGAGTCCGAACCTCAACGCCAGCGACTTTTACCGCCTCGCGCCGAGCGACCTGTCCAGCTGGCAGAGCGTCATCAAGAAAGGTATAGACCTCCCAAGCAAAGGGGAGGAAGATGATCATCTAGATGCATTGGCTAAAGGTAAAAAAAAAAAACATAGTCCAGCAGCAGCGTGATCCGGTTACCCTCGAACCACTCGGCCGCTATCACATATCCTTTGCTACAGCCGCAGCGGCGATTTCGTACCGCGACCGCCTTTTGCGCCTTCATAAGCTCGCCCACCAGAAACTTGACAATGCAAACGGTCTGTGGGAAAGCTGCGTGCCCGCGCACCTCAGGTCCGCTGCGGGCGATGACCCGGCTTCGGAGCTGGAAAGCTTCACCGTCACGTCTGGATCGGCCAAGGCATTGGACCTTCGGAGGTCGCGCGTGGCTGTGACACATAATTGGGAAAAGGGCTTGAAGGAGATTACGGACAGGTTCGAGTATGGGGAGAAGCCCCCGGTTGTGCTCGTACATGTCTACCCGCCTACGGTCACGGCGAGCGATTTCGACAGATTCATACGGGAGGATGGTGTTGCGAGAGGGTGCGAGTGGAAGGTGTGCCCGCCGCAGGAGCTACGTCAACCCATTCTGAAAGCTGAAGATGGAGGGCTCGACGGTGATGGTGTGCTGGACAAGATGGCGACTGCACCCAAGATGATTGATACCCAGGAAAAATTAAGGAGTCGGTTCGTGGTGATTTGCGCCAACGACGTCGAGGCACGGCGGTTTCACCGGCACTGGAATCAAAGGACACTCACGGCTGTACCAGAGGATACAGTGGGAATGAGAAATATAGTCCATGCGTCAATAGTAAACTGGTAATCGCCCAAATACTCTTTCGACAACAGGCCCCGTCCTCTTCCTGTTTAACTCGTCTGCCCTCCGTAATCATGCATGGTCCATGTAGTCAGTCATCTCCTCACTCACCCCTTCACGAATCGCGAATCCCACTCCACGGTGGTTTCAAAACCAGCCGGAGGAAACAATACCACAAGCCCACGATACGAGAAGGCGCATCGATATCTTCCGTCCATCACAAGCCACTCCTCACTGGTGGCGACGTTCCGGTCCTCATCCAACCCCATGAAACAGCCTCGGCGGGGGCGAGAAACCCTTTCATTAGAACCCAGATCAATAATACCAAAAGAACTCCAGACCACATTTGCTCTTCTAAAACGGATGGGTAATGAAAAAGGCATAGCACGGAGAATGTTGCAAACGAAAAAAACGAAAAAAAAAATCGCCAAATGAGGCCATTGCTTTTAAGCAACAAACTCCTCAAGAACATGTCGTCCCACGTCACACGCGCGTGAATCCTAGACGGTCCAAAAGGCGTGAGTTGCGGCGACTTTCCTCCCTCCAACTTCTGCGCATCTGGTCTCAACAGGTTGTTGTTGAATCTTTGTGCGTTCACGCCATCAGTCGTGATGCAAGCAGTGCTCCTAAGCGGTGAGGTGATTAACAGCACTTGCTAACGCCGCTCTCGCTCTTGTCGTTGACATTGATACCGGAGCCGCTTGCTGGGTCGTTCTTGGAGCTGTCGATGAGACGCTTCTTGATATCGGCAGCCAGGCTGTAAAAGGCCTTGTCGATGTTAATGTTGCTCTTTGCGGAAACCTCAAGGAACGGGATGCCGAGTTCGTCTGCCAAAGCTTGACCTTGTTCTGTAGACACAACACGCTTGTCCTCCCAATCACACTTGTTGCCAATCAAGATCTTGTTGACGCCTTCCGTAGCATGTTGTTCGACGTTTTGGAACCAAGTTCGAATGTCTGTGATTTCTCGTGTTAGTATTGCTCTTGCGCAGTTGCGCACCGGGACGGGTGGCCAAGAGCAATGGGCTGCAGGAGATGTTGGATTGATGTGGATGAAATTTCGTGTGAAGCGAAATGAGGAGCGATCAACACATTGCAAGGGCCAAACGTACTATTGAACGATCGTTCGTCAGTGACGTCGTAAACCAGCAGAATTCCCATGGCACCGCGATAGTAGGCGGTGGTGATGGTACGGAAACGCTCCTGGCCGGCGGTATCCCAAATCTGCAGCTTCACGCGCTTGCCATCGAGCTCGATAGTGCGGATCTTGAAGTCGATGCCGATGGTGGTGATAAAGGACGGGGTGAAAGAGTCCTCGCTGAAGCGCAACAGACAGCAGGACTTGCCAACACCAGAGTCGCCAATTAGCAGCAGCTTGATCTATTCCCAAGAGTGGTGAGATTAGCATGCAATCAGCGGGTACCTGCCTTCATCCTTGCTGAGACTTGGAGTACACTGCATCCCAGAAATGCGATATCGGATGTGACATGAGGCCAAGGATGAATGCGACGAGGAACGAGGTGTTTTGGGGGAGTCGTACCAAAAAGTCGTAGTTACGATTGTTGCTCGGCATCGTGACGGATATGAGCGGTGAAGGGTATGTAGAGTAAAGCGATAAAAGGGCGAAGCAGTCTGGTGCAAATTCGCAAAACTGGAGGGAAGTTCGTTGGCCACTAGGGAAGTCAGAATGTCGAGAGAAAAAGCAGGGCTCCAGGTGGGAAGAAAGGGGAAGAATGGTGGCCGTGACGAGGCAGCGGCGTTTGGCGGGCGGCGATGGTTCAAGCGGTTTGGAGTGGCGGGCTTGAATAGATGGATTGTGGACCGTGGTGGTGGCTAGCGGCAGCAGCAGCAGCGGTCGCGGCGGGTGTCAATCTCAAATGTGGCTCAGCACTCATCGGCACTCATCGGCACTCATCAGGTTGCTCTGTTGGACAGGACAGGGACAAGGGGTCTCGCACTCTGAATTGACACTTTCCAGATGGGCAGAGGATGACGGGTGCTTCCTTCCTTCCTTCTACTAGCCAACTTGCAACATTGCAGACCCCTCTCTTGCCCAGCTGCCTGCCAACCCTGCCGACTGACAGACAGACAAGGCTAGTCTTCCCGAACTCCACCAGGTGCTTCTTAGCCTTCTTTGCTTATTATTAGCGCAGCTCTCTCCAGAGGAAGAATCGGGATCGCGTGAATCATGTTTCTATTCCAAGGCAAGAAGTGTGTCACTTTAATGTACCCCATGGCTGTGAGTCACGACGCCCACTCTTAGTATCCCATGAAATGTTGCTAAGATTGGCACGAGCTAGCAATACAGGAGAGTACATGTCGCCCAATTTATTCCAGAGCCTACTTGATGAGAATTGAAATCTCATCCGCCAAAACGCACGACGCATCAACTAATAATCATACAATTCGATTCCACAGCCTCTGGTCCAGCCTCGGAGCGCTCCTCATAACGCCAGCGGGTTTACACGGCCCTCCACGGCCCTCCACGGCCCCCGTCGTCGAATTCCCCGTTCTTGCACCAGATCAAACACATCGTTCCAAGGCTGAGGAATCTCAACAATTAATTTCACAGTTGCCGGCTTCTCAGCCATCTCGGGCGGCCCGCTCCTGGCCCCCGAATGGCAGCTCCGCTGTATCTGTTCGCAGTATCTCTCCCACGTCTTGCAGCCGGAGTTCCCGCTCGGGGGCGCGGCAGCCCAGCATTTCTCGCCCTGAGCCCAGCAGTCCTTGACCGAAGCCCAGCAGCTCTCCTCGTCTGAGATGCTGGGTACGGGCTTCGCGCACCAGTTTGCGTTCTTGACGATGCAGTCCTCTGGAACGGCGCCCTCGACTTTGCTGGTAGACGGCTTCCCGGAGACCTGGCCCGTGGGGACAAAGACTCCGGGGCCGGGAATCTTATACTCGGGTTGGTTCTTCCGATACAGGTTGTATTTAAGACCTGCGTCACTCGCCGATACATGTCCCGGAATACTAACGCTCTTCCCTTTTGGAACCATGAGAGCCACGTCGGGTCCCTGCTCGACATATATTTGCGCGCAACCCGTGTAGAACTGCGCATCTCCAATTGCAGCATTGTGCAAGGCGACAATCTCAGGACGCGCCAGATATGTTCCCCTTGGAAGTCCCGTGGGCAATTTGACCGACAGAAGACCATTCTTCTCAATCAGCGTGTCAACGCACCATTTCCGGGTCCGGTTATTGTATCCGTCCTCCCAGATCTTGAACCATCCTGGCCCCGACGCAGCATTGTCGGCTTGCATGTCGTCCACTTTCTTCAGATACACGGCGCAAGGACCCTTGTGTGATTTATCAATGACTCCCTTCCCTCTCTCATCCGGATGCAGGCGTAGTTCGAACGTCAGCGTCGCCCTGTGTGGTGCCGGGCATGTAAAAGCAACTGGTTTATTGCCGTCTCGCCCTAACTGCACGTCAGAACAGTTTTCATCTTCTTGCTGCAAAATTTCCCGTGTAATAAAGATGAGGAAACATATTTTCCCTTCCCTCCACTCACCACAAGCCATGTCATTCCCCGTAATGGGATATATCGGCCCATTAGCCGTCCCCGCATCGCGCGGCATCCGCACACAAGTCCCATCTCCCTGGTCTTTGCCGTTGACGAACAAGGTTGTAAAGAGCGTATGAGCACTGGCGGTGCATGCAAAGGAAAGTAAAGAGAGCTTCATCTTATTTCCCGTAGACACAAAAAAAAGAAAACCAATCTCAGAAGCTTATACCCACGGAACTGACTGATATATCAATGATTTCTACCAAATACTAAACCAAACCAGATCGACACCACACGCACCCAATATATACATCCAATGTCTACTCTCCTCCCCGGGCAGAAAGTAAAGAAACATACCCGCCCAACGAAAGTAAGCCTCCCCTATGAAAAGAAACATAGATTAAGCGCATCCAAAATAAACCAGGAACGCGCCATAAACCCGGCCCGTTACACGTTTAGCCATGGATCGTGGTCCAATGGCTAAGCGCCGCCGAGGGGCTCCGGCGCCAAAACCGAGACTGATCCGCAAAGGGACGACGCCTGGCTGATCATCATGCACGCGAAGTGTGAGATGGCCGGTGCAACGAAGCCACTTGTAGCAGGAAATGCCGTGGATTTCTGAAGGCCTCGCTGATGCCCAATTGATTGATGCGAGTCTATGGCTTTCTCTTGGCCTTTCCTGCAGGTTGTTTTGAAACACGGGAGGGTGGAAGGGCGCCAATTCTTTCCATATAGGCGATACAAGCGGTTCGTTTCAACATTGGCATTGGTCCTATGTATCATGATCAAATGTGGAGTGATTGATCTCATCTTGGCAAGGAAGCAACCGGGCGCGTATACAAATCATGTCATCACGTCGAAGAACAGGAACGCGCGTGGTACGTCATGAGTGGAGATTGAATGTAATCTGCAGAGACCGGACACTTCTTCGGAAATCCCACTGCATGAAGTGGTCATTACACTATTCCAAGCCAATATACGTCCCTTCTTAGCCTCTCACAACCCTCTTCCGTATGGTACATGTATGGTACATTATTTCGCTTGACAGGCATTCGACGCCAGCATTTTACTCGTTGATCTTGGCGAGGATTCTGAACAAGAAGAGAAGGACGCAGTTAGTTTGGTACAAGGCCCAGTGAACAAGGGACCAGTAAACTTACTCGCTGTCCCGGAACAGCTGATACTCCTCCTCACCAGCCTTGACAGGCGAGCCGCCATACTGCCCAATCCTCATTAGCACACCATCACACGCACATTGCGCAACACTGCCCGGCCTCGGGCCCCCGAAGCTCGGGATTGGCAACGGAGGGAGAAGAAGAGGCCTACCGAGGGAATCAAAACGCGGTCACCGATCGCAACACCCATGGGCATTCGGTTTCCCTTCTTATCCAACGCACCGGGCCCCACGGCGAGAACCTTTCCTTCGTTCAATTTCTCCACGCTGGATTCGGGCAGAAAGATACCGCTGGCGGTCTTGGTCTCAGCCTTGATGCGCTGGACGAGGACTCGGTCCAGGAGGGGGGCGAGGGAGCGGATGGATCGAATTGAAGTGGCCTGTTCCAATGCACAATCATCGTCAGTCGAGAAATTTTTTTGTTTCTTCTTCTTCTTCTTCTTCTTCTTCTTGTCGTACTGCCATGCCCCTTCCCCGAAGCAGAGAGATGGCCAACATGGCCAGATGGATGACCTGCGGCATCGCGAGGCTTGCCATGCTATGCAGGGATGGAAAGAGGAGTGGTGTTGCGTGTGAACCTACCATTGTGATTAGGATGTGATAATATGAGCAAGAAGGGGTTGCGCCGAGTTCGTGGCAGAAGTGCAATTGACGGTGATGAAAAGGGGGCGTTTTCAAGATGGAGCTCACTTCCAACAGCTTCGAGAAGATCAGCAATTTTTTTTCTCCCTATGCTGAGCTCGACCACCGGCCGGCTCCTGATTTCCCCGGTTCCGGAGCCCCCACCACGCCCTGGACCGAGCCAACCCAGCAACGCGTCCGTTAGAAGAAAGAATCAATAAAGTGACGCAGGCATGCATGAAATTGTTCATCTGTTGAGCTTCTGATGTTTTTCCATCTCATTACGCTTCATCTCTATTATAATTTTATCGCTGTCGACTGGAAAAAAATGCCCCGCGGCATACCCGTAAAACCATATACACTCGCATGGTCCATGTCCATTCATCCAATCGGTCTCTTCCCAATGTACCTCCCTCTCCGTAGGAATATGCAACACTTGAACTCAGACCAGTCTTAATTATCAGAGATCCAGCCCCTGTTCTTACAACGCCTCCAAGCACAAATCAGAGGGGGAGAAATTGGTCGTCCGCAAAAAATAAAAATCTATATATCAATACGCCCCCATACATCTCAAGTCTTAGATGACTGCTGCTGGGAAGCAGGAGGTTCAAGCACGTGGGTATGATCTTCTGCTGGAATGACCTCGCCATTCTCTAGTTGTTGGCAGATTATCGTATCCGCTACCCAGGTTTCATCCAATATCTCGTCCATTTTGGCGCGAGTCTTTGGATTGAGGTCAAGCATGCGATGTATAATGTGGCGACTCTCTCTTGGCAGAAGGCGAAGAATTCTCCAAGGGCCACGAATAACTTCCTTGCGCTCTCCAGTACCGTTCCCACCCTGAGAGGCTTGTGAGTCGGCTCCCATGGTGGTTTCTGAACCTTCTTTGTCGTCGTGACCGTCATGGTGCGAGTGATGCGAGTGTCTACGCTGGTGATGCTTTGCATTCACTTCCTCTTCGGGAAGAAATTCTCGTGGAACAGTGGTCGACAAACTGTTGGTCGATTTTGAATAGCCGATGAGCTTCGACGGGTCATGTCCGGGAGTGGGGTCAGAAGCAAAGAGCTTGTATGAGTTGTCGGTCATCCTTGGAACTTTCCATGGAAAGCGCCTGAGGGTCATGCAGCAGAAGATAATGGCCAGAGACCAGATATCTACGGCAGCTGCATCGTACTCTTTAGAATCATATACCTCAGGCGCCAAGTACGGATCAGAACCGACGATTCCTACGCCATGATGTTAGCTACTGAGGAGAAGTTAAAATTTGCGCTGATGAATCAGCAGTCAGACTTACCCTTGGCAGGAACGGTGTCGTTTTCGAACGGATACTTGAACACATGAGCACTGCCGAAGTCGATGATTTTCATGATGCCCTTGTCGCTGACGACCACATTATCCAGCTTAAGGTCTCGATGCGCCAAGCCAACGCTGTGCAAGTACGTCACTCCGTTTAGGATTTGCAAGAAACAGCACCGAACTTCTTCCCGGCTCATTCTGCCTGTCATGACAATGGCGAACAAATCGAATGGTGCATACTCCATCACTTCAAACCACCGACCCTTCTCCTGAAGAATATCCAGCGTTTCAATGATATTGCCGTGGTGTAGTGTCGAACCGACACAAAACTCAGCCGTGACCTTCTTATTGTATTCCCTTTCCGTCTCGTAGCTATGCCTGGCCCGGAATTCCTTCACTGCGAAGACCGTGTTGTCCTCCTTGCGGCGCATCAGTCTGACCGATCCTCCAGCACCAGCGCCAAGTACCTTGCCCAGCTTGCCATATTTCGACGTTAAACCATGGTCATCGCCGAAAGGAAGTTGCTGAGTGGAGGATCGCGACGTGGGTGGCGTTTTCGTACCAGGGGCAGGCGAAGATGCTCTCTTCTTGTGTTGGTGACCGTGGTGTTGATTGTGACCGGACATGCGGAAAAAGCGCTTCAAATCAGCCATGGAACCATGCCCAGGGGCATGACCTGGGCCTCCGTCGCCTCCAAGGTGCTCGTCACCTTTACCGAATAAGCCCGATCCGCGTCTTTCAGTCAAGTTGGACTTGGAGCTACTGGGTGACCCATGCTTCTTCTTTCGGGAGAAGACAAAGCGAGGGTCAATAGAGTGGCGCGTAGGATGCTGTTGCTGGGGTGGTCGTTTTCCTTTGGCGTAGGGGTCATTAGCATCACCACCAGGTGTAATTGGCTTCGAGTAAAACTGGGACGCAGAGCCTCGTGAAGGACTTGATTCGCGGGATGCAGGTACTGAGCCAGGACCAAGACCAAACATGCCCCTCCTGTGAGACTTGTGGTCCTCCACTGATGATGATCGTCTCAAAGCATGATGAGAAGAGGCCGGTCGATGTTGAAGTGTCCGTCGTTCTTGATGTGCCGACGGCTTTTCGTGTGAGGCGGAAGCCTGCGGTGTAATAATGTGAGGATCGCTCGAGTTATGTTTCTTGTCTTCGGTTCCTCTAGAAAGTTTCTTTTCGGCCAAGGCAGACGGGCCTGATCCGGCGGGCGTGAGCGGCGGCGACGCGAGTGCAGATAGCCTCGGGCTGCCATGGGGCGATTGAAACCCAGACGAGTTGGGTGTTGGAAGTCTAGTAGACTCCCCAGATTGATCGTCCCGAGATGGAACCTTGATTGGCGCAAATATCAGAACCGTAAAACGTGGGAGGTGAATTCGCAACAGCAGATAGGATGGTCACCATCGACTTACTCTAGATGGTGGGAGGGAAAATGCTTCGTAATTGTGCGTGTTCATGCGCCTCTCTTGAAGATGGCGGCCGTGGAGAGAATTTGTGAAAGCCTTGAGCTGGTCTGCAGCAACCTCGGAGAAGCTGAAGTCATCATCTTGCTTAGGAGCGGTTGCGGTGGCCGAGGGAGATATCTCTTCTGTGGCAGACGCAAATCGAACTGCGGGAATATCACTCTTGATTTTCGAATTATCGCCGGCAGCATGTGAGAGAACCGGTGAATGATCAGGAGCTGCGGAGTCCATCGTGTATCGTTAACCAATTGCTTGAGCAACACATTCAGAAGGAGCTGAAAGAATAACAATTTCAAGGGGACAATGAGGGGTGATGATATCGTGAAGATGATCGGCCGATAGTGTTACATCTGCAGCTGTAATAAACTCCGGACAGCGCGGGGGGCAAAGTGATTGACGGAGGGGTACAGGATTGAATGCTGAATGCGGAAGAGTCGGGGGGGAAGGGGATGTGAACGCACCGACAGCATCTTGATCCTGAAGATGCCCATCTGAGGGCGTGGAGGGCGCCATGAGAAGAATCGTCTCACACAAAGGCGGCGAGGGAAGCTAAAGATATTCCAATTTGTGCCTGCTTGCCGCTGGACTTCTGGAGGAGTTTTTGGAGAAGACAAGAAAGGGAGGCGAGCGCCAGTTGGGAGTTTGATGTTTGCCAGGTTCTTGGTCCGCCGTTGGGGACCGCACCGGCGATGCCTCAGCTAGCGCGGGTGGAAAGAGGCCGGTGGTGGGGCTGTAGGATCCAGAGGTTTGCAGGCACGGCGTAGGCAAGTGGATTGAGTGGCAGGCGCGATGCAGAGTGCAAAGCACGAGAAGAAACGTTGCAGAGGCCGAATTACCATTGGGGCAGGCTGGATTGGGAAGCACGGTGCATGCACCTATTGATTATTTGGCAATGCAGTCTTCTTGGACGTGTTACACAAGTACGGAGTACGTGACACAATCAGTTACCGACTCGCTGTCTGTCCAAGCCTCGACGGAGCGCTGGACCGAATATAGTATCATCTGCGCTAGAATGCTACTAAAAGCTACCGGCTTTATTAGTCGTCCATCGCTGTCGCCGTCACTGTCACCGCCACAATGCCTTCGGCCCACAAACGGAAGAACTCTCCGGGTCGATGACGCCGCAGATTTTTCGTTGCAAAAAAAAAAATTGGGCTTCTTCTCTCCATTTTTCCCTCGACCTCTTCTTTGTCTGACGATTCGGTGATATCCTTTGACCGAATTCGTGCATCATGCCATCATGGAAACCAAGTTTAGTCACGCAATTGCTCGTGGCCAAACTCTGAGTGTGAAAAATCTCCATGTTCAACTTTACAACAGCTGACAGCACATCCTTTGCTTCTCCATATCCGGTGCGCCATACTCCGTGCAAGTTGATGTACGACGTTGCGCCCGAATTTTTTTTACTTTTTTGCTTTTGTCCTTTTCCGTCCGCAGTTTGCCTCAAGCCTTGGCTGCCATGTGCGGACCGCTTGCCGAAATCTACCCAATCCTTGTGACATGGCGCTTGTCCAAGGCGGCTGGCCACGAACCTGTCAAGCTTCTGAAGCTGTCGCACCGCGGCACGGCGGACTATCATTACAGGGGTTGCTGACTCTTCTTGTGGCTGGTCAGACCTGTTCATGCCATTCGCATGGAACATCTGGTGCGACATCAAGAGACGGGCTCTCCTTTTTCGACGGATTGCACCTTCCACCTGCATTTTAGGTTATCTAGGCTTGTAGACACAGTGACACTGTATGCCTGTATCGTATTGTTTCAGCAATGAACCTGCACGGTGTCCAAGTCACATCTTCTCAGATCGAGTTGACGAACAGACAAGTCACACAACCCGAGTCAACTGTGGCTGGCGGCTGAGCATTCATCGATGCCACGGGTCCGATCAACCAGCTCATAAATAAATATAAGTTTGTGCATGTAGTGAGACTGGTCCACAGTGGAGTCTTCCGCCCGGCGCTCGCCTCTTTGCTTGTCTTGTGAAACGGGTGCTCAATGTTTCTTCTTAGCTTTTTGTGGCTAATTAGCTTTTTAGCACCAGAAACCAGGATCAATGTCGTCCAATTATTTGGCCGTCTAATAAAGAAGAAACGTTGTCCTATTCCGCCATGCGAGCTCGTGTTCGTCTGATGGGAACACGTGTTGTGTTTGCAGGTCGAGGTGGTGACTCGCCAGAATCAATTCCGTTGTCAAGAGATTTCACCCATCCTCATCTATGTCTATTGTGATAGCAAGTATGCGAGGATGCTTATTACCCAACTTCTATCCCTGCTTCGGATACAAGGGTTTGATCCCCTCTGTCTAATAGTGAGCAGCCAACTACAACAAGCTTGGAATCGTCATTGTTTCATTCCAAGAGCGCGGCTGATGCCAAGATTCGCAAAAGAGTTGAAGAATCTGTTCCCTGTTCACGATTTAGCAGGATAACATCCTCGAGATAGTTGACGACGCATTTGATCGCGACATCTTGCGTCGTCTCTATGTAATTTGCATGGCTCTACTGCCGCCTCCACGAAGGTAGTGGCGTCCACATCCAGGATTGACTGCATTAGGTATCATGTTGCTTCCTCGCTCACTTTAGAAGACGACAACTTGGATAGGCAAGAATCCTGGTCTTTATCCGAGTCCCCAATTGTACGGGGGAAGTAACCCATATTACCATACACTTGCTGGACCGTTCACCATTCTATTTGTACATTTCCACACCGGCTGAGTCTCAACATGCAGCCCCCATGGTGCGTCGAAATTCGTGATTTCTGTCAACCCTGGTGACGCTGCTTCTGTCCAAATTCTATGACACCACATTGATTCCGATTGACTTGGCTTGGAAAATAATTGACCTGCACAATCCCTCTAGCGACAACCCAGAGAGTCGTAGCTCTGACTGCTTGATTTTGGCAATCTCGTAAACGTGTTTCAGACTGATGGTTCCGACTGTCTCGTGCCCGGGCTTACTAGCACCCTTTCGATTCCCTTTCTTGTTCTTTGGCGCGTCAACTGCATTCAACAGGAGCCACGATGTTTGCGGTGTCCTCAAGTCGAAGTGGAAAGATCGGTCTGGTCGTACGGTCACCCGACAGGGCATCGGCGTGCCTGGCGTAACGTGTGCGGTCCTGGCATTGAACTCCTGCGCGAAAATGGAAGAAACAAGGTCAGCGAATGCTTTTGAAAGTCTCGACGATTTCGATTGAACGTGTTGAGAGTCGGCACAACGGTTGTTGAGTTCGCCCATACCTTGCAAAAGTCCATCGACTTCACACCCTTACTTCCCAGCGCAGGACCAACCGGAGGACTAGGACTCGCTTGACCAGCTCCGACAATCAACTTGACCACCTGATCCACGGCGCCAGCAGCGCCCTTTGCTTTCGACATGTTTTATGCGGTCGTGGCCTTTGGTTGCGGTGTATTCGCGTGCCAGTTGTGGTCGTTGCAGCTCAGAAGGAAGTCGCTTGGAAGATTTCATGAAGCTTTGGCTAGTGTAACATACACGGCGGGGGGTGCGCATATCTATGTTTTTTTCCCCTCGCCGCCTGCCCCACACACGGGCTGCCAGACACCCAAATTTTCTGGAACAGAGGCAAAGAAAGCATCACGTTTTTGATCACCAACGTTGCACCAAGCGATTCGGGGTTCCTCTAATTGCTAGCGGTTCAACGTATTGTAGTGACGCATTTTGAGCATTTTACCCTCTCGCAAGCACACGGATCTCTCTAGAAATCCAATCGAACGATGCCCTCTACACATAAAAAAGAGAAGCCGTGGGATACGGACGACATCGACAAGTGGAAGGTCGATGCCTTCACAGCAAAGGACAATGCGGGCGGCACTTTCACAGAAGAGTCGTCATTTGTGACACTATTCCCTAAATATCGCGAAGTGTACCTGAAAGAAGCATGGCCGCTCGTTACCAAGTCGCTCGAGAAGTACGGCATCGCCTGCACATTGGATTTGGTTGAAGGCTCAATGACGGTCAAGACGACCCGAAAGACTTTTGACCCTGCCGCCATTCTGAACGCACGCGATCTCATCAAACTCTTGGCTCGAAGCGTGCCTGCCCCACAGGCGGTGAAGATTCTGGAAGACGGCGTAGCTTGCGATGTGATCAAAATTCGAAACTTGGTTGGCAGCAAAGACAGATTCGTCAAGCGAAGGCAAAGAATACTCGGGCCCAATGGATCGACCCTCAAAGCCCTGGAACTCCTAACCGAGACGTACATCCTCGTTCACGGCAACACTGTCTGCGCCATGGGCGGGTACAAGGGTCTCAAGGAAATTCGAAGAATCGTCGAGGATTGCATGAACAACTTGCATCCTATCTACCATATCAAGGAACTCATGATCAAAAAAGAACTCGCCAAGGACCCCGAACTCGTCAACGAAAGCTGGGATCGTTTCCTGCCCAACTTCAAGAGGAAAACACTCAGCCGTCGCCGTGTTCCCCACAAGGTCACCGACAAGGCCAAGAAGGTGTACACACCGTTCCCACCTGCGCCTGAGAAGAGCAAGATTGACTTGCAGATTGAGAGTGGCGAGTATTTCCTGGGCAAGCAGGCCAAGGAGAGGGCAGTCAAAGAGGGGCGCAAGGAGAAGCAAAAGGTGCGGAAGGAGGAGAAGGCCAAGGAGAGAGAAGCGGAGTTTGTGCCTCCCGAGGAGGACAGACCTAAGAAGAAGCGGAAGAAGTCTTTAGACTAACTGGAACGTACTTGGACGGGGTTTTTTTTTTTTTTACCAATATTCTTGTTCATTTGACGGGCCTGCATGTTGGGTGTCATTAGTAATTACTGAGAGGGTCTTAGAGCAGGAGATCTATATTGGCGGCGCCCGTGAGCGTTCTGGTATTCTGGCAGTTTGAAGTGTTTTTGTTTTCTTTTTCTTTCCACATGAATATATTCGATTCGTACGGCGTCGTGTCTGACATTTTGCATTCACCTCTTACAACTTCGGCGGAGAAGGGTGGTCATCCATCTCGATGACCAACTTTCCAAACTGCGCACCGGCATCCATATCCTTGAACAACTCCTCAATGCCGTCCAAATTGCCCAGGCCCTTGACGGTCCTGCTCACAACGGGCCGTATCTTGTTCTTGTCCACAAACGCCACCATGTCCCTGAACTCCCTCTTGGACCCCATAGTCGATCCACGCAGCTCGACGTTCTTCAGGACAGCCTGCATGGACCACTCCATCTTGGGGCCGACCGTCATGCCGTACTGCGAAATGACGCCACCCTGCTTCAGGACCTTGCACGACTTGGACACGATGTTGCCGCCGGCGCCGTCAATGACGGCGTCGACATAGGGCCTCTCGTCGGGCAGCAGCCTCCCGAGGTCCTTCTCCCAGCCGTCCCTGGTGTAGACGACGCCCCCCTTGGCTCCCATCTTCTTGGCCCTCTCGATCTTGGCCTCGTCGCCGGACGTGACGTAGACGTTGCAGCCCATGGCGACGGCGAACTGGAGCACCTGGAGGGCCACGCCGCCCCCGATGCCCGTGACGAGGATGTTCCTCCCGGCCTCTGCGTTGCCGCTCTTGGTCACCAGCGCGCGCCACCCCGTCAGGCCGGCGAGGGGAAGGGCCGCGCCCTCAGCGGGCGTGAGGTGAGCCGGCGCAGGGACGACGTCGTCCTCGTGGAGCAGCGCGTAGTCTTGCGCGCAGCCCGCCTCCGTCATGGACGAGGCGCCGATGATCAACACGGCGCCCCTTTCGGGACCTACCGGGTCGGACTCCCACATGCTCATGGGGTTGACGAGCACGGGCTTGTTCACCAGGTTCAGGTTCTCCTGCCTGACGGACGGACCGGCCCGCACCACTGTCCCGTAGCCGTCTGCCAGGAGGGGGTTCTCAAAGGAGATGGCAGGGTAGAGATGCCTGCGGATGAAGAGGTCCTTGTGGTTGAGGGCGGCGGCGTCCATGCGAACCAGGAGTTGGTTGGGGCCAACTTGTGGCATGGGCACTTCTTTAATCTTGATGCTATTATTATTATTATTATTATTATTATTTTTTTCATTTGTTCTGTCAACGTCATGAAAACTGGTGGGATCCGGGATCTGGGCAAGGTATAGGCGGGATTCAATGACGCGGGTGGTGAGCTTACGGGTAGTAGACTTGGCCGGGCTTGCCGTCTATCTTCTCAACGTGAAGAACACGAGGCATTGTGGTTGATTGTATGGGTGGTTTCTCTAGATTGATACGAGTGGTGATTGGATTTGCAGGTATGAAGTAGGTATACGGGGTTGGAGCCAGGAGTGACTTTGACGTTCAATGTGGGGGGTTTTTTTTGTCTTTACACCTACCTAGCTAGTATAGGTATCAACTCATTGCTCCTTTGTGTACTCATGTACCTAGATGAAGAGGTCCTAATCGGAATGGTTCAGGGCAAGACGGGAAGGTACGGGACGCATCGAGCACTGGCAGCACGTGCCGGTCGGGACAAGAAGTCGCCGACGAGCAAAAATGAATCCCGATGGCACAGACAAGTTTCCGAAGAAGGGCAATCAATAATATATGCTTACATGGTCAGCTTGCCTAAACAACTACCAGAAACGGAAATCTCGCCTTATTAACATGGCCATTTCCCCGGAAGTTGTCGCGCATTGAAAGCTGTCCCGGCTCGGCCGACGAGGGTCCACGTCATGGTCCCCGACGATTGCCAAAAACCCGCCTGGCACCATCACGAATCCACACTACTACATATTAGCCATTCAATAACGGGCAGTGGTGTTGTCGACAATTGCCGTAATGGACCCCGAAGAAAGGGGCAAGAAAAAAGAATGAACAGCATAGCATGTCACTGCCGTTCCGCGCCATTTACAGATGCCCGAAATCAGGGAGCGCACATAATTCGCGCTATTGATCAACGCCGGTAGTTTGTTCCGGGAGGGCAGCAGCGTTGTCATATATATAATAAGAATGTAAGAATGCACGGCACCTTTCTGGCCTCTTCTCCCATCGCACACCGGCCGAGGCCATCTTCTACCCTACAAAAATCTACCCAAGCAGTGCCCTTGTTGAAATCTTTCTTGTATCACTCCCTCGCCAAAGAAGGCCAGCCTCTCTCGATCAGGGTGTCAAGACTCCTCCGGCGGTAGTTTGGCCATCATGGCCGCAACGGCGATATCGGGCGCCGCATTCGGTGCCGCCATGGCAGCCGCGGGCTTCCATGACCCAGGTGTGGTGATTTCGCAGCTCAAGTTTGAGAATTGGCACATGTTCCAGGCTTTCCTCGCTGCTACTGCCACGAGCGCGTAAGTGGTGATATTCCTCGTACACTTGCAAATGGCCGAATAAGAGCAAAAATGGGGCTTCTCTCAGGGATTTTCGATGACTGTCAACACAGCCGTTGCGCATGCGCCATGACAACCAAATACTGACTCAGCCCTCCCTCAGAGCGATTTATACAGTCGCCGAGAGACTAGGCTACGTCAAGATCTCTCCGCGGACTTCCTCCCCGCTGGGCTTCTTCTCCAAATACGACGGCAACATCATCGGAGGTGGTCTTCTTGGGGCGGGCATGGCCCTCGCGGGATCCTGTCCCGGCACCTTGTACGCGCAGCTCGCCGCCGGGGTGCGGACGGGATTCTATGCCCTGGACGGGGCCATCATCGGAGGCATCCTGTGGTCCGGCATCGTCAGCAGAGTGGTGAGGAGGCTAAGGGAGGACAATGCTGTGAAGCCCGAACCAGGGGCTGTGAACGAGCAGTTGGGGCTCTCCAAGACGGCCACGTCACTTCTCCTCGAGACGGCATGCATTGGCGTCGTTGCCGCAACAGCCCTGTACACGCCTGCGAATCCTACGGCCCAAATCTCCGGTGCCCTGGGCGGTCTGCTCATCGGCGGTGCCCAGTTGGTGTCGATACTGAGCCGCCGATCTATGGTCGGCGTCTCAGGATCATACGAGGAAGTGGGCAATTTCTTCTGGTGGCTCGCGAGGGGCGCCGACCCGAACGCCAAGCCTGCTTCGCACAGCAACATCCTCTTTGCGTCGGGTGTTGCGGCCGGCGCATGGAGTCTTTTGAAACTGGTTCCCGAGCTGGCGTTTGCCCCCGTACACGAAGTATCGCCCTGGTTGGCAACGGCCGGAGGCGTGTTGATGGCTATCGGGTCTAGACTGGCCGGAGGGTGTACTTCAGGGCATGGCATCAGTGGCATCTCATTGCTGTCTACGTCGAGCGTCGTCAGCATCGCGAGCGCCTTTTTCGTAGGAGGTCTCGTGGCGCCTCTTGCTCATTGACGATGGCGTGATGCGTAGCGAAGTAAATCACACAACGTTGAGGAATGAGCTCTCCTAACAAAAACAAATGCATACCAAAACTCCATGTTGCGTGTCCTACTGATTTATTCCACACCCCTTCTTGGCCGTCACTTCAATCTCAATCTTCATCTCCTCCTTCATCAACGCCGACTGCGTCATCGTGGCCGCGGGCCTGGCGAGCCGCTGGTGGGGTTCAACTGCAAATTCTCACCTATTAATAATTACACACCACTTGTAGTTGTGGACGTATTAGCCAGCCACAGGGAACGTTCACCGTGCCCAAGAAAGTATTTGGCTGTGTTGAGAGTCAGTACGGCTGCACCTATCCATCCATATGTACATGCTACTGTACAATTATGTACACCATCTGTTTCCTCATCATATGCCTTTCTTCTCCTAGGCTTAGCCTGCACAGTGACCAGCGTCCTGCTGGCATCTTTGAAACAAATTGTACACGAGCCGGCCGCAGCCAGCTGGCAAAATAATTGACGAGACCGAGACCGACAACAGTATTTTCCTGGTTCAAAGGATCGTGGGTTTTGGCCGGCTCAGAATAATACAACTCGAAGCTCGAGTATACCAATTGAAGCTGGCAAAGTACGCTTCTCGCGCCGTAGAAAAGGGCCACCGCCACCGTAGATGACCGTCCGGTCCAACGAGAACATCTCATTGTACAAGCCGTGCGTCATCGCGGTCGACCAGCGCATCATCGTCCCGTCAGCTCCTTGACAAAGCCGGCAACAGCCTTTCTATCCACGTCCTTGCCCTCCAGAGCACCGGCCAAACGCTTCATTACGTCACCCACGAGGGATTTGGTAGCGGTCCCCGCGTTCTTGGATGCCTCAATGGCATCCTGTATCAAAGTCTTCAGTTCCGCTTCGCCCAGCGTCTGGACGCCACTCCCCGCGAGATATTCGTCCAGAATACGGATCTGCTCGTTTTCCTTGTCGACGACATCTTCGCGCCCCGCAGCCTTTGCATCCGACGCGGCATCTTGTGAACTCTTTTGAATCCGTCGTACCAGGGCAACGAGCTGCACGTCGGTCCGAATCGGGTTGGACGTCTTGGAGGCATTGAGGCTGGCTGACATGATTGCGCGTAGGACAGACAGTCGTGGTGCGTCCTTGGCTCGCATGGCCGTCTTTAGATCAGCCTTGATTCTTTGCATGAATGGCGGCGGAGCGTCCTCGGTGGCTGTGGAATGGCATCGGTGAGCCCGTTGCGCGAGCATTGAGGGAAACGGTACACACTGCATGCGGCCACTTTGCGACCAGCGCAGAGCCGACAGTACCGACATTGTGGGTTTCGACGCCATTGGAAGCCGGCTGATGGATAATGTGACGAGAGAGTCGATCGAGGCACCGAGGGTTGCGTATTGTATCGTTGTTCATCTAACACGGACCAGGACAGGACAAGAACTTGACTCTGACAAGCCCTGCTTTGGCCAGCCAGCAGCTTGTACAATGCCCCCCCCCTGAATTATTTCACAAATCCACATGCCCCAGTTATTCGTTCCTCTCTAACAGCTGTGATCAGCTGTAAGCGTGGTATAGCCCCTGTACTGTTTTAGAGAGCTACAAGGAAGGGCATACGCAGGGTTTCACAGCGCCACAAAAGAGTGCATCTATTTCTATGTAGGTTACTAGCACTAACATGTACTAGCCCCTGTCTCCTACATTTCCTAGCTAACATCTGATTGGCTCAATTACCCCTGTCATGTAGATTTGTAAAATAATTCAGGGGGTGTATTGTACATACATTCAAAAGTTGAGAGCTTGGGGCTCCACCGCTGCGTGGAGCTGGCTGGCTATTGGCTATGATGGAGACACCAAGACGCAGCATTGAAGCCCCTCCGGTGGACGAATTAGCTGGCGGGTGACTCATCAATGACGCAGTCACTGTGGCATCTTGACATTTGAACACCAACAACTATTTTATAGATTTGTGCTATCATTTCTGTTAAAATCATCGGTTAGAGCTGCTCTGCCGCAAGTCGGCCCGCTTTGGCTGAAGGATCGTCGCAATTGTAAATACCCACCTACGGAGTACATGCCAGCCATCCTGTCAGCGGCGACCCGCGTGGTCGGTTAACGAATCCCATGTTTTGTTTGCCGGCGTAAGCCAACACTGTGTGAAAATCCGCTCCGTCGTAATCCGTAGACAGGTCAAAGGGCCAATGTGTTGTGCTGCGCTGGCATGGATTGCACGTCTGGCGCAGGAACTGGGTTGTGTTGTGTGACTTGCCAATTTGGCATTTGAGCCACTCGCAGTCATTGGGTTCCAGTCTGTCGGTACGGATTCCTGGGGTGCCCACCCATAATACACACGGGGTCAACTTGGTAGATGGGCACAACTGGCCATAAGTGTTGGGCATCTGCAGTTTTATTACCTCATTAGATTAGCTCATGTATGTAGTCTCTTCTGAGCGCCCTCCCCTACTCGCAAGCCGCCGAATGTATATCACTATTCATTGTCCGGTGCCGCCACGTTGCCTGTCCGCCAGGTGCCAACAGGTCCTCGCTTCCCATTGCCAGCTGCCACTGTCCGGCCACTGCAGGTTCTGCCGTTTTGCTTTGACCCCGGATTCGCCATCCGTCAGCACATCTCTGAAATGATCCAAGGAGTCGTCATACCGCCAAGCGAAGATTCGCCTCCCTGGATCGTGGATATGGCGCGTCTCTATCCTGTTGGCTTTCGCCCAATGCAAACGTACCTAACCACGGACATGAGCTCCAAGAAGCTTCGCAGGCCAACAAGTACCACGTTCGAATACTTACAATGGAAAATAGGGCTTTTAGGAGTGCAAGTCAGCAATCCCAAACCAGTATATTGGTCGAGGGCTGGTCAAGTTCTTCGTACCTTGAGGCGGATATCTCCTGCCTCTTCTGCTGCGTCAGTGACCAGGTCATCAAACTCTTCAACCGATATTCTGTATGTTTTTTTTCTTTTGTGAGCTTGCCGTCTTACGAAAGGGGACATCATAGGCAGCCTCACCCTTCAAGCTTGGTAAACGGATAAAAAGCTAACGAACGTAGCAACCAGGGAATATTTTCTATATTTGCCCGCCCGATGTCTTGATATCTTGGCTCTGAAATGAGGTAGTCATCAGTTCTGCATGGCCGCTGTGTTCAGCCTTCTTTCATTTGAATGCGGACATACCAGCCTGCCAAGGACACATTGGTATTCTCAGAAGTCGGTATTCAACTTCTGTAAAGCCTGCTCTCAGCATCCACTGGTCGAGTTGCAGCGCTGCTCGAGGATCCTTATACCGGGCCAAGGACGACAGATATAGGCTTGACCATCTGGACAGGGCGTGTACTTTTACCCAAGACGTCAGCTTGCGATGGAAAACTCACACGCTATTGGATTTTGCTTGCCTCTTGACAGAGATCCGTTGTCTGATTGAGCGTTGAAGTACATCTCTACCATCTGACACCAACCTCCTGGCCGCAAAACTCGAAACATATCTCGAACATAGCCACTCCATCGATTTGCGTCGATGCCACCACATACCATTTGGCTGTGCACCACGTCAAAATGTGCTGAAGAGAACGTGAAACTATGAAGATTCAGACTTCTTAGTGAATGTCTTGGCATGTAGAGGAGGCGTCCGTCGCTGACCTCGCATTTAGGTCGTCTATTTGCAAATCGAGATTATCTGGCAAATCTGCTGATATCATGTGAGGGCTGATGTCAAGTCCGATCACCTATTTGCAAGCATCAGCCTCATCTCTTCTTTGTTGTCGAGCCATTCAACCAAGATGTGCCGCCATGTACACACGAGGCAAACAAATTCGCTCTGCGGTACGCAACAATCCTGCATGATGCATGGTTCTTGCTGCCAGGTCATACCTCCGACTCTGGGAACTGTTTCGCAACATCAATAGCCCAGTCACCAGCCCCAAACCCACAGTCGAGAATCCGTCTGGGTTGATCAACTGGGGGAAATATAAGTTTATTGTCGAATAACCGACATAAAACCGAATGCATCGATTCGAGCCGAGTCACTTCGTCCTTTTGCAATGCATCTTAGCAGTGATCGGTTAAGCCCAGCGAGCGAGGGAGTTCTGTGTAACACACCTCATCAACAGGCAAAAAGTATACTTTATTTGCCAAGGCATACTTCTGGAACGTTCGGCCGTGGTACTCGACAGTTTCCGTGAAAGTATCATCTAGAGGAACAGTTCCGTCCCTTGCATTGATCAGCAATGAAATATTCGACACCTAACCAAGGGGGAAACTTCATACTCGGCGTCCATATCCTGTCTTTTCCAAGACGAAATCGACAACTATGGTTGTTGGGCTGAGTTCATTAATAAGGGTAGGTTATCTGATCAAAAGGGCGCAAGTCAACAAGTGACCTTTTTGCGCGAATGGTCTTGTCAGCCAGATGGTTGGTTTGCAACAGGCAACAAAGGTCCACTTGCTTCACCCTCGAAGACCCCTTTCTTGCCTGCGTTGTCGTATTTACCAGAATATCATGCACTGTTCGACGTACGTAATGCGAGAGAATCCCCAAGGCTCAAAAATTTGACATGGCCACTTTGGCAAGAAGCTATTGCTATGATGGTGAGCTCGATGGCGATATTAGCGGAACGCGGGAAAAGCTTTCATCGTTCAGCAAACGAGTGGCATAAAACAGGGCCCTCTGGTCTTCCCCATGCCAGGGTCTGCCCCGAAGGAGAAAGGACATAATCCGTACTGGACTGAGCCGCCGCTGCATGACGCACCATGGGATCTGCTGGTCCCGGCAAGCAAGAGACACAAGTCACATGGTAGACATTGCAAAACAATGTGCAACGCACTGAAGGCTAAAGAACACAATGTGTTTGGACTCGGGTCGAAGACGGGCCCCATGCTGAAGACGGACTTCCCGCCGTTCAGAAATGCCCTCGTCAGAGATCAGTTTGAGACACAGACGACATTCATATGCACAACCTTTGGAATTGCATATGCATGTCTATGACCAGTCGTCGACATTCTCTGATGTCAACCCCAGACCATTGAAATGGTCAGGTTTTGCACCCTGTATGTCGACCATGAGCGGCCGACAACGACCAAGTGCCAGGGGTACAGACACCGGCGGAATTAACACTCCCACTTTTTGGGAAGCGACGTATTATGCTACGGAACACTACTGACGCACAGTCGTCGAGAAGCGAGGCGGAAGAGAGACCGATAAATTGCGGAAGAGGTGCTCTAGAGATCACCAGGGCAATTGTGTGGTACGAAGGAGATTCTTCCAGTCCCCCCCGCCCGTAGGCGAAACGCACTTGTTTGCCTGTGGTTGCCCCGTGGATCGCGATAGAACTTTGGCCCTATACCCCAGTGTCCGGAGCAACCAAATCCCATCCCTTGAAGCCTCTACTCCGTAGACCCCTAGACTTGCCTGGATATCTTGCTGGGGGTCTCCGCGAGCAGAAGAGGAGGATCGAGAGGACTTCGACCAACCCCAACTGGCAGTACAGCACAGCTTGAAGAAAATTGACTAGCATGGAGCCTGACCGTTCAAACCTCCCCATGTCACGAGTGATGTCATTCTTGGGCATTTTACAATACGGCTTTCAATGTTGAATAGCGTTCTTCTGCCACGGAATCATGTTCAGTGGCTCTCATTTGCCGTCTACGGAGACAAAACGCCCTGGTTCATACCCTGTGATTTTGCATTTGGTGCGGAAAATTAGCTACTAGCCATCACAGAACGTCACCCAAGGGATCTATCGTTCAGGGCTTTCAAATCGCCACTGGAACGGCAAGATATAAAAGGATGCCTGAGAAATAAGCAAACAGGTCAAGCTTCGAGGTTAGGAATTGACACTGGCGACTATGGACGGATAGGACCCCCCAATAAACCACCGCAAAGTGCTTGGAAGGCCGATTGAGGGCGAAGATTTTCGGACAATATACAGGGGAGGAAATGCTCCACTAGTGATGAGACAGGTGATGGAGATATTACGGAGCAGCCACTTTACTGCTGGAAGACTCACAGACCCTGGATACATGGATAAAGACATACTGGCTAGCTATGTAAGGAATGTCATAACGCGGGAGGTAAACGTGAAGCAGGGTTTCCCATTAAGCCATCGCGGAGTTATACGTCAACGGACAGCGTCAAAAAGCTCCATGGATTAGTTCCGAGTACATATTGAGGAATCCGAGTTGAGCCCACAGATGTCAAGCAAGAAGACGCTGTGCCCCTTTGAAAATCGCTAGAGTTGTCATATTTTGGCAACACGCACAGGCTAGCTCTGGCGCACTCACTAGACTTTTGGCTTTCGCAAAACAATCCCCTTTGTCCGAAGATGCGTTAGTGGTAGGCGTACGCTTTGAATCAAGTTTCCTCCAACCAAACGGGAATGCTTCTGCATCCAAGATGATGCTCCCAACGACAGAGAGGATCAGGGCCAGGGAAGCCAATCTATTTTTCATGGACATGCCTGTCAATCAGACTATATACGGACTAGCAGAACACGACGACAACGGCGTGTCTACCCGAGTATCGAGCTCCATTACTCGTACTACGAGAAGGATTCCATACCCCGTCCCGTCCAAGTCCCGCACATGCACTTCAAGCAAGTAGTAGTCCGTATTACTCCGTAGACATTCCCCCCTTCCCCCAAGCAAGTCTGGTAGTCTCCCCTCCTATTTTTACCTATGTACTAGTCCGTAGGAACCCGACTTTACCGACCTATCTAGTTCCCCGTACATGTACAAAGTACTCCGCAGCGTAGGTTCCCAAAGACGCGGCGGCGCGAGCCACGGGCCTTGGAACTGACTTTCTTTTATTAAACTACGCATTCCTGCCCGGCACGGGTCTTGCCGAACCAAGACGTCGGGATGCTAACTCGGGCGTCTTGGATGAGCGTTCGTTCATCCTGTGGTGCTGAGAATCAAGTCCATGAGGGATGAATCATTGGAATGATACGTCAATGGGGCAATGCTCGTAGCCAGTTGTAGTCTACCCTTTCTATCCTATTCATGTTTGCTTCATAGTCTTTTGATTTATTGTACACCGCTGGTTGTGATGACGAGAGAGTGAAAAAAAAAAAAAAAGCAAATAAAACTAAAGTGCAGTAGGGTGCTCCGAACAAGGAATGTTTATATCGCGATCATCGTGATAGGATGTGACATGTCATTCCGTTCGATTGGCGATTGGTCGGGTTGGCGACTGAGAACCCGTGTCTTCGGGCCGCGATCCCTGCCAGAAGTCCCTTGCTTTTGTCGCACATCGCGTCAACATGATTTCTTGGTGTTTCTCTCATTAAATTGTTTCAACGATGAGTGCAAGGACCATCATTAGCACCAGGTAAAGACGGGATTCCTGCTCTTGACTGCCTCGAGCCGTTCCACAATGACTCTTCGTCGGTTGCCCATTTGTCCCTCGGCTGCAGCATAGCCCAGGTCCCCCTCGAGATCATCGCCGCCGCACAAGTCTTGCGAGTCACCGTAGAGTTGTTGTGCAATACTACTGCGGTTTTGCCGTGCCGCAGCTGGAGATGCAAACGAGTATCGCCGTTGCTGGCGGGGGCCATGACGCGCGGGTTCGTAAACGTTGAGTGAACGTGATGCCGTGCTGTTTTCAAAGGGGCTTCGTTCTGGCCCCTTCATAGATATTCTCTCGTGGGGGGAGCGCGCATCGTCTTCGTTTGGACTTGAAACCTCGTCGAATCGCAATGAACGAGGCATCTCGATTGGCGCAGACTGCAAGCCCAGGAGATCTGCTGTGGTGTCTTGTGCGGCTGTAGCAGAGCTCGCAATGTCGGCCTCATCCATGGAATCCCGGAGAAACGAGTTTCGACGGAGCTCTGAAGATGTCACGCGCATGGGAACTGCAACAGGGACTTCAACGAGATCGTCCCAGACACACACTTTGGCTCTTCTTGTGAGTTCAAGAGGACCATGGTCCGGTGTTTTCAAGGCCTCTACTACATTCCAAGCTTGGCCCTTCATGACGGCGATTTGCTTGGCAAACATGCGCTCTTGGAAATCCTCGTCAACCTGAAAGACTCTTTTGAGTGCCATCTGCGTCTGGGCCCACCATGCCGTCGATGTGAGTAGGGGTAGGAAATGATCTCTCGTCTTTTGTGAAAAGGGTCGGCCAATTAGATCGACAGGAAGGAACAGCCAGCCAAATGGAAAGCTACCAACGGTTTTGTTAACAATGCAACGACTGTGGAGTTGGCATGTCAAGTATTACGGCAACATACCTTCGCCAAGCATCGGGATGCTTCCAAGGCCAGGACAAGGAATTGTCAATGGCCCCCACAGAGATGGTGGGTTCCTTTGAAGATGAAGCCTTGTTAGACGACGCATTCATAGGCCTCTGGCTCTTATAAGGATATGATGCACTCGTTGCAGACTGAGGCATTTGCTCCGCCTGTACAGGGCGTGGCCCACTGTCTTGGTCGCTGTCCCGAGAGGTCTCCATATTCAGGTGAACAGGATCAGAAGCCACAGACACTTTCCCGGCTTCCCAGTCGACCTTGATCATCCAGTTATCGAGACCTCGATCTGTGTTTCTCATGATGTAATCCAGAATGACCAACTTTTCGAGCTCCTCCCTGAATGATATTTTGATCTGCTCGGTCCAGACAAATCGTGGGGGTCCAGTGGCTTCTGCCGTGGCTTCTCGAGTTTCTTCATCGCTCGAATCACCATTCTCTGGCGATCCGGATGTGGATGGGCGACAGCTCTCGGTCCATCGCTTCTTACGGTTTCGATGCGTCTCATTTGCTCGAAACCCGGACCAGTATTGATCTGGCCAAGGGTGCTCACGCAGGAAAACATTTGCGTCTTTGTAGCCTTTCAAGAAGACCTGAAAACTCCCCGGCTTGGTTGGTAACGGTTTCTTCTTTCTGTAGAAGCTGCGTCGGTCCCAGAAGGGATAATGGAACGATTTGGATGATAGCCAGACGACGTCTGTGTAGGGTACTAGGTGGGTGCGAAGCTGATTGTCAAGTACGCAGGCTGCGGCTTCACTAACATATGACAGGTTTGGGATGAGACTAGAGAAAGAGTCGAAAGGTCAGATCAAGAAAAGAAAAAGAAGAAAAAACACCGAAAAAGAAAATTGCACATCGGTTGTCAAGCATACCAGGCTCGGCCAAAACAGCAGGGGAAGAGATTCCTGTGAATCCATTTATTCCACTTGGGATTACCCGCCGCATAGGGTTCCTCATCTTTTGGTTTAAACACACCAACAATCTTGCCGTCCGGGTTCCTCGCAAAGTAGCTGCCCGAACTACCCTGCGAAATCATGCTTGGATGGACCTCCTGTCGTATCGCAACCCTTACACTCTCCACGATGGCTTCAAATTCAGCCCGGGTTATTGCTCCTGGCTGAGGATCAGCCAGGAATTCTGCCGTAACAGGCCTCACGCCCTCGGGGGGTTGGAAAACAGAGTGTTGGATTTCGAGCCGTTCTTCTTCGCCCAAGATGCTTTTCTCCCTTCCACGTTTGAATTTGGAAGTTATCTCGTCGGCCCATCGTTCTAACCGAGCGTTTATGGCTTTAATGTCTACGCCCCCAGAGCTTCCTCCCCGTTTGTGAAGCTTCGGCCTTTGGTTATTCGCCTTGGGACTGACGATTCCTGAGCGATACTTTGGTTGCTGGGTAGTAGGTGCGAAGCGTGGCGCCGAGGCCGGCTGCAGAGAGGCCGAAGAATGTGCGAGATCATCGTCGGAGTCGGTAAGATCGGCTTGGGTGAGGCGTTCGTAGCCGGTAGTAGGGGGGCGATCGCGGGGCATGATTTCTAGATGGGGATTGCGGTGATTCCTAGGCCATTCCGATCGCAATTGCTCGAGTGGTCGGGTATGCTTCGGAAAAAGAAGGTTGACCAACGGCGGCAGCTCGCAACCGAGTCGACTGGATGACGCGTATGGTACGAATACCGAGAAAGATGGGTGGCGGGCAGGAAGAAGGCCAGAGTGGCCGAGTGACGTGCAGAATCAAACAAGAATGAAAAGGAGTGACGTGTTGTGATACCCAAACATTGAATTGGAGCTTGGCAACTTGGAGCAGCGGACAGGTGCGTGCATGTGGGACCCGGCTGTGGGCCTGGATCCCTAAAAGGGGCACGAGGGGACCACATGAAGGACATGGAGAAGTTTATGTATGTACACATGTAGCATGTAGTCCGTCTTGCAGACCCTACGGAAGAAAGGATGGTCCTTTTCATGATTCCTGTTGGCTCCTTCCAAGCATTCCCATTCTCCATGATTTACCTTTTTTTTTTTTTTTGCCAGCGGACGCGAAGTCTACGCAGCTCCCCAGTTCGGCTGGCGTGTTGTTCTTCCTTGAATAGATTACAGACAAAGTGGCCGTTGAGAAAATGGTTGACCCTCTCGAATCCATCCTGTTTTCAGCGTTTGACCATCAGCTTCGACACTCGACACGATCATTCACGATCATTTTGCCATCCATATTGGAGTTCCTCGTTGTGACGGTCGTGCGTGCTCTCAATCGGATAGTGGATGTGTGCCGGAATGAGGCTGACGCCCGTCAGAGGGACTTCCAGAAGCCATTGGGGGGCAGCAACTATATAACTCTATACAGAATTAAAGCGCAAATTAGATGCGGAGAACTTTTTCGCTGAGATGCAAGGCGTTGGTGGTGAGCATCATCATATGGCGCCAATTGCTTGCCGCGGTCCGCAGAGTCAGCCGCCCCGGCCAGGCCGCCTCGTCACTCTCGATGAGTCAACCGGCCATCATCAGGTCGCAACATCGAACTCATCTCCGTCCTCGACCACAGTATCCCAGGTGGTGCGGTCAGAGGCACTGTCCGTGGCAATCGACACAAGAACCTCTTACTCCACTGCCGAAGTAGTCAAGGTATGGCGCACGAAGCGCCTGGAATTCATCAAGATTGACGAATCCAACGAAGCCGTCAAGGAGTTCCTCCCGCAGGTCGAGCAAGACCCCGTTGTGCTGGCCCTGGGACCCCAAGGAGGCAAGGACATGAAAGCCCAGCTGGAGGCGTGGAGCAATGCCCTCCTCGTCGTTGCGATTTGTCTACGAGAGGACGCGGAAGGGAGAGATGGGCAAGACGCAGAGGTGAAGGTGAAGACGGGCGAGGAAATCGAGGTCGAGGCCGAGGCCGAGGCCAAGCCCACGATCGTGGGGACAATGTGCCTGGGGTGGGTGTGGGATCAATGCCCGGACAGCGCATCATCATCGCATGGCGCCAATGGGCATCAGAGGCCATCGATTGGATGGTGGATTGGGCTATTGCACACATGTATCTCTCCGTGATCCGGGGGCAGTAGTTTGTATTACTGGCCGGCATTGGAGGTTGGGGGCTCGGACGAGTACTCGGACACTCGGACATGATGATGATGATGATGATGCTCTTGGCAAGCGGGCATTCTCCCTTCTCCATTCGTTTTTTAGTGTCCAGCGGCAGACTAGTAGCGCATACAATTTTATGACCATGTAAACTTACTCTACGCCTCGTCACGAGCTGTGCAACGGCATTCTTCACAAGAACGGAGGGACAGGAATGTGACACGAGCAAGGTGCGACGTGTGCCGCGACGCAACCTTTGGTACACGATACTTGCAAGTCCTCCGTTTCGAATTCTTAATTCCAAGAAAACGAAACTTGACTCGCACCGGAATGACTAGCCCCCGAAATGGCAGCTGTTCAACATCCGTGGCAGAGACATGTTCCCGATGTGTTTACATACCCTGACCTATTCAGGGTAGAGGCGTACAGTCTGAGCTTGTCGCTGCAAAAATAGGGTTTCCCGAACACGTGGCAATGCACAGGATCGGCAGTTTTGGTTGTATTATATGCTTCATGATGAATATTGAACACGCCCAAACAAACACTCCAATTGGCCGGCACTTGGGGAGGGGTGACACGGTAACTACCGGTACTACATAATTACCTAAACATACAAGGGGACGACGCGACCTCGTGTGGGCAACTTGACGCGCATCCGTCAAAAATTAAATGTGCATCCGCCGTTAGTCCCAATCCGTTAGAATAGCCCACCTATACTTTTTTAGTGTGGCTAATGTTCATAATTCCATCGATTTGAGTGAGCCCAAGAGGCCCGCCGTCAGCCAATTCATCATCAGCATCATACGTTCATGTATATTATGTAGAACAGCAAACTTGGGTGGGTGGGCCTCTATTACCAGCGTGCCAGCCAAGCTACCATTGCAGCATGCATCTCGCTGGGTTAGTGCGTCGGCGGAAGTGTTGGATTGGCTGGACATGGCTCTCTACTCCTGGCTGCTGGCTGTCGCGGCGAGTTACAACCCACTATATTATACGGGGCTCCAGTCTTGGGCTGCCAAGCCAATGTCAGGCTACCTACTCCCTATGTACAGTGACAGGTGTACCAGCTGGGAGATTCCGGGAAACTTGGGGGGGGGGGTCTCAGGTGGCCTCAGGTGACCTCGAAGAAAGACATGGTCCGCATGGAGGGAGCGGGAGCCACTCCCCGGTGCTAAGCTGCCTGCGCTGGGGCCATGATGGCACTGCGCGTTGTATTCGGGATGACTCCGTATGTACTATTAATTACACTCGTACGTACACCTCGCTTCGCAACAACACCACCTGGGGCCTTTCTCTGTCTCTCTTCCTGCGTTCCACCTCTTATTTAATTGTATCACCTTGGTCCTCGGGTGTTCATCACTCCTGTTTGATTTTCGCTTCCTTTCTCTTCCCCTCATTGCTTTTCCTTCTATTTCAACAGTCAGTACTCCGAAGCTCTCGCTGGTTGAATCTTGCCCAGAGATTCACCATCGTTGCCGTAATCATTGTGCTGCCGCTTCGCCCCCCAAATATCAGGCACACGACCACCTTGCTGCTGCATATTTCAACCACATCGCAATTTTCTCTTCCACAATTTTCAATCGATAGCTACCTCGAGGCATAATGGCACCTCTTGCTGAGACTGCTGACGCTTTCCGAGATGTTCCCGTCGCTGGATTGAACGAGGACGTTTCTAGAGGACGCAAGAGATCCCGGAGCCTCTCTAGAACTTCAAGACCAAGGTCCCTTCGACTGGACGAGTCTAGCACACTGCGAGGAAGATCACCACGGCGGGCGACATCTCCCTTCCAGCTGCATTCTCGCAATGCCTCTCCGACAACCCTGAGGTCACCCACCACCCAAATCTTACTGTACAATCAACTTTGCCGGGCTCGCCGCGAACACTGCCCCTCTCGCACCGCCTCGCCTACCGACAGAGCAGTTCGCCGTCGTCAAAGAACACGCAAGCCTCGACGGGACCACGAACCAGTGCGATCCCCGGAGGTCCTATCTCGTCTGAGAAATGAGGTTTTCTTGGAACACGCAGACAATTCAAGCACAACATCTCAACAATAATATCCAACACACTTATCGAGACACCTTCCCGGATGGCTGCTGTAACAAGATTGCATCTTGTTGTATCATATGTTTGAGGCGCAACGTACTCGTTACCCGACTTTTTTTTTTTGGTTACAAGAAGCATTGAAAAAAAAACCCCGGCGAAATCGGCGTCTGAAAGATTGGTCATATGGCGCTAAAAAAACCGGGCAAGACAAAATCACATCTTTTTGGCTGGATGCTTTTTCCATTTCGTTCTTCATCCTCTTGCATAAGGCTGGTCACACATTGGAGTTTCACTGGGATATGTTATTTTTCTTTCTCTCGCTTTCTCTTCTTTTTCATCTCATGGTTTCGGGCGGAATTGCTCGCAAATGTGTATTTTGTCTTTGGAATTCCCCTAGGTTGCAACAGACAGGATAACGGCCCGGAATATTATCATAAATCACTCATCTTCCTTAAAACCCATGGTTCCGACCCAAAGCTGGTCATATCGAAACATCGTACGAGAATATTTCAAGTTATAGTTTGATGTGCTGCCTATCGCTGGGCCCCACTTTGTCATGTTACAGTCGGCCGTAGTGGAGCTATGGGAACCCAAGCTTCTTTGCCAGACAAGTTGACGGCTGAGGTAATGCATTCATGCACGTGTTGGAGTCCGGCCGAACTTGGTCGTCAGCTTTTTTGGATCTCACGATAATAACGTGTGAAAGCCCTTCGCCTTGTCGTGCCGATCTTTCTTTGCCCAACTTTCATTTGCAGCATACACCCACTCGTGTGCACATACGTCAAAATTCTCCATTTCGACTGCTGGATGTATTCTCTCAAACGAACCCATCCGCCCTCGAAATAAGCAATTTTCTTCCTCCCCGAAAAGCACCCGCATTCTACACGGCGATCCGGTGCAACTACGCCCTTGAGTCTTCACAAACTGCACAGCCAGCCGCGGGCATGCCAATCCGACTCGTACAAGCTTGGGCGTAGCAGTCGGCTGCCCAATCAAGCCTCATGCTGGAAAGAACGGCCGCCAGCCTGGAATCATGCAGCCTCCAGCGTGTTCTCCCCAAGCCAGGCAGATTATCGAAACGATGCAGACACCTTTCCACGGACTTTTGGCAGCATGGCGCCTCGGCAATCGAGCTCTCTAGCATTAGGCCGTCTCTGAATAGACGCAAAGAGAGCGAGCAGTACCTTTTTGAACAAGCGGACCCTCCTCCGCAGGCTGGCCTGTTGGCTTCTGCCTTCTTGCTCGACTTTTTGTATCCCAGTGGGACGTACGCTTTATTGCGTCGGCTTTATCCGGCACTAACACGACCGCAGAGTGGCAGGAAGTCGGCTGGAGCTGCACGACCAATGAATTTCACTTCACAAACCGTTGCTACAGAGGTAGATGCGTCTGTCGCGTTATTTCGGTGTGGCGAAAACGGGGGTCGGAGGAGCAATCGGGTCAGGCAGTATGCATCGCGCAGTGACGGGAAAGCAACAAGAGACCACGTCCCCTTAGTTGTCAATACCGAATCTACCACCGCCGACTTTGACCCGTCCGACTCGACGGCTTATGGACACCCCCGAACGAATCGCAAAGCACATTTTCACAGCTTGACAGACCTGCTTACGAGACCGGAAGATGCGCTCTACAACGACGTATGGGATTCATATGGCAAGTTGGACTCACAGCTGAAGCAGCCTTTTCGCTCTGCTGTTGTGGTGTATCTTTCAACATCGCGGAGCATTGTCGACATTGGTCGGGCTATATCCATACTCCGCCAAATCCCGGTTCAGTCGTGGGATGATGACGTACAGGCTGCTTGCATTCTTGTGCACTTACGAGCTGGAGACTCGGCGGCTGCACTCGATGTTTTCCACACGGGGCTCCACTCTCGACATTCGGGAGCAGGCCTTGAACATTTGCTAGAAGATGCGCTCATGAAGAAAGAATGGACGACAATCCTGAAGGTTTGGCTCGAGCATTTCTCGACCCTGGGGAAAGCAACATCATTCTTTTTGGAGCACCATGGCAGGCGAAATTCAACAATGGCCACGATCCCAGATCTGGCAACATTGTACTTCGCCTTTGAACGATACCTAGATATCGAAGCGGCAGAGTCTGTGAGAGCCATGAAGTTATATGAAGACACAAAGCTTGGCCTAGAAGCACTTCGTCGCTGGTTAGCCCAACAAGTCCTGCGACAACCGTGCTCGCCCAAACAAGCAAAATCTATCCTTCAAATATGGAACGACCCAACACTATACGAACAGTACTTGAGTCGTATGCTATGTCGCTGGGAGGAGGGATTTGAAACGAGAGCTGGCCTTGGTCTTTTGTCCGAGATTTACTCCAATTATCGCAAGCTCGATGGGGTCAAGACCCCCATCCCGATACTACGCAAGATGTTTGATTTCTACTACCCGTCAAATGCAGAAGGGCTAGCTGAGGTGTACCGCGACTGGCATCATAGTTGGGGAGGCCTTGATCGATGGGGCCATGAGAAATTTCTGAAGTTCTACTCTGCGTGTGGTGATATCATCGCCGTCAAGGATCTTTGGATCCGATACACGACGAAATTTCCCAAAGTAGTGAAGCGGCCGCTCGGTTTCCGAAGCACATTGAATGCGTTCGCACAAGCAGGTGACGTCGCAGGCGCCGAGAAAGAGTTCCGAACCATGACGGAGGAGTATGGCGTAAAGCCTGATATCGACAGTTGGAATGCTCTGCTCAAGTGTTATACCAAAGCTGATGCCCAAGCTCGCGCCTTTCAATGCTTCGAGGAAATCAAAAAGGTGGACCGACCAAATGCCTTGACCTACGCACAGGTCATGGCCATGGCAGCCAAGCGAGGAGATTTGACCACTGTTCTAGAGTTCTTTGACCATTCGCAAAAGGACAAGATTTCAATCTCGAAGGAAATGGCACTTTCGTTGGTCATGGTGTATTGTCACAACGACCGTTTGAAAGATGCCGAGAAGATCTGCACCGAATTCGCAGAGCGCCACGTGACTAGTGCTGTTGTCTGGAATCAGCTCATCTACTTCAACGGCCAGCGCGGCAACCTGAACAAGTGCTTCGCCCTACTAAAACCCATGAAGAACTATGGCGTGGAGTGGGATCACCAAACGCACGAGTTCCTTCTGCGGGCCATGATTCACGTTGGCCAGATACAGCCAGCTTATCAACTGCTTCGGATTGCGCGCGAAGACGGTCTGTTTCCCGTTGGGCCAGAGCACTATTCTGTGGTCGCATCTGGTGCTGTGCGTACAGGACAGCTGGACCTGGCCGAGACGATACTTTCTCATATGCGGTCTGCAGGCTTCGGGGTGCCGTTTAAAGCTCATGTTTCATTGGTGCAGGCGGCCGTCCGCCGGAAGCCGTCCGCAGAAAGAACTCGGGCGCTGGCAAAGGATCTTGTGAGCCACTTGCTCGCTACGCTGGCATCTGCAAAGGCCCAAACAGCCGTCCCAGGCGTTGAACCGTCTCCCTGGACAACATCAAGCGGACTGGTAGAGTTGAGGCGACAGACGGCGGATGTTGGGCGAACGGTCAAGTTGCTCGTTGAGCTACGGGACTATGTGGCTGTTGAACGACTGATGTCGGCGTACCTAAAAGCCTTTCCTGAATACAAGGAAGGGAACTTCTTCCCACCCGAAATCGCGTCGGCGCTGATGCTAGGGTATCTGAAAGATGGCAAACTGGACCAAGTTTGCAAAATGTGGAAGCAGACGCTGGACGGAGCCATGGCCAACAGCAGCAGTGCTTCAGGGGCCATCTATCCCGCATACCAATACGATCTCGCGCGCCCGCTCAGCGTGGTCATAAAGGCGTGCAGGGAAGCCAACGACGGGCGCGGCCTTCTCAACACGGTCGAGCAAGTTCTCGGTTCTGGGTTCAAGCTCACGGGGACCAACTGGAACCTCGCGATCCGCCACCTCGCCGACCTGGGCCACTGGGAGCGCGCCATGGACTGGTGCGAGCAAATGCTCATGACGCACTGGCGCGGCTGGACAGCCTCGCCCACGGCCAGAACGCCCCAAGAACGCCGCGACCTGAAGAACGACCGCGTCCTCGTAGCCTCCAAAGCCACAGTATTCAGCCTCCAAAGAGAATGGCTCAAGCTACGCAAGCTGGCCGCCTGGTCTGGCGAAGTATCCTCCAAGCTCAAGGACATTGAGCAGCGCCACCCCAAGCTCCACCACGCCTTCATCACGACCGACTACGAACACCTCCCCGCCACGTGGGTCTTGCCCAAGAAGAAGAGCATGAACAAAGCAATCAAAGAGATGCTAGAGCCCCTTTCCCACGACGAACTGAAAGCCATGCGAAAGGCGCTCGAGAAGCAATTGCGTCTAGAAAAGGACAAGAATCGTCATGCGCGCAAGAGCAATCCAAGTCGATTTCGCGTCGTTGCAGGACGAGGCAAGATGCAAAATCAGCGACCGACCCGGTCCCGGACCAAATTGTAGCCAGGGCGATTACCTCGAGCGAGTTGAACAAGTTGGGTGCCGGTGCCATGCTGAAAGAGGAGTTGGCTGGGGAGAAGGAAGGGACTGTGTCATGTCGTGTTGCATTGAAGGGTTTCCCACTGTATAGTAATTGTATAGAGTAATTAGCGTCAATCACAACCTCATAGATGGCACGGTAAATTTAGCATCGGAATTCCGACTCTATACTAAACATGGGTCATCTGCACCCTTGGTCATATTGTGAGTGGTTACTATATACAGAATATACCCAAGGCGCCTTATCCAGAACATAAAAGGCCTGTTGTACGAAATGAGCGTCCGGCACCAGCAGCAGCAGCACCAACAGTGTAATGGAAATGTACATCAATCCAAAAATATAACTCCATTCCCTTTTCTATATGTGACCACGTTCCCATTTGAAAAAAAAAAGAAAAATTATAAAACCAGACAACGTTTCATGTACATACGCAAGTGAGCTGACTGATTTAGATTTGTTTCAAACTGAACCATCATGCTAAATCCTCGGCTGACTGAGGAGGTGGGGGCTTATTGACGCCGAGAGAGCGAAGACGCCGCGACAAGAGGCCTTCTGTGCCGGCGAGACCGCTCGAGCCGGCGAACTGGGAGAAGGCGTTGCCGCCGTATCCAAAGTCGCCTCTGTTGAGTTTCTCGTAGGACGAAGTGCCGCTGGTGGTGGCCATGGTTGCGGAGTCCTTGGTGGATGGGCGGCTAGAGAAGGCCTGCAAGGAATCAGAGTCGCTTACGTCGCTATCGCGGGGGAGGTCCCGAGAAGGGAGGCGGAATGGGACGGGCTCGACGGGGAGCGTGTTGCCTGCACCGCCGGCCGTGGAATCGAGCCCGTCGGCCATGTCGAAGGCGCGAGAGGATGCTGCTCCAACGGAGAAGCCGAGGCTGCGGCGGCGGAAGGCCTTGTCTATGGCGAGCATGCCACCTGGTCCGGATGATACGGTGAGAGGGGGGTGCATAACCCGGATGGGCTTGTAGGGAGTGAAGCGCGGCTCGGGCCAGGTCGTTTCGTTGCGGAGCTTTTCTTTGCCCTCGGGCACGCGGTTGGCAAAGACGACGCGGATGGATTTGTAGAGGTAGAAACGATCTTTGGAGGGACAGCACATGTGAAGATGGACGAGGTAGCGGAGCATAGGGCGGCTTTGCGCATCAGTCTCGCTGGTATTCGGCACGTTGTCGATGATGGGGCCTGCCGAGTAGCTGCGCTGGCGGATGAATGTCTTGGTGCCGGGCTCCATGCCCGTGAGGTCGTAGGGCATAAGGAACAACTTCACGGCCGTCTTGTTCTGATTCTTGATGACGATCTGGATTTGACCCTTTTCTGGGATCCGGTAGCTGCCTCCTGGGGGGGCACGGGGTGAGCCCATACGCCTGTTTGGCCGAGACGATGGTCTTGGGCGATCATCAAGGTCCGAGTCAGGCATGAGAATGTCGCCATGGTTGTCCACGGGTTTCCGTTCCATATATCGGCCATGTGCTTTTCGTTTCGACCTGTGTTCCTCCTCCAGATTGGGCAGTCCATTTTCCAGGTCGATCTGGCCAACATATGGACTCGGCCCCCCGTCGTCGGAGGCTGACCTACTATGGGAGGTGCTGCTGTAGCTGTAATAGACGGCGGGGAACGGCAGTGTGACATGTGCCGGGCAGCGAAGGCTCGATTTGCATCTGCCTTTGCCGAGAACGCCGATTTGGGCAAGGAAATCAAACGGCTTGGATGGGGTCGTGGACATGCGGCCTCTCAGAATACTCTCTTCATAAGAGCCAACCATGGAAGCATGCTGAATCGGAGACGAGTCTGAGCCAAACGAGGGTCGCCTGGTGCGAAATATGGCTGGTGTCTGGTGAAGAGATGTCCCGTGCTGGGCGAAACTTGGGGTCAATGTCAGCGACCTCCTGGGCTGGTGAGCCTGGTATGGTTCGCGACGGCCAAGGGAGAACCGCCGAGAGCTGCCAGCAGCTGGACGAGGCGACGGTGTAGCAAACGGTGTTGAGGTGGCCGAGTTGAGTGCCTGCAGTCCTCTGTTCAGCTCCCTCGACGATAAGTCAAGACTACGGGGAGCCATGGCAAAGTCAAGCTCGTCATTGCTTTCTGATTGAACCAACGGGCTGGTAGGAGGATGATACGCGAAGCATGACGAGAATGATGACGACAAGGGGGAGGCCGTGACGGACCTGAAGCTTCCCGTGTCGCCCAGGAACGGTGTACTTCTCTCGAAACGAAATGGGGCGAAGTCTCGAGGCGGTGACGTCGCGATCCAGGGCGATTCAGATGCCAGCTGGCTCCCAAGCCGCTTTTCATGGTCCTGAACTAACAGTCGTTGCCGCCCTTCCTGGCTATTTGTAAAGTCGCCACTATGCAATGCCGACCTGGGACGTTCAATCTCCAACCCATCTCGGAGCCGGTCTTCCGCCGAGCTTTGTGTTCCATTGTGTGCTTTCTCGGGCGTGATCTGGACCGGTGGCAGTAGCTTTGGCGACTCGGATGAGGTCCGACGTTCAGCGAGCTACAACGGGGGAGAAGGCGTGTTAGGCATGGCATCATAGTGGCCGATTGAACCAATTGACGGCGTGTTATATGCAAGGGCACCACACTTACATGGCGATTCGGTATCCATGTTGGACTCTCCCCCCTCTTAAGTCTTTCTATGAGTTCTGCCCGGCAGGAAATTGCCGCATCGTCGTCGATTTTGGGCGTAGTTGGACGTGTCGGACTGTCGGGAACCGGGCCCTCACAGAGTTCTGTCGGCAAGCTCTCCTCAGAAAGGCGCCTCAAAATCGGAGGCGGAGGGTCGATGGGAGAAATTCGTGCCGAAACCGATCGACCAGAACGACGAGCACGATTGTCAAGATCGTCTTGGAAGATAGGCATGGTGGTTTGGAAGAGTGGGAGAAGAACCACAGCTCAGGACTGGGCTGTGGTCCCCCAACCTGTGGCTGGACAAAACGGTACGGCGGCGGCTGATTGACAAGTCGAGAGAGGTCCAGGACAAGAGTTACTTGGTCTTGTCGTCATGTGCCATCAAGGGACAATCGAATCGATTCACAGGGGTTTGCATGTGGTGTCGAAGTGTCTGGTCATGGGCACGGGCAGAGAGAAGAAAGACGGGCCCAGCGAAGCCGGGGAGTTGGTTGGTTGTTCACTAGAGAAAAGAACAAACTTTTCTGGTCGTTTTGCGGTTTCAGAATAGTTTTCGACGTGGCGAAGTCGGCGCCGAGTGGAACAAAGTGCCGGATGTGCCAGTTTGCAACGGCTCTCGCAGAGGGAAGCAGCTAGTGAGAATGATTCCTACGTACCGTCGACGCAGGAACAAAGCAGACAGCATCACGAAGAGGCATACATAATGTGGTGCGGTCTGGTGAATCATGGCCAGGCCGAGAACGGTGTGGGCGGCCAGACAGACAGACAAGCCAGAGTGGATGGCGCTGGGGCATTACATCGTCATGGGATCGTCGGTCGGTCTACTGACGGCATGGGTAACCTTCTCTCATTAATATCGGGGGTTAATGACTCGATAAGAACCCGCAGAGGGTGTTGCCGATGGCAATACATACAAATGCATGAAAGCCCGCTCCACATTTTTGTGCCGTTGTGGGTGTTGTGGACGTGGCTGGAGACGTGGCTGGAGACGTGGTTGTGGACGTGCAAACTTTACTCTGAGTGAGAAGCGTGGGCGAAAAGCTCAACAGGTGGACTCTACACTCGGTATCAACCGTGAAATCTATACCGCGACACTCGGAACATGGCTCCAAAGAGACCCCTCGACTCTGCAGAGTCCGAAGCCGCAGCCAAGAAGCCCAAACGAGGATTCAGAGTCGGCCCAGATAACTTGCCAGACGGTCCATGGCGACGAAAAGGTTTGCGAGCACCCACCCACTCAACCCCTCACTCACTTACTCACTCACTTACTCACTCACTCAATTACATCTCACGAACGAATCGTGCATGTAACAAGAAAGAGAAAAGGCTTCAAAGTACTCAGCTAACTCACTGCCCATCAAAGTCACCAAGATAAAGAAGGATTTAATCCACAAAGCCAAGGTCAAGAAAGAATACGCCAAGATCAAGTCTCGCGAGCAGGCGAAGAACCAGAGCAGGGAATATAATGACAGCAACGGCTATGAAGGCGATGATGACGGGAACAGAAACAATGACGTCGCCTGCGCACAGGACAGTCATCGAGAACAGGTCAAGAAGAAGATGCACCCCACTCGCGAGCTGATGCTCAGAGATGAAGAGAAGGCACAAGCGGGTGTCACGGCATCCGAAGACGGAATCACCAGCGATGGCTCGAGACGACGCACCAGGCGGCCGGGCAACTACGACAAGCAGCTCCAAAAGGCCGAGGAGCGGAGGAAGGAGGCAGAGCTGCGGCAGATGGAGATGCAGCGGAGGAGAGAGGAGAGGGAGAGCAAGATTGCGGAGAGGCAGAAATTCAAGAAGGCCATGGCCAAGACTGTGGGTAGAGATGGCAAGAAGAAGCTGGGACGGGAGAGCACCATCCTGCTGGATAAGGTGAAGAGGATGATGGACAAGTGAGCATGCCCAGGAGCAGGCTGTTTGTCATTGCCGGCGCTCCGTATACGTTATATTTGGAGGTTGAACATGACTGTTTGGTGCCGTGGATGACTTGGAGTCGCGTAGGGAACAGGCTATTTCCTACAGGCATCATTTTGCATTGTTGGATTTCGTCCATTTCAGCCATTATTGATAAGATTTGACTACTACCACCGGCCACTGCTACGCGACTTCTTTCTCAGGAAGAAACACATGTAAATGGAAATGTAGACGGTTTTGGCCCCGGCCGAACACATCTAGTTCAAGACCATAAGCGCATGTGCCCCTTGCCGCTGTTGTTTCGCGGTGATAGTCGACGGGGGCCTGGAGGGTTTGCAAGGCTTTGGCAAGCATTCCCACCTACAGACAGGCCTCAGTTCAAGTCCGGGTGCCTCGATTTGTGTTTCGCATCCACAAGGCAGGCCGATTAGTCAGTCCACTGCAGGACAAGTGCTGGACAAGTGCTGGGCAAGTGCTGGGCAAGTTGCAGGGGGAAAGACGGCATCTGTTTCATCGACTTCGCTCCACGTAAGATGAAACACCCACCACACGAGTGGACGCTGCCCCCAAATAATAACCTGATAGTGGACCTGATGCTCCGTAGTAGATAAACATTAGTGAATTGCTTGCTTCCCCCCGGTTTTTTCCACCTTGCCTTGCAGGTACCCGGACCAAACCCTGTGGACCGGATCGCCTTCCTGCTTTGCCTGTTGGTCGATGGGAAATGTGCAGGATCACGGACTACACTTGAATTGCTGATGAGATGCTCAAATGCGGCGAAATGATCCAATCACAAGTCGCTAACATCTCCGATGCCTTCTCGCCTTCATCCTTCATCCGTTTTCTCAACAAGCCTCAAGATTGGATCGTACTCCCAGGGCACACCGAAATCCCGCAGGTTGTAACCCCTTCCCTTCTGCATTCCAAACGGTCCAAACGGGGGGGGTTCACCACTCCGCCTTGTTGGTTTGCTCCAGTTCGTCCATGGATGCATGACCAAACCCCTTTCCCTGCCTCGACCGCCACGCCGCTTGTTCCAAACTTGGCCCGACTCTAGTCTGGGTGTGCTCCATCATGTAAATTCACAAGTACGCAGCGTACTCCCGACAGCACCCAACAAGAAACAACCGTGTTTCTTTTTCTGTCATCCTATGAAGGGGGAACCACGCAACCACGGTAATCCATTCGCTACTCCCTGATGCTCGAACACGCCAGAGTCATTGCTATTTTATTGTCTTCGCGCAAGGCCGCGGATAGTAGTTCTGTGGGGACGGGTAAAACGACAATGTCTCAGTAATGTATTATACCTTGCTTGCTCAGCAAGGACGTCCGTCTCTTCACCCCCTTCGTCATCTACGGGTAGTACATACATGATGGTCTGGTTCGCCATCAACTACGCCCTGACACAGAGTAGTACATGGACTTATTAATTCTTGCGAAGCGGAGCCATCGTCTCAGGAAGCACCAACGTGCCCGCGTCGCAGCCCAACTTCATGCGTTCGTTCCTATGCACCCACCATCATCTCGAAGTTGCGAGTGTGCTTCTGATGGATGTGGTTGAATCGACATGCGGCTCGGCTGTCCTTCCTTTGTTGTTGAGCCGAAATGCGCTGGGACATGTTGCATGCAGGAGGAGCCAATCTGACTGACTAAATGACTAAATGACTAAATGACTAAATGACTAAATGACTAAATGACTTGACTACCCAGTAACCTAACACTGCTGCAGACTGCCTGCAGTACTCCTCCGTACGAGAGAAAGTAACTTTTATCCCGCATCTAATACATGTATGGTACCACCAAGCAGCCCCCAATACTCCGCAAAATTCACGGAGAGAGGAAGTTGGGTAACTCGGAGCCTCGAATTGGATAGTTGAGAAATTGGCGCCCTTGTGCATTTTTTTGCGCCCGCGTTTCCGACAACCCCTCGCATGGGACCATTGGACACATAATAAGAAGGACCCGAGTAATACTCCGTACGGAGTACTCCGTACATGGTCCGTACATGTCAATATTTATCTGCACTGCTTGTCGACGTTCCTCGCCCTCTGACCAGCGTCTCCGTCTGGTCCGGCCTAGTCTGGTCTGGTCTGGTCTGGTCTGGTCTGGTCTGGTCTGGTCCGCAATTGCTCACCCTCCAGCTCTCCAGTTCTCCAGTCTGCAATCTCCAATCTCCAGTCTCCTGCTCAACTTCCACTTCCTCTTCTCCCCCCGTGGTGTCTCTCTCCGCTGCTGGCCCTTGTCGAAGACTTGGACTTTGAGGTGGTGACTGGACCAAACCCTGGCGTGCCTAGCACCTTCAACAGCACCAACTTTCTTCTGCTGCTCATTCTCTGCCGGCTCTCGAAGTCGTCTTCTTCATCCTGTCGTCCTGACTTCTTGCCACTCCATCATTTCGATTGGCGGCAGCTCTCGTGTTGGCGCACCGTCTCCGCGCCGTCGATGAGTGCAAATCCACATCTGAGTATTCTCCCTCGACTTCGTCGCACCGTGTGGCCTCTCGCCAAACACCACCTGCCCTCGACATATTGTGATTTTCTGCCTTCGACTGGCCGCGACCGCTTTCACTGTTGCTCACCATGGCTGCGGTTGTGGATGACTACCTCGACAGTCCTATGGACAATGACGATATTTTCCCTTGCAAAGGCTGCGGAGAGGTCAGTACACGAGCCATGAGAAGATGGTCTGCTAGAAACTACACTACCCTCTAGCCATGACTGTATCAGCGGCTGACGTGGGAAACCATCTGATCTAGATTCTCGAAGAGGGCAAAGCATTCGAGTTAGGTATGTCACCAGGCACGGAAGGTTTGCCATGATTCAATACTGCTTCTTGGTGTCAAATTCAAATTCAATCATTTCGTTGGTTACTAATGGATTGTGCATGACTAGCTGGGAACCGATGGCATCTCGACTGTTTTCGCTGCAACACATGCGGCACCCTCCTCGACTCCGATGCCAACTTGCTGCTTCTGGGCGATGGATCATTAATCTGCAACAACTGCACGTACAGCTGTAGTGCATGCGGCAACAAGATTGAGGATCTTGCCATCTTGACCGGAGACCAAGCTTTCTGCGCTACTTGCTTCCGATGCCGCAACTGCAAGAGAAAGATCGAGAATCTGCGATATGCCAGAACTTCACAGGGCATATTCTGTATGGGATGCCACGAAACACTCATGGCCAGGCGGCGGAAGAAAAACAAGGCCACCTCGGGGGCGAAATCTCGAGACAAAGACCACTCACCAATGGTTCCCGAGAAGTCGCTTCCCGCACTACCCGAAAGCGCCATTCCTCCAAACGCTTTCTCCAACGATCGTGTCGACCCCGATTCCGATACGCCCACAGAAATCTCCCCACAGCCACGCGCGACACACCGACACAACAACGAGTCCTCGTCGAGAGGCAGCTCGAGACCTGCGCGCTCACCAGAAGGACGAGATTCGTCAACCAAGACGGAGGCGCTGAGCTTGCCTGCCACTACGTACCGGAAGAATCGCAACTCGTCCATCTACCAGAGTGCAGACTCTGCACCCGGTGAGGGGCCAGAAAGCTTCTTCATACCCGTAGCTCTTGACCCCAGCCCTGGTCCCGTGGGCACTCCTCGATCAATGTCAGACAACGCTGCTGAAGGTGGTCGACGCAAGGAGAAGGATTACTTCAGTGTTCCCAAGTCGTCTGCGTCGGACAGGCGCGATGATTCTGCAACCTCGGCGCCTCATATTGCGTTCCAGGAGAAGGGCCGTACCACTTCGTCGGATCATGATGTTGCAAGACTCAAGTCCGCCAAATATTCCAAGACCCAAGAACAAGGTCAAAGGAAGGCCTCGGCATTTGGCGACGAGTTCAAGCTTCAGGAGGCGCCGGTTGTCAGGAAGGGCGTGTCAACTCGCAGCAGTACATCCCATTCTCCTGTCCCCCAAGATAATGCGTCCAACAAGATCAACAATGGCATTGCACGGAAGGATGGTCATGCCAACCTGTCGGAGGCTCGGAGAGTGAATGAGCCACGTATTTCCGATGATTCGGACGGTATCAAGCCAACCAGCCGCCCGGATCATACCAAGCCCATCCCTCGAAAGGGACTTCCTTCGACCAGTGGGAAAAATTGTAAGTTTGGCGAATTCTTGCTCAAACTATGATGGGCCTTCCATGTTCTTTGCTAACCAAGCCTCAGCGAATGGACAACCCGGTTCGCGTACAGCTTCATCAGAACAAACTACTCAGTCTGGCTCAAACGAGTCGTACACGCAGCCTCGCGCCGCCCCGCCCCCGCCGCCATCAGCTGGCGCTCATGCCCAAACTCCTCAGCAAGCGTCAGGGGGCGCGAAGGATCATGGTGAACAGAAAGTATCGCCAAAGCTACCTAGGTGGAGCAATGGGGGCGAATTCAGCATGGACGAAGACATGGCTAGAATCCTTGGCACCGATGAAGGGTCCTCCTCTATTCTACGACGAGTTTCCAACGTGGTGCGCCATGGCCGCACCGGCAGTGTAGAATCCAGCTACCATCCCAACCCCACCAGGATCAGCCATAGCCGAAGCATCAGCGAAACAACACGAGCTACTACATCGCCCCGGTGGCCCAAGTCTCCTTATGGGGTCGACGATCACCCAGCAATGTCTCAAGATATCAGCAGCCCGATGTCCACATCATCTCCCGACGATGCTTCCTTGCTGAAACGACAACTTAGGAACTCTGAACAGCGTGTAGCCGAGCTGGAGAGGCAGTTTTCGACAGAAAAGGACATCAAGAACCTGAACAAGAAGTTGGTTGAGAAGCGGAAAACGGTGTCCGTCCTTGACACGCAGACGGAAATAATGATTCGTCAACTAGAAGTGCTCGCCGGCTACGTCGAGCGCGCCAAGGAAACGAAAAAACCAGTCGACCCCTGGGAACTGGAGGACTCGGCCATCAAAGAGTTCGTGAAAAAGCTGGATGCTGTCAAACAGGACATGTCAGATGCGATTGAGAAACTGCATGAAGAGCGCGATCAGCTGGTTGAAGAGAAGGAACAGGCAGTGGCTGATCGGGAGCGAGCACTGATGGAATTCGAGCAACTTTCGTCCAAGAATGCCCAGTTGGCTGACATGAACAATGACTTGACGCATCAGATCCAGGAACGCTTCAAGTCTCAGATTGGAGACGTCAAATCACCCAACGGTCTAGGTATTTACGGCCCTGGCAAGACTGGCGGCGCCGGAGGATCATCTCTCAACCTGGAAACCTCGAGCTTGGCGACAGGCACCACGTTCGTTGGCGATGAAGAACCCATCGTCGAGAGTGGCCCGACGGTGGTACAAGTCAGAAAGGGCCAGGTGAAGAAGTTCAATTGGAAGAAGGGTTCCAAGACAATGGCGCAAAACGTCGCCAAGGGCGTCAACAGAGCAGTCGTGGCCTTCCAGCAGACCGACCGAGAGAGACTTCAGCAGCAGCAAGGTATGGTCGGGGACAACATTGGCCTGCCCTACAACATGACGGTCTCACAAGTCGAGTCGGTGGGACCCTCATCATTCAACTCATCATTCAACAATGTGGGCCAGAACAAGCAGCAACTGGACCCAGGCAAGCAAGGGTTCGGATTCTTTGGCAAAAAGAATGCAATGCCCAAGTCAGTCTCAGCCAGCGCGGTCGCCACTGCGGCAGCTGCAGAGCCCCCCTCAACCTTGTTCGGGTCTGATCTACTCGAGCGTGCCGAGTATGAGCGTCGTCAGATTCCGGCTGTCATCACACGCTGTATCGAAGAGGTTGAGCTGCGCGGTATGGACCAGGAAGGCATCTACCGCAAAACGGGCGGCAACTCTCAGGTCAACATGATCAAGGACGGCTTCGACAAGAACGAGAACTTTGACATTTCGGATCCAGACATGGACATCACCGCCGTTACAAGTGTGCTGAAACAGTATTTTCGAAAGCTGCCCATACCCCTCTTGACTTTTGATGTTTATGATCTTGTACTGGAATCAAATGGTAAGATGTACCGAGAGCGATTGTTGATTTGCAGTAGAGAAGCTAACAAGGTATCAATCATCATCATGTAGCTATTGTTGACGAGGCTGAGAGGTGTATACATCTCAGAAAATCATTCGCCACGATGCCCGAAAGGCACAGAGACTGTCTCGAGTTTCTCATGTTCCATCTTCATCGAGTGGCCCAGCGCGAGTCCGAGAATTTGGTAGGTGATTTGAAATCTTCCAAAAGGGCAAACCCCCCCCCGTCTCTTGGGGCCATCCATGTCTTACATTTCTCTAGATGTCACCAAAGAACTTGGCCGTTGTGTTTGCACCAACAATCATGCGAGATCTCAGCATCGAGCGTGAAATGACGGACATGCACGCCAAAAACATTGCTGTGCAATTCGTTATTGAAAATACGAATCGCATCTTCGATGATTCCTAAGCCCTCGCTCTTCCCCCATGTGGTTCCGTCCCCACGTGTGCATGAACACTGGCCCTCGTATGACATGACGCGACGGGGCTTTTTGACTCGGGATCGACGTCGAGCCGGGAACCTGGTAGCGCTGGCGTTTGTTTTATTTCTGACCGTTCATGGTGAAATCCTTTTGTCGTCTGATCAAGGCATTGTCGCGTCGGCCTCACTGTACTCTTCGCCATTTGACGACTCCGTTTAGCAGTCACACAAAAAAGTAGCAATAAGAAAGACGACGTCGCGAGACTGGGCATGACGACAATTTCTTCTCCCGCAATGACTTCTCATCTCAACCACACTTTTCTTGCCACGCCAACTCTGGCGGCTCATGTGGAAGTCATCAGGCTCCGCGGCTGTCATGGCTCAGGACATTGTGTATGCATTTTTTTTTTTCTTTGCGACAACATTTTACTGGCGAGTAGTCTCAAGGTTCGGAGGGAAGAAAAAGAAAAAGAAAGAAAGACATGTACATTGTCTTTGCGTGTGTGCTTTTCTTCAACTTGAGATTTTACTTTTAACTATGCACATCCTCATCCGGCGGCCTTTGTGTTGAACCAAGGTCTTCAGATTGGTGTTTTTCAGCGTCTGTCGCGGATCCGCATTATGTAGTTTTTTTTTTTTTTTTTTCCTTCCTTGCCTTGTCTCTCTCAATCACCTAGCTTTGATTCGGAATTCTCGCCCGCTGGCCGCTGGTCGGTGGAAGATGATGGCGTGTATTCACTCGGCTTGTAGGCAGGTGCATGGAGGAGTCAATTTGAAATGGGAGTGCTCTGGAGCACGTCGAGCCCCAAGAGTGAATCTGTCGTTAAGCTGTGATGTGGATGCTTTCTCCGGCCGGGGTGGTCGTTCATGTAGCCCCTTCGAGGATGAACAACCAATCCACCCCGAATCTAAATCTTGTCTGCAGCACCGTCTACGGATCCCATCATGTTTGACCTCGGACACTTTGAGCAAGGCTGTTCCCAAAGTCAAATTTGCAAAGTGCCACCAGCATAATGTTGACACAAAAAAAAAAACAATCATTGGAATTAGTCCTACATCAATCGACCTTTGTCCGCCTACCCATCCGCCCAACGCCGCCTTGCGACAGAAGATAAACGCCAAACAAGCAGACTTTTGGAAAGAATACATGGGGGTTTTTTTTTTGTTCAACAACATAATCAACAACACCTACGCAGTGACACCACCCTGCTCCCGCTGCCTCTTTGCAATATAATACGTAATCAAACTCTTGGGATCCTCCTTCATATTGCTCATGGCCTCCCAGAAATCACCGTCACCGACCCGCTCATGCAACGAGACGCAAAACTTGACGGCATCCATGCGCACCCCCGAATCAGCCGAGTCCAGACACCGGCTCGACAGGCCCGTCAGCTGCGCGAGTTCCTTCTCCGAGGGCACAAACTCGGTGCGCTTGTCCAGCATCTCCTTGAGAACATGCAGGCCCATGCTGAGAGTGCGACAGCCTTCCATGGTGCTATCGCTACGCGCTTGCAGCCTCTTGCTGAGAACGACGACGATCTCGGACCCGTCTCCGATGGTGACGAGCTCGTCGGCGAGGAGCTCCAGGCCGCTGACGACGTGGGCTCTCGTGTCGTAGGCGCCACGAGTCTCGAGGAGCGATTCAAGACCCTTGGAGACATGCGGCTGGAACTTGTCGCGCTCCTTCTTGAGGAGCAGCTTGATGGTGGATAGGATCTGTGCCTTGACATCCTGCACCTTTTCCGTGGCCATGCCGGGCAAGGCGTCTTCCAAGTACTGGAAGAGTCCTAGCAAGAGGGCTTCGAATTTCTCATCTGTAAACACAGTCTTGCTGCCGCGGATGAGGGACTGCAGCTTCCTGAACCCGTGCACCTCGAGATTCTTGTTCCTGATCTTGCTGATTCCGCTGTCCAGGAGTTTGGAGTTCTGGCGAGCCTTTTCCGGCGAGTCGAGCTGCTGATCTGTCGTGAAGAGAGACTGGCCGTTTGCCTTGGGCAAATTGCCTGCGTCTTCATTGACCGGCTTGTCTTCCAGCACGGGGACGTTGAAGGTGGGCTTTGTAGCGGACGCGTCGTCATCGGTGAATGGGTCCTCGTAGACTTTCAGTGAACGGGATGGCGTCGTTTCTGCTAGAGAGTCGAGCTTGTTGTCGCTGCTCGAAATGTTGTTGTTGTCATCTTGTGAGTGGACTTCAGGCTCGGCACGCGCCATCTCAGGGGATTCCTGGAGCTGTGTCGCCATGTCTTGCTTCGGAGGAGTAACGTGCGAGTTGGCAGGCCGAGGTACTACTACTTGCTTGCTGACATCCTCCTCAATTGATTTTGCGCAGCTGACAGAGGGAGGCGATGTTTGCGCATTTTTCAATACCACAGGGCTGTCGCGAGGCGAGGCAGTGCGCTTTGATGTGGATTGTTGAAAGGCAGGCGAAAGGATGCTTGATTCGCTAGCATGAGATTGATGTCCCTGCCGAGTTTTCGGGACCGTCTTCTTTGGCGTGACGGCCTTCGCTGGTTGCCTGGGCGTGGGTTGCCTGGACTTGGTGCTCTCAGGACTGGAAGCTTCCAGTACGTGATGATCTCGAACAGAGTATGGACCGGCGGTGGCCGGGCGAGCAGCTGTTTCTGGTCTCCGCCGAGTCGGCCGCATGGGAGCCACCGACATGCCTCCGGCGTTGACGGACAGGGTTGATTCGGGGCGAGTCCTTGTGGCGGTCGACTTGGTGGATGTCGTGGATGTCGTGGATGTCGCGGAATGAGCCGAGACATTTGATGTTGTGCGTGTTGGTGAAGAAATGTGAGCCATGGCTGATCCAGGCCGGGCTGGCAGATTCTTGGTAGCCAGCGCGGCCTTTTTCTGCGCCAGCGTGGTTTCACGGAGACTCGGCTTGCTGGACGTCGTCATGGTGCTCCTTGAAAGCCCAAGACCAGGTTTGGCTGGCGGATCCGACTTCTTGGGGGAGTTGGGATTGCTGGCATCTTTGTCAAGGAGTTTTTGCGCCGTAGCGTCCAGGTCGGCCATGATGCTGTCCATCATGTTAGCAAGCCAGAACCAAATGGACATGGAGAATGCCGGATACATGTATGTATTATTGCATTATATAGCGTGGAAATCCCAGGGATGCACTTACGCATCAGCTCTAGCAGGCCACACGCCCCAAAAGGCCCAGTACGCTGATCTTGTCTTCTCTCTCACGCCGGGGTTGGCATCGCCTAATCCCTTGCGGAGTATCTTCTCCATCAGATCCACGCCGCCGGTATGCTCGACGTGGCTCTTGTGACCAGCTTCTTTCCGCAGCACTGTTTTGAGCCAATTTGTGGCGTACGTCCTAGGCTGGACGTTCTTGTCTTGACTCGCACACCAGATGTGGTGCATCAATCGCTGATTGTAGGTTACCCTGCCAATGATTCGGTCGACCGTCACATTCGCCATCTGCGAGCTAATCTTCTTCGTACCAGCGGACAGCTTGACAAGGTTCTGCATGAGCAACTCAACCATGGGGTCCATGGCCGGACCCAGCGAGACGGCGAGTTCCTGCACGAGGCCGCAGCCCTCCTTTGACAGACTTGTCCGCAACGAGCTGACGGCCTTGATAATGCCGTCCAACATACCGCGCAAGCCGGTGACGAAGACATCCTGGAAGTCTGTTGCAGCATTACCGGCATTGAGCCTGCGGAGAGTGTTGATGGACTGCTCGCGCTTCATCCAGTTCTGCTCCGATTCTCGTCCGTCAAAGTGCGGTGCCATGTCCTTGAATATATCGTCGAGCTCGCGGTTGGTATTGACATACTGCGGATCGACTGCATCGGCTTGCGCATCGGGCATCGGGGTGACTGGGCGCTCGCTTGCTAGAGATGAGACGCTGGCGGCGAGGTGCGGACGGCTCGGTTGCGACAGCTGAGATGGCTGAGAAGACTGCGAGGCGAACCCGTCGCAGGGAGTTCCTGGGCGTCCACCGGGGGGGGCCAAGGCCTTGACGATGGCCTGTTCAATGGCAGGGCGAACCCTGAAATTTTTCAATTGTCGCTTGAGGTCTGACTTTGCAGTATTAGGGGCCGTCCTGGTCAAGACGGTCAGGTTAGCAAAGCCTCCACGGAGCAGAGCAGAGCTTGTCGAGGAGACGAGTCTCTCACTTGAACAGTTCAATCACAGTGGTCTTAGCAGTGTCGCGAACCATGCCGTCTGCATCCTCGAGAAGTTCCATGAGCAGGGGTACATAGCCGCGGAAGGGCAATCCTCGTTCCTCGTGGGCCTACACATGGCGACGACAGACGTACGAGTTAGCACGCATGGCACAAGAGCGTGTGGCAAGGACAGCAACCATCTTAGAAGTTGGGAATAATACATGTACCTACCTGCAGCAGCCAATGCATGCCCGCCTCCTTGGCTCTCGGGTTCTTGCCAGTCAAAGCAGAACTGCGTACGAAGCGCTCAACTTCGGCAGGCGCGACGGGACAGAGCGTGTGGAGCGACCCCGTGGCCAGAGATCGGTACTTGTCTTTTGAATCGCCGAGCTTGTCAATAATCAACGGCAGGGTGCGCGCGGCCTCGCGAGCAAGGAGCTTCGGGTCCTGTCGCGACAGACGAGTCAGGAGGTGATTGAGCGCAGTGAAGCCGGCATTGACGAGGGCAGCATGCTGCGAGGAAGAAGCAGTGCGTAGACCGTCGAACAGGTGAGTAACGCAGCTCTCGGGGACATTGTGTTGCTTGATGGCGGATTTGATGGTTGTGACGAACTGCACTTTGGCATCGAGAGACGAGTCGCTGCGCAGGATGGTCAGCAGATCCGCGACCTGCTCATCTGTGAGCTTGTCGGCCATGGCCGTCGGCTGCTGTACTGTCGAGCTGCGAGAGAAAGAAGAAAGGAGCAAGACGAAGGGGAGCTCGTCGATGGCCAAAAATCTGGCTGGGCTGGGCTGGGCTGGGCTGGCTGCGACGCTCGTTGTTAGAACCGTCCCTCGTGTCGGGCCATCACAAGAAACAGAAGCGCGGCATCATGGGGGATGTGGAATTGGATGAGGTGTGAGCGTGACGAATGGGGTGGTGAAATTGATAAGAATAAAAAAAATAAGAAATAAGAAAGGAACGAGGCGAGAACGAGAGCCGGAGACCAGGTGAGGTCATTCCGGGGACTAGAAAAAGAGAGACGCGAGTTTGAGTGGTCGACACGCCCAAAGAGGGGCAGCTGATTAATAAGGCCGGTGCTCTGGAAGAAAAGAAGGGGAAAGAAAAGACATGAAAGGGGGCGCGCCAAGCCTCATGGAGTCATGGACATGTCTGAGAAACAAAGAAACATACCTATTTACGATGGCATGGGCGGAAAGTTGGAGTTGCGGCTGCGCGCCACAGTGTAAAAGTGAATGAAGCACAACTCGGACAAGGATGCGGTTTCGTTTAATGAGAATTAAAAGGGAATATTGTCGTGGTGGAACAAGGTGCAAGGTTGCAAGGTTGCAAGGTGCGAGGTGCAACGCGCAACGGCGCAACGGCAACGGGGCTTGCAAGTTTTTTGGCTGTGTTGTTTATGTTTGGCCCTCGGGTAATCCGTGAACTAGTTACAGTTGCCTGGGCGAGGGGGGATGCGGATAATGCGGATAACGATGGAGATTGGGGGATGCGGGGCTGTCAGGTTTCAGTCAATCCTATCATGAAATCGAATCCAGAAACTCCGTCTCTCTCAAAACATTCACACCCAAAAACTCCCCGCCCTCACCGTTCCGCCCAACAATCAGTCAGTCAGTCACACGGCCTCGATCAAACGACGTCCCCCGCCATGTCCCCCGCCATACGAATCACCTCCACGAACGACGCCACGGACGACGACGACGAGCAGCAACATTCGCCCTTCACGCTGCCCAAACTCCGCCTCGAGTTCAGAGACATCACCCACCCAGGCGCCAAACTCTTCTTCTCCTCCCTCAACGCCACAAAAGTCATCACACGGGCCGCCGCCAACGTCCTCCGCCTTCTCTACCGCTCCCCGTCCGATCCCACCACCACCGCACCGCCCACCCGCTCCGTCACCTTCATCCTCCGTGACATGCCCGGCGTGGCATACACCACCGGCAGCGAGCTCGACGACGACCACAAAGAGGTCCACTTTGCGCTGGACCACATCTCCAAAACGGCCAGGACGCGGACGCGCTCCGAGGTCGAGGGCGTCGTCACCCACGAACTCGTCCACTGCCTGCAGTGGAACGCGCAGGGCACCTGCCCGGGGGGTCTGATAGAGGGCATCGCCGACTGGGTGCGGCTGCGTTGCGGCCTGGTTCCTCCGCATTGGAAACGCGAGGTGAGGGACAAGTGGGACGATGGGTACCAGCACACGGCGTACTTTTTGGACTATTTGGAGAAGAGGTTCGGGGAAGGCTTCGTGAGGAGATTGAACGAGGAGCTCAGGGTGGCCAAGTACCACGAGAAGACGTTTTGGCCGGGGCTGACGGGGACCACGGTGTGTGATCTGTTTCAAGATTACGTTGCGCATCTCGAGAACGACGAGGGACAGTCCGCACAAGCGGAAGGAGAGTTGAGAGAAGCAAGCTAGGGATCGGTATTAATCACCACGGGAAATCTTGGCCCCCATTTGGATAATATTGATATATTCGCCAGTTAAAGGTGCTTGTCCATCAGCTAAATTCACATGCCATTATTTACGAGAACAGTGAGACTTGAGGTGCAGTGCATCTCCTTCCACTTGTGCGATCCACCAAGAGACATATGTAGACCTTTTGAAGGAGGCGAAGCGTGGCGTTTGATTTGTTCTTATCAAGTGGGTAAACATAGTGGGCATTTGGCCAGTTCTCACGTTTAATATTGACCACCTTGGAGAATAGACCATGTAATTTCAAGTTGGATTTTCTTCCGTGTTTCACCGTCGTTGCTTCTGAAGGAAAAGGTACCAATTATTCATCGCGTAGATATAGCCCATTCTTGATGGTTTACGAGTAAGATGTTTGGGGGGGGGGGGGGCAAAGATATCCCTCCTTTGAAATAAAACAAATTCAAACGCCAGTGCAAAACTCCCTAGTCCAGAAATCGATATGCACATCAAGGTGCGTCTATCCACGCAGATCTCAATGCTTTTAAATGCCACGTTCCACTTGGGTCAGGAGGAGTGACCCATGGCCACTTGCGTGTCCAATCTACCCGTGCAGAGGAATATTGGCATGACCACTGACATGCCCATACGCGTCGTTCTCGCTCACAACGCTCCCCACCTCCGACCAGCTAGCTGGCGTGAGCATTCCCTCGCTCTCGCTCAGTACGTCAAACGGCCGTTGTACTTCTTGTGTAGCGTTCCGCCCCAGCTCGACCTCGCTCGACCCAATAACAGACACAGAGTCCGTGGGAGTCAACTGTCCATCGCTCAGGACCTCGGGCTCAGAGACCGGTGTCACGGGTGTTTCTGGCAATGGAGAGTAAAAGTTCCGGCTGGAGTCTTGAGCCCAAGCCTGAATGGAAGCATATGCCTCGTGGCGATCTTCTTGACTGGCAGTCGTGTATTCATCATCAGCGAGCCGACGCTCGACCATCGGCGGTGATGTGAGCGGTGGCGGGGAAAGATCGATCATCGGCGGTGATGTGAGCTGTGGCGGGCAAAGCTCCATCAGAGCCGGCGAGCCGTCTAGTGTGCGAGAGAGAACATCGTCGTCTTCGCGAGTCGTTGCGTTGTATATATCCGACATGTGCTCTTCCTTCTTGGACACGTACGTTGCCGACAAGTCTGCTACTTCCTCGTTATCAATGTGGTGCTCGTCTGCAAAAGGGTTGGTGTACGAGGCGGATGCAAAGCCACCGCGGTGGCGAAGCCCTGCATTCTCGTCTTGCACGTCGGTACCCGTGTTGAAAACATATGCACCCTGTTCAGCAGTCTCATCTTGCCTCAAGAAGTCGTCGAACGATATTCCGTCGAACGATATTCCGCGAGTCCCCACGCGAGGCCGAGGAAATTCAGCAGACGGCAAGGGAGCAGGGATTTTGGCCGTCTCCTCGTCCTCCTTCTGCTGCTGCTGCAGGAGCACCGAGTTCCAATATAGTAGTTCCTCACGCTGTCTTCGACGAGTTTCCTCGTCCGCATCGACGCCCGGTTCGGCGCCCGCTCCACGACTGGATTGCAAGAAGCCCTCTGCATCTTCGGGCCTGTTGAACATGGGAGGCCGTTCGGAGGGGTTGATGCCTTCACCCAGGGAGTGCAGCGCCATGGCGATGCGACGTCGAACATCATCCGCATATCTTCGCAACTCGGGGTTCTCGTACACGGCCATGGCTGCCGCGACGGCCACTGAGACAGCCACCACGGCTCCGGAGGCTAGCACCACATGGTTGACGGGCATCCTGCAAGGTTTTCGAGATCGGTTTATGCCACTCTGCACGGGCAGATGGTGGTGGCGGGGTAGGCAGGTAGTAGAATGTGGTAGTCGACGAGGTGCCTCCGCGAACAGCACGCCCGAAACAAGAAGGGCCTATCGAGGCCTATCGGTCAGAAAGCAAGACGACGTTGGCAAGAGGAAGAAAATTGGTCTTCTCTAGAGGGGATGTAAAACATTTAAAAAGGGAGATGCGAAAGTTGTAACGAAAGTGCATACATACATGTGATGGGGCCGCCAAACTGCTTGCGTAATATAGTCCCTGGTCAAGAGAACCTCGCCACTTTGCCGCCCCCAGGCAGGGTGCAGTCGCCCGATTACCCGATTGGGAGGCCTGGGTTTGGAGGCCACGTGTGAAAAGAGCAATGTCACATGACTATGCCCTGCAGGCGTGTTTGTTCTTGATCCATTTTGTTGGGACAAAGTTTTTTTTTTTTTTTTTTTAATCGGCCAGCTGGAAAGTTTAACTTATGCAAGCTCCAAAGCATATTGAATACCATGACTTATGTACATAGCTCTCACCGAGCGTGGTGGGGGGACACAAAGTGGGCTGCAAGTGCACCACACATGTCTGGTACTTTTTAAAGTCTACACAAGTCGACGAGTCGTAGGAAAGTACTCCGTACTCACCAATTTAAAAAGTCAAAAGCTCATCATGTATGCATGTATATATGTAGAGAACTCCAACAACCATGAGAATGTGCTTAGTCATTACTGTGGACGCAGGCTTGCCACGCCGTCCTGGAGCCCTCGGTTTCATCGGAATGGAAGGAAGCCACCGATGACACGCACGACACAAATACATGCATGTTGTACCTTCACACGTGGGCACCTTCTGTATTCAGGCCCCCGGTTCCTTCTGAAGCATCAAGGGACCGTAACGCTTTACTGGGAAAAGTTTTTGATTGAAACAGTCATGCTCAACTCCCAATCGCCAAGTACATGAGTGATTTCTCGGACGTAGAACGGATGGAAAAACAGCAGATAGAAGAAAAATGCCTCGAGAAAAAACGCACGCACGCCAAATGTGGTATGTATGCCAGCCCCGACCTGGTATTTCGACCGCGTCCACTTTGCAGATCTTGGGTCTTGTGCAAGGAATAGTCTGTACTATTACTGGCCGCCACTTTGGGGTTTCGGGGCCGCCAGCCTCCAGGCCGACCGACATTGGTCCCAACAGGACTCAGACTTCTCTCACCACCACCACACCAACTCGCTTGTTCATGTCCGTCTGTCTGGTCCGGCTGTCCATCCGTTCAGTGAGAGGAGTGGGTTGATGAAGAGCTGGAATTGACAGAGTCGGCCGAGTCGGCCGAGTCGAAGCGACCAGCCTTTTTGCGCTCACTTGAGGTTGAGCATGTTAGTAAACTCGACGGACAGTACTTTTACCCAGAGAATTCAAAAGTCATGACGCACTAGGCTGAGCGGTCCTGCAAGATGCAAGCCCAACGCGAGTTGCCAGTCTTGATGTGGAACTTGATGCCTCTGTTGTCACCAAACGAGGCAGGCGCAGCGGGAGCGCTGGCAGCAGAGGCGGGCATTTCGAGGGGGTTTGAAAATGCAAGGGTTTCGGGGTGATGGAAGGAAGAAATGTAGATATGGAGATATCAAGAAGAGAGAGTTCAAGAAATAGTTGGGAAACGTGGCGACTCGCTTGGGAAGGCGATGCGACGGGAGCCCGGCATCTTCTTATACAATTAGTCTTACACCAATGAACCACAAAGACACGGCGTCATGGGGCTGCTCTTATCAGGGGGGGATGGAGGGCCAAAAAAAAAGTGAGACCGTAAAGAGACTTGGTACCATGTCCAGGGTACTGTGAGGAATCCCGCTCACACTCAGATCCGAGACACCGAGTCACCTTGTCCTTGACCAGGCTAAAACATATCTGTCACTACGGAGTAGTCCGTAGAAAGGAGAGAGACCAGGTGAGTTATTTTCTGGCATCCACAGTAAGTAAGTATAGTCGGGAAGCATCACAGCATAAAGGACGACGGGGGCCTTATTGAGACAAGTAGAGCATGTGCATGTGCATGTGCATGGGGGATTTCTGGCGCCATGCAGAACAACGTTTGATGGGTCCGCGTCTGGTCCGGTTGCCCTACGGATTACTAATAAAAATAACAAGACTCTGGTGTTTTGCCGACGTCCGGCTGGACCGGTCCGGGAATTGCCTGGATACGGGCACAGGAAAGGGACGAGGGGAAAAAACCGGAGTCATCGGGTGAAGATGCCAAATGTTCAACGTCGCTGATTATCGCAGCCCATCGCGTCACTGGACAACAGAAGGTCATCTCTTTCCTTCTGGAAGATCCATTATACAGCCCGATTGGATAAAGTCGTCAATCTGAAACACGGTGGGCTCGCGCAGCTGCAAATACACGTCATTGTCGCTTGCGACGAAAGACGGCTCATGGGGTTTTGATGGCAGTGCCACTGATGAAGCTGCAATGGCCGTTGCAGCGTCGATAATGTAACCTGATGACACTATAATCGACCGACTGGAAGTGATCCCATACAAATCGCTCCTTGGTCATGTACTGTTGTCAAGGGTCGGTAGGCAACTGTCTTTCAAGTCATTGGCAATTGATAATGTTGAGTGCGATGTGAGTCTCGGTGGTCATGGAGGCTCCCACGTCTCTGCCTCGGAAGAGGGAAATCGATCCTTGGTTCTCTGTCATTAAGGATTCACATTGAGCTATATCGGAGAGGTACCATCGACTTTAGGCTTCGATGACGATAATGGTATGTGGTGTATCGAGAATTGAAAAGATCGGAGTCGAAAAAAGCAAGAGGTTGGCTCAACTTGGACATTGACCCATCGGAATCGAGGTTACCCGTGGGCAACAGCTTGCGTGAGGACAGAGCTGAAGATATGGTGCTCAAGGACAATAAGGGTCTCGTCGGAGAAATGACGATGCCATGAGGGAGAATTCCATTGTGTGGTGGCACAGACACGGGACGCAGAAATCCACCTACTCTGCGGAGCATTGTACGTCATGACATGCCATGCCATTGGCTAAGCTTTGGCACGGAAAACCAGCTCTTGAACTCTGCCCCCCTGCAAGTTGGTTCAGCTGAAGAAAGAATTCCGCAATTGGGCAGGCACAAGATTTCTCATCGAAGGGGGGCTGTGCTGATTGGTCCAGACAGAAGCGGGCTCGGCCACGAACGGCAAGTAGGCGTCCTCCCAAGCGCCTGCCGGGAGGGACTGTCGGCGGCTGATTGGCTGGCGGGGGTTGACCGTTTGAATGTTCGGACGACCAGCAGAACTCCAGGGCTCGTTTATATAGAAAAAGGCACAATGTCCTCTCGCCATGATTATGTCGCAATTCCAAACGCATTCACAATCGCCGTTCTTTCAATATTCGTAGGGCGCCGGCGTGCAGTCTTCCCCCCCTTCCGTTCCTTCTTCTCATCGCCTTCTGCTTTGCGCAGGTCGCTGCCTTTCCTTGCCGTGTTCTCGACGACAACCAACACGACGACTTGATAAGTCGCCAGACATTCATTCCCTGACTGCTGCGCAGCTCTCACGATATTTTGATGATTTTTGTTTCATCTTGAACACCGTCGTTTGGTTTCCCCCCACCTTTGAAATATATCCAATCCGATCCGATCCGATCCGATCCGATTCGAGCCTTGCCATTACGTTTCACTTTCTTTTCAATAGTCGAGAAGTCAAGATGAAGAAGGCTGCGCTCCCGACTACTCTCTTCACCCTCATTGCCGCGGTGGCAGCTTACCCTGCCGGAGCGGATCTCTGGCCACGAGGTTGCGAGCCCGGCACCCTGGTTTGCAATGGCAACACCAAATTTGCCATATGCAACATGGACCGCACGGCCGTGTGGATGAGCGTCTCTGACGGAACCGTATGTGTCTGTTCCGGCTCTGGCTGCACCATTGCGGCGACGACTGCAGCTTCCACCTCAACCCCAACTCCAACCAAGACTCTGGCTTCAGCCATGACTGGAACCCTGAGCACAACTCGGACTCAGACTCAGACTCAGACTCAGACTCGGACTCGGACTCGGACCTCAGACCCCAAGCCGTTGCAGAAAAACCCCGTCAACCCCGTCAACCCCGTCGTCGTCAACCCCCGGCCTACATCTGCCGCGGTTGTCGCTGCCAGCTCCCCCCCTCCCGTCGCAGTCTCTAACATCCCGGCCTCTGCCTCCAGTGCAGGCAAAACCTACCTCGGCACCTTCAGCGGCAACGGCGACCCATCACAGGGCTGGCCCCAAGAATCCCAATGGGCCGACTTCGAAACCATGTGGTCCTCGAACCTCGCCAACACCATCTACAAGTCGTGTGCCGTCTTCGGCCAAATCAACAACTCGGACCAGGAGAGCGCGGCCCTCAAGACGGCCATCCAGACTGTGTCCAGGTCGTCGGGCGTCGACGAGCGCTTCATCCTCGCCGTCGTCATGCAGGAGTCGGGCGGCTGCGTGCGCGCCCCGACGACAAATTACGGCGTCACGAACCCGGGCCTGATGCAGTCGCACAACGGCGCCCACTCCTGCTACAACGTCAACCCGTGCCCCGAGGCGCAGCTCGTCGGCATGATCCGAGACGGCACCACCGGCACCCCATCCGGCCAGGGGCTCCAGCAGATGCTGGCTGCCGTCGGCGGCGGCGGCGGCGCCGGTCAGTACTACAAGGCCGCGCGCATGTACAACTCGGGGTCCGTCGCCGCCACCGGCCTGCTGCAGGACGGCGCCGCCACGCACTGCTACGCCAGTGACATTGCCAACCGACTTGTTGGCTGGTCTCAGGGTGTCGACACCTGCAAGTTTGGCTAGCGGCTTTCCTTTTTTTTTCCCCCTTTCTTCCTCGCCTTCATTTGTGTGTACGAGTCTGCTCGCGTCTGCTCGCAGCCGGCCTCTGGCTGGCTTTGCAATTTTTTACAATTTGACCATGTACGAGTACCAGAGGGGCGGGCTTTCAGTTATTGCGTCGTGTCTGCTTAGATCCATTGACTTCTATAAATGCTCAGCGTTATACAATGTGCCAATGTAAATGTCATCACTCTTGCGCAACCGCCGCCCTTCAAGGACTCACCACCTGCTGTCCATCATTTTCATAATCTCATCTTCTTCATCATCAAGCGTCTTGGTACTACCATTCAACACCCGCAAGCCTCTTCTGTTTATTTCCTCTTCCACAAGACTTCTCGTCGGCACTCCTCGGAACAAATGCGGCAGCTCCTCCCTTCGTTGTCGCAAGCAGCCGTCCACACTCCTCATTCCGACGACAAGAAAGCCTAGCTCCTCTCTGTCGACATCGAATACCTCCCACCACTCGCAATCAGGCATCTTGGCACCAAGGTCCTTGGCAGCATTGTACACGGCAGCCGTGGCTAGAGCGTGCGGCTGGTGCGTCAGATAAAGCATCTGCGGTGATAGCAATGCCGTGTTGAGATATTGTATCGTTCTGTGAGACACGGTCGACTTGGACTGCGACAGGAAATCCAGCGTCTGTAGATACGTGATGGCTAGCGCGTGAGGGAGCGCGACGTGGGTGTTGAAGGACAGGCTGTAGAGGATCCGCGCTTCGAGAGCAAGAATCCGGGTTTGAAAGGCAAAATAATCCGCTTCGGATTGGTAGTACGACCTGGCATCATCTTCGGGCAGGTCGCCCGTCCTGAAGAGGGCCGAGTTGCGGGACAGGAGGTAGGCGTAGACGTTGGACACATCGCGAGGTGAGCGGGGGATGGGGCCAACTTTTGCGACGAGGTAAACGGATGCGGCGGAGACGTCCTGAACAAACAAGGGAGCAGTTAGTCCAAGCTGCGTCGTGAGCGCTTTGTTGGGAAGAAGAAGAAGGGTCTTGTTACGCTAAACTCGTGGGTCCATGGTGAAGTTACGAGCCAGAACCTGGCCAGGATGACGTTTGCCTGGGCAGTGACGGACTGCGGCAGGTCAAGAAGCTGGCCGGCAGCTTGGGTGAGGCATTGCGTGGCAATGAAGATGGATTCTTGGAGATCCTGCGGCAGATAAGACAGAGAGTGGTGCTTATACAGCTGTGATGTGGTGGCGAGAGGATTGGTGAGATGCGCCATGGCTGCGCCGCGACGCGGTTGATGCAAGAAGAGAACTTGGAGGCATCGATTGAAAGTTGAAGTTGATGATGGGACACCCAAGTGGATCCGAGTTGATATGGAGCTGATATGGAGCAAGACTGACTGACTTAACTGCAGACACTTGAAGAAAAAGTGGATCGCGGTGGCAGATCCCGACCCCCAACCCAGCTCAACCTTCACCTCATTCCGACAAATACACAAAATACCATCCCTTTTCGCCAACCCCCCCCCCAACTACCGAACAAATCCATCCGACTTCCCCGAATTCACCGGGAGCGCAGCGCAACTCGCGCGCCACCCCCCTCACAATGGCCGGCCCGGGGCCACCCTCCCCCTCACCCATCTCCGAGAAGCAAGCCTTCGACCTCAACCTCCAACACGGCCACAAAGACCTCGTACAAGCCATCGCGTTCAACACCTACGGCGACCGCTGCGCAACGGGCTCCGTGGACGGCAAGATACGCGTCTTCAACCGCCACAGGGACGGCACCTGGCGCCTCTGCGACACCTGGACGGCCCACGGCGGCGAGGTCCTCGAGCTGCAGTGGCTCCCCGCGACAATCTACCCCAACCTCATCGCCTCGCTCGGCATAGAGGGCTGGTTCCGCCTCTGGGCAGAGGATCCCTCGGCCGCGCCAGGCCGGCGCTTCTGCGCAGGACGCTCGGGCGGCGGCGGCCGGCCCGCCTTCGACACGCGATCCACGCGCTCGCCCTACCGCTCCTTCTCCATGAAGCACAACGAGGACACCCGCCACACGTACCTCGCCCTCCTGGCCACCGACGGCCGCCTGACCGTCTACGAGAACGACCAGCCCGAGAACCTCTCCGAGTACACGTCGATTGACGAGTTCACCGTCTGCAGCAGGCCCAGCCGCGGCGAGGAGGTCTCCTTCAAGGTCCGCTTCGACCCGAACCCCGAGCCGTGCTACACCGCCCTGCGCGCCGGCGTGACCCTCGACTCCCTCGGCATCGTGGTCGCGGCCATGGACGCGGTCAAGATCTACCGCTCGCGGGACGTCCTCGCCGCCTCGTACGGCGTGGCCCAGACCCAGAAGGAGTTTTACCTCGCCGCCGAGATGGCGGGGCACAGAGGGCTTGTCCGGGACGTGGCCTGGGCGCCGGGCAACATCCGGGGCTACGACATGGTCGCGACGGCGTGCCAGGACGGGTACGCGCGCGTCTTCCGCATCGACACCCCCTACTCCGAGGACGACGGCAAGTCCTGGTCCGCCAACGACCTGCTCAGATCGTCGAGGACACCCCGTCACCGGGATCAACCCGGCGGCAAGGATTTCTCGTCGTCGTCGTCGCCGACAAAGGACGACGCAGCGAGCACCGCGGCGGCGGCGACGGCGGCGGCGGCGGCAGATAAGCAGACGCACCCCTCGACGCTGAGCGCGAGTCTGGCCAAGAGCGGCACGCTGGGCGATAGGCAGTGGTCCGGACAGGAGGGGCAGGTGCACCATACTCACAGGGAGATCTCAAGGCTGGACAGCCACAGGACGCCCGTGTGGAGGGTGGGCTTTGACGACGACGGCCAGATCCTGGGGAGCACGGGCGATGATGGGAGGCTGGTCTTTTACAGACAGACGCCCGATGGGGTCTGGGCCAAGAGTTCTGAGCTGGTCATGGCCAAGGCGAGGATGGCGGCACCTTGATATGAGCTGCGGAACTGACGTTTCGACTATACATACATGTACATACACACACACACACACACACACACACACACACACACACACACACACACATGTATATATGGATGGGCGGAATGGACTTCACTGCTGTTCGTTCACCTACGGGCATTCGCTGGACTTTGCATCCCGTTGATGCTGGCGAGGGCGTATCTGCCTGCCTGCCTGCCTGCTGGTAGACAACGACACATGTACGATTATATCAGCATAACTACTAGGCGCAGTTGTAATCATAGGCAAAAAAATATACCTCATGACTCGCGGTACAAAACTTTTTTTTGATGTCGACAAGTCGCCAAGAATATGTCATGACTTGATTCACTTCATATTATCAGACGTAGAGGAATTGTTTAAAGAGTTCGCTTGTTGTGAACAGAGTGCAACGCGTCGAGGTCACACTCCACCAGGGATATCTATATTGAAGCATCTTCCCTATGGGAAAGCTCATTCGTTTTTCTTCTTGGGTCTACATCGTGGGCAGGGAGGCTTTCTGCTCCTGTTTCATGTCCACGAGGAGATGATACAATTCAACTCGGTCCAAAACGCCCTTTTCCTGACAGAGATTCTCAATTTGCTCGTAATCAGTTGTTCATGCACCTTCTTCATCTCCAATACCCTCCTTATTACACGCTCAAATACAAACAAAGGTTAATTGAAACAACGCATGTCGATCGTACTGCACATTATTCTCGACCGCGTCGAGATGATTAGGCGGCATCAGCGCTGGCCACAGGTTGGACAACCTTGGTGACCTGGGAGCCGGCACGAACGATGCGCTGGCCAGCGGAATCATTCATGTAAGTGACATCCTTGTTCTCAAATTGAGCGCGTTTCCAGATCTCAACCTCGCATCCACCACGGAGTACACCGACGCGCATGGTGGAGAGCAAGTTATGGGCAGCGTTGGAGTGGTTGTATACACCTCCATTGAAAATCGACGTGGCGTCCTTGCCAATGGCGGAAGAGATGAGGGCCTTGCCACCAGGGTGGTCCTTGATAAAATCGGTCACATCATGGATCACGCCAGCGATAGCAACAAGACCCTTGCCGTTCTTGGACTCGGTGACGAAGTCGTCCCAGCTGATGACGGGGAGCTGCTCCAGAGGGGTACCCCAGTCAAGAGTGGAACGCTTCTGGTCAAGCTTCTTCTGCAACTGTTGAACGCGGCCCTTCTCAATCTCGTTGGCACGGAACTGCTTGAGATCAGAAGCGAGGCCGAGACACTTCCAAGCGAAGATGGCCCACTTGGTAGGGTCGTACTGCCACCACTCAATGGCGTTTCGGTAGTCGGAAGGAAATTCGTGGTGGAAGTTGTGGTAGCCCTCACCAAGGGTAACGAGAGCGGTGATGAAGTGGTCACGAGGGGAGTTGCGGTCGTCGAAAGGTTGGTCACCGAGCCAGTGAGCAAGCGAGTTGACGCAGAAAGTAGCCTGCTGAACGAAGCAGATACGCAGAATACCGCCATAGACGAAGCCTCCCCACCAGTCGTTGAACAAAAGACCACAGAACAGAGTAGGGAAGACCAGACCCATGAAGATGACACATTTCAGATAGTTCTGGTGTTGCCAGACAACGACGGGGTCCTCGTTGAGATCGGTGATGTCGGTACGTCCAGCACGCTTGGGATTCTGCTTGAACACCATCCATCCCAAATGAGAGTAGAGGAGACCCTTGCGAACAGAATAAGGGTCCTTCTCAGTGTCGGTATATCGGTGGTGAGCTCGGTGGCCGCGAGACCACCAACGGATGGAACCTTCAACGGCACCAGCACCAACAGCAGCAAGGTAGATCTTGAGGGGCAGGCTGGCTCGGTAAGAAGTGTGAGACCAAAGACGGTGGTAACCTTGGAGAGTCCTATGTTAACAGTGATGCTGGAGCGGAGAGAAACCTGGCATTTCAATCTTGTTGTTGAGAAATGAGCTGTACGTACCAGCAGTGATGCCAAGACCAGCGTTGAAATAGTAGACGACGGCGAAAATGGCAGTGTACAGGTGCAGAGGTACCCAGTAGGCCGACACGAAACCGGCCAGAGGCACGAAGATGATGAAGATAGTGTTGAGCCAGTTGACATGCTTGTGCCAGTTGGACCAGGTCATAGGTGTCTCGGAAATGTGCACCTTGGCGTAAATATCGGTTTTCTGGGAGCGCAAGGGGACGTAGTCGGTGGTGCCATCGGGAAAAGCCTTGGCCTCGACCGCCGCAGATGAAGACGACATGTTGGACGCGATGTTAAAGCTTCTCGTTCGCTGAGCTGTGTTGTTGAGTGAAACTCTCACACGGAGCTAATGACCAAGTAAGTGTCTTGATCTCAATAGACTGCAGTGAAGCAGCGATAAAGAGGAAGATTGTCAACCAGAGGTGATGAAGAAGGGAAAGCAAGAAAGATTTATGTTTTGATAGCAGGAGGGAACGAAGTTTTAAAAAGGAATCGAGGACGAAAGGGAAAAAAAAAGTAGGCAACTCGAGGGGCGTGCTCGAAAGAGTGGGCGTGTGTTGAAAGAAAGTGCACCGTGGCGTGCCGAGGTTGGGGCAAAGGAGGAAAAGTTGTTGTATGTACATGTACTCCGTACGGAGTAGGTGTGGGCCATGCACATCTCAGTAAAGGTACCAGCACGCACATGCAACAACTATATATATATCACATACTCCGTAATAATCCGTATGGGACTCTCCGATTAGCAACGCGGCCAGCCAACGCGGCCAGCCAGGTCCAGAATAATTATCTCTCTTGACGACAGCACCTATATGTAGATCAGAAGGCTCGGGACCGGCGAGCAAGCTCTCGAAGGGTGGCGTGCCTGCTCAAAAACAGATTGCGTTTAAATATTCTTAGCATGAAGCGTGTCCACAACGGCCTGGTCACCTGCGAGAGGTGGGCAGCAGATAGCACTTGCGAATGTAGGCGCCGTGTCTCATTCAACAGAAATCGCGACATAACGTCGCCATAAACATAGTGCACCTTCATTTTTCGAGTGGACGGAATGATATTAGTGTAGGCGATAAGTCGTCAATCGCTCGCCCCGTCGTGTTGTCGTTTACCTCCGTAGTGGCGGCAGTCGCACTCCCGACCCAACCCTTTTCCCCAACAACTTTTTTTTCTATCCGCCTTTGGCAAGTGGGTCGACCCACCCGGGTGCGTCGCTCCTACTCGTGGTCGCAAGGCTGGATGGCGGATCGCCAAGGCGAGAGGGCGTGTGCATCTGGGATAAAATGGGTTTGGGTTTGGTTGGGAGACCAGGGGTCCACCTATCCTCTATGTACATTAGTTTTGATCGTTGTAGTCCGTACGTCCGTAAGTTTCGGTGCAAGGCGATCGACGGGCCCTGAGTGCAAGCTTTCAAACTTTTTTTTGTGGCAATTTCAAGGACGGACTGACTGACTGACTGACTGACTGACTGACTGACTGACTGACATGACGACAAGTTAGAGCCTTTGGGACGCAGAGACCGTGCTATCCAAGTTCTCGCCCAGACAGACGCCAACGCCAAACGCAGCGGGTGTTACCTCGGTCAAAGCAACTCGATAAGCCACCATATGGTTAACCTTTATCGCTTCTCAGTTCTCAGAATCCAATTGCTCAACCTCGAAGCAAATGGCAAAGTTCTGTCTCATTTCGTCCCCACCGCCATACAGCTCAACAACCCCCAAACGGCGCCCCACCTCGCCGTCGAACTTGGAAAGTAAAAGCGCCACCCCCCAGCAGTTTTTCCTATGTAGGCCCCGTTTTAACGCCGCATCCCGTCCGTGTGAGTCCCCTGCCTCGGCCACACAACGAGGATCGCTCATGTGCTCTTGCAAGATTGATGTCATCACTACGGACTTATCTGCTGATAATCTGCCCTTCATGTTGATGGACAAAAACGACGGGTGTAAGAGTTACCACGGCTCTGTATCTTGCCACAACTCGTTCATCAACACATGTTCACATGTGAATCTTGAAGCGCCTACGGAATGCAACGACCCTGATTGGTAGAATTGCCGTTGAACAACACACCTGCCCATCGTTGCCTCTCTTCTTCATCGACCAGATGAAGACTGATTACGTTTCTTGTTCTCTTGTCAAGCTTCTCAAGTCTGTGTGGCGTTATCATATGCTGTACGCACACAGTCATCCGCGATGGCACACCGACGTCACACCGACGTCACACATTCATGACCCTATGAGCACGCGTTTGTCGAGAAGAGTAAATTGATTGATGCTGCACACTGACATGACCAAAGCAAACCTTCCCCTACAGGGACTCCTTACATCCTAGATTTTCCTCGCATCTAAAACAAAGTCGAAGTGTACCCCCCTAGACCCCTTCAAATCGCCATAAATTCTTTACGTGTCATCTCATGTCATCTCTCATGTCATGCATGTTCGTGCCCTACTCCACATAACACCATTCGCCCAGCATGTTATCTAAAAATGTACAAAACAAAACGCTAAGCCACATAAAAGATATCACTAAAAAAAAAACATCGTACATCAATCAATATAGGGGTTGGAGGCAATACTGTTGTGCTTATCCTTATCCTTATCTTTGTGATTCTGTCGTAACCATTAGTGCTTGCACGGTAGCTGGTCGTGCTAATACTTTGAATTCATCATCCATTTTCTTCCCGCCTTTCGTTTTGGCATCGTTGTCAAACTGCAGGCCGGCGCCAATACCTGTAAGGGACAGAGGTAGAGATCTTTGACGAGAAAATGGCTGGCCGCGCCATGTAGCCTCGAATCTCCCTGTTGCCCTGAGAGACTCACTAGGCTGGCTATCCATTTTCAGGTGATTGTTTGAATCGGCTGTAGACTTCTCAACTTGGGCCGAAGATATCTTCTCGATGCATGCGCTATAGGCTCTGGATTCGTTCCCCCTCGTCTGTTCTGTTCCCATGCCTTGTGTCGGCATCATAAATTTCTTGCTCGGTTTTCCTTTGATCTCATCTGCTCGCTGTAGGTCCGGGGCGGTACACTGTGCGCTCAGTTGCGTTATACCCAGGCCGCTCAGGTCAATTTCTGACTGGAGAGATACGCCACCATCTAATTCACTCTCTGCAGTCTTTGGTTCTCGTGCATCCAAAGACTGTTGCTCAATGGCATCGGGGGAGATGACACCTGTTGCCACCGGGGCGGCCGTGCCAAGTTTATCATCCCTAGAGGGTGCTGTATTTTGTCCGCCATCATGTTTCGGGGCTATGATAGCCGTGTCATGTCTGGACAGCTTGGGTGTAGAAAGCATCCACAAACCATCTCCCAAGGACCTCTTCCTTTCTATCGACGGCGTGGCCGCTCGTCTTGGGCTGATATCTTCCAGATCCACGTCCGCAGGAATATATGCTGCAGAGTCTACATCGTCTTTACCCAAGGACAGTGGCGTTTCCGGTCGTAAGGCCGTCCCAACGATGTTCTCGTTCGGTATGGCGGCATCATCGTCTGCAATGTCGCTATAAGACGGACGGACGCTTTTGTTTGCTGCCCAGGAAGTACTGCTGAATGATTTGTCGCGAAACTCGCGGCCGTCGAGATGACTTGGAAGTGGACTGGGAGGCGAACGTCCGCGCATCGGATAGTAGGGCTCGTATCTATCTGGGCTTGGGTCGACATAGGTTTTACTCAAATATGGCCACACACCAGATGGCTCCACGGTTCTATAAATGTAGGGTTGCCTCGTACTTGGTTCGCAAGCACTTTCTCCATCTAAAGAGTGAGCATCATCAACGTGCAGAGGTGGCCCCGTGTGTCCTTCAGAATCGGGCGGAAACATGTGTAGGAGTGAGGATGCTTGTAGCCTCATTCTTGGATCTGTGCTGAGACATATCTCTGTCATGTGGCGATACCAATCTGGAATGTTAATTTCTGGTCCCAACATCAAAGGTCGCCCGTGAGTTTCTGGCTCGTCTTCCAGCATGGCCAGTCCCCATAGCACCATGCCGAGTTGATAAAGGTCAGACTTTACACCGATATACATGTTGATTCGGTGATTTGCTTCGATAAGCGGGGTTGATTCTGGTGGCTCCCATCCTACCGGACAACCTCTCCTGTTGATATCGATTATCTTGGCATCCCCAGCGGCGTTGACGACGATGTTTGAGAGCGTGAAGTCGCCTTGAACAAAGCCAGATTCATGAATATCTGCTAGTCCTTGTACAATCTGTCTTGCCCAGCACTGGCGTTTGTTCCATGCTATTCCAAGGTTCTGCTCTTTGCAATTGTCGTATATGATATCGATCAATGCCCCTTGCTCCGCATAGCTTATAAGAAGGCCTTTGACATGTTCATCATGGTCATCGACGACAACTCCATACAGCTGCACAACGTGCCTTGAATAGCGAAGACTACCAAGGGCATTGACTTCATATGAGAATTCCTCGATCGTATCAGGGCCAGGGATTTCCTTCTTGATGAGAGTCTGCCCGTGAACATGGACCTTGTACACAAATCCAGACATGTGAGAGTCAAAAACAATCTCTCTTTCGCGAATACGTTTGCATCCCAGATGTCGAATCTGACTGACCAAGGGGTAGTTGATGATCTCCTACGAGGTCATTAGTATAGGGAGACTAAGATGACTTTCTTCACCCAAACTGATTTGCGAGTGTGCTTTGACCATGCATGGCACACTTACACTACCATCTTCAACAACATGCACGTGTAGTCGGCCAGCAGTCGTTTGAAGTTTCAAATTCGTCACGGTGTCATAAAATGTGATTTCAGGAAGGCTCTCTCGAATCGCCTCGTAAATCTTGGCACTCTTGTCCCTTTGATACCGGGTGTGTAGCAGGTCCATTTCCAGAGAATTTGGCGGTGCATCTCGATAGTCGAGAGATATCGTCACGCGTCTCCATAGGTGGTCTTCTTTACGGTACGTGACAAAGAATTTCTCCCTTTTTGATCGGTCTCGAAAGTGCATGCTGAGGTTGAGAATCCATCTTCTTTCCAGTTCATCGGCAATCATGGCATCATGCTGTGACGGTGTCATGGACACAGTATCCGGGACTGAACATGCGTCTGTCTGTGGGCTATCTTCGTATTGACTTGTCGAATCAAATGACGCGGGCTCCATACTGCGAGTCGATAGGTGATAATCCCCACGCTCACTGAGTAAGTAATGACTGGAATTGGAGCCATGGTCATCAAATGACGGGCTAAGATGGCCACAGGCAGCGCCTGATGAAGGATCTGCAAACGTCGAACCGAGCTCGTTGCTCATTTCAACAGATCTTTTGCCCACAGAGGCAGCTCTTCGCTCCTCTGTGGTTGTTGAAACAGGTTCTAAATGCACCCTCTGCTCCGAAAGCTTTCTTTCAAAAGTCTGAGATCGAGGTAGGCCTGTGACAACTCTCCGTGCCGGTTTTTCGGCCGATGAGTCTGGGGCCGTTGGCGTCGTGTCATCGCCAGATCTTCCCTCGATCGTTTGATCGGGCTTTGGTTTCAACTGATTGGTACCACCAGTTGCATGAGCGAGGTTCTTGAGGGTGAGATGCCAGCTGCCAGTTGCCAGCCGGGGCTCGGCTCCAAAGTCGCCGCCCAGGTCAGCCATGTTAGGTAACAAGCCGGTGAACGTGTTACGACAGCCAATGTGTATCAGTCGCCTTTATTCGTTGAAAGGATATCAAGCAAACGGCCGAAATTGCACACAACACAGGATGGACCTTGATTGCCCAGCTTGGAAATCGGCCTTGCCTGATCAGCCCAGCTCAAGCTAGATCGAGATGTATGTAAGTCGATGTGGCTAGAAGTGGGTCTGTACCTGGCCCATGAACTGAATGTGACGAGGACGGACGGACGGACGAGCATGCAGGCAGCCGCGCGCAGCTCATAAAAACTTTGGAAGCAAACAAGAAAGAATCATGATGGTAATACAGTCCTAAAGTCGAGGTTGTGAGAAAAAAACAATGAAGCGAGCGAGACGAAAGGGGAGGGGGCAAAGCAAATGGCGACCAGCCCGCATAGGACCGCAAAAAAAGGCCGGGGGTGGTCGGGTTGTACGTGTAGTCCACTCGTCAAATCGATCGTGGTCTGTTTTTTAATGGTCTCTTTTTTTTTTTTTTCGCCAGTGACAGTGGGTTTGTCGACCAAGACGGACAACGGCAGAATCGAGGTCGGGCTCCTCTCCTCGTCGGACTGCGATGGGTATACTCCGTAAGAGTCGGATCAGAACCAGAGATGGTCGATGGCAGCCCGAGAAATGACGAGGATCATCGTGGGATGGGATGCGGCTCGAGTGCAGGTGGGCGGGCTGGGCGGGCTGGACGGGCTGGACGGGCTGGACTCGAGGGATTTTCTGGTCCGAGGCACTTGAATGCTGGGTGCGGCTGCGTTTGACGAGCCTTGATTGAACAGCTCCGAGCAGGAGGAGAAGAAGAAGAAGAAGAAGAAGCAGAAGAAGCAGAAGAAGCACCGAGTCACCCGCATGGAATGTTCCTTTTTTGGCGCATCTGGTGTGTGCCTATGTGCCTGTGTGCCAGCAGTCCTGCAGGTTGCGGTGTAGGTCTTGTCGTCGTGCGCACCTTCCTGGCGTGCTGGGTGTGCTAGTGAAACAGGTCAGGCAGAGACGGGCCGGAAATGGAGTCCATCAGTGATGACACAACTCTGTCTGTCAATGGCGTCCATCCAACATCCCAAACAAGCGGGTCGAGGAATTGTTTAGTAGTATAAGATGGGTGATTCATGATGAATATGCCTCACTGATCAACAGGCCACTTTCGGCGCATGGGGCGGGCACGTTTTTCCCGTTTCCCGTTTCCCGTTTCCCGTTTCCCCCGTTTCCCGTTTTCCGTGCTTCTCCCCACTACAAGGTTTTTCATGTTCTACGGATCCCGTATATTGTAGTGCGCAGTCGTCAGTCACACGTTGGGCACCCAGTCCAACAAGCTCCGTTCCAGCTCATGCAAGTTGACACACACGCGCATTATACATGCATAAACTGCTAACCACAAGCAGTCTGGGGTACATACAAAGCCGTGAAGTGTTCGATTTGTTCGCGGAAGCTCAAGCGGGCGGCCCTGATCTGATATGTTGTATGTATGTACATGGGGCTCACCGCGTCACACCGAAGTCCACCGAAGCCCACCGAAGCCCACCGAAGCCCACCGAAGCCCACCGAAGCCCACCGAAGCCCACCGAAGCCCACCGCGACACCATTTCATGTCCGTCGACCCTGCCTACATTACCTACATATGTACATACTGTACATAATATGGTACGGATCCGTACATATGTGCCATGATGCCCAGCGAATTCGCATGCCTGACTGGACCCATCGTCTCCCCTCTCGTCATTAGGCACAGGTGCAGGCAGGGTCGGGGACGCGCGAGGTAATGTAGAAGTAGGCAGGATGATGATGACTTGTCATGTGTGCCTTGTCGTTGGAACAGTTACCGTGCTGTACCGAACCGAGTCGAATCGAATCAAGCTTTTTGGGGGGAGGTTCCATGTGCCATCTATCAGTTGGGTATCACGACATGAACCCAATCGCAAGAGAAGTCAAGTATGTACATGTATGCGTTTGAATCATGGCCCAAATATTGCAACCATGTCGATCGATCCAAGCCGCGGACCTCCCCTGCGCCCCGTCCATGCCCACATTGACAGGACGGGCATCCGACGTGAACATGACAAGTGCAGTGGACATTCTTCACCCGTGTTATGGAAACGCAGTCGGCAAAAAGCAAAACACAAGACGCAATCAAAGGCTCGTCCCGTCGTCCCGTCTCGTGCCCGTACGTAGCGAGACCCCACCTGTTCTTGACCTACTCCGTACATAACGGACGTATAGACGAGTTCGAGGCCTGAACTGGCAACCGCCGCACAAGGTGTCCAGGATTCTCTCGTAATCCTCATGAACATGACATGGTCGATCCGGGTGGTACATATCTTAAAACATGGTTGTCGACTCAGACCGTACAGTGGTTAGCAAACATGCTGTATGTTTCAACGCCCTTTGTCACAACAACTTCGTCACAGCAACAACATGACAAACACGCATTTCCATAGCCTATGAATTGCTTCCATATTGCATGCATTTGCAGGGCCATGTCATCGCCCGGCCTCGCCATTACCCCTCTATGCTACATCCACAAACAAATACAAGAAAAATACACCCGTGTTTCCCCCAAAATGTACAGAGAGTAGGAGTGAGTTGCGTCCTGGGCCCGAAAAAAATATTCTCATCTGTCCCCGAAGCATGGTTGTATTAGGAAGACGAAAAAGAAATGTAGGTATTCCCGGGGGTTTTTTTGTCTTTTCCTGCTTGCTTGCAAGAACAGGGGAATGGATAATGTTCAACTCATAACGCCCCAGCGTATGCTGCCTTGTTCTTTTCCCGCGCGGGAAAGAATAGAGACACGTACTTGATTGCCGTTCATCATGCAGATTTACAAGCCCAAACCACAAGAAAGAGTCTGGAAATGTTTTCCTATGTAAATTTCTGGGTTTTGGTTTTTTTTTTTGGGAAGGCGTCGTCTTTTTCTACTCGTCGTCTTCGTCACGGTCCTCCTTCTTCTTCTTGTCGAGCACCCTGCTCTTGTTGGCTTGCTCGCGGTCAATGTCTTTGAAGATGAGATCAAAGATTTCGTTGTACCACCCTACGGCGTGGCCGTCGATGCCTTCTTTGATGTTCTGGTGTGGGTTCCGTGTTAGTCTGTGTTCTGATCCTAGTGGAAGGAGGTGCTTGGGGGGGGGGGATGATAACTTTGAGCCATCGTCTTACTTACCTCGGGCAGTTCTAGCCAGTCCGACATGTTGTCCTTGGGGAAAATGACAGTCTTGCAGCCTGCTCGTCGAGCAGCGACCGTCTTTTCACGTAGTCCGCCAATGCGCAGTACTTTGCCCGTCAGTGTGATTTCGCCAGTCATGGCGACCGTTGGATTCACAGTGGCGTCTAGAGCTAGAGATAATAGGGACGTGGTCATGGTGACGCCGGCAGAAGGTCCGTCCTTGGAGACCGCACCATCAGGAACGTGGAGATGCAACTTGCCCTTGTCGAAGAAGTTATTATCGGGGAATTCCTTGGCCATGAACGCTTTGGCGAAGGAGTAGGCAATTGTCGTAGACTCCTTCATGACAGATTTGAGATTGCCGGTGATCTCTAAGCCGGGTCTCGAGCTGGCGCGCAGAGGAGCCTGCAAGATTGACTCGATATACATGGCTGCGCCGCCCATTTGCGTCCATGCCAAGCCCATCGAGACACCGGGAGGGCTCACATCATAGAGACGATCCGACGTAAAGACTGGCGGTCCAATGTAATCTACGAGGTTGTCTTTGCCAATCTCGACATCAACCGAATCGGGCACGCGGAGGGCCCTGCGGGGTTTCTTAGCCGTCTCCGCCTCGGTTGCTTCCGTGGCAGCTCGTCCCTCATCTAACTTGGTGTCTTCACCGGAAGCGGCTTCGGCTTCGGCCTTCTTCTTCTGGCCTTCCTCCAAGGCGGCTTTGCCCTCATCAGTGAGAGCCTCCTCCTCTGGCAACACATTTTCTCCTAGATCCTGCACGATCTTCAATGCAGATTTACGATAGACCTTTTCAATCTGCTTCTTCAAGTTCCGCACACCAGACTCGCGGCAGTAGGACTTGATGAGTTCCTCGATCGCTTCGTCGTTGAGGTTCACTTTGGCGTCCTTCAAGCCAGCCGCGTCTTTAGCTGCTGGTGCCAGATATCGGTTTGCAATGGCCCTTTTCTCGTCTGCAACATATCCTGACAAAGTGATCAATTCCATACGGTCCAAAAGTGGTCGCGGGATGGTATCCGTCATGTTGGCAGTGCAGACAAAGAGAACCTTGGACAGATCAACAGGGACGTCCATGTAATGATCCAAGAATGAGCTGTTCTGTTCGGGGTCAAGTAATTCCAGGAGTGCCGAAGAAGGGTCCCCTTGGTATCCGCGTCCAATCTTGTCGACTTCGTCAATCAGTACGAGGGGGTTCTCAGTCTGGCATTTCTTCAGGGCCTGAATAATACGGCCGGGTAGGGCACCGACATAGGTACGTCGATGACCCTTTATCTCAGCCACGTCCGTCAGACCGCCGACACTGAATCGGTAGTACTCTCTGTTGAGAGCTCGAGCAATAGACTTGCCTATACTGGTCTTTCCCACACCTGGAGGACCAACAAAGCACAAGATCTTGCCCTCCACCGTACCTCGGAGCTTCCCGACGGCAATGAACTCCAAAATTCGATCTTTGACGTCCTTCAGACCGTAGTGATCCTCGTCCAAAACCTTCACGGCGTTGGCAATGCCGAAATTTTCCGCGCTTCTGCGGCCCCATGGAATCTGGGTCAGCCAGTCGAGATAGTTTCGGGTGACGTTGAACTCTGACGCTGCGGCTTCCAGGTGAGCGAGCTTGTTAAGCTCTTCGTCAAAGACCTTTCGCACAGGCTCAGGCATGGCTAACTTGTTGGCCTTTTCTTTGAACTTTTCCACGAGCTTGTCCTTGCCGTCGGACTCCAGGCCGAGTTCACGGCGAATACCCTTCATCTGTTCCATAAGCCAATACTCTCGCTGCCTTTTGCTAATCTTGCTCTCCACATCCTTGGTGATCTTGGACTGAAGTTGAGCATTCATAAGTTCCTTCTTGAGAACAATGAGGGCTTTTTGCATCCGCTCCTCAACATTCATACACGACAAGACTTCTTGCAATTCATTCTGCTCTCCAGAAGAAACTGCAGCGGCGAAATCGGCCAGTTTTCCAGGCTCCGAGGTGACATTTCCCGTAGACTGGCTCATGGAGAATGTCGAAATCTGATCCCGAAACAGGTTGTTCATAGTTGCCACCTCTTTGAAGACATTGACAATTTCGTTCGTGACTGCTCGGATGACGGGGCTCTTGGGGTCGTAGGGTTCGTCAGCGAGGTTGTCGACATTGACGAGGCTGACAGGCCATTTCTTCAACCATGATGTAGGCTCATATTTCTCCGCGACTTGATCCGGTTTCTTCTCCATAGCACCTTCTTCGAAACTGGCCACAACGTCGCCTTTCTTTTCTAGCGGAGGCTCTCCTTCTGTTGTTGCTGCTGCTGTCGTTGTTGGTTGCGGTATGACTTCTGGTATCTCGGGGTCTGGCTTTGAGTCGGTCTTCTCCACCTCGGCCTTGCTTGGGGGCACTAGGCTGGAGAGCTTGATTCGGCGGTGCGGATACAGGATGGCCGTCAATGCCCCCTCCTGTCCATGGATTGGGAATGCGCTCGTGATCTGGGCAAAAACACCAACATCGTGAACATCTTCGACGTTGCGGATGATATCCTCGTCCTCATTCTCGTTCTTGAACAAAAACGCGCCAACATATGGCTGCCCCCTCTTGATCGATTCCGTGATGGCGGTTGCGACGTTTGGGTCTTTGATCGTGATGGCTTTGTAAAATCCGGGAAACAGCGGTCTTCGAGCAATAGGGATGGCGAGAACTTGAGGGTACACATCTGGGACTACCGGCTTCTGCAATGCCTTCTCGGCCGACTTCTTTCCCTTTTTGCCACCTCCATCGCCGCCAGAGCCGTCCCCTCCAGATGCTGAGCCGCCAGCTGCTGAACCACCTGCCGTGCCACCGACTTTTCCATCCTGGGATTTGCTGCTAGTATCACCTTTTGTTGAGGGGGCCTCGGCCTTGTTTCTTGTTGCTTCTGCCTCCGATTCCTTCTTCCGATTTTGCAAGTTTGCCTTGACCTCCTCTTCCGACAAAGGCTCCGTCATAGTCTCGGGCGAGGAGTCGAAAAAGTCGCCGTTGTTCTTGTCATCCTTCTTACCTAGTCGCACCGACGTGGAGAAAGCCGCGCCGATCAACCCTGGCCGGATGTGAGGGAAGTCGGATTTGCACACATGTCGACTGAAACAAGTCGAAGACAGAGCCCATCTTCTCGATGTCGAGGAAGCGTGCGTTCGAGACGCATGCGCGGCGGACCGTTCGAGTATAAGTCGCCCGGACAGGCGGGATCGAGAAATCATGGTCGGCGACTGTGAGCTCCTTTCCAGCTATCACCAAGCTAGAACGTACGAGACGGCGAAAGTGGCAACGCCGAAAACGAGAACCTAAGCGTGATGCGGCAGGAATATGATGTATGGAATGGTGAATTGACAAATCGTAAACAGTAAAATCACCTTATCGTCTGTTGCTCGTGCTGGCTGTCGTGACAGCTTCGTTGCACATTGCCGCTGCGGGCGAGAATGGATGATGCGAAATTGTTTTAGGAATGACGGCCGAGGCGACACCGGCCGAAAATGACGAACTTCTATCGGCAGATCCTCGGCCACCGGTGGGCGGGTCTTGCTCAACAAAAGCTGCATCGCTAGGTCCGCAATGAGGCACCCGGGTATTATACATAGAACAACTTTCGTAGGCATTGAGGAAACACAAATCATGGCCTCCACATCTCGCAGCAAAGATAAAGTGACAGAATCCCTATCGAATTTGACCCTTGACACAGCAAAAAGCAACAGCCCGTCAAATCCAAAGTCCAAGAAAAAAGTCCTTGACTCATGGGAGGATGACGACGAGTCCTCGGGATCGGATATCGAGCAGCGCACACCAGCAGTGGCGAGTCCGGTAGTGCCATCTGCACCACCGCCTACGCCATTCGCAGCCAACTATACATCTGTATCTGTCCCCGGCTGGAACGATATCACCGATGGGCGATCCTCGCCCCGCGGAGGAGACGCTTCAAAGAGGCCGGAGAAGACGGACGCCGTTGCTCGTCGTATGATTGCAGCCGGTCTTGGGTTAAAAGCTCCCAAACAGACGGAGGAGCAAAGGGCCTTTCAAAAATCTGTTCGAGAACAGGAGAAGAAGAAGCGGGACCAGGCGAAAGAAGAAGAGCAGAGGAGCCGTGAAGAGTCGGAGAAGGCCAAAGTTGCTGTCTGGGAGGATTGAGCTTAAAAAAGGGGGGGGGGGGGGGGTTATTCATGGTGTAGATTGTAAATCGGGCTATAGTATATATGATACACTTTCAATGAACATATATGGCACATTTAATATATGGCACATGTACATACGTTCTCGCATTGCTCATGATGATATGATACTGGTCACGACCCAATGTACTCGACGATGGCACCGAGTTACCAAAGAATCAGGTCATCAGCGTTTGGGTCTCGAGTCGCTGGGAGTCGGCCATTGGGGTTGATCTTGGGGAAGGACTCTTCTGAGACCAATTATACTTTCCTTCGTCAAGCACTTGAGGCCCCATTTCCCAGTCACTGTTCGACGAATGCTGATTCAGGTCCCCCGCGTTAGGAAATCACTATTGTCAATGGACGCACTGTTCCAATTGTAACATTTGTCAGTTGCTGAGATTTCCTTTACACCTTTGGCAGCGGTCACGGTGATGATACCGCGCTTTGCACCAATATGAAAGCCCCAAGTACCACGGGCAGGGAGAAAAAACTGAATGCAAATACTAAAACACCTACAGGCCTCAACACCATCAACTTTCCCGGAGAGGTAGCGTCCTGCCATTATGCATCAACACCAGCTCTCCCCCTCCGCCATGCCGAACAGACACTCCGTACCCATCCAGTCCCAGCTCCTGCGCGCGCTGGTTCCAAAGCATCTGCGACACAAGTCCATCCCGGGAGCAGCACATGCACACCATCGGCCATTGACTCCTCCCCAGGGAGTCCCGCACGCCCTTGGTGGCCGGCCATTCACTCACCAGAACACCCAGCACGCCCGCGCCTCTCCAACCAACAGGGGCGCCCACAAAGGCCCCTTCGAGCTCACGGACGTGCCGTGGCCCGACGCGTTGGCTCCCTGCCTTGCACTGTACCAGCGTTCTCATAGAGAGTGTTGATGACTCGGGGGACGGGAGAGTCCAGGTTCCTACAAGATCGGTGCCATAGTCGGACGAGCCTCCGATTCGCTTGAGAAAGAAGCCATATCTGAACAGAGAGTGAGCCACCTTGTACTCGTAATGAGTGCCGACGTAGACGGTGGAACTTTGACCAAGGCCAGTCCTTTTGGCGTAGGAGACGAATGAGTCGAGATCTGAGTGGTGGGGTGATGGCGAATCTGGGTACTTGAGCTTGTCAGGTTGTTTGTCAAAACTACTCTTGTTTCGCAATCGACTCGCACTGAATTGACGGGAACTCAGTCGACACGCGTGGAGTGGTGACGATGACAATGGCCGCAGAATTGCACGATTGATGGGAAACATGGCTAGACGTCCTACATTTCGACAACGCCCAACCTGATGCCTTTCCCAGGCTCGTGATAGTCCAACCACTTGTCAGCCTTGTAGTAGACCAAAACCTGTTTCTCGTTAATGAAAGAGGCTCCAGGGGGGGTGGGGGGCCGGGGGCTGCCCCACCACCGACGCCCCGCCAAAGACCCAGCTCATTGAGCGGCTTACATAGGCTTCTTTAACTTTCTTCGACCATTAACCAACCAACTAACCAACTCCTCTCTCGCGACCATCATACAATCAAACAGCCGCTCGAAACAACCTCCTCAATCCCGAACCGGTGAACCATTTACGACCGCCAATAACTCTCATACCACGACACAAAACCCCCCACATAAGCCATGGGCACCATCCTCCTCCCCCATCTCGTCACAGCATGGCACGTCGACCAAGCCATCCTCAGCGAAGAGAATCGCCTCGTCGTAATCCGCTTCGGCGACCCCAACAACAACCCCGACCTAGACATCATGGACGAGGTTCTCTCCAAGGTCGCCCCCTTGGTACAAAAATGGGCCGTCATCTACGTGTGCGACATTTCCAAAGTTCCTGACTTCAATCACATGTACGGTATGTACTGAACCACTGGCTGGACGGACCTCTGTTTCCATATCCTGGAAATGTACCCCCGATAACCCCTCATACAACCTTGTCGGCTCGCAAGCGCTGCCAAGAAAAAACACCCCTCGTTCGATCCGAGACTAACGTGTACCTCAAACTAGAATTGAATTCCAACGAAGAACCCTTCGCAGTCATGTTCTTCTTCCGAAACAAACATATAATGTGCGATTTCGGAACCGGAAATAACAACAAGATGAATTTCGTGGAGAGAAATCGGCAGGATGTGGTGAATATCGTAGAGGCTGTGTATCGGGGTGCGACAAAAGGAAAGGGTCAAGTCAATAGTCCCAAGGGTGAGAACCACCCTTTTCTTTCTTCCATATTGTTGTTGTTTCGAAGAAGACGGTTGGGCTAATGATTAACAGATTACTCTACGCGCCATCGATATTAACTTCGTCTCCTGTCTTGGTTTTTTTTTTTTTTCCAAAGATGGACAAGACTCCCGACACGGGCAATACCTTTTGTCTCTATTACGACGTTATATGTGCAGATTACTAGTCGCTTGACGGCTGTTAGGAAATTGATTTTGGCACGCAAGGGTTGGTCTTTTCACTTGGACTTTCAAGTCTCTGATTATTGCTAACTATGGAAAAAAAAATTATAAATTTCAAACAATGTTGTTTACCTCTTCGCTACAATAACTTGCGGAGAAACGCCTGTGCGCCGCTTTGGACCCCTTTCATTTTGCATCGCGACTTGGGTAGGCCTCTCTTTTCTCGAGCGGGCTCTTTGAATCCAATTCAACCCGTAGGGCTTTCCCAACGTGGTCCAAATCTATATCTCGCAACTCGGCCATCGATATTCTTACTTGTAGTCAATCGAAAACAAATCTCATTAATTTCTTCCTCCTCTTCCCCCCTCCTATGAAACGTCCCTAGGGCTCCTCAGATTTGGGTGAAATGTCTTATTCGGCATCCGGGGCGTCACGTTAGGTAGAGTCGGTTCGCGTAGACTCTCATCGCGGGATCTGCTTGCTGCAGATCTCATCGTGGGCCGAGAGCTGTGATTCGGGGACTTCATGCCGACTCTCATTCGTGGTCGTTCATCATCAGCATCGGAGAACCCCCCGGAGATGTATTCTTCATCTGATCCAATCTCTGCCATCGTGTGAGGCTGATATGAAGCCGGGGCAGATGGAGAAGTAATGGACCTGGAATGAAGCGCTGGTCTTGGGGACATGCCAGCGGTGAATGCGCCGGGATTCATCGTATTGGCCGCCATATCTCGTGGCATGCCCATTGCACGATCTGCAAATCCATTCTGAAAGGCGTTGGTACTAGACGCCTCGTGTAAAATTGGTAGGATCTGTTCGTCATACAGATCCGTTGCAGAATCGAATGACTCTGGCGAGAATTCCGTCACTGTACGCGAGGATCGCCCATCATCATCGGTAGTGGGGCTGGGTGCTTCGTCAAAAAAATCGTCCAGGCTACCCAACTTCGTGGCCAGATCTCCAACCAGGCCATCACCACGTCCGTCGTCAGAGAACATGGTATCTGCTCTTTCGCTCCCATCGAAACAACCATACGGAAAGTCGTCATCGTGAAACTCGACTTCCACCGTTGGTGTAGCTTCTATAGATGATCCCTCCGTGCTCTGGCACATGTAGAATGCAGCGTGAATGTTGGCTCGTGTTGATTCCGTCTTGCTTGCCGGCACAGGAATGGCCCATCCAGACGCCTCGGGGATGCCAAACAGACTCTGAGTGCGCTCGTATTCTTTACGAACTGCTTTCGATGTCGACCGCGTCATGCTCATTCTCAGGTGGTGCTTGTCCATGTGACTGCCTGACATGGTCATGACGTTATCCAGAACTTCTAAAGCATCCATGCAAAACTCTGTCTGGAGCAGACGCAGCAGTGGCGAAATGAGATCGGAGCCATGCCCAGCAAGCTCAGGATTGCGCATGTCAACTTCTGGAATGGCCACACACAGTATGCGCATAGTCTGTACCTTGACCCACGATAGCGAGTTGGTGAGCAGGCCGATCAGGAAGGTAATCATCTTGAACTCATGCTGCGGTAAGAAATGTTCTTTAAGTGCCATGAATAGTTGGTTGAGAAATTCCGAGCTGTCCTGTTGCTTGCCGGAGGTGAATTCGTCGAGGACCAATCCAATCGACTCGAGACCCAATTTGTCAGCTTCGGTGAGAAGTAATCTGGCGGTTTTAAAGGTTTCTTCTGTAGTATTTGCATTCTCCAACTCATTCATGAATCGGGGGAAGTTTGCTAGCAGCGCGAAGAATAACCGACTGTCATCTCCCGTCAAAGGGTCCGCAGGCAGTTTGATCAACTTGTCGATCGTGTCCAAGGTTGGTTGCCAGCACAGAGAGGACCGGAGGCCCTTGTACAGAAGCGGTTGGATCCCGTCAAAATCACCATCCCAGCGATCAGGCTGGCCGTCAGCAATAATTCTCCGAACGTTTGGCGACCTAAAGTCAAGTTTATTGACGAGCTCGCTGAGCATTTCTGTAGCTTCCAGGAATTCACTCTCATTGATGGATTCCAAACATGCACATGTTGTCCAAAAGAGCTGAGGAAATGTGACAAGTTTTTCAGAGTCCAGCTTTGTCAGCAGGGTTTTCAGAGTCGTCAAAATCTCCATGGAGAAGGATTGAATCTCGGGATCCTCGTCCGCAACAGTGTTAGATAGCCTAGCTAACATATCGCCAAGCATATACTGGTCAATCGAGGTGAGGACACAGCGAAATATCTGGAAGGAACGGCAAGCTAGATGTCTAACTGGACAAGACGTGGCCCAAGTCAGAGACAGCCGTCCCCAGTGCTCCTTGATCATTGGAAAGGTGACTTGAAAGGTTTTGACAACTTCTGTGGTCAAAAACTCCATGCTAGGAGGGACCTTGTTGTCACGATCTTCAACGTTGCCGTTGCTGTCTTCGTATCCCCAGACCACAGTGCGGTCGTGGCGACGTATCGCATCAACCAAGTCCTCGATGGACTTCTTTGCAACTCCAACAGAAACGTCGTCCATGTGTGATATGACGAGTTCGTGAATCATGTGCACTAGCATTTCTCTTGCCTGCTCTTGCACGAGAGGGGTATAGTGATCCCAAAGCACTGTGACCACTTGAAGCAGGAGAGGGACATTGTCGGGCGTGAGGTGAACTGGCGAGACCATCAGGTCCACAAGTAAAATGAGTGATAGCTGGCCAAGCGAGAATCCTGCCTGTTTGGTTCCAACAGGCAAAGCTTCGGCGAGGTCAGCACAATACGGGAAGTTGTTGATATCGGATGGTGGTGGAATGGACTCTCTTTTCTCATTGGGCACCATCGCCTTGGGGTTGATTTGCATGAGCAGGAACTCCACGACCTTGATCCCAGGCGTGCTATTCGTGGTAGATAAGAATACTACAATCTGTTTGGCATATTCCACAAAGTTCTGTTCACGACGCTCCAAACATAACTGCATGATGAAGTCCAATATCAGACGAACATTTCCCGGATGTGGGCCAGCGGCAAGTGCCTGCCAGAGAGCTTGGACCTCGTTGTGCAAGGCGCCGCCAGATTTAATAGTCAGTTCGAGGAGGTTGGCCAACAGAACATATGACTGAGCCGTAGGGCCGCCGTTGGGGTCAAGTTTGAGCTCGATGGTTTGTATCCATGGTAGAATGACAGCAACCGCATTTCTTTGGGCGACAGGTTGAAGATCTTTGAAATAGTACGTGAATTCAGAAAAGACGTGGAAAGCAAGCTCAGTATACTGCTTTGAGAGCCGCTTGGATATCTCAAATTGAGCCAGCTTGTACACTGCTTGTGTCTTATCAGATATACTGATGTCGAAATCCTGAATTTTCGAGTTGCGCTGTTGGCGGGTCTCGAGCGAGCGAAGTACCGTGGATGACTTGGACCGTATTTCGCTCTGCTCGTTTCCCAGGGTAAACAAGCAAAGAGAAAGTAATTTCCAGAATGGGCATGGGTAGTTTGGATGCTGCCGCAACACCTCTATGGTGACCGAGAAATAACTCTCCAATACCTTTGGGACTTCTGACAAGTAGCAGCGTGCGATACAGTGTTCAAGAAGGTACGGGTACTCTTGATTATGAAATACAAGGTTTTTGAGAGCCCGTTGGCCAATGACATTCATCTTGTCGCTTCCAGAGTTGAAGATGGCGTCTAGCCATGCCAGCATTCGGCGGACATCAAACTGCAAAGTAACTCCACTCTCGGTTGTAATACTAATGGGGCCAGCACAGAGAGCAGCCATAGCACTCAACGCAGCAGTTCGAAGGTTTCGCTTCTCAATTTCCATCGCTGCTGTGGCGGTCCCCCGCTCACCCAATGACTGTTGGTCAATAAGAGATTGCCGCATGGTGTCCTCTCGGGCTCGAATCTGATTCTGGTTTGGGGAGAAGCCGCACCAATCTTCCATCAAGGAGAAAGCCGATTTGCGGGATTCAAACGTCATCCATCGAGATGGGTCATCCGCTCGGTTTATGCCTTCGAACAATGCCTCCATGAGTCCACAGTAATGGCGGCGGAGCTTCTGGAATTCCCAGTCCATTTGAACCTCTCCATCCATCAGAAACAGCTTGAGGTCCTTGGCGTACGAGGTCAGGTTGTTCAGGAAAAACTCTGATTGGAATACTTGAGGGTCTTTGAGGAAGTGTGACGTTAATTTGAACACATGTGTGATTTCAGTCCGCAATAGATCCATCTTGCGATTGCGACGCGGGCTGCTGTTCGTTCTTTGGTGAATTCTTGCCCGGGCCTCGTCGTTACATCGAGAAACTTGGCCTTGCAGTTCTTCTAGAAGCGTTCGATAAATGTATACATTGATAGAGCCCATCGCAACGACTACCGCATCGCGTACAGAGGCTGATGAAACGGAGAGGAGTGGGATCAGGTACTTGAACAGCGTTCTTGCCGTCACAATCCTGTCGGCCGACACAGCTTTGGAGGTTTTCCGGCCATGTTGACCATCTGGCGCAGTGGCAGAAGGAAGACTTCCGGGGTCGGCAAGAGTTGTGCAAGCGAATATGAGGTACAGTTTCCACTGCTCAACCATGACCTCGGGCTGTGCCGCTGGTGAGCGACTTCCCATCCGGCTACTTGCGTCAGGGTTGTAGTACAACCCCCTCGTTGGTTCAGACACATACACGATAGGTTTATACATTTGCAATATCCGATTGCAGATGAGATCGCGACATATGGTAACTGCGAATGGGCATCTGTCAAACGCAATGCGGATGAGATTTGGAAAAATCTTGAACCACAAAGTTGCGTCGTAAGAAACATCGCTTGTGCAGAGCTCAACGACTGCACCCTGACTGTTGGCGTTTTGCAATCCTCGCTGCAACCTGCTGCGCTCAGCAACTGAAAGATGTTCGTCGTTGAAGTTCATGACTTGATTCGAGTCGTTTTCTAGAATATTGATCAGACGCGGGGTCTCCTTTTCTTCTGACGCGTCTTTCCCGAGTGCCTTGTCAAAGTCGGTGATGAGGCGCAAGACTGTGACGGCAAAGTACCGTACCCTTCGAGACTGCGAACACAGGAAGAATAGACCGTGTGCTTCAGCTTGGTCAACTTCAGCCCATATACTTGACAAGTCTAGCTTCAAGGCCCTCTTTTCTGATTCGTTGGCGTCATGTTGCTCGTTTGCCGCTTCTCGTGACTTGTGTCTGATTTCTTCAATCCAGATCTGGAGTAACTCGACATATAGACGAAGGGTATTCTCAATGTGTCCATGCCCAAGCATGCCGCCATCAGACATTGTTGAATAGCGATCATCGAAGTTAAAAATGAATCGAGCGAACCCCATGGTGACTTGTTGTGCGTGAGATTGTCTGGCTATAGCCTTCAATGAACAGGCGGATGACTCGGCAATATTACATTGAACATGGGCAGTGCCTGTGCATAGCAAGTTGATTAAGGAGTTGAAAGGTATGTCGACGGATAAGCATCTCGGAAGGGCTTGGACTGCCACATGTAGAAGTTCGTAAAACGCTTGTTTCTGGTCGGCTGCATTCAGGTGCTCATCACGTCTTGAGAAGGTAAAATTGTCCGAGATGGGGGTTTTGGGTCCGGGACTGTTAAACTTCTCATCCAATGCAGCTTGACCGCCAAAAGTGTTGTCACAGACAATCGTGATTTTGCCTAAAATTTTGCAAAATTGAAGATAATACTCGCGTATTCCATCGTTCAAAACATGAGTTAGCACTGGACGTGAAACCAGCTCCTCCTTTGAGCTGTGGGTTGAATTCGACAATGGGCCATCCGTGGGGAAGGCTAGCACAGGAGAAGTCGGCCATCGGTCGCCTGATGGCGGTGTATTATAAAATCTTGGGAAGGGAGGACGTCCCTGTTCGCCCTTTTCAAGGTCAGACATGATGCATAAAAATGCACGAATTCCAACCACTATCCTATCTGGATCAAGCTGTTCAACTCGCAACTCCTTGTCTGTCGTGAAGAGCTCTGCATTTATCAAAGGGAAGATGACGGTTCTAAAACAATACTCTGGGTATTTGAAACCAATGATTCGAATTATCTGGATGAGTGGCTCAGCTACCGCAATGTCCGAGGCAACAATGCTTCGCTTTGCACCCGGCAGAACCAGCCTCATCACATCGTCGAGCTTTCGGACAGAGGTTTGGAAGTTGTCGTTGGTTCGGTATAAATACGTCCAGACAAGTCTCGAGATGACTTGCAGACAGAGAGGTCTCGTAAGACGATCTTTCAGTTTGGTTTGCACAGAGAGAACCAGCTGCAGCCATTGGGAGCTGAAGCTATCGGGCGAAGATACACAAAGCAACGTCGCCGTCAAAGGAAAGGCAACAGTCCAGTGGCGCGGCTTGATGAACATTTGCGCGAGCCGATCTCTGATTGCGGCGACAACTTCGGACCATTTGGGGTGTAGGAGATGGCTGTTGCTGGCGTTGGCGGCAATTGGTAATAGCAACATGTCAATTACTTGGCAAAATGCTGTTTTCACCTTCTGTCCGCGACATTTGCTGAAAAGGCGACCTAGCGAGACCAGGAACTCGCATGACACCACCCAAGCAGATTCCGGCGAAATTCTGACCTTGAGGTGTTTCATGCCCCCAAGGACAAGCTCTATTTTGCCTTCAGCCTCCCGAGCAGCTGATGATGTTGGGCTCTTGATTGACCTCTCTTGTAAAGAGCTTTCAAGATCCTCGATGAATCTTCGTGAGACGCCTGCAAAGTTGATTCCACTCATGTATCCCAGTAATTTGGCGAACAGGTTCCAATTTGAGAGCTTTAATGATGATAACATGAGTTGTTCACTATCCGCAATCTTGAGTTGGCCAAAGATTATGCTCTCAAGTTTGTCCTCCATTTCCGGCGTGATGGAAGCGAGTTTACTTTGCCGAATTATCTCCAGAAGAACTCGACACAGTATGTATATAGAGACAGTCGACCGGCGCTCTTGTTGAGCCACGAATTCCTGTTTGGTAGACAATGTCGCAGAGTCAGGGTTGGCAGGATCAGTTCCTCCCGAACCTGGACCAGGCTGTACCGGCTCCGTATTTCTACGCAGTAGGGGGCCGCCTGGTTGATTTCCGCGCATTTGTTGCAATTGGCTTCGGGCCTCATTAGCTCCATCGCTTTTGCTTTTCCTCCATAGCATCATGGAATCAATGAGTGCCTTGGGTTTAGGGCTAGCGATATGCCCCAGTGCCACAATCAACTGGTCGAAGGTTGGATCAACTCCAGGACCGCATATGCGCTCGATTTGAGGCTCAGGATCAAAGGGAACGGTGATGCATTCGGTCAGCTTCTCCTCTGCCTGAGCAATAAACTATCCATCTGTGAGCAAGAGCTAACAGCCGCATGAGAATGTCTTGATCACACTTACTGACGTAAAAAGCACGTGCAGAGCATATTCCCCAACTGTTTTCTGATCGTCCTTGTGCGTCCTTGAATGCGATTGATGTGCCGGATGCTCCCGTCTTGATTTGCTGTGCATCCTCTCCAATTTTCTCTGATTTAATCCCGTGAGAGAAACATCAGCAGCAGCCGAGGCAGACCTTTCCATTGGCGTAGAACCGAGTGGACTTAAAGTTGGTCCAGCCAGAGAGGTTCCCGGTCTTGAAGGCAACTTGGACTCCATGTCCAATCGCATTGCGACCGATTGCAAATCCGACCTGTCAAGCCCCACGCCAACCGCCGCGATTATCTGCGGGCTCAAAGGGCTGGTGGACACGCTTGACTGGCTTCCGTTTCTCGAGTGCTGTATGCCATGAACTATGGATGTTTGCCGATGATGTCCATAAACTGTCGTCTTGGTGAGGTCTATTGAACGCTCAGCAGCACCAGGTAGACCCTGTCGTGATAGACCTCCGTGCAGTCGAGGCGAGGTTATTCCGGACGGTGAGTGGATCGCCTTGTCGGCCGATGACTCTCTAGAGTGTGGTAGGCGGCGCGATGGAGTTGTGAAGGCACTTGGGCGGATGGTCTGGTCCCAGAACTGTTCATGATCGTTCTCGTCTTCGTATCTCGCCCCAGGCCGGGGTGGCTGCTTCAATGGATCCTGTGGGTTGTCCTGAAGAGCTTGAGATGGGGCTATACGATGGCCAAGTTAGTAATGGGTGTTGGTCCAATGCATTGCGTTTGTGAGACACCGAAGAAGGCCGCGAAGTGAAGTGGCAACAGAGATTCGATTGGAGGCGTATTTTCGCATGAGGGTGTCGAGCCAACTGACAGCCAAAGAGTTTCACGGCAGTATGAGAAGAATGGAGAACTCACCCATTTCAAAGCGGACCGCCGCTCAATTCCTCATGCTCCAGCGTTGGGCATGCGAGGCTAAAAGAGCACGACAACATGGGGTACTTGAGAATCCGCCCGCGAACAGTGGTGTGGGCAGAATCGAGGATGGAATAGAGACGAGCTCGATGCTCTCTCTACAGATGTTCAAGCACAGCACGCGCAACGCCCTCTTGGGAAAGATCCTATGATCATTGCTCGCTATTAGTGGACAACGCGGTCGCGGTCCACCAGTCACCAGCCCCGTCGCCCAAAAAATCGCCCAACAAATCGCCCAAAAAATCGCCCACCCACCCAGGCGCCACCAAATCCAGTGGAACACCTGAGTGCTTAGTCACCACCAGCAAGTTCGGTCGGCGCGGGAACGCCAATAGAAGAATCTCTGCGTCTGAGCATCATGAGCATTCCTAAGGTTGTCGCGCTCTGTGAGGAGCCAACACTGAATATTACCTGCAAACGCTTTTGCGTGCAATTATGGAGGTGGAGACTGCAAGATTCGTCGGAGTACTTCCAAAAGAGCTGCTAGCTTCTGCCTGAATCCACTCTTTGATACCCAATTACATCGAGGCGAAGGTGCCCCGAATAGCAGGACAATAATATCGACAAAAAGTCCAGCTTTTGCGGTGCCTACTTTATGCAGCTACGGAGTTACAGAGCAAGCACATTTTAATTAACGGGTGGACCCTTTTGCGGAGTGACACCGAAGCCCGGCTCTAGGTTTTAAGAGGAGCACAGGGATTCGTAGCTGATATAGGCAATAAAAGCGGCGCGTATTATCGTACGGAGATATTCGGGCATCGAAATGGCTGTGAATCTGATACATCAAGGCAGTTCAGCGTATGTACGTACGTACATATGATTACATACATTGTGGAGTCGCATTCGGGAAATCGACACCCCAAGTTCAAGCGGCACCGAACCACACGCGGGTCACCTATTCAATTGTAGCCATCAGAGCGTGTTCAAGCTTGACCGTCTAGGGCATTCTGTGACCTACTATATTCGTCGTGCCCCGTAATCTACGTTAGAAAGACGATTGACCTATATGGACGGTTGGAAGAGTCCGATCGGCTTCCTGGCTCGGTACAGAAACGCGGCTACTCCGAGTCTTAGCTATGTCCGAGGACCCGCGGTCCGGCACGACCAGGTGTCCTCTTCCTCATCCCGTGCGCCCCTCCAAATTTCCCCCAAATTTCCCCCAGTTTTTTTTCCGCATCGCTAGGTGGCTCATTGCAGATTCTCGCTTGGCCAGGTGGTTTCACTCAAGACTGCGGTCTCCTTTTTGTCTACAATAATCCTCAGCGCTGCACCGAGTCGCCCATCATGGCTGAATTAGACATACTCGATATCATTGTCCTCGGGGTCATTCTCTTTGGTACCTTGGCATACTTCACCAAGGGTACGCTATGGGGTGTCACCAAGGACCCCTATGCCGATGCCTTTGCCAATGTTAGTGGCGCAAAGGCCGGACGCTCCAGAAACATAATCGAGAAGATGGAGGAGTCTGGCAAGAACTGTGTCATCTTTTACGGATCTCAGACTGGAACAGCTGAAGATTATGCCTCGCGTCTGGCCAAGGAGGGCAAGAGTCGATTTGGTCTGGAGACCATGGTCGCCGATCTGGAAGAGTACGATTACGATAATCTCGATACCATGCCCAGCGACAAGGTTGCCATGTTTGTTCTTGCTACTTATGGCGAGGGTGAGCCTACCGACAACGCGGTCGAATTCTACGAGTTCATCACCGGCGAGGACGTCAGCTTCTCCGAGGGCAGCGATCCACCTTTGGAGAACCTGAACTTTGTTGCCTTTGGTCTTGGCAACAATACCTACGAGCACTACAACTCCATGGTTCGCAATGTTGACAAGGCTCTTCAGAAGCTCGGCGCCCATCGTATTGGCGAAGCTGGTGAAGGTGACGATGGTGCCGGCACCATGGAGGAAGACTTCTTAGCCTGGAAAGAACCCATGTGGGTTGCGCTGGCAGACAAAATGGGTCTTGAGGAACGCGAAGCTGTCTACGAACCGACTTTCGATATCGTTGATCGCGAGAACCTCACCCCTGAATCCCCTGAGGTTTACCTCGGAGAGCCGAACAAGATGCACCTCGAGGGCACAGCCAAGGGCCCTTTCAACTCGCACAACCCCTACATTGCGCCGATCGCGGAATCTCGAGAATTGTTCTCAGCCAAGGACCGAAACTGCATTCACATGGAGGTCGACATCAGTGGATCCAATCTTTCTTACCAGACCGGTGATCACATTGCAATTTGGCCAACCAACTCTGGTGATGAAGTCGACCGATTTTTGGACATTATTGGCTTGAAGGAGAAGCGAAACAATGTCATCAGTGTCAAAGCTCTGGAGCCGACTGCAAAGGTCCCTTTCCCGACACCCACCACCTACGACGCCATTGTACGATACCACCTCGAAATCTGTGCCCCCGTTTCTCGTCAATTCGCCGCAACCTTGGCTGCCTTTTCGCCCGACGAAGAGGTCAAGGCTGAGATGACCCGGCTAGGCAGTGACAAGCAGTACTTCCACGACAAGATCGGACCTCATTTCTACAACATTGCTCGCTTCTTGGAAGCTTTCGGCAAGGGCCAGAAATGGACCAATATTCCCTTTTCGGCTTTTATCGAAGGTCTCACGAAGCTACAGCCCCGCTACTACTCTATTTCGTCGTCTTCCCTCGTGCAGCCCAAGAAGATCTCCATCACTGCTGTTGTTGAGTCGCGAAACATCCCCGGTAGAAACGACCCCTTCAATGGCGTGGCCACCAACTATTTGTTCGCCCTTAAACAGAAGCAGAATGGTGACCCCAATCCGTCCCCCTTCGGCAAGACATATGCTCTCAACGGACCTCGCAACAAGTTTGATGGAATCCACGTCCCCGTACATGTCCGTCACTCCAACTTCAAGCTTCCTTCTGACCCCGGCAAGCCCGTCATCATGGTGGGTCCCGGCACTGGTGTTGCTCCCTTCCGCGGTTTCATTCAAGAGCGAGCAAAGCAGGCTCAGAACGGAGCCACTGTCGGGAAAACGATTCTTTTCTTTGGTTGCAGAAAACGTTCCGAGGACTTCTTGTACGAAACTGAGTTTGAAGTAAGTTCCACACTAATATCGAATGGAATCCTCCAACAACACAATTTTCTTACAACCAACAACAGGAATACAAGAAGGCCCTAGGCGATAGTCTCGAAATCGTCACCGCCTTCTCAAGAGAATCCTCCAACAAGGTCTACGTCCAGCACCGTCTGAAGGAACGTTCCAAGGAGGTCGGCGAGCTACTCTCCCAGAAGGCCTACTTCTACGTATGCGGTGACGCAGCACATATGGCTCGAGAGGTCAACACCGTTCTGGCACAGATTCTCGCCGAGTCACGTGGCGTGTCAGAGGCCAAGGGTGAAGAGATTGTGAAGAATATGAGAGCGGCAAATCAATACCAGGTATGTATTTCAAACTGGGCTTTTTGTCTTCCAGTTCAACTCATTGGTCAAATATGGCTCTAACCTAAATTTACAGGAGGATGTTTGGTCTTAGAAGACAGGGCGAATATACACCTTTTTTGTTTATAAAATGAAACTCGATGCGGCTCGCTTAGAGATGCAAGCGTGCTTGTCGATTAGATAGTTGGCTTTATGCTTATGATGAAGTTGCATGGCGGCGTTGGTCTTTGGCAACCCCCCCCCTCCCTCCCTCCCTCCTATCTTTATGGTGACATATTCGTCTCCCGTGATTCTTCCAATAACATAGATTTCGTGTCTCATTATACAAGTTTGCAGCAGGATGGGTTATTCGAAATAGTGCACTTGCCTAATGTGGAGAAACATGGTATTGTTAGGCTGCATTGGATTGATTGCAATGAGATACGAAACGGAGCTTAACACGCACAGGCCCTCTTGTTATTTCTACGACCTCTGCTTGGCCTTCGCTCGCAACAAAGTGAATGAATGTATGGTTTATAAGACTGATGCCAGTCGTTATGGAACTGCCTTGTACTTGGTGCCAACATTGCTGGCAATGGGGGCTTGACTAAGGTTGGTGATGCCTGAGAGACTCAAGCCAAGAGGAGAGGAGGAAAAAGCAAGATGTTCTGCCACTCAATAATTCTCTGCCGTGCCCCGTTACTTCGAAGACAGTCGAATCTGCTACCGGAACCAAATGACTGCTTAGTGACATATGCTATCTACTACTACATGCACGAAGCGCGGGGAGGGCTCTGGCTCCCAATTTTGAGGTGGAGAGATTAACAAGCGTCTGAACCAGAGCTCGAGAGTCGGCACTGTTCGACGACCCCGAAATGGATGGACAACCATGCTTTCTGGAGAGTCCTTGATCAGGCAAAATCAGGAACTTGAGCATTCGACAAATCGGAAAGGGCGGACTGTACTTTGCTTTTTGAAGAGCCTCCCTAGCACTAACAAATCCGTTTCCGGAATGGTCCGTCAAGGGCGAATAGTTGTTGTGGGGTAAGGTGGCAAGGTCGAGGTTCTAAACGAGTTCTGAACCGCAGCATCAGCGACTGTCATCTGCTTGTTCGATTCGAGGCAAACAATCACTTCGGCCACGTTGTTGCGAGGAACCTGCTGCCATGATTGACTCACGTTTAGACGGTGGACGTGGACATGTAGCGCAAGTCGCTGAATTGTTGCCATCGGACGAAAGATCTTGTACAAGGTTTTTTCAACTTTTAGTACAAGCAGCCATGGCGTCTTGTCTCTCCCCCCTGCTAGACTTGAGGCTCGGGAGTTCCTTTTTCGGCCCGGAGGCTGACCATTGAGATGCTTTCTCCCTTGCATGTGAGGTTTGTCATTTCTCTTGTTTCATCGTTCGGAAGGGTACTGCGAGTGGCCGTGAGCCCTTTGTGGTATTTATAAAGGTCGTGCTGGATCCGAATTGTGATCGCATGGCAACACGGATCTCAGACCAGACCCCGGCTGCCGCCATTAGCACATTCATGTAACACCGTGGAAGGGAGAGTGAGGTCAAGGTCGAGTCTGGCAGTTCTCACGAGATGTGAGCGGCGAATAGGTTAGCCAGAAATGTCTCGAGAGCCTCGGGAAGACAATAAAAGGTCTGGGATGCGGCCGTCTTTGATCACCATCTGGGACGAGCGTCGGAGAAAATTGACACGAGAAAAGCAAAGCATCCACGAGGAGTGCAGTTGTTTTCTTTATTCCAGATGGCTGGATCCATGATCGCCGCCTAGCAAGAAAACGCGTCTTCGGACCGTGGTGCGTGTGCCAAACAGTGTCCAAGCTCCTGCCTTACAGCTGGCTAGCGTCCGTCTTAGTATCCTAGCATGGGCCAAGGGTCCCGTTAGGCTGGACTTGCTTTTCTGTCCCTCGATCCAAGCCAACAATACGGAACAACCGATATCCTTACCAACACCTGTGGTGCCCAGACGGGGCCTCCTCGCGTGAATCAGAGGTGTAAGCGTCTGAGATGGGGGGAAAAAGCAACGCTAAGATGGGTGTCACGATCATTGCTTCTGATCCCAATTGCTATGGTACAGAGTTTAGTCAGGTCAGAATCCCCATTTAGACCGGGCCGTCCCACCACGCATTGTGTAGGACGTGTCTGGGCTGAAGTTGCATTATTGTTTCTTATCATTATAATATCGAGGATGACCGTTTGCTGAGCCTTCAATCACCTTCATATTCTTTAATCCATCATTTGCTTCTCAGTATTGTTACAGTCGAACCGAGCCATAGGAGGCCACATATCACATTGTCGAGTATTAACAGGCAAAGAAACTGGGAAGACTTGGTGGCTATACTCCATTAACGGGTAGAGAGAGCCAGGCGAGACGGCCTTCTTGAATCACACAGTGTTTTCCCTTCCTTCGACTTAGTACAGCCTGTGAGTACCAGTTCAGCCATACCTTACAGCTGTCAGAAGGTGGCATATGATGACCAGTGCCTTCTCAGACAGACGAGAACGGGTGGCAGCTGACTCTGACAACTGGCAGCGAGAACTTCGTTTGACTTGTCCGCTTGTCGTCATAGCTCGACCCAGTCACCTCTCTTTCTCGCTTCACTGCTCTCTGCTTCTTCCTTCTTCTGACTTTTGTTCTTGAGACAACCGACGGCAGGGCCAATACTGCCCGCCTGCTTGCATCTGGTATCTTCTAGCTTGCCTAACAATACTTCGCAACTCCTTCCTCTGCATCATAGCATAAGCAGCATCGCAATTACCTCACCAGCACCTGTATTCATTATTAGGTAAGGCGCCTCGCTTCTGTTCTCCATCCGCTGACTGCATCTATCTCTCTCCCATCTTTCGTGACCCCTTTCTTCACCAGCTTCTTCCACCTTTCTTTTCCCACAATATCAACACTGCTCGACCAGACCGTTCTAGTTCTTCTGATCGGCGAATTGGCATCATACAACAAGCCATTTGCTCAGCTTGTTCTATCTTACTGACTCTTTTGCTTCATCCCAGTGTCTTGATAGCAACATTTGCCTTTGGTAGTTCCTCGCTGCTTTCACCATCACCCAGACGTTCGATCAGAAAAGCGATGTAAGTATTTATTCTGACACTCTCCCTTTCTCTTATTTTGATTTCCTCGCATCCTCAGCTGGAAATATTAGCTGCCTCGTGGTTATCGGCGTGGCTTTTTGTTCGTTCACCTTGGATGATGGTGTGATTTCCATGGCAAGGTCATTGCCATATTGCTAACGCTGGCCATTGGCGCTCTTAATGCAGATCTTTGTTTCTCTCAGATTGACAGATTCTCGGTCAATTCTTCAAGCTTATCCCTTGCTGTCTGTCGAAGTAAGTGAGCTTTCGTCCTTGCGATCCGGTATCATCGAATTCTCTCGCCACTCCAAAACTGTATGACCAGGCTTGACGACCCGGTCTCGCTTTTCTTGACATGTTCTTGATATTAGCTCGACATTCGAACGCAATGAAAGTTCAACTTGCTGACAGTCTGCCTTTTGACATGCAGCCCTCAGTTTTACGCAACCAGACATTGAAAATTACAAAATGGACGCAGGTGGCAGCATCGGAACGGCCTACCTTCCCCATCATACGGGTCGGCACGTCCATGGTCATGTTTCTGCACACTCAGCCGCGGACCCAACCAGTCTGATGAACCATTTCGCAGGTATTTCCCTGGGAGGACTCGGTATTCCCGGCAACTCTGGCCATATGGCCATGGGGCCAGGGCCAGCATACGTCGTTGGATCAGATGGCCAATACGTTCTCGCACCAATGAACCACCAGCCTCTTAGCATGAGTCACGGTAATGAGAACCCATATTCTGGATTTGGTATTCCCGCTGGTGGGTATGGCCCTCCCTATGTTGGCCTCCCTATGCCCTTGATGCCTTACACTCCTGGGCGACCCAGCGCAACCCATGCTCGTATGGATCGTGGGCATTCAGACGTTCCTGGCCTTGAGAATCGTCGTGGTTCCTATTCCACAACCGAATCAACCCCAGCTACTCCCTTCTATGGAACTGTCTCGCAGCGTGACGCTGGACCTCGAGTTGCAAGCCTTGATCGCTCAGCCTACACAACCCCATCTCCTCAACAGATTGGCCTTCCATCCCTTCAAACTGATATTGCCAAGTCCGCCATTGAGGTGGTGCCCGATCGCACAATTGACGAAATTCTGAAGCAAGAGCCTGCTGTTCCCAGAGCTGTGCCTGCTGTGTTCACACCTCCAAGTCAGATGAAGAGTCTGGAACAAAGCTTGGAAAATCGAATTCCTGGCAACCGCAACGTCTACATTCGCGGCCTCCATCCGACTACGGACGATGAGCTACTCTACAAGTTCACATCTCGATTTGGACCGGTTGAGACTTCGAAGGCCATCATTGACACTGGAACTGGGGCATGCAAAGGGTAGATCTCACCCCATAGTTGGCGCTGGATATTCAACTGACTTTTTTTTAGATTCGGCTTCGCTAAATTCTTCGACGTTCAAGACTCTGAGATGTGCATTCGCGGCTTTCATCGACTCGGCTATGAAGTTGGCTTTGCGAGGGTGAGTGATTCCTGCCCTGATGTGTGTCGGTCCCTCTCTGACAATATCAACAGGAATCTTTCAATTCTCGTCTCAAGGCGGAGGGAGACGAGGGGTCCACGAATTTGTACATTTCCAATCTTCCCAAGACCCTGACCGAAGTTGTGAGTGAATTCTCTGAGCCCATTCTCGGGCGAATCTTGACAAACTGCTAACAAGCCTCTAGGAGCTTGGGGCTATCTTTATGGGATGCACGATTCTCTCCAGCAAGATTCTCCGCGACAGCATGGGAAATAGTCGTGGAGTCGGGTTCGCTCGGTTGGTGCTTCATGCTTATTCCTGCCAAATGGATCATTAATCATCCTCTACAGATTCGAAAACCGTGATATTTGCGATGAAATTATTCGAAAGTACAATGGGATGGGCATTGGAGAGGAAGGGCTTCTCATGAACATTCGATATGCCGACACACCCTCCCAGAAAGAGCTGAAGCGAGTTACGGCTGAACGCCGTCAATTCCGCACGAACGAATACAACATTGGGGCTTACGGTACACCACTTGTAGGCATGAGTCCCACGCTGTACAACCAACAGTCCCAATGGCGTCGAGCGTTGCCCATCTCTCGCAGGTGAACAGATCTACCCCTCTTTTATCATGTTTTCACTGACATGGTCAAGTGGGCTTTCTGCTTCGTCAAACGAGGATGGTAGCATGATGAGGCACTCGGGGACCCGACATGGATTAACCGAGTATGCTCCATCGCGAGGTACTCCCAGCGTGTTCTAACTGTGGTCTCAGAGTCATTACGAACGCAAACATCGAGGTGACAGCTCCGGTGTCCTTGTCCTCGGATAGTGACGAAAGTGTCACCATTCACGCGGGTTCAGCTGCCGCCACCACCGTCAGCGGCAATGATGAGAATCACTCCCCTTCACCAAAGGGGGGCCGACGTGAGGAAAAGTAAACGATTAATGTGTTTCTCGTCTTCTTCCTCCGCGCCTCTCTTTCTTTCTTGGACGATAGTATGTTTTGCTTGGCTCTGTTTTTGCTTGTTTTCCAGCTGGTATCATGTTCAGCCATGTGGCTATATTTTTTGCTGGTGCTTTGTCCTTGTCCTTTTATTCTGTTCTTGTCTTTGATGTATTTGCCAGATGAGTTGCAAGCAGACATTACCTATCAGTGGCATGTTAGGACCGGAAGTTCCCTTCGATGCAACTTTGCAAGTGCACAGGGGACTTATGGCCAATTTTGTTGAAATTGTACTTCAGATCTTAGAGGATTGGACTCGGAGCTGAAGACAACACAATGATGTGTGAATGAATAAATTATTCCCATGAGCAGAATATGTACTCTACGCACTATTTTCTTTTTGGAACGTTTGATCATTTGAACCTGGGTACGTGAAAAGTTGCGACTATATTGACAGTTTCGACGTGTCCTCTTGTGGAGCTCCCTCATCAGCAACATTGTTTGAAGCGTCAACATCTTCAGCCTGGCCTTGAACTACATCACCTACTGCGTTCATGTGATTTTGGCCTAAGATAACGCCAATTGGTTCCTCTTCTTCGTCTTCGCAGGTTGATAAATCGCCATCTTCATCCTCGTCCTCTTCGTTTTCGTCATCATCAACTTCTTCGGATAAACCTTTTGAACCCCTCTTCTCTGCTTGTTCTTTGATAGCGGCTTCAAGATCTTTCAACATCTTTTTCGTGAAACCAGACGCTTCGACGGTCGCATCAAGTCTAGTGACTTGACTCTTCTTCAACTTCTTCTTGATGTCTTTGTAGAATGGCCCTGGTGTTGTACTAGTGAAGTGGAACCGGCGTGAGAAGAATCGCTTTATGCATTCAACATCTCTGTCAAAGTACATTTCGGCATTTTGGTGCTCCATGGATACCATTTGAGGGAAGTCAATGACGACGGGCTCCAGTCTTATTGACTCGACGCCGTCCTCCAAAACGGTCTTCTCTTCTTTAATCAGGATATTGAACTCGTTGAAATCGCCGTGAATCAAACCGTGATTTGCAAGTCGAAGAATGAGTGCAATGAGATCAGCGTACAGGGACGCGGGATCAGGGACCGTGGAAATTTGTCGCAATGGAAAGGCATCCACTAATGTCATGACGATGGTGTGACGAGACTGAGCCAGGGGAACAGGAACGGGAAATCCTTCCGCGTAAAGTGCTTTCATGAATGCATACTCCTTCATAGCAGCTAGCCTTGACAGGTACATCCAGGAGCCCGAAGCCCGATTCTTTAGGTAGTCTCGATTTGACTTGACTGTTCGGAATGATATTCTTCCTAGGCGATGGATTTTGAGAACTCTTTGGGTGCCGGTGTCATCTGCCACGACCATGATATCACTCTCTTTTCCAACACCAATTCGGGTGCCCACGCTGTAGAGGTCTTTGCGTGTAGCGTGAGTGTGTAGTGCCAGATAATCGAGACCTCCGTATGTCAAACGATAACCGTCATATTTCGCCTCTTTCACTTTGGCTATAAGACCGACTTTGGCGAGTGCTGATATACTCCTGTGAACTCCACTAGCTCCGCCTCTCAGTCGAGCTAGCTTCTCTATCAAAGGAGTCGGCACAAGCTCATGATTCTTGCTTCCCATTTCTACCTGTCACAGGATCAGTACTAAGTAGCAGTCTATACGGGTGAGCAGACAGAACTCACTGCTGTGAGCACTCTCCAATCTTCAGGCGCCAGATGGCGCATAGCTCTCGTGTCCAGCTTCATAATGACAATTTCATGGCCCGATTTTTTAGACTTGAGGTCTCAATATAATGGCGAGTCGATAATTCGCCGACGGAATATCCTCATTTGACGTGGGGCAATCGCAAGGACTTGCTCTGTGACGACAACTATTTTGGTGGGAGGGTAGGTTGGTGCAACGAACAAGAAATTTAGCTGATAAGATAAGATCTAATCGATAAGACTTTCAGCATTGGGGCTTATTTCCTTGCGGATTAACTCTTCGGCTTCAAGGGGGTTGCCACAGCACGTGATTAGCCTGGCATCAGACTGGGCAAGGCGCCAACGGCCTCACGTAACCGGAGCTTGCAGCAGCACCTTGTCTCACGGAGCTTTGTTGTTGACTGACAAACAGCAAGACGCCCATCAGCTTCCACCACAGCCGAGCACCTGGGATATACATCCAGGCCAGAATTATTACACCCTCATCGCTACCCCTGTCATTCCTAATCATTTGTTCTTCTCGACACACTCGCTTCTACTCGCAGGACCTTCGCAAAGGGCGCTCAACCCATCGACGCCAACATGGCTCAAGACAGCGATGCGCCCAAGGCGGTGGACAAAGGCAAGGGCAAGGCCGTTGATGACTCCAAGGAAGACAAGCCCGTCTTGAACGGCAAGAAAGAAGATGAAAAGAAGAATGGTGAGTACGGGTTTTAACTGACATGGCAGCGCACGGTATGCTAAGTATGTGATAGTCGCCGAAGAAGAGCTAAGTGATGAGGACCAGCAGCTCAAGAGTGAGTTGGACATGATAATTGAGCGGCTGACGGTAAGTCATCCGCGCAGTAGAAACCTGCAGCCTCGTCTCATCGACGCCATAGTGCTGATACGAAATGATCACAGGAATCAAACACTGAGCTACACAAGACGGCACTGGAAGCAATGAAAACTTCGATTAAAACGTCAACATCATCAATGACAGCAGTTCCGAAACCTTTGAAGTTCCTCCGACCACACTATGCGACATTGACGAAGCTGTACGAAGATTGGCCAGCAGGCGAGAACAAGACGTCATTGGCAGACGTTTTGTCGGTCATTGGCATGACTTTCTCTGACGAAGACAAACAAGACACGCTCAAATATCGACTCTTAGCCCCTACGTCTGATATCTCATCCTGGGGTCACGAGTATGTGCGACACTTGGCCTTGGAAATCGGCGAGGTTTACGGCAAGAGGATTACGGCTGATGAGCCCACCGCGGAGCTGATAGATCTTGCTTTGGTTCTCGTTCCTCAATTCATCAAGAGCAATGCTGAGGCAGATGCAGTCGATCTAATGAGTGAACTGGAAATTATCGAACAGATTCCCAAGTTCGTCGACGCAAACACGTATCCCAGAGTGTGCTTGTACATGGGCAGCATGGTCAACCTGCTCACGTATCCCGACAACGAGACTTTCCTGCGTACTGCACACGACATCTATATGGATTACAAGCAATTTACACAAGCCATAGTGCTTGCCATTCGATTGCACGACTACGATCTCATTAAGGCTGACTTCGATAAAACCGATGATCCTGCCTTGAAGAAACAACTCGCTTTCTTGGTAGCTCGACAGAGGATAGTGCTTTATCTTCCAGAGAGTAATGAAGATGAACAGGAGACTGTGGAGTGTTTGTCGAATCTTAAGCTGTCGGAACACTTCAAGTCGCTTGGTAAGGAGCTGAACATTCTAGACCCCAAGACAACCGAAGACATTTACAAGAGCCATCTTGAAAGCAGTCGAGTAGCTGGCATGACCAACCTCGACTCTGCTAGGCATAATTTGGCTGCCGCGTTTGTCAACGCATTTGTGAATGCAGGGTTCGGCAATGACAAGATGATGCTGGTGGATGGCGAGAAGGAGAGTTGGGTATGGAAGACCAAGGCAGACGGCATGATGTCCACTGTCGCATCCATGGGTACACTATTGCTGTGGGACATTGAGAATGGATTGGACATGATTGACAAATACACGTACTCCCCCGAGCCTGAAATCTCGGCTGGAGCCATGCTAGCTATCGGCATCATGAACTCGGGTGTTCGCATCGACTCTGAGCCAGCTTTGGCTTTGCTCGGAGACGCTGAGAAATTGCATCACTCGAATCCTCTTGTCCGTACTGCCTGCATCATGGGTCTGGGCCTGTCCTATGCCGGTTCGAATAAGGAAGAATTGCTTGAGCTTCTGTTGCCCATCATCAGTGATGCATCGCAAGACATGCAGATTTCTGCTATGGCTGCCCTCTCCTGCGGATTGATCTGTGTTGGCTCTATCCACCCGGATGTCACAGAAGCCATTGTGACGACACTGATGGATGACGAGCGCAAAAACCAGCTTACCGACAAATGGACCCGATTTTTGGCTCTTGGGCTAGGCCTGTTGTACTTTGGACGACAAGAAGAGGTGGATGTCATCTTGGAAACCCTCAAGGCTGTGGACCATCCCATGGCCAAACCCACCGCTGTCCTCGCTGAGATTTGTGCCTGGGCAGGCACCGGAGCGGTGTTGAAGATCCAGGAACTACTACACATTTGCAATGAGCACCAAGAGGAGACGGACGACAAGAAGGGCGATGAGCTCCTCCAGGCTTATGCTGTCATTGGCATTGCCTTGGTGGCCATGGGTGAGGATATCGGCCAGGAGATGGTCCTGCGACAGTTCGGACACCTCATGCACTACGGAGAAGCCAACATTCGCAAGGCAGTCCCATTGGCTATGGGCCTCATCAGCCCAAGCAACCCCCAGATGAAGGTTTACGACACCCTGTCAAGATACAGCCACGACAACGACCCGGAGGTTGCCATCAACGCCATCTTCGCCATGGGAATGCTTGGAGCGGGAACCAACAATGCGCGTTTGGCACAGCTTCTGAGACAATTGGCGAGCTACTACCACCGTGATCAAGACGCCTTGTTCATGGTCAGAATTGCTCAAGGTTTGCTGCACATGGGCAAGGGGACTCTGTCCATCAACCCCTTCCACACAGACCGCCAAGTTCTCTCCCAAGTGTCCACTGCCGGTCTGTTGGCCACCATGGTGGCCTTGATCGACCCCAAAGAATTCATCACCTCGAATTCTCATTATCTCCTGTATTTCCTCGTCACAGCCATGCACCCTCGTTTCCTTGTCACGCTTGATGAGCAGCTCAAGCCTCTCAAGGTCAACGTGCGAGTCGGTCAGGCTGTCGATGTTGTTGGTCAGGCTGGTCGTCCCAAGACCATTACAGGATGGCAGACACAAAGCACGCCTGTATTGCTGGGATACGGCGAAAGGGCAGAACTTGAGGACGAGGAATACATCAGCTTGAATGGTACACTGGAGGGTCTTGTCATTCTGAAGAAGGTAAGTTGATGGGTACTGCCAAATTCATCCTCTTATTTTCTTCCCTTGTACCCCAACCAACCAACCACCAACTTTGCTTTGATACGTGGAATGCTGACAGCTTGCAGAACCCAGAATGGGAAGCCGGCCAATAAAGGGGACAGTGGTCGATGGTTAGACGAAGTTGCCATTCCAAGGGGAGGGTGTGGTAAATGGTTCTGGGCCAGCAGCTCAGCAGGCGTTCGACTTTGCAATTATAGCTGGTCCACTGTATAGTAATCTGCTGTAAACGACACGGAAGAAACCCCGTGAAGAGCTGTGCGTTTATAGATGTATCGCCTTTGAACAAGATCAAATTCAATCAAAAGAAAGTGGGTTTGGCTGGGGTGAAGAGTGACGATACCAACACAAACAAGTCACGTCATAGACTTTGAATTTTATCTCGGCGATTGCAATGGTGAAAAGCCAACAACAAGTCTATTCAAGATGCAGCTCTATCCAAAAGATTTCACGTCCTTGCTTCCCAAGAAACCTATGCCTATGCCCAAGGGGGGCCCAAGTTTTAATACTATGTGAATCAAAATGCTCCATTGCAAATGCGCATGCCATGCCATGTGCATGAGTTTCGAAGCGGCCCCCTTTCAGGCCTTTCAGGCCTTTCAGGGTGGGTGGGATATTCTTCATTCCATTCTCACCAAACATGCGGGCCAAAAGTTTCACCCTCTGGCACCTGTCTATAGCTACAAGCCTGCCAATCACAACCCTGCTTGTAGACCTCTGTGCCCCACCACTTGAAGTTTTTCATCCACCCGGGGTAGAGGAAGCCAAAGAAGACGACGACGATGCCGAATGCGAGGCCCGAATCGAGGGCCGCGCTAAGAGTCATGGTGTACTTGCCCCACCAGGCATTGGCGCGCCGTCTGATGACCAAGTTGAAGAGGTAGCATACGACGGCCCACACGGAGAAATTGAGACCCGTGGCCGGGGGGACCCAGGACATGGCGCCGAATATGACGGGGAGATTGACTTTGCGAATGATGCTGCGGCGTCTGCGGCGGGCATATAGCCACAGCGGGATGGGGAGAAGAGCACCGAGCGGGAAACACCACACCAGGGAGCGGTAGATGGCGCCGGGGCCGAAGAACTCGCCGGGGCCGACGACGCCCCACAGGATGGAACCGTTGAAGTGGACGCGTGCAATGGGGCAGGTGAAGCCGTTGAGGGCGTCGGCGGTACAAATACCCTTGACGTTGGCGAACATCCAGTTCAGAACACCGATTTGCGTCACGGAAGAGACGAGTGTGGCCACGACTTGGACGAGGAACATGATGCGAGGGGGGATCTTCATGTAGTGCCCTAGCTTGAGATCAGATGCGAATTTGATGCCTTGCGCAGAGGAGATGTAGCCGTAGGTGACGAAGACCATGTTGGCGATGGGGCGACCTGGAAATGCGACGCCACAAATGAGCTGGCAGATGAGGTAGATGCTGCTATGTTGGTTGGTCACGGCCATGATGATGCCGTTGGGGATGAAAAAGATGGCTCCGATGGCGAGGGCTAAAAGGAGGCCGTACCATGGGAGATGGACGGGATAGCTGCGCGGGGAGGTTGAGTTAGAAACGTGCGTGGTTGCCTTTCATGTGCAAACGAGAGCCAATCAATGGTTTGGTCATGAGCGGATGGGCGACGACTTACTATTCGACGACAAATATGCCAATGGCCGTCATGGAGGCAAAAGTGAGTAGATACCACGTATAGGGGGCGTCCTGGTACCGACTCATCAGTCGACAGTGAATATCTTCGCGGCTGATGAGGTTGTCGACATTTGAGGTGGATGCCGAAATGCGGCTGTAGTTCTCGCTTCCGAGACCGGCAGTCGGCGAGGTGGCTTGCGACTGAGATGCAGGCACGTGGCGGTATGTTTGCTTGCCATCCTGGCGTGCTTCTTCCAATGCCCTTTTCCACGTGCGCCAAATATCCCTTCCATGCCAGCAGTATGTGTGGGTGAGAAGGGCAGCCAGTCCGGCAAACTGCATGCCGTAACTGAGCATGTATGTCACGGGGAGGAAAACCCTGCTGTAGGATTTGTAGGCCTCTCTGTCGAAGAGGAAGGCTGGTGTCAGGATCTTGCTGACGTCGTAGACCTTGCCAGTATTGTCAAAGACGCTTACGGATAGAATCGGTAGGTACGAGGTATACAGGACATTGGCGTAGTAGAAGATGGGTGCGATAATCCACATGACAATGGCGAGACCGCCAATGACATTCAAGGCGGCCCAGAAGGGCACGAGAAGAGGGTTTCCGACGTAGGTGATTTGTGCCCAGTCGAACGTCATAGGAAACAAGCCAAGGCCGGACGCCACGCCGAACAAATTGGCAATGACAACGTTCTTCGGCGCAAACCAGGTAATCACGTTGAAGTAGCTGAGGGCCGGCATCAGCAGGCCTGGCAGGAAGTAGAAGGCAAACGCACCGATCCACACCACGTAGAAGAACTTCCAGCGGCTGATTGTCCATCCATTCGCAGGTTTGTTGTCCTGTTTGTGCAAGGTGGAAAACATGGCGGCAGACATGAGAGTTCCCGGCCAAATCATGCCGCTCGGTCGCACGAGGAACTGCCGGGCCATGCCTGCAAAGCCGTAGCCTAAAATCTGCGTCGAGATGGTCAGGAGTAGTTGGTACACGATTGGCGCAGGCTGATTGTAGAACTGTGTCTGCTCGACGATGACATCCGTGGCGAAGGCGAAGCCAAAGGCAACGTTGCTGCTGACATAGACGCAGGTGTGTTCCTTTTCGTTCCATTTCCCTTGCGCAAACCACATCCGCCAGGTAATTTGATGCTTCCCTCGCCCGAATGGGTCGCCACCACTGTCAGTGGTAGTCTGCGTGCGAACACCATCGACAAATACCTGATCGGGGTCATCAGGCCGTTTCAATACGACATCCCACAACAGACCTAGGGGGTGGACGAGTAGTAGGGCTATGACGGGCGTAATGGCCACGCTGGGATATCGCAGGGAGAAGAACAGGTTTGTTGAGGAGCCAAGGATGGAAAACAGGACCGACAAGCACCACATACGAGGGGTGTTGATTGACAAAGTTGTATTGTCCGTTGGCGGGACAGATGCTCGAACAAGCTCGTGAGGCGAGTCTGCCTCGGGAAACGCTCCTGACGCGTCATGGGAGCTGTCTGTATCGTCATCGTCTGGGCCTGCTTCGTCCGGGAGTGGACCATGCTCCGAGCCTCTTGCGTCGTCATGTTTGTCGCTCTCTACTATTTCGCTGGCGAGGGGAGCTTCTGCTAAACCAAAGCGGCCCTCCAGACCAGATACCAGTGCGGCGCCGTCCAAGTCTTGGGATCGCCGTGACGGCAGCCTAGAAGTCACGGATCGCCTGGAGCTCAGACTTTGATGACTTCGGGTGTTGGAGATGACCTGGCGAAAGCGGTGGGTGCCATTTTCTTCAGAATCGCTGCTCGTGGGAGACACATCGCGGGACGCAGGTACAGAGCCGTAGGGAGAAGACTTGGGATGGAAGCCATGAAGGGCTCGCGAAATCGGCGTCGTCTTGGAGACCATGTCAACAGCATCGAGGTTTGTGCGGTGCAAGTCCAAGGTTGGGTCAGTTATTGCCTCGTGGAGGCTGGTAGGGACAGAATCATGACCAGATGCAGAGGAACATGAAGGCGAAGGGTGCGACGGTAAAACCGCAGCAGCAGAGGGGAAAGACTCTGCTGCAGTCGAGGTCTTGCTCGTCGGCAGCGGCGGTATGGATGAAGTTGTCGAACAAGTGGATCGCGGATTAGTGGAGGACGATGCAATTGCCAGGGTTTGGAGAGGAACGCCAACGCGCTGGTCGTGCAGCTCGTGCAGCTCGTGCAGCTCGTGCAGCTCGTGCGGCTCAAACGGCTCGTACGGCTCGTGCAACTGGGAGTCAGACACCCTTGTCTCAGCTGGCGTCAGCGGCGAGCTTCTTGTCCTCGTTAGTCGCAGTGTCCGTGACTTGTTGGAGGTGGACGAGGTGGATTTGCTGCGCCGGACCATGGTGGGGCTGAGGCAGAAGACGGGGAGGGGAAGGGAGGTGGGGAGCAGGCTGAATTCTACCCCGCGGGATGGGATGCGCGTCGTCTTCAGTGTTCACTGTTCACGCAGCCAAGTAAGTTGCTGACTTTAATAAGTGCTGCAGGAGTCAGCGTACTTATAATTGAATGCACCCATGTGTTGTAGTCTGGCCAGACAAGTCGGAATCCGCATGACGGGGTATTTGGGTGTGAGCCGGGTTGATACGGGCAGACAACTACGCGTAGATTACAACGTAATGACCTCCCCATCCCCTTGTCCTTGTCTCGTCAACTTAATGTACTGTGTACATATTGTAACTGTAACATTGTAACCCTGGCGTGTGTGTTGTCTGTGTCTGGTCTTGACCACTGACGACGACCCATAAGCCCCACAAGCCTGCCTGGCCTGGCCCCTGCTCCAAATTGGCAAGTGATGGACAAAGCTGGAGGCGGCTGGAGGCGAGCACAGGACAGAAACCAACAACCGTTTCATTTCATCCTTGGCCCAGTCCTGGCCATCACGCCGGTTCGTGTCTGCGATGGCTTCACCGTTGACGGCCGCTAAGCAGCAGCTGCGAAGCCTGGTCAAACAGAGACTCTCGTCGGTGCCCGCGGAATCAATCACAGCACAAAGTAAGGCAGCCCCGACGCCCAGGTCGGCCTGGCCTCAACCTGCCACAGCCAATCCGATGACTGATCTACGCAGGCAGGCCGCAAGATATTCGAATCACTCAAGAGCCTCGAGCCTTACTTGGACGCCAAGAGAATAAGTATTTATCTGTCCATGCCCTCGGGTGAGATCCAGACAGACGCCATTGTGCGGCACGCGCTAGCTTCAGGAAAACAAGTCTTTGTCCCGTATCTTCATGCATCTCCGCTGGATACGCCAAACACACCCGCCAGGGTAATGGACATGGTCCATCTGAAGGACGTCCAGGATTACGAAAGCTTGAAGCTCGACCGTTGGGGTATTCCCAGCATTGACCCGGCCACAGTACATGGACGAGAGCGCATTCTTGATGGTCCTGATGCTCAACGCTCTGACCAAGCTGGCCTTGATCTAATGTTGCTGCCCGGCGTTGCCTTCGACTTTGACGAGTCCGGAGCTGTCCGGAGGCTGGGACACGGCAGAGGATTCTATGACTTTTTTATGAACCGATACTCGACCAAGATGATGTCGCCCGACAACGAGGCGAAACCCACTCATTTCTTCGGATTGGCCCTCACCGAGCAGCTTCTCTCGGGTGGCCCAGGAGAACAAGTTCCCATGGGGCAGTACGACAGAAGACTTCATGGACTCGTGCTAGGAAATGGCCAGATAAAAGAGTCGCTAGGATAGGATATGCGCCACCTAGTTAATCGCAGCAAGTCATCATATTCATCATAGTCCATGAAGCAGATTCCCGAAAAAGCATCGACGATGCTGCGGCGGCATAATAATATGCGCCCGAAGGTCCAATATGTTCTGCAGGCTTGTCGGCTTTCAGTCGTAAACTTTTTGAATACCGACTGTAGGGTGGTCGGTTGTCAAAGACCAAGAGGCTCCACTTCGACCCGTGGAAAACAACTCGTTGCTGGGCTCTGTCAACCCCATTGCCCATTGCCCCGCCAAAGATTATGACTGGAAGCCCCCATGTGGTGAGGTGGCCCATGAACGGAGCCGAGACAAGACGGCTGACTGGATGATTTCTAGACTTTGATTCTTCGTGCTCCTTCTTCAACCTCCAAGCTTTCTTTCCACCCTTGCCTTCCTCACACTCAGCTTTACCTGCCAGGCCGATACACGTCCCTCATTTTACCCTTCACTTTTGTTCCTCGTGGCCGTATACCGGTACTGCGTTTGAGCTGCGCGCATAGCGCCTGTCGACACCCTCCGAGGCTCGAATCCATCATCCTCTCCGAGCCTTTGCCCGACTATATAGAGTCTTCTCTCCTCCGGGACGTCGTACCCCCTTGAAAAGTAGCTGGATTGTTCACCATGGCGTCCGGCGGAGCCCAGGAGGCTTTCACGCCGTCCGACGTGCTTGCTGCGGTCATGACGATGCGGACTGGAGAAAAAGAAACCAAGACCAAAGCCCACGAATATCTGGAGAAATTCCAGAAGTCGGTACGTTTGCCGGCCTAAATCTGATTTCCTTTGTTAGCCTTGACTTGACCACTCCAAAAAAAACCTTGCTAACTCAGCATTCTGTTTAGAAAGGTTCGTGGGGTACTCTGATGGGAATACTTCAATCCAGTGCCGAACCTGAGGCGACTCTGTTCGCCGCCATCACCCTTCGTGGAAAGGTTTCTTAAAAACATTCGGTTTGCCTTCAGAAGCTCTCCGTCGCGGTTCTAACATCTGTCAGATTACCTATGATCTCACTACCCAAGTCCCCCCAAGCGAGCTACCCGCTTTGAGAAATCAGATTCTCCTGCTGCTGAAGCATTTTGCCGCCGGGCCAAAACCCATCCGAGTCCAGCTCTGCGTTTGTCTGGCCATACTAGCGATACAAATGAGGGACTGGAACGATGTGCTTCCCTCGGTGGTGCAGTCCCTCAGCGACAGCCCCGAAAGCCATGCCTGCATCTTGGACTTCTTGCGAGTTTTGCCCGAAGAAGTGACTGAAGGTCGAAAGATTACCTTGTCTGTACGTGGATCGCAAACCTGTCGACTTGGAACCAAGTTTCTCGCGACGACACACTTCTCACTCGATCGGCGTCAGCATACCACGGGGGACCAGAGTCTAATTGTTGGAACATAGGAAGAAGAACTTTCAGCGCGGACCCAAGTCTTGTTGGGAGACAACACGGAGCAGGTGGTGCAACTCCTGATCAACTACTCGCAATCTTCAGGTAAGTCACCCCACGTTTTGTGCGCCTCATCCGGTGATCCAATGGCCCACTCTGAATACTTACAACCTCGTCAAGCGGCAGCGTCACGCAACCCTCAGCTCATGGAGTGCATCACTTCATGGCTTCGAGAAGTTCCTGTCATGAATATCATCACTTCGCCCTTGCTTGAAAACATCTTTTCGTGTATCACCAGTGACGAAGGTGGACCGGAAGCTGCCGAGTGTTTGTGCACAATTTTGCGAGAAACCCGGGACATCGATGAAAGTCAGGATGCGGTTCAGGCAATGTATCCTCGAATTACTTCCATCAAGCCGCAAATTGCCAAGGCTGCCGAAGATGAGGATGTAGATAGGTTAAAGTCTCTGACCAAGGTCTTCTCGACTGCCGCTACCAGCTGGGTTGTTGGAATAGCTCGCCAACCTTCCCATTTCAGACCTTTGGTGGAGGCTGTCCTCGAATGCGCGGCTCGCGACACGGAGCGCGACGTCATCGAGCATACCTTTGACTTTTGGTACGAGCTCAAGCAGTATCTCGTGCTGGAGCGGTATATTCAGGGCAGAGTGGAGCTTATGGATATTTATTCCAAGCTTGTCGACATCTTGCTCAAGCACTTGGAATATCCTAAACCAGACTCTGGCAACGAGGCCGACCTTTTCGACGGAGATCGAGAGCAGGAAGAGAAGTTCCGCGAATTCCGACATCGAATGGGCGATACCTTGAAGGATTCTTGTGACGTCATGGGTGTGACCGAGTGTCTAACGAAGGTTCTGCACGCTATTCAGCTTTGGATGCAGAAATACGCTGGAGAAGTCAACGGGTCCAACGTTCCCCATTGGCAAGAGCTCGAGGCTCCTCTTTTCGCCATGCGAGCTCTGGGTCGTATGGTTGACAAGGACGAGAGTGTTGTGCTCCCACAGCTCATGCCTCTTTTGGTGCAGATTCCCAGCCACGAGAAGCTTCGCTTTGCAACGATCATGGTACTGGGGCGATATACTGAATGGACCGCCGCACATGCTGAGTACCTGGAACCACAATTCAACTACATCGTCGAATCTTTCCAGACGGAATCCAGAGAAATCTTGAGAGCCTCGGCACTTTCCCTCAAATTTTTCTGCACCGACTGTAAACACCTTCTCAGTGGGCAGGTTCTGCAGCTGCAGACTTTCTACGACCAAATTCTAGACAAGCTTCCGGACTTGAGCAAGGAGGAACTGACAGAGGGTGTTGCCAACGTCGTTGCTGTTCAGCCCGTGACCGAAACATACAGACTACTCAAGACTTACGCGGATCCTCTTGTGCAAAGACTAATGACCAAAGCCAACCAAGCTACCAACGAGGAAGGCAAATTGGCATTGGCAGGTGAGCTACATGTCTTTGACCAAGTTTTGTTCCATCGCAGCATATTCGATGACTAACTCGAATCTGCATAGACCATCTCCAACTCATCACAATCTTTGTGCAAAACGTCATACCCTATGTGAACCCTGGCGAAGAGGATCCAGCAGTCAAGTATTGGCAAGAAGTTTTCCCCATCCTGTCTACCGTTCTGGACAACTTCCTGGATTTCAGTCCGGTTTGCGAGCGAATCTGTCGATGCTGGCGCAACATGGTTACGTCGTACCGCACGGCCATGGCTCCCCTGCTGCCCGAAATGGCCAACAAATTGGCCAGCAGCTTCAACACTTCCAGAGAGGGATGTTTTCTCTGGGTCACAGCAGCCATCCTCCGCGAGTTCTCGGAGGATCGGGAGCACCTGGATCAAGCCACGACGGAACATATCTACACGTTCTTTGAGGCGCAAACGACAGCTTTTCTTAGGGTGATGGCAGATTTGCAGCCCAAGGACTTGCCGGACGTCATTGACGACTTCTTCCGCCTTTTGATCGATGCGCTCCTGTACTATCCACAAAAGTTGATACCGTCTCAACTGTTGGCACCCATTTTCCAGGCATCAATCTATGCGTTAACCTTGGAACAGAGGGATCCCCTATCGTCCACCCTCCACTTTCTGCGAGACTTGTTGTCATATGGTGGCGACAATCCCGCGACCAGTGAGAGCCTACCCGAGGCACAAGTGGCGGAAATCAAGGGAATCGTGAAGAATCTTCTGCTGGCACATGGAATCGATCTCGTCAAGCAGACGATGGCCGGCATGATGATCACATTCCCAGGAGATTGTTTCGCAGATGGGAGCGGAGTCATCCTGGCGCTCTTTGAAGTCATGCCTGCAGAAACCACGGAGTGGGTTGCCCATACCATCGAGCTGCTTCCTCAGGGAACCGTCACTGCACCCGAAGCGCAAAGGCTTGTCACAAAGATCAAGGACAAGCTTTCATCTGGTGATGTGGGAGGTCTCCGACATGTGCGAACATTACTTCAGGACTTTACGACCAACTACCGACGGCGCAACGTTGCCCCCCGGGATGGTTTAGGTCAGCTGGAAGCCGCTAGGTTCCAGTTCTCTGGCTGAAGAGCCGCGGGGAAAGACCAACAGATCATGGGACTTGCGGGACTTGCGGGACTTGTGGGAGGGGAGCGCAGGATGGGAGTAGTTGGGCGGCGAAGCAATGACGTGAAGCAAAAGTACCAAATAACACCAGAAGACATTGCTAATTTGCTTTCCACGTCATGGGAGGTGAGAGTGGTGGGAGATGAGACTTCAGGGGCCAGAGAGGCATGATATATGGACTGTAATTGATGAATGGAGAGCAACATCTTTGGGAGTCATGTCGGCGGAAAAAAGGACAAGCGTGCTATTACATACAAGTGAAAACAAGGTGATTGAAGCAAGACATGGTTTATGAGCGGTCGGTCCGCTGTCGACGTTGTGTTCTCTTGTGCGTCGCGTCGCTCGGACCCCGTTTTGAGTGAGCAGGCAAACAAGCGCCATGGAGGAAATGCGGCGATTTGCAGTTCTATTTATTGACTTGCTTGATTGATGAAGCTCTCGACGCAGCAATTGGTCCGTGCTGTTATTGCTGCCTGCGCCTTCTCTGGCACGCTGACGTTTGACGCTGACGTTTGACGCTGACATTTGACGCTGACTGACGCTTGACGCCGATTTCCGCTTACGGCTCGGCTCGGCTCCTCCTCCATCTTTGTCCTGGTTTTGTCCTTTTTTTTTTTTTTTTCCCTCATCGTCTCGACGGCAGGATATATGGTGTTTTGAGCGGATGAAAAATTGAAACTCTTCTTGGACGGAACGGAACGGAACGGAATGAATGGGGCTCGGGGGGTTCGAGGCTGAAAGCAGGATGCATGATGGATGATGGCTGCATCACAGGAGAAAGAAGGTTGTACTTTTTCACAAGAAGGATTTGGTGTCGCAAAAGGACTTGTTTGACCAATGGTTGTTACGCAGCGCAGCGCAGGGGAAGCAAAGTGAAAAACATTGTTGGTTGGTGGCCGGCAACAAACCCCACACCCCACTTACTTTCTGTGTTGGTTTACGGTTGAATATGGCAAAAACACCATGGGGGCGGACAAGACTGGCTCGTGAAAATGCAAGTAAATGGGCATGAAGCTTTTTCTGACGGGAGAGATTCTGGTCGGAAGCCCGGTGTGCCCCGCCGCGAATGCCTCTCGGTTTTCAAGAAGGAAGAAAAGGCAAACTCATACGCGGGGGGGGGGGTCAAAGACGCGTCCTCGGAATTTAATTTTCCTCGCCTACGTCTCATATAAACAAACAACCCGTCAAACTCGGCGGATGAATCGAACTTGACCTCGTGCTCAGCCTTTTACGCTCTTTGGTTGTCCAAGGTTCAACGTGCCCCGGCCCAAAGGTGGTCCGTGTTCCAACCGCCCGCGCCCCCCCCCTTATGCGTTCGGCGACAACTGCTCTAACCAACTTGCGAGAAACCTCTTTGTTGACAAGGCGGGACTTGCCCCAAAAAGGATTCACCAAAGGTCGTCTTGTTTCGAAACGAGCCTTCTGGAAATTCCGCAAGCCGGTCGGTCCCCATGATGGGACCTGTTTGGTGAAACATGAATTTTTTTTTTGTTCTTATTTTCAAGGGAAGCTGTTCATTCGGGCCGCATGCTTTATTTGCCCTTTCTGTTCTTGTCCGAGACTGTTTTGCAAACGGGTCATGTTGTTGATGGGAGGAGGATGAACCAACTGTTTATGTAGAATATAATTCATAGGGCTTTCCTGATCCTGTCCCCTTGCTATAGCTTTTCTGAAAGTCAATGCTTGAGGTTTTCAAGGAGTCATTGAACTTGCAGAACCCTGTGCTACATCTTGTTCTTGTTCCTGGCTCTTTCGTTTGAAAGAAGTAAAGTGAGTGCGAGTGCGTTTGTGAGATATAGTCTGATTCGACAACTCGCTCCCCGAACGTGGCAGCCCACACACACCCCTGAGCTCTTGTTCACTCTTTTTTTCTCCCCTCCTCCTTCTATTTCTCAGCTTTCCTCATCCCTACTTTTGTCTTGTTTCCCTGGCAGTAGACTTGTTGTTGTGCTTTTTTCAAACAGAGGCTTGGCTTCGGTCTTTGGATTTCACGCGGTAAAGCATGCCTCCTCGGCATCCTCTTCCCAGTTCGGCCGTCAGAACGCCTTCTGCGCCCTCAACTGCTGTCACTACGAGAGGAACCAAGAGGGAAGCCTCTGGTGATGATCGACAGCAACATCATGGACTTGAAGATGCTAAACGGGTGAGGATATCGCACACCGGGCATCATGCCTGCGACCACAACTGTGATGAAAGCGATGACAAGCCTGACGAAGAGCATGTTGGCAAGTATGACATGGACGGCGACGAGGGGGACGACAAAGACGACGGTGACGGTGACGAAGAAGAAGAAGAAGAAGACGACGACGACGACGACGACGAAGAAGAAGAAGAAGAAGAAGAGGTGGTAGAAATCATCTGTAGTTTCTGCCAGTCCCATCCCTATGGAAGGGAATTGCACAAAATCAGACCATGCAACTGGAGCAACCCCCGAGGAAAGTACGTCCTAGAGTGCCAAAACTGCGCTGATTACAGATTCGAAAGCAAAGACGACACCCACGCTTGCTGCATTAGGGGCCAGAAAAAAGTTTGGCGGATATACGCGACCGAACACCCGGACGAGTACCCCGAGGACTCAGCCTGTACAAACTGCAAGAACAACAATCAGGAGAACACGTGCGATGCCGATCCCTTGTTGGGACTCAAATGTTCGAGTTGCGTGACTGCGAAGCCACGCCCGGCAGACAAGGCACGACATGGTGAGTGAAATAACCCTGAACCTCCCCCCCCCCCCCTCCTCCCCTGAACTGAAGCAAGAAAGATGGCTTCATCACATACTCGGTACAGCAGCAGCCAGCAGGGGATAGTTACTAAGTGGGCCAAAATAGACTTCTGCCAGGAGAAAGAAGGAAAGACGGGAAGCAAGCGCGAGCCCTACGATTGTAACAGATGTTGCGTAGGCGGCAAGGAACTGGCTCAAAAGCCCAACCTCCGCCAGGGGTACGCCAAGTGGTTCCGCCACGCGTGTGACATCTGCAAAAACAGGGGCAAGAAGAAGAACGATGCCCCCTGCAGCTGGCTGGTGAGCAGGAAGAACTGGGAGAGCGCGTGTGATCGATGCGAAGCCCTGAAGATGGTATGCATGAGCAGCGGCTGGCCAGTCCAGACCCCGACTTCGCCAGAACCGCCCGAAAAGTGGTCTACCTCGCACTCCTTACTCTCGGGCTGGGCGGAATGCCGCGGAGGGAGCCCTTATAGGCGCGGCTGCAAGTCATGCCTCGACGGGACGACGCACCATTGCCGCGCGCTGGCGAGGGAGATCGAATACTCGTGCTCCATGTGTTGGGAAATGGGCATCGTCTGCTGGGATGCCGGACAGCCAGACAAGTCATTCCCCCTGTACGACTTCAGCCGCGTCGGCATGGGCAACATGTGCACCTTCTCCAAGTGCAAGAGATGCAAGGAGCTCGGCCGAAACTGTGACCGTCAGCGGCCCTGCGATTCGTGTGTCGGGGAGCAGACGACGACGGTCGTCGACGAACAGGGCAACGCCGTGTCCACCTGCTGCTGCGATGACAAAAAGGACGGCTACAACTGCATCGAGAGGCTCCCACATCCTCCGGGGCCGATATACTACCTCGCGCTCGGGTACGGCGCCGGCGGCGTAGACGACGTCAAGGACGGGAGCAAGATGGAGCACTGGATCGGGCCCCTTTTCCCGCTCTACGCCATCGACAAGAAGCCGCCTACAGAAGACCAAAAGAAGGCGACGAGTGCTGAGAAGAGGGAGAAGACGAGGAAGCTCACGGACCAGATTCGAGAGGCCCTCGGTAAACATGGTTAGTCAAAAACTGGTCCTTTGGAATGAACCGAACAAACCCTGAGGGCTCAACAAGCTAAAAACAATGCTAACTAATACTGGTGCCAGATACCGCTACGGTTGCTGCGCTAGTCGCGGGAGAAAAGAAGCCCAAGAAAGAAGTCGCTTTGCGAAGGACCGAGAACAAAATGACCCTGACTTCCATCGCCCAGGACATGCGACAGGCGGTTCTGCCTCCCGGCCAGCCACCCCTGGGAACTGATCTCGCTCCGAACGTGAGCGGAACTGGCCCCAGAGTTCAAGACAAACGCATAGACCAGCTTTCCGCCCAAGAACTAACCGCCATGATCGTCGCCAAATGGCCTGGAGGTTCTAGGCCGTACCCGCCGAACCGGCATCCAGAGTATGACGGCACCATCCAGCGAGGAAGGCAGGAGGTGGCGAGTCTCAAGGCGGAAGAAGGGCCGACTGTTCCGACCAGGAGACGAACACGACCCAGGCCGTCTCGCAGACGTGTGAACAGAGACGCCGGCGATGAGCAGGACGATGACGATGAGCAGGACGATGACGATGTCAAGTGGGAAGATGAGTTTGACTTTGACTTTGATCATGACTCCCTTCGACATCACCATCAATATGGCCATGAATTGGATTCCGAACCAGATGATGTGAACGAGGGCAACCAGGTTCTCCTGCAACATCAACAGCAACAACAACAACAAGGTCAGTATCAACAGACATCTTTTACTGTTGGTCCCCCCCACAGCCGGATGGTAAGCAGCGCACAACCACAACAGACACAACAAACGCAACAAACACAACAAACCGGCCTCGCTCCTTACTACATCAACGACAACTTCGGTCACAATCAAGCCAACAATCAAGCAAGTTGGGACCCGCAGCAAGGTTACATGTCTAGCCTGACGGCACCCGCGCCACCGCCTCCTCGTTGGAACCAAGTATGGCATCATCAGTCGTGCCCGTTCTCGACAGGCCCAGACTACAACATCAACGGCAACAGGTCTGCAAATTATCCCGCTCAAATGCATGCTTCGTCCTCTTACACGTTGCCCAGCCTGCTCCCCAGCACGAGCACCATCAATCCTCTGGATGTGTATAACCATGCAGCCATGCAAGGCCCACTCGTCGACCCGACGCTTCTTCTTGGAAATCATCATCAATCAAGAATCACATCCACATACCCTCCTATCATGGAGTACCCTGCCACGTTGCCATCCTTGTCTCAAGCTCAATTCCCTCAGCAGCAGCAGCAGCATCAGCAGCAGCAGCATTATCAGCATCAGCAGCATCAGCAGCAGCAGCAGCATTATCAGCATCAGCATCAGCAGCAGCAGCAGCAGCATCAGCAGCATCAGCAGCATCAGCATCAGCATCAGCATCAGCATCAGCATCAGCATCAGCATCAGCATCAGCATCAGCAACAAGCATCTAGAAGAGCGTCGTTGCAGACCCATGACGGGGCAGAAATGGCCATGAGTTTCGATTTCCAAAACCAGACGTCTTCCTCAGTCGCCGGGTCCGAAAAAGCACCTTATAGTGACTGTGATGCGGAGGGGGAAGATGTGGATTTTCAAGCTTCTTTTTGGCCACAGTAGATAGGAATGGCCTCGAATCAGTCTCCGGCGAAACGGAGGCAGAGTCGAATATGACTTGTCGAGCCAGAGCAGCAATACGCACCTGTTGTCACCTGCATCAGCGGGACCGTGAAGACCTGCAGATGGGCTTGCTGCAGCAAGACCTCGTGTGGCAGGATCGGTGAGTTGGGCAAATTCAGGCAATGAACGCGGCTCGCAGAACGGCCAGTCATGTGATATACAAGAGAGACGAAGTAGAGCGCGCAGCAGTGAGTGACAGAAGGTTCAGCAATATTATTTTTGTCTTTGGTATTGAGCGGACAGACAGGATCAGGACAGACAACCACGGGCAGATGGCAGCGTCGTGGAATTCTAGACGGAAAAAAAGAAAATTGACAAGAAAAGAAAATTACAGAAAACTGTGCAGAACATTGAGGGGAATTGTAAGCAGATAACAATAAAAACTACCCGTATCTTTAAGAAACCCTCCGTGCCAAAGGCGAAATAAATGAAACAGTAGGCCTGGTGAGGACGAAGCGACTTTGAACAGGGACTATGAAGTCTTGGTTCCATAGCTGTGGTAGAGGCGGGGTGTTGAGACAATTCTTGCCAAGACTTTCGCAAGAATGGCACTCGAATAACGAGACACGAGGCACCACGTGCCATGTTGGTGGTTTCTGTTTGATCGGCGTTCTGTCCCCAACCCGAATTGCCTTGACAGTCCGCCGATGAAGTAGTCCATGCACATTCAAACTTCTTTCTTCGCATGCGTCGTCCGTGGCCCCCCTCCTTCTTCTGACTCTGTTCCACCAACACCAAAAGAAGCGCCGGCGACTACAAGAGGTATCCGATTTCGATCCATGACGTTTCAATTTGAAAAAAAAAACCCCACGAGAAACAGACAAAGGTGCGTGGCTGTAAGCAGTCGTGCTGCGCTCCCAAAGCAAAAGAAAGCAAGCTGAGCAGCTGAATTGGCCGAGTTTTGGCCGTTCTCGAATGACATCGTAATACAAATGGCCTTCGCAAGTCAGTCAGAGATGGCATGTGCGTGCACCCAAGTCAAAATCCGACTCCTCATCCGATGCAATGAAAGAAATTTGCCCATCCATCCGCCCTGAATAATTTGCCACAATGTTGGGACAGTCGTCGGCCGTGTCTGTGGCTTGGGGAGGTGAAGAGAGGGCGAACGTAACCTGTCCTCCACCGTCCACCCGGTTTTTTTTTCCCCAATGCCCTTATCGTCCGTCCGATCGAAGAACCGCCTTGTCCTGGACCAGCGTCACGTACTCACGCGTAAATCATCCGCCGCCCAAAATCCTGTCTTGCCTTCCTTTTCTTTTTTTTTTTAAATAAAAAACCCCAAAATAGAAGAACCTTCAATAAAGGCCTTCACATGATGACACACTTGCCACAGCATCCAGGTTCCTTCTCGCCGTCTTCCATGTCCATGGGCTTTGGAGGACCATTTCCACCCGAGCCACCGCCACTGCCAGTGGAGTAACCTTGCATCTCTCTATTGTATCTTCTAATCTCTCGAACGATGTCGTAAAACGCCTTGTCGACATTGATGCGCGACTTTGCTGAGGTCTCAATGAATTTGCAGTTGAAAGATCGTGCCAACGCCTCACCCTCTGTGATGGGGTAAAGTAACCAATGTCAGCCAACAGTTTCGTGAAAGGGTTCAAGAATAAAGTATATCGAAGACAAACCTTGTCTAGTGACCTCGCGCTCGCCTTCTAGATCGCACTTGTTGCCAACCACAACCATGGGAAAGTAATCCCTATCCTTCACTCGTAGAATCTGCTGCTGGAAGGTGGTGATTTCCTCAAAACTTTGGCGAGATGTGATCGAGTACACCAACAGAAAGCCCTCTCCAGTTCTCATGTACTGCTCGCGCATGGCACTATATTCTTCCTGACCAGCGGTATCTAAGACATCGAGCAGTGCAACCTCTTCGTCGATGACGCATTGCTTTCGGTAGGAGTCTGTTAAGCCAGTTCGGTTAGTCTGCATTCGGCGGATCGCAATTAGGCGGACATCAATTGGACAATGGATAAGTTTCAACCAAAGTCTTTGGAATTGGAAGCGCACCTTCGATCGTGGGATCATATTCATCGACGAAGTGGCTTTGAATCAATTGAATGGTCAAGCAAGATTTACCGACACCACCGCCGCCAACAACAACGAGCTTGTACTCTCGCAAAAACTATTCCAAGGGTGGCATAACGAATTAGAATATGGTCTTTAGTATTCATGTTTGATCCAAGCTCTGCCCAGGGTTACGGGCGTACAGATGAAGAATGCAAGATTTGAGCCGAACGTCCCCGGGAAAGGGCCAAGACAGGGGAGAGAATATGCAGACGATACAACTGAGCTGGACTCTCGTACCTTTGTGGATGCGGCCATTGCGAATTAGTCTGAGTTTTACTCTTGCGACAGAAAGTGGCCTAGGAGAGGATATCGAGTTTATCGCACGACGAAGGGGGGTTTCGATCAGATTCAAATTTGACTTGCGCGAAGGCGAGGGGGGACGGTCAGTAAGGGGCCGCCGTGCTTCGCAAAGAAGGAAGAGATCCGCGCAAGCAGTCCAGGGAGTGACAGAATTCAGTGAAGAAGTGTAGAAGGGAAGAAAATGGTAGGACACCAAACGCAGCGCAACGGCGGCGGCGGCAGAAGGGAGGAGAAAAGGCGATGGTTGATGAAGCCGAGAGTAACAGCTGCGAGGCTCGAAGGATGGAGGGCAAAAAGATAATGGAGAACGCAGAAGAAGTGGAGGAGGGACGGAGAATGGAGGGCGATGGATGGTTGGTTGGTGGACGGGGGTGGTCCGTCGGTGGATGAATGCAGGTGGTAGATGCACTGGCGCTTACGGAGTACATGTACGGAGTACATACTTGGTGCTTGACTGGACAAGGGGGGATGGGGGGGGATGGGGGAGGATAGGAGGGGGGCCTGGGCGGCGGGAGACTAATGCCACCACTGTCCAGACAACACTCCGTGTTATCGCAGGCTTCGGGTACGCAGCAGGTAGGTACACCTGTCACTGTACAGTGGGGTATGTACCTGACTTGGACCATGCTCAATCGAGTACCCCCAACTTCCTTTATCCGCCGCCGTCGAGGATCCTTGCCCTGCTATACGGAGTACACATGTACTCCGTAGACATTGCTCACTGTCTCAATGTGGTCAACAACCTCAAAAGCGCCACGCTGCAACCCGTGGACACACATTGGGCAACAACAAGCACTACAGTATTATTACGCGCCGTCGCCAGCGAAGTCGATGAATATGCACCAAGGCATCAAATTTTCGAAATGAGCAATGGATCAAGCCGTTGATTCAGGCGGCGATATTTTGACCGGCCGCGGCTGCACGACGATGAGCTACAAAATGACGACCAAATTGCATTCGTACGTACGTTGTATCGCATGCTCAAGGATGTTGTTGAATACCAATGACCGCCCGTAATACATTCTTCTACCCGCCGGCAAGCATCTATCACGGCCCAGTACTCCGTAAAATATGTGCAGATGCACGCTTCGGGGTTGCACCAGATGGTAAAGGCGCGGCCACTTGGGTTGGGTATTCCTCCAAGTCCTCTTAATCGCCAAACCCTGAACATTCGGGCACAAAAGCGAAGCGTCTCGCAATGGCAGTGTTACCCGCCATCTGCATTCAATTTTCGAGGCAAGCAAGCGAAGACAAGTACGTACACAAGTACACAACTACCCGCCCAGCCTATTACTACAGAGAAGTCAGGAACTTGGTGGAGTGCTTCGCAAGCAGACAGGGTGAGCCAAAGTGGATGAAGGTTTGGGGGGTTTTTTTTTTTTTGCGACAAGTCAAGTGGACCTGGCTGTTCGAAGCTGGCGTGGGATTGGATGACGAGTGGACAGAGGCTGGCGCTATGTATAGCTTCTTCTTAACGAGCGCCAAATGCGTGGCTCGTGGCCCTTTACGGTATCGGGACGGCATGCATTGACGGACGTGAAGGGGGGGGCAGCACTCATACGGTTGCGCACATTAGAACCGAAGCAAGCAGTCAAATCGTCTATACAGGGCATGCTCCAGGAGTGAGTGATCACTGATGCAGCTCCCTTTCAAACGAACATCGGCTGGTTCGACGCTCGGTTTATTTTGTTCTTCTTGTTTTTTTATCTTTTCTCACCCCCTCGTTTCTTTCTGCTGCCCTCAGTCTCTGCTAGATTTCTCTGTGCGTCGACTTGTTTACTCATGCATAGCTTCCTCGTTGACTCCATAGATGTCACTATTACGCCATCTGCGAGTCTGATAAGTATCAAGTTTGCCACTATGCAAACCCAACTGGATAAGTTCGGCTGTCGCTGGAAAGCTCCTAGGCCGACAGGGCATCAGAGACAAGATTTTGAGTCGTCAACCCATCCGCTCACATGGTAGATCGAAACCTTCACGCATCGACCCCTAGCTATCATCTTCCTAGCAGCGACTTAGAATCTTGACCTTCACTCTGTTTTTACAACCCAGGCCTTAGCCGTGACAGGCTCTCTGGCTTCTAGGTCTTGGTTCTACTGGCTTCGTTAACTTCGTTGAATTCGTTGGAATCGTCCAATTCGGTTGCATCGGATCCACAGTCACGTGACTCTTGAATAAAACCCCTAGATTTCCCCCTTTCTTATAGAAAAACAACCGTTTCTCTGATGCTTTGGCTAGGGATTGTTTAATTAACAAGATTTTAAGGTAGAATTAATCGATATTCATCGCTACAGCCGTAAGGGTGTTGTTTTTCCGTCGACACAAATAGGGTTCGCCGGGGACGATATTCTGATGATTTTGATCATTAGAGGCCCTTTTAAGCTGCCGGCGAGAACCTGAGACCTCTCTTCTGCTTTACCTTCCTTCGTTGTTTTGACCTTTCTTCTGATTCCAACCTTCCGACCTTCCCTAGCTAGCTAGCCAGCTCAAATCGATTCAACATCCTAGCTTTTGCTTAGCTATCCACTGGGGAGGCAAGCAGCTAGACCTTCAATCCGTCAATCAGGTCTCCCGTCAGTCAGACCTTCGATCCGACCTTTGTCAATCAGGTCTCCCGTTTACTAGACCTTTGATCTGACCTTTCGTCAGCTAGGTCCTCTGATTGTTGACGAGGAACCCGACTGTCAGATAGGTCTTCTGACGAGGCCCTCTGACCGTTGACGAGGTTCCTGACCAATGATGATCTCTCTGAATGATGATTCCTTTGACTGTTGATAAGGTCTCTGACTGTCAGAAAGGTCTTCTGTCACGGATCAATTGATTGGACCGTTCACGAGGTCTTCTGACTTTCCTCTTCGCTCACCGTGCTTGAGCATACATACGCTCTGCTGCGCTGACAAGAGCCTGATGTAGTGCAAATGACCATCTCGACACAATGTGAATGACCAGGTGAGTTTGACGTCAGGCAATCTCTTGAGCAGATGATGAGGGAGTCTGGAACCTCACACATCGGGCAAGTCGGCATCCAATGTGGAGAGTCCCCGGCCTATGTATTGCTCCAATCCTTTGCTAAGAAGCCAAGCTTTTTCGATATGCTGGCCCCGGCCCCGGCCCCGGCCCCGGCCCCGGATTCGCATTGTCTTCATGGGGAATCGAAGTAACATCATATGGGTTGGTCACGGCTCGGTATCGCCGTGATCATGTTGGATTTATAAAATGTACTTACCTACATGTAAGTTGCAACAGATCGAAATGGTGATAGGCCAGTCCGCCTGCGCGAGCACTTGCGTGCCACGTTATGTCATGTCAGGCACGCTATTCGGTGAATGGACGACTTGGCAGACACAGATCGGCATCAGCCTGCCCGTCACCTTGCCAGCATTCATTCATTTCCATGCATTGGCATGTGGTGAGTGCACTGTGGGTCTGGGTGGCGTAAATTAGTGTATTCTAATTGGCCTATATATTCCCTGTAAATCTACAATGTAATCCACTCTTCATCTCCCAAGTGCCACATAACAGCGAATTCAACAGCGAACTCAACAGCAAATACATGTACATTGGCAAATGCATCGGCAAATTAGCGAATTAAAATAAATACGTGCATCATGCCACCTAGACCCACAGTGCTTAGGTCAGGTCAGGTTTTTTCGCGACTCCATCCCATGGCATGACTCTCACAGATTACAGATGCTGGATGTCTTCACGACAAGTACATAACACACAATGGAGGGAAATCCCTAACCCTAGGGGTCCATGTCTTCTCTTCTAGAATGGGAGGGACCCTTGCCCAACGACTTCACGTCTCCACTGCCATCGAAACGGCAGCTCCTCTTCCCTGCGTGCCTGCTGCCCCCGTGGGTCCGTTCACGTTCTCCTGCTTCACGTTGCCCGTGCACTTCTTCCATGGACAAGCGCGTACATACAACCTCATTTCATGTCACTGTACTAAATCAAAGACAAGAGTGCATGTTCTGGCAGGGACCCGACACGATTATATGCCGCCAGGCTGGATGGAGTGTTAGGGATCGAGCGGTCCGGGCGGCCACATCGTACAATCAATCAATCACTCGTACCACCTCTTTCCTTCCCTTGCCAGAATACACATCGACGCCTAGGACGTGATGCGCACCAGCCAGATACTTCATGTCTGGCGGTTTCCGCCTTCCGCCCATCTAGGGGGAAACCCATCAAGGACAACTCTTGTTACCCGGATGATGTAGGGTCCAATATGCATCGAATCGTTGTCATGAGACGCCTCGAGAAGGCCAGGATCAGCTTGTCGCGGTTAGACAATTGGGCCGAAATGACGGCCGGCCGAGTGGGAGTGAGGCATTTGCGCAACCGCATCTCGTACGTAGATGCGTACGTAGACGCTACAACGAAACAAGCGACTTATTGGACGAGATGGCGATGGCATCGGGGCTTGTTGTTCGCCCGTGCTTCATGATGTCAAGGGTTCATCCAATCGATGGGCATTCGGGGCCGATTTGCCCTGAGATGGCAGGGATTCTCGATTCTCTTGATTCTGTGTAGCTTCATTATTCGGCGACGAATTCCGCTCTCATGACACAATGACTAATTTCAGGTTCAACGACACGTTCATCGAAATTTTGCCAGAGCCTCAATCCAGGGTACCATATTAAAATCTCGACACATATTTATTCATGTCCCGTGGAAAACTGGTCCTGGTTAACCCAGTCATGGTTCATTTTCAATATTGCAGTCGCCCTTCACGAGCCTTAGTCATCCTAATGATCAAGCTCATCCACAGTTTCGACACGGCGCCCTTGCACATTCTCCTCAACCTCGGGAACCAAATCCTCCAAGACTTTTAGATCACTGTCCATCAAGTTAGCTACAAGTCACCCGATTCCAGCTGATTTCGCGATTGGGAGAAGATAATAATGAAGACCTCGGGTTCAGAGAATAGAAACGGGCAAGGGAAGAGAAGAGAAGAACATTAGGGATGAGGTAGTACTAGGGCTCTTTCTCATCTTACCTGCCGACAAGGGTGATGGTATTGCGCCCCTTTCCCCATCGTGGATAGCTTCCAACTTTGACACCAAGGGATTGAACCTTGGCAGCCAGCGTTGTGAGATATCCCGCACTGGCGCTTTCTGGCTGCGGAGTAGAGATCATGACTCTGGCGAAGGGTTTGTCTAATCTCGAACGTAAATGGGGCTCTAGCCCGTCAAGGAGTTTTACGACTGTGAAGGGAGAACGGGTTAGTTGGAGTATGACGCTTGGAGTCAAAAAAAAGAGCAAAACTCCTTCTTCTGTGGCTTTGTGCCGCTGAAGGCACAGAAACATGTAACAGCTGCATCACTCACATAAAGCTGGCACTCCAGGCAGGATATGGACGTTGCCGTTGACTATTGAAACGGGAACCCACAGGTCCTTAACCGGAAAAAGGCATTGATCGCTCATGCTGCGACTTTCATCCGTGGGCAGCGTAGCCATGCGAAGTTTCGCCCGAAGAGATGGGGAGTCGGTTTCCCAATCAAATTCCGGGTTTTTCGAAAGCTCCTTCATCCTCGCAAAGGTCTCCTCGTGCCGCATCAATTTCAATTCGAATGCTTTGGCAACGGACTCGTACGTGATATCATCATGGCTAAACAGGACAAAATATCAGTGATCGGCGTCGTGTCGCAAATTGGCTGGCGTAAAAGCTACTTACGTTGGTCCGATGCCGCCGCTGGTCATGGTGTTCTTGATTAGCAAGCCGTTTGTTGAAGGGTTCTCTTCTTCTCATGGTTCGGTTTCTCAAGGAACAAAAAAGAACCACCTCAGGGCTGTGGAATAAAAGTGCTTACCTGGTGACAACGAAATCGTAGAGACTACTCATGCGACGAACTGCTTCCATGATGTCGCCTTCAACGTCTGGGATGACCTCCGTGCGCTGCAGTTCCTATCGGAGCATGATGAGAATGAGGTACATCATCAGCTCAGGCAAACTGTTCACTTACGATGCCCAGACAAAAGCACCATTTGGCCACGTATGCTGAGTTAGTCTTGTGCCTCGCGTCAGTAGGTCCGCCTTGATGAGCGCCGCTGAGTGCGACGATAAGTTGTCAGTGTATGACGTACATCAACAGTCTGCCGAGTTGCATTAGCCGTGAGCCTTTCACAGGGAGTCCTGCTTTAAGGAAGCAAGGAATCAGATAAATCTCACCTGGCCGCCGAGAACTTCATTTCCAATGATTAGGCATGCGCCAGTACGAATGGTACGCGTGCACCTCTCTTGTAGTGTCGTCATCTTGGAGATTGGGGAAGGTCTCCGTGTTGTTTGTGCAAATAACCGTGATGGGGCTGCGAGATGTCGTGCTAGTTGAGATACTCGCGGAAGCATGGGGGGTGCTGGACAGATAACTCTTTACTGAGAGATGGGAGTTCGTGGGAGTTGGCGACGGGATTTACATATGCAAAAGAAAGACTTGGGGTTTTACTGATGGCCGTGGCACAATGACAATTACACAATGTTATTAATAAAGCGTTGAGCTCGAACCAGCAGCAACCTTTGGACATGTGGGGCAGGCAGGTCTACTAATGGCGACGTAATCGTAATCGTCATTCAGCCTTTGTTGGGGGCGTCCGACTTCATCCAGGACGCCATTTCAAGGCCTTTCGACATTTCTCTGTCAAGCTCGATCGCGAAGTTCTTCCTTCTCTTCACAATGGTACGGTTTCGTGTTCCGCGCCCCCTTCCCGCCTAGTATCCGTGAGTAGCTCAAATATGTGCTGATGCTTGTCTCCGACCCAAACTAGGTCTCTGAATCGAGGTTATACACATTCTCCGGCGAGACGAAAGAGCAGCTTCGCAAGTTCCGCCTAACTACCTCCAGAGCGAAAGATCCCCAGGCCGTCATCTGTGCGCCGGTTCCCCTTCCCGATTCATCCCTCGCACTTGCGCCCCGTTCCTAACCACGTCGGCCCCTGTCCAGACATGATTGATAAGAACACGCACGAGATTCGACAGGCCCTCGATGACTACGACGAAGCGCGAGTATACAAGTCCCTCGAAGAAGTTGGCGAGGACTTGCCGGATCATTCACCACGATTCGTCTTGCTAAGCTACCCTCTGACCACCGTACGTTTTTTTTTTTCCACCTCTTGTCGCCCTCCTTGCGTACAACTACTCGAATGTAATCAATCTCGTGTGTAAAAGCTGATCTTTCGATCGGGTATGTATAAGTCGGACGGACGATTGTCAGTGCCGTATGTGCTGCTATACTATCTCCCCATAACTTGTAATGCTGAGGCGAGGATGCTGTATGCTGGCGCAAGGGAGCTGATGCGGAGTACGAGTGAGGCTGGCAGCGTGATTGACGTTGAATCCGTGGATGATTTGGATGATATCCCCGAGAAGCTGGCTAAAAAATAGAGACACCAGGGAGGGGTGGAGGTGCAGAATCAGTGATCCACGCGAATACCCCAGATAACATGGCATATGTGATGTTTTCTTTTCAAAGTAGAGCATTTCATCTTGGGTATATATATATATACGGTGCATAAATCATAGTCTAGCCTTCGGGTAGAATTGTTTTGGCGTCCAACCCAAGCTGTCTCGCCACATTCTTCACCACCTCCTTGAACGCCAGACAGGCTGGGCTGTCTGGGAACGAATCAAAGTAACTCTCTCCATAATCACAGGCCATCCGTATCCTCGGGTCCAAAGGGACCGCGCCAAGGAACGGAATTCCCATCTCATCGGCCAATCCCTTTCCACCGCCAGTCGTAGCTCTGAATATTTGACTCTCACCTTTGCACTTGGGGCATACAAAGCCACTCATGTTCTCTGCCAACCCGATGATCCTGATTCCCGCTTTGCGACAGAAATCCATCTCCTTGCGTACGTCGAGTAGCGAAACCTCCTGTGGCGTGGTAATCACCACCGCGCCATCTATCCCGCTCTCCTTCAGGAACGAGTTCACGCTCAGATGCTCATCACTCGTACCAGGGGGCGTGTCGACCAGCAGGAAATCCAGATCGCCCCATTCCACGTCCTTGAGAAACTGTTTGATCAGCCCGTTCTTCTTGGGGCCTCTCCAAATAACGGCATCGTCCCGATTCGGTAGCATGAACTGGATACTCATCACGCCTAGGTTGTCCATGACCCAGACCGGTGACCAGCCCGAACCGCTGACATGGATCGTCTCCTCCTCCACGCCCATCATCTTGGGGATACTTGGCCCGCAGATATCCGTATCCATTATGCCGACGTTGTTGTCCGGGTTGGTGGCAAAGGCGTGCGCCAGCAGCGCTGTGAATGTGCTTTTGCCCACGCCGCCCTTGCCACTCAACACGAGAATCTTGTGCTTGACATTGGCCAGGCGTGCCGAGATGAGAGGGATGTCCGGATCGGGTCCCTTGGGGGCAGATGCGCATATGGCTTGGTTGGGACAGCCGGCGCAAGAGTCTGCTTGCCCGGCCTGCTGCGATTCAGGGCCCGGACAGTGCTCTGGCTCTGGGGCGACGAGCTGGGGCTTTTGTTTGACCGGGTTGGCGAGGACGTCTGCTACCGGCTCTGGTTCTTCGAGTACGACGTCTGCTACCGGCTCTGGTTCTTCGAGTACGACGTCTGCTACCGGCTCTGGTTCTGACGGAGCCATCGCCAAGATTCTGTTGTCTCGTTGTTGGGGGGAGGTGAGGGCGATGGATGAGAATGTGGATGGTAGTGAGCGAGAGAACTGTTGTCGGGTTTGGCTTAATAATGCATGTTTAACGTATTAGGCATTCGCATCTGCATATATTTGTACGTCATTGAATTGGCAACTATTTTTTTTCTTTTTCTCGAACACAATCAGATGGAGAATGACAATCTACTATTTCTTTAATTGAGCAGCTGAATGCAAGACGGTGCACAATGAATGAGTTTGTCTAAATGCTGCGCTCTGTAGGGTATGCAATTTGCTTTTTGCGAGAAAGACTCTGCATACACACACAACTAAATACATTTTGATTTGGGACAGTTGATTGCTAATAAGGACAAAAGATAACTTTATTAACAAAGGAACAAACGACCAACAACGAACAACAAACAACAAACCTTCTAAAGTTACTGTAGATGAGTACAAAAATGAAGGTTCCAGGGGGAGTCGAACCCTCGCTGGCGGAATCAGAATCCGCAGTCATAACCGTTAGACCATGGAACCAGTTGAAGTGGTGAACCACTTCCCATGGATGGGTGTGAGCTGTCTTTTTTGATACTATAAAACCTTTCAGTCATGCTAGCACGACAAAATCGGCGGGGCCCTGCTCATCGCATATCACCCCACCTAAATTTTTCTTCTCTGTTAGACGGGAGTTTACGACAAAGCGGCGCACAATATTGGTTCACATTGACAAAGTGCACGTGTATCACCTTGAAAATGACAGAAGCTACTGTTCAGAGTCTACGGGAGAGTCTTTGCTCCGAATCGACCCCTCTGCCCGTCCGTTTTCGAGCCCTGTTTTCGTTGAAGCATGTTGCGACAACCGGAGACCCTGCGACGGCGGTTGCTGCCATCGAGGCTATTGCTGCTGGATTTGCGTCGCCTTCAGCACTCTTGAAACACGAGTTGGCGTACTGTCTCGGACAAACGAAGAACGAAGCTGCCGTCAATCCCCTGAGAGATGTGCTCTCGGATCTGAATGAAGACCCCATGTGTCGCCATGAGGCTGCTGAAGCTCTTGGCGCGCTGGGCAATTCTGAGAACTTGGAGCTATTGAAGTACTTCCGCGACCGTGAAGGAGAGGAAGTTGTTGTTACAGAAACTTGCGAGATCGCCATCGATCGGATAGAATGGGAAAGTTCGCAAGAGCGCCAGCAAGAAAAATTACGGCAGAGGTTGGTATATGTTCATCAGTTTGTCTTGTCGTCTATATCGAGTACACTGACAGCAACATTCAGTGATTTTGCTTCAATCGATCCTGCGCCACCTTTGCCCGATTCCGGCAACACCGTCGAAGAGCTTGGCAAGACTCTTATGGATACCACCCAGCCTTTGTTCATGCGATATCGTGCCATGTTCGCCTTGCGCGATCTCGCCTCACCGCCTGACTGCCTTACTGCGGTTCCAGCGGTTCTCGCTTTGGCCAAGGGCTTCGCTGACTCTTCTGCTCTTTTTCGCCACGAGATAGCCTTTGTTTTTGGCCAGCTGTCACACCCAGCTTCCATTCCTGCTCTTACTGGGGCTTTGAGCAACGTCGAAGAGGCCAGTATGGTCCGCCACGAGGCTGCTGAAGCACTTGGCAGTCTCGGAGAGGAAGAGGGCGTCGAAGAAGTTCTCAAGCGTTTCCTTCACGATAAAGAGAAGGTCGTCCGGGAGAGTGTGATTGTAGCGCTGGATATGGCGGAATATGAACAAAGTGGTAACGCCGAATATGCATTGATACCGGAAGCTGCTAGTGCTTCGGCCTAAGAATAAAAAGATCTCTCTGACATCACAATTGAATCGCCCGCATTGATGGCATCCCGAATCTGTTCAATTATTATCTTGCCATCTAATCAAATTGAAGAAGTTAGTGAAACTACAGAGACATGGCGTTGGGAAGCAGCTGGGGACAACTAACGAATAGCCACACTCGCAATTATAAATGATTGTTGAACCTTCATCGGCACCACGAAGCTGCACGTTGGAGTATTTGACTTCCTCCCGACCACAGGTGGGGCATCGTTCTTGCGCAACACTTTCGGTTTGTACATTGTGTCTTTCAACACGTTGTACAGTCGACTGTAGTTTTTGTCGGAGGGCGGAAGGGAAATCCGAGGGCTTTGATTTCGTCAAAACAACATTCGATCCAGTATCTATGTGAGGGAGGGTCAATTAGCGGCAGTCGAGGAACATAAACTGATTGTCGCAAACCTTTGTTCCAGGCACCGCAGCATTCACACTTCAGGGAATTCTTTTCCGTGCCTTTGGTGGCAGGGAGAAGGTTACCGCAATCTGTGCAGAAAACGAGAGACCCAATTGCAGCCATCTCTTATTCGTAATCGCGGAATTCAGGTGAGCGTGGTCGAACTCGAGCTGGAGAAGCTGCAGATTTGACTCAAGAGAATTTTGGCTTGTCGCATTCTCCATTTCTACACTGACAAGCTTATCATAACATTTTCTTGCGCACGGATAAACTGATTAAGCCAGGGACAGAACGGGGGGCGACAGGAAAAAGTTCTGATTGGCCAGATGCGATCGGTTGTGGACCCATGTCATCGACCCGCTAGGCAAGCAGGTTGGTTGCCTGGGCGTCCCGTCGTCGCAATTGTTTCCCCATGTTGGCTCCAGCCCATCGAAAGCCTCTTTTTGCGTCCTCAATCGCTCTCCATGAACCTCTCATAGCTATTGCTCTCCTGCGCTGTAATTTCTTCCTGACTGACGGAGGCTTGCCAGTGCTTCGGCCGGCTTTGCGCCACTGGGTTCTGTTGCTGGCGCCGCAGTCGTCTAGCCTATTGTCTGTCTCCCGCGGTTGTGCCTTCCTAATGCGACGAAACCGGACGGCACTTGCCCTCGACCATGCCTGACTGGTTCCCCTATTGTAACAATCTACAATATGGCAGACATGGCTCCGTACAATACAAACGGCCCCAAGAATGGGGTTGAAACGCGGCAAACTTCCGGAGCACCGAACAATAATTTCGCTCGACCGTTCACTCTACAGGAGTCATTGCCTTATTCACCACAAACCTCTACAGCACCCTTCCTACCTGGTAAGGGCTTGTTTTTGTTCTTGAAACTTCGGGGGATTGAAGCAACTCAATTTCAACTTGGCTGACAGAAACTGCCCAGACATCATTCCAGACCCTAATGTCGGCTCTGGGTCACCGGCTTTGGGTATCAGAGATTTATACCCCACGCAAGACTTTGATAAAGTGAATTACGAGGCAGCAAATTCACCAAACGGTCCTAAGAATTTAAAACAAGCCGTCGATCATGTACTGCACGATCTGAAACCATCGAAAAGGACTCAATAGTTGGTGCAACCTCATGCGTTTACATGCTAGTTAGCAATTCTAACGTCTCCTTAGTAAATTTCCATCCGTGCCTCAAGGGAGACCGCTGAGTTCATCATCGAGCCGGCGCAAAAGCACATCCGAAAATTTGTCACCTCTTGCGAAAGCAGTATACGAGAGGGTGGGTAGTTTCTTCAAGGCGACAAAGCCAAATACTTCTAGCCCCAAAGTCGCAAACGGAGATTCAGAGCGATCAAGCAACCCCGCGTGTCACCAGACACCAAAAACTCCTTCTTTGCCAAAGCCTCCCGTTCTTATTAGCAATGGAACTTTGCATCCGAGGATAGAAGTGGCCATACCTTCGAAATTTGTCGACCGTTCGTCCTACAACGAAATCCCGGACTTCGACCAATCCGACCAGCAGAATACTGTCACTCCATCAGACCAATTAGTCGTTGAGGCTCGACAATATTCCCAAGCCCAGTTGGCAACGCAAGATTCTATCGTTGTCAAGAACCCGGATTTCCGAATCGAACTGCCTGGGGCTGGACTCAATGCTGGCGATTATATTGAGTACTCGGTTGCTCCAGACGCCCCAGAAAACCTGTCAGTCAGAAGGAAAGAAAGGGAAGCGTTTGGAGAAAACCAAGGTGTCATCGGAACAAGTCTTGATCAACGTCAACGTGGCGAGGCGGCGGTTGATGCTCTAGAAAAACTGATGCGTTCCGTATTTTCTGCCGCGGGCAGTGCCTTGGCTATGGAACCTGGGCTGGACCATGTCATTACGATAACGAATGACCAGGAAGCTGCAATGACGGCTGCAACGCAGCAGAAGATGCACACTGCACTTCAGAAAGTCATCAGCCTGAAAAGCTTTGATTCTGTTCCTTTGGAAAACCTTCTTAGGGTGATGAAGCTCAGTGAAGCCAGCCTGAAACAAGCCGATGGTCTTGATATTCGTGTGGACGAGAGCTGGGATGAGACAGCTGTTCAAGTCTGGGTCCAGCAGCTGAATGAAGTGGAGACTGCCTTGAAATCTGCGCGAACATGCCTCAGAATACTATCTGGCTGCCGTGAAGACAAGCAGCTGTACTCTGAAAGCATTATCACCAAGTGCGTCAACATATTCAAGGCTGTGACCGAAGACGTCGTGATGCCTTTGGTCGAGCTCCGGAATTCGGGTACCCCTGGTAGCCTTTTCAAGCTCATACAGAAGCATAAGAAAACGATTGCCTCAATCTTCGTATGCTGCCAGAAGTTGTCGGTGCTTCTGGCCGAGCTCATCACAAAAATCGAGTTATCTGAGTCCGTCATCAACACGCTCGAATTCACGGCTTCAAGGTTGATATTCGTGGAGAATGCGTATCTCGAAAAGGACTCAGCAATCGGTTTGCAGAAATTTGATGGCATTCGCTCCGTTGCCATGGATATGCTGTGTCAGATTTTCCTGATTAAGCCTGAACAACGACAAGGAATCATTGATGACATTTTGACTTCACTAGAGAAGTTACCAGTTGGGAAGCTTAGCTCCAGACAGTTCAAGCTAGCTGATGGAGGCAGTATCCAGCCTGTATCAGCTCTTATCATGCGGCTCGTTCAAGCCAGCTCTGGGCGAGTTGGGAGCGGGGATGGCTCTGGCAAAAGCTCCAACATCCATGCTATGAATACAGATGAACTTGGAGAGGATGAGCAAGACGAGCGACAACTGCCACGAGCTCAGGTAACCGCCACTATCGTGAGCGAGGAACAGGGCGCACAGCAACCAGCTGTGGCAATCCAAGAACTGGAAGCTCTCGCAGCTCCATTGAATGATACTGCCATGCGTAATGCCTCCTATGTCATCAACTTCATCGTGAAGCGTGCTATGGGTTCCACGAAATCAGGAGACACCCCGTATCGCAATCTGCTGGACCTTTTTGTGGATGACTTCACGACTTGTCTTTATCTACCCGACTGGCCGTCGGCCGAGTTGCTGCTACGATTGCTGATGGTAATGATGGTGCAGTTGTTTGAAGCACCAAAGACCGCAGCTCCCGCGAAAAACATGGCTTTGGAGCTCCTAGGAACGATGAGTGCCGCTATTTCCCGTCTTCGTTCTCACATTAAGAAAACCGCCAGCACTTTTGAAAACAGCGATGCCGGTGAATATGCGCAGTACCTTTCAGATCTTGCCACTCATTGTCTCGAGCAAAGTTGTCCCATGGAGCACATCGTTGCCTGGTCGGGACCGTATCGAGGTGCTCTCGAGTATCTACAAGAAAAAAGCTCCGATGATCCGCATATATCCAGTTCTGTGACCTTTCTGGTTCTAGATTGGGCGACTAGAGTCCACACAACTTACGATAACACCCAGGGGGGGGACTCTCAGCGGAAAAAGGAGCTTGGACGCTCAGCGTATCGTTTGCGAATGATGATGGAGGATCGAACCTGGCTTTCGAGTGAATACACGTTCAAAGTCATTCCGGCAAACGTGGCCAAATTTGCCTTCTCAATAATTTTGCTACGGTCCACCTTTTGCGAATCATTTGGCAAAATTCTCAACATTCTTCTAGGTTCTATGGCCAGCGACCAAGCTACAGTGCGCAGCAAAAGCTTGAAAAGTGTGAACCAGGTACTCGAGACTGATCCATCTATCCTAGATGGCGACTCAAGTGTCATTCAGCTCATCCTCGACTGTGCCAGTGACTCGTCTACCCAAGTTAGAGACTCAGCGCTTGGGTTATTGGGTAGCTGCATTAGCATGCGACCCGTCTTGGAACCATCGCTGATGCCCAAGATCATAGACCGGTTCCAGGACGCTGGTGTTGGCGTGCGAAAGCGAGCAATGAAACTGGCTCGTGACATCTATCTGCGGAACCGGAGCAAAGTCTTACGGAGTGCCATTGCAAATGGTCTCTTGCGTCGAGTTCAAGATCCGGACGAAGGTGTACGCGATCTAGCTCGGCAAATGATTGAAGAGGTTTGGTTTGCACCATTTTATGCCCACGAGAACACTGCTAGCTTCGAAACTTCTCTCTCCGAACATGTTGCACTGATTATACAGACTGTCAAGGGTGGCACCGTGACAGAGGTTCTGGATAAAGTTTTTCAGACAATTCTCAAGCCTCAGAACAAGCCTCCCGAGGGCCAAGGCCCATTTGGTGTTTGTTCGCGACTCGTTGGGACCATGTTTGGGCTAATCGACAACCCAGAATCAGAAGATGCCAGTGTGCCTTGTGGCCGTGACGCTCTTCAAGTGCTTACAATCTTTGCAAAAGCTGACCCGAAGCTGTTCAGTCTGGAGCAGATCAGACTTTTGAAATCGCAACTTGCCAGTTTCACCGGGGCTGAAGAATTGGCAGCGTTTAGAGCGGTTACCGTTATTTACAAACGGGTATTACCGCAGCTTCCCACCGTTCACAAAGAATTTCTTGCTGAGGTGAGACTGCAACTTCTTAAAGGCATCGGGAAAATCTCGTCTCGGGGAGCACTCGATGACTTGATTGCATGTGCAAATACGGTTTGTGAGCTCCTCAAAGATTTCGCGCCTCTGGGCAATCTCGTCGCGTCCAGCTTGATGGCAATCCAGCGACTGACCAAGGCACCGCTCGACGCCAAACGGCTCAATCTCCTCGCTGCATATTCCATTATTGTTGGTAGCGTCGGCAAGCATTGTGATCTGGACAAACAGGTTCAAATTTTCAAAGATAAATTCCCCGCCTGGAAAGGTGACTCGGTACCCAAATTAATCGTGGACATTCTGTCTCCATTTGCCTCACCTCAACAGTCACTGGAAGCTCGAAAGGCATCCATCGAGGCCATCGGGCTTGTTTGCCAGTCCTGGCCTCGCAACTATGTACTGGCCAAGGTTTACACTGCTTTCCAACAAGTCTTCCAAGACAAGGTTCCCATTCTGGAAACCATGATCTTGCGATCTTTTAAAGAATTTCTCGTTACGGAAGAAAAGAGATCCGAAGCAGCCGCGGAAGATTCCACGAAAGAGGAAAAGAAGGAATTGACTGTTATGGGAGGCACCAATTTTGACGATGTTGCCAGTGCCACTACGCAGCGGTTTCTCAAAGACCTCACTCGGATCGCATTGTCTAGCCAAGACGAACACGCCTTTTTGGCCATGGAAGTTCTCGGCAGCATCAATCGCCAAGGCTTGACGCATCCGAAGGAAACGGGTGTAACCTTGATCACCCTCGAGACATCTGCTAACAGAAAAATCGCTGAACTTGCGTATCTGGAACACCGATCTCTTCACGAGAAACACGAGACTGTGCTAGAAAGGGAATACGTCAAGGCTGTACAGTCTGCGTACAACTATCAACGTGATGTCGTCAAGGATTCACATGGTGCTACCATGGACCCGTTCCAGTCAAAGCTCCATTTGCTGATGGAAGTTTTGAAGATTAGCAAGATGAAGAATCGGCAACGGTTCCTGGAAAAGTTTGTTGGCCAGGTAGATTTTGACCTGGCGAGGCTGAATGCTAAAGAGAACATGCCACATCATGTCGACTTTTCACGCTTCATTGCAGAAAATCTAGCCTTTTTCGAATACCAAACTGTGGGAGAGCTTCAGACTACAGTCAACAAGATTGAGAAAATTGTAGCCGGCACAGGAGCTGCGGTCGCTCAAGCAATAGAATATGAGCTGTTCAATGTTCGTATGGATCTCGATCAGCCAGAACAAACGGCACCCGCAGTTGCACCGGACGTAGTGACGGCTGTGTCAACAGACGGAGCATCTGTCGAACCACCAGCCGAGGCATCAGCTTCCACTGCTGCAGCTCCTGTACTGTCAGTGGAACCGCAACGACTACGCCAACTGACTGCTGGATCTATCATTCTTCTCTCACTTTGGGAGGTACGAACACATTTGCGCAGACTTTTCGGTATGGGAACGAATCGCCACGACAATCGTGCCAAAGCCTTGGCCAAGGACCTAAACAAGATGCCCGTGAAGGTGCAGGGTGTGCACGGCGAGAGAGTTTGGGAAGAAATTGGGTCTCACATGAGCGGGCTGTCCAGCCAGGAAACCATGGCGCAAAAGTGCAAGGCATTCGTGGAACTGATGAACGTCGACAAGGAGTTCAAAGTGGTGAATGAAGAAGACGAGATGGAGATGGACGGACCGAGCACACCAGGCGGGGGAGAAGAGGATGACGAGAGTGGTGAGAGAGGCCGCAAAAGAAAAGCGGCTGGGACGCCGGGAGGAAGAAAGAAGAGAGCGCGGTCAAACTCACAGCAGCCACGCAAAAGAGGAAGACCACCCAAACAAAACGCGGATAGTGATGAAGGAGATGTAGACGGAGACTGGGTTTGAATGGAAGAAGACAAGCCAAACACGTTTAAACAGGACGATATACGGGGAGATGGATCATCGACGGTTTATGATGTGCACATGCGGGTAGATGATGATGTTCATGACAAGGCGATAGTAACTATATGGGCCCATTTAAAGAGGATGAGATGAGGGAGCAGCGGAGTGGGCGGAGTGGGCGGAGTGGGCGGCGTTAGGCGGCGTTGGGCAGATATGTGCTCATTTTTCATTTTTCATTTTTCATTTTTCATTTCTCGTTTCTCCCCTTCTTCTTTCTTGCTCTTGAAACCATGATGCCTGAGCATGTCGCTCCCACACGGAAACGGGATCGACTGTATACTATTACACTTGAGATAGAATTAATACGTCGCTGTTGTCTTCTCTAGGCGGAGACGAGGGACTACTCCGTATTATAGCGATGGCCAATTGAAAGGCGGCGGGTAAAAAGAGCACAGGCGGGGTACTCCGTATTAACTTGACGTCAATTATCACACTTGGGTTATTTTACATACAAATCTACGGAGTACGGGGTACGTGCCCCAGTTTTTCGTTCCTCTCTCTCTAGCAGCTGTAATCAGCTTATCGGTTAATCCGTATTAGTAATAAAAGGTACCTTTTAATCCTAGCCCCTGTCTCCCTTATTTCTAAAATAATTCAGGGGGTGTACGGACCGACGGACCGTATTACATGTAGTGTAAAGACGACTTGGAGGCGCATGCGGGCTGGATGCAAGCCACCAACGTTGCAGAGCAGTGTGGTTGGTTGGCTGACGACTTTGATCTTGAAGGATCTCAAAGGAGGCAGCAGCCACATGCACTTTGCACCACGTTGTGTGCCAGCGCTCAAGGGCTTGGCTAGATGTATGTGGCTAGCATGCATATCTCTCCTGCTCGGTTCCAAAAAGTCCAAAAGACAAGCAAATGATGCTGGCACGGAGCCAAAGCGGAGGAGCAGGGACCCCCCGTCTGTTCTGGAATGAGCAATGAGCAATGAGCAATGAGCAATGAGCAATGAGCAATGAGCAATGAGCAATGAGCAATGAGCGGCTTTGACCCTTTGCCAAATTGACCACTCGCTCGCTCCCTCTGGTACGGACTAATTTTGGGCTCGTTTGTTGTCCCACGCACAGTCACTGGCTCACTGCCCAACAAAAACAACCTTGGCATCAGTGACTATCAGTGACAACTCGCCACTCGCCATCGCATCGGTTCGGTGAAGCCTGGACGCGTTATCGAAGCAAGGTGCTTTAACCCGGTCCATTGTCAGTCACCAGCCTCGATCCTGACGTAGCTCTTTTGTACTCCGTTACGCTTGCCACATGGGTTTCAAGGGCGACTTATTAATAGGAGAATCTTGACGACGTGCCCAAGCAGCCAGGGAAAGCAGCCAGGGACAGGAAAGGACCAGACATCTCCCCATCTCTGTCAACATGACTTCTTGTAAGTAATGCTTCTTGTTCGTGTTTTTTTTTTGCTTTCTCGATTCATCACATCATCGTCACCATCGCGCTCACCCCTTTCCCTGTCCTTGGTCCGTCGTCGTCGTCGTCGTCGTCACTTGCACCAAGCCACACAGTGCCTCGTCCAAGGTTCGACAAAAATCGATGAAATCATCACGTTTGCGCTGGCTTTTACAATGAACATGGCAAGGGCTACAAGGGCCCTCGGAGATGCGGCGCTAAACTCATCTTCACTCAACTCGTCCTTCATGCACTCGACCGGCCATCATCGAGCACAGCCCCATTGACAACGGTGCAAACATGACCCATCCATCACCCGCATGTTCTCGACGGCATGCAAGAACAAGCATCGGGCCCGGCTCGTCCCAGTATTTCCCGCACAGAGTCGGTCGGTGTCGCTGCGAATCGTGGTTCATGGCCCCTCGAGGCTCTCGTCTCAGGATCCCTGACCAACAAGACAGAACCCGAAATCTTTGGGGATATTTCGACTTTTATTTTTATTTCCAACCTCCCTCCATTCTGCATTCCTTTTATTCTCCGGCTCTCTTTGCTTCGTCACTGTCCACTGGCGCATGGCTAACAGTGGTTGCGACTTTGATCGCCATGGTAGTCAATCATTTCAAGAACAAGCGCGCGGCGCACAACATTCATCGATCCCAAGCCGATCAGTGGAACCCTTTCCGTCACGTATCTTGGGGCAACCGTGACAAGCGTCGAGAAACATGGGCGGGAGGTCAGTTGGAAGCACAGGATGGGCACAACAACGGCGAAGGACTCACCCACGCAGTCACGGCACCGACACCAAGCAGTGCAATGCCCGGCAACCACCCCCCTTCGAATGCCGACACCGTGACCAGCCTGGGCAAGGGAAGCGACGAGGCGAACAGAAGTAGAGGTATCAACCTGTCAACAAGCGAAAATGCCGCGCGCGATCGTTCTCTGGGAGATGGCGAGGCGGGGAAACTCAGAAATCGGAAAATGGATGATGATGGGCTCCTCAGAACGGATGGCTCGCCTGTCGGCCTAGAACCAGAACCACCCACTTCTCCCGATGATAACAACGGCAAAAAGAAGGAAAAAAAGGAGGGCCTCATTCGCCATGTTCAGCCCAAGGAGCCCTTTACCGTGGCAAATCAGCTGCAGCGTACCTTTTTGAATTCGTGGATCAACATACTCATTCTCGCTGCACCCGCCGGCATCGCCATCAAGTACGCCAACGTCAGCGGCATTGTGGTTTTCGTCATCAACTTCATAGCCATCATTCCCTTGGCAGCCATGCTCAGCTACGCCACCGAAGAAGTCGCCCTGCGCACGGGTGAAACTCTCGGTGGTCTTATCAATGCTACCTTTGGAAATGCTGTCGAGCTCATCGTCGCCATCATTGCTCTGGCTGATGGCAAGGTGGCCATTGTTCAGACATCTCTGATCGGATCCATCCTCTCCAACTTGCTTCTCGTCATGGGCTTTTGCTTCTTCTTTGGCGGCTTGCGAAGACAGGAGCAACATTTCAACCACACCGTTGCCCAGACGGCTGCCTCTTTGCTTGCCCTCGCGGCCGCATCAGTCATTGTCCCGTCTGTTTTTGAAAAGGCAGCCCCCAGGGTGGGCCAGGACGATATTGCCAAGATGTCCAGAGGCACTTCCATTATCCTTCTCATCGTGTACAGCGCCTACCTGTTCTTCCAGCTCAAAACACACCAGGCGGTTTTCAACGAAGAGAGCCAGAAGGTTGCAGCAAAACCCTGGTCTCACAGAGGCATTAGCAACGGAGCAGTCAAACAGGGCTTAGCCATGCCAAGCGCACTCATGGGTTATGCAATAACTGACAAGGACGAGAACCAGCGCCTGTCCAGGATGCTCATGAACCAGCGCCTCTTGGAGGCCGAGGAAGACGATGAGGCCGAGGATCCTCAGCTGCACTTCTTTGTGGCCTTGGCTACACTAACCGTGTCTACCGTCGTCATAGCATTCTGTGCCGAGGCATTAGTTTCATCGGTGGAAGCCGTGACTGCGAGTGGAGGTCTCAGTGAAGAGTTCGTTGGTTTGATCCTGTTGCCGATTGTCGGAAATGCCGCCGAGCATGCCACTGCGGTTACCGTTGCTATCAAGGATAAGATGGACCTTGCGATTGGCGTCGCAGTTGGTTCTAGTATGCAGGTTGCCTTGTTTCTAATCCCTCTTTTGGTTGTTATTGGCTGGTGCATGGGCAACCAGAACATGGATCTGAGCTTCGACCTGTTCCAAGTAGCAGTCATGTTTGTGGCCGTATTGCTGACCAACTATCTGATCGGCGATGGCAAGAGTCACTGGTTGGAAGGATTTTTGCTAATCTGTCTCTATGCTATTATTGCTGTCTGCGCTTTCTGTGAGTGTGGCCCCTTTTACGTCCGTTTGATCATGCATGGCAAGCCGCTGACAATCTTGTGCACAGGGTATCCCGACAGCCAACTTGACATGGCCAACGGCAGGACTGGCTAAGTTGTCACGTGTAACTTTGTGGCTATATGTATGGCGTTTTGGTTCCGGTCATAGAGAAGAGGATGGAAGAATAACCATTCACGTGCAGCTCACTTGCGTCGTTTTCTTTGTTTCTTTTTTTTTTTTTTTAATTTTTTCTCCGTAAGCTTCCGCATTTAAAACGGAAATCTAACCTTGTTACTTGTACGGCCAATGCTGCCCTTTTCCCTTTTGTAATTCCTGTCTTAATTTCGTATTTCGCATACTTTCCAAAAGACAACGACTTACTTATCACGTCGTGTCTTTCTTCCCCAGCCATGGCATTTGTCCGTACCACAGTTGCTTCGTGGTCATCTTATACATTATATGGCGCCTGGCTTCAGCTCCTTGAATAAGAGGGAAGGGCAGCAGTTATATACTCTAGCGTTGACAGACTACTAGTGCTGTGAGCAATTCAAACCAAAGCTACGTATTACAAGGACCACGCCCCGAGTTCATTCTCAGTCCAGTCCCATAGTTCCTTTGCCAAATCCTCATTACGCGCCAGCCTACCAGCCTTGCCCGGCACCCCAACCGGCTCATAGTACTCTCCGCTGTCGATATTGGAGGTGGCAACCGAGGCCCAGAGCTGGTTCTTGGCCCCTTGGTTGACGGGTGTGAAGCAGTAGTTTGCAATGGGCGACAGAAGCCTCGCCACCAACGGCGCACCAGATATGCCGTTGACCAGATTCGTCCTGACGACGCCCGGATGCACGGAGACGACGGTCAAGGCGGGGTGATGAGCGGCAAGCTGTCGCGCGAAAAAGACATTGGCCAGCTTACTCTGGCCATACCTCTCAAAGGGCTTCATGTCGGCGGCCGGCGCCTTGAGCGAACCGAAGCGGATGCCCTGCTCGGGCGCCAGGAAGTGCGCCGCCCTCGAGCTCAGCACGACGACTCGCACATCTGCGCCGTCCCCGTCCCGGGTCCCGTCCCGGGCCGACCTTTCCAGGGTCGGGAGGAGGAGCTTGGTGAGCAGGGCGTGGCCCATGTGGTTTGTGCCGAACTGGACCTCGTAGCCGTCCTCGGTGACGGCGGGCGCGGCGGCCATGATTCCCGCGTTGAGCATGAGAATGTCCAGCCGGTCGGACTCGGTGGTGAATCTCTGGGCGGCGCGTTTGACCGACGCGAACGAGGTCAGGTCCAGCTCGAGGACGAGGATCCTGACCGAGGCACCGGCATCGGGGCTGAGGGCGGCGTGTATCTCGTCGACTACTTTCTGCGCGGCGGCGACGTTGCGGGCAGCGAGCCAGATCTGCTTGGGGCCGTGCCTCGCGAATTCGCAGATGGATTGCTTGCCGAGGCCGTTGGTGCCGCCCGTGACGAGGATCACTTTGCCTTGCAGGGAGGGTATGTCGGTGGCAGGGTCGAAGGGGATGGAGGCCTTGTCCGTGGTCATGTGCTTGAGGATGGACGACATGGCTGGAGATGTGAGATGTTGCGCGTTTACGGACTGTACTCTTTTTTTTTTTTTTTTTTTTCCTTCTTTCTTTCTTTAGGAGACGTTACATTTGATGAGGCAGGATTTGAATGGAGTAGCTAATGCGAATGACGACGACGGACGGACAGCGAGCAAGCTGGCAAGCAAGCAACTGCTGTTGAGGATATTGTCAGGGTGGCTCTGACAACGCTGCAACGTCGCAGCATTGACCGCATTGCCTCCTTGAGACATTCGGTGGAGACGATGTATCAGAAGTACCGGATTTAGCTAGATAGTACCGTAGCGCACTGTGTACCTTTCAGGTACAAAAGTCGGGTGCCGCCGTCTGCACCTCTGATTGAATAGATTGAACGCTTTTTACCAACCCTTTTACACCCGTACCTTCTGACAGATATTCACAGCCTCACATCGCAGCCTCAGGCATCAGCCTCGTCATCCTCTCTTCGTTTGACGATGCAGCCTCCCGCATCGCGTTTGCTATCACGATTCATCGTAGGCTCTGTTCAGAGGCTCTGTTCAGAGACCTAGATTCATCGGATCAGTAGATTCGAAGCTTACAAGCTTCTCTTTTCTCTGCTAGATTCCGAATTCCTAGATAGCAATTCTACATCTTTGCCATTCCCTCCACAACTGCAACTTACCCAGCCACCCTACTTTCCTCGGACTTCCCGGGAAGTAGCCAGCCAATTCCGTTGCGAGGAGGACTTGTTTCATTGTGCGCCTTGCCATTTTCGTCATTACTTTTGGTTCGCACTGTCTGTTGCATCTTGTTCTTATGGCTATAGTAACCTCCTTCACTAGCTTTGACGGCTTCCCGAGATAATTGAAAAGGTAGATTCCCAATGTTGCGTCTTCTCCCACCGCAGTGCAGTCAAAAAAGCAAGGAAAGTGGCTCCGATAACCGTGATGAACCCAGGAGTTGTCGTGTCCTGCTTTGCTAGTCCGTGTAGCTGGCAACAATAGCTAGCCTCTGGATTCCAGCGGGTGCGGATCTAGCCTCCCTCGTGTTGTCCTTGCTCCATGGGCTGTTCTGTTCGTCTTTGTCGGTTTGTGAATGCCAGAAGTTGGCAGCTGATGATGGATTTGTTTGCCTGCAATGACGGCCGAAACCAAATGAAAAAAGACTCCATGAGACAATGAAGTGTGAATAATACAATACAACATGGATTGGGAAGTAGAGAGAACGTAGCCAAACGCGGCTTTAGGATAAGCTTCGTATTTTGTTGCAGCAACGAGGGTTTTTTTCTTGTATACACCACAAACACATCGTCTACTTTCCGATAACATAATTCACAATATTGCACAGGCATGAGTGGCATTTGGAAAGGTACGGGGTGAATCTTCGGATGAGGCTATGCTAATCTCATCTTACATGAATGAAACTCGACTCCCCCTCTAACAGAAGAGTGACTTGTGGAAAAGTACGGGGTGAATCTTGGGATGAGGCTGTACTAATCTCATCTTACATGAAACTCGACTCCCCCTCCAGAAGCCATCAACTTCAGCATTTAGGATCGCAAACGCTGCCTACGGGGACGAGTTCCGAGCAGCAAAACAGGCCTATGCAATGAATTAGAATATCGCAGTTTTGTCAGAGCTTCTCCCGGAACATACCGCGAGGAACGATCTCATCATCTGCGCAATTGAATTAGAATATATATCGCAACAACTTTATCAGAGCTTCTCCCGGAACATACCGCGAGGAATGATCTCATCATCTGCGCAATTAAATTAGATATATCGCAGTTTTTGTCAGAGCTTCTCCTAGAACATACCGTCACGAATCTTCAATGGTCCACCTGTGAAATTGAATTAGAATATATATCGCAGTTTTCGTCAGAGCCTCTCCTAGAACATACTGCCCTGAATCGTATCATCATCTGTGCAATTAAATTAGACATATCGCAGTTTTTGTCAGAGCTTCTCCTAGAACATACCGCGAGCATGGAGGCGAGTCTCCGCTATGCAATTGAATTAGAATATCGCAGTTTTTGTCAAGAGCTTCTCCCTGAACTTACGCTTGGGAATCTTCGATTTTCCTTGTGGCGCAGCGACGGCAATGGCGAGAAGCGATAGACCAAAGGCCATAGAGAAAAGCTTGGCAGAATACATTTCTTCTGATGGAGGTAGTTTAGATGGGCTCTGGGTAGTTCAGATGGGCTCTGGGTAGCTCAGATGGGCTCTGGGTAGCTCAGATGCGCTCAAGGTAAGGCGACCGGAGGCTGGTCTTATATCTTGTCCCTCAAAAACTCGAGTTCAATATGTATGTATGAGCGAGCACCGGTCCTTCCGGAAATCAGCCCACTGGCTTGGGAATGCTGGGAAGAAGAGGGTGGCACGTGGAACAACAGGGATCGCTTTTCCAAAGTTTATATGTACGGAGTACGGACTACTTTCATTGACTTAACGCGGTAGCTTAGGTATATATATACTCTATACAGAGATCTGCGTTAAAAGTTATATCCCTGATAGGCTACTACCTAGAGTAGCCCAAGGCATTGATATGATAGCCAAGGTATATAAATAGCCTAAAATACAGGGAAAATTAAATAAGGCACCTCTACTATACAAATTACATACAGAAGTGACTTATCCTTATTATTAATAGATTTTTTCTCCGCATTATTAGAATTTGAGGCATTAAAGTCGTTAGGACGGTTAGGACGGTTAAGCTCGCAAGGGGTCAAAAACCCACCTTCTGTCATCCTTATCATCATCATCATCATCATCATCCTTATCATCATCATCATCCTTATCATCATCATCATCATTAACAGCAGTAGCAGCATCAGCAGCTTTGTCTTCTTACTCCAATAATAATCGTAAAACAACCCTTTGTAAGAACCCCAGAAGGTGTGCTGGAATCCCCAATAGACCAAAAGATCCGTCAATGCTAGCCGCTGCTAACATTGCACCTTACAACGCACAGCGCCTTACACCCTTTGAACCTTATTCAATTTACCCGGTGAGGGTACGACCCCGCTAGCTAATTAGGTCCTTATATGTAACCATTCCGGGGTCTTGTGCGGGGGACACGACTTTTGACGCGGACGTCCGAGTAAATTGAATAAGAGGCATATTGAGAAAATAATTCGCTTGACTATCGCAAAGCTCGCGAAGGTCGAGCTAACGGTTAGAGGGTTCAAAGGGTTATTTTACGATCGTCATTAGAGTTAGAAGACGAAGCTGCTGCTGTTAATGATGATGATGATAATGAAAGAAGGTGGGTGTTACGATACGACATGTATGATTATCATACGGATTACTCCGTAATGAGTATGTTAAGTGTAGTACGACTCATGAGTTGAATCCATTGGCCCCTCTGACGGAGTCGACCCCCTTTCGTGCAAAGCCAGCACGTAACAGTAGCCTATTAGGAATATGACTTTTAACGCAAACGTCTATACAGAGTATATATACAAGAGTATACCTAAGCTACCGCGCTCGCTGAATTGATAAAAGTAGTCCGTACGGAGTACTAATAGCGTGTCTCGCACTTTTTGCGCCATTCACGGTTAGCTTTAACCCGTATATGTGGACCCCTATTAAGCGGTCGGTAGGCTTATGACGGCATCGTCTTGTTGTCGCCTGAGGCACCCAGCTCCGGCTCAAGACCGGGGAAAAAAGTTTTAGGGACGCGATCCGCAGCGCACTGATGAGCCAGCACCTTCGAGAAGAATCCATTAGCCTGCGAACATCTACCTATCTGCGTGCTCTTGCTTTCATCTTCTGGGGCCAGTAGCAGTTTCAATGATCTGGCATCGCTCGAAATGAATTCCACCCTGTTCACCAAGGCGATTCGGCCTGCTCGGGCTCTTGCGCAAAGCAAGCTTGGCAGCCGACCGAAGATACAGCAATGCTTGAACAAGGGCGCCAACCTTCACGCCTCCGCGATTCGTATCGGCCGTCGCGATGAGTGCAAGCGTGCGACTGATAGCCGCGTTCCTGGCGGCAAGAGGGTATGTTCGCAATACCATCCTGAAACTTTTTTTTTTGTTAGCCCCCTTGCTGATTCAACAACAGGCATTCCATAGCACCAATTCCTTTTCACAAAAAGATCCGTATCAAGTTCTCGGCGTGAGCAAGTCTGCGTCTGCTTCAGAAATCAAGAAATCATACTACGGACTGGCCAAGAAATACCACCCCGATACGAACAAGGATTCCGGTGCGAAAGAAAAGTTTGCCGAAATCCAGTCGGCGTACGAGATCCTATCCGATCCGAAGAAGAAGGAGCAATTCGATCAATTTGGCGCTGCTGGCTTTGATCCAAGTGGTGCCCCGGGAGGTGGTGATCCTTTTGGAGGCGCCGGTAATCCTTTCTCCGGATTCGGGGCGCAGGGCGGGTTCGGCGGCGGGTTCAACTTTGAAGACATTTTTTCAGCATTTACCGGCCAGCAAGGACCCTTTGGTGGGCGCCGAGGAGCACGCTCGAACCCATTTCAGCAGGAAATTTTGGTAGGCGACAATATCGAAGTGCAAGCTAGCATTACTTTCATGGAGGCAGCAAAGGGGACCAACAAAACAATCAGCATTACACCCCTAACAGCATGTGGAACGTGCACAGGCAGCGGGCTCAAGACCGGAACTCATCGTTCGCCATGCAAATCTTGCAACGGGACCGGCACGCGTCTGCATTTCATGCAAGGCGGATTTCAAATGGCCTCGACTTGTGGTACTTGTGATGGAAAGGGCACGTCGATTCCCAAGGGCTCAGAATGCCGAACCTGCTCCGGCAACGGCGTCGTCAGGGAACGAAAAAACATTACTGTTGATATTCCAGCCGGAATTGAGGATGGCATGCGGCTACGAGTCGACGGCGCCGGTGATGCTCCGCCGACTGGGCAGTCTGCCGACCCCAACGCAAGAACCCAGCGCGGAGACTTGTATGTTTTCGTTCGCGTTGCCAAGGATCCTAGATTCAGTCGAGAGGGCTCAAATGTGCTTTATACGGCCAATATTCCTCTTACTACAGCATTGCTGGGTGGACAGGTCAACATTCCCACGCTCGATGGATCTGTCAATGTCAAGGTGGCCACCGGTACAAACACTGGCGATAAGATGACGCTTACTGGTATGGGCTTGAAGAGACTGGGTGCTCGCCGAGGGGGTTCTGGAGACCTGCGGGTTGAGTTCAGGGTGAATATGCCCAAGTATCTCAGCGCCAACCAGCGAACCATTGTGGAAATGCTGGCCGATGAGATGGGTGATAAGACAGCTAGACGAGTCATGAATGTCTCGTCGTCGCAAAAGTAAGGGAGAGAATGCTGTTATAAGCGCATAGAACCAACACTAACCCACGTCACGTACAGCACCGATCCATCCGACCCAGCATCGCACAAAAACGAAGGATTTCTGAAATCCATGTGGCATAATCTCACCAATCATCCATCACACAAAAATGGTCAGGCTGACAAGACCAGCTCCGACAAGAAGGACGACAAGCAAGACAAGCCAAATGATGAAAGCAAGAAATCCGACACCGCATCCGGCTAACCCTGTTGTCAACGTTGACTTACACGGTCTGTATTATAATTGTGAAGAGAATTGTTCGAAATGGATAGAACGCGGGAGTGTGTGCATTTCAAAGGTGTTTAAAAAAAAGCCTGAATTTAACAGCAAGTGGCTTTTCTCTACAGGCATGGGACTTTTGAAGCTTTTTTTGCGTTTTTTGCATTGTCTCCATGATCTGCGGGTTTTCAATCCGGATCTGTGTTGTACATACTATGGAAGAATCTCTGATGGTAGATACTCTCAAAAAAAAAATCCTGATGATTCATCCCTCACTCTGCTACGAAGGCTACTTCATCTCAGCCTTGCTGTATCCGACGACACTATATTATAAGTAGAGAGCTCACTGAAGTGTGCTGTTCCAAATCAAAATGGCCCTCATTCCTCTGTGGATGCGCTCTAGACGAGAAATGTCTCCCCAGAGTCTATCCTTTCGTCAAGACAATGCTCCGAATGAAGGAACACCGACGCTCTCATCATTTTTGAAGGTGAATGAACATTAAAAAAAAATTACTTGTTACTCATTTCATCATGATGAAACCCGTTCCCACCTGCGACCCCCTCACCCAATAGGCTTCAGTTTCTTCTTCTTCTTCTTGTCCCCGTCCGTCGACTTGCCCTTCTGAAATGTTCTCCAACTGCTGATTCTCTCATCTCTCGTCGCCTCCCAATCATGCTCATGCTGCCTCTTTCGCTTCCTCTCTTCCAAATCAGCGTCCTGTTTCCTCAACTCCCTGCCTTCTTCCTGCATTTGAGCCTTCATTTGCCGCCTCCGTCGGTGCTCATTGTCAATCAGCACCTCTTTTGATTTTTCGCGCCACTTCTTGGCAAAGTCGCTTGTTTTAAGTTCGGGGCTGTCCACGGTCCATTTGTTTTCGCGGATCAAGAGCATTCGCGCGTCGGCAATAGCTTCGTCCAGTCTTTCGCGGTGCTTCTCGTCCATGAGCTCCGTTTGGGCCTTTTTGAGACGGTCGAAGGCATCGGGGGCTTGAGGATTCTTCGTCTTGTCCGGATGGATAAGGAGGGACTTTTTGCGATAGGTGATTTTAATGTCGGATTCGGGAACACCTGGTTGGAGGTCTAGCACGGCGTAGCTGCGCGGTGCGTTCTTGGTTAGTCAATGGTCTTGGAGATGCGTCGACATTTCTTCGTGTGTCCGCTTTGAGGTGTCAGTCTTACGCATCCAGCCGGAATGCCCTGAGAATCCGATCGATTTCAGCATCCTGCGACGTATGGCCGGTCAGTGGTCAAGGTTTCTTGACTTTGATGAATCGGGGAGAGATGGCATGCCTTGTCGAATTCTTTGGCTTCCACTTCAAGAGCATCGAGTGCATCTTTGTCTTCTTTCGAGTCGTCTGCAGCCATTCTGACACGAGTGAGACAAAGGCAATAGCAAAGGCGTCGCTTCTTGTCGGCTTGCGAGGCTTGTCGTGGGTCGAAGCCGGTAGTAGTTGTGGTTTTGAGGCTGGGGTCCACTTGCATGCCCCGCGGCGATAAGATAACGGGGTGTGGGTGCGGCCCCAGAAAAAAAAAAGAAGCAAAAAAACCGCGGCTGCTTGTGCAGTTGTCGACTTGGGTGAATTGCTATAATATTGTAGACTCCCACTCTCGAACTCGGATCTTTGCGAGAAAAGTGCAAGCCGAACTGTCACAATGCCTCGACGTGCAGCTTCTCCGGCTACCTCGGAACATGAGCTTGATATTCTCGACTCATTATACCCCGGAGACGACGAAAACGGGGACCAGACTCATTCGGCCGGCCAGCAAGTCGACTTCGATGATATCTTGGACGATGCTCAGGGGGGCGACGATGGCGACGAGGCTTTTATTGCCCTCCAGCAAGCGGCATCCTACCGCAAGAATACTAATTTGAAGGGCAGAACGGTAAAAAAGGGCGGCGGTTTTCAGGCAATGGGTACTCTAACTACAGTTTTCTCTTCTCTTGCCATCCGTGGCCGCACGTGCTGACCGCTTCCATGTAGGCCTCAATGCAAATCTACTCAAAGCCATCACACGAAAAGGTTTCTCGGTCCCCACGCCCATTCAGAGAAAAACTATTCCTCTTCTTCTTGACCGCAAAGATGTCGTTGGTATGGCTCGAACAGGTTCCGGGAAAACGGGCGCCTTTGTTATTCCCATGATTGAGAAACTGCGAGCACACAGCGCCAGGTTCGGCAGCAGAGCCCTGATCTTGTCACCTTCCCGAGAATTGGCCATTCAAACTTTGAAAGTCGTCAAAGAGTTCGCTCGTGGAACTGACCTGAAAGCTGTGCTTCTGGTTGGCGGTGACAGCCTAGAGGAGCAGTTCTCCTCCATGGCCGCCAATCCCGACATCGTCATCGCCACTCCCGGTCGTTTCTTGCATTTGAAAGTCGAAATGTCCCTGGATCTCTCTTCTATTCAATACGTCGTATTCGACGAAGCTGACAGGTTGTTTGAGATGGGGTTTGCTACACAACTCACTGAAATTCTGCACTCCTTACCTCCATCTCGACAGACTTTACTCTTCTCTGCTACTCTGCCTGCATCATTGGTCGAGTTTGCAAGAGCCGGTTTACAAGATCCAAGTCTCATTCGATTGGACGCAGAAACCAAGGTATCGCCAGATCTTGAGAGCGCCTTCTTTTCTGTCAAGGGGGCGGAAAAGGAAGGCTCCTTGTTGCACATTCTTCACGATGTAATCAAGGTCCCCCTTGGCACTCCAGAAGAACCCAAACAGGAAGGGGACAAGTCATCAAAGAAGCGAAAGCGAACGGCGGACAGTGGCTCAGGTAAACCTACGGAACACTCAACTATCGTCTTCACGGCTACAAAACATCACGTCGAATATCTTGCCAACGTTCTTCGGAGTGCAGGATTTTCTGTATCACATGTCTACGGTTCGCTTGACCAAACAGCCCGAAGAAATCAGGTTGAGGACTTCCGACGGGGCAGGACCAATGTTCTCGTTGTGACTGACGTGGCAGCCCGTGGTATCGATATACCCATTCTAGCAAACGTCATCAATTACGACTTTCCATCGCAGCCCAAGATCTTCGTTCACAGAGTCGGTCGAACGGCTCGTGCTGGCCAGCGTGGCTGGAGCTACAGTCTCGTTCGGGAAACCGACGCACCGTATCTACTCGACCTGCAATTGTTCTTGGGCAGAAGATTGGTCCTCGGCCAGGCGGGTGACGAGCCCTCCTTCGCTTCTGATGTCGTAGTGGGCGCATTGAAGAGAGACATGGTTGAGGCCAATGTCGAGTGGATGAATAAGCTTCTAGCCGAGGACCTGGACATCAACACCCTGCGCGGCGTCGCTGCCAAGGCCGAAAAACTCTATCTGAGAACGCGAAACTCAGCCTCCAGCCAGAGCGCTAAGCGTTCTAAAGAAATGGTATCATCCACCGGGTGGAATCAGCTTCATAGATTGTTCGGCGAAGACGTCGACGGCATTGAGCAAGCACGGACAGACATGCTCGCCAGAATCAGCGGGTTCAGACCCCAAGAGACCATCTTCGAAGTCAGCCACACCGACAAATCACACGCCGAAGCAGCAGAGATGATGAAACAGCTACGAAAGAGAATCACCCCAAAGAACAGACAACCCAAGAAGCAACAAGTTGATGATCACGAAGACGAAGACTTTGACCTCCCATCATATACTACGGGTAACAATGCCACTGCAGATGACTCTGACGACGACGCATTGGACGATGAAATGCCAGACATGGACCAAGCCAACTCTCCCTCAGACGTCGACGACGACGACAACGACGATCTCGAAGTCACCATCTCAAATCCTTCCAACAAAAAGGGCAAAACCGACTGGCGCGACTCCGAAGTCTTCATGAGCTACACACCACGCACAACCAACGCCGCCGAGGAACGTGGCTACGGTGTTCACTCCGGCGGGTTCGTCGAAGCAGCCCGCGACGCAACCATGGACTTCACCAACGACGAAACCGCAAAGTCCTTTGGCCAACCGGCCCGGTCCAAGATGCGCTGGGACGCCAAATCCAAAAAGTACGTGTCTCGCGACAATGACGAGGACGGCTCCAAGGGCAGCAAGATGATTACCGGCGAGTCCGGCGTCAAGATAGCGGCGTCTTTCCAAAGCGGTCGCTACGACAAGTGGAAGCGCTCTCAGCGCATCAGAGGTCTACCCAGGGTTGGGGAGACGGAGAAGCTGGGCACGACGCAGGGGATACCGAACGGTGTGCGGTACAAGCATAAGCTGGAGAAGGCACCCAGGGAGGCTGACAAGTATAGAGATGACTTTGAGATTCGCAAGAAGAGAGTCGCGGAGGCGAGGGAGAAGCGCGTCGGTAGATTCAAGGACGGCATGGGCAGTAAGAAGGAGCTCAAGGGCGCAAGCGATATTCGCAAATCAAGAGAGGAGAAGCAGAGAAAGTTGGCAAAGAATGCTAGACCGCAAAGGAAGAAGAAGTAAGACAGACGGACAGATGGATAGATACCTACCTTCACAAATTGACATGCACATATTTAGTTATTGTGTTGTCTCCAGATATATCCAAGATGAACTGGGAACAAAACAAATGCGCAACACACACGGGCTCAAATGTCTTGATGCAAAAAAAAAAATTAACTTCTATTCATGTAATAATATTCTTGGTATCTGAGTAATAATGTCGTGCGTTACTGCCCTCTTTCCCCAGACGCCTTGCCTCGGCAAAAAAAAAAAAAAAAAGAACCAGAGGATTTGAAATGATAAATCACATGGTATTCCATGGTTGTGCTCGAACTCCCAAGTTAGAGCGTTTGACGAATTACAAGCACTGCTTGCTCCATTGACAACAGAGACACTCATCATACTATGCCAGAAAACTCGGATTCGAAAGGTTGGTAGAAGAAACAGATCAATCAATTATGCTATTGGGTATCGTGGTAGTGATGCTAATGCAATATCAGAGCAACATGGAAAGAGATTCGAAGGAGAAAAGGAGGCGTCATGCATGTTGCCGACTCGTAGTGACCCCCGCATCTGCTTGCTTTGGATCCTGGCAACGCATGAATCGCGTCTGCTCTTGAGCAGGTGCAGAGTCGGCAGGCCAGCTCAAGAAAATGACAATGGTTAGTGTCATGAGGTTTCTTTGCCATGCTACTCAATGGCGTCCATGCTGGCCACCCAATCTCGCACAGCATCACGTAAGATACTTTGGCAATGGCGACCGTGACGGTTGTTCTTTAATCCAACATGATCCCCGTCTCGCTTGTCGACGGCCTCGCGGAACATGTCTTCAAGAGCAGACAAAATAACCGTCTTGCATTGGGTCCTGGGTGCATTGAGAGCTGGATCGGGCTTTGCTAGCTGTGTAATTTCTGACAAGGTGTCAGGCATCGTACTATCACTCTCAATGCTGTCGTGAATGTCACTGCGGGTTTGCGACGAATTGGTGGAGCTTCCCTTGCTACCATCGCCGTTCATGTAAACGACTTTGTCAACGGCGTCCTTCAAGGAGTCGTCGCAGCTGAAAATTGGCTCCTCGGTCCATTCTTCCTCGAGCTGTGTCTCATAAGGTAGAATCGATGGTGTCAGCATAATGTTTCCAGCAGGGCCAAGAGTGCCCGTGTGGGTACCACCAGTGCGACCAAGCACGGCTTTTGGCCGCACCAGTCTTCTGTATATAATTCGGCTGATTGTGTTGCTAGTCGTATCCGCAATAAGAACGCTGCTGACATCCACCCATCGTTCCGTTGCTACATGGCCTTGGGGGTTTGTAGGAGCGGGGGTCGGCTCCGCTCGCATAGCTGCTTTAATTTTATCAATAAGGTTGTCCTGTGGTGGTAATGCTTGAAGCGCGAAATCGGGGTGGAAGCGGTTCAACCATCCTGCGGCATTCAAGGGAAGGTCGCCCTCAATGGCGAAACGAGTCTGCTCAAACGTCTCCAAACCATTGGGCAGGCCCAGGGTCGACAGGTATCCGCTACTTGAAGGGGAGCTAATCGCCGACTCAAAAGATGTGATGTAATCAGGAAAGGGGACATCCACATCTATCACGCCGTCCTCGGCATTAATGGACGTCTTGACTGGCGACTCGAACGCGCCATTTGGATCCGGTGTTCGATCGGCTTGAGCAAATGATCCTCGACCTCGGACGCCAGTGAAGCTCTCTCGTGGAGTGCCGACATCACGAGCATCTACCCCTCGACAACGTGCAGCCACGCCGCCGCCATCGATTTGCTCTTCTGGGGACTCTCGGACCATTTCTGAAAGTTTGTCGACACGCCCAAAGCTAGGCTTTACGGGCGAGCGAAGGTCAGCGCTTCCCTGGCTGTACGTACCACTGTCCATGGAATCTCGACGACGAGGGCTCCATAACCCCCCTATCAGGCTACCCCATTTTAAGCCTGAGCTAGGAGGCCGCGACACACACCCAGCTTGTCCGCTACTGTCTCCTCTTTTCAAGGACCGCTTGAGGTCGTCTGCGGCTACACTCCCGCTACTTCCAGGCCGTGGTCTTCTCTGGTTATCGCGCTGCTGAACGCTCGTGAAATGAGGCGTTGTGGTTTCGGCCATGATTGTCGTCGTAGTCGCCGCGCTACTTTTTCGAGTGACGATGTCTGTTCCGGGCATTGGCAGGTTGGTAGTACGGATAGAGGCGGCATCGGACGCCCGCCTTTGATGATTACGATCGATGCCGATCTGCGCAAATTGAGGAGGAACAACTGTCGCGTTTCTCGCACTTTGGCTGGTGTTCCTGGAATGAGACGCTCGTCGCAGTCCACTTCGACGATTGATTTTGCGTCGCAGGGATTCTTCCCGAAGAACGGGGATAACGAATGTCGGCGGCGAGTTGGAGTGGCCGCCAATGGATGCAGACATGCTCGGCCGATGCGCTCTAGTGGTGTGAATTTGTTGGTTGGCGGGCAGGAAAGCAGAGAGCAAGAATATCAGTCGACGAGCAGCCATTTTGTCATTGGAGATGATGACGGTGCGTGCAGGGAGGGACAAGTCCTCCTCGTTCCGGGTTCGACGAGCCAAGGCTGCACGTTTGCCGTACGCGGGGCCGCACAAGGCTTGGAGCCAGTCGGTATGAGTTGAGAGGAATCCTGTCAGTAGATTATGGAAGAATGCCGCAAGACCCAATGGAGCTGCCCATTTGAAAGTCCAAATTGCCTCGTCCCTCCAGATGCCCCATCTGCCTTGACCGGTGACAACACGAGCGGCGCTGACCCCCATGACGATTCTACTTCGCGCCAAGCCAACTTCGGAAGCAATGGTGACATCGTCGGCGAGGCAATTTGGCCACAGTGATACGAGCTTAGTTGTACTCTTAGGGGGCTTAGCTCGAGGTAACTCGCTTCCGCGTCGGTCGGATGTTGACGGTGTGCGAGAGACAATGTTCGCGTGTGATGGTCCAATATGAGGGCCTGGTGATGCACTGTCTGCTTGCTTCAGCATTGCGTGGATCGTCGTGGCAACCAAGGATTGAAGATGGGTCAAAGTCCGCATGATTATGTCCCAATGTTGGGTTAAAGAGTCAATCCTATCTTCTATGTCAATCGCGTCCGCCGTATCTCCATAGGGACCAGACCCTGACATATTCCAGCCAGCTTTTGTCGAATTGTAAGAAGATGAGAACAAATCCTGGTCATTGTACGATCCTGATTCGCGAAACAACGACTTCGTGGGTAGCGCGGATGAGATTCTGGAAACCACTTGAGGGATTTGTACTACTAGAACTACGGCGTACATTGGAGTGCGCCGCTGTTTTGGTTGCGGCTTCTTCTTTCTTTGCGCAGACTCTTTCCCAGGGGAAGGAAAGGGAAATCCGCTACTATCCTCACCCGAATAGTGATTTTGCGGCATTGGATTGGAGTCAGCATCGTCCACGGCGAGGTTTACAGGGAACAGTCGAGTAATGAGGACTTTTCGCCTATCATTCTGGCGGGAAGGAACCCCCCCTTGGGGATGGCCGGTCCCTAGAGTAGGAGAGATGACCTGTGATGAAGAAGACTGCGAAAGCTTGCTTGATCGGCCACTGGAACGGCCGATGGAACTTCTGCCGTCACCGAAAATCGACGAAGCCGCCGACTCGCTCACCCGAGCGTCACTGGGAACCACATGTACCTTTGTTGAAGTACCTTTGTAGGCCATTAGCTCGGAGTTACCGAAGATACAGCTAGAGAACGTCGCAAGCTCATCCCTATACTCGCGCGCAGCTCTTTGAAGTTCAGTTTCGCTGTGGCTCTGGCTTCGGCAATGAATAGATGCTCGGCGATCAAAGGCCCCTTGGCGAGGTTGCGGGGTTTCAGCTTGAATGATCAACGGTTTGGCGGATTGAGTCAGACTGCCCTTACGAGCGGGCATGGCTGCTCTCCCGGGATCCTGGCGAGCAGGTGAGCGATCCGAGGTCGTCGTCGGTTCGGGGGGCGGGTGACTGTCGAATAACAGCGATGCATTCGCGGGCCCAAGAGCGTCTTGCATGACGATGATGCGAACATCCTTAACGTCAAGCTCGACATCCTCACTGTAATCGAAAGCATGGGCAGTTGTCGTTCCGGGAGTAGTTGGGGTAGTAGAAAGTGGGAAAACTTGGTCATTCCGGTGTTGGTAGAGCGCCTGGGTATCCGGAAACAGGAGATTGCGCGTGTGGATATCCTCTTGCACGGATTCGAGAGATAAAATCGGGCGAGATGTGCTGTCATTGTTTGTTTCAACCGAGGGTGAAGGGGAGCCCCCAGAGCCCAAGTGAAGCAATCTTCCCAACATGGCGCGGGTGAGATGTAAACTACAATGTAGTGGTTGGGGGTTGGGGGTTGGGGGTTGGGGGTTGGAGCTGAGGATGTCGTCTGCGAAGACTGCCCGATGACCAAGAGAATCGCCTTGATTAAAACGATGGACAGCTATCGAGGTCGCAAGAGACGGATACTTCAAGTCCAGTACGCGGCCATCATCAGAGGCAGCGATTTCGACGACTCCCGTAGTGCATGCATAGTCAACGCGAGCGGGTGTAAAATCCGAGTTCACCAAGATGCTGTTGGAGACGACAGCTTTCTTCGAGTGCAACTTTTGGCTATTCAGCGCGCTGAACCTGGTAAGTGCAGTGCCGTCGTCGGAAAAGGTTTACTATAAGTCACTAGCACTTGGAATAAGGTGGTCGGGAAAATTGAGGCCCGAGTCAGTTCTTGCGCAAGCGTTAAGAGACGGCGGTGGAGGCTGATGAGTGAGTCGACAGCCCAGTGCAGCGACCCAGTGCAGCGACCCAGTGCAGCGAGTGAACAGGTCTAGGTAGACAGTGAAAAGCACTGCAATCAGACAGCGCGCAAAGCAAAAATCGGTGAGTCGAGAGACCAAGACTGGCGAGACTCGAACGGCGGCAATTATAACAGAGAAGGATAAAAGAAAACACAAGCCTGTCCGTTTTCGAGGAGGCTTCCTGCACGTGCGTACCGTCGGTGCGACTGCCCGACCTACTCCGAAGACCGGATGCCGCGGCGCGAGAAGAAGAGCCGGTGAGCGTTGCTTGTACAAGGGGCCGTGGTGACAGCACAGAGTGGCGCAGACAAAGACAAAGACGATTGAGTTTGTCGTCTTGATCCTGCAACGAGGCCAAAAAATCACCCACGTCCTTTTGCTTTCGCGGCGTCGTGCGGTGAGAACGGGACAAGGTGTGAAGTTGGCCGTTGATGGAAGAAGGATGGGTCAAGTGGACGGGGGGTCGAAGGCAGATGAACCAATCAATGATTGGTACGGACTACTCCGAACAGCTTCGAGCTGCGAGCACTGAAATACAGGAAAGTGCGGGCAACTGCAGATAAGGGCAGGCAAGGGCAAGTGCGAGGGTCAATGACAGTGGGCGCGCGGCAGGTTGCACGTCGCAGGTTGCACGTCGCAGGTTGCACGTCGCAGGTTGCACGTCAAACATCGAACCCAGAAAGTCGGGTCATGCAGACAAGCCCGGATATTTACATGACGAAACTGTCTGGTGGTCTGGGTCTCTCATGCCAGCGAGGGGACCTCGATCCCCAAGCAGGATACGCGTTTTGTTGACGTGCGGACACGCTATTGCGGGTTTTAATCCGTACAGCCGACGAGACCCAACCCAGACCGACCCCACCGCTCGTCCATTGTCGTACGACTCCGAGCCAGCCAACTCGCGTGGGGTCCGGTCTTTTGGTGCTCCTGCAGTCCTGGTCCTCGGCGGCTGCGAAGCGATGCAGGCCTGTAGGCTGTGGTATTATGGAGCGAATTTCTTCGAAATGGTGCCACAAACCCGTCACCGTCTGCCCCCCCCCCTCCCTCTGGGCCCCCAATTGCTCGAGCCAAGCTCGCTCACTCTTATTAACTGGCGTCTTGTCTTGGACTCCTCCGCTCACCGTGTTCCGTCTCGACCACCACACTCTCCTCGAGGACCACGCAAACGCTGGGCAATTAATTGGCTGTTGGAATTGGTTTCCATTATTGAGCAAGCAAGCACCGGGTTGTATATTCTTGGGAGAATATCTTTCTGGCGTCCTTTCTTTTTTTTTTTTTACGTGGTGTGGAGGAGTACTCCGTCCTATTTCGTCAGGCTCCATTCCAGAACCAAATTGAAGACAATCAGCTCAGGCGTCATTCCTTTAGCTTTCCCACAAGCTCATGCCTGTGCGCTCCAAAATAGGTCGGGGAAAGAAAAGGATTGGGCGTAGCGTGAGAACGGGAGACTATCAGATGCAGAATTTGGTGAGGAACGGCCGCCTCTTCTCTTGCCCCTCACAAGCGCCGCTGCGCCGAGCTTTAGACACAAATAAGACCAGGACATAACTGCCCTCCCAGCCCTACGTCGAGATAATGAATGTTTTAGTTCATCGGTGATGTGCTACCAAGCCAAGGTCAAGCACACGATGCCCAAAACAGCAACTAGGGGAATAAGAGAGGTGAGTGGAAGACGCACGCAATCGCATCTGCAGCGTGCCCGGTCATGCCTTCAATGTCTCATCTAGTACTTCACTCCTTGCAAGTTGTACGGATCACATGCATCTCTACCTCACCCTGCTGCGGGGAAATAGGAACAGCAACAATGCTTCCGTCTACTGATATTAAGCTGATGGTTTCAGCGAAAAATGCGGTGTGGAAGTTATCTTCAGACGAGACAAGGGCTTGTCGGCAGGCGGGTCTGTGGCTGGCTGTTGGGTCGAAAGTTCGAAGAACGGGCAGGCCTAAAGCGATCTGCTAGTCAGGAAAGAGTTCTTCTCCTTGCTGCGCAATTGCAGAGTACACACGGTGAATAGTTTGTTCTACTAGTCATGCGTCACACACAAGAAAAGACGTACTGATTTTAGTAACACGAAGCAGCCGCGTGTTTGCGTGGCGGGAAATAAATTGATCAGTACGGACGTAATCGAAACAATATGAGAAGAAGCCGAGTTATCGAACTTGTCATCATCCGCGTGGGATCGTTGCGACCGGAAAGATCCTAGAGTAGCCGACACGACACCTCCACTCGCTCGCTAATGTACATTACATAAGCCTCGCTACGATGGGTCCACCAGCAACATCCACAAGGAAACATGAAAAAGGGGGGGGGGGGGCAGCAGGCCGGGCGAATGGTACAACAATGCGGCCCTTCCGGTGAAGGCATACGTACACAAAATTACACATTGCTTACAAATACGCAGCGTGTGCAACATACTAATGATAGATGCAGAGGAAGAGCGTCTCTCATCTCCGGAGGGAAAGCATGAGGGTCCAAAGCAATCTGCGGCTGGAAGCGGAAACATCCAACCAAATGGCAAAGTTGTTCAAGAGGTCAACATGCCTGCCCCCTTCCCCGCCCTCTTCCCCGCCCCCTTCCCCTGCACGGCGGAAGCTCCTTCAAGGGCCTTTCAGCCTGCCTCGTGCCTGCCTTCCAAATGGACTTGCCGTGTGAAGTGCCGATGATAAATACGGAGTGATACGGGGTAGTGAAGCTTCGGATGAAACCCTGGCCATCACAACGGTTCCAGGCAAAGAGGCTCCGGTAGCGTTCGGAGGTCCCTGGCCGCCTTTGATCTTTGGATGATCATCTTCAATCTTTTTGGTGGCAGACACGGTGGTTGCTGAACGACAACGCCCGGCAAGCATGGGTAGGGAGGGACCCTGTTCAAAGGGCTTGGACCTGGCAAGCACGCAGGGTAAGCAGGACTTTGCGACCCAGCACTGAATAAGTCCGTACTTCCATGTTAAATGCTGATATGCTCCGCGCTGGGTAGTAGAAGTAGACTGCCTCATTTGAGACCTCGCCCCCCCATACACAACAAGAAAGGAAGGGCGATTCACACGAGAAGACGTGTGTGACGTGCTTCCACGAGCCGAATTATCAAATCATCAGTTCCCCGAGTGACGATACCTTTGCGGCAACAAGCCCTGGATTCTGCTCATGCCCTCGGCAAAAGCACCCACCCTCCTCCCACTGACCATGTCCCCGTTCGCATTCTCCAACGCCCCGAGATCTTTTTTTTCCAACCTGCCCACCTCGCACAGCAGCAAACACCGCAGTCGAAACCCGGCTTTCCAGGAAAACATGTCGCCGTGGCTGTGGCCGCCCACTCCGCAGCCCTCGGCCCTGCTCAAGACGCAAACACTCTCTGCGGCATCGTGGCCGGAACGGCCGGCGTATTCCATAAAGGTCCACCAGCCAGAGTAGTCGCGGTCGAAGCACCGTCTTGCATCTCGATGGAGCAGGTGCCACAGGAAAGCTGTCCAGAAGCGATGGAACAGGGCAAAGGACTGCAACTCGGACCGAGGTTCAAAGAGCTGGTCACGCGGTCGCCAGTGATGGAAGAAGGCCTGGCACGAGTCCTCTGCCGGCTGGGTGACGCTGTGTATGGCACATTCTAGATCCTGGGACTGCGCGGGCGACATTTCCGTGGGCGAGGACAGGCCCCCTGATTCCTCCATTGACCATGGCAAAGGCCCCATTCTGACGAGGGACAGCGAAGCCAGCTTTGGTAGGCTCCGTAGGTCGAGGCCAAGGAGGCCAGACCAGAGCTCCTGCGATGACTCGCAAAATGCAGCATGGCGAATCTCGTCTCTGCGCAGCCCAATGAAGGGATCCAGCACGCTTTGCTCCGTCTGCGGTCTGTGGTCCACCGTGTTCAAGACCCCCGTGTACGCCCAGTCGTCAAACATGGTCATTACATCACTGTCGTAATGGATGAAAGGGACGTCGAACCGAACAGGAACGCTCACGTCCCCTTCGTCAGGACTTCGGACTCCCGTCTCACAATGGACGTGTCTGCGCCCGGGTCTGTGAAACCTGGGAAGCCACGCGCCTCGTGATTCCCGACATGTATGGAGCAAAGGAAAGATGACTTGACTCCTCGGATGAACGATATATCTCACCCGCCAATCAGGATGGTTCGCCCGCTCACACTGCCGTCTGGGCTCACAGCTTGCATCGCGGCCTCTGCTCCATTGGACGCACTCTTTCCAGCATTCGCGGCAGGGTACTTGCCCGATTAAGCGGGTAGGTGGCTTCACGAGCTCCCATATCGTGAGGCGAATTTCAGTGGGCAGGCGCAGAAAAGGGACGAATTGGGCCTCATGAGCCATGTGAATCATGAATAATCCGGTTTGACTGTTGTGGTGGGTGGCTGGCCAGGGTGAATTCAAATTCAATGCACGCACACGCCTGATGAAGTAGTAGACCAAACGTTTTGGAATCCTGAGGGGATTCCAATTTCAGAATGAGATTTGGGTTTGGGGGGGCGCTTGCGGTCCCGTTAGCATTTACACCCGGAGACCGATGCATTGCCGAGCGGATGGCATGTTAGAAAAAGAAGGGGAGGATGTGGTATTTTTTTTCTTCTTCGGTAGATCTTCTTGGTGAGGGGTAATGGGAAGGGGAATCGTGTTCTGGGGTATACTTGCATTTTTTTGCTGCGTGATTTATGAGGATTTGGGGGGTGAATGAAAACGATGTAAGCGGATGATGGGCGTGAGATGTGACGAGATGTTTCAAATATGGAACTTGGCTGAATGGGAAAGATGGAGCCGAGCTTAGCGCGACCGAGTAGTTTGACAAAGTAAATTGCGGGAGTTTGACGAGCATGAGATGGGTGACAATGTTGATTGTGAATGACAATTTGATGAAAGCAAAGATAAAAGGGTAAATCTCGAATGTTGTCTTCTGATGAAATCCATGCACAACCCCAACGTCTCGATAGATAAAGTTCCCAAACTCTGTCCAATGGTGTACACGAGCGTATCCTGCTGACTATTATGTGCAACACCGCATCCCGGAACAAACACTGCTGCAAATCAGTTGGCAAGAAGGCTTATTGATTCGGCGTTCTCGAACAGCTCCTTCACTGACATCCGAAGCTGATTCTGCGCGCTCCGCGACCGCCGGAGGGGAAGCTTCTGGCTGGAGCGTTGCTGAATGAATGCCGTATGCGTGCAAGCACTCCATGATGATCGTTGCCTTTTCAGTAAAGTTCTTGAAGTTTCCATCATCAACCACGATGTGCGCTGTTGCGACGGATTTTCTTTGGTTGAGGCGCCAGATGTGAAGTTCGTGTACGGATTGAATCCCGTCAATCTGATCATTGTTATCAGTTGCGCAAAATGTGGTGTCTGCCAAAAGTTTTTGGCAAAAAAAGAAAAAAAAAACAGAGAGAGAAAACAAGAGAAAGAATAGGAAAGAGGGAAAGAAAGGGAGGAAAGGAAAGAAACAAGGCTGCCAACTACTCACCATTTCAATATCATGCTTTATATCCTCCGCGTCAATGCCGCTGGGGGCAACCTGAAATAATATGCTACCGCTGCTGCTCTTCGTCAAAGGCACAGCGGTAAGAAATATCATTATGGCAATGAAAATGCCAATGGAAGGGTCGGCATAGTATTGCGCTATAAGCTCTGCAACGAAAAAAAGCGGCTGATATACAGATAGTTGCTATCAGGCGTTGTTTCCGAGTGATTTTAACGACAGCCATCATGTGCGAGGCTTGTCAATGTGAATGAGGGACGGGAAAAGCAAATACATCCAGGCTCGAAGATTGTTTAGTATCGACGAGGAAAAGATAAAAAGATCAAGTGTCAAGCAGATGCGGCCAGCTGGACAATTGACACATGTCCGTCACAGCCGTTCGAAACTACCAGGGCGGGCAAGACTTATCGGATCCAACGATCCTTTTAGCAATTCGTTCACGGGGAAAAAAAATTATGTTACAAAAGTTCCTAAGATCTAAGAGCGAACGCTATCATCTTCAGTGATCAAAACGTCGTTGCGCCACTCTGGCAGGAACGGAATGATCTTTTCCATTTTTTCCTTTGCCATTTTCAAGAACGACGGCTCACATGTCAGGTTGCCGTTGTCATATTTGATAATATCGTCTGTTACCGTAGAAGTGGTCCTCCGGATTAGTATCTAGGGGGGTAAATACTTAATTATTTCTGTGCGGGGGACTGACCAAGATTATAATTAGATTTCTTAGACCCGCCTTCCCCATTGTTGCAGAAGCAAACATAACTTGGATGTATAAGCTCGCACGACTCCAATGTACAAGTCGATGAGAAACCATTCCTTAAAATAGAATAAGTAAAAATGAAAATGAAAACCCCCCCAAAAAGGGAATTTATCTAGTAGGAAAACTCACCCTGAATATAAATTGCCTCTTATATTCGCAAGGCAGTTATCGAGGTCAATGTGTGCATCGCGCAGTATGCCATTAGTGCTCTCACATTTCGCCTTGAGGAATCTTGGATTACCACTGAACAGCCTGATACCCCTACATATTTTCCTGAAGCTAATCCCACCACGCTTAACGAGAGCGCCGGCCATGACGTGCGTATCCAGGCTGTTTTGTAAGAGGCCGCTAGGACAAGCTTCTGAGCCCATGTTCATGCCTAGAACAGCCAGTGAGAGAAGAAGCGAAATTGACTTCATGATGGGGGGGCTTTGAATGTCGAACGGTGGTGTTGATGCAATGTGCGAGAAAAAAAAAACAGGAGTATTATAAAGATACATATAGTCGCCAGCCCACCCCGCTACTTGTACCGCGCCTGGTATGGCAACCTACTGTAGCCCACACACCCGCAAATTGAAGCTATCCCCAATTGCTTTAATGGACCCCCTTCTTGCCCTCCTTAACGCTAATGCTAACGAGGCACCTATCGCCGATGCCCCTGTTAATGCTAACGCTGCCTAAGAAGCCACGATCAAATGCTTGCCGCCGTAGGCGCGGTGTGTGCGGTTAGGCGGGCGGGCGGGCGAGCGGCTTTTAGAAGGTACGGGTACTTGCTATGCTAGGCGCGGTACAAGTGGCGGGGTGGGCTGGCGGCTATACGTATCTTTAAAATAGGTCTATTGTGCAAATAGACTCAAAAACAGATGTTGTTAAGCACCAAGGGGTGTGATCCACGAGCCGGTGAAAACTTTGCACGGGTGCAAAATACGTATAATCGGACGCGCTAGCCATTTTTATTAGCTAAGTTCTATAGAAATTCATGGAATCTTATTTAAATTACATGAATACTATATCCCCCCTATCTATAATATATCTTTTTAACTAGGGCTTGACTAGGGCTATGTAAATACCCATGAAAAGATAGTATAAAGTGGCTGCCCTATATAAATTCATATACAACTTGTACTATGCAAAGTCGGTGCAAACTTTACACCGGCTCGTGGATCAGACCCAAGATAAGATGGTGGTTGGACTCATGTCATGGGTTATATAGACTTTTTTTTTTTTCTATACGTACCCAAGAATGAGAAGCTGGGGCCTTTGGAGAGACACATGAAGCTGGGATAACAGAAATCAAAGTGGGAAGAAAGTCAAGGTAGAATGCATTCAACAAGTCTGGCTCCAGTCATTTTCCTGCGTAGCATTCCTGCGTAACATTCCTGCGTAGCAGTGAATAGGCGGTATCGGGGGGATCTACCGTTGTACTCGAGATGATTCGAATATGTGGAGTAGCAGGATCGTGGATCCGGAACCTGCCATATTTGACGGACGCGAGGCTGCAAGTGCCGGGGTGTAAGCCGGCATTGCATCAAAAATGGTGAAAAGCGTCGCGATTTTGATGCTGCTCCGTTTTTTTGAACATGCTCGGGTAGGTGATTTGCTGGAAGGCGGCGCCAACGTATCCTCCAAGCAAGCACAAGGCGGGCTGGTCAATGTGGCCCCCATCTTAGGTCGTTGTGATCAAACGTTTCCAGGAACTCGGCGTGGTGGGCTGGATTCGGGTGAGCTACGTTGCAAACAAGTTCAGAGAGGAGACAAAAGCCAAGAACACGGCTTCTGGAGTTGCACGAGTACGGGTTTGCTGCGGCAGTACTACGCTGTATGTTTGGTGTTTGAGCCCATGACCAATTCGCCCGGATGTTGCTGCATCATCAAATGGGAACTGGACGGAAACCTGCGCCGATTTCGGCAGGCGGTGGGGGTATGGTGGGGGCGCAACACTGACAGGCTGCTGCGTCGTCACTGATCAGTGTGTCCCTTCTGCCACAACCAAGCCGCGCCATGATCATCTACAATGCTACATACATAGATTGCAGCTGCAACGCCATCGGAAAGTACCAGCTCTGCCATGTACGATCCAGCCCCGACGCATCGTACCAGACGCATGCTGAGATGAGAGCCAAACCACTCAATGTCTCGATATGCTGCGCCCAATCCCTTCGGCCCGCGCAGGGGGCCGCGATGGTCCCACCTTCATCAATCTACCTCTGTGGGCTTTGACCGCGGGTCAACCGAGTCGCCAAGCTCTCCGGACAGTACATCGACGCATTCAACATTTCGAGAGGACAAGAGGCACAAGTCGGAGCGATGCTGCATCATCTCCGTGAATGATGGATACTCCAAGGACGAGGCTCTACTCAATCTGGATCACTTCGCTGGTCATGTCTTGCCAGGCATGCTCATGGCAATTGTGCCATTGAAAGGTGATTCTAAGAATAATGCCAGTGGCTATGGAAGCGTGAACAAACAGGTCATTGAGCAACTAGATCATTCTAGAATCGCATCAAGCACCTTTGGTGATCATGAACATGATCTTGGGCACACCTTCATTTTCGTAGCAAGTGACATGACCAAGGAAATGAAGGCCCGTCATCCAGATGTAGAGGTGCATATTGCGAGACATATTGCCGACGCATTTGGGTTGAAGAGGGGCTCTCAAGTTCTACTACGACCAGTACGTTCACAATTACGCTGTACACAGTACGGGGTGCCCTGTGATGGTTACATGTCTGGCTGACAGTCTCAAACAGGTTGACAATGATCACCCTGCCGTTGAGGCAACGCATGTCGAAATATCCTTCAAGGACCAGTACCTTTCAAGAGCTGACATGTGGAGGTTGGCTATCGGGGAGCTGACGCAGAGAACAGTGTACAAGGGCCAATCCATATTCTTCTTGGGTACAATCAAAGCCCAGATTACTGCAGTCTACGTCAATGGCCAGACTGTCCATTCCGCATTCTTTGCCAAGAACACTCGGCCAATCTTTCGCAGCGAATCAGCAAAATATGTCCTGTTCATCCAGATGGCGCGGGAAATGTGGGATTTCGACCCGGAGGCCTCGGGAGAAATCATGTTCAACAAAGTTGTCAACGGCTTCTTGCCTGCCTTGTTTAAACGATGGGCAGTGCTCAAGGTGAAACATCTCGTCAGTATCGTCCTATTTGCTCGCGTAGAGTATGATACTGGCATAAGTGCAGACCTAGTGAACAGCTCCTCGTTGAATGAGTACTACACTGGGCTGCAGCCGTCGGGAGATCGTCGCCCATACAAAGATTTCTATCGCGTAGTAGTAAGCGAGATGGCAAGCGTTGAATGGACCACAATTCTGTACCAGCTGAAGAAGGAATTCAACTATTTCCGCCGAGACATCAGCTTGCATCACCAAACCGCGAAAGCCTTCAACCACGCGCCTTCTGGGGATGAGAGTGGCAAGGATGGAGTGCCTAGTCCAATCAAAGCTGAATCATCCCTTTCAATTTACGGAAATGTCTTGGAGGCTATCAACATGGCAGCATCTCAGTTTGCTCACGACTACATAGACCGAGACCTTACGCGAACAGGAATATCAATCGCCGTCATAACCCCTGGACCTGGTGTTTTCGAGGTCGACTACGAGACATTGCGACGAACAACGGAAGCCCTCGTAGGAAATGGAATTGGCTTGGACCTAATATGCATGGGGAGCATGCCCTTGCACTCCGCGCCGCTTTTCAAGTATCGCAACCCCCAGTACTCTGAAGATGGCCGTGGAGGGCAGGGGAACGCCCTGTCCAGATCCTTTCACAGCCGGGATAGTACACCAAACCAGCCCACTCCAGTCATTGGGAGCTACAAATCTTTCTCTGGGTCATTCTCCCCCACGAAAGCCTCCAATCTTGCGGGCAGAATGGAGACGCTTGCCTTGATGGGAGCCAGCGAGATGTACTGCTATGCTTTGCCCCAGTGGCTGCATGTCTCGTACTGGACTGGAGCCAGCGAAGATTCACTATCATATGCTGGCATTGCACTGGCTGTATCGAACCAAGTCGAACAGGAAGACGATGGTTGGTTCAAGGTAAGATGTCGCATGTATGATTTGCAAATGCGAACTATCTTGGACGCAAATGAAATCGAGACTGCACCGTTGCAAACCGACCCCAACTATCCAACGCACAGCATCCAAGCAAGTGCTGTCACTAAGCGACGCATGGATCGTCTGGGTGAAACACTATATGTTCCTAGCAAGAACCACCCTGAAGCATTGTTTGATCACGTATACGGTTACCAGAAGTTTGCACCTGATAAGCTCGCGCGTACAGGACAAAAGTTACTTTGGAAGCAACTACAAGAATATGACGATGCAAAGGCAAAACCCACCATAGGTCGCCATCACAACCACCACCGTCGCTTGTCGAAGAACAAAACTGAACTTGAAGATGCGACCCGAAGACAGCAGACTGATGATGCTTCTGCGCTGGGGACATCCCTTCCTGAAAGAAAAGCTGCTGCGTTTTTGCAATCCTCTAGGAAACTTTCGTTGAGCACAGCAGAAATCGAAAACCCCATTCTATCGACACCAAAGCCCGCAACTGAGGCAGCTCAGGCCAACAATACATCAAAGAAGGCGTATTCGATTAAGAACCCCAAATTCATGCGGCAAATCAGTCTTGGGCAGCGAGGATTTGGAGTAGCAGCACCAAAGGTTGTCGCGGCTGAGGTCCAGGTTGAGACTGTCAGCGCGGCGGCTGTGTTGTCGACCAACTCGAGACCGTCTTCCAATCCCCATTCATTGTCGGATCTCAGACCTTCGACTCCACAAACCATCACGAGTCACCCGTCCCCAATGTCAGTGCCGAGACAAAAGTCAGAGACAGTTGATACCACAATCGATGGAATGCCTGCGACGCCGAGTATTCCAATCTCGAGAGATGGCTTTAGTAGGCCAAGTACGGCAATTAGCCAAGTGAACGTGAAGTCGCCGTCTGTCTTACCCGTTGACCCCGCGATTCGTCGCGAGAGGCGTCCAGAGGATAACGACGTCCGCTTCTCCAACGCACTGCGAGCAGAAGATGCCCAGAAAGTATACACTAGCAAACTAAGAGCCGGCGTCGTTCCAGAGTTGCCGTCCACGCTCTCGCCAACTACAGCCATCACTCCTTGGCTGACGCTGCTAAATCCTTCCAACCCCGAAAGCTACAGAATTGATGACACTGTCCTGTACAGTCGATGGCAGCACGTTTTTCCACACACATCCGACATGAAGGCTCAGAAATGGAAGACGCTCTGCTGTCCCGCGGCTGTGCCGTTAACAACAGAGTACTTTCCATCCAAAGCACAGTTTGATGCTGAATATCAGAGGCATCCTTACAACGTGGATCAGAACGTGGATGACGATATTGTCGACGAGCCCAAGTCTCGCAAAGAATTCATGAAGGAGCTCATCAGCATGCGCTTTTCGCAAGGATTTCAGGTCGTTGTTGGGCCATTGGTGGCTCGCGCATTTGGCCAGAAAGTGATCAAGATTGCAGACATATTTTCTCGTGATCAGCCCCTCGATGATGGGACCAATGTCTTCATGTCTATGGGAAACACCATTCATCAGCTATCATGTGTTAATGGCACAGAAGTCGAAGTGAACATCTACCTGCGGAAGCCTACTGATTCGACGCCAGAGTCTCAGAACTTTCCATCGACGTACAGGCCAGCTATTCGGACACATCTGGACTCTGAGTACGAGACTCGGTCAATAGATATTCTTACACCCAAACCAGACAGGAACTGGAACACAATTGATTCTTACCTCGCGGGCCACTACGACGAGATGATGGACAGCTTGAGGTTTTGGCGAGCAAGATTTGTTCTCATCCCGCTGAGCCCGCGCCATCTATCGATTTCTCGTGCTCACACTGGTGACAATCCGGAAGAGCTCCGTATTGAAGGGATCAAAAAGCTGGCCCAGCTGTGGCAGCGCAATCGGTATGTGCCGCCGGCAGAGCGCAGATTTCAAGCAGCTGTAAAACGTCGAAGCGCCATAGACATTGTATACAAGACCGAAGATCTATCCGCGGTGATCGCCGCTGAGCTTGAAACCTTGCCACTCGTGGAAAACCTGGAGGGTAGCCACCGCAAGAAACAGCTCGTCACTAGGAAAGAGCGATTTCAGCGGACAAATCTCAATCTTGCAGCGTTGGCAGATGCTATGCAGCAACCAGTGGAAAGTGGCGGAGTGCCGCTTCGAAACCGCCGGTGGCATCTCAGGATGCATACTGCCGCTTTCATAGGATCAGACATGACCACTTGGCTGCTGGACAACTTTGAAGATCTTGATAGCCGAGAAGAGGCTGAGGAGCTTGGAAATGTACTCATGGTCCCCAACGACCCGAAGTACAAGGAAAAGGAAAAAGACAAGGACAAAGAGAAGGAGAAGGACGGAACAGAGGGCAGGTCTGATAAAGGAAGAGGTCTTTTCGTTCATGTGGAAAGACGTCACAATTTCCGTGACGGCAACTACTTCTATCAGATTGCGCCCGAATTTGCAAAGTCTCGACCTGGATGGTTTGGCGGAGGCGGACGCCGAGATGTGTCATCCCCTGCTCCTCCATTGTCGTCGGACGACAGCCGTGATTCGCCTCGCCCTAGTATACCACGGCCACCGGCTTCGAATGATGCGAAGTCACCGGCATCCTTTGGTCTTCCACCTGGATCGAGTCAAGCACTTAAAAACCGCCCGCGGGTTATGCTCAGCAAAATGATCAGGTACGACGTTGATCCACGAAAGAGATCGCAACGTCCAGAGCGAATAGACTTGCACTATGATCGCCTTCATAACCCGGACAACTGCTACCACATCCGCATAGGCTGGATGAGTGCGACGTCTAAGCTAGTTGAAGACACATTAGAAATCTGGGAGCGAGAAGCCAGCCAATATGGCCTTCGGCTGGTCCAGGTACCCATCAATGAGGCGTGCCGCATCACGGAAACCAACCCGTTCCGTAAGCCATACCTGATTCAACTCGCGATTCGGCCACCACTCGAGCGACCTGAGGCATACTATGATCCCAATTCCCTGAGCCTCCAGGCCGGTCCAAGCTCGAGTTTCTATCAGACAGCCATTCTTAAAAGCTTCGACTTTGTCCTTGACATGGAGGCTGCAACCAACTTCCCCTCTGACGTTGATGTGCGCTGCTCATGGGGCAAGCCCGAGTTCAAATACACGCAGTACATCCACCGCTCGGGCGCACTGCTCGCACAAATCACCAATGAGGGAGACTTCTTGGTCCTCGCCAACAGACTGTACAACAAACGCACCAGTATTGCTCGCGACAAAGAGCTCCGCAGCCAAGTGGTCCACCCTGAACCATCGACATCTCTCCCAAACACCGGCCGTGCCATGTCTCATATCTCATCCTCCTACGCGGCCGGCCACACCATGCCGGCGGGTGGCAATGCCTCCTCCTCTGATGCTTCCGCACTAATCGTATCGCCGCAAGTACGACCTGCCTTCCACCACTTCTCCCCTGCTACCCGACCCGTCGATGCTCCCGTGACGGGATGCAAAGTTCCCTACCATGCTGCCCTTCCCGAACCCGAAGCCCTCAAGGCGGAATTGGAAGTCTTTTGCCACAATGAGGTGGCCCTGACGGCATTCTACGAAGATATCTTGGAAAAGGGCCAACAGCGACCTCACGGGACGCCCACATCCACAGCAACGACTCACTCGATGGCGGGTCTAGAATCCGTCCCTGAGGCGAGCATTCCCTCACTGGGTCTCCCACCGGGCGTGCTGGGTGAAAGTTCTCCGGGGGGGAATGGGCACTCTGCTTCCGCCGTGGCAAGCATGCGGATGAGCAGCCCCATGGCGTTCCTTAGGAGAGGAAGCGTGCAGTACGATGGAATGGGTTTAGGGTCGAAGGGCAAATAGGGAAACACCACCCAAAAGGACGTGATGCTAGCCCACACAGATGAAATAAAACAGATACGGATGATCAATCAAGCGGCAAAGAGGTAATTCTTATCTCGCATTTTTATTCCCAAATAAATACAAATAATGACAGACCATAGCAGCGCTGGGTGAAGAATAACAGGATTGACATGAAGAAAAGGATGCGTCTAACCGTTCAAGTCATATTATATGGAGCTATAGAGATGTTCAAAGCAACCCGAGTATCCTCAGTCTTCTCACTTGCGAGTGCGTCGTCACTCCTCCGTCCACTTGACAGTCATTCGGTCAACGCCGAGCCAGCTTGCTGCATCCATGTCGGCCGCTTCACCGCAGGCCAACGTTTCATTTCCGTTGGCCGCCTGCCCGTCGGCTGCGCGTCAACAGAGCCTCTGCCGTCAACGTTGTGTACCCATCCACCATATCCATGTGCCGGCGGCTCTGATTTGGGACATTGTCCTTCAAAAACATGGACTTGAGGGCTGCAAGAACGCCACGCGCATGCATTGGCAAAGATTAGAGCCATGAATGTATCATCCCGTCGATGTAATCGACAACAACCTTCTGCCGTGAACCACCGACCCCCTGGCTGGACCGTTACAACTTCACCGTTGGTTTCTCAACCTAGTGCGCTGCGTCATAGCCCTTCTTATCCATCATTTTTGTCATGGCTGCAATCACTGCTGCTACTAACCAACAACGCTTTATCCTTCTAAAGGTTTTCCCCTTTAACCAATCTGTAGGAGTACTAGATCTAGCCAGAGAGGGCTAACTAGCGTATCTAAATAAATAAATATATAATTTAAAGGTCTTTTTATTAAGAAGCTACATTATAATAAATATCAAATTCGTGGGTAGTGTAAATTATAAATGCGGGATTTTTCGATTTTCCGATTTTCCGATGTGGCAGCGTTTTGCCGAGCCTCTCTAAGGTGCCACCGTACTCACCGCCCGCCCCGCTTGCCTTCTACCTGTGCTTTTAATAGTAGAAAGTGGCAGTTGCGATGTCGCGCTTTCCGCTGCCGCCCTCTATTACTTGGGTACTGGTCATGATCCGTCATAGCACATGGTCGCGCTCCCAATCCTTTTGGAATACAACTTCTATCAATTGGCCTTTTCAACTTCCCAAGCACTCGGATCCTTTGACCCCTCGGACTACCCAAGATGGCGCCACCGAAGTCCTCACGGGCTGTTGCCGACGATCACAAGGCAGACTCTGCTGCCAATTCCAAGGAAAAAGGCAACGAGGGCAAACCAACTTCAGCAAAGATGCGCCGAGGTGCTAGCCAGTCCAGTGCTTCACAGCTTCGCGAAGCAGCAGCGGTTGCGCCCACATCAGCTCCGTCGCGAAACATCACCGAGCCTCAAGCACCATCGGTAGGCACCCACTGACTTTTCCTCCTTGCGCTGCCCAGTCGCCGAGGCCAAGCCTGCTGGCTTTTCTGTGAAAACTTTGCTAACACGATACCGCCCGGTACAGATGAACTGGTCGTTGTTTGAACGTGAATCTCTACATTCCTATCGCCGCGAGCATCAACTGAGCGCCCCTACCGCCTTCGCCAGCAAGTTCCATCACACCGTGCTCTCGCGTCCTGGCAGCATCGGTCAATACTCCCCAACGATGATCCGAAAACAGCAGGCCCGACGGCAAGACAAAGATGGTCTAGAAAAAGCTGTTAGGAAGCATTTCAACGGCCTCGGCATACAAGAGAACGATGTTATAGTCGACTTCATCTACAAAGTACGGAGTCAAAAAATGTTCGGGGGGGCGGACCAAATCGGCAGCAAGGGAAGGTTTCCTATCACTAGGCATCCTGGGGCTGCATTGTAATTTTTCTTCAGGCGTTGATTGAAACTTTGGCCATCATTATACGGCGTTTGCGGATATATGGGTGACGTGGTTGGAAAGGAGGCTTGGCTGTCAATGACGGTAAGCATCCTCAGTCGTCCATCTCGACTGCCTGGGACATGTTATTTTATTACAGCACAGCATTGGGTTGGGACCATGGGTTCTTTGAACATGGAGCTGCCCGAAAGCTCACCATTGCACATTATGAGCTTCAGAGATATGCGATATACCCTGTTTAGCATCAGTCATATCGAATACTGCTTTTTTTCATCTGAATTTGCAGAGATGGAGATATCGAAAGTATCCACTCCAACGTCATGTCACCTACAGCGTGGGGTAGAGTCGTCACTTATGTAGATCTGGGTGGGTACCAAGAACGATGCCGAATATCATGGCAGTGAATGAGAAGGTACGTGACTTGCATGATGGAATTCCGCTGCAAGGGAGTGAATATCTGAACGTTGTACATGGCATGGAGAGTTGGTTGCCTTGGCTCGTCTTCCGGTCTCGTCCTCCCGCCCTTTGTTTTCTCACCAGGTCTTGTTGCTGTTGCCCTTATTCTTGCGCTTCTTCTCGTTTTATTGTAATTGTTCCTCTCCTATTGTTCCTCGCTCGACACTGCTCTTCTGTGTACTTTCCTTGTTTCGCCCCCCTCGAAAGTGGCCAAGTCGTGCGCGCCAGGTGCAAGCAAACGCAAGCAAACGCAAGCAAACGCAGGCAAACGGAGGCAGCAGTGACTCGGGCTGAGCCAATGAAGGGAAGGGGCTCGGTGATTTCAGGGCACGCATTGGGGGACTTTGCTACACTAGACACCTAGACATACAAAAACTCGGTCTTCCCTTCCTGATTGTTTTCTTTTCTCTGGGGTTCTCCTTCTTCTGCACACCTACTTTACTTCACCCCAACTCTCCTCCCCTACACTCAAACTACATCAACTTCTCTTACGCTACTAGTTCTCGGCATGTATGCAATTTGCATGGCCACACCTCTTTCCCACGCCTAGACTTATCGCGTCGCCATGGCTCTCCAGTTTCGGGCCCCGGCTGATACACTGTCTGCCTGGTGTGAACTGACGCGCCAACAAGTGGGGGGTCAGGGGGGAGCAGTCACTCCTCTCTGCGCCAAATCGAGGCCTAACTGCCGGACCCGAGGAGAAGGGGAGGGATGTAAGAACCCAGAAGGTGTGCTGGAATTCCCCAATAGACCAAAAGATCCGTCAATGCTAGCCGCTGCTAACATTGCACCTTAGCATTACTTAAGACCTGTCGCTGCGCATACGATGCCCTATGGGCCACGCCATTGCGTACTGCGCCTCACAACGCACAGCGCCTCACAAGGGAGGAACCTGAGGAGACTAATCATCAGGGGGGCATTGAGCTGTCGCGACGTCCTGAGCGTCGTCGGGCTTTGCTGGTCTCCCTGTATGGGAGATCAAATGGTATCTTCTGTTCTGATTGTTCGAACTCGTACATGCAGCACGTTACCTTGTATAACGAACACGTGTGCTTTCTCAGCAATTGCATCTGGAATTGGTCTCGTGCCGCAAGCTGTGAGTGGCGCTTTGCTTCCGTTTCGCCACTTGTTGCTTGCGGCTCATGCAGGGCTTTGACCATGCAAATACGGCGCACCGCGTCGCATTTGGGCTAACCGGGGCCGCAAAGGTCCACCAGGTCTGTATATTTCTTGCCCTTTCGCCGGTTCTTCGCTAATATATCTGGGCAGGACGCTTCGGTATCGTACCAGCAGTACGTCGTGTCCCGGCAGCAGCTCATGAGCCTGACGTAAGCTGCCTAGCCCCGCAGCGTTCAATCCTGTGCACCCCTGACAGGATTCGAACCTAGGACTAGCCCAGCCAGAAGACCCGTGACGGCTAGCATTGGCGGATCTTTTGGTCTATTGGGGAATTCAGCACACCTTCTGGGTTCTTACAATTATGCTAGCCGTCACGGGTCTTCTGGCTAGGCTAGTCCTAGGTTCGACTCGTACATGCAGCACGTCACCTTGTATAACGAACACGTGTGCTTTCTATTCTATAGCTGCATTTCGATTCCCGGGGTCAGTGAGGGCGCCTGCAGCAATTGCATCTGGAATAGGTCTCGTGCCGCAAGCTGTGAGTGGCGCTTTGCTCCCGGGTATCGTCCTAGGTCTTCACGAGAGAGGGCTCTTGCACCTTTCTTGGGCAAAGAATGGTCTGCTGAGGCGGCAGGAACTCTTCCACTTGATCCGAACACCATGTCGCAGCACGGCGAACGCGACCACGTCTGTCGGCGTTTTTCTGCCTCCTCAAGGTGGTGAGGGTGGTGATAAACCCGAGCTGAAGAGAAAACCGGTGGATAATTCCGAGCTGAAGTTATTGTTAAGGAATGTTAAGGCAGGGAATAATGAGCAGACTGTTGGAGATTTGATTGCTCGTATCCCTGACCTAGAGAAAGCCTAATGTAAGGCGCTGTGTGCGTGGCCTAGGAAGGGACCGACCACACAGGCCTTATAATCAATTGTAAGGTGCAATGTTAGCGACGGCTAGCATTGGCGGATCTTTGGTCTATTAGGGATCCTAGCACACCTTCTAGGGTTCTTACATCCTGGGGAGTGGCTTTGCACTGATTTTACCTTAGGATGCGGGAGGCGGTATAGGTGGATGAGAATGACGCGGAATACCTAGTCTATAACGGCTAAGTCTTTGCCTATAAGAGGGCAACTCTAGAGGGTTTCTTATTAGCTCCTCTAAAGCTATAGGCATTTTCCTTTATTTTCTTTTTTCCTTTGTATTTCTCTTTTGTTTTTTTTATAGGTAGTTTAGTTATTTTTCTTTTATTAGGAGTATTATAGCGGCTAAATCCTATTAGGGCGCGAGGGGCGTATAGGATTAAAGTGGGGCTAGGTAGCTTACGTTAGGCTTATAGGGCAGCTAGGCGACTAGTAGGCCTTAGGGGTTCGTAATTAGTTAGATTATCTCAGAGGCCACGGAGGACCGGGCCTAATCCCTTAAAGGTTACGTACTAGTAGAGACCTAAAGTAGCTTAGGGCAAGCCTCTAGAAGGGAAGGGATAGTTATAAGGCGCTGTGTGCGTGGCCTAGGAAGGGACCGACCGCACAGGTCTTATAATCCATTATAAGGTATAATGTTAGCGATGGCTAGCATTAGCGGATCTTTTAGTCTATTAGGGATCCTAGCACACCTTCTAGGGTTCTTACATCCTAGGGAGTGGCTTTGCACTGATTTTACCTTGGGATATGGGAGGCGGTATAGGCAGATAAGAATAACGCGGAATACCTAGTCTATAATAGCTAAGTCTTTGCCTATAAGAGGGTAACTCTAGAGGGTTTCCTATTAGCTCCTCTAAAGCTATAGGTATTTTCCTTTATTTTCTTTTTTCCTTTATATTTCTCTTTTATTTTTTTTATAGGTAGTTTAGTTATTTTTCTTTTATTAGGAGTATTATAGCGGCCGAATCCTATTAGGGCGCGAGGGGCACATAGGATTAAAGTGGGGCTAGGTAGCTTACATTAGGCTTATAGGGCAGCTAGGTGACTAGTAGGCCTTAGGAGTTCGTAATTAGTTAGATTATCTTAGAGGCCACGGAGGACTAGGCCTAATCCCTTAAAGGTTACGTACTAGCAGAGACCTAAAGCGGCTTAGGGCAAGCCTCTAGAAGGGAAGGGATAGTTATAAGGCACTGTGTGCGTGGCCTAGGAAGGGACCGACTGCATAGGTCTTATAATTAATTATAAGGTGTAATGTTAGCGATGGCTAGCATTGGCGGATCTTTTGGTCTATTAGGGAATTCAGCACACCTTCTGGGTTCTTACACCTAAGTTGAGAACCTGATAGTAAAGAAGCGAAAACTATTACTACCCTTAGACTAGTCCAGTGGTTGATCTAATCTTATAACTAGAACTTTAATAATTATAAATATAGCAACCCTGGTTTTAGTTAGAGTATTGTGTAGCCTTTTAGATATATTTTTATTTCAAGTTACTTCTAAGCTAGCTAAAGAGGTAGTAAAGCTAAGTAAGACTAATGCCCTATTCCGCTATTATATATTTGTAAGATTGCTAAACTAGGTGAGGCTTGGTCTTACTCCGCTTCGGGATTTGGTTAGAAAGGCTGGTCGCTATTAAATGCTCTAAGATGTGCGAGACCTGTTGAGTATGGCAAGGGATCTGAAACTGGCCGTTGACATTGAGGGATTCTTATGGCCAGCAAAGCATCGTGTAACTTGCGCTTGGCTCTCACGAGACCCTAGCAACGAGTTAGCTGTGACTGAGTTACTGGAGCGGGTGTCCTCACCGGATGAGCATAATAGTGGCTGTCCTCGGGAACAACCTTCATGATCTCGAAAAGCTTTCGATAAAGCTTCGCAATTCGGGCGGGACACTAGCAGTGTGTTAGCTGTCTGGAAGAACTCTTCCACTTGATCCGAACACCATGTCGCAAGGCATAATATAGGGGATAATTCACGCACAAATTAGAGGAGGTGGTGCCAGGTGCCCTCGCACCTGCCTCCTCTACGGGCCCACCATAAAGTGGGATTTCGCCACCACGCAGATTTTTCTTTTTCCTAGCCAGTTCATCATCCACGAATTCAAGTAATTCGGTCATCGTCGCAGTCAGCTATTTCAATTCATCTCCCTCTGTTTGACAGCTTTGATTTGTTCTGTCTGATCAATCATATACAAGGTCTCGATGCATCATCCTCCACCCGGCTCATACCCCGTTTTATTCAAATTAGTGGCCAGTCGGCTGCGCCTGTTACAACAAAAGGGCTGATTTTCTACTGCTGGACCACCTCCTCTACAATCGCATCCATCAGGACCAATCATTCTGAACCAAAACCACACAAAACAGAAAGAAAAGGAAGAAATGACCGGCCTCGCTCCCTACAAAAAGGACTTCCTCCAAGCCGCCATTGAGGGCGGAGTCTTGAAGTTCGGTAGCTTTGAGCTCAAATCCAAGAGATTCTCGCCTTATTTCTTTAATGCAGGCGAGTTTCATACCGCTCGTCTCGCCGGTGCCATCTCGTCCGCATTCGCGAAGACCATCCTTGATGCCCAGCAGAATGATGGCCTCGATTTCGACATTGTATTTGGTCCTGCGTACAAGGGTATTCCTCTGTGCTCCGCCATCACCATCAAGCTCGGCGAGCTTGCCCCTCAGAATCTGGATACCGTCTCTTACTCGTTTGACAGAAAGGAAGCCAAAGACCACGGTGAAGGAGGCAACATTGTCGGTTCCTCTTTGAAAGGGAAGAAAGTTCTGATCGTCGATGATGTTATCACAGCTGGAACTGCAAAGAGGGAAGCCATCGATAAGATTAGAAAGGAAGGTGGCATCGTTTCAGGTATTGTTGTTGCCCTGGATCGCAAAGAGAAGCTGCCTGCTGCCGATAGTGACGACTCCAAACCCGGTCCTAGCGCCATTGGCGAATTGAGAAAAGAGTATGGCATCCCAATCTTTGCAATTCTGACCCTGGATGATATCATTGAGGGCATGAAGAGCTTCGCCTCTGAGGACGATATCAAGCGCACTGAAGAGTATCGTTGGAAGTACAGGGCAACGGACTAGTTGGACAGGAAAGTGTTCAGCTATCAATGGCGGGGATTAGGCACGGCCTTGACGTAGACTGACAGTGGAACTTACCGTTGGATGACAAAATTTCTAACATGAACTAAAAACAAAACCGGCACAAGATCTACTTGGTTAAACATCTGACTTCGTAGAAGTGCTTTTTCAGCTGAGACTGCAAAAAGTGCGATTTGTAGCCAAGAAATGTTTAGTCGGTCACAACGTTCATTCTCTCGCTCAGTCAGATGTTTCGTCGGTCCGTGTCGTGCATGGTAAGTTAGTAGTAATTGGCGATGGGTTTTTCGCTTTGCAAGTAAATACTCTAGGCTCTTTTGCTTTCCCGAGTCTGGCTCAGGCGGAATGGAACCTGAGGACCAGGAAGCTCGTTTGTCTGGAATATTAGACCGTGTGAGATTCTCGCTCTTTCAAAAGCTACGGCTAGCTGAAAACCCACCATGTTGTACCAGCCCGAGCCGGCTACAGTCGTATTACTCTTCCCAGCCGATTTGAAACCAACATTGCTGAAAAAGCCCACAAGAGACTAGAAATTTCTGATTAACAAGATGGGCAGAGTAATGAGAATGAATCTACCCACTTCTTTACAAATAAGAGATATCCGATCAGCCATTCCAGACTGGTTCATTAACTGAACGTAAGCTTTCATGGCTGACTTGCCAATGCCAACCCCTTGGACTTCAGGACACACCGAGAAAGAATGTAGGCAAATCGTTCTGCCTGACATCTGATGACCCAAAGATGAGTCACCCGAAGGTGTTTGTGCGCCTCGCCAATTCTGTGGGAGCCGAAGGTCGTCATCCGTCACTAAAGGGTGCTTTCCTAGTGTGGCAAAAATGTGGGCAAACAGCACACTCTTAGACCCGTCTTGCCTACCGGTCTCTACAGGACGGGCGTGCGGCAACGTTTGAATATGCCAATCGTTGGTGTTGTTAGAGGGGCAGGTATTAAACAAACCGAGACATATGCCCCCGCATCTTCGGATGTAATACTCGATCTGAAAATCGACATGTCAGACACAGAGGCAAGAGAGCAGACATGGTTATGCTAGGAATGCTAGGATTGGCTTGAAAAATACCTCTTCAATGCTGCACGACTGGGTCTGATCTGGCAACGCTGCATGTTCTAATGTCACGCAAGCGGGCAGGTCGGCAGGTATCAAAGGAGAGAGCATTGGAGCCCAATGGAACGGGATCAACGCTCGACGTAATTCTTCGGGGGATTTCTGCTGCAGCATTCTGTTCTGTGTATCTGTTCTTCGAATCTGTACAAGCTCCTCGTCGTCATCGTCAGAATCACCGATGGCGCACTCCTCTGTGATGGACGGGCATTGAGCTGGATCAGTGGCGGATGTAGACACAGCTTGGCAGGATTCTTCTTCGATTGGGGCTGCCCTATTCTTTTCGTTGTCTGAAGATGCATGTCCAAGTACCATTTTCCTACCCGCTGAGTGTCCGGAAGTGTTTGAAGATGATGGGGAATACTGGGAAGGAAGAGGAAACAAGTACAAGTGAAAAACAACGGCGAATGAAGAAACGAAGACAACAAATAGAAATATCGAGTGTCTACAAACACTGAGTGTAGCGGCTGGCACAGCGCCGTGACAGCACATGCGGCAAAAAATGCGGCAACAAATGCGGCAACAAATGCGGCAACAAATGCGGCAGTTGGTGATTTCGTTTGATCTGATGCGATTCAAATGTAAAAGCTGGTGTAATAGAATGGAAGACTGGGAGTTGGCAATGGAACAAAGCACGAAGAGAAAAGTAAATAACAGCATGAATGTGACGGAAAGAACATTCGGAGTGAGCATCGAGCCCAAACATCTGCCGGCCAAGCATTGGTCAGGTGGTGGGTGTCACACTGTCGACAAGTCGACAAGTCCTGGGCATGTAATACTTGGGGTTTGTGCCACTTGAGCAGGTGGTTGGGTGGTGTCGTCTGGTTGGGTGGTGTCGTCTGGTTGGTGGTGGTGCGGAGCATCCATGTCTCCCTCACTATTATTATTAGGTAGTTGGAGGGTTGGAGGAGCGTTAAACCGCCGAGATCCCCATCTAATGCGACCTCGATGCACCACGTGAGAATGATGGGGGATCAAAAAGCTGCGAAGCCAGGACTCGACACGGAGACGGCAAACGAGCCGTGGCTAAGCGACTGATTGTTTGCTTGTAAGCTAGGGGCCAGAATGAGTGTTTGAACCAAACACTGGAAGTCGAGGAAGCTTCAGGCCGCGTCCACCTGCCCAGGGAAACCACAGCCATCTGAAAGGACCGTTGAGGTGTTGGTAAGGTTGGTAGGTGGATCATTTGCCAACCTCGAGCAGCTGGCAGTCCTGCGCTCCCGTGCTCCCGTGCTCCTGGTGCTCCTGTGCTTGTAAGAGAGAGACAGAGACACAGAGGCAGCAATGCGAGTAATTGCAGGCCTCTCTACGGTGTCAAGTTTTGTACCTTGATATGTGCCTGGATGTACATGTTCGCGATCCACGTATCGTAAAGTTGTCATGACAATGACAGTCTATCTGGTACCTACGATTGTGATTTCCATTCACAGTGCGGACAGCTGCAGCCCAGAGTATGCCTGCAGCGGAATTGTATAGATTGGGTTTGGAGGGGATCAACATCTGGTGCGACGCATCTGGCAAACGACCTCCGACTACGACTTACATCACTTGACAGGCGACAAGGCGTACTCTGTAAGCCGTACACCACCTCGTATATGGAATAAAGCGTTGGTACAAGGCAAAAAAGCTTGCTTCCCACCAGGAGACAAGATCCAGAGAGGCTCGTATACGATAAGGAGGGGCCACATCGAGCTCCTTGCAGGATAAGTTGACGTCCCCGTTGAGGTCGGGATGCAGCCAGACGAGCCTGCTATCGAGATCTGGGTCTCATTTCATCTACAGAGTACCTCGTAGATGCCTGCTTCATCCGTCTTCCCGGTTGGCTTGCCCCTTCCATCGATGGCTGCATACTTGCAGGATCACACCGACACACAGAGACGCAGGGCCGAGTGTCTCTTGTTGCATGCGCCGGGTTCGACCAAGACCTGGACCGGAATGATGTGTCGCCGTATCGCCGTATCGCCGTATCGCCGCACCGCCGTATGCGTACCGACCTACGTGGGTAGAATAGAAAGGTGTTTTGTAGAGTGAAGAGGAGCCCAAGCTGTCGCTCGCAAGTCGCTGCTAGAACCTGTTTAAACGCGTGAGGCCTGTGTGGCGGTGCCTCGTGGTACACATGGTTGTAATGGCATTTTGTGCAAACCACCCGGAGCTAATGCACGAAACTACATTTGAAGCGAAGCGAGCTCGGAGTATCGGACGTGTTGTTGATGAAGGCAACCAATTTGTCTGCCCCCGCCTCATGCCGGCTCAGTCATGTTTGTTTGCCTCGCTTCCACTGTGGGTCTGTCCACCCGCCCAAGTGGGGGGTACGTAGCTCGTTGGCCTCGCATCTGTTTAGACTTATGTATAGTAATCATCTCACCTCTGCGCATATTGCTTCATCTCTCTTTTTCTATCATTTTCCGACTTGTGCGTTTCGAGATCCCAGCACCACTGATTTGCACGGAACGCTTTGGACTCGCCCCTCTAAATTTGCTGTTCTACTTTCCATTACACGAAGGCGGTTTTCTTCAGAAATTCGATTGCGATGTACGTGGCCGTGTCCTTCTACGTCAAGGTGGGGGGAAACCAAACATCCTCAACATTCAAGCTGACTGGAAGCTCTCACAATGCAGGCAAATCACGCTCAACATATTCGATCCCCAAGCCGGGGACCAGGATACCCTGCTTAACCTGGAAATATTCCCTGATATGACCCTCGAAACCCTCCGAGAATCTGTTCACGCCGATACCAACATCCCTGCAACGTCGCTACACATTTACCATAATGGCCGCCTTCTCACCGACGACACCAAGACAATGGAACAGCTCGAAATACCCGACGGCGGTATGCTGGCTGTTCACGTAAGGCACATTAGAGGCAACACTGGTGTTGCCGAATTCTCCACTACTGCAGCATCGGGAACGCCTGTGTCAGCACAAGCACAACGACCACAGCAACCACGACAGCAAGCCAGCGCTCAAAATGATGCGGAGCTGATTCGCCTACAAGTCCTCGGCAGCCCAGCCGTAAGAGAGCAGCTGCAATGGCAGCATCCGGAACTTGCGGCAGCGGTTGATGACCCCGCACGATTTTCTCAAATATTGCAGAGCAGTCAAGACCGGGATCGTAGAGAGCGAGAGGAGAGACAGCGGGAGATTGAGAGGCTAAACCAGGATCCCTTCGATATCGAGAATCAGATGAAGATTGAAGACATGATACGCCAAGAGAGGGTCATGGAAAATATTCAGAGCGCCATGGAGCATAACCCTGAAGGTAAGCAAAGCGGCACACCCCGACTATTCTTTCTGGCTTCTTGTGACCAAAGTAGTAATATGGGTGTATTAGTATTTGGACGTATGCATTTATTATATATCAACGTGGAAGTAAATGGGCACAAAGTGAAAGCTTTGGTAGACTCTGGAGCCCAAGCCACCATCATGTCCCCTGCATATGCCGAAGCGTGTGGCATCATGCGGCTCACCGACACCAGGTTTGCTGGAATAGCTCGCGGTGTCGGCACAGCCAAGATTCTCGGTCGTGTTCACTCGGCACAAATCAAAATCGGGAACCTTTTCTTGCCTTGCAGCTTTACCGTGATGGAGGGTAAGACAACACACTTGCTTCTCGGTTTGGACATGTTGAAGCGATACCAAGCCAGCATCGACTTATCCCGTGACCGACTCATCATTCAGGGCGAAGAAGTTCCGTTCTTGGGAGAAGCCGACATCCCCAAGGATGAAGATCCGGTGAATCAGGAAGCTACGATTCCTGGTCCTGCTGGCACCACCATTGGGCAGGAAACCGGTGCTGTTCTGCCTCCGCAACAACCATCCGCTGCTCAGACAACAGCATCGTCGTCGTCGCAAGCACCTGCAGAACAACCCTCAAGAACCAACCCAGCAAAGTCCACCCACGCAATCTCTTCTACTCCCGCGGCTCCCGATTCCGCAACCGCAACCGCTACCAACGTCACTCCTGCTCATGTGGATAATCTTATTGCCATGGGAGCCACGAGAGAACAGGCTGTACAGGCTCTGCAGGCAGCCGAGGACAACGTTGAAGTAGCAGCAGGTTTGATCTTCTTTTGATAACTTCAGTGAACGATACGGGCACTCGTGAATGAATAGCGTACACTTGCAGGCTGGAAAAGATGAGGAACTAAGGATGGGGAACTCGCTTTGGTTGCAGCCTTTCTTGATTTCCAAAGAACAACATACGATCATGTAGAGATTGGTCTTCGATGATGTATTCAGATCAGAGTGCATAAATCATGAGAAATAGGCGTTAGGAAGCAAATAAAAATGTAAACAATCATTTTACATGCGTCTTGCTCTCTCTCTCTCTCTCTCTCTCTCTCTCACACACACACACACACACACAACTTTTTCCACTTCTTCAAATTTCATCACCTTCTATCGAATCTTGTACACGCACGGCTTTAAAATAGACGCCTCATTTTCATCCTTATCCTCGGCCTCACCCTCATCCCACTTTGGCGCAAAGCCCCTCTTCTTCTTCAATTGTCCTTGCATTTTGTCCCCTTGGAGCTGCACACCTTTCCCTTTTGTAGGCGAAGCACCCTTGATGAAGTGCATCTTGACAAACATCCTGTTCGATAGGTCCACAGCCTCTGCCCTCTCGCCTTGTAAGATGAAGCCTCGTTTCTGAAGAGCCTCAATAAACGCCGTGACATCTGTCTCGCGACGACGATCTTCTGACCCGTCCACTTCGACGGCTAGGTCCTCCCCATGAAGAGCGCCTGCCTGTGCGGCCTGCGCGAATTTTGCCTTTTTGCTGAGCGCCACGTTGTTCTTCTTCCGGTTGCCAACGCTGTGGTCGACCACGGCGTTCTTTCGAACTGGTCCGAAGCGGGACTTGATCTCGGCAACCCACAGCTCGCCTTTCCAGTGGAGAACGCGGTAGGCCTCCTCGACAAAGTCGATCCAGTTTGTGCCCATGAGGGCGAGGCAGAAGATGGCGATGTTGACGGACCCATCTTCCAGGGGGAGGTTGGCAATATCAGCTTTGGTGACGAGCGGGCTGGGGCTCTGCAGGTCGAAGCTCTTGATGTCAAGGCGGAGCTTGGCTGGGTCGTCCTTCTGCAACGACTCTGCGAGCCGGGCGTCGCCACAGCCCAGATCGGCAATGGTGCAGGTTCCCATGGTACGAGGCAGAGCCATCTTTGACCGTTGGGAGGGCGGCGGAGGAGGGCCGGGCCGGCCCTTGATCGGCGGGCGGGCCTTTGCTCGGCTGCGAATGTCGGAGAGGAAGCTGTCGACGGGGTTCTCGGGCCACGCTTTGACTTGCCGACGGAACCCCTCGTGGTACTCGTCGAACATCTCGGGAGAGTCCTGGAACAGCCCGAATGCTTCGGCCGATGGCTTGGTGTAGAGCGTCTCATTGAGGTGTCTGAAGCGCGCGGAGATGAGCTTCTCACGCATAGAGGCCTGCAGCGGCGTGAGCTTTGACGGGGCCGGCGGCAGTGAGGATTGTGCGGCGCCGTCCAGCTTGGATGCTCTGGCGGAGGACGGGGCATTGCTGGGCTTGGAAGTCCCCTCGTCGGGAGCGGAAACGACTTGTGCGTCCTCATTGAGCGACTTGTTCTGGCCCTTGGCATGTTTTTCCTCCTTGCCGTCCTTGTCCTTGTCCTTGTTGTCCTTGTTGCTCGACGAAACCTCATTGTTCTTGTTCTTGGTCTTGTCCTTGCCCTTGCCCTTCTTGCTCTCAGCAGTCGAGCGTGGACACGAGGTCAATGCCGAAGCCGACCCCGAAGCCGCAGAGGACTCCTTCTTCTTCATGCGCTTTGCCGGCGCAGCGGCATCATCGCCACTCGCCTTGTTCCCCTCGGCTTTCCCTATTGCCTTGCCCTCGACCGCGCCCCGGCCCTCCACCACACTCTCATACAAGTCGGCGACGTTGGCAGCCGTGACATTCTGCGACTCCGCGCCGGGGCCATTGCCCCTCTTGCGCTTCCTCGATTTCGAGGCGGACGGTCCACTGCCGGCTTTGGCTGAAGATGTCTCGGGTTTCAAGGCGTCTGCGGATACGGACCAGCCTGGGACGGCGAACATGTTGGTTTGTGCTTTGGGCGATGGCCGCTCCGGTGAGGTCTTCTGGTGAGAGCGAGCACGGGGGGCAAAGACTCAAAATCGAATGAACTGTACGCCAGAGGTCGCTGCAATTGCAATTTGCAACTGGAAATTTAAGCCACCCCAAATGCCTAGATTGCTGTCTGATTGCTTCTTTTCTTTCAGGAAATTTTAATATGGGTCGCCATCTTATCAAATGATCCGTGCATGGCCTTATCGCCTTGTTCTGAGTAACCTGGAAAAAGTGGGTGTGAACTACCTCTTATGATAATTTATATTTAAATCGAACTTCAACATTAAACCGTTTTAATAGTGGGGTGGGCTAGGAGGAAGTTTGAACCTCTTCTACATGTCTTGTCAGTCAGCCAAGAAAAAAAAAAGACTGTTCGTGTTTAAACCACTTTCGCACTGGACCTGATCCTTTAACATGTCATCAACGTTTTAAAAGTCGTGCAAGTATGTCGGCGATGTGTCAAGAAGGACCCGTCTCACCAAAGCAGCAGGGTACATATTGTCCGCCACAGGTCATAGATCGACTTAAGAAGTGCACGTCACAGGAGCCAGTACCGCATCTCAGTGCACAGGTCACACAGTACCCAGAAACAATTGTGCCAGATTCCCCATGTTCAGATCGACGGAGAAGTGCCTCCGATGCTCTCCGCCAAATGCCCCTCGGCATGCGGCATGCGGCGAGCCAGACCTCTGGAATTGTGAGGTTCCACCAGCAGGTTGTTTGAACGAGAAATCCGGGCTGAACTGGCAGGTTTCGGGTCAGAGGGCGGGTTTCCCTTCGACAGCTCTGGATTTACATCTACATGTCTACCTCCGGGTGGCCATTTGTCATTTATTATCCTTCTTCTGTCTCGCTAACTGAGACGCCTGGCAAGCGCCTGGCTCTGCGACAACTAGAAGGGGGCTCGGATACTCGCATCCAATGTCCCATGAATGTCCCATGAATGTCCCATGAGAGCCTTGTCAAAGCTGACATGGCACGAACAGGGGCTACACTATGATCAGGAATTGCATGCACTTGTGATAGCCACGATGAGAATGGGGGTTCCATCAGCGTGGGTCGCACCCAGCATTTCGGACCACAAGCGTACCCATCCTATTGATGCTGATAAACACACCCTAATGCAAGGCCACTCGCCAGAGAAGATCGCGTAGGAACTGGGATAGCTAGTGTGTTGACAATGGCGGTGACACTGACCGGATTATCGGGTGGTAGTACCGTCGATGCCAGGTTCTCATGGTACCTGCCTGCACCTTCCATGTACTACTCCATCTTCTCTCCTGCTTGAGTCTCTGAGAAAAAGGGCAGTTACCGACGATCGGTATCTAATCTTTCGGCTCGGACACTCTGGTAATTACTGGTCTGCCGACGCTACTAGCCAAGGAAATCAGTAGAGTACGGAGTCAGGATCTGTTGCTTTGACAATGTTGTGGGCACCCATGTTGTGTTACCATTTGTAACAACAACAAATGGTCCTGAAATGCGGAACTGAACATGAAGTAGTTTGCTGAGATGTGCTCTTTCTGTAGTGTGGCACGCTAGTCTGATCTGAGAAGGGTACTTGTACAATTTTATGGATTGTAAATAACGGATTGAGTCTGACTTGAGAGTGACTCGTGTAAGCCGCAGTCTCACACATCGGAGCTTACAAACCACGGGCACTAACATTAGCAAGTCAGCAATGCGTGATATGAATGAACATGTTGATTTTAAGCCAATAAGACCGAACTATCTGTCGAGTTCAGAAAGAAGGTTTGCGCAACATCTGTCATTCGAGCATCATATTGCATACGTGGCCCAGTTTCCATCGGCTCAGGTTGGAGCGGCATGTGGTAAGCAAAAGAGCAGAGGGAATTTGCCAACTCGCTTGGTTTTGCGGTTTCTGATAAAGTAATGTCTAGATACTTTCTTCTCATAAGCCTATTAGGACGGGTGACGGGACGCCGCTCGATGCCATACTGGCTCATGGATACGGATTAGAATCAACCAATCCAGGTATCGTTCTATTACGGCTTGCCTGTGAGTGTTCCGGGATTCTCACGCCAGATTGAGAGAAGTCGATCAAGTAGAGTATGTACTCAGAAAAGGATGCCCCCAATGTTATTCGTCCATATACCTGCGAAAACCTTTCAGAGCCTCTTCGTAATGAAGCCCAGATTTCTTGGCCCAAAGACAAGTAGAGCACTACCATCATGAGGGTCTGGTGCAGCACAACGCTGCCGGGATGCGAGAAGCTTGCAACCCAACGCAAGGGCCCCAATTGTCGGTGCTACGTCGTACAGGTGCGTCTCGAAGTGGAGTTGCCGTCTATTGCACATCCTGTTTGTCCATTCAAAAAGCTTGTAGCATGGGTTCGCGGCTGAGCAGAGACGAAATGCTGTGCAAGGAGAGGTATCCAAGCAGTCCTTTCTGGGTGGGACAGAAGAAGCTGTGCATTTGGCGTTAGAAAGTCGATGCCGCTTCTGGAGAAGTGAAATCGAAATCGAAATCGAAATCGAAATAGAAATAGAATCCTGGGCGACTCAACTCCGTAAATGGAGGCTGTTCGGCCGTTGTTTGCTGACATTGGAATCCCGGGGTTGAAGAAGTCCCGTGCGAGGAGGCCCAAATTTCTTTCTCTAGAAAGTACGGATCCGTACGGAGTAGAAAGTTTGCTTCATTTTTTTGGGGCCGGTGGGGCTCGATGAGAGCCACATGCCTGGGCACAGTCTGGATTGGCTGGTTGGGCAAATGACACAGTTGGGAGCCAATTGCATGTCCTAAGCCGGCATCTATTGTCCACGGGATTGTTCAATGCTGCAAGTGAACCTGACGATATTAATAGTCGTCAGCCCACAATTTGGTAGGAACCGCTATTAGTTGATTGACTTGGCTCTAATCCGTAATTACGGAGTACATTCGCCGTGACCATCGAGGGCAAGCAAGAGGGAGGTTCACGGAGGGACAGGCGCGACCCTTCAATGTTCTGGCCATCAATGAATGGGAAGGCGCCAAGCTTCAAATGCGCTGGTGGGTCTACATGTGCCGATTCGTGACGACTTGGATCACACACCCTTGTTGAACTTCACGCCGAGCCACGATCTGACGTCCTTTTCCCGCTCTCGGCGATTGTGGCGGGACCGGCGGGGCGAGTCACAGACGAGGCCAGACACACAAACTCTGTGCTATTTATCGACCGTTGGAACCGTTGGAACCGTTGGAACCGTTGGAAATAATAAACAATCGTAATCCGTGGTGGGAGAGATTGTGCAAGTCGGCGCCCCGCGGCAGCTCCCGAGTAGAGGTCTCACTCAGACACCCACCACGATTTCTTCAAGGCTGTCGCTCACCTTGTTCCTACCCTTGTTACTCCGAAGTAAATTCCTCCAATTGGTCTCTCTCCGTAGATCCACGTTGCATTTCTCCGGGCGGCTTCCTCAACCAGTCAACGACTTACCGAGTACTTGACAAGTTTGAGCCCTGAAACAAGAAGGGCAATGGATTTGAACAAGGACTAATAATCCGTGCGGACTACTAGGTAGGTACTAGCTAGGAAAAAAAGGCAAAATACACTTGCCGTTGCAGGCACTCGCGCAACCCGGTGAAGAGTGCTCGGGAACCGCGCGCGCGAGTCTCTCTCTGAGCGACCGCCGCAGCCTTGTCCACTAATTCGACCTGGCCGGGCAGCGACCTCGATGGCTGTGTAGAATGTAGAAGGCTGGAGGGGCAGCGGCACCTTATCATGGAGAAGGCGCTTAGACAAGTTGGTGCTTGTGGTGGGTGTATCACGAAAGAGACGGCGATGGGCCCCCTGGTAAGCTCAAGCCAGGGGGTATATGTACACATACATGGCCCGTACGGAGTCCATGCAACGGGGTTGCGGAGCAGCAGAGCCGCGCCCTGGGCCCGGCCCCTGTCAAGATTGTCAAGATGCTGTGTCGGGGTCCTGGCATTTGGCTTGTGCCTTGCTGTGCCTTGCTGTACCTTGCTGTACCTTGCTGTACCTTGCTGTACCTTGCTGTGCCTTGCTGTGCCTTGCTGTGCCTTGCTGTGCCTTGCTGTGCCGTGCTGTGCCGTGCTGTGCCGATGCTCTTCCAGTACCCGGCTTGCCCTTAACAACTAACTGCACAGGCAGGCTTCAACACGGGTGCTACAGCCCAGGAAGGTACTTACGTCCATGAGCAGCCATATCGCCCGCCTCGTCCCAGCATCGACCTCATCCTCATCCTCAAGTTTCAACCCCCTCCTCCATGGCTACGTCAACTCTACCTTATCTTGTCTCGATCCGCTTCCCTCATTTGCAGTAGCTTGACTTCGCAGCCCCATCCGAATAACTTCTTGTCGTTTGTCCATGATTCTTATTCCAACACAACGCTCCGCCGGGTCGAATTTGTCGAACCCAAAGCTACTCTTGGCCCCGACGACAGCCAACACCACCACCACTCCATCCACTCTCGCCAGAGGCTGCTTGCACTTTCTTCCTTCACCTACACGATAGGTGTTCTTCAAGCTGGAATTTCACCATGCCATTGGAGGCCGGGTATTCTTTCAGCATCCTTGCCACGCTCATTTCGCAAGATAGGACACTTTTCCGCTTGCCATATATTTGAACCGCGTCCCACCTTCCCATTGATAGCAATCGCGAGGGAAGAAAGAGGGACCTATTACCTCGGCAGGCCAAGGGTCCGGTCATGTCTTTTTCTTCACATTGACCACTTTTTGATATCCTCGACACAGATCTATCGCCTCAGAAGCACCTCATCTCTGACATAACGCTACCCTCCCATCTCGGGACCTACCGCCCTTCTGTCCATTTGCTTTGGTGTTACACAAACTGCGTTTCACGCTTCCCAGCGGCTCTCTTCCTCGAAGCTCAACTCCTAGTTTCTTGTTCCTTCCCTGATCTTCTAACTTTTCCTTCCCTTTTCTTGTCCTTGCTGGCTTAGTACATGCGCCATCCCTTGCTGCTTTCCCTGTTCAAACCTATTCTTTTCTGCCCGAGCTGTTCAGTTACTCGACCGGAAGCTCTACCAGCCTTGTGAGGATTTGTGGATCTTGTACATGGGCAACGTCGACCCGGGAAATTGACGGAAGGAAGACCTTGGAAAAGAATCTACTGCCTTTGTGGAAACTCGCACCATGTAAGAGCATACACGGTGGCACATTCTGCATTCGAACCAACCTCCTGTCGAATTTTTCGTTTCATACCGCACGCCGCCTATCGTAGAGAGCGGTGGCATAATGCAGCCCGACGGCAAACAATCTCAGCCAGGTTCTGCAGCTGGTCAACAGCTCAACGTCAATATAGAGGGTGACGGAAAGGGAAAGAAGCCTGCGGTCAAGAAGAGAACAAAGACGGGCTGCCTGAGTAAGAAATCATCCCCGAAAGTGCTCGGCAAATCTCACCCTCCTCTAGCTAACTGCCCAAATTAACGTCCACAGCATGCCGGAAGCGGCGTATTAAATGTGACGAAACTAAGCCGAGATGCAAGAACTGCATCAAATCCAAACGCCCGTGTGAAGGATACACTCAGCGAGTTGTCTTCAAGGACCCGGCAAACCTGGGAACGCACCACGACCACTTCGGACCAGCAGTGTATCCGCTTGGGTCGCGACATCATGGCAGTGTCGTGGGCCATCCCTCGAATCAAACTTCGGCTCAAGCCTCGTTGCAGCCCATAGCTCCCCGACCAGCGCCTTTCAACGCATCGTATAGGCAGCCCATTTCATTTGCTATCCAACATGCGCAGTTCCTTCAACCGCCGCAGTCGCATTTCATCTCGAACCATGGCTCCGTTCTCATACCAAACCCTCTTTTAGGACCAGATACCTCTTTTAAACAACACTACCATGTGACATCTTCACGTGGAACGGGGCTCTTTGGCCCTGCTCACAAAGACCAATTTCCAGCCGGCGATCAGCTTGACGATTCTTTCGACTACGGTCTACTACAGAACGATTCCTTTCGGCGAGACAGCTCAACACAGTTTGATGAGACAGCCCTGGAAGATGAAATACCTATGGACGAGTCCGATGACGAGCAACCTGATCCGAAGTCTCTCAGTGTGCGAGGCTACGAGGATGTCCTTGCTCCATATCCCCGAGGGGGCACAGAAGTCAGAACCTTTTCGGCATTTGCGCAGAACTATGCCCTTTCGGAGTACATGGACTACGCGCACAACTCTGAACTGCGGCGACGTGACATGCAGACCATTTTCATGCATTTTGTTAGTGTCACTGGGCCAACCATGTCATTGTATGAAAGAGATCCCGCGTCGCTTGCGTCAGGAGCCAGGTTTGATGGGGACGCTACTCTAGATAACAACTTGTGGAGTCGTAAGTTCATCCTTCCTCAGGCTATGACGTCCAGAAAAGTGAAGCTTATGTGATTCTAACTGCACAAAAACGAAAACAACAAAATAGACACTTTTCCATTGCTGTCCTTCCACCATCCTGGCCTGTTCCATGCCATAATGGCAATTGCAAGTCTTCAAATCGCCACGCTGCAAAACACGCCTGCAACCGCGGCCCTGCGGCATTACCACTGCTCCATTCGTCGGAATGCGAGAAACGTGAGCACACCGGTGCGCAATACCAAACCAACAACTGTTGCAACAACTCTGATGTTGGCCTATTTTGAGGTGTGGTCATCTGACCATACCAAGTGGTGCAACCATCTCTTGGGTGGAAGACTCTTGTTCAAACAAATTCCTCTTAGACAAATGTCACGAATATGCCTTCCAGTGAAACGCATGAGACACTTTCCCAGCCCATTATCTGCCCCAATAATGATTGGCCCCAAAAGAGACCCTGCGGATCTCGACTATGGCCTTTTGAGCTCAATAACAGGTAATCGGGTGACCGCCGAGGACTATGGGCTACAAGATGGACAGCTTTTAGATGAAGAGTGTCTGTGGACTACTGATAAGGATATTGAGAATTATGATATTCTTCGGGACCTTTTTTGGTGGTATGCTAAAATGGATGTTTATCAGAGCATGCTTGGTGGAACTAAGCTATTGTAAGAAAACTCGTCAGGTATCCGGACATTTGCGATGATGCATGAAGCTAACAGTTTTCAGCATGGAGTACGAGGAATGGACACAGTGTCCCCCCAGAGCACCGCTATCTAGCATCAGTGCCATGTACGACCTTCCCCCCACGCGATGGTGGTCTCCTCCTGTTTGCTTTGTTCTTCTCAGGTGTCCACGTCACTGACCGAGCTTATTGCAGTTACGGAACATACGATCATTTAATACTGCTCCTCGGGCGGCTTGCAAGCTTCGCGTCAAGAGACCTGTCCAGAAAGAGAAAGGCGTTCCGTGCAAAGGGTGGTGGATCCTTTAAGGGGGGGTCATCTCCGTCTCAGTTTCCAGGAATAGTACCTACTTTGGGCAGGTTCCACGCTCCGATGGGCTTCGCTACTTCCACAACGTATTCTAATGAATCAGACTCGCCCGGAGACTCAGCTAGCCCCGAGAGCAACGAAATGGCGGAACAAGAGTGGGAAAGCATCCGCCAAGCCTTTGAAATATTTGAGAGTCACTTGGACTCGCGATTCAAGCATCTAAACAGTGAATATGCGGATCGAAAAGATACTCCGTTCGGCACTGCCCTGCAGTACCGTACGTATTCGGTAGCCGGCATTTGGATGAACTACTACATGGGCCTTATTCATCTTTACCGAAGCCGGCCGAACATGCCACCAGCAGCTATGCAGGCTGCTGGAATGGCAGCACCATCGACTGCCGGGTACGCTATTCAGATTGGGCGGATTGCAGCCGGGCTCACGGATGACTTGTCCGACAAGAGAGATGTCAGCACTACTCTTGCGGCGGCTCTTATTGAAAGCTCTTTCTGCTTATTTGTAGCAGCAGTTCAGGTAAGAGCTCTTTGGCTCACGATTGAATTCTTTTTTTGCTTACTGACATCTCGGTGCAGCTTCAAGATAACAACCAGCGCTGCTGGGTCATACAGCGCGTTTTTGATGTTGCTCGACTGACAGGTTGGCAGACGGCAAGGAAGATTGCCATAGGATGCGAGTCAGCATGGATCAAGGTCGCGCAGCTGGGCCATGGGCCAGAATACAGGAGACCTACACACTTGGAAGATGTCCCCATGTCTGTGTGGATGAATCCGCGTAAACTAGACCAAAGGATACGAGATCTCGAAAAAACAGAGGACTCCAGACTAGTCCTACTACAATCAGAGCAGACCAACCTAGCTCTAGGCTTACTTGGCGTTGAGACAGATCTGGAGGTGCTGGATCTTCAAGAAGATTGTTGAACCAGTTGCCCACTGGCGTTGTGTTCGTGACTGAAGGGCCAGGGTTCTTGGCGGATGGTGAGGCGTGCTCGAAAAATAAAGTCTAAAGTCCTCGCGCTCGATTACTCATTCTCAAAGAAGGGCACTTTGCATCATCAACTGGCGTTGTATATCGGGACAACTTTGTTATGGCCATTTTGTTTGGAGTGATGCAATTTGCATCGTCGGCGAACGGAGGATTGGGGGGAAAAAGGCAAGCGGCATTAAGCATTAGGCGAATGAAATAATGGAAATAATCGTATTTGACGCCATCACGTGGCGAACCCTTATATTCATGATACACATCATGAGCTAGCACAATGCAAAAAGTAAAGGATGCAGACTTCCGACCTTGCAAGTGAAATGCTTCGAGTCGATTTCTTTGATTGAAGACTCCGGTCCACAGGTGAGGCCCAACTCACTTAGTTAGCGGGCAGCCTCTCCACTACTGCAGCCATCTCCTCATCGGTATATATTCTAAAGCCCTTTTCTTTCGTCACGCTAGCCAACTGCACATTCTTGGCATCCAGCTTCTCCTCCATGACCTGCTTGAGTGTCTTTAGGACCAAAGTCTCGGCGTCTGTAATCGTAAGAGACTATAGGAGAAGAAAAGGGGGAAAATGAGATTAGTTGATGCAATTCATTCCGCCAACTTGTCAGTCCAGGAAAAGCGACGAGACTTGCCTTGTGATACTCGTTCTGCAACTCTGCTTGGGCACCCTCCGAGCCAGAGCCAATGGCCTTGGCGTCATAACGATAAAATGTCCCACTAGGTTCCGCATGGAACAGTTGAGGACCTTGCTCATCAAAGCCAGCAATCAACAAAGCCACACCGAATGGCCTGCTCATAATGGTCTCCTCTCCTTCGGCTCCTTCGCCAAATCGTAACGCCAAATCGCAAATAGCTTGTGTGCAGCTTTCCACACCAAGAGGCTCGTTGTAGTTGAAGGCATGGCTCTGGCTCTCCACGCGGGCGTGCTCCACCATGGAACGAGCATCCGCCTGTAATCCAGACATGGCACAGCCAATGTGGCGGTCGATTTCGACAATCTTCTCGACGGATGAGGTCTCAAGGAGGGTAGACGTGACTCGTTTTTCGACACCAAGGATGACACCTTCCGAGGTGGCTACCCCGATGGCGGTGGAACCAAGCTTGATGGCCTCGAGGGAGTATTCGACTTGAAAGAGACGACCTTCGGGAGAGAAGGTGTTGATGCCTCGGTCTGGAGAGAGCGGTCAGCATTGATGAAACTTGGGCAGGATGAAAAGAACGGGCGTATAGCTACCATATTCTGATCTTGCCATGAACATCTCGGCGGTTTATGAAGAGGACCGAACTGGCCTGAAGTGCCTTTGTTGGGTTTTCTTATGGATGAGGGATAGTGAGGGAGTGTCTTCGGGCGCGAGAAATTTGATCGTGGTTGTGGATGGATTGGGGGCGAGCAATCGGGCAGTGTGCGGGCGGGATAGATGTTGGCGATGGTTGCATGGAGCTTCACAAGGCTTCCGGTCATGGAGTCTACGCAGCAACCAGCCAGCCAGCCAGCCATCTGCTGGCGTCACATACTTGGCGGGGCGGGGCGGGGCGGGGCGAGCGTTTATCCGGATTAGACACCCCATGCAGAGCAGGAAGGAGCAGCACGGATTAATTAGCTAATAGAAGGAGGAGCAGCAGCAAGCTGGACGACGCGTGCCTTGTCGCGACTCTCAACATTGTGAACCCCACGTCGCATTTGTCTTCACTTGTTTTGGCTGCAGCTGTCTGGTTGTGTTGCAGCAGCTTGACATAAAGCTTCAATGAGCCAATACGGCGTCAACAACAACAAGGACAACAAATACTACTACTACTACTACTACTACTACTACTACGATAACGAATTGCGCCATACAAGCGCTCGCAATTGGGTACTTCCGTATCGACAACTCCATCGCCCACCTTGCATGTATCGTGACCCGGTAGAGCGCAGGGCTTCAGATGTAGTCCGCAACCATGGCATCTAGGGCAGCAAGAGCGTCGAACCGCTACGGCAACCATGCAGAGGACCGCGTTCGCTCTTCCGCGGATGCTGCATTCAATCCCGACTCTCAATATCCCGGTATGCCCCATAAGAGGACCGCGTCAGGGAACCCCAGGCCGGTGAATCGATCTACTTCCACCGAGGAGCGACGTTATGAAGAGCGACGGGTGACTGAGAGGACGTTCGAGGCGCACGTGGACAGAATCTTGAAAAGGAATCCTAGTCCAGAGAAACAACATCGACGGAGTGGCACGGGCGAGAGGCGGGATGGAGAGGCAGGACGGCAGAAGTCGGTCGAGTTTCGACCCAAAGACTCTATATCAGAAGCTGCTCAAGGTACGCCGTAGGCCTGTGCATTCAATTCCTCTTATCCACTTATCCAACGAAGCAATCCTCATTCGAAACGTTACTCATACCTCTTCAGCACCATGGAATCCCGAAGCAACCTTATTACCACACACTTCGGCTCCATTGGCCTCTCGAATCTCAATACCCCCGATCGCGTCAACTGTTCCACAGGCACCCCAGCCGACGCCCTTGGGCGAGCTTAGTATTGAAGTACAAGAAGCAGCAATTGTGGAAGACTTGCTGTTTGTGTTCATGGGCTATGAGGGCCAGTACATTCGATTTGCCAAGGGATACGACCCTGCAGAGGAGAGGGACCGCCTTGCGGGACCAAGCTTCAGGATCCTGCCTGGGCTTGACCCGAGCCTAGCCGATCTGACTCGATCTATGCTCAAGATGGCGACTTACTACTCTGCCTTGGAGGCTTTCGTCGACGTACAAAGCCGAGCTGAATTCGGCGCCGTCAACCATGCGCTGTGTGCTTCCATTCGCATGTTTCTGCAAGATTACCTCATCATGATTGCGCAGCTGGAAACCCAATTCCTAACGAGCGACTCCTTCACAGTCCATGTTTTTAATATTCACACCATATCAACGAGCCAGATGATGCATCAGCTCTATCTACTTGCGCACGAATTACTGAAGAGGAATGGCATTCTGGATGATGAAAGTGATGAGGAAGAGGATGTTGAAATCGAAAACCCAGACGACATCATAGAGCGTCTCAGGGAGGGCGGTGACCTGCTTCCTGGGAATATGGCCAGCAAGAAAATCTGCAAAGGTGGTGTTGTTCTGGGCTTAGTCACGAGGCGTCTCGAAAAGATGTCAGGAGATCCCACCGCTAGAGCCTTACTCACGTCCCTGTTGCGAGATGCTAGCCGTCCATACATGGTGATGCTGAACGAATGGCTGCATCACGGAAGCATAAAGGATACGCACTCTGAATTCGTCATTGAAGAACGAAGGAGCATCGGTCGAGAGCAGCTTAAGCAAGATTATACAGACGACTACTGGGATCGCAGATACACAATTCGCGACAAGGACGTTCCGCCACAACTCGAAGGCGTCAAGGAGAAGGTTCTTCTGGCTGGGAAATATCTCAATGTGGTCCGCGAATGTGGAGGGGTCGACGTGAGCAAGGTCGTCTCCGATGTTCCGACTACGTTTGACGATCCTCGATTTCTCGAGAATGTGAATCACGCATATGCACATGCCAACGCGTCTTTGATGCAATTGCTCCTTACGACACACGCCCTACCTGCTCGGCTTCGATCTCTCAAACACTACTTCTTCCTCGACCCGTCCGACTACTTTTCCTACTTCCTTGAACTTGGCTCCTCTGAACTACGGAAATCAATCAAAAGTGTCAACACGAACAAACTGCAGTCGCTATTGGATTTGGTGCTGCGCCAGCCCGGTAGTATTGTTTCTTTAGATCCTTTCAAAGAAGACGTCAAGGTCGAGATGAATGACGTTACGCTCATCAAGTCGTTGCAGCGGGTCGTCAACATCACCGGCATTGAACAAGGAGAGGCGCTCCAGCCTCTATCCAACCAGCCTATCGAAAATGACAAGAACGCCACAGGTTTCACGTCCCTCCAGCTCGATTACTCTGTTCCTTTTCCCGTTTCCCTCGTCATCAGCAGAAGGACTGTGTGGCGGTACCAAGCCCTGTTTCGCTATCTGTTGTCATTGCGATTTTTAGAATCCCAATTGTCAACTACGTGGCAGACGCAAACCCGAGGAATTGCCTGGGCTCACAAGGGGCCAACACGCGCCCTGGAGATCTGGAAGCGCCGGGCTTGGACTCTGCGAGCTCGAATGCTCGTCTTTGTACAGCAGCTACTATACTTTTGCACGTCGGAAGTGATTGAGCCAAACTGGACCAAGTTTATGTCTCGGTTGAGCACCAAGGACGGCGATACGCATGTGCCGTCTGGGCCGTCGACGCGAACAGTGGACGAGTTGATGCAAGACCATGTCGATTTTCTAGATACGTGCTTGAAGGAGTGTATGCTCACCAACAGCAAGCTCCTCAGGGTAAGATGACCCCGACCCGTGCAACCTCTTCTCTGCCCCAACTTTGACAAGCATCATCTTTCTGACCTGGAAGCGTAGATTCACTCCAAGCTCATGCAAACATGCACCATATTCGCTCACTACACCAACTGGCTCACGCGGGAGCTTGAGAAATCCGACCCTGACCTGTCCGGCACGAACCGGCCCAATACCATGACTGCCGACCAATGGAGGCGTTTCCAGGCGGCAAAGGCGGCAAAGGCAGCAGGCGTTCAAAGGGGGTCCTCAACAACAGCACAGCACGATTCCTCGACGGCCGGGGATGCCGAGGCCCGCGTGAACAATTTATCGGAAATTATAAGGAAGTGGGAAAGTAACTTTAGTAGGCATTTGCAAATCTTGCTCGACGCACTCAATCACTATGCTGCCACGGAGACTGTCGTTCTGCTGAGTCTCTGTGCGAGGTTAAGCACTGCGAATCAGGGGACAGAATTCGCGGGAAGGGGCCAAGAAGAGGATGTTTAGACCAAGGTAGACTTGGGCCGGCGTTTATGGACATGAAGATGACGGTCACGATATAACGGTATGGGATTTACATTTTTGCACAAGTTTTCAGGAGAAGACATTTAAAATGCTAGTTGAATCGTGATATTCATAGTGAGCAATACGTGACCTAGAAGAACTAAAGAGCTCGAAACTCAAGTCCACCCAAGCTGAACCCTTTTTGTATCCGTCCATTCATCCATGCTTCCTTAAAAGTCAGAGGCAACGTCTCGTAAATTCGTCCTCTCCCTCCCTCGTGAGAGGTCCCTTGTGTTGTACCGTTGGAAAAATAAAATAAAAAGGGATGCCTCCAAAGAATGCTTTACTTCAAGGTATTTTGCTTCCCTACCGCCAGCCCATTAATTGTTTGTTTGAGTCCTGCCTACAATCCCGCTTGCGTTGTTTCTTGTTTCCATCCATTTAAATCACCGCGTATGTGCTGCCTGACGCCCATGGGATAAGTTAAGAAAGAAGTGGGGAAAAAAAAAAAAAGACTTGGTTTTTCATGAGCGATCAATTTGGAGATGATGCCCACCTTCCTTTGTTTTGTTTCGTTTCGTTCGTCTCGTCATCAATATCCATAGAAAAAGGGGCAGAGTTTCGAAAGAAAAAAAAATGTCTACTTGAATAGACTTCGCAAATCCATTAACTTCTGCCTCGCGGCCTCGGCCTTGTCCAACCCTTTACTCTGCCCATCCATGCTTAAACTAGCCAGCTTCATCTTCTTCTCTTGCAGCTGCAGCATCTTTTCTTCAAAGCTGTCTCTCATAATGTATCGAACGGTGCGGACGGGTCGTTTCTGTCCTAGACGGTGAACGCGATCGATGGCCTGGGCTTCTGCCGCAGGGTTATACTGTGGTTCCATGACGTAGACGCTGTTGCCGGCTGTGAGGTTCAGGCCCAGGCCGCCGGCCATGATGGAGACGAGTATGACCGCTACGTTGTTGTCTTCGCGGAACTTTTCCATGGCCGTGGTGCGGGCGACGCGGCTCATGCTGCCGTCTAGGCGGACAAAGGTGATGTTGGCGGCGTTGAGGGCGAGCTCAATCAGATCGAGGTGAGAGGTCCAGCCTGAGAATACGACCGACTTGAAGGGTGGTTCTGACGGGTTGGCCTGGCTGGCTGCTTTGCTTCGGAGCAGGTCCTCGACCAGTGCCTTGGTCTTGGTGTGTGGACCGTCGTATTTGTCCAGTCGCTTGGTGGTTCCTTTGAGTGCCTTGGTTGTGGCAGGTCCGTCGTGCTCGGCATCGACGTCGTCCCGGCGGAGGGCGACAAACCCGAAGCGAACGTGGGAGCCGCAGATGGGGCATGGCCCGGCGGAGTGGCCGGGCTCGAGCAGCTGCCGGGCTCGTTCGTGGTAGTTGCGGTAGCAATTTCGGCATACAACGTGAAAGCATGGCGTCATGTAGCCGAGAGCATCATCTTGTTGCTGTTCGGAGTCGAGGTTCTGGCCCTCGCCAGCGTTGAGCTTCTTGCTGCACTCAATGCAGGCGTCATTGTTTGTATCTTGCATGAGAGAAAACATTTCATGCGCTTTTTGGTGCGACATGGTTGGTCCGTCGTCGTCGTCGTCGTCGATGTTGATGGCCAGTTCGGCAGACATGCCTTGCAGGGCAACCAAGTCCTCCTCGTTGAGAAGGTCTTTGCCGTGAGCACAAAGCAGCCGAAGCCGTAGGATGGCCTTTAGAATGTGAATATACGTGCTGCCACCCAATGCCTTTCCAACGCTAACACCAGCCAGAATCTTAACCCGGTCTTGGGCATTTCGTGCAAACATTTCGTAGATGGAGCGCTCCTCTGGACTGAAGTCCAAGCGAATGACGAGATCTTCACGTCCAGGCAAGTCGATTTTGTCTTTCAAGCGGCGCAGCGTGATAGTGTCAACAAGAACCCGAAGTTTTGGCACGATCTCGGGATCGCATGCCTTGAACGGCTCTACTACGTAGCGGTTGAACTTGGATCGGTCATCGAACGGATGGAGTCGCAGAAAGCTCAGCAATGCTGCCAAGTCATCCAATCGGTTTTGGACAGGTGTTCCGGTGACGGCCCAGCGTCGTTCAGCCTGCAATCGGCACATGGCCTTGAACTGCAGTGTTGACTGTTCACGGATCATGTGGGCCTCGTCGAGAACGATCCTGAACCAGCCAATTTCCTCCAGTGGAAACAAACCATCTTTGCCTTTGCGCCGCGATCCCAGCTCGTTGGAGACGGAACCATATGTGGTGATGACTATGTCGAATTCAGCCAGTTTGTCGACGTCCTTGATACGGCTCGTTCCATGATAGACGTGGTACGATAGGCTATCGGGGGCCATGTGCTGTTTCATCTGTTCTTCCCAGTTTGTCACGGTACTTAGCGGACAGACAATCAAGGTTGTTTTCACGTGTCGAGTGACTGTGGCGGGCTCAAGATTCGTTTGCGGTACAGAATGGCCGTTGCTCGAGGTTTTGGGGTCAGCTTTGGGCCGTTGGACAATTGGCGTCTGCTCCCAAGCCTGAGCGTCGTCTAACGTGCTTGCCACCAAGGACAGCATACTCAGAGTCTTGCCAAGACCCATCATATCAGCGAGGATACCACCGCGCGTTTCGGGGGGTGCTGCTCTTTGTTCTTGTCCGGTGATGACGTTGGAATAGGCCTTTTCGCCCCGCACGTTCATCTTGGTCCGCCAAAACGAAACCATTCCCTTCTTGCTGGAATGCTGCTGGAGAGGCTTCTCACGCGTGGCCATGAAGTACAGACCCTGTTTCTGATGCTTAAGCAGTGGTGTCAAGATCCGCGCATCAGGCTCCATCAGGGGAAGATCATCGTTTCGCTTGAGGGAATCAAAAACACCCATTACTTCAGAGCGGATTTCTTCCACAGTTCGGTTCGCAATGTTTGAATAAGTCCCTTGGGCATTGGTTTGGTAAACCTTTGGCGGCGCAGGTCGCCATTCAGAGACGTGGGGGTTGCACACTTTGATGCCCTTTTGCACCATATGAGGTGCTATAAGCCTCAAGTTGTGCTTGCTGAGCAGGCCACCGACAGCTCTGGCATAGCGCTGAGGTCCATACATTACGATATCCAGCTCGTAGGACCGAGAAATCGCGTGTCCTGGCTCTTCGCCAGGCTTCTTTGGATGCGGCGGGATGCGGCAGTCCGTTCTCAAACGTATATTTGTGTCGAGAAGAGGAGTAAGAGCTGCAGCACTGGAAGGATCTACAAGTCCTATCATCTCACGGGTATGGTCGCACGCTTGAATTTTCAGTGACCGCTCCCCAGTCTGTCGCTTGAGCACTATCTTGATGCCGGGATTGTACCCTGGCCCCCACAGACTCCGCATTCCAGGTTTGGGAGCTGGCACCTTGCTACAATTCAGATTCGTCTTGACCATGCCATAGCATACTTCCTCGTCTTTGGGGTCATCTATGACCATGAGTTCGTCATCGGTTCCTGGACTTCAATTAGCAAAATTGGACCAGGAAGGAGAAGGCCATCTTGATGCAAGCAGAGGCAGCTTTGTGATTAAGAAGTGCACCGTACCATCAGTCAGGTCTACCGTGGGTGCGGCCATGAACGTGGCTTGACCGTTGGCCTCTTGTCGTTTATCCCTGACATAGTCACCCAGAATGCCGCTGCTGCTTCGAACAGGCATATTGCTGGATTTAGCAGCGAAATCCTGAGCGTCTTCTGTTTTGCGGCGTTTGGGGTGAGGAACATTGGAGCGGCGCTGCACGTTATTCATACGCTCGATCCAAAGACCCATGCCGTTTGAAGCTGATACTTGACCGTTTGGTGGAGTCGGTGTTGAAGAGCCGCTAACATGACCATTTGAAGAAGTGTCACTGGCACTTGTAAACTGAAAGACCATCTGATCGTTGACGGCAGGCGATGCTCGGCCATGGCCATTTGATATTTGGCTATGCATGGCTTGAGGGCGGCCAGAAGGTAGATTTCGCAAGTCCGTAGCACTGAACCCTCGACGACTGGGTTGAAGCAAAGAGGCGGGATTCCAGCCGGGCATGGAACCTGAAGAATGTGACAATCGAGCTTGGCTACCCGCGAAAGTAGATGTATCAGCTGGTGACTGCGGTGGAGGAGTGGATTGGCCCACAGCTTCGGCAGATGGTCGTGAGCCCCTCAACGGGACCGCAGTTTCACTCGATGGCCACGGCGGAGTTTGGGAAGGTTGAGATGTGCCGTTGGAATACATCTTGAAGCACAAGCAACATCTAGTGCCGCGAGGAGGGTGTTTTCGGATGGGGGCCTCTTTTTTCTTTCCTTTTTTCTTTCTTGCTAAAGCCACACAGGGCCGGACAAGAACCGGGAAACGCGTTAACACGCTGATCTGGTGCGTTAACACGCTGATCTGGTGAACGCAGTCACCGTCATCACAAGCTTTCGGCGGTGAGAAACCTGGTTGAGATGGTCGAGGCGTTGAGGGGCTTGATTTTGCAAGGCTTGTGTGAGTGAATGTTTGTGCAGGAAAGCTACCCAAGTAGTCACCAGCGCACCACGAGCACTTGTGCTGCGTCTCGAAAGTCGGAAAGCCACGGGTATTTTCGGGATGCAATCTCAGAGCCGCGAGAAAACGGTCTATGCAGCCGTTGGCAGGATGGATGGATGTCAAAGAAGAAGGTAGAGCGCTTTCGATTCCAAGGTTTTATGCAGTCGGCATGCAAGCCCGAGTCGCTCTCTGCAGCTTGAGTCGAAACTCACCCACACCAAGTCGACGACGCCGCCCGCGACGAGCGTGAACAGCTGCGAGATTGTCGACGAGAACTAGTGGTTCTGGTTCTAGGCCTTTGTGGCAAATTCGGCGCCCTGTGAGCGAGCGTGTGGCGATGCAGTGATTTGAAATTGGGGGCACGGAGGGAAGATGGGAACAGGAACGACGTTGAGGTGTACTCGTTGAGGTGAGCAAGGCGAACACCCAATTGCAAGCAGATGCAAGCAAGATGCAAGCAAGATGCAAGATGCAAGCAGAGAGGCTCGAGACTTACTAATTACTCCGTAGAGATGAGATTGTGCCGGCAGGCTTGGGGATGCACGTCCATGACGGACGGACGAGCAGGCTAGCCTGGAACGGGCTAGCCTGGCTCGCCAACAAGAGAACGTGTAGGTCACCTGCACGGCACTCGTTTTAGCATGGACTGCGTAACCCCACTGCTTATTGGCTGCTGACGGGTTGCCGGCACCCTCCAGTTTACCTCGGTGGCACCCCAATGCGCCCCAGGTCCCGCCTAGCTGGCACTGCGAAGTCACGGCAGGCACTCAAATCATCCGCACGTGAGCACTCTGGATTTTCTTGCCCGCCATACGCCATGCGCCATACGCCATACGCCATGCGCCATTTCCGTCTTTCCATCACGCCCCTCTGGCCCTGGCATGAGGAATTTCTGTCAGTTCCGCCATGAGCGCCAGATCTCACCGGGCCGCCCCCGTGGACCCGGTGGATCGTGATCGAGTGTACTGTTGGTAAAGAGCAAAAAGTTTCATCTCAAGCCAGGCCATCACACCTTGCTCTCAACCCGGCTTCACAGTGTGTGTGAACGTTTTCGCCTCTGATCTGAGCCGCAATGTGATGACGATGACAATGCATGCTAAGCTCATTGGGCGAATTGGCCGATGAGGCGGACGTCTCGTCCGGAGCCTCATTGCATTGCAGCTCAAGCCTTGCCCATGCTTCAAGAGCAAGCAATGGTTGGTACCACTGTGCTATGACAAGGGGAGGCGTCACAAATCTTGCCCGCAACGAACCTCTCGAGTTTGCCCGTATCTCTCCACATATCGTTCACGTGTTGTGTTGCAATTATTCACGCTTTTACGGATTATTAGCTTGTGTCAATGAGCTTTGGAGCAGCCAGGTATTACATCAGGGTGCTAGTTTTGTTTACATAAGCACACGAACGACTTTGTGCTTGTTCCCCGCCAAATGCGAGAATCTGGTTTCTGAGCCCCCACCGCCAGCAAACGACCCAACTCAAGCCTCACAAATCAACACGAGGCCGTTTCTCCCAAAGTGGGTGAAGAGCGCCGGAAAAATCATGGACATCACCGGTTTCGTCGTCCACGGCCGGGATCAGGCCCTGCTTTACGGGGACTACTCCACCTATCACGGTCAACTGGCAAAAAGACTATTGAGCTCCCGCAAGAAGTTGGGCATTGTGACCAAGAACCGGGGCAAATTCCACAAGAAAGACCAGATTACATCGGAGCATGTTTCTGCCAACAATGAGTGAGTCCATGTTTGCGGAATGGCAGCATTGCGAAAACGAAAACGAAAACGAACACTAGATCGACTAATATGATATGGCCAAGAAACGTCCATCTACTGCTTCTTACGAGCGAACGGGCTTGGGCACAGGCTATGAGTATCAAAGCTTCACATACTGCGGCCCAGAAAGATATCACTGGACGTGCTCGATCCCACATTGTCTCTCGACTGAACAAAGCTGCCCAGACAGCTCAATCACTTGTCGATGCCGTCTCGTCGTCGTCTTCTGGCGCATCCTCCAACGATGTTCTTGAAGCAAAGTCCTACGCGGCGCTGATGCGCGGTGCTATGCTCTTTGAGAAACACAATTGGGAACTCTGTCTTCAGAATTATGCCGTCTCCCGAGTGATCTACAGTGCTCTATCCAGTGCCGGTCATAGCGAACTGTTCAAGGACCTGCTATCCGACACCATCGATCCCTCTATTCGCTACGCCGCTTATCAATTGAAAACCCCTCGTACCGTACCGATCGTGACGATTGCAAAGACGCATTTCCCTCGATCTGATGCCTCCCTTGTCCGAGTTATCGACCGCCTTGACCCAAGCGCACTCGCCGAAGGTGACGCGGCCGCCAAGCTGGGTGATAATGCAGAGAATGCGCCTAGAACCATCACTTGGCGCGGTCGTGAGGTGAAGATTGAAGACGCGCAGATATCCCTGGCATGGGCGTCTGTAGAAGCCGCCAAAACGACTCTCACCAACAATCTGGCGCAGCCACAGGACCAACAGCCGCACGAGATCGCCGCCCAGTACGACGAGATTCTTATGGCGACGCAAGATGCCGTCGACGCCACGAAGCAGGCCATTGACGAACTCAAGGCAGAGGGTGTGGCTAGTCGCATGCAGAGTCTGCAGAGTCTGCAAATCACTCGCACAGCTGTGAATTACGAGATGATTAGCTGGAGAATCGGCCGCAACCGAGTCCTCACAGGTCAACACGACGGTGGGCCAGAAGAATACAAAGCGTCGAGAAGGAGAAAATCCAAGGCGACCGAGGATGGAGATGCCAAGGGTGAAGCAAACAAGGCACGAGAGCTTCCACCCAGCAAGAAGCTGGGCAAGCTAAAGGAAAAGGTTGCTCTCTACGACGGCACACTTCAGAACTTGGAATCAATCAAAGAGCTGCCCGGTGTTGCCGCCGATGAAGGCCTCGCAACCAAAATAAGCGGCTATGAGAAGTATTTCGGAGCCCTCAAGTAAGTCGTGCCATTCTTCTTCACATGGCCACATAGCATACCTTGATCCTTTGTACTGACGTACCGTCTCCAAAGATGCCTCTCTATTGCACGATCGCACGCCATTGCCGGAAGTGCCGTCAACGCACTCGCCCTCATCGACCATGCCCGCTCGCTCGTGCAACAAGCATCCTCCGATCTCCTGCTGCAGCCAGAAGACATCAACGACCAACAGCACCCATTGAGCGTCGACGTCCACCCCGACGCCGTCTCCTTCCTAAGCAGCCTCGTCAATGGCGAACTTCAGCGTCACCGCGCCATTGTCCATATTCATAACCTTCGTGAGGCCGAGCGCAAAGAAGAAAAGGAAGGTCCTGAGCCGACCCTCCTAGAATCGCTGGACACCTACCCGCGCCGCCTCAATCTTCGCAACATCGTGCAGTTCCCTCCCAAAATGGCTCTCATCCCCGTGAAGCCAATCTTCCTAGACGTGGCATGGAACTACATCGACTACCCCGGCAGAACATCCCACTCACCACTATCTGGTGCAACGGCGGCCGCCAAGGCTGACCAAGAGCAGCCCAAGAAGAAGGGTTGGTTTGGTTTCGGACGATGAGACGACCCTATTCATTGAATGGAAGAGGGACATGAACATGAAGTTAATTTCAGGTCCTGTAGCAGCAGTACAGAACACAATCGTCACTAGCATTCCAAGCCCTTCCAAACAGTCAAAGCAGTCGATACAAATTTCAAAAACCACAGCCGCCCTCGAATCATATCCTGTAAACTGATCCCGCAAAATCAATCCTGTAAACTGATCCCGCAAAATCAAGTCCCCTTCCCAGTGACATGTCCAAGATCGAGCTCAACACCATGTCTCACCCCCCCCCTCCAAAACAAAAAAAAAACCAACCCAAAGCCAAGCTCAATCAATCTTCGTTCCACCCTCGCCCGTCTGGAATGCCACCAACCATCCCAATCACATTGCAAAAATCTCCGGGTGATCTCCACCCTTCGTGACCGACATCGTAGCATCAATAACACTCATGTTCATGAACTCGCCATCCTCCTCTTCGCTCAATAGAGCATCATATCATCACGACTCATCCCTCTCATCCTATCCTCTCCCCAGTCCAAGCCTACCAATGTCATCCCTCCCCATCTTCTCAATCCCACGCATCCCGCTCACGCCCACCTCCATCCTCTACAGCATCCTCCTGTGCCTCTTCCTCATCGTCTTCCTCCGCATCGTCTACTTCACACTCAACTGCGCCTCGCCGTATTCCATCACCATCGGCACAGGGCACCACCGCGGCCGAGATGGCCTTGGTCCGCCGCACCCGCCGAATCGGATGCGTCGCGAGATGCTGGCCAGGACGGGAACGAGCTTCGTGGGGTTCAGTACAATTACATCGCCGGGGTGCAGTCTGTACATACCCAACTTGAGATTGGGTGGTGGTGGTGGTGGCGGTGGTCGAACAAATGAGCCTTTGCTGATGGCATATCATAGCCATGATGAGCCGCTGGTCGAGTTGGATGCCTTTTCTCGAGACGCTCCTGACCAAGACCAACTTGGAAACCTTGTGGCTGTTCACGGAACAAATGCTCTGAACACGTCTTGGGGGTGGATGGTATGAGGAGGAGGAGGGGCGATGGATGAAACGGCCAGTGCATCTCTATGCGGCATTGCACGACCGACAACTTCGAAATGCCATATCTACTATCTACACCTCCGGACTTGGTCCTGCAAGCTTATACCAGATTGGAATTATACATCACTCAAGGATCAGTGTTTGAAGCAATGGCTTTTGGAATTGCAAGGAATCCAGAGGGGGGATGTGTTGTCATCATCTAGTTAAACAGTACTTCGTACATTAAGCCAATCCCAAACACTGGCCCCCAATGATGCCATGCTACCTTCCGTCTCGTTATACCAGAGAACTTCTCTCAAAGAAGGTTTGATGCTCCAACGCCTAAATTTCCGCCAACCATGGTATTAATGACATGGGCAAAACAGTTTGTAAAAAGTAGAGCACCTTGAGGCGGGATATGAGTACAGGGGGAGTATACAGGAAAAGAAAAGGACAACTGTGCGGCGCGCCACGCTACACGAATATTTGAACAGATACAACTTCGTGTTGATTATGTTGATTTCGAACTGAAACTTGGGTCGAGGACAGTCCTAGATCAAGGCTTGGTCTCATCCTTCTTTTCGCCCTCGCCCTCCTGCTGGCCGGTAGACTGCTCGCCAGAGTTAGCTTCGCCGCGAGCCTTGTGCATCTTGTCGAAGAGGTTCAGGCTGGCCATCTGGAGCTCGTCGGTCTTCTCCTTGATCTCGGCGGCGGTAGCGGTGCCCTCGCCAGACTGGCTCTTGGCAATGAACTCGCGCAGAGTCGTGATCTTCTCCTTGATGCCATCGGCCTCGGTCTTGTCGAGCTTGTCGGCGTACTCGTTCAGGGCGCGATCAGTGTCGTTAAGAACGCTGTCGGCGCGGTTGGCGGCTTCAATGGCGCTCTTGCGCTCCTTGTCAGCCTCTGCGTACTTCTCAGAGTCCTCAACCATCTGCTGGATCTCATTGTCAGACAAGCCGGAGCCGGACGCAATGGTGATAGACTGGTCCTTGTTGGTGGACTTGTCCTTAGCGTGAACGTGGACAATGGAATCAGCATCGATGTCGAAGGTGACCTCAACCTGGGGAACGCCACGGTGAGCAGGGGGGATACCAACAAGCTGGAAGTTGCCCAGGAGCTTGTTGTCCTTGACGAGCTCACGCTCACCCTGGTACACCTTGATCTCCACAGCGGTCTGGAAATCAGCAGCAGTGGAGAAGACTTGAGACTTCTTGGTGGGGATGGTGGTGTTACGATTGATCAAACGCGTGAAGACACCGCCCAGGGTCTCAATACCGAGAGACAGGGGGGTAACATCGAGGAGCAAGAGATCCTTGACTTCACCGGAGAGCACAGCACCCTGAATAGCGGCACCGATAGCAACAGCCTCGTCAGGGTTCACAGACTTGGCAGGGTCACGTCCGAAGATGCCCTTGACGGACTCGGCAACCTTTGGCATACGGGTCATACCACCGACAAGGATAACCTCCTGGATCTCCTTGGCCTGAAGCCCGGCATCCTTGAGAGCCTTACGGACGGGCTCGATGGTGCGAGTAATGAGGGGATCGACCATCTTCTCAAGCTGAGCACGGGAGAGCTTCATGTTAATGTGCTTGGGACCAGAGGCATCGGCAGTGATAAAGGGCAAGTTGATGTCAGTCTGGAGAGAAGAAGACAGCTCGATCTTGGCCTTTTCAGCAGCCTCACGAATACGCTGAATAGCCATGCGGTCACCAGACAGGTCGATGCCGGAAGTCTTCTTGAAGTCGGCAACCAAGTGTCGGACTAAATGGATATCGAAATCCTCACCACCGAGGTGAGTGTCACCATTGGTGGACTTGACCTCGAAGACGCCATTCTGAATCTCCAAAATGGAGATGTCGAAAGTACCACCGCCGAGATCGTAGACAGCGACAACACGGTCGGCCTCCTTCTCAAGGCCATAGGCGAGAGCAGCAGCAGTGGGCTCGTTGACGACACGGAGAACATTCAGACCGGCGATCTGACCAGCATCCTTGGTGCTCTGACGCTGAGCATCATTAAAGTAGGCAGGTACAGTAACGACGGCGTTCTTCACAGGTCTGGACAGGTAGGCCTCGGCGGTCTCCTTCATTTTGTTGAGAACAAACCCACCAATCTGAGAAGGCGAATAGTTTTGGCCACGGGCAGAGACCCAAGCATCGCCATTGGTGTGCTGGACAATCTTATAGGGGACTTCTTTGATATCACGCTGAACCTCGGCGTCGGTGAACTTGCGACCTATCAGTCGCTTGGTTGCGAACAAGGTGTTCTCTGGGTTGACGACCGCCTGTCGCTTGGCGGCAACACCGACCAGTCGCTCGCCATCTTCGGCGAAAGCAACAACTGAAGGGGTGGTGCGAGCACCTTCTGAATTCTCGATGATACGGGGGACCTTGCCTTCCATGATGGCGACGGCAGAGTTCGTGGTTCCCAAATCGATACCAATGACTGAACCCTGCACCTTCTCGCCCTCGGCCGCAGTGGATTCATAACGGGCGAATCTGCTAGCCAATGGTGATCTGGCAAAAGCAGTTGAGCGGGCAGTGATGGGAATAGCTCGGGGAAGCTACAGAAACACAACAAATTAGCTAGATGTAAAACGCAAAATGCGACAGCGGTGCTTCTGATCCCAGGGGGAATTTGGCAGGCAGCGCGGAACTTACAGCTCGTGACAAGCGCGAAGCCAACATCTTTGGTATGATGGTGGTGGGGGTATATTATTACAATGTAGAAGGACAGAAAGTTATGGTGCGCTCCAGAGGAGTGGTTGTGTGGAGAGGAAGGAAGGAGAAGGCAAGTGGTTGTGAGCGGATTGATGAATGAGTTTATTGGGAAGAGGAGGAAAGGACGATTTTTTTGACCTCGAAAAAAATGGATAACGCAGGGCCACTTCGTAGAAGCCGAAGGAAGGAGGCAAAGCAAAGGGTTGACTACGGGCTGTGGGTCGGATTAACTCTTGGTCCGGCCAGGGGCCAAAGAGCATCCGCAAATTTCCTTCGTAAATTTGTTGAAACTGGACACGCAATGCGGGTCTCATGAGGTGCACATGCAATGGAGATAGACAGGCTTATTAGTGCTGTTCTCTCAGCTACATAGATATGAGGCAGGTGGCACGTCATGAATAGGTAGGTGCAGCATTACTATTAGTTCAGGCCGAACGGCGGAAGTTCACGTTGCTCGGGGCATTTATCCAAATACATCTCGACTGGCCCCTCACTGAAGTTTAAATGTGATCTGCTTGCTGGCTGCTCTGCTCCCTGTCGCTGCGCAGCTGGAGACATGCGACAGTCAGACCAGACGGGTGCCTGCCACGAAACGCCAGGCCCAGTTGGTTTTTTTTTTTACAGCGAGTCCGCCAGGCATCTTTGCGTCACATCATACAATTTTGTGCATCACGTAATTGCCACGCCGCCAGGCCATCATTGCCGCCGCCCAAGATTCAGTCCTCTGTCTTCTTCTGAGGCCTGTCCTTCTCGACTCGCTGCTCCGCTTCAATTCTCCTGTACGGTCGGCTCTGCCACCATCGCCGCTCTGCCCTGGTCCTACACATCCCTGCCTCCGGCGGTCTCGTATGCGGCGAACCGACGCTCTCACACCGGCTCGCTCGCGCCTCTCGGTTGACGATACTCTTAGTACGTCAAGCCGGGCTTCAGCGGGCCTTCGACATCTTGTCGCCAGTGCCTAAGTTCCCACTTGGTCCGACCTCGAAAGCGCCCTTGCCATCTTGCACAGAATCCAAAAAAAAAACCTCGCCGCCGCCAGTGCCAGAAGCCGTGTGCCCGCGTGTGCCCGCGTGTGCCCGTTGCCTGCTCATTTGCTCGGGTTAGGCTCAAGACGGTGGCATCCACCATGGCCAGCAATGATGATGGCTTGTTCGTGCACACCTATTCCCTCACCTCAAGAAAACCAATGTCCTGACCAGTGCTTTGGCTGCCGCGTTGACCAAATGTATTGGTTAGCTAACTAAAGACCTGGATGGTCACAGGTGTTATCCGACCGAGAGCATAGTGTCCAGTAGGGGACGCAAACACTATCGAATTCCTGTTCGATCGCAGTGCGTATACATTCATCATTTGCATTCCACTCCCTCTTCCTTCTTCATCTTCTGCAGAGATATGCCGTAACTGACCATCTATCATCGGACACCCGTAAAAGACATTGGCAGCTGCGATCGTTAATGAGTGCCGAGAAGCGCAACATAGTTTACTTTCCCGGTGGGAATGGCAGCAACCATGTACAACGGCTCAACACCCTTACCAACGAATGCGAGACAATCAAGCTCCTGAGCTTCGCCCCGCGATGCTTAGTTGCTGATAATGGGTGGCTTTGTTGCGGAAGCGAAACGGGTGAATTCGTCGCCATTAAACTGGAGGAAGCCATCGAGAGCAACAGACAGCCGTTGTTGGGGCTACATCTCGATGCCGGAACAAGACATCGACTAAGTCTCGACGGAGCTGGGCGTGAGGACCCTATCTTGGCTCTTCTGGCCCATGCCCGCCGGTCCAACAAGAGCTTGATTGCAAAGAGCATGAAGCTCGCGAAAGACCGCGTCAACTGTGTAACATTATGGTTTCCATCGTCATCCGACCCACATCCCGGCACGTATACGGAGCCAGTGGCCGTCCTGGCTAACAACGACAAGACAGTCATTCTCGTGAGCCTCCGAGATTTCGATCAGAATGAAAAGATGGCCCCTCTTGAAGTCGTGGAATATCCAGACTATGTGAACCGGGCCATCATCTCCCCAGACGGGCGAATTATGATTGGCATTCTTGATGATCCTTATCTATACGTTCACGCACGGGTTGAGAAAGAACACTCAGAAACCGAAGGCTCGTCGCTCACTACGGATTACCAATGGGAATTGAAGCAGAGGTTCTTGTTGAAGAGCCAGAGGAAAGATGACCGCTCGGATAGTCGCGGCAGCTTCGCAGCATGCTTCTCGCCATCTGGCGCGTACTTGGCTATTGGAACACAGCATGGGACTATATCTATATTCGACACAACGATGCTCCTTGACTCCTATGCCGAGCCCCTTATCACGACTTTCCAATCATCTCGTCCCGAGAGTGGCCCTGGAGCCATTCGAGACATGGCGTTTTGTCCTGGGCCATTCGACATTCTCGCATGGGCTGAGGACAGAGGCCATGTAGGCTTTGCTGACATGAGGAGCAATTTCATAATTCGCCAGATTGTTGATATCAACGTGGAGGCCGATTTTCGACACATTGACATTTTGGACCGAAACACAATCGATCCTCGGCTGTTGGACAATAATGCAGAACGGCGGGCGAATCGATCGCCGCCATCGGGCAGCAACCGTACCCGCCGACCAGCCGAGGCCTTGGAGACCTTGAACCAACCTCTCACGGCAAACGAAACCATTGTCTTGGAAGCCATTCAGAGCGACCGGCGCAGACGTGAACGGGCGGCACAAAGAGACGCCGAAGGACGATCTCGTGGAGGTCCATCAGACTTGACTTGGACTTATCTTTCCAGCCTACGTTCTCATGTCGGAGACGGCGAAGCACAACAACGCCCACGACCGCGCAGTAGTAGTACCAGTCGGGCCATGGGCGACATACTCGGCTCTTATCGGGAACAACGAGAAAGACAGCAGGAGAGGGCTCGCAACGTCCGGCAGGTTGGTCGTGAAGGAGACAACGATCAGTCAACGCAATCACCGAGGCGACCAGATCAGCGTTGGATGGAGAGAATTGGAGAGACGGTGGCGGCAATGCGAGATCAAAGGGATCGGCAGGACTCGAATCGGCAGGACTCGTCATATCTTAATGTGCTTGAGATCCTCCAAGCAAGAGAACGCCCTTCCAATGAAGCCGAAAACGAAGACTCGTCACTTTTAGTACCACTGGTCAACCAGGCCGTGAATCTCTGGGAGGAGAGCGCCGTACGGGGGACTCTAGCAACTGACCACGGAGTGTTTGAAGTGCCCCCATCTCCTGATAATACGGCGGGTCTGGCCTGGACGGAGGACGGCCGTACCCTGTAAGTCCATACACACACGCCTCATGGCACTGCCATGGAAGAAAGATGGCTGACGTTGGCAATCAAGGTTTGTTGGGGCACAAAACGGTATTTACGAACTGCACATCAACGTCCAAGGCAGGAAGTTCTGCCCCAGCATCACGATGCGCTAAGTTGATAATGCCATGTATAGCGAAGAAGCGGGCTTGTGGACGGAATTTTCTTGGGGGGGGAATATCACCTTTACTTCCAAGCAAGACGTGTTTGGTCGCCTTTTTAGTATGCCAGGGGGACTCGAAACGGCGTTTGCTTGTCATGATTTTCTGGAGCGACTTTTGATGAGGCAAGAAAATAGTGGCGTTACGGCTTGGCTTTGGATCGCAATTTGGTACTTACACGCTCACCCCCGAGTCGTCTGCTCATATGAGGTTGCTTTCAAGCACAGATCAGACGGGGTTGGTCTTTGGTTTCTGTTCGTTCCCACGTATCGAGGACACTTTACGCGGGAGTCATGCCTAAGGTGGCACACGAACGACGGACGACGGGACGACACACACAGGGTGGAGATTGGGAGATGAAATTCGATTGCACTGATTCCGCGCGCTCATTGGATACATATTCTTCTGGGCATCTGTTGATAATTTGATTGGCCCCCTCAAGGCGCTGAGCTGATTTTTATTTGTATGATATCCCCGATGTCAGCTATTCAGGAAAGTAAACAAGAAAAGCTGTGCTATGACCTGGCCCCCGTTTCTTGTCGCTTGTCGCGCGTCCAAAAAAAAAAAAAACCCCCTACCCATGTTGATGTCCTCCATGCGTGCACGTACGTACGTACACATGCTAACAGTGTGTGCCCACGAAAAAAAAAAGAAACAATTCATGTCACTCGCGGCCCGTACAAAAGTTGCCTCACCCGTTCGCCAATGGCCAGACTGCTCGTCAGCCCGGGGCTCTCTATGCCCAAGCAATTCACCCACCCCTGATAGCCCTCCTCGAGTCTGACGACGAAGTCGTTGAAATTGTCGCCCATCTGCCCGGCCCCCCCGTACGTCAACTTGGGCCGTATCCCCGCGTAGTCGGGCTCCAGGCACGTCTCGTCCACATGCGGCAAGTACGACTTGATCTCCCCGACGGCCTGCTCCAGCCGGGCCCTGCTCACGGACAGGTCCTCCGGGTCTTCGACCCACTCGACGTCCGGGCCGAAGCGCACGCGTCCGCCCATATCAAGCGTGAGATGGGTGCCCAGGCCGCCGGCGCCGGGGTCCGGGGCAGGATAGATGAGGCGCGAGATGTTGGGCCGCGGGGACGAGGACGGGTACGAGAAGTAATTGCCCTTGGCGTAGTACAGCGTCTTGCGCCGCTCGGGCGGCACAATCATGTTGTGGACATGGACGGCGCCCAGACCGGCAGCGTTGACGATGGTGTCGGACGTGATGGTCGTCGTCGTCGTCGTCGACACGGGTGGTCGTCCTTCATAAGATGACGATGACGATGACGATGATGATGATGAAGAAGAAGGAGAAGAAGAAGAAGAAGAAGAAAAAGGAGACTGCACGTCAACCTCCCACCCCCCCGCGGCGGCATGATGCAGAGGTCTCACCGCCACGACGCGCGAGTTCAGCGCAAGCGTCCCGCCCTGGTCCCCGATCAATCCCTCCAGCGCCGTCATGACCCCGTGGACATCGACTATCCCCGTCGTGGGCGACTCCAGGACGGCGCTCCTCGCGCGGACGCCCTCCCCGTCCCTCAGGACCTCGGCCTCGGAAACCCATCTCGTCGGCACGCCAATCGCCCGGCTGTGCTCGTGCAGCTTCTGCAGCTCCTCGCGCTGGGCGTCCGTCTGCGCGACGATCCACTTGCCCGTCCGCCTGTGGCCCACGCCGTGCGCCTCGCAGAAGGCGTAGAGGAGGTGTCTGCCGCGGAGGCACAGCCTCGTCTTGAGCGTGTCTGCGCCGTAGTAGATGCCCGCGTGGATGACCTCGCTGTTTCGGGACGATGTTTCCGTGCCGACGGATGCGTGGCGCTCGACGAGGAGCGTCGACGTGTTGGGCTGGAGGGAGAGGTGGTGGGCTATCGAGAGGCCGACTATGCCGCCGCCGATGATCTTGCGGGCATTCATTAGCTGTGCTGTTGCTTTTGGCAATTGCCTTGTAATCATCAAGTACATGCGGTGCATGGCAGAGAACAAGACGAGCTATTACAGCCTACCTAGTTAGTACCTACCGTGTGAGTGAAGTCGGCTTGTGCGGCAGGCGTGCGGCTGAGTTGCCGGCGGGGAGCGGCACCGGTTTTCAGTGCTGGGAGGAGTCTTGATGTCCTCTTGAGTGACATGATGCCAGACGCTTACGTCGCGCGACGTACGTCTACGTTGCTGTGCGCTGCGTCGAGGTTTGTTGTGGGAGTGGTGGAGTGGGAGTGGTGGAGTGGGATGATGCTCCTGTTGTCGTCGTCCAATGACTTGAGGGCTCGCGGCCGGCTTTCGGCGAGCCACAGACAAGGACGTTGAACTAACAGGATAACGCACACACATCTGTACTTTTGTTTTGTTGCCACGCAGCTGCTTCTTGAGCAAGGTTCCTCGATGAGAATAATCTTCATCACATCACTACATTTTGAAGCACTTTTGAACAATGAATCAATCACCGTAGTTGTTGGATGCGGTTCGTGAATGAGAGCAAAAGCTCGTTACCATTTTGCGCCCATGTATATGTTCCCGTTTCGTCAGACTGATTTCATCGTTCCATTCTTGCCCAAGACTCCGTAAAGACCGCAGAAATTAATCAATTCGCACGCATTGCCAGAAGGCACTGTCAAGCCATGAACAGACTACGAGTCTTTGGTCTCAGCCTCGCCGCCTCTCTCCTCCTCCGCTGCCATCGAAGACCGGGTCAAGTTGGACGGTATCGACGGCTCAGTGCCCGTACCAGAACCCGTTGCTGCTTCTGCAAGTTGCTTCTCTAAACAAAAGGTACCATGTTGGCTGAATTTAGCCCAATCCTTCACGTGTCAACAATGAGGGGGTTCAACTTACCCAAGTCTCGAATACGATGTCGTAGCATTTGGTTTTCCCGCGTGAGCATCTGAGTCTCTGCCTGGTAAAATGCACTCTCGTCACGACCCCCGAGAACCCAATCACCGCTTTCCTGGCTTATTGACGTTGCTCGGAGTCGGGGAGACGCCCCGCGGCTCGGGGTTCTGGACCTACGATGCATCTCTGCGCGTGCAATGTCCATGGACCCTCGTGGAAACACCGGCGATCGGGAGTGGGATCCTGCCAGCTGACTGCCGGCTACGTTGGTCTGCGAAGTCCCTGCGCCGTGGATTGGTCTAGGCGCTGTTTCGACCATGGGACTGTCGTCAGCAACGGCATCACCGCTGTGGCTGGGTCGCGATCCCTGCAGTCTTTGCAGCTCCAGTTGTTGCTGTCTGATCATTTGTAGAAGTCGGTTCTATTGGCCCTGTTAGCATCCTGCTGATCTAGTCCAGTGTGTATAGGCTGCCACTTACGACATGACCTTCCTGTTCAGCTTCGAGCTCCTGATGCAGCTCTCCCAGACTGGGGGCCCGGTGATGGTGATGCGGATCAGCCATCAGAGGTGAACCTGACAGCGGCTGGGGGCTGGATGCAGCGTATCCCGATCGCTCGTGTGCCATCTCCCCGGGTCCAGGGACAGACGGGTCATTCAGTTGCAGGTTCATGAGCACTGTCGACCGCCGCCTGCTAGTGTTCGGCGAGGACGCGTTTCGCCGTAGTGAGCTGCTCGAAGACTCTGATACAACAGTCAGCTTCTTGCTTTTCCATCGGCGAGGCAGGATATGGGGTGCGTACGACGCGAGGGTTCACGTTGGAGGCCAGCATTCACGGTGGCGGCTGCCTGCAGTGACACAGAAGCGGATCGTGGTGAGCCGGTTGGCGAATCTGCCCTGGGGAGCACATTGTCGCCGTTGGTTGCCATGATTTCTAGTTGCAAGAAAGAAGAAAGCCACGGGTCTGGTCAGGGCGGGAGGTGCGACTGATGATGGCTTTTTCGATGCCGGCGAGTTGTTCTCGGTCTGCGTTCAAATCTGGTAGCTTCCAACTCCACGTGGTGGTTCGCCGTCGTGGGTGGCAGAGCTGTGGAGGGGCAGGGCAAGGGGGGTGGGACAAGCCTTTGTTTGGCAGCTGTAGGCGGAGAAAACGTATGAGTTCGCAGCCTGATCTACCAATCTGATGATACCCACTGACAAGTACCGAGTGCCAATGGTACAGACAAATAGAAAACTTGCCTTTCATTGAAAGATAGCAGATGAAGTGCGACAGGGCTCCCCTGAAACTCTTCAGCAATCCGTCTCTTTCGGTTTTCTGGTGGCGCCTCTAAAACGTCAAGTGGTTGGCGGCCATGGCGCCATTCTTACATGTACGTTCGTCGTTCGCTGATCGTGGAGCCACTTTTTCACTCCGTCACTGCCTACCCTGTGCCTCGTTAGCATCCATTGATATTTTCCCAGCATCTCGAATATTATTACAGCCCATCTACGGAGTAGTCCGTATATCTCCTTAGAGGTCATAAGCCTTGTGGAGTCACGTCATCTTTCAATGAAAGCTTGTCGGGCCTGCCCGTTGATCTTTACTCGCCTGGGCACCATCCGTGTCATCAACCGAAAGTTGAAACAAGTTGGACTCCCACAGACGCCACGTATTGTCAAGAAGGAATCACGAGAGCAGGGGCTGTACCATGTTTCATTTGACCACACGAAGGAGAGTTGGTTGTTTCTTCAAATCTGGCTGTCCTATGGGTTGCTGTTGAGCGGGCTGATCTGGAGAGCATGCTTCCTGCCAGCGAGTCCAGTCTGCCCAACAAGGGTACGAAGTAGTCATGTGTTGTTGACTGCGGCTTATTATCTACCAACGTGAGATGTTTATTCATTACCCTGCGTGGTGTCGGCTCATCACCGTTGCAACCAGACGCTCATATGTACAACTTTTGGCCTGTCACTTCACATACCACCCACGCCATGCAGCAACGCGTCATTTGGCACTACTGCAGGAACCAGGGCGCTAATGCGTGCTGGGTATGCGTGCTGGGTATGCGTGCTGGTTTGTGGAAAGGTCTCGTAGGCGCTGCGCTGACTTGTCCTGACCGACCGCCCGATTCAACAACTCTTGCCCTCGACGTACTGCATGAAAACGAGCATTGAGGAGTAGGCTCTGTTCTCTTACAGGACAAAGAAGCGGTCAGCTGTTCCTCGGAGTCATGTACGGGATTATTCTAGTATGGATTATCCCGGAAGACGCTTTCATAACATGGAACATGCGTTATCCCCATGCCCATGCTACCGGTGCGTATCCCTTCAACCCGTAGCTGCCCGAAAACCTCAGGTCGCGGACCCACACTCTTTCAAGTATATGTACATAATTACGGAGTGCGGAGTACAGTCTAACCCCTGAATGATTTTACAGCGACTACAAGCCCCGCGCGGGGAGGCCACTATTAGCTCTTAGTGGCTATAGTGACTTGTGCGTGGAGCTATCAGGAATGCCATGGGGGCATTAATGCTAGTAAAGGTTACTATATAGTATTAGTAAAGCACATATAATGTTGGGTATCTCTTACCCCACTTAGTGCCACACTAAGCCACGGAAAGATCTATTATTAGCCGACTGCCCCTAGTTCTGTTCCTCCTGTAAAAGTACCTGAACCTTCCAAATGCCCTAACCCACACACACACATTCCACCACCGCGAATTGAAGCTATCCCAATTGCTACAATGGACCCCCTTCTTGCCCTCCTCAACGCCAACGCCAACGAGGCCCCCGCCGCCAAGGCACCCGTCGCCGATGCCCCGTCGATGCCAACGCTGCCCCCGTCGATGCCAACGCTGCTCAAGAAGCCACGATCAAATACTTGCCGCCGTAGGCGCTGTGTGTGCGGTCGGGCGGGCGGGCGGCTTATGTGGGTTAGGGCATTTAGAAGGTACGGGTACTTGCCATGCTAGGCGCGGTATAAGTAGCAGGGCAGGCTAGCGGCTGTATATATCTTAAAAATAGGTCTGTTATATAAATAGATATTTACTGTTATACAAATAGTAATACTCCTGTAGATTAGTGGTGTCAGGGTCATGGAGGCAATAGAGCGACGGAGGCTATGAAGGCGATGGCATCATGTACAGTAGGGCCTAGTCGTGGCTCGCAGCTCCCTAGCTACAAGGTTGCCGCGAGCTAGTTATATGCACGTAGAGGGGGTATTTAGGCAAAGGTTGTATATATAGAATGTGGGAGGCTAGAGATTAAAACCTTTAAGTATATACACCTACCTTCTAGCTATATAGCTGCTACCTTGATCATACCATCACCCTGTTTCATCATATTCGGCCCACAAGCCTTGACAAGTGGTATACTACGGACTATCTCCTTAGTCGTGATGCAGCTTGTGGAGTCACGTCAACCGGGGGTCTGTATGTATCTAATTAGAACGCGGCGGCTTCTAGATTCACTATAATACGTTGTATTCTTCAAGATAGAGAGCTTTGATGGTTGAATATAGTTGATTTCTAGCTATACGGACGATCTGACGAGCAATGAGAGGATTTTCTGAGTCCCCTCTACATACAGACCCCCGGTTGACGTGACTCCACAAGCTGTATCACGACTAAGGAGATAGTAATGTATCTCTCAGTATAGTCGAAAATTATCAGAACTTCTATTATGGCAAGGTTTACTGGTAAATCAAAGTACCTCTTATTATCTACCCCCCCTCTTTTCTTTTTTGTGAGGCCCCTCATAACATGACCCACGCGCATGCGTGCACCGCAGCGCCAGAGCACCGCGGCGCCTAATACTAGAAGGAAGGGCTAGGTCTATATAATATTAGTAAGCTACTAGCTATAAACTAGTAACTTATATATATATTACACTTAGACCTAGTAAGCTTTAGTTAATATATAAGTATACCCTATATCCTTTTACCTAGCTACCTTTATTTTTATAATTCTAAAGCTTCTACTACTAGCTACCTAAGAGTAATATAAGGCTAAGAACTACCTAATTAACCTAAGTAATATTAAATAATAACTAAAGTTAATTAAATAAGGGTAGTATTACTACTAAAGATATACTATATTCTATAGGAACTAAGACTAAACCTAGACCCTCTAATATTAGGGCTAATACTATAGTAATAAATAAGTAAATTACTTAGCTTAAGAAACTTAAAGAACTATAGAAATAAAAGTAAGAGCTTATTAATCTTCTATAGCTAGGTAGAGAGAAAGAGAAAATAAAAAGGTAGTAAAGATCTAGTTTCTCCTTTAGTAATAGCTACTAAGAGATTAAAGTTAGGAATATTACTAATCTCTAATACCCTATAAACCTATAGAAGTATAAAATATAGATAAATAATCTAAACTATACCTTTAATAAGGTAAAGTAAAAGTATTAGTATAATTACTAAAAAATCCTCTTTATACTTAACTATATATATAGTAATTATAGGGTAAGATAGAACTAATACCTTAATAAATAAATAGCTAATAACTAAAGTAATCTTAAAGATAACTAGAATATATTTAAGACCTAAACTCTTATACTACTCTAAGATACTACTAACTATAATACCTAAATAGCTATATAGCTAGAGAATATAAAGTAATATAAGGACTAGAGTCTTATTAAATTTAGTATCTACCTAGATTTACTAGAGAAATACCTAGAAAGAGCTACTAAAAAGTTATAAGCTCTTATATTCTTTATAAAACTACTCCCTAACCTATAAGACTAGATTAACCTATATATCTCTATTATAGGAAAGGTATAAAAGGAGGTTATATAACTTACTTAGTAACTCTAGGAGGCTATACTAAAGAGTAAGTAAAAGTCTAAGTATTTAGAAAATAAGGGCCTAAATAAGGCTCCCTAATATTATAGATATAACTTTCTATAAGGTAAAAGGTCTAATAAAGATTAGAAGGATAAGGACTAAGAGAAGTCTCCTACTACCTACCTAAATAACTATAAACCTAGGTATAAAAGGTAGTATTTTAACTATAATAGTATAGAGTACCTTATAAATAGATATAATAAGCTAAAGAAGGAGTAATAAGACCTAAAAAACTCCCTAAGGTAGAAGTAGATACCCTTACCTCTACCTTAAATACTAAGGTACTAATAGGGTATTAATTTTATATACTAGTTACTATTTATAGGTATATAGATATTAAAATAGTAGTAGATCTTAATAGTTACACTAAGATTAATATTATTAGCGCTAAATTTATATAAGCCTATAAACTTAACTAAGCTAAGGCTATAGCACCTATTATTAAGGTAGTAGGGGCCCTTATAGTTCCCTAATATAGTATCTATAAGGTCCCTATTATAATTAAAGACTTAAGAGAAGAAGAAAAGAACCTTAAGCTACTATATATAGCTATTAATAGGGACCTAAGAACTAAGGGAAGCCCTATATTAATTAGGATATATATACTTACTAAGGAATATATCTACCTTTACTTATACTTATAAGAGTAGTGGTTTAAGAAAAGAAAAAAGGCCTTTTTACTTATAACTCCTTATAAATTTATAAAGGTTATATATAATAAGACTATTATATACACTATTAATAGGGTTATAAAAGATAAGTTTATTACCCTTAGAGATAAAGAAGAGGTAAAGGTATATAGAACTATTAAAGATATCCCCTAGGAACTATATAAGTTTAAAGATATATTTATATTAGATAAGGTAGGAAGCTTACCTTTAAGAAAGACCACTAATTATGTAATTAATCTAATACTAGGGGCCACACCCCTATATAGACTAATTTACCCCCTTTCCTAAGGTAAATTAAAGGAACTTTATAAATATATTAATAAGAACCTATAGAAGGGCTAGATAAGACTATTAAAGAGCCCTATAGGTATGCCTATCTTATTTATACTAAAGAAAGATAGTATACTCTAATTATATATAGATTACTAGGGTTTTAATAGGGTAATATAGAAGAATTACTATACTCTCCCCCTAATTTTAGAGATCCTAAACTAGTGCTAAGAAGCTTACTTCTTCTTAAAAATTAATATTAAGAATACTTATTATAGAATATAGATTAAAAGGGGTAATAAATAAAAGACTATATTCTATATATATTATAGGCACTATAAATATCTTATAATACCTTTTAGGTTAATAAATACCCTAGCTATATTCTAGAACTATATCTATAAAGCACTTTATAGGCTAGTTAATACTATTTATATAGTATATCTAGATAATATCCTTATCTTTTTAAAAATATAAGAGAAGCACACTATATATATTAAAGAAGTCCTAGGGTATATAAGAGAGGTAGAATTATATATAAAACCCTCTAAATATAAATTCTACTAGGAGTTAGTAGAGTTCCTAGGGTTTATTCTCTTTATTAATAGGATCTTAATAGATACCCACTAAGTTACTACTATCTAGGATTAGAAGGAACCTATAAGCTTTAAGAATATATAATCCTTCCTAGGGTTTTATAACTTTTACTAATAGTTTATCTATAGATACTCTAGGATTATAGTATTACTATATATATTAATAAAGGGTAGTTAGAATAGTATCTAGACTAGGAGGTTTATATTTAGGGTAAGAGAATAGGTAGCGTTTCACTAGCTAAAAGATACCTTTTAGTAGGCTCCTCTACTCTATTATTATAACCTAAGTTAACTAGTATATATTAAGATAGATACCTTAATTTTTATAATAGTAGGAATCTTATTATAATAAGATAATAAGGGCTACTAGTACCTTATAGCCTTTTAGTTAAGGAAGTTTACTAATACTAAATAAAACTATAGTATACCTAACTAAGAGCTACTTACTATAGTTAAGTTATTTAAATACTAATAATATTATATTAAAGGTATAGAGACCCTAGTAGAAGTCCTATTAGACTACTATAACCTATAGACCTTTATAAAGTAATAGAAGCTAAATAGAAGATAGGCTAGATAGTGTATATTCCTATACCTACTAAATTTTATAATTAAGCATAGACTAGGGAAAAGTAACCCTATAAATACGCTATTAAAAAGGTCTAATTATAAGAGTAAACCCCTAATAAATAGGGCATTTTTACTAGAACTTAAGAAAAAGTTAGTAGCTACTAAAGAAGTAGTAGAAAAAGAGATACTAATATATTAAAGAAGATATAGTAAGATACCTTTAGGGGAGAAAAATACCCTAGTCTTTATAGAGAGGTATAGTAAGATACCTTTAGGGAAGGAAAATACCCTAGCCCCTATAGTAAAGGCTAGAGTAGCTATATTAAGAGGCTAGTTAGCTACTATAGATCTAGTAAAAGGTTAGCTAAATAAAGGTAATTTCTAGGAGAAAGTAGCGTATGTCTAGGACGCCAGCATAGTATAAGAGATCTAGGGGGCTATTATATTACTAGATCCCTACTAATCTAGCCTAAATAAACTATTAGTATAGCTACTATAGAAGGCCTAAAGCTAAGATCTAGACCTATAAAGGTAGAGCAAAGAGATTAATTCCCTAGAGAGAGGGAAAGCTAGTCTATAGTATTGAAAATGGAAGGGGAATCTAGCTAGAGGGATAGGAAGACCTCCCTAGTAGATTCCAACGCGGCGGCTTCTAGATTCACTATAATACGACGATTCTTCACAAGATATAGAGCTTTAATAGTTGAATATAGTAGATTTCAGCTAGACGAACGATCTGACGAGCAATGAGAGGATTTTCTGAGTCCCCTCATAGACCTACCGACCGTATTAACAGAAGGGGGTCGCTAGCCGGGTCTTAGGAGCTATTTTTTATTTTCCGCAAAATTCATTTATATAGGAAAAGTAAAAAATCGACTCACGGCTATACAATCTAGCCACCCACGTGCACTAACTAAGCAATCTAATAAGCAACCCTATAAATAAAATACATTATTAAATCCAGAAAAAATCAAGGATTCGAACAGTATAAGTCAGCCTTTTATACGACTACTAGTTCCCTAGTTACAGTCGATTTTAGCTTCCCTATAGGGTAGCCTAGTTGGCTTAGTTATACAAGCCTGTGGGTTGGTTGTGTGCGGGAACGTAGATCACAGCCAAAGCTGCAGGCAAACGCTGCAAGCAACGCCTTGTAACCAACGTTGCAACAACGTAACTAGGCAACTAGTGGGCCTATAAAATAGTGCTATAAATAGCATAATTTTAACACTCCCTCTAGAAAAGTATGAGTTAACTAATTCGATACCTAAACTTAGCTCTTTAATAGATATCTAAGTTAACGATAAATTTAATAATAAATCCAATAACTTTTTAACTAAAATTAATAACTTTTTAATGGAATTCCAGTGTTTTTGTTGATTTTAAGATTTTTTAACTTTTTAGTTGGTTTTCTTTAAAACTAGGCCTTTGTGTTTGTAAGACCTAATAGTTAAATAAATTGTTGAAATTTATCGTTAGGCAGGGGCTTAGTTAAGCCATCTGCAGGTATCTCTTTAGTGTTAATATAGATAACCTTAGCTATACCCTTCTATACCTTTTCTCTAGTATAGTTAAATTTTAGCAGGGTATGCTTTATTCTACTGTAAAGAGCAGGGTTATTAGCGGTTGTTATAGCGCCTTAGTTATCACTAAAAATCGGAATAGGAGGTGCTATAGGTAGCTTAATTTCCTTAAAAAGGCTATAAAGCCACTCTAGCTCCCTAATAGCTTCACATAGAGCATCTAATTCAGCCTCTAATATTAATAAAGCTATTGTAGTTGCTTTCTTTAATTTCTAGCTAATAGGTCCTTTAGCTAGCTTATAGAGATAAGCATAGGTTGATTTAGAGGACTTATCTCCCGCGAAGTCACTATCACAGAAGCTAATAAGGGTTGTAGAAGCTTTAGTGTTCTTAGACCTTCTATAAGTTATAGAGTAACTCATAGAGCCTAGAAGGTATCTAAGCAGATATTTAGCAGCATTTAAGTGCTCTATATAAGGCTTAGCTAACGCTGTTAAAAGCCACTGAACCGGAAAGGCAATATCAGGTCTTGTAAGGAGCATTAAGTATATAATAGTCCCTATAATACTTTAATAAAGCTTATAATCGGAGGGGGAAAGAGGTTTAGTTAGGTAGGCTACCTACTTTATAATTCCGGGTTATAGGGGAATTTTAGCAGGCCTAGCATCTTTTATGTTAAATCTCTCTAGGGCTTCAGAAATATACTAGGACTAGTGGATAGTTAGGGTCCCTTTCTTTCGATTTCTAGTGATTTAAACGCCTAGGAAAAATTCGGCTAGCCCACAATCTTCTATAGGGTAAGCTTTGTGTAATAGCTTCTTTAGCTTGTTAATATAAGCTAGATCTAGTCCTATTAGAAGACAGTCATCCACATAAGTCGCTATATATGTAGATGTAGTTAGGTTGAAGAAGACAGCTGGGTTAGATATAAGGGGGTGGAAGCCTAATTTTCAAAGAAGTTCCTTTAGGGCCTGCTGCCACTCTCTAGAGCTCTGTTTTAATCTATATAAAGCTTTTTAAAGGAAAATAACCTGCTTTTAAGAGGGATTATAGCCGTATTTTTTAAGTAATTTAGCTATTTCAGGCGTAGTAGCTTCGGTAAATTCAACAAATCCATCAGGGATCTGTATATAAATAGCTTCTTTTAATAAGCTATTTAAGAATGCCCCTATAAAATTAACCTATTTAACTTCCCAGTTATTACAAGCCGCTAGGGCTAGTAATATCCGCTAACTAGGGGGAATGCTAGTAGCAGCGTAGGTCTCGATATAATCCTGACCTTCTATCTGCATAAAGCCTTTTGCAACGAGTCAGGCCTTGTGTTTTATAGGATTATTTTCTTTATCCTTTTTAAGCTTATAAATAAGCCTATTTTTAAGAACTTTTCGGCCCTTAGGAATCTGGTCTATCCCTATAAATTTAAAAGTTCCGGCAGCTAATAGCTACTTAAATTCGCTAAAGGTAGCATTAACCTATTTTTGGCTATCCTTGCTTTTTAAAGCTTGTTTCCAGGTCTTAGGCGTATCCGAATCGTTGTTGTTGTTAGCTAACGATTTAGCCTTTTGTTGTGCCTTGAAGCATATCTCCTTAACAAAGGAAGATAAATTAAAATCTGTAAGGATAAAGGTAGCTAGGCAAAAGGATATAGGGTGCACTTATATATTAACTAAAGCTTGCTAGGTCTAAGTGTAATGTGTGTGCGAGTCGCTGGTTTATAGCTAGTAGCTTGCTAATATCACGTGGACCTAGCCCTTCCTTCTAGTGTTAGGCACCGCGGTGCTCTAGCGCTGCGGTGCACGCATACGCGTGGGTTATGTTATAAGGGGCCTTATAATTATCCCCCCTCTTATTACTAGGCTCCTAAATAGCTTTTACCCTATATTTTATAACTATTTACTAACTAGTAGTTATATTAAAATAATAATAAATAATAATCTATAATAATAAATAATAATCTATAATAATAAATAATAGTTAGCGCTTTAGTATAAATTTACCTCTAACTCTCTACTATATTATTCTATTTTTATTTCTATATTATTAGCTAAATTATTACTTCTTTTATAATACTATTATCTATCTATTATTAATTACTAATATATTACTATAAGTATACCTATAATTCTACTCTATAATTACTTATATATATACTATTTATATACTAGATATACTAAATATAAAAAGAGCCCCCTATCTACCCCTAAACTTCCCTAGATTAATTATTAATTTATTACTAACCTATATATAGGTTAGTTAAAAATAAAGTAGTTAAAGCACTATATTTAGTGTTATATATATAGGGATAGTTATAAGGCTATAAGTATCTTACTTTTTCTTTACTCTTTAGTTTCTATTTACTAATAATTATATAGTTTATAGCTACTATATATAGTAACTTCCTTAACTTATTAAAGGTACTAGATTAGGTAGATATCCTAATAGAGGCACTTAGTAATAAGGATAAGGATAATCCTAAAGACCTTATATTCTTAGAGATAACTTAGTAGTATTTTACTACCTATTATCTTTAGCTTATATAGGGCTTTAACTATACTAATATAATATATTATATTATATTTAGGTTAATAGGGGCTACTAAGGTCCGCTAGGTCTATATATTTCTTTCCTTTTTACTAGTTCTTTACTAATATATCTAGGTAGGATACTTTAATTATATACTAGTAGTATATAGTCTCCTATTAAACCCTTATAATTACTATAAACCTAGCTCTAGTCCTAGGGATAGTAGGTTATATCTTAGCCCTATTTTGCTATCTATTTACTAATATTTTAGTAAGCTAACTATCTATAACTCCTTACTATATAGAATATAGTAATAGTTTTATAGCTAAAGCTAAGTAATCTAGGATTTATTACCTAGGGAATAGTATTATATTATTTTTATTATAGAATAAGGGAGGTAGTTATAGTAGATAAGAATAATACTAAATATATAGTCTATAGGGGCTAAGTCTTTAGCTATAAGGGGGTAACTATAGAGGGATTTCTATTAACTCTTCTAAAGCTATAGATAGTTTCCTTTATTTTATTCCTTTATATTTTTTCTTTTATTTTTTATATATAGTTTAGTTATTTTCTTTTATTAGGTATATTATAGTAGCTAGTAAGGCTATACCTTTCTTATAGGAACTTTATACTCTTTTACCTATAATTTACTTATATATTACTATCCTTTTCCCTTAACTTATTCTAGTAAAATACCTAAATTATATACTAAGCTCCTTCTATATCTTTAATAGGAACCTACTAGTTATATTTACTTAGCTAACCCTTCTACTTTACTAGGTATTTATTACCTTTATAGGTCTTTCTATATTCCTTAACCTCCTTAACTTTATATTTATTATCTTTATCCTTAAGGTTAGGTATTAGTATTTTTTCTTTATCTATATTCTTATAATAAGTCTATAGCTTTAGTAGGCTAATATAGAATATATTATATAACCTACTATATTTTTCTAGTAATATAAGCTAATATACTTACTTACTAATAGTATTAAGTACCTAAAATAGTCTAATAAACCTAAGGGTTAGCTTCTATTTTACTTCCTTAAGCTATATATTCTTTACTAATAGTAATACTAGATTACCTCTTTTAAGAGTAAGTAGTTAGTAATATTTATTATAGTACTTTACCTAGGATTTAGTAGCTTTTACCTAGTTTTACTTTAGCTACTCCCTAGCTTTATATAACTTTATAATATAAGTATAAGCCTCTAGTATCTCCCTTTCTATAACCTTATCCCTAAGGGCTAGCTAAAACTCTAGTAAGTACCCTATAAGTATATAGTTTAGTAAATAGCCTATAGTTCTATTTACTATATTATTATAGGTAAATTATATAACTAGGAGTAGCTTAGGCTATATCTACTAGTTTTTAGAAGTAAAGTATTATAGGTAGTGCTCTAGTACCTAGTTAGTCCTTTTAGTCTACCTATTAGTTTAGGGGTAAAATACTATAAAAAGCCTATGTTTTACGTATAATAGGTAATATAGGTCTAACTAGAATTAGCTTATAAAAATAGATCCTTTATTAGATATAATGCCCTTTAGTAGCCTAAATTATAGCTTAATTTCCTTATAGAAAAGTTCCGCTAACTTAGCTATATTAATTATAGTTATTATAGGTAGGAAGATAGAGTACTTAGTGTATTAGTCTATAATTACTAGGATTATATTAGTTTCTTATTTACCTACTTATATAAAAGGTAATCCTATAATAAAGTCTATTAAGATTTCTACCTATAGTTACTCTAGTATTAGTAGTAATTTAAGACTCCTATATAGGCAGTGCCTTCTTATAACTATTTGCTAATATATCCTATAGCTTATAATATAGTCTAATATAGACTTATTGTTAAAATTATGCTATTTATAGCACTATTTTATAGGCCCACTAGTTGCCTAGTTGCGTTGTTGCAACGTTGGTTGCAAGGCGTTGCCTGCAGCGTTGTTGGTCTTGATCAACAGCTTTGGCTGTGACCTGCGTTCCTGCACACAACCAACCCACAGGCTTGTATGACTAAGCCGACTAGGCTACCCTATAGGGAAGCTAAAATCGACTGTAACTAGGGAACTAGTAGTCGTATAAAAGGCTGATGTATACTGTTCGAATCCTTGATTTTTTCCGGATTTTATGGTATATTTTATTTATAGGGTTGCTTATTAGATTGCTTAGTTGGTGCACGTGGGTGGCTAGATTGTATGGTCGTGAGTCGATTTTTTACTTTTCACATACAAATGAATTTTGCGGAAAATAAAAAATAGCTCCTAAGGCCCGGCTAGCGACCCCCTTCCGTCGATATGGTTGGTAGGTCTATGAGGGGACTCAGAAAATCCTCTCATTGCTCGTCAGATCATTCGTCTAGCTAGAAATCTACTATATTCAACTATCAACGCTCTATATCTTGAAGAATTATCGTATTATAGTGAATCTAGAAGCCGCCGCGTTGGAATCTACTAGGGAGGTCTTCCTATCCCTCTAGCTAGATTCCCCTTCCATTTTTAATAGGTTATGAGCCCGGAAGGCCTAAAGATTACTATATTACTGCGTTATTCTACTGCGATTAGTGCTTGATTTTGGGTACTAGTTACTCTCTACTAGACCTGTGGGCTCTTAGATTACGAAGGAACCGCTAGAATTTGAAGCTTTCATTCACTAGTATCACGCATCGCAACATCAGACCCTTGGTGTTGAATTCAACTACAGCCGCACCTGCAACCACCACATTGCAACCGTAACTATCTAGTTACAACCACAACCTCTTTTAGTGATTCTATTCACTGCCGCGACCGTTATATTTGATATTATCTACCCTGTAGATACGCTGCATTCCTTTTATAAATCATCGAACATCTAGTATATCTATACTAGGCTTTTTAACCTATTGCACTACGTTGCACGCACTATACACTACGTTACGTTGCGTTGTAGCTTCTGTAATACCTATTACCTACGATCCTATTTTTAGTGTTGAGAAAATTTTCGCAGAGAATCTTCTCCGGTCTGTTTCTGCCCGCGCATACCGTAGACCCACTTTTAGACCTTGAGGGGCACCCTTTTAAACAGCCCTGCCACATAATTTGCGTGCGCAGCCCGGTTGCACCACAACCAGCTTCTAGCGCGCGATATTTGTAACAGGAAGAAATTTAGAGATCTTACACAGGATATCTTTTAAGATCCTAGGGAATTTTAAGAGATGGCACCACCGAGTTATAATAAGGGTAAGGGACCTGCTGCAGGCCCTTCTAGCCCTCCTAGGGACCCTGATAGGATGGATATAGAAGGTCTGGCTGTTTAAGCTAGTGCTTTACAACTATAACAACAGATGCAGAGCCAAATTGAACAACAAGGCAAGACCTTAACTGATTTTATCAAGCATACTGAGTCAAATCGTCTAAAAAACGAGGCTAGCATTAAAGATCTATTAGATAAATTAACGCAAACCATGACTGCTATGCAAGGTCTTTAGGATTCTACTAAGCTAAGGGAAGAAAATACTAAAGCTCCGGTAGAAGACCTGCCTGCCGCTAATTCTGCGAGTTTACCTTCTAGTAACTTACAAGCTGCCTTTAACACAGGGGCTATTAAGGAACTAAATAAGAAGGTTCACTCTATTCCTAAGGGAGCTAAGCTAAAAGGCCCTGAAAACTATGATCAGTGGAAACAAGCCCTGAGCATACAATTTAGAGCCCTAGGATTGCCTGAATTTATAGATAATCCTAGCTTAGCAGGCCATCTAGCTGACTGTGATCAAGCTATTCTTTTGATGATATTGAGAGATAGCTGTCAACCAGGACCGCAGGCAGCTATATGTTGGCAAAAATCCCCCGAAGAAGCCTATAAAGTCCTTATTAGGCAGTATTCGCAGAGTGCTGAAATCCAGCGAGGTACGCTATACGCTAGCTACCACTCCCTAAATTTTTTAAATTATAAGGGATCTTTAGAGGCTTTTAATGCTGATTTTAATAACTTACTAGCTAGACTATAGCTTTGTAGTGTAGAGATCGCTCCTATAGATTAAGTAAACCATTATATCAACGCATTAAAGCAGACCTTTCCTAGTTGGGCTGAGAGACAAAGATTTACTATCAGAGCTGCTAGGGCACAAGGACTGCCTGTAAATACCCTAAATTTACAGTTCCTTATGGCGGATTTATTAGAAGAACAGAGGGATAAAACCTCTCCTGTGGCTAAAGCTCTTAGCTATAAGGCTTCTAATAATAAGGGAAATTCTAAGGACGAGGAGAAGAAATCTAATCCTAATACTAAGAAGGACTCTACCAACGCCACTAAAGAGCAGGATAAGAAGGATTCAAACCCTTCTAAAGCCTCTAGGAAGAAAAAGCAGAAGAAGAAGAGTGGTAACGGGGATAAAGATAAAGGAAAAGAAGCTGCTTTTGCGTTAGGCTATAGCCTAGCCACGGGATACGTTGAAGAACTAGATTCTAGCGAATCTAGCAGCGAGGATAGTAGTGATTCTGAATCTGATTTAGATACTTCTAGTACCACCACTAGTGACACTACTAGCAAGCCTACTTTTAGCTACTCTAACGATGTGGTTAAAAACTCCCTTCTATACAATACAGGTTCTTCTTGTCATATTTGTAATAATAGGGCTTTCTTTAGGGACTTTAAGCCTCTTAAGAAAGGTCAAACCGGCCCTATAATTACAGCAGGAGGACCTATCTATCCTAAAGGAAGAGGCACCGCTGTTTTTAACGTTCTGGTCAAGAAAAATCCACCAGAATATAGGCCTTTAGCTCTGCTAGATGCCCTATATTTCCCCGGTATAGATACCAACCTAGTTAGCGGTTTATCCTACTATCTTAAGGGAGGTTATCTAGCTAAAGATCAGCTTTTCCTAGCCGATAAAAGCCCCTGTGGGTTACTAGAACCTGCTAAACACGGTTTCTTTTTGCAGATTAAGGGGCAAGCTACTCCTAAGATCTGCAAGCATTCAACCCACCTCTCCTTTATGGGCTCTTAATTTTGCAACTAACAACAAAATCAACAGCAAAGAGCCTATAAGACCGAATTAGGGTTTTCCTACCCTATAGAGGTTCAAATTCCGCAGCCAGCATTTAATCCCGAGGAATATCAACAAATCGAAGAATTAGACTCTGAAGAAGACGAAGATTCAGCCCTATGTCCCACCGAAGCTCCTCCTAGTTAGGCATCTTCTATAGGGGGTTTAGAAGGTCCATACCCTAATGACTTGGGTGACGATAGTGGCCGTCTATTGCCCCCAGAGGCCTGTGATTCTCAAGAGGCCTGGCAACAGAGGGAGCTAGGGGATAATAGCTCTGAAAAGCTAGATTCTAGTTATAAGAAATTACTAGATTTAGCCCTTCTTTGGCACATTCGATTAGGCCACATCGGCCTCCCTTTACTTAAGAAATCTTCGAAATTAGCTAAAGGGATCCCTGATTTTTCCGCCATCAAAGACAAGGATTTCAACTGTATAGCCTGTATGCAATCGAAGGCTGTTAGAAGACCAACCAAAAGACCTATTCAGGACCCCCCTAGGGTTTTAGATATTCTAGAGGGAGATACGGTTAAAATCGAGCCTATACCGCACAATAAGAAGGCCCTAGTCCTTATACTTATTGATCGAAAATCCCGGTATAAATGGTGCTTTTCATTAGCTAATAAAGAAGGTCAGACCCTTTATACTGCTATTAAGGGCTTCTTTAAGGCCCTGAAAAACCGATATAACGCGTATCCTAGGCACCTTCACTTCGACGGAGGTACTGAGATCAACAACGAACTTCAGCACTGGTTATCTTCTAAAGGAATTTGCTTTAGCACCTCTTGCCCCTATATTCACGAGCAGAATGGGCTAGTTAAGAGGGCTAATAGGGTTATCCTAGACCGGCTTAGAGCTACACTTCAGTGGTCTAAGCTGCCTTTATATCTATGGTCTTATATCCTTCCAGCCATAGTGGACTTAGTTAATATTACCGCCAATACAACTAAGCCCCTAACCCCTAAGCAGCTATTTCTAGCTAACTTAGAGCCTGAGACCTCTTATAAGCCTGATTTTTCAAAGATTAGGGCTATAGGGTCTTATTGCGAGGTTCTAATACCTCCGGAGCAGAGATCAAAGCTTCAGAAGCTAGCCCCTAGGACTATCCCTGGCCGGCTGCTTGCTACTCTAGGTTCCAGCGTTTATCTTGTTTATATACCCTCTAAAAGGTCAGTCGTCAAGACTAGCTTTGTTAAGATTATAGAGGATATAGGCTCTGTAGGGTCCCCTAAGCCTTTAGGGAGCTATCCTTCAGAGGGAGAAGCCGATATCTCACGAGATAATCTAGAGGTTCAGGATAACTATCCAAAGCCTCTAACGCCCACAGCGCCCACAGCGCCCGCCGCGCCTATAACAACGCCCGGGACGACCGCTGTACCCCCTGCGCTACCCCTAGAGAGCCCAAGCTCTAGCGCCCCTAATAAGGGTGCTATCGAAAAACCGTTTTCAGATTCAGATTCTTTAATCAACCCTGATTCTATGGATATCGATGATTTCAACCTATCTTCTTTCGTTAAGGAGATATGCTTTAAGGCACAAGAAAAGGCTAAATCGTCATCTAACAACAACAATCCGGATACCCCTAAGACCTGGAAACAAGCATTAAAAAGCAAGGATAGCCAAAAATGGGTTAATGCTACCTTTAGCGAATTCAAGTAGCTATTAGCTGCTGGAACTTTTAAATTTATAGGGATAGACCAGATTCCTAAGGGCCGAAAAGTTCTTAAAAATAGGCTTGTCTATAAGCTTAAAAAGGATAAAGAAAATAATCCTATAAAACACAAGGCCTGACTCGTTGCAAAAGGCTTTATGCAGATAGAAGGTCAAGATTATATTGAAACCTATGCTGCAACTAGCATCCCCCCTAGTTGGCGGATATTACTAGCCCTAGCGGCTTGTAATGACTGGGAAGTTGAACAGGTTAATTTTATAGGGGCCTTTCTAAATAGTCTACTAAAGGAAGCTATTTATATGCAGATCCCTGATGGATTCGTTGAATTTGCCGAAGCTGCTTCGCCTAAAATAGCTAAATTACTCAAGAAATACGGCTATAATCCCTCTTAAAAGCAGGTTATTTTCCTACAGAAAGCTTTATATGGATTAAAACAGAGCTCTAGAGAGTGGCAGCAGGCCCTAAAGGAACTTCTTTGAAAATTAGGCTTCCACCCCCTTATATCTGACCTAGCTGTCTTCTTCAATCTAACTATATCTACATATATAGTGACCTATGTGGATGACTGTCTTCTAATAGGACCGGATCTAGCTTATATTAACAAGCTAAAGAAGCTATTACACAAAGCTTACCCTATAGAAGATCGTGGGCCAGCCGAATTTTTTCTAGGCGTTCAAATCACTAGAAATCGAAAGAAAGGGACCCTAACTATTCACTAGTCCTAGTACATTTCTGAGGCCCTAGAGAGATTTAACATGAAAGATGCTAGGCCTGCTAAAATTCCCCTACAACCCGGAATTATTAAATAGGCAGCCCACCTTACTAAACCTCTTTCCCCCTCTGATCATAAGCTTTATTAGAGTATTATAGGGACTATTATGTACTTAATGCTCCTTACAAGGCCTGATATTGCTTTTCTGGTTTAATGGCTTTTAATAGCGTTAGCTAAGCCTTATATAGAGCATTTAAATGCTGCTAAACATCTGCTTAGATACCTTCTAGGCTCTATGAGTTACTCTATAACTTATAGAAGGTCTAAAAACGCTATTAAGGCCTCTGCAACCCTTATTGGCTTCTGTGATAGCGACTTCGCGGGAGATAAGTCCTCTAAATCAACCTATGCTTATCTCTATAAGCTAGCTAAAGGACCTATTAGCTGGAAATCAAAGAAAGCAACTACGATAGCTTTATCGACATTAGAGGCCGAATCAGATGCTCTATGTGAAGCTATTAGGGAGCTAGAGTGGCTCTATGGCCTTTTTAAGGAAATTAAGCTACCTATAGCACCTCCTGTTCCGATTTTTAGCAATAACCAAGGCGCTATAATAACCGCTAATAACCCTGCTCTTCACAGCAGAACAAAGTATACCCTGCTAAAATTTAACTACACTAGAGAAAAGGTTTAGAAGGGTATAGCTAAGGTTATCTATATTAACACTAAAGAGATGCCTGCAGATGGCTTAACTAAGCCCCTGCCTAACGATAAATTTCAACAATTTATTCAACTATTAGGCCTTACGAATACAAAGGCCTAGCTTCAAAAACAACTAAAAAGTCGAAAAACCTTTAAATCAACAAAAACACTGGAATTCCGTTGAAAAGTTATTGATTTTAGTTAAAAAGTTATTGGATTTATTATTGAATTTATGGTTAACTTAGATATCTATTAAAGAGCTAAGTTTAGGTATCGAATTAGTTACCTCATACTTTTCTAGAGGGAGTGTTAAAATTATGCTATTTATAGCACTATTTTATAGGCCCACTAGTTGCCTAGTTGCGTTGTTGCAACGTTGGTTGCAAGGCGTTGCCTGCAGCGTTGTTGGTCTTGATCAACAGCTTTGGCTGTGACCTGCGTTCCTGCACACAACCAACCCACAGGCTTGTATGACTAAGCCGACTAGGCTACCCTATAGGGAAGCTAAAATCGACTGTAACTAGGGAACTAGTAGTCGTATAAAAGGCTGATGTATACTGTTCGAATCCTTGATTTTTTCCGGATTTTATGGTATATTTTATTTATAGGGTTGCTTATTAGATTGCTTAGTTGGTGCACGTGGGTGGCTAGATTGTATGGTCGTGAGTCGATTTTTTACTTTTCACATACAAATGAATTTTGCGGAAAATAAAAAATAGCTCCTAAGGCCCGGCTAGCGACCCCCTTCCGTCGATATGGTCGGTAGGTCTATGAGGGGACTCAGAAAATCCTCTCATTGCTCGTCAGATCGTTCGTCTAGCTAGAAATCTACTATATTCAACTATCAACGCTCTATATCTTGAAGAATCGTCGTATTATAGTGAATCTAGAAGCCGCCGCGTTGGAATCTACTAGGGAGGTCTTCCTATCCCTCTAGCTAGATTCCCCTTCCATTTTCAATACTTATTTATAGCTAGCTACTAAAAGTAGCGCTTTAATAGCTTAAGTATTTACTTAGTCCTAAAGTAACCCACTAGTGGATTATTATAGTATAGCTATAGAAGCTCCTATTATAAGCTAGGCTCTTAGGGAATAACTACCTAGTCTTTATATATTAGGAGACCCCTTACACTATATAACTATAGACTAGCTTTCCCTCTCTCTAGGGAATTAATCTCTTTACTCTGCCTTTATAGGTCTAGATCTTAGCTTTAGGCCTTCTATAGTAGCTACGCTAATGGTTTATTTAGGCTAGATTAGTAAGGATCTAGTAATATAATAGCCCCCTAGATCTCTTATACTATACTAGTGTCCTAGACATATGCTACCTTCTCCTAGAAATTACCTTTATTTAGCTAACCTTTTACTAGATCTATAGTAGCTAACTAGCCTCTTAATATAGCTACTCTAGCCTTTACTATAGGGGCTAGGGTATTTTCCTCCCCTAAAGGTATCTTACTATACCTCTCTATAAAGACTAGGGTATTTTCCTCCCCTAAAGGTATCTTACTATATCTTCTTTAATATATTAGTATCTCTTTTTCTACTACTTCTTTAGTAATTACTAACTTTTTCTTAAGTTTTAGTAGAAGTGCCCTATTTATTAGGGGTTTACTCTTATAATTAGACCTTCTTAATAGCATATCTATAGGGTTACTTTTCCCTAGTCTATGCTTAATTATAAAATTTAGTAGGCATAGGAATATATACTATCTAGCCTATCTTTTATTTAGCTTCTATTACTTTATAAAGGTCTATAGGTTATAGTAGTCTAATAGGACTTCTACTAGGGTCTCTATGCCTTTAATATAATATTACTAGTGTTTAAATAACTTAACTATAGCGAGTAGCTCTTAGTTAGGTATACTATAGTTTTATTTAGTATTAGTAAACTTCCTTAACTAAAAGGCTATAGGGTATTAGCAGCCCTTATTATCTTATTATAATAAGATTCCTACTATTACGAAAATTAAGGTATCTATCTTAATACACACTGGTTAACTTAGGTTATAATAATAGAGTAGAGGAGCCTACTAAAACGCGTCTTTTAGCTAGCGAAATGCCACCTATTCTCTTGCCTTAAATATAAACCTCCTAGTCTAGATACTATTCTAACTACCCTTTATTAATATATATAGCGGTGCTATAATCCTAGAGTATCTATAGATAAACTATTAGTAAAAGTTATAGAACCCTAGGAAGGATTATATATCCTTAAAGCTTATAGGTTCCTTCTAATCCTAGATAGTAGTAACTTAGTAGGTATCTATTAAGATCCTATTAATAGAGAGGATAAACCCTAGGAACTCTACTAACTCCTAGTAGAATTTATATTTAGAGGGTTTTATATATAATTCTACCTCTCTTATATACCCTAGGACTTCTTTAATATATATAGTGTGCTTCTCTTATATTTTTAAAAAGATAAGGATATTATCTAGATATACTATATAAATAGTATTAACTAGCCTATAAAGCGCTTTATAGATATAGTTCTAGAATATAGCTAGGGCATTTATTAACCTAAAAGGTATTATAAGGTATTTATAGTGCCTATAATATATATAGAACGTAGTTTTTTATTTATTACCCCCTTTAATCTAGATTCTATAATAAGTATCCTTAATATTAATTTTTAAGAAGAAGTAAGCTCCTTAGCACTAGTCTAGGATCTCTAAAATTAGGGGGAGAGTATAGTGATTCTTCTGTATTACCCTATTAAGACCCTGGTAATCTATGTATAATTAGAGCGTACTATCTTTCTTTAGTATAAATAAGATAGGCATGCCTATAGGGCTCTTTAATAGTCTTATCTAGCCTTTCTATAGGTTCCTATTAATATATTTATAAAGTTCCTTTAATTTGCCTTAGGAAAGGGGGTAAATTAGTCTATATAGGGGTATAGCCCCTAGTATTAGATTAATTACATAATTAGTAGTCTTTCTTAAAGGTAAGCTTCCTACCTTATCTAATATAAATATATCTTTAAACTTATATAGTTCCTAGGGGATATCTTTAATAGTTCTATATGCCTTTACCTCTTCTTTATCTCTAAGGGTAATAAACTTATCTTCTATAACCCTATTAATAGTGTATATAATAGTCTTATTATATATAACCTTTATAAATTTATAGGGAGTTATAAGTAAAAAGGCCTTTCTTCTTTTCTTAAATCACTACTCTTATAAGTATAAGTAAAGGTAGATATATTCCTTAGTAAGTATATATATCCTAATTAATATAGGGCTTCCCTTAGTTCTTAGGTCCTTATTAATAGCTATATATAGTAGCTTAAGGTCTTTTTCTTCTTCTCTTAAGTCTTTAATTATAATAGGGACCTTATAGATACTATATTAGGGAACTATAAGGGCCCCTACTACCTTAATAATAGGTACTATAGCCTTAGCTTAGTTAAGTTTATAGGCTTATATAAATTTAGCGCTAATAATATTAATCTTAGTGTAACTATTAAGATCTACTGCTGTTTTAATATCTATATGCCTATAAATAGTAACTAGTGTGTAAAATTAATACCCTATTAGTACCTTAGTGTTTAAGGTAGAGATAAGGGTATCTACTTTTACCTTAAGGAGTTTTCTAGGTCTTATTACTCCTTTTTTAGCTTATTATATCTATTTATAAGGTACTCTATGCTATTATAGTTAAAACACTACCTTTTATACCTAGGTTTATAGTTATTTAGGTAGGTAGTAGGAGACTTCTCTTAGTCCTTATTCTTCTAATCTTTATTAGACCTTCTACCTTATAGAAAGTTATATCTATAATATTAGGGAGCCTTATTTAGGCCCTTATCTTCTAAATACTTAGACTTTTGCTTATTCTTTAGTATAGCCTCCTAGAGTTACTAAGTAAGTTATATAACCTCCTCTTATACCTTTCCTATAATAGAGGTATATAGGTTAATCTAGTCTTATAGGTTAGGGAGTAGTTTTATAAAGAATATAAGAGCTTATAACTTTTTAGTAGCTTTTTCTAGGTATTTCTCTAGTAAATCTAGGTAGATACTAAATTTAATAGGACTCTAGCCCTTATATTACTTTATATTCTCTAGCTACGTAGCTATTTAGGTATTATAGTTAGCAGTATCTTAGAGTAGTGTAAGAGTCTAGGTCTTAAATATATCCTAGTTATCTTTAAGATTACTTTAGTTATTAGCTATCTATTTATTAAGGTATTAGTCCTATCTTACCCTATAATTACTATATATATAGTTAAGTGTAAAAAGGATTTTTTAGTAATTATACTAATACTTTTGCTTTACCCTATTAAAGGTATAGTTTAGATTATTTATCTATATTTTATACTTCTATAGGTTTATAGGGTATTAGAGGTTAGTAATATTCCTAACTTTAACCTCTTAGTAGCTATTACTAGAGAAGGAACTAGATCTTTACTACCTTTTTATCTTCTCTTTCCCTCTACCTAGCTATAGAAGATTAATAAGCTTTTACTCTTATTCCTATAGTTCTTTAAGTTTCTTAAGCTAAGTAATTTACTTATTTATTACTATAGTATTAGCCCTAATATTAGAGAGTCTAGGTTTAGTCCTAGTTCCTATAGAATATAGTATATCTTTAGTAGTAATACTACCCTTATTTAATTAACTTTAGTTATTATTTAATATTACTTAGGTTAATTAGGTAGTTCTTAGCCCTATATTACTCTTAGGTAGCTAGTAGTAGAAGCTTTAGAATTATAAGAATAAAGGTAGCTAGGTAAAAGGATATAGAGTATACTTATATATTAACTAAAGCTTACTAAGTCTAAGTATAATATATATATAAGTCACTGGTTTATAGCTAGTAGCTTGCTAATATTACATAGACCTAGCCCTTCCTTCTAGTGTTAGGCGCCGCGGTGCTCTGGCGCTGCGGTGCACGCATGCGCGTGGGTCATGTTGTGAGGGGCCTCACAAAATCATCGATATCCATAGAATCAGGGTTGATTAAAGAATCCGAATCTGAAAACGGTTTTTCGATAGCACCCTTATTAGGGGCGCTAGAGCTTGGGCTCTCTAGGGGTAGCGCTGGAGGCGTTATAGGCGTTGCAGCGGTCGTCCCGGGCGGTGTTGTTATAGGCGCGGCGGGCGCTGCGGGCGCTGTGGGCGCTGGGGGCGCTAGAGGCTTTGGATAGCTATCCTGAACCTCTAGATCTCGTGAGATATCGGCTTCTCCCTCTGAAGGATAGCTCCCTAAAGGCTTAGGGGACCCTACAGAGCCTATATCCTCTATAATCTTAATAAAGCTAGTCTTGATAACTAACCTTTTAGAGGGTATATAAACAAGATAGACGCTGGAACCTAGAGTAGCAAGCAGCCGGCTAGGGATAGTCCTAGGGGCTAGCTTCTGAAGCTTTGATCTCTGCTCCGGAGGTATTAGAACCTTGCAATAAGACCCTATAGCCCTAATTTTCGAAAAATCAGGCTTATAAGGGGTCTTAGGCTCTAAGTCAGCTAGGAATAGCTGCTTAGGGGTTAGTGGCTTAGTTGTATTGGCGGTGATGTTAACTAAGTCCACTATGGCTAGAAGGATATAAGACCATAGATATAAAGGCAGCTTAGACCACTGAAGTGTAGCTCTAAGCCGGTCTAGGATAACCCTAATAGCCCTCTTAACTAGCCCATTCTGTTCGTGAATATAGGGGCAAGAGATGCTAAAGCAAATTCCCTTAGAAGATAACCAGGACTGAAGTTCGTTATTAATTTCAGTGCCTCCGTCGAAGTGGAGGTGCCTAGGATACGTATTATATCGGTTTTTCAGGGCCTTAAAGAAGCCCTTAATAGCAGTATAAAGGGTCTGACCTTCTTTATTAGCTAATGAAAAACACCACTTATACCGGGATTTTCAATCAATAAGTATAAGGACTAGGGCCTTCTTATTGTGCGGTATAGGCTTGATTTTAACCGTATCTCCCTCTAGGATATCTAAAACCCTAGGGGGGTCCTGAATAGGTCTTTTAGTTAGTCTTCTAACAGCCTTCAATTGCATACAGGCTATGCAGTTAAAATCCTTGTCTTTAATAGCGGAAAAATCAGGGATCCCTTTAGCTAATTTCGAAGATTTCTTTAGTAAAGGGAGGCTAATATGGCCTAATCGAATGTGCCAAAGAAGGGCTAAATCTAGTAATTTCTTATAACTAGAATCTAGCTTTTCAGGGCTATTATCCCCTAGCTCCCTCTGTTACCAGGCCTCTTAAGAATCACAGGCCTCTGGGGGCAATAGACGGCCACTATCGTCACCCAAGTCATTAGGGTATGGACCTTCTAAACCCCCTATAGAAGATGCCTGACTAGGAGGAGCTTTGGTAGGACATAGGGCTAAATCTTCGTCTTCGGAGTCTAATTCTTCGATTCGTTAATATTCCTCAGGATTAAATGCTGGCTGCGGAATTTGAACCTCTATAGGGTAGGAAAACCCTAATTCGGTCTTATAGGCTCTTTATTGTTGGTTGCAAAATTGAGAGCCTATAAAGGAGAGGTGGGTTGAATGCTTGCAGATCTTAGGAGTAGCTTGCCCCTTAATCTACAAAAAGAAGCCGTGTTTAGCAGGTTCTAGTAACCCACAGGGGCTTTTATCGGCTAGGAAAAGCTAATCTTTAGCTAGATAACCTCCCTTAAGATAGTGGGATAAACCGCTAACTAGGTTGGTATCTATACCAGGGAAATATAGGGCATCTAGCAGAGCTAAAGGCCTATATTCTGGTGGATTTTTCTTAACCAGAACGTTAAAAACAGCGGTGCCTCTTCCTTTAGGATAGATAGGTCCTCCTGCTGTAATTATAGGGCCGGTTTGACCTTTCTTAAGAGGCTTAAAGTCCCTAAAGAAGGCCCTATTATTACAAATATAACAAGAAGAACCTGTATTGTATAAAAGGGAGTTTTTAACCACATCGTTAGAGTAGCTAAAAGTAGGCTTGCTAGTGTTAAAATTATGCTATTTATAGCACTATTTTATAGGCCCACTAGTTGCCTAGTTGCGTTGTTGCAACGTTGGTTACAAGGCGTTGCCTGCAGCGTTGTTGGCTGTGGCCAGCTTTGGCTGTGACCTGCGCTCCGCGCATAACCAACCTACAGGCTTGTATGACTAAGCCAACTAGGCTACCCTATAGGGAAGCTAAAATCGACTGTAACTAGGGAACTAGTAGTCGTATAAAAGGCTGACTTATACTGTTCGAATCCTTGATTTTTTCTGGATTTAATAATGTATTTTATTTATAGGGTTGCTTATTAGATTGCTTAGTTGGTGCACGTGGGTGGCTAGATTGTATGGTCGTGAGTTGATTTTTTACTTTTCATATATAAATGAATTTTACGGAAAATAAAAAATAGCTCCTAAGGCCCGGCTAGCGACCCCCTTCCGTCAATATGGTCGGTAGGTCTATGAGGGGAACTTAGAAAATCCTCTCATTGCTCGTCAGATCGTTCGTCTAGCTGAAATCTACTATATTCAACTATCAAAGCTCTATATCTTGTGAAGAATCGTCGTATTATAGTGAATCTAGAAGCCGCCGCGTGGAATCTACTAGGGAGGTCTTCCTATCCCTCTAGCTAGATTCCCCTTCCATTTTCAATAGGTTATGAGCCCGGAAGGCCTATAAGATTACTATATTACTGCGTTATTCTACTGCGATTAGTGCTTGATTTTGGGTACTAGTTACTCTCTACTAGACCTGTGGGCTCTTAGATTACAAAGGAAACCGCTAGCTTTTGAAGCTTTTATCCGCTAGCATCACGCATCGCAACATCAGACCCTTGGTGTTGAATTCAACTACAGCCGCACCTGCAACTACTAGTTGCAACCACAACCTCTTTTTTAGTGATTCTATTCACTGCCGCGACCGTTATATATTGATATTATCTACTCTGTAGATACGCTGCATTTCTTAAATCATCGAACATCTAGTATATCTATACTAGGCTTTTTGACCTATTGCAATACGTTGCACGCACTATACATTACGTTACGTTGCGTTGTGGCTGCTGCATTACCTATATCCTACGATTCCTATCCGTCATTTTTGGTGTTGAGAAAATTTTCGCAGAGAATCTTCTCCGGTCTGTTTCTGCCCGCGCATACCGCAGACCCACTTTTAGACCTCGAGGGGCACCCTTTCAAACAGCCCCGCCACATAATTTGCGTGCGCAGCCCGGTTGCACCACAACCTAGCTTCCAGCGCGCGATATTTGCAACAGGAAGAAATTTGGAGATCTTGCACAGGAACTTTTAGAGATAGCACCACCGAGTTATAATAAGGGTAAGGGACCTGCTGTAGGCCCTTCTAGCCCTCCTAGGGACCCTAATAGGATGGATATAGAAGGTCCGGCTGTTCAAGCCAGTGCTTTTCAACAACAGATGCAAAGCCAAATTGAACAATAAGGCAAGACCTTAACTGATTTTATCAAGCATACTGAGTCAAATCGTCTAAAAAACGAGGCTAGTATTAAAGATCTATTAGATAAATTAACGCAAACCATGACTGCTATGCAAGGTCTTCAGGATTCTACTAAGCTAAGGGAAGAAAATACCAAAGCTCTAGTAGAAGACCTGCCTACTACAACTACTTCTGCGAGTTTACCTTCTAGTAACTTACAAGCTGCCTTTAATATAGGGGCTATTAAGGAACTAAATAAGAAGGTTCACTCTATTCCTGAGGGAGCTAAGCTAAAAGGCCCTGAAAACTATGATCAGTGGAAACAAGCCCTGAGCATCCAATTTAGAGCCCTAGGATTACCTGAATTTATAGATAATCCTAGCTTAGCAGGCCATCTAGCTGACTGTGATCAAGCTATTCTTTTAATAATATTAAGAGATAGTTGCTAACCTGGGCCATAAGCAGCTATATGTTGGCAAAAATCCCCCGAAGAAGCCTATAAAGTCCTTATTAGGCAGTATTCGCAGAGTGCTAAAATCCAGCGAGGTACGCTATACGCTAGCTACCACTCCCTAAATTTTTCAAATTATAAGGGATCTTTAGAGGCTTTTAATGCTAATTTTAATAACTTACTAGCTAGACTACAGCTTTGTAGTGTAGAGATCGCTCCTATCGATCAAGTAAACCATTATATTAATGCATTAAAGCAGACCTTTCCTAGCTGGGCTGAGAGACAAAGATTTACTATTAGAGCTGCTAGGGCACAAGGACTGCCTGTAAATACCCTAAATTTACAGTTCCTTATGGCGGATTTATTAGAAGAGCAGAGGGATAAAACCTCTCCTGTGGCTAAAGCTCTTAGCTATAAGGCTTCTAATAATAAGGGAAATTCTAAGGATGAGGAAAAGAAATCTTCTAATCCTAATACTAAGAAGGACTCTACTAACGCTACTAAAGAGTAGGATAAGAAGGATTTAAACCCTTCTAAAGCCTCTAGGAAGAAAAAGCAGAAGAAGAAGAGTGGCAATGGGGATAAAGGAAAAGAAGCTGCTTTTGCGTTAGGCTATAGCCTAGCCACGGGATACGTTGAAGAACTAGATTCTAGCGAGTCTAGCAGCGAGGATAGTAGTGATTCTGAATCTGATTTGGATACTTCTAGTACCACCACTAGTGACACTACTAGCAAGCCTACTTTTAGCTACTCTAACGATGTAGTTAAAAACTCCCTTCTATACAATACAGGCTCCTCTTATCACATTTGTAATAATAGGGCTTTCTTTAGGGACTTTAAGCCTCTTAAGAAAGGTCAAACCAGCCCTATAATTACAGTAGGAGGACCTATTTATCCTAAAGGAAGAGGCACCGCTGTTTTTAACGTTCTGGTCAAGAAAAACCCACCAGAATATAGGCCTTTAGCTCTGTTAGATGCCCTATATTTCCCTGGTATAGATACTAACCTAGTTAGCGGGTTATCCCACTATCTTAAGGGAGGTTATCTAGCTAAAGATCAGCTTTTCCTAGCTAATAAAAGCCCCTATGGGTTACTAGAACCTGCTAAACATGGCTTCTTTTTGCAGATTAAGGGGCAAGCTACTCCTAAGATCTGCAAGCATTCAACCCACCTCTCCTTTATAGGCTCTCAATTTTGCAACCAACAACAAAGCTAACAAAGAGCCTATAAGACCAAATTAGGGTTTTCCTACCCTATAGAGGTTCAAATTCCGCAGCCAGCATTCAATCCCGAGGAATATCAACGAATCGAAGAATTAGACTCCGAAGACGAAGATTCAGCCCTATGTCCCACCGAAGCTCCTCCTAGTCAGGCATCTTCTATAGGGGGTTTAGAAGGTCCATACCCTAATGACTTAGGTGACGATAGTGGCCGTCTAGTGCCCCCAGAGGCCTGTAATTCTCAAGAGGCCTGGCAACAGAGGGAGCTAGGGGATAATAGCTCTAATAGATCTTCTAAGCTAGATCCTAGTTATAAGAAGTTACTAGATTTAGCCCTTCTTTAGCACATTTGATTAGGCCACATTGGCCTCCCTTTACTTAAGAAATCTTCGAAATTAGCTAAAGGGATCCCTGATTTTTCCGCCATTAAAGATAAGGATTTTAACTGCATAGCCTATATACAATCAAAGGCTGTTAGAAGACCTACCAAAAGACCTATTCAGGACCCCCCTAGGGTTTTAGATATTCTAGAGGGAGATACGGTTAAAATCGAACCTATACCACACAATAAGAAGGCTCTAGTCCTTATCCTTATTAATCGAAAATCCCGGTATAAGTGGTGCTTTTTATTAGCTAATAAAGAAGGTCAGACCCTTTATAATGCTATTAAGGGCTTCTTTAAGGCCCTAAAAAACCAATATAACGCGTATCCTAGGCACCTCCACTTCAACAGAGGCACTAAAATTAACAACAAGCTTCAGTCTTGGTTATCTTCTAAAGGAATTTGCTTTAGCACCTCTTGCCCTTATATTCACGAATAGAATGGGCTAGTTGAGAGGGCTATTAGGGTTATCCTAGAACGGCTCAGAGCTACACTTCAGTGGTCTAAGCTGCCTTTATATCTATGGTCTTATATCCTTCCAGCCATAGTGGACTTAGTTAACATTACCGCTAATATAACTAAGCCCCTAACCCCTAAGCAGCTATTTCTAGCTGACTTAGAGCCTAAGACTATCTATAAGCCTAACTTCTTAAAAATTAGGGCTATAGGGTCTTATTATGAGGTTCTAATACCTCTGGAGCAGAGATCAAAGCTTCAGAAGCTAGCCCCTAGGACTATCCCTGGCCGGCTGCTTGCTACTCTAGGTTCCAGCGTTTATCTTGTTTATATACCCTCTAAAAGGTTAGTTATTAAGACTAGCTTTGTTAAGATTATAGAGGATATAGGCTCTGTAGGGTCCCCTAAGCCTTTAGGGAGCTATCCTTTAGAGGGAGAAGCCGATATCTCACGAGATCTAGAGGTTCAGGATAGCTATCCAAAGCCTCTAGCGCCCCTAGCGCCCACAGCGCCTGCAGCGCCCGCCGCGCCTACAACAACGCCCGGGACGACCGCTGTAACGCCTCCAGCGCTACCCCTAGAGAGCCTAAGCTCTAGCGCCCCTAATAAGGGTGCTATTGAAAAACCATTTTCAGATTCGGATTCTTTAATTGACCCTGATTCTATGGATATTGATGATTTTAACCTATCTTCTTTCGTTAAGGAGATATGCTTTAAGGCGCAACAAAAGGCTAAATCGTCATCTAATAACAACGATCCGGATACCCCTAAGACCTGGAAACAAGCTTTAAAAAGCAAGGATAGCCAAAAATGGGTTAATGCTACCTTTAGCGAATTTAAGCAGCTATTAGCTGCCGGAACTTTTAAATTTATAGGGATAGACCAGATTCCTAAGGGCCGAAAAGTTCTGCTTGTTTATAAGCTTAAAAAGGATAAAGAAAATAATCCTATAAAACACAAGGCCCGACTCGTTGCAAAAGGCTTTATGCAGATAGAAGGTCAGGATTATATCGAGACCTACGCTGCTACTAGCATTCCCCCTAGTTGGCGGATATTACTAGCCCTAGCGGCTTGTAATGACTAGGAAGTTAAATAGGTCGATTTTATAGGGGCATTCTTAAACAGCTTATTAAAAGAAGCTATTTATATGCAGATCCCTAATGGATTCGTTGAATTTGCCGAAGCTGCTTCGCCTGAGATAGCTAAATTACTCAAGAAATACGGCTATAATCCCTCTTAAAAGCAGGTTATCTTCCTACAGAAAGCTTTATATGGATTAAAACAGAGCTCTAGAGAGTGGCAGCAGGCCCTAAAGGAACTTCTTTGAAAATTAGGCTTCCACCCCCTTATATCTAACCCGGCTGTCTTCTTTAACCTAACTACATCTACATATATAGCAACTTATGTAGATAACTGTCTTCTAATAGGACCGGATCTAGCTTATATCAACAAGCTAAAGAAGCTATTACACAAAGCTTACCCTATAGAAGATCGTGGGCTAGCCGAATTTTTCCTAGGCGTTTAAATCACTAGAAATCGAAAGAAAGGGACCCTAACTATTCACCAGTCCTAGTATATTTCTAAAGCCCTAGAGAAATTCAACATAAAAGATGCTAGGCCTGCTAAAATTCCCCTACAACCCGGAATTATTAAACAGGCAGCCTACCTTACTAAACCTCTTTCCCCCTCCAATCACAAGCTATATCAGAGTATTATAGGGACTATTATATACCTAATGCTCCTTACAAGGCCTAATATTACCTTTCCGGTTCAGTGGCTTTTAATAGCGTTAGCTAAGCCTTATATAGAGCACTTAAATGCTGCTAAACATCTGCTTAGATACCTTCTAGGCTCTATAAGTTATTCTATAACCTATAGAAGGTCTAAGAACGCTAAAGCTTCTGCAACCCTTATTGGCTTCTGTGATAGCGACTTTGCGGGAGATAAGTCCTCTAAATCAACCTATGCTTATCTCTATAAGCTAGCTAAAGGACCTATTAGCTAGAAATCAAAGAAAGCAACTACAATAGCTTTATTAACATTAGAGGCCGAATTAGATACTCTATGTGAAGCTATTAGGGAGCTAGAGTGGCTTTATAGTCTCTTTAAAGAGATAAAGCTGCCTATAGCACCTCCTATTCCGATTTTTAGTGATAACTAAGGCGCTATTACGACCGCTAATAACCCTGCTCTTCACAGCAGAACAAAGCATACCCTGCTAAAATTCAACTATACCAGAGAAAAGGTACAGAAGGGTATAGCTAAGGTTATCTACATTAATACTAAAGAGATGCCTGCAGATGGCTTAACTAAGCCCCTGCCTAACGATAAATTTCAACAATTTATTCAACTATTAGGTCTTACGAACACAAAGGCCTAGTTTTAAAGAAAATCAACTAAAAAGTCGAAAAACCACTAAAATTAACAAAAACACTGGAATTCCGCTGAAAAGTTATTAGTATTGATTTCGTTGAAAAGTTATTGGATTTATTATTGAATTTATTGTTAACTTAGATATCTATTAAAGAGCTAAGTTTAGGTATCGAATTAGTTAACTCATACTTTTCTAGAGGGAGTGTTAAAATTATGCTATTTATAGCACTATTTTATAGGCCCACTAGTTGCCTAGTTGCGTTGTTGCAACGTTGGTTACAAGGCGTTGCCTGCAGCGTTGTTGGCTGTGGCCAGCTTTGGCTGTGACCTGCGCTCCGCGCATAACCAACCTACAGGCTTGTATGACTAAGCCGACTAGGCTACCCTATAGGGAAGCTAAAATCGACTGTAACTAGGGAACTAGTAGTCGTATAAAAGGCTGACTTATACTGTTTGAATCCTTGATTTTTTCTGGATTTAATAATGTATTTTATTTATAGGGTTGCTTATTAGATTACTTAGTTAGTGCACGTGGGTGGCTAGATTGTATGGTCGTGAGTCGATTTTTTACTTTTCACATACAAATGAATTTTGCGGAAAATAAAAAATAGCTCCTAAGGCCCAGCTAGCGACCCCCTTCCGTCAATATGGTCGGTAGGTCTATAAGGGGAACTCAGAAAATCCTCTCATTGCTCGTCAGATCGTTCGTCTAGCTGAAATCTACTATATTCAACTATCAAAGCTCTATATCTTGTGAAGAATCGTCGTATTATAGTGAATCTAGAAGCCGCCGCGTGGAATCTACTAGGGAGGTCTTCCTATCCCTCTAGCTAGATTCCCCTTCCATTTTCAATAGCTAGTAGTGTCACTAGTAGTAGTGGTACTAGAGGTATCTAAATCAGATTCGGAATCACTACTATCCTCGCTACTAGACTCGCTAGAATCTAGTTCTTCAACGTATCCCGTGGCTAGGCTATAGCCTAACGCAAAAGCAGCTTCTTTTCCTTTATCCCTATTGCCACTCTTCTTCTTCTGTTTTTTCTTCCTAGAGGCTTTAGAAGGGTTTAAATCCTTCTTATCCTGCTCTTTAGTAGCATTAGTAGAGTCCTTCTTAGTATTAGGATTAGAAGATTTCTTTTCCTTGTCCTTAGAATTTCCCTTATTATTAGAAGCCTTATAGCTAAGAGCTTTAGCCATAGGAGAGGTTTTATCCCTCTGTTCTTCTAATAAATCCGCTATAAGGAACTGTAAATTTAAGGTATTTACAGGCAGTCCTTGTGCCCTAGCAGCTCTAATAGTAAATCTTTGTCTCTTAGCCTAGCTAGGAAAGGTCTGCTTTAATGCGTTAATATAATGGTTTACTTAATCTATAGGAGCGATCTCTACACTATAAAGCTGTAGTCTAGCTAGTAAGTTATTAAAATTAGCATTAAAAGCCTCTAAAGATCCCTTATAATTTAAAAAATTTAGGGAGTAGTAGCTAGCGTATAGCGTACCTCGCTAGATTTCAGCACTCTGCGAATACTGCCTAATAAGGACTTTATAGGCTTCTTCGGGGGATTTTTGCTAACATATAGCTGCCTGCGGTCCTGGTTAATAGCTATCTCTTAATATTATCAAAAGAATAGCTTAATCACAGTTAGCTAGATGGCCTGCTAGGCTTGGATTATCTATAAATTCAGGTAATCCTAGGGCTCTAAATTGGATGCTTAGGGCTTGCTTCCACTGATTATAATTTTCAGGGCCTTTTAGCTTAGCTCCCTTAGGAATAGAGTGAACCTTCTTATTTAGTTCCTTAATAGCCCCTGTATTAAAGGTAGCTTATAAGTTACTAGAAGGTAAACTCGTAGAAGTAGTTATAGTAGGCAGGTCTTCTACCGGAGCTTTAGTATTTTCTTCCCTTAGCTTAGTAGAAGAATCCTGAAGACCTTGCATAGCAGTCATGGTTTGCGTTAATTTATCTAATAGATCTTTAATGCTAGCCTTGTTTTTTAGACAATTTGACTCAGTATGCTTAATAAAATCAGTTAAGGTCTTGCCTTATTATTCAATTTGGCTCTGTATCTGTTGTTGTAGTTGTAAAGCACTGGCTTAAACAGCTAGACCTTCTATTTCCATCCTATTAGGGTCCCTAGGAGGGCTAGAAGAAGGGCCTGCAGCAGGTCCCTTACCCTTATAACTCAGTGGTGCTATCTCTAAAAGTTCCTGTGCAAGATCTCTAAATTTCTTCCTATTACAAATATTGCGCGCTAGAAGCTAGGTTGTGGTGCAACCGGGCTGCGCACGCAAATTGTGCGGCAGGGCTGTTTGAAAGGGTGCCCCTCGAGGTCTAAAAGTGGGTCTGCGGTATGCGCGGGCAGAAACGGACCGGAGAAGATTCTCTGCGAAAATTTTCTTAACACTAAAAATAGGATCGTAGGTAATAGGTATTACAGCAGCTATAATGCAACGTAACGTAGTGTATAGTGCGTGCAACGTAGTGCAATAGGTTAAAAAGCCTAGTATAGATATACTAGATGTTCGATGATTTATAAAAGGATACAGCGTATCTACAGAGTAGATAATATTAAATATAACGGTCGCAGCAGTGAATAGAATTACTAAAAAGAGGTTGTGGTTATAACTAGATAGTTACAGGTGCGGCTGTAGTTAAATTCAACACCAAGGGTCTGATGTTGCGATACGTGATGCTAGCGGATGAAAAGCTTCAAAAGCTAGCGGTTTCCTTTGTAATCTAAGAGCCTACAGGTCTAGTAGAGAGTAACTAGTACCCAAAATCAAGCACTAATTGCAGTAGAATAACGCAGTAATGTAGTAATCTTGTAGGCCTTCTGGGCTTATAACCTATTGAAAATGGAAGGGGAATCTAGCTAGAGGGATAGGAAGACCTCCCTAGTAGATTCCAACGCGGCGGCTTCTAGATTCACTATAATACGACGATTCTTCATAAGATATAGAGCTTTAATAGTTGAATATAGTAGATTTCAGCTAGACGAACGATCTAACGAGCAATAAGAGGATTTTCTAAGTCCCCTTATAGACCTACCGACTATATCGACGGAAGGGGGTCGCTAGCCAGGTCTTAGGAGCTATTTTTTATTTTCTGTAAAATTCATTTATATAGGAAAAGTAAAAAATCGACTCATGGCTATATAATCTAGCCACCCACGTGCACCAACTAAGTAATCTAATAAGCAACCCTATAAATAAAATACATCATTAAATCCGGAAAAAATCAAGGATTCGAACAGTATAAGTCAGCCTTTTATACGACTACTAGTTCCCTAGTTACAGTTAATTTTAGCTTCCCTATAGGGTAGCCTAGTCGGCTTAGTCATACAAGCCTGTGGGTTGGTTGTGTGCGGGAACGTAGATCACAGCCAAAGCTGCAGGCAAACGCTGTGTGAGGCCCCTTATAACATGACCCACGCGCATGCGTGCACCGCAGCGCCAGAGCACCGCGGCGCCTAATACTAGAAGGAAGGGCTAGGTCCACGTAATATTAGCAAGCCACTAGCTATAAACCAGTGACTTATATATATATTACACTTAGACCTAGTAAGCTTTAGTTAATATATAAGTATACCCTATATTCTTTTACCTAGCTACCTTTATCCTTATAATTCTAAAGCTTCTACTACTAGCTACCTAAGAGTAATATAAGGCTAAGAACTACCTAATTAACCTAAGTAATATTAGATAATAACTAAAGTTAATTAAATAAGGGTAGTATTACTACTAAAGATATACTATATTCTATAGGAACTAGGACTAAACCTAGATCCTCTAATATTAAGGCTAATACTATAGTAATAAATAAGTAAATTACTTAGCTTAAGAAACTTAAAGAACTATAGGAATAAGAGTAAGAGCTTATTAACCTTCTATAGCTAAGTAAAGGGAAAGAGAAGATAAAAAAGTAGTAAAGATCTAGTTCCTTCTCTAGTAATAGCTACTAAGAGGTTAAAGTTAGGAATATTACTAACCTCTAATACCCTATAAACCTATAGAAGTATAAAATATAGATAAATAACCTAAACTATGCCTTTAATAGGGTAAAGTAGAAGTATTAGTATAATTACTAAAAAATCCTCTTTATACTTAACTATATATATAGTAATTATAGGGTAAGATAGAACTAATACCTTAATAAATAGATAGCTAATAACTAGAGTAACCTTAAAGATAACTAGGATATATTTAAGACCTAGACTCTTACACTACTCTAAGATACTACTAACCATAATGCCTTAATAGCTATATAGCTAGAGAATGTAAAGCAATATAAGGGCTAGAGTCCTATTAAATTTAGTATCTACTTAGATTTACTAGAGAAATACCTAGAAAGAGCTACTAAAAAGTTATAAGCTCTTATATTCTTTATAAAACTACTCCCTAATCTATAAGACTAGATTAACCTATATACCTCTATTATAGGAAAAGTATAAGAGGAGGTTATATAACTTACTTAGTAACTCTAGGAGGCTATACTAAAGAGTAAGTAAAAGTCTAAGTATTTAGAAGATAAGGGCCTAAATAAGGCTCCCTAATATTATAGATATAACTTTCTATAAGGCAGAAGGTCTAATAAAGACTAGAAGGATAAGGACTAGGAGAAGTCTCCTACTACCTATCTAAATAACCATAAACCTAGGTATAAAAGGTAGTGTTTTAACTATAATAGTATAGAGTATCTTATAAATAAATATAATAAGCTAAAGAAGGAGTAATAAGACCTAGAAAACTCCCTAAGGTAGAAGTAGATACCCTTACCTCTACCTTAAACACTAAGGTATTAATAGGGTATTAATTCTATATACTAGTTACTATTTATAGGTATATAGATATTAAAATAGCGGCGGATCTTAATAGTTACGCTAAGATTAATATTATTAGCGCTAAATTTATATAAGCCTATAAACTTAACTAAGCTAAGGCTATAGCACCTATTATTAAGGCAGTAGGGGCCCTTATAGTTCCCTAATATAGTATCTATAAGATCCCTATTATAATTAAAGACTTAAGAGAAGAAGAAAAGGACCTTAAGTTACTATATATAGCTATTAATAGGGACCTAAGAACTAAGGGAAGCCCTATATTAATTAGGATATATATACTTGCTAAGGAATATATCTACCTTTACTTATACTTATAAAAGTAGTGGTTTAAGAAAAGAAAAAAGGCCTTTTTGCTTATAACTCCCTATAAATTTATAAAGATTATATATAATAAGACTATTATATACACTATTAATAGGGTTATAGAAGATAAGTTTATTACCCTTAGAGATAAAGAAGAGGTAAAGGTATATAGAACTATTAAAGATATCCCCTAGGAACTATATAAGTTTAAAGATATATTTGCATTAGATAAGGCAGGGAGCTTGCCTTTAAGAAAGATAACTAATTACGTAATTAATCTAATACTAGGGACTACACCCCTATATAGACTAATTTACCCCCTTTCCTAAGGTAAATTAAAGGAACTTTATAAATATATTAATAAGAACCTATAGAAGGGCTAGATAAGACTATTAAAGAGCCCTACAGGCGTGCCTATCCTATTTATACTAAAGAAAGATAGTATGCTCTAATTATACGTGGATTACTAGGGTCTTAATAGGGTAATATAGAAGAATCACTATGCTCTCCCCCTGATTTTAGAGATCCTAGACTAGTACTAAGGAGCCTGCTTTTTCTTAAAAATTAATATTAAGGATACTTATTATAGAATCTAGATAAAAGGGGGTAATAAGTGGAAGACCGCGTTCCGCACGCGCTATAGGCACTATAAATATCTTATAATGCCTTTTAGGTTAACAAATACCCTAGCTATATTCTAGAACTATATCTATAAAGCGCTTTATAGGCTAGTTAACACTATTTATATAGTATATCTAGATAATATCCTTATTTTTTTAAAAATATAAGAGAAGCACACTATATATATTAAAGAAGTCCTAGGGTATATAAGAGAGGCGGAATTATATATAAAACCCTCTAAATACAAATTCTACTAGGAGTTAGTAGAGTTCCTAGGGTTTATCCTCTTTATTAATAGGATCTTAATAGATACCTACTAAGTTACTACTATCTAGGATTAGAAGGAACCTATAAGCTTTAAGGATATATAATCCTTCCTAGGTGTCAAGGCTTCTGGGCCGGATATGATGAACAGGGTGATGGTATGATCAAGGTAGCAGCTATATGACTAGAAGGTAGGTGTGTGTGCTTAAAGGTTTTAATCTCTAGCCTCCCACATTCTATGTGTGCGACCTTCGCCTAAATACCCCCTCTGCGTGCACATAACTAGCTCGCGGCGACCTTGTAGCTAGGGCGCTATGAGCTATAACTAGGCCCTACTGTACATAATGCCATTGCCTTTATAGCCTCTGTTGCTCTATTACCTCTGTGACCCTAATATAGTTCCCCCTTTCCTTTATAATTACCCTTAATTATAACTAGCTACCTAGTTAGTGCGAACTTACTGTCTTAATTTCCTATATAAATCTAAATAACTTTTTGCGTTATAATATAATATATAGGGAGACATAATAGCCCTATTAATATAGGTTACGGATTATTCCCTACCTTACTTATAAGCTCTTAATCGCTATATAATCGCAGCTATAGAGTTACTTTATAAATACTTATATTATCTTTATTATAGTTTCTATAGAAGTGGATACCCTATATTAAATTTTCTAATTAGGTTAAATAAATAGGGTATTAGATACTATATGTCTAAGTAAGTTTAACTATAAGTTCTAGTAAAGTTACTATAAACTCGCTAGGTATATGTAACTAGCTGTGATTTTTACTATTAGCAGCTATAACGCTAACTCTTTAACCTACGGCTCACTTTCGCTGCCTATATAGATTACTTAAGGGGCTGTAGTTAATATAAAAAAGCCTAGATTTCCCCCCCTTTATCTCTTCCTTTCTTCTTTATCCTTCTTAATTACTCTATATAAATTATAAGTTAGCCTTACTAGCCCTATAGTAGCGCTCCCGCTACTATTACTTAGTAGTCACTAACCTTACCTAGGATTATATTATTCCTAGCTCTTACTTCTAAGCTCCTTTATTATTAGTCTCTTACTGCCTTACTTCCTTACTTACTTACTGCTAACTTATAGCTAGTTTACTATATCTACTATCTATCTAGTAACTCCCGGTCCTTTAGCTCCTGCCCTAGAAAAATCTCCTTATAAATAGGTGTCCTAAGCTTCTAAGACTACTATGTAAGTTTTACTTCTTACTTATAGTGTTATAGTAGCTAACTCGCTAAATAGTAGCATTAAGATCCTATGTCTGCGCTATAGTTAGTAGGCCGCTATCTAGTAGATTACGCCTAAAGACAACAGCGGCGAGCCATAATATATCATTAACGGGAAACCTATTCCTAACGAGTGTTATTATTCTCCTAGTATAACTAAGCTGCTTGCTTGCTGCTTTCTTGTTGCTAACTTTAGCTAGGAAATTCCTCTAAGTGCGCTTATTGCGCAAAAAACAATAAATTATGTGTCGGCGTAAGTACCTTTCTGATAGAAACTGCTTCTAGATAACTTATTGCGCAAAAAACAATAAATTATGTGTTAGCGTAAGTACCTTTCTAATAGAAACTGCTTCTAGATAACTAACACACTGCTAGTGTCCCGCCTAAATTACGAAATTATATTGCAAGTTATTTAAGATAATAAGAAATGTCCTAGAAGGCATTTAATATTATAAGTATCCGGTAAGAATATCCACTCTAATAACTTAGTTATAGCTAACTTATTGCTAGGGTCTTATGCGGGCTAAACGTAAGTTACATAACGCCCTCCTAGCTATAAAAAATGCCGATCAACGTGGACGTGTTCGCCGGGCTTGATTAACCACTAAGGCTGCGCGTGAGGCTAATGCTAACGAGCGCGCTATAATATCATAGCTATTTAACGCTATAAACCTTAAGGTATAGATTAATATTGCGAATAGCCTGCGCTTTATTACCTAGTATGCTCTAATAGTAATATCTTATTATTTTAGGCATAGCTTTTAATTTACTAACTTACTACTAGTTCACTAAGTTTACTTCTAATATCCCTGCCTATATTAGCCCCTCTAAGCTCCCTAAAGAGCTTTGTGTATTTATTTATAGGGATAAGGAGGAGTCTTCTAATAATAAGGCTCCTATAGCTACTATAGACAAAAATATAGCTGCTAATATAACAATAGAATAGTAGATGCTAGATAGCTATAAGGTAGTTTTTTGCTTTAAGAAAAATATAACTTATATTATAGGATATTTATGTGCTAAATTACTAAAGTAATTATATCTCTGTGAACTAGCTACTTAATTACCGCTTATAATTATTTATAATATCCTTTATAATAAAATCCCTTTTTAATACCTATAAATTTTCTAAACTATCGTAGCCTTTCTACTTTACTAGGTATTTGCGTTATTTTCTATTATAGCAATGTAAAATAATTCTCTTAACTTTAAACTCTTCTTTATTATCTTTAATGTTATCTTATAGCAAGGACGTGTCTATATAGCTAGTAGGGTCCCCTTTAAAGGGTTCAAGGCTTATAATATTAAACACGTTATAAAGTCTTAAGCTAGCTAGTAATTATAATTAATAGGCTAAGCTGTGATTACTAACCACCTTTTTAATCTTATAGGGCCCTAGGTACTTCGCAGCAAGCTTTCAGCTTAGGCATCTTAGGTTAATGTTTTTTATTAATAGTAACACATAATCTCTAACCTTAAACTCTATTAGCATTCTCTTGTAATTATAGTACTTCTTTTACTATAATTAGGCGTTACTTAGTAGCTACTTAATCTCTAAGTGTCTCTATTTTAGTTCTAAGACTCTATTTTCTACCTAGTTATTTACTAAATTAGGTATTAGGACAGCCTAGTGTGGTCCCCTTAGGTTATACCCACGTAGCGCCTCCGCTAGCGTTAGGCCGTGACTACTATACTTGCTTGTATTATAGGCAAACTATGCTATTAGTAGATATTCTACCTAGTTATCCTATTTAGCGCACACGTAGGCTCTTAGATAGTGCTTAAGAACCTAATTTAATTACTCTATCTATCTATCTATTTAGGGGTAGAATATAATGCTTAGTTACCGCTTTATTGCAATTAGGTAGTAGAATGTCCTCTAGAAACTACTAGTAAATATTAACCCTTAGTCTATAATAATACCTTTTAGGGCGCTATAGTCCTTAAAAACGTTTTCTAGGAACACTATAGCTAGCCTATTACTAGATAGGCGTGTGGACACTAGTATATAAATACTATACTTTAAAAATCAGTCTATAATAACCAGTATTGCGTTATATATCTAATACTTCTAATCCTTCACTAGCGGCAAGCCTATAATAAAGTCTATTAATAATTCTTAGAAAGGGCAATTAGGCACTAGTAGCGTAGCTAACTTACTATAAGGTTTATATAACCTTAGCTTTAAAACTTAATAATTAACGTAAGTCTATATATACGACTTAATATCCTTCTTTATTAATAGCTAGTAATATTAGCCTGTAATTTAATAGAGGGTTCTGCTAACCCCCTAATAACCCACTATGGGATTATTATAGGTTAATAGTAAGACTTCTTTTTATATACCTTATAGAATAAAAACTTAATTATTATATATTAGTAACTTAGAGGGCACCCTAGTCTATATCTATAACCCTTTAGCCTCTAGCTTAGAGAGACTGATTAACTATAGTCCTAATGCACTAGAGTCACCACTTATTAGTAATAACTTCCGCTACGCTATAAAGGTATCCCCTTATTGCGCTTCTAATAATAAGACTAGAATTAGGGCTTCTAATTCCTATGCCTTGCTCCTAATAGCGGAGTTTAATATTATAGAGGTTCTCTAAACTACTAAGATTCTTACTATAACACTACTATAAGCCTATAGCTCTTTAGTAATGCCTATAAACTATCTAATTAGCCTAGTAGAGATTAACTTTATAGAGGTTCTCCTACCTATTATTAGACTTCTTACTATGCTATTAATAGGTAGCGATCTTAGATATAAGGTATTAATAGAGTTACCACCGCTCTTACGCTACTTACTAATTACAAACCTAACATGCTATAGCTTTACTAGACTAGTAGTGGTACTACACTTATTATAGTGCCCCTACGGCCTAATAGCAGCGAACTTAGTAAGGAAGGTTAGTAACTAAGATATAAATGCCTTAGCTTTCCTTTCCTTACTAATATAATCTAATCTCTATAATAGAGCATTAGTAGGATTTAGCTTACCTACCCGGTGTTTAATAATAAAGTTAAATAGGCATAGCTTATCTAATATAGTGACCTACTAGCTTATTAGCTTAGGCTTTAAAATAAGGTATTTATAGTTTAAGTAATCTATTATTACTTTTACTAGGTAAGCTAAGTAAGCAAGGTAATGCCTCTAAGTTTAAAAGGCCTCCTGAATCACTAGTAACTCTATATCTAGCGTTACGTAGCGTAATTTAGTATCCTTTAACTTCCTTAATATAAATACTATAGGGTACTAGTAACCTAGCACTAACATCACAAGGATAGCTCTAATTACGTGTCTAGAGGCGTTAGTCTTAACTTATAATAGTAGCGCTGGATTAAAATACACTAAAATTAGTGCCTCCTAGAATCGCTTTTATAGTTCTCTAAATGCCTCTAGCTTATAGGGCTCTAGCTTAAACTTCACTAGTTATTTCCCTTATAGATAGTTAGTTAATAGGATAATAATTTTGCTATAATACTTAATAAAGTGCCTATAGAAACTAGTAAATCCTAGGAAAGATTAGATATTAAATACGTAGATAGGTATTAGCCACGTCGTAATTACTTTAACTCTACTAGGGTCTATTAAGATTCCTTCTAAGGAGATTATATAACTAAGGAATTTAACTTCCTTAACGGAGAATTAGCACTTATCTAGGTTAACGAAAAGATTAGCGCTTTAAAGCCTCTTAAGAACCTGCTTAATATGATTCTTATACTCTAAGATATCGCTACTATATATCAGGATATTATTAAGGTAGATAATGTAGATAATATCTACAAGACCTTCTAAAGCCATGTTAATATATTCTTAGAAGGTAGTAGGCGTATTAATAAGCCTGAATAGCATTATAAGATACTTAAAGTGACTGTATCTACACTAAAAGGCTATCTTCCACTCATCTCCCTCACGGATATATAGCTAATAGTACGTATCTTTAAGGTCTAACTTTATGAAGATCTTTACACCTCTTAGCTAATCTAAGATTTCCGGAATTAGGGGCAAAGGGGCCTTATCCTTAACTGTGATCTTATTTAGGCCCCTATAATCCACGTATAGTTACAATTTTCCCCCTTTCTTTAGCATAAATAGGATTAGGGCACCTACTAGACTAATGGATCTTTAGATCTAACCTCGTTCCTACGCACTTACCAGGTACTTGCGGAGTACCTACAGCTCTTTCTTAGCTAGGTTATATATAGGTCCCTAGGGCGGTGTTTTTCCTTCTTCTAATTTAATTATATACATCTACCTACCTAATCTAGGGAGGGTGCTAGCCTTATAGCTTAAGAATATATCCTTAAACTCTATATAGACTTCTAGGAGGGCTACCTTATAAGTAGCGTTAGATAGATCTATTATTATGTTAACACTGCTTAGTTTCTGCTCTCTTAGCACATCCCTAATAGAGGCTATACGCTTAATTAGACCTATTAACCAGGGGGGAAGCATTACTATAACTAATAAGCATTTCTCTACGTAATATCTATCCTATAACCCTATTACTAATAAGATATATTCCTTTATTATAGGGTGTCTCTAAAGTCTTTTCCCCTATAACATTATAACGGGTTTATATTATCTTGCCTAGTTAATACCTAGCACTAGCTTTTCGCTACTATTAGTAATATAGTAGCTAACTTAGTATATCTTTGTGTATCCTATGCTATCCCTTACTAATATTACCTTTTTTAAAATTCCTTAATATAGTATAATATTACTAGATATACTCTTAAGCGTGCTATCGCTTAGTTATACGTTTGCCTAGTCTAGGTCTATTAACATATCTAGATAAATTAAAGAATATATAGCGCTAGGGTTAAATAGTGTTATTACTACTACCTAGCGGTGATCTTACTATAACTTAACTTCTATGCGAATTCGTAGGTCTAATTGCCTATTCTTATTAAGTTATATTATATTAAGAGCGTTTTCCTAGGGTTATACTAAGCTAATTAGGGCCTTATTTAGGTTTAACTAGCCTTTAGCTTAGTTGCCGCTACCTTAGTGCTGGTTAGTAGTGTAGCTACCTCTATAGTAGATACTATAGTCTAGCTTAGGGCACTTAGTTAAGAGGTAGCCTAGTTTTTTATACTTAAAATAGGTAATAGGTAAGCCCCCTATTTCTACGTAGCGTCCTTCCTATAACCCGCCTTCTAGTAAAGCTAAGTAATTCCTCCTCTTCTATTAGTTACCTCCTTAGTTACCTTTATAGTAAGGCCCTTTTTCCTCTTTTATTACTGCTTCTGCCTTCTTTCCTTAGCCTATAAGATAGTTCTAACTTATAGGGTATTCTTAGCTAAATACCTGCTTCTTTATAGTGCTGTTTAGGCACTATATAAACTAGGTAATTCTTATAGGCTTAGGCATAGGCTTAGGTAATTCTACTTCTGCTTTGCCCTAAACCTTAATAAATGCTTAGAATAACTAGTCCTTGCCTTACTAGAGGGTTAGCAGCGTTCCTATAGCTTCTAGGTAGTAACTATCTTTATCTATTCCTCTGGTTTTTAACTATTATATAAACTCTATCTAAGTGTAGCTCTAGTAGTCTATGTAACTATCTATAGTAGTAAAATGTATCTACTATTGCTTTGCCTTATCTACTAGGTAGCTACTAGTGTATATAACCTTTATTATATTATTTATAAATATATTCTAATCTATAGTAAAAACTATATTTAAATCTACTAGGAATATCTATAGATTCTTATAGGTATCCCCCTTATATATAGGAGTCTTAAGCTATATCTTTGCTATACTATATCTATATAGCCCTAGTGTAGTTAGTGCTAACTAGGGAATAGGGATAGGGGCTTAAGTAGGAGGGGTTTATAGGGTAGAAGTAGAGCCTTAGTTAGTGTTATCTAATTAAGGAGGGGTATTTACTTCCTATAAATTTTTCTATAGCTACTTAAGTTTATGTCTTTTTTAGGTAATTTATAGCTATGCCTCTGCTTATATAAGGCTATGGTTTAATATAGCTTCTTTATTATTAATAGCTAGCTCTAACACATAGGAATTCTCTAGGGTAGTTAGATAAGAAGACTTATGCTCTAGGAGCGGGTGTTAATCTATAAATATATCTTTACGTAGTGTATTTGCTCTAGAGTTATTAGTACCTATTAAATAGGTGTTTATTCTGTGTAGTGCTAATATCCTTAACCTACTAATAGCCTATTACCCTAATAGGAAAGAGAGATTAACTTATTAAGGCTTCTAGGCTAGATATAATAAACAGGGTAATAGTATAATTAAGGTAGTAGCTATGTGACTAGAAGGTAGGTGTATATGCTTAAAGGTTTTAATCTCTAGCCTCCTATATTCTATGTGTATAACCTTTACCTAAATACCCCCTCTGCGTGCACGTAACTAGCTCGCGGCGACCTCGTAGCTAGGGCGCTGCGAGCCACGACTAGGCCCTACTGTACATGATGCCATCGCCTTCATAGCCTCTGTCGCTCTATTGCCTCTGTGACCCTGACACTAGGGTTCTGTAACTTTTACTAATAGTTTATCTATAGATACTCTAGGATTATAGCACTACTATATATATTAATAAAGGGTAGTTAGAATAGCATCTAGACTAGGAGGTTCATATTTAGGGTAAGAGAATAGGTAGCGTTTCGCTAGCTAAAAGATACCTTTTAGCGGGCTTCTCTTCTCTATTATTATAACCTAAGTTAACTAGTGTGTATTAAGATAGATACCTTAATCTTTATAATAGTAGGGATCCTATTATAATAAGATAATAAAGGCCGCTAGTACCCTATAGCCTTTTAGTTAAGGAAGTTTACTAATACTAAATAAAACTATAGCATACCTAACTAAGAGCTACTTGCTATAGTAGAGTTATTTAAACACTAGTAATATTATATTAAAGGCATAGAGACCCTAGTAGAAGTCCTATTAGACTACTATAACCTATAGACCTTTATAAAGTAATAGAAGCTAAATAGAAGATAGGCTAGATAGTGTATATTCCTATGCCTACTAAACTTTATAATTAAGCATAGACTAGGGAAAAATAACCCTATAGATACGCTATTAAGAAGGTCTAATTATAAGAGTAAACCCCTAATAAATAGGGCACTTCTACTAGAACTTAAGAAAAAGTTAGTAGCTACTAAAGAAGTAGTAAAAAAAGAGATACTAATATATTAAAAAAGATATAGTAAGATACCTTTAGGGGAGGAAAATACCCTAGTCTTTATAGAGAGGTATAGTAAGATACCTTTAGGGGAGGAAAATACCCTAGCCCCTATAGTAAAGGCTAGAGTAGCTATATTAAGAGGCTAGTTAGCCACTATAGATCTAGTAAAAGGTTAGCTAAATAAAGGTAATTTCTAGGAGAAGGTAGTGTGTGTCTAGGATATTAGTATAGTATAAGAGATCTAGGGGGCTATTATATTACTAGATCCCTACTAATCTAGCCTAAATAAACTATTAGTATAGCTACTATAGAAGGCCTAAAGCTAAGATCTAGACCTATAGAGGTAGAGTAAAGAGATTAATTCCCTAGAGAGAGGGAAAGCTAGTTTATAGTTATATAGTATAAGGGGTCTCCTAATATATAAAGACTAGGTAGTTATTCCCTAAGAGCCTACCTTATAATAGGAGCTTTTATAGCTATACTAAAATAATCTACTAGTAGGTTACTTTAGGACTAAGTAAATACTTAAGCTATTAAAGCGCTACTTTTAGTAGCTAGCTATAAATAAGTCTATATTAGACTATATTATAAGCTATAGGATATATTAGTAAATAGTTACTAGAAGGCATTGCCTATATAGGAGTCTTAAATTACTACTAATACTAGAGTAACTATAGGTAGAAATCTTAATAGACTTTATTATAGGATTACCTATTATATAAGTAGGCAAATAAGAAACTAATATAATCCTAGTAATTATAAACTAATACACTAAGTACTCTATCTTCCTACCTATAATAACTATAATTAATATAGCTAAGTTAGTAGAACTTTTCTATAAGGAGATTAAGCTATAATTTAGGCTACTAAAGGGCATTATATCTAATAGAGGATCTGTTTTTATAAGCTAATTCTAGTTAGACCTATATTACCTATTATATATAAAACACAGGCTTTTTATAGTATTTTACCCCTAAACTAATAGGTAGACTAAGAGGACTAACTAGGTACTAGAGCATTACCTATAATACTTTACTTCTAAAAACTAGTAGATATAGCCTAAGCTACTCCTAGTTATATAATTTACCTATAATAATATAGTAAATAGAACTATAGACTACTTACCTAACTATACACTTATAAGGTACTTACTAGAGTTTTAGCTAGCCCTTAGGGATAAGGTTATAGAAAGGAAGGTACTAGAGGCTTATACTTATATTATAAAGTTATATAAAGTTAGGGAGTAGCTAAAGTAAAACTAGGTAAAAGCTACTAAATCCTAGGTAAAGTACTATAATAAATATTACTAACTACTTACTTTTAAAAGAGATAACCTAGTATTACTATTAGTAAAGAATATATAGCTTAAGGAAGTAAAATAGAAGCTAATCCCTAGGTTTATTAGACTATTTTAGGTACTTAATACTATTAGTAAGTAAGTATATTAGCTTATACTACTAGAAAAATATAGTAGGTTATATAATATATTCTATATTAGCCTACTAGAGCCTTAGACCTATTATAAGAATATAAATAAAGAAAAAATACTAATACCTAACCTTAAGGATAAAGATAATAAATATAAAGTTAAGGAGGTTAAGGAATATAGAAAGACCTATAAAGGTAATAAATACCTAGTAAAGTAGAAAGGTTAGCTAAGTAAATATAACTAGTAGGTTCTTATTAAAGATATAAAAGAAGCTTAGTATATAATTTAGGTATTCTACTAGAATAAGTTAAGGGAAAAGGATAGTAATATATAAGTAAGTTATAGGTAAAAGAGTATAAAGTTCCTATAAGAAAGGTATAGCCTTACTAGCTACTATAATATACCTAATAAAAGAAAATAACTAAACTATATATAAAAATAAAAGAAAAAAAATATAAAGAAATAAAATAAAGGAAACTATCTATAGCTTTAGGAGAGTTAATAGAAATCCCTCTATAGTTACCCCCTTATAGCTAAAGACTTAGCCCCTATAGACTATATACTTAGCGTTATTCTTATCCGCTATAACTACCTCCCTTATTCTATAATAAAAATAATATAATACTATTCCCTAGGTAATAAATCCTAGATTACTTAGCTATAGCTATAAAACCATTACTATATTCTATATAGTAAGGAGTTATAAATAGTTAGCCTACTAAAATATTAGTAAATAGATAGTAAAATAGGGCTAAGATATAACCTACTATCCCTAGGACTAGAGCTAGGTTTATAGTAACTATAAGGGTTTAATAGGAGACTATATACTACTAGTATATAATTAAAGTATCCTACCTAGATATATTAGTAAAGAACTAGTAAAAAGGGAAGAAATATATAGACCTAGTGGACCTTAGTAGCCCCTATTAACCTAAATATAATATAATATATTATATTAGTATAGTTAAAGCCCTATATAAGCTAAAGATAATAGGTAGTAAAATACTACTAAGTTACCTCTAAGAATATAAGGTCTTTAGGATTATTCTTATCCTTATTACTAAGTGCCTCTATTAGGATATCTACCTAATCTAGTACCTTTAATAAGTTAAGGAAGTTACTATATATAGTAGCTATAGACTATATAATTATTAGTAAATAGAAACTAAAGAGTAAAGGAAAAGTAAGCTACTTATAGCCTTATAACTATTCCTATATATATAATACTAAATATAGCGTTTTAACTACTTTATCTTTAACTAACCTATATATAGGTTAGTAATAAATTAATAATTAATCTAGGGGAGTTTAGGGGTGGATAGGGGGCTCTTTTTATATTTAGTATATCTAGTATATAAGTAGTGTATATATAAATAATTATAAAGAAGAATTATAGGAGCACTTATAGTAATATATTAGTAATTAATAATAGATAGATAATAGTATTATAAAAAAAGTAATAATTTAGCTAATAATATAGAAATAAAAATAGAATAATATAGTAGAGAGTTAGAGGTAAATTTATACTAAAGTGCTAACTATTATTTATTATTATAGATTATTATTTATTATTATTTTAATATAACTACTAGTTAGTAAATAGTTATAAAATATAGGGTAAAAGCTATTTAGGAGCCTAGTAATAAGGGAGGGGATAATTATAAGGCCCCTTATAACATAACCCACGCGTATATATGCACCGCAGCGCTAGAGCACCGCGGCGCCTAACACTAGAAGGAAGGGCTAGGTCTATGTGATATTAGCAAGCCGCTAGCTATAAACCAGTGACTTATATATATATTACACTTAGACCTAGCAAGCTTTAGTTAATATATAAGTGCACCCTATATCCTTTTGCCTAGCTACCTTTATCCTTACACGCTGCAAGCAACGCCTTGTAACCAACGTTGCAACAACGCAACTAGGCAACTAGTGGGCCTATAAAATAGTGCTATAAATAGCATAATTTTAACATATAGTTATATAGTGTAAGGGGTCTCCTAATATATAAAGACTAGGTAGTTATTCCCTAAGAGCCTACCTTATAATAGGAGCTTCTATAGCTATACTATAATAATCCACTAGTAGGTTACTTTAGGACTAAGTAAACACTTAAGCTATTAAAGCGTTACTTTTAGTAGCTAGCTATAAATAAGTCTATATTAAACTATATTATAAGCTATAGGATATATTAGTAAATAGTTATAAGAAGGCACTGCCTATATAGGAGTCTTAAATTACTACTAATACTAGAGTAACTATAGGTAGAAATCTTAATAGACTTTATTATAGGACTACCTATTATATAAGTAGGTAAATAAGAAACTAATATAATCCTAGTAATTATAGACTAATACACTAAGTACTCTATCTTCCTACCTATAATAACTATAATTAATATAGCTAAGTTAGTAGAACTTTTCTATAAGGAAATTAAGCTATAATTTAGGCTACTAAAGGGCATTATATCTAATAAAGGATCTGTTTTTATAAGCTAATTCTAGTTAGACCTATATTACCTATTATATATAAAACACAGGCTTTTTATAGTATTTTACCCCTAAACTAATAGGTAAACTAAGAGGACTAACTAGGTACTAGAGTATTACCTATAATACTTTACTTCTAAAAACTAGTAGATATAGCCTAAGCTACTCCTAGTTATATAATTTACCTATAATAATATAGTAAATAAAACTATAAGCTATTTACTAAACTATATACTTATAGGGTATTTATTAGAGTTTTAGCTAGCCCTTAGGGATAAGGTTATAGAAAGGAAGGTACTAGAGGCTTATACTTATATTATAAAGTTATATAAAGCTAAGGAGTAGCTAAAGTAAAACTAGGTAAAAGCTACTAAATCCTAGGTAAAGTACTATAATAAATATTACTAATTACTTACTCTTAAAAGAGGTAACCTAGTATTACTATTAGTAAAGAATATATAGCTTAAGGAAGTAAAATAGAAGCTAATCCCTAGGTTTATTAGATTATTTTAAGTACTTAATACTATTAGTAAGTAAGTATATTAGCTTATACTACTAGAAAAATATAGTAGGTTATATAATATATTCTATATTAGCCTACTAGAGCTATAGACTTATTATAAGAATATAGATAAAGAAAAAATACTAATACCTAATCTTAAGGATAAAAATAATAAATATAAAGTTAAGGAGGTTAAGGAATATAGAAAGACCTATAAAGGTAATAAATACCTAGTAAAGTAGAAGGGTTAGCTAAGTAAATATAACTAGTAGGTTCCTATTAAAGATATAAAAGGAGCTTAGTATATAATTTAGGTTGTGAGGCCCCTCACAACATGACCCACGCGCATGCGTGCACCGCAGCGCCAGAGCACCGCGGCGCCTGACACTAGAAGGAAGGGCTAGGTCCACGTGACGTTAGTAAGCCACTAGCTATAAACCAGCGACTTGCATACACATTACACTTAGACCTAGTAAGCTTTAGTTAATATATAAGTGCACCCTATATCCTTTTACCTAGCTACCTTTATCCTTATAATTCTAAAGCTTCTACCACTAGCTACCTAAGAGTAATATAGGGCTAAGAACCACCTAATTAACCTAAGCAATATTGGATAATAACTAAAGTTAATTAAATAAGGGTAGTATTACTACTAAAGACACACTATATTCTATAGGAACTAGGACTAAACCTAGACCCTCTAACATTAGGGCTAATACTATAGTAATAAATAAGTAAATTACTTAGCTTAAGAAACTTAAAGAACTATAGGAATAAGAGTAAGAGCTTATTAATCTTCTATAGCTAGGCAGAGGGAAAGAGAAGATAAAAAGGTAGCAAAGATCTAGTTCCTCCTCTAGTAATAGCCACTAAGAGGTTAAAGTTAGGAATATCACTAACCTCTAACACCCTATAAACCTATAGAAGCATAAGATATAGATAAATAACCTAAACTATGCCTTTAATAGGGTAAAGCAAAAGTATTAGCGTAATTACTAAAAAATCCTCTTTACACTTAATTATATATATAGTAATTATAGGGTAAGATAGGACTAATACCTTAATAAATAGATAGCTAATAACTAAAGCGATCTTAAAAATAACTAGGATACATTTAAAACCTAGACTCTTACACTACTCTAAGATGCTACTAACTATAATACCTAAATAGCTACGTAGCTAGAGAACACGAAGCAACGTAAGGGCTAGAGTCCTATTAAATTTAGTATCTACTTAGATTCGCTAGAGAAACACCTAGAAAGAGCTACTAAAAAGTTATAAGCTCTTATATTCTTTATAAAACTACTCCCTAACCTATAAGACTAGATTAACCTATATACCTCTATTATAGGAAAGGCGTAAGAGGAGGTTATATAACTCGCTTAGTAACTCTAGGAGGCTATGCTAAAGAATAAGCAAAAGCCTAAGTATTTAGAAGATAAGGGCCTAAATAAGGCTCCCTAATATTATAGATATAACTTTCTATAAGGCAGAAGGTCTAATAAAGATTAGAAGGATAAGGACTAAGAGAAGTCTCCCGCTACCTACCTAAATAACTATAAACCTAGGTATAAAAGGCAGTGTTTTATCTATAATAGCATAGAGTATCTTATAAATAGATATAATAAGCTAAAGAAGGAGTAATAAGACCTAAAAAACTCCCTAAGGCAGAAGTAGATGCCCTTACCTCTGCCTTAAACACTAAGGTACTAATAGGGTGTTAATTTTATACACTAGTTACTATTTATAGGCATATAGACATTAAAACAGCGGCGGATCTTAATAGTTACGCTAAGATTAATATTATTAGCGCTGAATTTGTATAAGCCTATAAACTTAACTAAGCTAAGGCTATAGTACCTATTATTAAGGTAGTGGGGGCCCTTATAGTTCCCTAATATAGTGTCTATAAGGTCCCTCTTATAATTAAAAACTTAAGAGGAGAAGAAAAGAACCTTAACCTACTATATATAGCTATTAATAGGGACCTAAGAACTAAGGGAAGCCCTATATTAATTAGGATACATATACTTATAGAGGAATACGTCTACCTTTATTTACACTTATAAGAGTGGTGGTTTAAGAAGAGAAGAAAGGCCTTTTTACTTATAACTCCCTGTAAGTTCGCGAAGGTTATGTGTAATAAGACTATTATATATGCTATTAATAGGGTTATAGAAGATAAGTTTATTACCCTTAGAGATAAAGAAGAGGTAAAAGCATATAGAACTATTAAAGATATCCCCTAGGAGCTATATAAGTTTAAAGACGTGTTTGTAGTAGATAAGGCAGGGAGCTTGCCTTTAAGAAAGATAACTAATTATATAATTAATCTAATACTAGGGGCTATACCCCTATATAGACTAATTTACCCCCTCTCCTAAGGCAAATTAAAGGAACTTCATAAGTATATTAATAAGAACCTACAGAAGGGCTAGATAAGACTATTAAAGAGCCCTATAGGCGTGCCTATCTTATTTATACTAAAGAAAGATAGTACACTCTAATTATACATGGATTACCAGGGTCTTAATAGGGTAACATAGAAGAATCGCTATGCTCTCCCCCTGATTTTAGAGATCCTAAACTAGTGCTAAGGAGCTTGCTTCTTCTTAAAAATTAATATTAAGGATGCTTATTATAGGATCTAGATAAAAGGGGGTAATAAGTAGAAGACTACGTTCTATACGCGCTATAGGCACTATAAATACCTTATAATGCCTTTTAGGCTAATAAATGCCCTAGCTATGTTCTAGAACTATATCTATAAAGCGCTTTATAGGCTAGTTAACACTATTTATATGGTATATCTAGATAATATCCTTATTTTTTTAAAAACATAAGAGGAGCACACTATATATATTAAAGAAGTCTTAGAATATATAAGAGAGGCAGAACTATACATAAAACCCTCTAAATACAAGTTCTACTAGAAGTTAGTAGAGTTCCTAGGGTTTATCCTCTCTATTAATAGGATTTTAATAGATACCTACTAAGTCACTACTATTTAGGATTAGAAGGAACCTATAAGCTTTAAGGATATATAATCCTTCCTAGGGTTCTATAACTTTTACTAATAGTTTATCTATAGATACTCTGGGATTATAGCACTACTACATGCGTTAATAAAGGGCAGTTAGAATAGCATCTAGACTAGGAGGTTTATATTTAGGGCAAGAGAATAGGTAGTGTTTCGCTAGCTAAAGGATGCCTTTTAGCGGGCTCCTCTTCTCTATTATTATAACCTAAGTTAATCAGTGCGTATAGAGACAGATACCTTAATCTTTATAATAGTAGGAATCTTATTATAATAAGATAATAAGGGCCGCTAGCACCCTATAGCCTTTTAGTTAAGAAAGTTTACTAACGCTAAATATAACTATAGTATGCCTAACTAAGAGTTACTTACTATAGTTAAGTTATTTAAACACTAGTAATATTATATTAAAGGCGTGGAGACCCTAGTAGAAGTCCTATTAGACTACTATAACCTACAGACCTTTATAAAGTAATAGAAGCTAAATAGAAGATAGGCTAGATAGTGTATATTCTTATACCTACTAAACTTTGTAATTAAGCATAGACTAGGGAAAAGCAACCCCATGGATACGCTATTAAGAAGGTCTAATTATAAGAGCGAACCCTTAATAAATAGGGCACTTTTGCTAGAACTTAAGAAAAAGTTAGTAGCTACTAAAGAAGTAGTAGAAGAAGAGATACTAATATATTAAAGAAGATATAGTAAGATACCTTTAGGGGAGGAAAATACCCTAGTCTTTATAGAGAGGTATAGTAAGATACCTTTAGGGGAGGAAAATACCCTAGCCCCTATAGTAAAGGCTAAAGTAGCTATATTAAGAGGCTAGTTAGCTACTATAGATCTGGTAAAAGGCTGGCTAGATAAAGGTAATTTCTAGGAGAAGGTAGTGTGTGTCTAGGACGCCAGTATAGCATAAGAGATCTAGGGGGCTATTATATTACTAGATCCCTACTAATCCGGCCTAAATAAACTATTAGCATAGCTACTATAGAAGGCCTAAAGCTAAGATCTAGACCTATAGAGATAGGGTAAAGAGATTAATTCCCTAGAGAGAGGGAAAGCTAGTCTATAGTTACGTAGCATAAGGGGCCTCCTAATATATAAAGACTAGGTAGTTATTCCCTAAGAGCCTACCTTATAATAGGAGCTTCTATAGCTATACTATAATAATCCGCTAGTAGGTTACTTTAGGACTAAGTAAACGCTTAAGCTATTAAAGCGCCACTTTTAGTGGCTAGCTATAAATAAGTCTATATTAGACTATATTATAAGCTATAGGACATGCTAGCAAATAGTTACTAGAAGGCATTGCCTATATAGGAGGCTTAAATTACTGCTAATACTAGAGTAACTATAGGTAGAAATCTTAATAGACTTTATTATAGGACTACCTATTATATAAGCGGGTAAATAAGAGACTAATATAATCCTAGTAATTATAGACTAATACACTAAGTACTCTGTTTTCCTACCTATAATAACTATAATTAATATAGCTAAGTTAGTAGAACTTTTCTATAAGGAAATTAAGCTATAATTTAGACCGCTAAAGGGCATTATATCTAATAGAGGATCCGTTTTTATAAGCTAATTCTAGTTAGACCTATATTACCTATTATATATAAAACATAGGCTTTCTATAGTATTTTACCCCTAAACTAATAGGTAAACTAAGAGGACTAACTAGGTACTAGAGCACTACCTATAATACTTTGCTTCTAAAAACTAGTAAATATAGCCTAAGCTACTCTTAGTTATATAATTTACCTATAATAACATAGTAAATAGAACTATAGGCTACTTACCTAACTATATACTTATAGGGTACTTACTAGAGTTTTAGCTAGCCCTTAGGGATAAGGTTATAGAAAGGGAGGTACTAGAGGCTTATACTTATATTATAAAGTTATATAAAGTTAAGGAGTAGCTAAAGTAAAACTAGGTAAAAGCTACTAAATCCTAGGTAAAGTACTATAATAAATATTACTAACTACTTACTCTTAAAAGAGATAACCTAGTATTACTATTAGTAAAGAATATATAGCTTAAGGAAGTAAAATAGAAGCTAACCCCTAGGTTTATTAGACTATTTTAGGTACTTAATACTATTAGTAAGTAAGTATATTAGCTTATATTACTAGAAAAATATAGTAGGTTATATAATATATTCTATATTAGCCTACTAGAGCCTTAGACCTATTATAAGAATATAGATAAAGAAAAAATACTAATACCTAACCTTAAGGATAAAGATAATAAATATAAAGTTAAGGAGGTTAAGGAATATAAAAAGACCTATAAAGGCAATAAATACCTAGTAAAGTAGAAGGGTTAGCTAAGTAAATATAACTAATAGGTTTCTATTAAAGATATAGAAGGAGCTTAGTGTGTAATTTAGGTATTCTACTAGAATAAGTTAAGGGAAAAGGATAGTAATATATAAGTAAGTTATAGGTAAAAGAGTATAAAGTTCCTATAAAAAAGGCATAGCCTTACTAGCTACTATAATATGCCTAATAAAAGAAAATAACTAAACTATATATAAAAATAAAAGAAAAAATATAAAGGAATAAAATAAAGGAAACTATCTATAGCTTTAGAAGAGTTAATAGAAATCCCTCTATAGTCACCCCCTTATAGCTAAAGACTTAGCCCCTATAGACTATATACTTAGTATTATTCTTGTCCACTATAACCACCTCCCTTATTCTATAATAAAAACAATATAATACTATTCCCTAGGTAATAAATCCTAGATTACTTAGCTATAGCTATAAAACCATTGCTATATTCTATATAGTAAGGAGTTATAGATAGTTAGCTTACTAAAATATTAGTAAATAGATAGCAAAATAGGGCTAAGATATAACCTACTATCCCTAAGACTAGAGCTAGGTTTATAGTAACTATAAGGGTTTAATAGGAGACTATATACTACTAGTATGTAATTAAAGCATCCTACCTAGATATATTAGCGAAAAACTAGTAAAAAGGGAAGAAATATATAGACCTATTAGACCTTAGTAGCCCCTATTAACCTAAACACAACGTAATATATTATATTAGTATAGTTAAAGCCCTATATAAGCTAAAGATAATAGGTAGTAAAACGCTACTAAATTGCCTCTAAGAATATAAGGTCTTTAGGATTATCCTTATCCTTATTACTAAGTGCCTCTATTAGGATATCTACCTAATCTAGCACCTTTAATAAGTTAAGGAAGTTACTATATATAGTAGCTATAAACTATATAATTATTAGTAAATAGAAACTAAAGAGTAAAGGAAAAGTAAGCTACTTATAGCCTTATAACTATCCCCATATGTATAACACTAAATATAGCGCTTTAACTACTTTATCTTTAACTAACCTATATATAGGTTAGTAATAAATTAATAATTAATCTAGGGGAGTTTAGGGGCGGATAGGGGGCTCTTTTTGTGTTTAGTGCATCTAGTATATAAGTAGTGTATATATAAATAATTATAAAGAAGAATTATAGGAGCACTTATAGTAATATATTAGTAATTAGCAATAGATAGATAATAGTGTTGTGAAAAAGTAATAATTTAGCTAATAATACGGAAACAAAAATAGAATAATATAGTAAAGAGTTAGAGGTAAATTTATACTAAAGCGCTAACTATTATTTATTATTATAGATTATTATTTATTATTATTTTAATATAACTACTAGTTAGTAAATAGTTATAAAATATAAGGCAAAAGCCATTCAGGAGCCTAGTAATAAGGGGGGGGATAATTATAAGGCCCCTTATAACATAACCCACGCGTATGCGTGCACTATAGCGCTAGAGCACCGCGGCGCCTAACACTAGAAGGAAGGGCTAGGTCTACGTAATATTAGCAAGCCGCTAGCTATAAACCAGCGACTCGCACACACATTACACTTAGACCTAGCAAGCTTTAGTCAATATATAAGTGCACCCTATATCCTTTTGCCTAGCTACCTTTATCCTTACATAGGTATTTTACTAGAATAAGTTAAGGGAAAAGAATAGTAATATATAAGTAAGTTATAGGTAAAAGAGTATAAAGTTTCTATAAAAAAGGTATAGCCTTACTAGCTACTATAATATACCTAATAAAAGAAAATAACTAAACTATATATAAAAAATAAAAGAAAAAATATAAAGAAATAAAATAAAGGAAACTATTTATAGCTTTAGGAGAGTTAATAGGAATCCCTTTATAATTACCCCCTTATAGCTAAAGACTTAGCCCCTATAGACTATATACTTAGTATTATTCTTATCTACTATAATTACCTTCTTTATTCTATAATAAAAATAATATAATACTATTCCCTAGGTAATAAATCCTAGATTACTTAGCCTTAGCTATAAAACTATTACTATATTCTATATAGTAAGGAGTTATAAATAGTTAGCTTACTAAAATATTAGTAAATAGATAGTAAAATAAGGCTAAGATATAACCTACTATCCCTAGGACTAGAGCTAGGTTTATAGTAACTATAAGGGTTTAATAGGAGACTATATACTACTAGTATATAATTAAAGTATCCTACCTAGATATATTAGTAAAGAACTAGTAAAAAGGGAAGAAATATATAGACCTAGTAAACCTTAGTAGCCCTTATTAACCTAAATATAATATAATATATTATATTAGTATAGTTAAAGCCTTATATAAGCTAAAGATAATAGGTAGTAAAATACTACTAAGTTACCTCTAAGAATATAAGGTCTTTAGGATTATTCTTATTCTTATTACTAAGTATCTCTATTAGGATATCTACCTAATCTAATATCTTTAATAAGTTAAGGAAGTTACTATATATAGTAGCTATAGACTATATAATTATTAGTAAATAGAAACTAAAAAGTAAAGGAAAAGTAAAATACTTATAGCCTTATAATTATCCCTATATATATAACACTAAATATAGCACTTTAACTACTTTATCTTTAACTAACCTATATATAGGTTAGTAATAAATTAATAATTAATCTAGGGAAGTTTAGGGGTAAATAGGGGGCCTTTTTTATATTTAGTATATCTAGTATATAAATAGTGTATATATAAGTAATTATAAAGTAGAATTATAGGTATACTTATAGTAATATATTAGTAATTAATAATAGATAGATAATAGTATTATAAAAGAAGTAATAATTTAGCTAATAATATAGAAATAAAAATAGAATAATATAGTAGAGAGTTAGAGGTAAATTTATACTAAAGCACTAACTATTATTTATTATTATAGATTATTATTTATTATTATTTTAATATAACTACTAGTTAATAAATAGTTATAAAATATAGGGTAAAAGCTATTTAGGAGCCTAGTAATAAGGGGGGGGATAATTATAAGGCCCCTTATAATATAACCTATGTATATATATGCACCGTAGCGCTAGAGCACCACAGCGCCTAATACTAGAAGGAAGGGCTAGGTCCACGTAATATTAGCAAGCCACTAGCTATAAACCAGCGACTCGTATATATATTACACTTAGACCTAGCAAGCTTTAGTTAATATATAAGTGCACCCTATATCCTCTTGCCTAGCTACCTTTATCCTTATATTTTTTAATGGATAACTAAACGCGCATCCGTCAAAAATTAAATGTGCATCCGCTATTAGTCCTAATCTGTCAGAACGACCCACCCACAATATTTTAGTGTGGCTCATGTTTATGATTCTTCACACTTACATTCAAAGTTAATTATAATGCCTATAATAAATGCGTTTACTGTGTGTTTTAAAGATATTAAAAGCTATTGCGGGTGCCCTGCTAGCGTATTATAGTGAACAAATTGCATTTGACACGAGTGTTGGTATCGCAGGATAGGCGCACGCGAAGCCTCGAGAATAGTATCATTATCGTTATTGATGATACTATTCTAGGCTTGTTGTTCTGTATGATCTAATCAAGGGGAAGCCACAGTGAGGGCCCTCGTAAGAGGGGAAAAAGGACAGCTAGCTGTTGTGGGTCACGTGACCTACGCCCTGCCCTATCACAGGCCGCGATTGCGGATAGGAAGGAGAGGTCCGCTTACGCACGCGCGGGCCGACCTTCTTCCGGTTCGCAATTGCGGCTGCCAAGCGTGATTGATATCATGCTTGTTCCAACAACGAGGTTCAAAGGCGTGCGCTTATTATGTTATGTTACGATAAGAATGCTTGCGTTGTGTCACGCAGTGAGGCTAGTAAAAATAATCCGCGTGGCTATGCTCTTTATTAAAAACTAAAAATGTATCTTATCTGCAAAGCTTGGCGGCGGATGCACATTCAATTTTTGACGGATGCGCGTTTAGTTGTCCTTTTTTAATTGGTGTTAATCCCTTATCCGTGACCCGCCTGAAGGTCTTCGGACAGCTATTAATAAGAGAGGTGACCAGTGTGTGATGTGAATCACCAGGGCCCCTCGATGGATCACTCCAGTCAAGCCAACCAGACGCTTAGTCAAGGGCGTGCAGAGGTTAATCTAATATTTTGATTAGATATGATTGGCTATAGCAGAGTGATCCCCGTTGATGGCCCTCCTGCTTCACACACCAGTCACCTCTCTTCAAGGGAAAAGTGCAACTCAAAACCGAAGAGTTGTTTGCGAGTTGTGGTTTGCCGCCTTCCCGTTTACAATTCGCGCTGAGATGGCAACGTCACCCAACCAGTCCAACGATATTACCGCACCCACCGATACTTTGCAGGGAAATGTGCTCGGTGAATCGTACCTGGGCTTGGCAATCTGGACGTCACCTTGACAAGCCCCCGTCCCGCGCCTGGGAAGTGCATAGACCTTAATAGCAACAATGCGCACACGCATACATGATGAATGCTGAAGGTGGATAACTACAGAAGAAGTCTGGAAGGCAATGATCAAAATGCGACCCGGAGACAAGTTGTCCCAAGTTGAGGAGCTCCAAGCCACTCCAGCTTATCTGCACGAACGGAAAATGGCAGATTGTTGAAGGTGCCGGAACTTTGCGGTATCGGGACAAGGCCATTCCCAAATGGATCATCCTTTCGAGCAGAGGCGCCCTCCGCCCTCTGCTTCCACTCATGCCGTACATTATGTACTCCGTAATTGGGATATCCCAGTCAATCAATAAGTCGCCAATGAACATTGAGGACAAGGCTGGAGTCCGCGGTGCGCCGACGGAGGAAACAATTACGGATTATACATAGCCAGGCACAGTCAGGCACTAGCAAGGATTGTGTTGGCCCACCACAATGGGTTGGTTTGGATGGCAAATGGGGGACTACTCCGTAGACCCGTCGAGGACGTTCACGACGTCAACGTACGTCTGTTATTGTTCTGAACCGTGGCCCCGCTACATACGCAGTGGCAGCGTTCGTACATAATTTGTGGAGGTTTGCTTCTTCCGGGGAACATGGGTGCCTGGGAACCGAGCGGGCACGGAGATTATTGTAGTACAAGGGCATCGCCAGTTTTGGACGGCGACAGCAAAAAGCAAAAAGCAAAAAAAGTAGTGAGAGGTGAAGGACATGGGTGACAAAAGGAACGGCACGCGGAAAACTCGGAGACGAGCCGGCGTTCACGACAGAGGAAGGCAGGAACTCCCCAGACACGTGCACACAGAATCGAGATGCTGAAGGGCCGGCCACCAGAACTTGGAACTTGTTGCGGCGTCTGGGCGTCTCCGCTCCAGCGATGCCCGGAATCCCTCTCCATGCGAGCAACAGGAACGAGGGTACATGGCGTCTTATCTTGCAATCAAGCCGTTCCTGAGACGTGATGCAATTATTTGCTTCTCAGCTGTGTCCGAACATTTTGGCACACCCTGACGCTCGTGAGAGATGTTTCATCACTCACTCTCGGAGGCAGGACCAAACAAGCGTCTCCAACTCACAGATCTGAGATGACCAACCAGTTTTGCAACGAACGCACAGTCTTGAACTCATTCTCGAGGGCTGCTTATGGGGGTCAGGGGCCCCTGGTCAACTTATCACTAAGCACTTACCTTACGTAATTACCCCTTGTGCCTGGCCCAGCATGCAGACGCAGGCACACAACAACAGCACAACATGCACCGTCATCCGTACGGCCAGCCAGCCTCCTTGCCTCCTCGCCTCCCTGCCTCTGCGGACATATAATCCTGACGTCCCATCCGACCACATCACACCGTTTGTGCAACCCCCTGGATCCAAGCAGTGGCTGATCCGTGATCCGTGCTTTGTGCTGGCGTGGGTCTTGGGGGGAACGGGCTGCGACACGACCGTTCTCGCGCTTTTTTTAATTTTGCATGGCGCAGCCGTAATTAGTCAACGCCACGAGAAAGAGAACCCCCGCCTTCCCGCCTTGGGGCCAGATGGCTCGACTCCAGCCTAGGGCTAGGGTCCACCGGCTCGCTGATTGTCTGGAAATCAGTAATACGGAGTAAGTACTTGTTACTACGGAGTACTGCGTACGGAGTATTAACGGGAGGAAAGAATACAAGAATGTCCCGGTGTGCTCCGTGCCTGCCTGCCTACCGACTTACCTATTGACCATTGACCATCTTCCGTAATCCGTCAGAGAATGTGATGTGACCAATCTGTGGCAGGCAAGAACCAGGACATTGGAGAGTCTCATTCCTCTTCTTTCCAGCATTTTCCCTCTCACTCCTCGGTACATGTCGTCCGTTTTCTTGTTTACTCTAGCACCAGGCAGTCCTCGCATTTGGACATCTAACAAAACACCATCACCAAGCCTTCCTTTCTTCCTTTCTTTTTTTCATTCATTATCTTGTTTGCTTTGTCGCAGCTGTCACCGAGCTGCTTTCTTTCCCCTGTTCTTACCCCCTCGCATTACCTCACCTCTACCTTGCCTTCCGGTACACACAGCCTCGGGCGATGCTCTTGAATCAATTCTAGATCTAGATCCTGCACTTGTAATCTTTGCCTGCTGATCAGTTTGTATCACTGCGCGGGTACACAAATTACAGTCTGAAGCCAAATAATTAGCTGCACCCTTTTCCGACTGGCTCAAATTTGTCCTTTCTTCTTCTGCCGTGGGGTAAGAAACTGCTTCGGAAGTAGGTTCCAATTATCAGAGCTACCAAGGCTACCATTTATTGTCTCGGGTTTCTCTGCTACCTTGTCTCAGCCAAGAACAGGGGAAAGGGACAAAAAAAGAAAAAGGAAAGGAAAAGCAACAACATCGTCACAGCAGGGTGACCCTTTTGCTCCCGCGCATGAACCAGTGACGCATCTTTTTGCATTCTTTCAGTCAACGACATCAACCGCACTGGTATTTTGCATCGCTTCAATACGCTGAAGCACTGGCACGAACACCGACCACCACTTACCATGACGAACGAGCTCTTGGCCGATAGCGTCCAGAGCTTGCCGTACAACAATCTCCGAGGCCCTCACGGCCCAGGAATTTCTTATGCGGCCGAACTAGAGAATCGGATGCCCATTCGGCAGGAGAAGCTGGGCAAGGCTGAGAAGCTCAGTCGCCGCGAATTAAAGTCGGGATTAAGAAGTATTTTCAGAAAGCCCAGGTCGAGTCGGCATACGCAAACGTCGACGCCCCCAGCGAGTGCGACGAAGTCGACCGGTTCTCGGACGTCTCGAACAAGAATCAATCAATCACAGCAACGATTTCAGCATGACTCTTCACTACCCACAGACTTCTCATGGAAACCGTTGCCAATTATGATGGAGGACCCCGAAAGGGAACATCCTCTGCAGCAACATGAAACAGCAGCCACGACAAGGAAAAAGACGGCGACATCACGATATGGCAGGCAAACCCCTAAAGACTCATCGTCAGGTTGGTCTTTGCCGCCCTTGTTCAAGGCTTATCCTCAGGCGATACGTCACGCCACCCTGCCGGCGACGTCGCTGACTGCAGAAGTCATTCTGCGCATCAACGATAAAAAGAACAGCCTTCAGGCAAAAGGAGAAGAAGGAGCAACTGTGAATGCTATCCAAGCGGACGATGATCGTGTCGAGGGAGACAAGGGAAAGCCCAAGAAAAGAAGCCGTCGGAACCAGACTGCCCCAACCGCGGACTTTGAGTGGACCGCAAAAACTTATATTTTGGTAACATCGGGATACCTTTTGCAATATTCGGGCGAGGGCAATTTTGACCGGCTACCGGAAAAGTTTCTTCGCCTCGGCCCGTCATCTGCTGCTTTTGCTACCGACGCCATCCCCGGTCGTCATTGGGTGGTACAGGTATCATCCGTAGCAGACGTGAATGAAGTCGCAGCAACAGAATCTCGCTCCATATTCTCCAAACTATCGTTCCGCATGCCAGAGCGACGTACTGCGACCAATCTCTTGATGGTTTTCGAAAGCGCAGAAAGCATGGAAGCATGGATCACATCCTTGCGAACCGAGATAGAGAAGCAGGGAGGGAAGAGGAAATTATCTGAAACGGGCAAACCCAAGACTGACAACAACGCCGAGGGACCGCACAGAGAAAATAACAGCCATCGGACAATCGCAGTCCGAGATCCTTCACGTTTCGCCAACTCCGGGGCAAAAACTAGCCATCTGCCATCAACGGCGGAGGGAGAAACCCGGTACAGCGAGACGTCGACGCGAACGGCCGGCTCGGAGACCACTCGCAATCAGTCCCTGGACGATAGATCTACCACCAACAGCATTGTATCCCAAGACGAGCGCCAACTAGAGAGTCTTCGGGAGAACTCGAATCGCCTTTCATGTATTTCCTCGGGGCAACGGACATTCGTCACATCAACCGGAACGTCTCCAGATGGTTCTCCAACGCGCGAAATGTTTGGAGATGTAGCCCTCGGCATTCATGAAACCACTCGGGCAGACGCAAGAGCAAGACCTAATGCGGCTGAGATGGCCACTCGACGAGAATCCGTGCAGGCAACGTATACTTTTCTCAACGATGGAAATTCTTCCAGAGGCAACCATCGAGCCATGTCGCACTGTGTCCCCGTCATCCACGGCGAAAGAATGGCCTCTCCTGTTGGCGTGAAGCCCACACCCAACTTCAGCGTCCCACATGCGTCGAGTCGTCGCTATTCATACGTCAGCCGACCAGGAAGCAGGGCAGAGACAACGTCCCCCAGTAGGATTCGAGAGAGCGAAAGTTCGCCCAGGAGATGTAGTCGAATCCTACCCACAGCAATGCAGTCAGCTCATCGACTCTCTGCCGCGACTGATCAGTCTGTAACTAGATCAATAGCAACAGATCGATTACCCTCATACTGTACATCGCCCACTTCGCCAATCGCAGGCCCTCACAAACGAAGATGGCGCTCCGTCTCGCGGGAACGAACCGCCCAGCATGACAATGAGCCTTTGCCCGAGGTACCTCGCGTTGTCCCAGGTTCAATGACGGAAGAGGTCGAATGGCGTCGCAGCCCCCGCAAACATGCTAGTACCAGTGCGCTTAAACAAGAAACAACATCACCGTCTTCAAAGTCGGCCGCATTGCCCACAAGACGGCCGCATATTGCGTCTATGCTGGCAACCAAGGTTCCAGCCGCTGAAGAGCCGCGAGGACACAGAATGTCATTTCTGGACGTCGGTGATAATAATAATGAACAACAAATCCGGCCCCTGGACTCCAGTCGAGCTGCGAAGCGAGTGAGCACTGGCTCTGTGCTGTCTGAACAATCCTCTCGGTCATGTGATGATGTACATGGCTCAATGGCATCAAGCAATAACTCTTCCGATTCATGTGCCACAATCACATCCTCGGCAAAGCCCGAGTCTGGGCATTATCTTGACGTCGAACGGACACGGAGATGCTCGTTGATGAATCGCCGCAGCATGCCTCAAATCACTGCCAGCGGCCCTCCGCCAGCCCCTCCACCAACGCGGGCTTTACCTCCTATTCCACGAAAATTGCATGTCAGGAGCTGAAGAAAAAAAAAGAAAAAAGGAAAAAGAAAACTCTTCCCCAATGCAGTACCACATTGTTTCGTCAACTAGCGACCAAAACTCATGACACAACTTTCCTGCTTTAACTTTGCGGATTCTCCAGAATAGGTCATGCAAAGTGTTTTGCCACCCAGTGCGTGGGCCATATCATATACGACGGTGTCCATGGTTCTTTCCTTTTGTCCCTCTGTGTCGCGCCAATACCAAGGACCAATCATTGGTATACTACGTATTTCCCCTTGAGTTTTGTATCTATCCAAAGCTAGAATGTATTCGCGCGAAGCCTCATGAAGCACAATGCTCGGACGGATTCCCATTTTCCCGGATCTCGGGAAAATATGTTTTATTTTCCTTTTATTTATTTTGATTGGTCAAAGTACGAGTAACGACTGATTCATGGGCATTTGTCGATGATGTCACAGAAGGGAGATGAAAGGCAAAGCAGGATCCTGGGGACTGGGGGACTTGATTGGGGTGCATGCGAATTTTGGACACAGAGAAAGCATGACAGACTAGATGGTAGGAAGGATTGGAGAAAATTCCAAGTGCTCTTTCATACGTTGGCCAGCCGTCGTACTTTAAAGTAATCAAAGAGGTTGTCCTGGATGCTGCCCAGTTGGGCGTGGGTGTTGGGCTGGGCAATCGGCCACAATAAATACCCTTGGTCCTGCCACCCACCCCCGGGGTCCGTTCCGCCGTTCGTTCCGGGAGACGAGGCATCGTCGCCGACTCAAAAGGGTAACCTGTTGGTGGTCGTGGCAAGTGGACACGGCATTCGACGCATCGTTTTGAATGATGGCGCTGGGCTTGAGACTTGCGTCACGTCCAGCACCCGGCTCGTTGCGGACAAGAGCGTATGTATTATGTTATGATGCCTTTCCCTTGTTGCTTGGCCTCAGAAAAGGTCTTGGCACTGACCGTGAGTTGGAGCTGAACCACGGCATCGAAATCTCCTCGGATGGCAAGACGATTTTTGCCTCGTCCTCCACCAATGTCTACGCCTATGATTACGACGCAGAGAAAGGCACGGTGGGAAACGCCGAGACCATCATCACGGGCATGAACCAAGATGGACATGGCTCGCGCACCCTGCTGATTCCAAAGCAAAACCCAAATATTTTGCTCGTGTCTCGAGGCTCCGCCGCCAACATCGATACTGACACTGTCAACATGGAGTCTGCCAAGAGCCAGATTCGCATCTTCAAGATGGATGAGCTTCTCAAGGGCAGCAGTGCTGTGCAGTATTCGGACGGGCAGGTTGCTCGGATGGGGGTCTTGGAAACAGCGTGGGCGTGGCTGAAGATGCCACCACAGGCTACATTGTATTTGAGTCTACCACAAGAGAGCATAATCAAAGGATCCAAAATCTAGCAAGGTACGTTTAACAAGGAACCGACGTCGCCAGGTTCCAAAAGAAAACGTATGCGGCCAGTGTGACTCGAACACACGACCTTCAGATAGGCATCCGTAGGATTGAAGTTGAACTTCAGTCTGACGATCTCCCAGCTAATCTATGGCCGCAAGAACCTTGTTGAAAAAGCCAGGAAACTCAATTGGTACAAGAAGGATTGGTCTGTCCGCCCCATTTAATTTCCCCCGAGCATCACCCCCCATCCCCTTCCCCCTCCCACCACGCATTCCACGAGATCGCCTCTTCTCCGGTCGTCGAAGAAAGGGAAAAACCCACCACTGAAACTTAAAACCCATGCCCCCCCGTCCTGCAGCAGCCCCAGGGACAAGAGGACCTAGACGGACCGCGGGCGCAGCGCAGTGCATTCGTCGCCATCCCGAGCAACCTACAGCGGTCTCGACGACTCGCCCACGCCAGGCGCCGTCGTCGGCATCGTCCTTGTCCTCGTCCTCCTCGTGTCTCTCGCCTGCGCCGCGCTTAGCTCCGGCGGGGAAGTCCCGGGGTGGGAGGAGTGGTGAGCGGAGAACGGAGCAGAGCGGTAGGGTAGGGTAGGTTATAGCTAGAGGGAAGAAAAGGGGAGTCTGATGGGAGCAGCTTAAGGGGGGGGGTTGTTGTTGAGGTTGACTCAGATGGGCATGTTGAAGGCGCTGGTTCGCTAACGAGTGGAAACTTTTGCATGATAAAGTCCATGAATAATGAATGATTTTTTTTCTCGTAACAAGGACGTAAATGGCATGGCATGGATGGCACTGGGATGAATTGGTAACCTAATTTGAAAATTCATATGGGCCTGGGCCACAACACATGTTTGTCAAGTGCAACACACCGCTCATCGAATACTTGAGCGCCTGACCATCAGCCGCATTGCTTCCCCCCTCCACCGCTTTGCTGCCCGCCGAAAAAAAAGGTGTCGAAAGGATTGATATGTTGGCCCTCTCCGTACTCATTGTGCATGCCGTCCCAGTTGATGCCAAACCCGAGATCAATGTTTCCCTGGTCAACACCACTGAGATGGCCATCGGGGGTCGCCCCCAGGTCGTGTAGGAATTCCATGGTTTGGGCGTCGGGGTAGTCCGCCGAACCTTGGACACCAAACTGCTGACCCATGAAGGATCCGCTCGAGCCGCCGCCGCCCCCAGGTGCGCTGTGGCGTGTCATCGGAGGTGATGGAGCTGGAACAAGCGACGGGTCGATCGAGGATCCGTCATCTTGGCTCATCCCGTCGGTTGGGCTGGGGCCGCTGCGCGCTGGACAATGGCCGCTCATGAATGTATCGGCATCAAGCGCCTCCTTTCCCTTGGCAACAGGCCGTGTTTGTCCAGCCGCCGCCAACCCCCCCGCCGCAGAAAGGCCGGGCGATGATGAATTGTCCGACAGAGAAAGGTCCAACGGGAACGGTGGTGCCGCCTGCTCCGATTGATGGTGCCGATGGCGGGAAAGATTAGAAAGATTCTTCATCGACGAGCATGATGATCCATCTGGGGCTGTGGTCCAAGTCGTCGTTCCTCTTCTTTGTCGTCGTGGCTGCTGGGATGATGATTGTACACCAAAACCGCCACTTGAGCTGGCCATTTTAATGGTCGCCTTGGCTGTTCGGTCAAAAGCGTCTCGGCATGTCTCAGCCGGTGGACACTTTTCAATCATGTCTGAAAAGACTGACTTGGCTGCTAGAATCGTAAAGTCTACTTCGTCCATGGTCTTTAATTTTTATTTTTATTTTTATTTTTTTGAAAATCTGACAGTTAGATATAAGAAAAACGGTCAATTACGTGAGAAGACAAGGGGGTCTTATCTTACCAAGCGACTTCTCACCAGAGATGAGTGCCAGATTGCGTACAGGTACGAGATGCCGGCCATGAAGAGATGATGAGTCGATAGATAGGTATAGCTCACGAGCCCACTGAGATGAAGCTGCCGGTAGATCCGTAGGATCTTCTGGCCTGCTTCCGCCACCTTCAAGTATATGCCATCTTCATCTTCTCGGAGTTCTGCTGTGAAGGCTGATGGACTGTTCACCTCGTTCGAAGGGTTGTATTCTCCCTCAAACATGGCAGGCACACTGAGACTCTGTCTGTACAAGAGTATGATTGCTTGCCAGTAGTTGAGTTCCAGAAATTCGGTGGAGAAGGCAACACCCGTTTCTTCCCTCGTTGGTGCCGACGTCTTCCAATGATGCAGTCTCCTGTCAATGTCAATCCTCCACGAACGGAACGAGTCAAACTGAACCAGGAACGGGGACGGCAGGTGTGGGCGCATCTCGGGGTACATCCTGCTGGAGGCTCTGCTGGTTGCGCGCGCCATCTGCGCCTGATTGTACTGAAGAACTTGTAGTATCTCGGACTGCAGAAGCCGCAGACGGAAATAATGGTGTGCAACATGCTTGTAGCTGGGATGATCTTGGCCGTCCGGGGGCTCCTGAAACCCGGTTCGAGTGATGAATTCGTCGTCCAGGAGAGAGGGCAGCTCAGTGGTAATCATGTCATCGCCAACGCCGAACGGCCTCCCCACACAAGTGCTCACCAATCTGTCGAGGGTATAAGTGCACCACCACAGGCGTCGTCGTAAATCGCGGGTCCATAGTCGCCGGCCGCGGTCTTGAGCACTACCTTGTCGGTTTTCCGCAGCTCGAGCAGCGTCGGGATCCGCGCTCGATTCAGGAGGGATTACTTGGGCATCTCCTTCATCTTCATGATGGAGCCCTAAATCTACGGCTAATCGCACCGCCACTCCGGTGATGTACCTGCGAGCATGAGGAAAAAAAGGAGCCATGTTAGCCAAGTTGTGTGAAGCGATACAAGGTGAGACTGAACACAAGCAATTATGAGCTCACCATAGTCCGGGCGGAACGGGCCGTAACAGCGCAAAATTAGCGAGCAATAGGACCGCCTGAAGAACCTCCAAGTAGCCACCACTCGTGCTCAGGCACTCTTCCAGATGTACAATGGCGCTGGCATGGTATTCTTCAGGCTGACACGCAGTCTTGGGACGATTCAAGGACATTTTGGCATTTCCCGAGGCTGAGGTCTTGACCGGCTCACCAAGAATAACCCCCGAGCCTATGGCAAAAACCATGTTCATCATGTATAGTTCCTGGGCCGTCAGCCCCTTGGCAGCGTTCTCGTACGCCTTGTCGAGCGTCTGCATGAACTCGACCCGATGAAGTACTGGGATCTGAGGATTGGCGTGCTCGAAATAAAGTGTGGCGAGTCGCGTTCCTTCTTCCTTGTCCGGAAAGGGCGCTGGCTGGATGGTCGGTCTCGTATGAAGGCCAAAGAACGAATCTCTCATTGAAGCGCCGGTGCCGGTGCCGGTGCCGTGTTTGCGGCCTGCGATGCGCTCGGCGGTGCCCGTTTGCTCAGACACAGAGTACTGCACCGCGGCAAAGACTACTCTGGCAAAAGACACGCCGGATGCGGAGGCCAACGATCTGGTTTTCGGAGGACTTATGATGTTGGCCAGAGCCGGGCTCGGAGGGGCCTCCTTCACCTTGAGCGCCCCCTGGCCCGAGTAGCCGCTGTCTGCGGTGGGCGCGGTGCCGGTCGCAGCATCCGTCGATGGGAATGGGCGAGAAGACGACTCGAGGTTTTCAGCTGGCGGGAACGACATGTCGTTGTCCGTCAGCAGCTTCTCGAGCTGCTCCACACGGGTTTCTAGATAGAAGACGTAGCTAAGGGTTCATGAAAACTCAGCACACTTTGCTCATGTATCAGAGAAGATGTAGATGGGGCATGTGGGAAAAATAAAATAAAATAAAATAAAATAAAACAGCGTGCGAACCTTCGCGGAATTTCCTTCTTCGTGACGGGGTCATAGCCAACGCAAGCGACACGGGCTTTGGCGCAACTGGCGCAGCTGGGGAGCTTCTGGTCGCAGCGATTCTTGCGCAATCTGCAGCGATTGCAGGCGCTCACATTGCGGAAGTTGCTGCTTTGGCCAGCTTTGCCGGTGGCATCACCACCTGTCGGTTGGCCGGCATCGGCGGCATCGGCGGCATCGGCGGCATCGGCGGCATCGGCGGCAATGGCGGCAATCTGGTCGTGAGAAGACTGTCGCTGTCTCTTGGTCCCTTGCTTGTGGTTGGGAGGCGAAGGACCATGACCATGCGATGGCATTGCTACGAGCCGAGGCCGTGAGGCCTTGCCGATGCGTGTGGCCTCGCGCCGATCGATCAGGTCAAGGTCAAACAAAACGGTGCGGCGAGCGCCAAAATCTAAGATGATGCCAGCCGCCAGCTTCTCCGGGGATCTGTGGCACAAATACGGACTACAAGGTGCGATTAGCTCTGAAGACGGCCAATTAAAAAAAATTAAAAATAAATGAAAATCCCCGAGTGCTCCAGCATCGAAGTCAACAACAACAAGGCGGGGTGGTCCAAGGGTCCAAAGGGGGGTTAAAAAGGAAAATATAAGAAGATTGTACTCGGTACTCGGTACGGATTAATGTTATCAAATATTATCAGCAAAGGCAAGGCTCCGCCTCAGATGATTCTTGTGGCTGGTTGGCTGCCACCGCCTCTTCATGGCAGTGGCTTTGACACTTGTTTGCGCTGCAATAACAAACAAGTGTAGCCAGATCTGCAGTCCCCTTTTCGTTGTTCGCTGGAGGGGACCATGAACCCCCGCATCCCGAGTTGAACTTCCTCAGCACATCTAACCGAACAAACTAGGATGCGAGTTCAAAAAAAAAAAAACATGTTAATTTGGTTATGAGAATGAGAATTATCAGGCGGCAAAAGAAGAAGATGTCAGAATGAAATCCTCCCCCCCCCCCTCCCAAAAAAATATATAAAACCCAGTAATCGGCTTCCCGTTTCATTTTCCCGCTACCTACCTATCCCTACCCATTTCAATGCATACCCACCGTCTATCAAAATCCAATCCAACCTCGTTGCCCCAAAGCCAAAAGTGAAGAGCCACCCGGCGTCCCAGCCATTCAGCGAAAGAGAAAGACCGACTATTCTTCCGCCAACAATAAAAAAAATATAAAGAATAAATTAAACGCCACATTTCCAGGGTGCCCCATGGAGGGATGTTGCCATTTTTCTCTCTAGGGTCGTCGTTCGTGTGCAAAAAAAAAAAAAAAAAAAAAGTAAAAAAAGCCAGTCTGTGTGAGATTTCCAATAAAAATGCGCATGCTGAAAGGCCAAGAAACACCGTTGCCGGTGAATCGAGAGAAGCAAAGACCTTCTCTCGCGTGCTGGGAAGAAAAGAGAAGAGAAGGCCAAGCCGAAGTCGAATAAAAACCGTTCATGACGTGTTGAAAAATTTCCAAGGAACCAAGGAAGATTTTGTGACGAGTTCCGAAAGCTTTTCTTTGTTCTGTGACCCCATTCTCATTTCAACCCACGTGGCTCATCAAAGTCTCAGTCTAGTTGCCCGCCGAGCGCATCTCGGCATCCTATTTTGATCCCGTAACGCCAGTCTGCAGTGATGCAAAACCGAAAGCCAATCAACGAAATGAAGGGGGGGTATAGGGAATAAGGTATTTTGGACCTAGAGGAAATAAAAAATAAAATGAAACGAAAAAGAAGCCATCGCTAATTAAAACATTCCATCAAGAAGTGAAGCGATGGAGACGTCGGAGTTGACAAAGGTAAGAAGAAGCCGAGGTGATGAATGTTGCCGTTCTGCGTGAGCCATCATCACACAGTATCGTCATGCTCGTAATCGTCGAGTAGAAATTCGTCGAGTAATGAGTCTCCTTCTCCGGCGTCACTCATTTGTGGTCCTCCCTCGGAAATTTGAGAGCTTAGATAGGCCCCGATGATGGTGACAAGCCCGCTGAACCACCAAGCCAAGCCAGAATAGCCCGTCTGAAGACCTAGGGAATACAAGAGGCCGGAAACGGTAGGTCCCAGAGCACGACACAAGCTGGCAGCGGATGCGGCGATGCCGTTGATGGTGCCGAGGACTTCCTTGGTCGGTGCCGAGTTCGCGAGCAAAATGGCATTGTTGGGATATGCCATGGTCGCGTACGTGCATTTCCAGACAACCAGGATGTAGATGGCCGGCATCCTGAGATTGTGCGGAAGCAAGACAAGATAAGGTGTGACAAGATACAGGGCGAAATACGTAAAGGCAAGTAGACGGAACAGTCGCAGAGATCCGAGGCGCTGGGTGACGGGAGTGACAATAATGAAGTTGGAGAAAAGTGAATACAGTCCCTGCACGGACATGATGATGCCGATGGCCTTGGTGTCTAGTCCGAAGCCGTCGACGAACTTGAAGGGCAGCTCGACTTGTCGACCACCCTCGGGCTCTGCCATGCTGAGGAACACAGGAAAGAGTTGGTCGAAAGTCATCGTGTGGAATGCCAAGATGCCATAAGACATGATGTTCAGGATGACAGGCTTGGTGAAGATGACCATCTTCTCCTTGTTTTCTTCCGTTCCATGCGGTCCAGTGGCTGCTGCTGCCGCCGCTGCCGCCGCTGCCGCCGTCGGGACAATGGGATGGCGTCTCGGGGCCAGCTTGGGCGAGTTTTCGCGACTTTGATACGCCGGCAAAGCTTCTTCGGTTCCCGACACTTCGGGATTGCTCGTGGATGGTGCCGCCGTCTTGTATCCCTTCATACCGTCGTGCGCCAGCAGGCTCTCCTTTTCTACATTTCGCCCCAGGCTGCGGCATATCGGAACATTGTACACCAGGCCGACGAGCCGGTCTCCCAACTCACGGCCTGCATCGCGCTGTTGCTTTTTCGAGGCGTGGGTTTCCTCGAGAAACAAGAACCCGACAACGACGCCAAAGAGAACAGTGACGGCACTGAATAAGTTGGGGAGAAGATACGGATAACGATCCCAGATGGTGCCGCGGGGAAACAAGTCCGGATAGCTGATACAGGGCCGTGCGAGGGCGCCACCGATCATGGGACCGACGATGGAACTGGACAATGTTAGACAAGGAGACCGATTTTTATTCTATTCTCAAGCAATTGCATTGCATTGCATTGCATTGCATTGGATGCCTGTTGATTGATTGTACTTACCCAATACACCAGACCATGGGCATGATTGTATACGCACGAGCTGCATACTCGGTCAGCACTCGAAATCCATCACTCCACCCACGTGTTGATCAGTCCAAGTACTCACGCTGTTGCTCCTTGACCGTTACTAGCTCTGCCACCGTGGTTTGCAAGACGCCAATGTTTCTGTCGTACCCGAATTGGTTAGAATCCCTCGGCTTTGGAAATGACGTCTGTGTTTTCACGGGGGCGGATTGACGAGCCATACCCATTCAGAAGCCCCCCAAGAGCCCGAGCAAACAGGGCAACAGGCAAGCTTGGGGCGAACCCAAAAACCAAAACGCTTATGGCAGTGCCCAGCAGGCCAAACAAAAGAACTGGCTTGCGCCCTATCTTGTCACTCAACCTCCCCCACATGACACCGGTAGCAAACTCGGCCAGAGTGAAGGCAGATGTAACCATGCCGGCAAAGACGGATATTTTGCTGGCATCGTCTGTGATGTTGAAGTCCTTGATCATGTAATAGATGTAGGGAAAGATGGACATGAATGCGATGGGCTCGCATATTCTGCAGCATGCTGCGCAGAGATAGGTGTCAGCTTGGATCGAGAGCAGTTTTTCGGTTTCAGCAAGGGGGGGAAAAAAGCACAGAGTATGTTATGTGTGCTGTGAATCTTTTCATACCCAAAACAAACATCTGTCTGGTGGGAAAGGGTGGTGTTCCCGCGCCATGCTCTCCTCCGCCACGAGCAGGTCCGTTGGATGATGGGTGTTTTCTCATGATTGATATATTGCTATATTGATATTTGTTGTGGGATGTTCGAATTGATGTGATTTCGACAGCAGTTTGCTGGAAATTTGTTCCGGATGTCACTCGCTTGCCCCAGAGTCCCAGGCCATGAATTTGGTGTCCGAGACGCACAAGACACGAGCCTCTATCAGTGATGCTGCTATCGTTGTACTTGAAGCAAGACGGACGAGTTTTCAAGAACAGATACTCTTTGACATGAAGCAAAACTCGGGCATGGCGAGGAAGGAAAATGGGAGGAAGCAAGTTGTAAAGAAGAAGAGAGTGGGAATGGTGGATACACTCATACATATAAGAACAGAATCTGAACATCAGCAGCAGGCCATCTCCTGTTGTACGAATCGGAGTACATGGACCTCAGAAAGCAAAGAAACAAGTTCAGTCAGTCATGGCCCAAAAAAAAACCATGGCCCATGGGAACGCGCAAACCCCCCCCCCCCCTTCCCCGCCCGCACTCTGGCCCTCTGGCCCTCTCGCCCTCTCTGGGACATTAAGCGAACGAGGTCCATTTCGGCACCCATTCAATTAGGTTGGGCTAATGAGGTTGGCACCAGATTGGCCAAAAGAGCAAACTCTGACTTGTTCCCTCCGTCTCCGTCTCCGTCCTCCTCCTTCTCAAGAAGTCAACGGCGTCTCCCAACTTCCGAGCCAACACCGCCGAACAAGGCGATGCGGCGACGGGCACTGCTCTGCAGCCCTGCAACCCTGCAACCTGCAACCTGTGACCTGCAACCTGCGACCCTGCAACCCTGCAACCCTGCGGCCAATCCCAGATCAGGGGCACAGCATTGGGGGGCCGTGCATGGGAGCAATTTGGGCAATTTTTCTACACAGCACTACTAGCCTTGTGGTGTTAGTGCTTGTGCTTGCTCACTTGCTGGCTCACTGCTGGCTCACTGCTGGCTCACTGCTGGCTCACTGCTGGCTTGCTTGGGGTGAGGGGCGTGGATAGTTCATTCATTTATTCATTTAGCACACCAGACCAAAATGCTAATCTGGCTTGCAGGGGCGAGCCAGACAGAAGGAAACATGGAAACATGAGCCCACGGAGCCCCTTGTCCCTTGTCCCTTGTCCCTTGTCCAGTCCAGTCTTGTCGTTTACAAGTCTCACCTTGCCCAGTCCAGCCCAGTCCAGCCCAGTCCCCTCCAGTCACCACTTTCGTCAGTTCTCTGCCCTCGATGGATGGACAGAAAAGGCAATCCACGCTAGGGGAGGCGTTGAACGTTGCTTCCGTCTGTCTTTTATTTTTATTTCATGTTTTTGCCCATCGTCATCATCATCATCATCATCGCATCAGACTGAGAGGCAGGCGCTGAGGGGGTCAACGTCAACCTGGCCCAGAGGTGGAGAGCCCATGCAATGCCAATTCATGGGCCATGGCGGTGACGAGCGACCAAAACGCACGCTCTTCCGCGTCAAAAGCAACAAGACGGCCACCCACGTGTACAAGTATGACTCCTTTTGAGGATAACTTGTCAATTTCCTTCGTCTTGCTTTCTCTCCCGCATTGATTCCGTGAAGACTCTTTTGATAGATACGCTTTGTCGACCAACAGGAACCAAATTACCTCCCTGTCAGTTCTATGACCCTCCGGACTTCAGGCATGCCACAGTCATGTGCATCACCAGTAAGGCGTTGCTGTTTTCGGAACCCTTGATACTCCAAGTTGCCGCGAAAGAAGTCGTGTGGGGGGAAGGGCGTGGCATCTCTCTCGAGGGGGGTCTAGTACGGGACCAACGTAGAAGGTAGAAGTGGTGTCCGCCTTAATAATCCTACTAGTGCCGTTTCTCCCGAGCTGTGGCCAAGACTCGCCGAGCTCATCGATATCGACAAGGTGTGTTTGCTTCTGGCGAAATTTTTTCCTTTCTTTTTTCTTTTTCCTCTCCCAGTGTTTCATTATGCTCTCTGTGTAACACCGTGCCAGTACTTGTTCTGTCAGGCGGAGAGCTAGCAATGGCCTGATGGTTGTTATTGCTCGAGCCGGTGCGTCATGATCGTATCCATGTTCAGACGCAGGAATGGTGAGGTGACCATTCCGATACCGCATGATGAAAGAGCTCAGAATCAATCCAAGTCAGACCGGACAGGTGCTTCCAGACCATACTGCGCAGTCGTCACCAGAGAAGAGCATCGTCCGTCACTCTTGAGCGATTCTAGAAACCCAGTGCTAAGGAAGTGCAGCTTCAATGGGATCTAGCTTTTATACAAAGCTGCGCCCGCTTGCTTTTCGAGTTTTTTTCGAGTGGCAGTTAGTCGGATACGTCTTGCGCGCGACGCACTTGATGACGTTGTGGTTTTTTTGCGTCTGCTGCTGCTGCTGCTGCTGCTCTTCGGTACTCATTGAGTCATTGTCTCATCCCTTTGGCAGTCGCAAGGGAGCAAGCTGTACATACAACTCGTAGGGATGTGGGCCAATCAGGGTTGCGGTAGATTACGGGTACTTCTTAGTGTTTAGTGTATATAGATTACACTATAATAGAAGTCGCAGAGAAATCCGTGTGTACAAGAAAGTACCTCACTAACTCTGGTTTATCTGCTAGATTTAGGTACCTTGCTGTGCCTAAAAAGAATGGGTCTTCTACGGAGTACCTGCTTGCTAACATTCGTACGCCTTGAATCCGAGAGCAAAAGTGGCGCAAGGGGGCCGTCGGATGACTCTCTTCGTCGACCAACCCGGGAGAGCTTTAAATAGCAGGATCTCATTGGCCCCAAAGACCTCCAAGCGTTCAAAAATGCAGGCTACGTACGCCTGATACACGCAACAATGCGTACATACAGCATGCTCCATGCATGTAGAGACATGCTGTGTGAGGGGGTATCAAAGGAGGAAAAGGCCGTCCACCATAGGATTCACGACCATGCTTCTACCTTTCTAGAAGCCGGTCTTTGACCCATAATTCAACTGGGTTTGAGAAGGCGGGTGGTTGGCCGCGCCCCAAGGACAATCTTCTAGTTTGGAATAAGCAACGTTGTGTAGCCTCACGACAATGGCCATGTCCACATAAAGCCCTATGTACTAGCTAGGTCGTTGCGGGAGAGTTGCCGGAATTGCTGCCGGCTCCACCATTTCGACAAAGTACCGATCATGTACTCCGTATGTACCCCGTAGCTGTTCAGTTCCAGTAGTTGGTTGGGTTGATGACTCGAGGTAATCAAATTTGGTTCGAAGCGAAGTCAAACCCCTGAAGCTAGCCATGCCTTGAGGCATCTGGAAAACCACCACCGATTGCGTTCATCTCATCGCTTGTTGAATTCTAGAACGACTCAAGTCAACGGTGCCACAATGGAGCATGCTTTGCTGGGACACCAGGTTTGTTGGGTGTCTCTTCCTTCTTGTTGAAAAGCTCTGACGGCAAGGAAAAAATTGCAATTGCAATGCTTCGAGAAATGGCCAGTTTCTGAGTCACGACATGCACATATCCCATCATCCATGCGGTAGTATGCATGTCATGTCGTGCAGCTCTTGTTAGCATCATACGGTTTGACAACCCGACAATACGGATACACCAGAAGCGTATGTGCACTATTCAGTGATTCAGTCGCCTCATTGTGTATTACCCCGAGCACTGTTTTCCCATGCTTTTCTTTCGCATAATTAGGTACGCATCCAGCAGGACGCTGGCGGTGCAGCTCGTGTTGTCGGTGTTGAAGGTGGGTTGATCTCACTCACCGCTTGATCCATGACGCCTCGTGATCAATCTAGTCATGGCCACCACGGGTTTTGGGTGCCGCGCTATTATGGTGACTTGTCCCTCTGTCAGACCCTGGTCATTCATGTCGTCATTTTCACGACAAAAGACCCAACTTCAACACGGACTGCATCCTTCGGGGAGCCTTTCCTGTGTGCCGGACTGGCGGGGCCCGGGTACGGTTCCCCGGAACTTCAGGAGCTCAGTGGTCACACCGGAAATTTAAAAGCGAACCTCCCTGTTCAGATAGCGCACCAATGATGAGCCAAGTGGTGGGATCGAGAGCAGTAGGGTCGATGTCGTGGCGAGGTTTATTATTGAATTATTAGTTCGCCACATGCTCTTCTACGGTGAAATTTCTTTCTTTTTATGGGTGATGTGGTCCAGGCCTTTTGGTGACGCCCGCTGATTCTGCAACAAGTCCGGCGTACCATCAAATGCCGGTGGCCAATCTCCCAAGTCGAGCAAGGATCTGATTGCAATTTTCCTATCAGTTTTGAGTTGCAGAAGGAACATTTTTCTTTCATCTTGCATTTCTACCAATAAAGGGGAGAAGGGTTCGAAGGAACAGGATGCACGGCTCGATTCGAATTCAAGCCAGCAACACAACGTGACACAAGGGGCAACAAGGGGGGGGGAGGGAGCCTTCGCAATGACTTACCGAGATTGAAAGTTTTTGACAACATCAGCAGACCAAGCGGTCCGATGCAAAATTGTCGTTCTTCATGCAGCGGCAGCGATGACATGCGCTGATGTTGTCGAAAGCTCTGTCAGTAACAGCCCTTTGTCGTCTTCAAATCAGCAAGCTATTTCTTCTTTGTGCAGAGGGAGTGGGCGAGTGGGCAGGCTGGTGCAATGCTCCTGCCAGGGTCGCCCCTGAATCCTGATTAGTCACACACACGGTCGCACACCCAATAATATCTTGCGGCAAGTCAATATTACCATAACTGTTGAAAATGCTTTCCCCGACGCCAAGCTCGGAATCTTCAGTTCCGACATCCCATTGAGCCAAATGTCTCATCACTCATCACGCCTTTCAGTGCTAAGCTGCACGGAGTATTTCGCTGACAAGACAACCTCCGAACGCACGAGTCTTGAACCAGAGTGGCGCTGTGGCTTGAAGTTTATGCCCTGCCTTGCTTGCCTTAACCTAGGGGCCATAGAGTCTACGAGACGAGAAGACGAGCACTTATTCAAAGGAGCAGTAATCCGTACCTGCAAGATCAACAAGATCCAGTCAAGGGTACCCGGAACTAATAACGGATGACCGGCTGTCATCTTGACCGCTCCGACGCGACAGACCGTTCAGCCGCTGTAGCACGTACTTGCGGAACAATGATGAATATGACGACTTGGCAACATCATTCTGCCCAGACAGCAGGTGCGAATGCTTAGACTATCGACTATCCCATCCCAATGATTGTGACCACTCGGGAAACACTGTTTTCAGGCCAAACTTTAGGTAACAAATGAACAGACTCAATGTCGTGGGTGACGGGCAGGAATAGTATACCCGCATCCGCGGTAAGCATTAGCTGCAATTGGATACGTGCCTTCCGCAAATGCAACAAACATGCATTCATCAGGGGCACCAGTAATAAATGACATTAACAGGCGCATTGCTACCGACAGTTGAACATGCAGCTGCGCGAATAAAATACGTCGGCATCATTCTATATCCTTTCGTCGTCTTCGTCAAATCGTCGGAGCAAGCATAGAATTTCGGTACACATTTGATGTGACCCTCGCGACTGATGCATGGACAACCCCTGCAATTGCAGCTCAAGGGAAAGACGAAGCCCGCGGCTTCCAGTCCATTCAGATTGCAATTTGAAGACGGCCTTTGACAGTACTGGTCCATCTATATCCATGCTCGGAGTATGCAGGGCTAGGTGTTGTGTACTTGAGTCGGCGTTTTGGGCACGAATACACATCGCGAAAGGAAGAAAGCGCCAAAAATGTCTGGCCTCTTGTTACACCTAGATGCTGTAGGGAGCCTGATCTGTTACAACCCGAGAGAAAATTCGATATCTGGTAGCCAAGTGCATCTGATCCGGCCACCCAGAGTTTGACCTCGATCCAGCATTCCGTCGCTTTAGGCCGCGGTGAGGGAGGGTTCAGGTCCATCGGAAGCTTCCATATTTCGGTCGACAACGATCCCCTAAAGCTAACACACCGGTTCTAGACAACGTGCGGCTGGTCATATTGGGCTTCTATAGCTGGGATTGGTGAGATTGCTAGCAGCGATGGACTTACCAGTATGACATTTACGTACGCATTCTTGGACTCGGCCGCAGCACTCTGCAACCTAGCCCAGTCGCAGCCGCCGGCCTTTGCCACGCATCACTGTACAGTCAGTAAGTAGCCTCTGAGGAGGGAACACCTGACCTTGTCATGCATAAGTCTGAGCTGCGCAAGACTCGTACAGGAACATGGCGTTCTGCACCCAACTAGGTAAACATGCTGAAGTCCTGTCTCCTACGACCCTGAACCACACGAGTGTCATCATGCAGGTGTGCCGTGTCCTTATTCACGACTTCGTGATAATGCAGGTGTTTGTCGAAAATGATCTGTTGCAAATGAAATGCTCGCCTCCCCCCCGAGGTTGACAAACTCGTGCTGATGACAGCCCTCGAGCCCTGGAGAACGGACAGGGCTTAGAGCATATTGCAAAGGCGTCTGTCTTGTAATAGAATACCAATTCTGTATTGCCTATGCTTTCTTTGTTTCTTGTGGATTGTGTTCGCATCCTGCGATTCAATTGCATTATGAAACATGGCCCAGATGCTGACACACAGTCTGTACATCTGCTAAACGACATGTGCGATGGATCCGACCTATCAAGCAATCCTACTGTGTGTGACTCGGTTCACTGCAATGGACTTCTATTTACGAGGTGTGTGCCTTGCTACGACTGACAGCTAACTCAGGATTTCCGTCTTAGTATCGAGCTCATTTGTATTTGTGAAAGGCTGGAGGGGAAATGAGCCGCATGTAGACATATTCCGAAAGGATTAAGCCGAAGATTATGACCACAGGAGCAACTTTCAAAGGATACGATTCTCCTCAACAGACAGCAAGAGAAATGTTCCTAGAAAGTTTGAAACCTCCGAACCGATAGCCAGCACTTTGACACATTGCAGAACTCTTCCACACTTGCTCTATAGAGGTCTACACGTGGAGAGGAAGACGTGAACAAAATGATCATCACAATTGGAAGATGAGAATCTTTTGTATGAGAGCGATTCATGTTGAGACAGGTCTCCACGTCATACTGTTCGGAAACATACCGAGGCTTCAAGAAGATGCGGGAGATGTTGCGATGTTGATGAATGAGGTTGCTCCCGACGATGGCGTTGCACCAGATAGACACGTGAACATTCAAGGCGAACGACAATGTGTACAAAAGATAAGACATGAAGCAAAAGTAGAGGGGAACAAAAAAAAAACCCCAAGCAGATTCGACAAATTGGGCTATGGATGCAGTAACCGTGCATAGTCACGCAAGTCAGCTGCCTAGACGATGCCAGACCGGATGCCTTTCTGGGTTGGGTTCTTGGCCATGATGCAGCAACAAATGACGGTTTGCCAGAAAGTCTCGGTCAGGCATGAGGCTTTTGTTTCCTACCCACCTCCAAGTTTCCTTTTCGAATAAGCAGCAGATTGGGCAATGCTCGTTGACAGGTGGCTCTCAAGTACATGTACCTCATGGACATGGCGGCAAACGGGCCAGACCTACGGATTACAGTAGACCTAGATCTAGACCTAGACCTAGACCCTCACGGCTACCTCTCGGCATCGCAGGCCGTCATCGTCATTTCGTCATCGGGCACATGGTTCGCGCCAAACCCATCGAGCATCGAGCAGTCGAGGGTCGGGTTGACAACGCAGCAGACCATATAATACAGGAACATGGGCAAGGATTAGGCCAACAAAGACGAGAGGAGTCTGGCGGCGGCGGCGCACATGGGGTGGCCGGGGGCCCGCAGCCACATCTGTCAGTCGTGACTCGTCAAGTGGCCAATGCAACTGCGACGCAACGCAACGCAACGCAACGCAACGCACCAGCAGAAGTATGTAAGATGACGCTCCCAGCTTCCCGCCCTGGCGGGCGTACGTACATACATGATGTGATGTAGCCTGTGGGGTCACTGGAAGACAACGCGTTTTGTCGTACCATCCCGCCGACTGACCAGTGACAACCACGTCTCCCCCGGCAAGCCAGCAAGACTGCACTGCGACAACAGCCAGGTCGGTATCACCAAACACCACCAAACACCCCCAAACACCCCCCCAAACACCCCAGGCAGCCACCCGGACGGAGTAAACGAAATCGTGCACACCGCTCGCTCTCCCGAATCAGTCTTTGCCGTCACCCGACGTACTTCCGAGCATCACCGAGCATCGCCCATCACCAGTGAGTGCACCACCATGGCGGGGAAGAAGGCCGACAACAGCAAGAAGGTGGCAGGCAATGCCCGCAAGGCCGAGGCTGCCGCGCAAAAGTCTGCTGCCGCGCAAAAGTCTGCTGCCGCCGATGCCAAAAAATCGGCAGAGGAAGCCGAGCAGTGGCAGAAGGGAGCCAAAAGCAATGCCAAAAAGTGAGGTCCGGAAGGAAACATTGATGCCCTGCTTTTTTTGCGCTCGACCCATACCAAACCAATGCTAACTAACTTTTTTTTCGCTCGGCATTCATCAGAGAAGCCGAAGCCGCCAAAAAGGCTGAAGCAGCCAAGAAGAAGGCCGAGAAGGATGCCCTTCTGAAAGAAGAGGAGGCCAGTCTCGGCGGACGAGCCGAACCTAAAAAATCAAAGGCTCCTGTCAAAAAGTCACGCGGCTTGGATCTTGCCCAGCTCGAAGGCGACTCTCCCTCCGCGCTCAGCGCCTCCGGCATCGACAACGCACTTGATGCCCTGTCCTTGGCGACCGGTTCGGACGATTCCAAGATCGACAAGCATCCCGAGAGAAGATTTGCTGCCGCGTTCGCCAAGTATGAGGAGCGAAGGCTTGCTGAAATGAAGGCAGATGGCAGTGGTGTTGGCTTGCGTATGGATCAGCGCAAGCAAAGGATCCGAAAGGAGTTTGAAAAGAGCCCTGAAAATCCTTTCAACCAAGTCACGGTTGCCTACAACGCTACACGGGAAGATTTTGACCAGATCAAGGCTCATGAAAAGGCCAAGATTGAGAAGCGACTGGGTCACTAATAAGCGGAAGGGTACTTATTTATGGATTAAATGAAGCGTAAATCATGGAGAGATTCTCCTGTTTTCCTGTTTCTCCCCTTCCAACAAAATGGAGTGAGAGTCCGGAGTGAAACCATGGAAAATTACCGATTTATTGCACCACTTGAAATATGCCCCCGCCATAAAATTATGACTCGGTCGTCCCGCTTCAATTTTATGGGCAGAATTCCTCACCGCCCCTACACACCGCCCAATTTGGACAGCTTCCCCTGCTTCCATCTTCCCTCTTTTCCCCAGCGCGCGAGCGCCCGCCGCATCATCCTTTTAGTACCTTTGAGTGTTTCAATGCCATTTTTTGTTGGATGAGAATGGCTCACCTATCAGACCTTCCGTCTCTACGAAAGCAGCATTTACTATCCGAGTTGTTCGTCCCGCGCCGCTCTTCCTCGTGTCACCATCAACAACTAACCGAGCATGTTCTAGCACTGGCTTGAAGCAGGCATGTCCTGAGGGTGTCATCATTACACTAACGCCTGGAGAACCTACCCTGTGGTCTGCTGTGTTATTCGTTCGAGATGGTAAGAAAAAGTTCTTGGCTGATCTATCATTTGCTTCACATAAAAAAAAAAAAAAAAAGGCAGTCATTGATCAGCGAGCCAACAACAGGGCCATACGCGCCGGGTGTCTTGCGATTTCAGATTTCCTTTCCCGACACATACCCCAAGCTTCCGCCTCTCGTTCTGTTTTCGACTGACATCTTTCATCCCCTGGTATCGCCCTTGACAACCTATATGTATTCAGCAGATGTTCAAGACAACGGTTCTCTCGGCGCAGCGCATCAAGAGCGATTACCCCCTGGCGGTTTCAGTCTGCGCCACGGATTCCCCGAATGGTTTGGTAGGGGGAGGCGAACGGAACCGGAAGCTGGACAGGTCAGCAATGGCGAGCGGCTTGCCAGCCCCGGATTTGATCGTGCGAGTGCACCTCTGGGGAGCAGCGCCACGTCACCAGAGTCGTCCAACGCGGGCACTTTCGGCCATTTGAAGACGGGAAAGCCAATGGTTTCCATTTATAGCATTCTGAAGTATATACGAAGTACATTTGATACATCAGAAGTACTTGATTCTGTTCCTCTTACAGCTGCTGGGAACCCCGGAGCCTGGCACGCCTGGCGAACACACCGACGGAAACTAGGCAAACTCTCCGGTCAACATTCAAGCCCCAGTCAGAGTGCGCAACCTGACGAAGTACAAGTCCCTTCTGCTTCGGAAAATGGAGGAACTGATTCGTCATCAGTTCTGACAATACGAAGACCTGGGGAGTGGAATTGGGACGGCGTGTGGGAAGACAGAGTGAAGAAGGGAGTTTCTGCTAGTCTGACTGAGCCAGTGTTGTATGGCGGATCAGGCATCCCGGACGAGATGGTAAGCGAGCGAATGAATGCAGTAGTCGAAATGAATCGCTAATCGTGGTAGATTCGTTTTTTGCCAATGGAAGAAACTGACATCGAGTCGATAAAAGAAAACCTCCGTCGTACGCTAGGTGGCACAGGCTGAAATCGGTAGCTCCCAAAACCCTTCCGGGCCACAGTTCAAAAAGAATCTACGCACCAGTAGAGGCGTCGGAGTTCGTGCGGTACACTCGTGATTTTTTTGTGTCATTTCTTCTTGCCCAATATTATTCCATCAGCATAGTCTTGGCATTTGTTATTGATACCCATCTGTAATTAATTTATTCACTACATGGTTTCAGCCTAGCGTTTTCTTCATCCTCTTCTTCGATTTCCTGGCTCGCTCCTGGCTCGCTCCTGGGTTGTATAATCATGAATTGCAAAAGAAGCGGCCATGCCGCGCATCTGAACAAGTCTGGGGCTCACCCGCCACCAGTAGTCGCTCCTTCCACATTGGCCTGCCTCTGTTTGTGTCTTTGTGTCATATTTGCATAGACCAAGGGCCTCAACTTTGAGCAATTCTCTTGGGCAGCAACAACAAAAGTCACAACAACAATTATCAGCCTTGCGTCTGACGTGCTAGGTTGAAAGCACAGGATATATATTCAACCAGACTTGCATCATATGACTAGAATGGCATCTTATCCATCGCAGCATGAGGAGGCTCAGCAGCTGAAGCAGAAGCAGAAGCGGAACGAACCGAGCCCGCTACGCATTATCAAAAGACATCGCAGCAGTGAAGCTGAATACGACGCGGAGGAAAACACTTATGCATCGGCAGGTGATAGTGATAGTGACATATCGAACATCATTGACGGAACCCAGCGATTACAGATTTTCAAAAGGCGGTCTCGCCGATGTGGCCTGGCCAGAGGAGAGTTCGGCACCAGCTTGGCGGAGTTGAACAAGGCTCATAGAAAGCCTTGGGGCGACGCTATAGCTAGCTGTCGCGGGTTGTTGAGGAAATCGACGCCAGATATCAGAAATTACAAGCGGTTTCTCTCTTTTGGCCAAACTAGCTCGTCACGTACCGCATCGACCAGTCGCATTTCGTCATGGGACTCCTCGCGACAAAGGTCAAGCACCGACGGCCATCACCTGCCATCTGTTTCTTCGGACGAACTGGATTTCACAAGTGTCCAAGTGAGCAATGATCCGCAACACTGGACGCCGGACTTCCGACACAGCCGGCAAATACGTAAAGACAGCCCGCATCAATTGAGCCCCCGACAGATATCACGGAATACCGGGGGGTACATTCTTTCGCCGCGCATAGTTGTTACTGCACAGAAGGAGGAGATAGTGGGAAAGAATGCAAGCGTCTGGGCGGCTGTGGAGATATCTAGGAAACTTTCGCAAACATCACCTGCCACGACGTCTACTGAGGAGGAGGAGACACACGGTGACAAACCGTCTGGGACGTTTGTTGATCACAAACTTGGTACGACAACAATGCAGCTGCTGCAGCATGTGCACACGGAACGAGAGCTGCTGCTGATTGAATCCAATAGATCGTTTTTTTGACTTTGGATGTCTCTATGATTTGACCGTCGAGGTGCATTCCGCCAACGAGGCTACCATAGTAGAAGTTGTACAAGAACAATCATGGCCTACGTATGCCCCAAATTCAGAAGGAGAAGTCAAAGAAATCATCCTAACTATTGATTGGCAGTACGATATATGCTGGAACAAGCATCTTGCTCGTCGTCCATCTTCGGCTAGATGCAACGGACAAAGGCGGGTGGGGACACAGCAGATGCAGGTCTGAAGAGTTGATGGAAGAACTGGAGCTTCAGCTTGGTGATATTCAGACTCGGCTCATGAGTATCAAGATATCGTACCTTCACTCAGCTTTCCCAAAGATTGACCATGCCCACTTGGCGGAGGACGGGCTTTGCCACCTTGAAAGCCGACTGGAAACAACTGCCACAGCGGCTCTCGTGCGAAACTCAAGCGATTCTGTATGGTCATCCCGGACAAGGGCATCACAAAACAGTCTTTTCCCTCTCATGGTGCAACATTGGGGGGATGAAAAGGCCATCGACGTCCAACGACGAATTTCAGATGCTCAAATGGTATGCCGAAACCAGGGCACTAAATCACAGTATAGTACAGATCCGATTGTGGCGAACTGCAGTACTGCCATGAGGTCTCATAGCACGACTTCGCGCTTGACATGCCCGAATTACCAGTTGGACTTTGGCCGTCATCATGGTGAGAGTGATGCAACTCAAATGGCTGCGGAGAGTCGTTGGAAAGCCTGGTCTGGGCAAGAACTGAGCCGCCCACAGTGTCTGGATGAGGGAATAAAGACACCCGTTCGAGAGATATACTACTTTGGGGAGCGGGCGATCAAAGCCTTGAGAACGCCTACGGGGCTCGAAAGCGGCGGTAGTACGCGTAGAAACCTGAGTAGCAACAAACGCGCGGCGGTGCTGGGATCGAAGGAGAAGGATTCCAAGTTCTGGGACTGGGGCAAGTGGTTCTGAGTGTTCCAATTTGGGGGAAGGGGAGGGGGGGTATTTACTTCCAAGGACAAGTCTGGTGGGTACCGTAGGTTTTAAATTTTAAATTTACAATTTTTTTTTCCCCCTTGTTATCTTGTAAATCTTTCTACCGAAGCTCATCCTTCCAGGGAATAGATATTTGAGCACCCTTTCGCGAGACCGTCATGGACGATGCCTTGTTGGCGGCTTTGACGGCGGCATCAATGTCAAATTCACCCTCGCCTGCATGCACAACGGCCAATGCATAGGACCCAACAAACGTGTCTCCCGCGGCAGTAGTGTCAACGACATTGGCCTTGAGAGCCTGGACCAAAGCCTTGCTGCCGGACTTTGTCGCGTAGAAGGCTCCTCGTCCACCAAGGGTAATCACGACGTGCTGCACGCCGCGCCCAAGGAAGACGCCAGCCACGCTCTCCAACCCTGCGAGATGGTCTAGATCTGACTCGGGCCGTCCGGAGAGGATGGACGCCTCCGTCTCATTCACAATCAGATGCGCTAGCCCGTCGTAGGCACTCTCCGGCAACTTCTGCGCCGGCGCAGGATTCAACAAGACGGGCACGCCGTCCCTCTTGGCCGTCCTCAAGGCCTGCATGACGGTTTCAAGCGGTATCTCGAGCTGCGTCATCAGCAAGTCTGGCTTCGGGTCCGGCAGCACCTCAAAGTCGGCGGGCGACAACGAATGGTTCGACTCGGGCGACAGGATGATGCGGTTCTGCCCGGAGGGCTCGTCCACGACGATTATGGCCACGCCCGTCTTGCCATCTTTTCTGACGGCCACGCCCTGCGTGTCAACGCCGTAGGAGCGCAGGCTGTCGACGAGGCTGGTTCCGTACGTGTCGCTGCCGACGGCGCCGAGCATGGAGACGGACGCGGTCGCGGACGCGGGCGATAGGTCGCTGGCGCGGGAGAGCTTCGCGCAGGCGACGGCTTGGTTGGCGCCCTTGCCGCCGGGGGAGGTGGCGAAGTGCGTGGATGTGAGTGTCTCGCCGGGGAGGGGGTGGTGCGGGACGTAGGAGACGAGGTCGATGTTGAGGGAGCCGAGGACGGTGATGCGTGGCGCCATTGTGACGAGGGAATTCACGGAAAGGGGGGGGGGCGCCGGTCAGAGCGTGAGGTTGTGAAGATGAAGAAACGTCGGGGTTTTCGAAAGTGAGCCAGCCGATGAGAAGTTGAGGCGGTTAAGTTCATTTGACGGGATAATGTGGGTCTGGCGAGGTCCCTCCACACCCATGTGTAAACCATAGGCAAAAAAAAAAAAAAGAAAAACCAAAAAAAAGGAAAAGTCTTCTAGAAGCCTTTCGGAAACATGTTGGCTCGCTAATGCCGAGATTGTAACTTCCCACAAAGGACGACATCCTCCCCGAGTGGAAGCCACGAGACTCCAGATAATCTAGCAGCAGCGAGAGGAGTTCCGTCATCATCGTGCACCCTGTCCGGGGAGACGACGACGCCCCCTTTCCCCAGCCAAGTCGGTGCGATGGTGACGATGACAGAGTCGATGAGTTCATGATGCGCGGGGTCAAGCAACGAGTTGATGACGTGTCCCCCTCCCTCGACCATGATGCTCGTCAGGCCTTGTGCGAGAAGAGCCCCGAACACATCTTCCCACGAGAGCCGCGGGCGGGCGTCTCGGCCGGACGGCGTGGCCGGAACATGCACGTACTTGCCGCCGTGGTCCTCCAGGAGCCGCACATAGTCCCGGGGAATCTCCTCCGCAGGAACGCCGGTGAGTACGAACGGGGCAGAGCCCGCGCCGGCGCGACAGACCCCCAAGACCTTGTCCGAGGAGCGAGGCGCCCATCGCAGATGAGGGTCGACGACGATCGGGCGCGGCTGGGACGTTACGCCCGCGATGCGGCAGTTGAGGCCCGGATCGTCGGCCAGCACCGTCGACACGCCGACAAGGATGGCGGAGTGCCGAGATCGGAGGTGATGGGTCATGGCCTTGGAGTCCGGCCCGGACAGACGGGTGCGGACGCCGGGCGCGAGGGAAAGCGACGAGTCCAGCGATGTGGCGAAGGTGAGGGTGACGAAGGGTCTGGTCGGCAAGCGCTGCGAGTCGTTGGTGGGCGGGAGGTGAGGTTCGAGTGACATGGCTAAGGGGGCCGGGAAGGTGAGCTCTTCCGCCATGACGCGCGTATGGACATTCGCTTTTGTGAGATTTGTGAGATTTGTGAAGTCGCCGTAATGTATGTATGCCAGTCAGTGCCGATGAATGAATGAATGATCCAGGCGCGGCGCCGGCGCGGAAATATGGCCGAGTTTGCTCAGAGTGGGATAAGGTTCCTCTCGCAGAGCTGTGACCCACTCCGCTCCGCATAATGGGGATGATGACTTCATTCCCAATTGAATGCAAGTCCGCAATCATGCTTCATTCTCAGCCTCTGGTCTCTTGAACAGTATTGCCTCCAATAACGCCTGTCAAATCTCGTCGCATGACGAGATATTGTTAAAAAAAGAAAAAAAAAAGAAAAAAAAAGACGCCTTCTTTTGATAGCAGTCAAAAGGCATCATGGATTTCGTTGCGAGGAGTACTTGACGGTCTCCTTGATCAAAGGATTCCCGTCATCATCAAACTCGGCCCATTGGAAAAATGAACAGCCCTCCTTTCCAGGTACGTTTCCCGCATGACACATCCAAAAGTACTTTCCAAAGTTCTCCTTCTTCTTCTGCACCACCCTCATCACACATGGCACTTTGCACGCACACCGCGGCGTGAACCGGGGATGGAATCGCTGCCTGTAATCCCGATACGTGATATTGATGCGTTTGTTCCCGGCAATGGGATGTGGATCAATGGACAGAGCCGGTGCTACGCAATGTTTCCACTCCTCTTGCATCTCGGCATGCATGACGAGAAGCGAGTTGTGTGGGAGGTGTATGGAGATCTGGCCCTCTGCGTCCGATTCTTGCACCGTTCTGGTGTCGCCGTCCTTGGGTACGACTCTGCGAACGCGAAACTCGCGTGCTACACCGAGAGATATGGACCCAATGACGGCCCGCGGCCCCAAATACGTGAGCTGATCGCTGTGCCAGCCGACGCTCTGCTGTGCGCCATTGTAGCAGTTGACAAAGGCCGAGTTGGGAACCCATGGACTTGGCGACTGATGTCGCAGCTTTTTGCCACCGGGATACCGTGTCTTAATACGGTGTTGGATTTGTTGATTCACGGCCTCTTGTACAATGGTTTTCACCCTGGCCAGGTGTGGTGTGATGCGGCGAACGTCCTGCATTGGTAAAACAGAGCAATCAAGCGTCAGTCGCACGTAGGCTTCTTGCATTCGGACCGTGGCGCGTGACTTACCGTGAGCTGTGACCCGTTGTAGTAGTACTCGGATTTTTGGGCCACCATTTCCTCGTAGCTTTCGACGAAGAAGCTGGATGTGTGGGGACTAGACACGACGTTGTCAAACAGTTTGAACGTCATCTTCTCAAACGACTCGGCCTCGTCCAGAAGTTCCCGCAGTACGTCGTTGGCTTCGTCAGCTGGCAGGAAATTGTGGATGATAGTGCACGGCGTCTGCTCTGCAACATCCTCCGGGTCGTACAGGTGAAGAGTTGTGCCCCTTTTCGACTTCGACTTCTTCTTGATGGGTGAAGCCAAGTCCTCCGATAATGTCGCATACTGTTTCAGGGATTGTTGATATCCAATCCCAGTTTTTCTCCTGTCCTGCTGCTGATGATGATGCTTTCCGAGCTTGAATGCTTCAGAGGCTTGGCCAACAGAGCCATCGTGGGCCAGCAGAAAATCAAGGAGGGTCTCTTGCTCAATGCCGGGATGGAGTGATGATAGCAGTGCTAACTTTACTTCCGTTGACTCATCATCGCCATCGCCATCGAACCCGGGCCCAGGATCTGGGCTGAGCTCTCGCTTCGCTTTTGGTGCCATGAGGAAGGACTTCATGCTGGCCGTGCAGGAACGCCGGGCTACATGATGAAACTTCAAGCTTGAGACTGACTCCTCAGACGCTTGAATAATGTTCTTGTTCTCCTAGATGTATTGTAGCCACCCTGGTATTCGCTGTTGCTCTTGAAGCGACCACTTTAGCGATTCGATGGATGGGTGATGACTGATGACTGATGACAACACGAATTCGACGTGTCTAAGTAGGAGGGGCGCGAAACCACCAACGCGACGTCATGTGACAGGCAGGCTGACCCATGACCCATGTATAGCCAACTCCCAGGCCTCGGCGCCCCTCATTGGCTGGAGGGACAATTGGTGGCATTGGCTGACGTCTGTTTACCGAGGTACAACTCAAAACAAAACTCCTGGCATCTCCAACACAGCAAACTCGACATAAACCGCCCTACTCCGTACAAGCCGCCAACCTTTTCACCCTCCCAGCGCTACGTATACCTTCGAAAAGCTCCCGACCACTCAACAGGGCGACTTCCAACCCCCAATGCGCCTCCACGCAGGCGCCAACCCCACCCGTAATGGCAGCTATGCTTGAGTTTCGCACCAAAGGGTACAACCCCTACGCAGTCAAATACTCGCCCTATTACGACTCCCGCCTAGCTGTCGCGGCATCATCAAACTTTGGCATCGTCGGCAACGGGCGTGTCTTTGCTCTAGGGCTCACGGCGCAAGGCGTCCAGGTCGAGAAAACGTATGTCTTTGGTCCGGATGTGTAGGACGGCGGGGGTGCCAGGAAATCCAAAAAAAAAAAGTCAAAAAAAAATCGGGAGGGGAAATGAACCGACAAGGCTGACTGTTCTTGGGGTGGGGGGGGTCTTGCAATTCCTCCTTCTAGATTCGATACGAATGATGCGCTGTACGACTTGGCATGGTCGGAAATCAACGAGAATCAGCTCATTGTCGCTTGTGGCGATGGATCACTCAAGCTATTCGATCTGGGGGTCAATGACTTCCCCGTCATGAACTTCCACGAGCACAAGAGGGAAACGTTTTCTGTGTGCTGGAGTCCAGTCACGAAAGACACCGTCATGTCCAGCTCATGGGATGGGACCGTAAAAATCGTCAGTTCTTTTGCGTCATTCTTTCCTTACTCTTATGCCGGGTGATTGGTTTCTAGTCGAGAAACGTAATCAACTCCTGCATCTGGCCAGATTTTCCTGAGATGATATACGATGCTGACCAGGACTCTGTTCCAGTGGTCTCCTACTCGTGCTCACTCGTTAAAGACCCTCCCTATTGGCAACTGCACATATAGCGCGTCCTTCTGCCCCTCCAATCCAGCTCTAATATCCGCCGTCTCGTCTGACTCCCACCTTCGAATTTATGATCTCCGCACCCCATCCTCCGCTAAATACCACCTCGTCTCGACGATCCCCGTTCATGCTGCTGGCACAGAGCCAGGTGTCAATCCTGGCTTGGCGGCGGGTAGCCCACCCGCAGAAGTTCTCACTCACGACTGGAACAAGTACAACGATGCCGTTGTCGCAACGGGCGGCGTGGATCGAATCATTCGGACGTTTGACATTCGGAGCCCGACGACGGGACCGCTATCGGTGATGCATGGCCACGAGTACGCCATTCGCCGCTTAGCCTGGAGTCCTCACGCGAGCGATGTGCTACTTAGCGGAAGTTACGACATGACTGTTCGATTGTGGAATGACGGCTCTTCTCAGCCGTCTGGGCCGTTGGCGGGGGCCAAGCCAGGACACCAGCTGGGCGTTATGAATAGACACACCGAGTTTGTCACGGGCGTGGACTGGTGTTTGTTTGGTGTAGGGGGCTGGGTCGCCTCCGTGGGCTGGGACGAGAGAGTATTGTTGTGGGATTCAAATATGCTGATGGGTCCGAGACGACTCCGGTAAGAACACCAGACGCTGGACATCATGAGAAGACAGCGTCGTAAATCTTTTGGTGCAATTGCGACACTGCAAGGCCAATGGCCATAAAATGAGCATGAGGCTATGAAAGGGGCGTTTTGTTGCCAAAAATTTCAAGGCATGTTATGTTTCACTTGACATGAAAAAGTTCGTCCTCTTTTCAACAATAAAACAAAAATACTCGAAGAAGATGGACTGAACAGAAGAGAGTAGTTATTAAGTGCTATCGCATCTATCGTATAGGAGATTTGAATTTTCCGCAACACCGGTTTCTGGTGCTAGTTTGCTTTCTTACCATCCGCTTAGCCTGTTCCATGTCTATAATGTTACAAAACCAACTATCCTGTTGTACAAGTTCTTGTTGCCCGTCAAATGTCCAAATTTCCCCAACAAAAGTACAAGACACATCTTCCATGACACCAAGTGTGTTTGAATGGTGCTGTGGTAGATGCATTTAATATCCTTCGTTGCTAGCAGCCCCTCACCATGAGGCTTCCTGGGAGTCTCTGGGTCTTCGTGGTCCCCTGGAATCGCCTCTGAGTCCGCCTCTGCCACCGCCACCGCCTCTGCCACCGCCACCGCCTCTGCCACCACCTCTGCCCCTGCCACCACCCCCAGAGCCCCTGAAGCCCCTGCCACCACCGTCACGGCCACGGCCACTGCCGAAGTCATCACGACGAGCTTGTCGCCCTATTTCGGAAAAGGGATCTGAAGATTGACGATCTTCGCCTCTGAACCCAGACCGACGCGACCCATGGCGGTCCCCGCGGTCACCGCGATCACCACTTTTGTCCTCATCGAATCTACCATCTTGTCGTGAGGGTCTCTCCTGAATGTTCAGACCAGAACGCAGCAGACCTTGATTGCGAGCCCAGGACGAAGAGACGGGCGGTGGTTCACTCCAGCCCCAACCAACGGTTGCCCATTGGTTCAAATCATCGACGAGCTCCTCACGTTGCTGAGTTTGGCCACCGAATATGGAGATGTAAGCAGTGCTGAGCATCTTACGTGGGACAGCCTGCGCAAGATCCAAAAACTCTCGATGAAACGCAGGCAAATCATTCGATTCTACTTCGGCGTTGTGGCTTTCGAGAGTCTTATTTGGCTGCATGGGGAGACCTCGAAGAAGCTTGCGGGCATTTCCCATAGAGGTGGGTGGCAAAAACAGCCATCCTTCACCTTCCTTATTTTGTCGGGCAGTACGTCCAAGTCGATGAATATAAGACTCACGATCTCTGGGTGTGTCTACCTGGATAACGTGAGTGACGTTGGGGAAATCCATGCCACGGGCCGTAACATCAGATGAGAACAATACTCCAGTTCGTGCATTGCGGAACATGTCTGCTGCCTTTGTTCGCGATCTCTGTGTGAGCTGAGATTGAATAGCAAACGAAGGAATCTTCATCTGTCCGTTTCTTCGTCGTTGGAACCCAAGTTCGCCAGCCAATTCAACGAGTGCAGTGGTGTTGAAATACACGATGGCCTTGAACGGTGGTTGGCTCCGGTCCTCGGCTGCTTTGGCCGTTTCGCGATCAATGAGCTCGAATAAGCTGGGGAAAACATTGTTCCACGATGAAACGGGAACTATGTGCTGAGGAACTCGGTCGTGCGTAAGAGATTCATTTTCAGAAATTGTCTGGACGAACTCGAAGTCGTCGGCACGGACCAAGGTTCGGGCCAATCGAATGACATCGTCGGGTATAGTAGCTGAAACCAGCATCGTTTGCCGAATCTTCTCATCTCGACCTGGCAAGCAGCGAGTGATGTCAGCCAGCTCCTTCTCAAAGCCAACGTCAAGCATGCGATCCGCCTCATCTAAAACCAAGGCTGCCAAATTAGGTGCCTCGATGCCACTTTGAGGATCCTGCAAGAGATCATTCAAGCGTCCTGGAGTCGCTACCAGAAGGTGACATCCTTGACGCTGGGTCTGACGCAACATGGAACCCTTGTGGGTGCCTCCTACAGCTGACTGCACCACAAGACCAGTGTGCTTTGTAAGACGCCGGGCCTCCTCGGCAATCTGCTCGGCCAATTCCCGCGTTGGGGACAGAACGATGCCACGAATGTCATCTGATCGGGCGGTTCGTGAAGCTCGTCTTGAAGCAAGAGTGGGGTCTTCCCCAATCATGCGCTGCAACAAGGGCAGCAAGAAAGCGATGGTTTTACCGGTACCTGTCTTGGCTTGGGCGACACTATGGCGAATTAGATATTTTCGAAAGAGAGAAAACCAGAACTCAGTTGCTAACTTACATATCAGTTCCTTTGAGGGCGGATTTGATTGTCTTGGATTGAACAGGTGTCATGGTATCGTAGCGCATGTCTTTGGTGATGGCATCTAGGAGATTTTGATGAACGCCAAATTGGGACAGGTCGGCGAAATTGACAACATCCCCCGTGGTCGTTTCCTCGGGAACTTCAGAGTTGACTGCAGTCGCTTCTGAGCTGTACTTTCTGGAGCCATTTGTAATGCTCTTGAAGTGAGTGACAGGTCGTGACAAAGATAATACCGTTCGCTGAGCAACAGGAAGAGCAACCCGACTGCGGACGATCACGGACGGTGCGGCAGCGCTGGCCAAGCTGGCACAACGACGAAAGCCTTGCCTGAACATGTCGAGGGTCGTCCTTGCAGTGTTTTACAGTTGTGGTTGTAGACTGAAAATGAACAAATCCTGATACTCTGATCTACAAAAGGGGATGGGGAAAAGGAAACTGATGGGTATGTATGTTTGAGCGAAGAGGGATTGGTTTGTGCGAATGGAAAATTTCAGGGACTTAGCTTAGCGGCCCCATAATTTTTTTTCCTTTGCGGTTGCCCACTCAGAGTGCAGATCAGTCATCAGGTCGCAACTTGCCATTTTTGCAAGGCCTGGGCAAATCAACCAATCAGCAGCTTTGAGCGGCTGTCCCGACCCCGGTCTGGCGTCGCGTTGAACAACAAATGCATGAACATCTGCACTAGTAATTCATCGAATGGGAAGCTCTTGATAAATTGTGCACAGAACCTAATCTTGAGGGGTGAGCACAGGCGAAGTGGAATCAAGATAATCCAGTCCATATGTCCATTATCAATACCCAACGCCGACTGACTGCAGTTCTCTCCATTCTGATGTTATAGCTATTCGCCCAATCCAAATCAATGCTACGCAATCAACGTAAATCCTGTTCAACGCCTAAAAATTGCTTAACACCAAAAACAATGTTCTCGTCCCTGTTTTGAAGATGATGATTGTTCCTCAGTCGATCCTCAAACCAGCTTCACTCATAGCATATCCCTACTCATTTCGTAAGACCACCCTCCGTCTCGCCGGAGCTTGTCACGGGCTATCAAGTCCTTACGTATGTCTTCCTCCGTCAGTCGATCGGCTCCGCTCCAGTTGGCACTAGAGGTTCTGGCACGGAACTTGTGGAATCTGTCCTTGCTCTTGTTAAACACCTCCTCCATGTTCAGTGGCGCTGGTGGTCCAAAAATTTGTGATGGATCCATAGTCTCTTGGCGCACCAACGCCCTTCTTAGATCTGGTGAATCTGCCCAGGGTGCCACGGTAACTCCATTTGCCTCGTCGTCTTCACTGTCGTCATCTGTTTGAATTTCGGGAAGCTCAATAGCCTCGCCATTCTGGAATCTGGGAGAAGATCGAGTTACGGACTTGGCGGCAGACTTCGCACCAGCAATAGGGCCAGGCCGTGCAGGTGTCTTATAAGCCGGTCCTGCGGCATTCGAGGTCGGTTGGAATGGAATAGCACCCTTGGAGATCTGTGCCAGTTCCAGCGGGTGGGCTGCCTTCATCTGACTTGCATGTTGCGAGCTGACTGTAGCCTTGAAGAGATTGGGAGCACCGCTTGGGGGTGCGTTTGCGTAACCATTCTGGAAGACAGACTTGGGTGGCATCTCCTGATGACCATGTTAGGCACAGTATGCATGATGATGATTACTTTCTGAGGACATACCTTTTTGAACCCGGCTGATGGTCTGACAGGGGGACCTCTAATGTTTCTTTGAGTTGATGTATCAGCTTCTTCATCAAAGTTTTCACTCGTTCTACGTCGCTTGGCGTCGTTGGCTTGATACATTGGACCACCTCGAGACTGTGGGCGCTTGGCTTGGCCATCATCTCCCTTGTCATGGGCGAAAGCTCTTTTCGCGCTGGCTTTGCTGGCATTAGAAAGAACTGCATTGACCGGACGATTTGTCTCCTCCTGGCCCCAGTGAGGAGCATTTGAAGTCGTTCGAGATGGTGGCCGTACGGCCTGATTCTCCTGAGACATGGAGAAATCCGGAGGCCCATTGGGTTGCAAACGCACAGCGGGCGGTGGTGCTCTAGTTTGCTTTGCCTTTTCAATTGCTGCTTTTCTTTGCGAATTCTTTTTGGTCTGTGGTTGCGATGCGGCCTGTTCTTGCTGCTGCTGTCGCTGGCGTTCCACTTCTTGACGCTTGAGTTGTTCCTGTCTGCGCTGCTCCTCCTGCACTGCCGCCTTCTTTCGTTCCATTTCAGCTTTTGCGTCACGGCGTCTCTGAGCCTCTCTTTCTTCCTGTTCTTTCTTCCTAGCAGCGAGTTCCTGTGCCTTGGCTCGGCTGGCCGCAGCACCTCTCAGGCTCTGCGTTGATGGCTTGTTCTGCAATGACGCTTTGCTCGCTTTGCTAGTAAGCTGATGTGTTTGGGTGGCTGGGAGGCTGGCCGCTTCAGGTTGAGCTGCGGAAAGTCTATACTGGGAGTGCTGGGATCCTGTATTGACTCTAATAACGGTTGGAGCTTGCTTCGGTCTGGCCTGTGTTTCTCTGGTTGGTTTTGCTGGGCGCTTCAATTCTTTGTTACGAGTGGCGTGAGCCGGGCCAAGAGATCGTGGAATAGACAGTGGTATCGCAGCGACGTCGTCCATGTTTACATCCTTGTCCACAGGCACGGTATCGTCCTCCACGGCTTGCGTATTTCTCAGACCGGTTCTCGTAGGCTTAGGCGTCTCCTCTGCTGGTATTCGTACTTCGTCCTTCTTGGCTGCAATCTGCTTTTCCATGGCAGCAACCCTTTCCTGTTCCTTGCTGAACACGCGAGCTTTCTCTCGCTCTTTCTGTCGAGCTTTTTCCAATTTCTCGTTCTGCTCTTCGAGACGTTTGTTTTCCCTTGCACGCTTCTTTTCTTCCCTCTCTGTGGAAGCTCTGGTGCGACGCGTTGGACGTGTAGGACTTGCCTCGGACTGGGCAGCTGAGCCTTGTGAAGCTTGAGATTCTATCTTTGGATGACTGAAAACAGATTCTGATGACATGAAAGAATGCAGAGCGAGCCGAGCCGGAGATGGAGACATCAGCGACTTTCCCTCGGCACTGATGGCAGCACTACTTGCCAGCAATCCCTTGGAGCTCTTCAAAATGGAAGAGAGTTTATTTTTGACCTGTTTGAGAGGACTTTCCCGAAAGCTGCGAGATGGTGATTTTGAAGGGGTACCGAAACCTCCTGCTTCGACTACAGTCAAAAGACCTGGATTCGGTACAGACACGGCCTTTTTGAGAGCGTGCAATTCTCCCACTGCCGAACGAGCGTTTGGAATGACGGGCACAGAGGCAGACTTCGCGTGCTCATAGGCAAGCTTGGCGATTTTTGTCTCGCTTTGTCCTTCGATTTGAGTTCCACTCAGAGTCCCGTCATCAGAGAGGGCGAAATCTGATTCGCCGATGGTCCTTTTGCCTTGAATACCTTCCATGACATCTGCAGAATGACTTTTCGGTAGGTTTGGTCGCTCTTCTTTTGTCGCCACAGAGATGGTGGTGGCCGGCGGTTCAATCCAGTCATCGTCATCGTCCTCGGGAAATGCCCCTGGTGTAGATTGTATAGTATTTAATGACCTGGGAGAAGCAGCCTCTGCCGCAGGTGTCTTGTTCTGTTGCAAGAAATGCACAGGCTTAGGTTGGGATTGGCCAAGAAGATTGATTTGGTCTTGAAGTCTTTGGGTGTACGTCTTGGTGTCCTCGCTTTTAGTAGCTTGGGCATTTGTCGCGTCGTCCACCTCCATATCGACTTCGTGATTTTCTTCCCGATCTAACTTCGCAAATGTTCCCCCAAGGCTTTTGCCGCTCGTCGGCCTATTGTAATAGCTCGTCCGTATGTTGTCCAGATGACTCGTTCGGGAGACTCGAGCAGCGTTGCTCTTACCAGCTGTGAGTGGCTCCCTGGCAGGCAAGGACGCAAAGTTCAAGCTACTCTTACGAACAATTGGTCGTATTGGGCTCGATCCATCTGAAGCAGATCGAACGTCGTCAGCATACTTCACTGTCTGTTTAGCCTCGAGGCTCAACTGTCTCTCTGGCGATGCGTCGTCTTCATAATCAGATGGATTTTCGAAATTGGATTGTGTCCTAGCAGCAATTTTTTTGGACGCATCAGCCGGAACCCGCCATGTCTGCTCCTCTTTGGTGGTTTGGAACGTCTTATCTGGAGACTCGGCGACAATGGCACGCTGGGGACCAGTTTCGAGAGAGGTTGTAGTTGCAAATCTGCAACTCGACTGATGTGAGGTCTGTGCATCCTCGGAGTCGGTGTCCATGTGAATATTTAACGGCGCAACATCCTGGCTGCCAAAGTAGCCAGAATCTTGTATGCCCTGAGTCGCCTGTTTGGGAGAAAAAACGGCTAGACGAGTGGCAGAAGGTCGCACACTTGGTGAGCCTCTAGCAGCGTGGCCATTATGTCTAGGGGTCTGGATACGATTGATCGGGCTAGATGCACCGTTTGGAGTCGCCGAAAAAACTTGAGAGAGGGGCTGTTCAATAATCAGCTTTTGCTACACGAATTGGATGGCCGATCATCAAACCTACCACTCGTGTTTCTAAAGGATTTATCTTTTTGGCTGTCCTCGGCGTCTTGCCACGAAGTTTTCCTGGAGTCTTAAATGCTTCTGCGAAGTTTCTGTACAGATTGTCAGTAGTCTAATCTGTTTGGGAATGAGAGTGTCCATGGTTCACGCGTACGTTTCATTTTCGTTGAATATACCGGCCATGTGCTCATTCAGCCAGTCAAGCTCATTTCGAGCAGAATAAGAGAACTCTTCGACTTCTGACTGAGCGATCTGCAGCGCTGCGTTTCGCTCTTCGTCAATCCAGGCTGTAGAGCCGACTTGCAAACGTGGTGCCCTCATCGCCGCCATGGTGAGCTACCGTCGCCAGCTGAGGCGAGGGGTGTTTATCGAATCGTGTCGCGTCGCGTACCGGGGGTCGATTTTCGATCGAAATGCTAAAGTCATGAGGACATCTAGAGCTATGTGTTTAAACTAAACGAGCGATGAGGCTAGAGCTAGAGCCTACTTCACAATCAAGGTCGATGTTGATGGTGTGGAGAGCTCTTGATATTGGTGCCTCATTCCAAGTCATATTGTTTTGATTGACACTCAATTGGGTTAGCGTACGAATGACAGCCTCATGTGCCCGCACAGAGTCGCGTCCACCCTACGGAGTGCGGGACTTTTCAAAAACGGTGCTAGGTGGTGCACGTGCTGATAAGCTCCTTATCAGATACTAAACACGCATTGTTTACTCTCAGCGCGTCAGTCACTAGAGGTGGGATGTTGGAGCCCACCCAGCTTGACCACGGCTCAATCGCTCAGTACTTGCAACGCGGTGGCAAACGAACTACGAAAATATGAGGGTAATAGAAGTCATAATTGACGTACGTTCATAACTTTGCGTTGATTCAAATTCTTGTACTAACACTCTTCTGCAGGGCTTCAAGTCGTACGCCGTTCGAACGGTGATATCAGGATGGTAAACATCAGTTATAACTCCTACAATGTCCTCGAGTCACAATTTTAACTTGCGGCACCAGGGATGAAAGCTTTAATTCTATCACTGGCCTCAATGGTAGCGGCAAATCAAATATTCTCGACGCCATCTGTTTCGTGTTGGGAATCACCAACATGTCGACAGTGCGAGCACAGAACCTCCAAGTACGCTTGCTCATGATATCCCTGCGCCTCTCTTCATACTAATTGCAGGCCAGGATCTGATATACAAGCGTGGGCAAGCCGGAGTGACTAAGGCTAGCGTGACGATCGTTTTCGACAACAGAGACACCAAAAAATCGCCGATTGGCTTCGAAGAATATGCGTCCATCAGCGTAACACGCCAGATTGTTTTAGGGGGAACATCGAAATATCTCATCAATGGACATCGCGCGCAGCAGCAGACAGTTCAAAACCTGTTCCAATCTGTTCAGCTTAACATCAACAATCCCAACTTCCTCATCATGCAAGGTCGAATCACCAAGGTGCTGAACATGAAGGCGGTAGAGATACTTTCCATGATAGAGGAAGCCGCTGGAACCAGGATGTTTGAGGATCGTCGTGACAAAGCTCTCAAGACTATGGGTAAAAAAGAGTTGAAGCTTCAAGAATTGCGAGAGTTGCTCAAAGACGAGATCGAACCCAAATTGGAGAAGCTCCGCACCGAGAAACGAGCTTTTCTAGATTTCCAGCAGACTCAAAACGACCTTGAGAGACTAACACGAGTAGTGGTCGCATATGACTACATCAGGGAACAAGAGAAGCTAAAGCAATCCGCCGCTGACTTGGAGGGGAAAAAACAACGTCACCAATCCCTAGAGGAATCGGCAACTCGCCTCAAGAGCGAGATAGCTCACCTGGAAGAGGACGTCAAGAAAGTGAGAGCTCAACGTGATAAGGAGGTCAAGAAAGGTGGCAAAGCCCAAGCACTCGAAGAGACTGTCAAAAAACATGCCAATGAGCTGGTCCGTCTGGCTACTGTTTTAGACTTGAAAAACACTATGTTGACAGAGGAGAAAGACAAGAAGCAAATGGTAGAGAGGACCGTTTCGGAGTTGGAAACTTCATTAAAAGAAAAAACTACTGCCTTTGACAATGCCAAAGCGTCTTATGACAGGGCAAAAGAGGATCTAGTCAAACAGACTCAAGAGGTAGAGTCAAAAGAGGAGCTCTTGCAGACTCTTCAGACAGGTGTTGCATCCAAGGAGGGCCAAGAAAATGGTTATCAAGGTCAGCTTCAGGATGCGAAGAATCGAGCCACTACCGCAGCTACCGAACAAGAACAAGCCAAGATCAAGATCGCGCATCTCCAGAGCCGGTTAAAAGAGGAGGAGCCTCGCGCCAAAAAGGCAAAGGAACAGAATGCAGATCTTCTGCGAGATCTTGATGGACTCAAAGGTCAAACAAAACAACTGGAGAAGGAGCTGAGCAAGCTGGGTTTTGAACCAGGTCAAGAAGAAGAGATGTACAAGCAGGAAACGCAGCTGCAGCAAGCCGTGAGAACACTTCGTCAGGATTCAGACAAACTGAAGCGCCAGGTCGCCAACATAGACTTCAACTACGCGGATCCCGTGCCAGGTTTTGATAGGACCAAGGTCAAGGGTCTTGTCGCTCAGCTATTCACCCTCGACAAAGATCATACTCGGGCCGGCACAGCCCTTGAACTCTGCGCTGGTGGCCGACTGTACAACGTTGTAGTTGATTCCGAAGTTACCGGCACCCAACTGCTCCAGAAGGGCAAATTGCGCAAGCGAGTTACCATTATCCCTCTCAACAAGATCGCTGCTTTCAAAGCTTCGGCGCAGACTATTGCAACAGCGCAGAGTATTGCTCCCGAAAAGGTTGACCTTGCGCTCTCCCTCGTTGGATATGATGAGGAAATATCAGCAGCGATGGAGTATGTCTTTGGTAACACTCTGATTTGCGCAGATGCGGAGACAGCAAAGCGTGTTACCTTTGACCCTAACGTTAGAATGCGGAGCATCACTTTAGAAGGCGATGCCTACGACCCGTCTGGGACACTGTCCGGAGGCAGTGCGCCAAACTCCAGTGGTGTGTTAGTGACGCTACAGAAGCTGAATGATATCAATCGCCAGCTCAAGGAATCGGAACATTCCTTGCGAGATATTCAAGCCAAGATTCATCAGGAAAAATCAAAACTCGACCAAGCTCGTCGCATTAAGCAAGATTTAGACTTGAAGAATCATGAGATCAAGCTCGCTGAAGATCAGATCAGCAGCAACTCTTCGTCATCCATTATTCAAGAAGTTGAAAATATGAAGAAAAATATTACCGAACTACAAACAAGCATCACTGAAGCCAAATCGCGTCAGGTGGAAGCTAGTGCAGACGTCAAAAGGATTGAGAAAGACATGAGAGATTTTGATACCAACAAAGACGCGAAGCTCGTTGAACTGCAAAAATCATTGGATAAGCTACGCGCAAGCCTCGAGAAGAGCTCGTCAACCGTGAAGAGCCTCCAGAAGGAACTTCAGAATGCGCAGCTTGATCTGGAGCAAGCAGGCACAGACTTATCCGCCGCACGAGAACAACTTCAGGAAGCTGAACTCGGGATCAAAGCTGCCCTGCAAGACGTTGACGGTCTGAGCAAACAACAAAGTGCACTTGCAGACACTCAGAACACTGTCCAAGCTCAATTGGACGACGAGAAAGCGAAACTCAACTTATTTGACGACGAGCTTCGAGCTCTCGAGGAAGCCACGAGGTCTAAGAATGCTCGCATCACGGAGGAAGGTCTGGAGATGCAGAAATTGGGCCACCAGGTCGAACGCTTCCACAAGGAACAGCAAGGTGCTGCAGACAATGTCGCTCATTTGGAATCAGAGTACGAATGGATTCAAGAAGAAAGGGAAAATTTTGGCCGCAGCGGTACGCCTTATGATTTTAGAGGCCAGAACATCAGCGAATGCAAGTCTACTCTGCGAAACTTGACAGACCGGTTCCAAGGCATGAAGAAGAAGATCAATCCCAAGGTCATGAACATGATTGACAGTGTCGAAAAGAAGGAAGTTACGTTGAAGGATATGATCAAGACGGTCATTCGCGATAAACGGAAGATCGAGGAAACCATTGACAGCCTGGACGACTACAAGAAAAAGGCCTTGCGTGAAACATGGGAGAAAGTGAATCGTGATTTCGGTCACATTTTCTCGGAACTGCTTCCAGGTGGCAGCTTCGCCAAGCTCGACCCTCCGGAAGGCAGAACAATCAGTGATGGGCTTGAAGTGAAGGTGTGTCTAGGTAAAGTGTGGAAGCAAAGCTTGACGGAGCTAAGTGGTGGTCAAAGGTACGGACCGGCACTCTCAGTTCACATACGCATGGGAATACTGACCAATTCTAGATCACTCGTTGCTCTGTCTCTCATCATGGCCCTTCTACAGTTCAAGCCTGCGCCAATGTATATTTTGGACGAAGTTGACGCTGCTCTCGATCTTTCTCACACACAGAATATCGGTCGTCTCATCAAGACACGCTTCAAGGGCTCACAATTCATTGTTGTCAGTTTGAAAGATGGCATGTTTCAGAATGCGAATAGAATCTTCAAGACACGCTTCAGCGAAGGTACAAGTATGGTTCAAGCACTGACACCGGCCGACATGAAGTAGTAGAAGTGCCATATGTAAGATGTGAGAGAGAGGGTCAAGGAAACGACGCTGTACATGATTTGATTAACTGGGCATGGACGGGGAGCGAAATATGACGTGACGAGTACATGAATTTCGGTCATCAATCACAAGGTTACGTAATGTACATATATCTATATGACATGTGTTTTCCATTAAGACGAAGAAGCTCTGGTTTGTGCTGCCTCGTCCATAAATTCGCTGCGCCATGCTGTTATGCACTCTGCTTGATGTATTCATGTGGTCCTCGTTTAAGGACTTCAACGTCCATGCCGACTTCCACGTATGATTCTAGCTGCTCTAGAGTGTCTGTGTTTGGAAACAAGGGACAGAGTTGCATGCCAAGGCACCCCATATTGGGAGCACCTTGGTCGACGTCCCTATGTTTACGGAGAGAACGGTCGGGCTCCACGCGGTGACGAACACCTGTTGCTGGATCGACATTAGGCAGCTTGCATCTTTTCAAATGAGGGCGGTCAATAACCTGTTCAACTCGTTGCAAGCAGCTAATTTGAGGCGGTCCTTCTTACCTAACGGTGCGACAAGAGACATCAAAAATGACATCGTCCTCCTGCATGCTTGAGCTCTTCTTCAGTTGAACTAACTTCCATTCATCTTCGTCATATTCCTCGGCCCCAGAGACTAGCGGGAACCACGGATCAGCATCTGAAAGAGAGGGGGGGGGGGGGCTAGAGCGAAAGGGGGCAAATGAACGTACGGATGATGTTTCCACGAAAGCGACGCGCATCCAGTGTTTGTATACTTTCATCTTTCTGCATGCGAGACTCTAGAGCTCGAATGCTGGACAAGTTCAGGAGATGGATTGGGTACTGAAGCCGACATCAGTTATATACAACATCACTCGGCTTTCCACGAACCACGTACTGCGTCCTGAAAATCCACCACCGGTTGGTAGCCCAAGGTTTCCCGTCGAGGAGCGCAACGGAAAACCCGCCGTCTGTTGGACGGATCGGATCGGAATATAGCCAGCTGATGCCTGGCGCCCAAGTACGTGGCGAGCTCCGGAGGCAAGTCTCTGGACATGTTGAGCGCCTGGGTAACGTCGACCCAGATTTTGACGTGGGCGAACTCGTAGCCCCGCGCCTCGATTTCTTCCCGCGACGGGAAGTCCAGCGGCAGGAGGAACTGCTTCTCGGGAACCGCACCGAGACCACGGCTGAGCTTTGCTGCGAGAAACTGCACGGTGCCTCTCCATCCTGGGGCTTGCCACGGGAATCTGACGAGAACAAATCCTGTCGCATCCAGAGGGCCCAGCTGTCGACTCTTCTTGGATGCATCCGGGAGCCATACGTCCACCTTGACGTTTGCGAGAAGTGGCAGTTGCCTCAGGGTCAAGAATTCCCACGCGTGGCTCTGCCCGGCCTGGGTGCCGGGAGGTGCCGTTTTCGGTGGTCTCAGCTGGGCAAACGTGTACAGCCGATCGTGCTCAAAACCGGACGGTAGCACTTTACTTCTCTCGAGCTCGATTCCCCTGCATGATTTCACCGGGTAGACGAAGAGGCTCTTGATTGTGGGCTTCCTGGCGGACTGCGACGGCTCCTGCGTCGACGACGTGTGTTGAGACCGCAGGTTGCTTTGGTGAGGCGGCAGCCCGAGCTTGCTGTGTGTTTGCCGCAATGCATCGCTGGGCTCCACCGGAATCGGCGGGAATATGATGAAGATGGGCACCAAGAACACGAGGATCGTCACCGCCATGAGAAACACGGCGCCGTAGTTGCCGTCGGCCATCCTGTGACGCCGCCTCAGGGAGGAGGCAGCGGTGCGTGCTGCAGGGTCGTATGTCCGAGATATTGGACGAGTAGCAGCCCATTCAGCGAGGGTTTCCCCGAGTAATAGTAATTAAATGGTGTTTGTGGTGCTGAGAGGTTCACGCAAGGATGCAATTGGCGACAACACGTATGGACATGAGAGGTGTTTCAAGAGGCCCCCTTCTCTTGAAGGAAATTGATTGCTAAGGTTTTTTTAAGGTTTGAAACTTGGTCAGACAAAAGCCCGTATCCAGTATCCACCTGGACGGCAATGTGGTCGAGCTGCGACGAATTCAGTCAAGACCAACCCAAACAACATAATATGTAGTTTGACGTTTCTTCATTGCTAGCCATCGCTCAGAGCGAAGCAACGATGGGTCGCGATAGTACGTCCCAAGAGTTTGCGTCGAGGTTGATGGTCGGTCTCCAGGGTAGTGACGGTGCGACAGCGCTTGAGCGGGAGCGGGAGTAAGCCCCATCCCAAACTCGAGCAATGCAGGAGGAAGGAAGCACGGAGATGACCTGCACATCACTGCATCAACCGGCCAACCGGCCAACCGGCCAAGCTACTCATCGAATTTTCGAATTTTTCACTTCCTCTCTGCCGGGCCCTGGCCAGGGTTCCTTGGAATAATGCACAGACCAGCCAGCCTTGTCTGTCAGAGCCACATTAGCCACCGCAGGAAATGCCCGCTGACTTTGTCGTCCCCATCCTGGACCCCTGCCGCCGAGGTGTTGTTACCATGGCTTTGGCACTGGTTTCAATCGAAGAATGTGGGGCAAACAAGCAATTCTACTCACATGTACGTAGATTCAAGGTACATATGTACGGCTTCAAGTGGGGGAAGCTTGAAAAAACCCTAGTGGCATTCATTACGCAGCTGCAATGAAAGAGTAGAGCCTGCACTTGTTGATGGATGCATTTTTTTGTTCGAGGGCACATTGGTCATGCTGAGAAAGACAGGGTTGCAAACATGTGAACTCGGCGCCATCAACGCCAGTCATCGCCTTCATCACTCGCGACGTCATTGCGCTACGGAGTATGTACATGCATCCAGTATGTATGTACGGAGTACGGCAGGCAGGAAAAGAGGGACTTGTGGTTTGAAAGCCCCTGCGACAACAGTATCAACTTGTTGCTTACTCAAGTTGCTTATTCAACAGTGGCAAGTCTGGTGGATGGATATTATAGCAAAAGGTTGCTTATTCACATGCAACCCAGCCACGATAGGGCAAGGCGTTCCACTGCAATTATTGCATGACATGACCCCATTTTGCCCACCCAGCCCTTTGCCAAGCACCCAAGTCATCAGAGTGCAATGGTAGGTTACCAGGTCGTCGGAGCAGCCAGGGAGGGGACATTGTGCCCACCCACAAAAAGCCCACAAAAAAGCCCGCACACCGTGGGCCTGGTAGAGAACTGGGGGAACAGATTGAACAGATTGCCGGTGGACAGGATGAGGCGCAGCAGCAACGGAGAAAAGGTCCCGAGAGTCCGTTTTGGTATCTGCTTATCTCAGGTACATGCGAAACCACGTTAGTTTGCGGGTGGAGCAAGTACTCCATCATAATCATAAGGTGGTCGCCTTCGGGGGCCTTGCAACGGGCACCAAAACGAGACAAGGCCTGGCGAATTTGTGGCACAAGACGCCGGGGTCAAGAATTTGGGGAGGGATTGCTCGTGCAAAAAGGTGCAACGGAACGATGCCATGTTCAACGTCTTCACTACAGTAAGACATGCCACCTCGCGCTCCGTGGTCTCCCCCCGATCTCCCGATGGGGGGTGGGAATTGGTGGGAATTATGTACTGTACATACATGCACATAAAACGGTGAGCCTGGGTGCCTGGCACTGCATGGCCCGCTCGCCGCTGTCGTTGGCGCTCGTTGGCGCTCGTTGGCGCTCGTTGGCGCGCTACTTTGGACCCCCTGCTGCCACATAACCACGGCGGCGCTGGGATGCATGTCCATTCCCTGCTGGTTGTAACTTATGATGAGGACGATTTGATATGCAACATGTAACTGAGGGCGGAGTGCACGGCACGAATCTCGATGCCCGTGCGCTTAACCAAGTTGCCGGTGCAGACAACCAACCTGAACAAGGAGGATGAGTCGAGCATGTACATACGAAGTGGAGAGGTCATGATGGGCAGTGTTGTTTTTTTGCAGCCCATTCAATTCAGACCCATGGACCCTGGCAAGCCACGACAAAGTCGGTCCTGCCCAACCAATGCTTATGCTGTAGTATGTAAGTTATGAGAGCTTCGGTTTCCAGGCACGAAAGAAGAACATCTCTCTACTCCGTACTCCGTTTGATTCAATCTCTTCCTCTTCCAAGGGCCCCCGCGACACCAGATCCACAAATACTGAAATACAAACGTACCTCGACTTGCCGGGGCTGCCGGGGCTGCCGGGCTGCTCCTGCCCTCCTGCCCTCCTGCCCTCCTGCCCTCCTGCCCTCCTGCCGGAATAACCAGACTCTTCGGGTACCTAGGTACATTGTCCCAGACCTACAAACTAGAACGTCAACTGGCCACCTCTTCTTCACAGTGTGTCATGCAGACATTCTTGACATTCTTCTCCGTCGCCATCCACATTGCAGGCTGGTTGTGAATCACCAGAAACGCCCCTCGCTGCATTACACGCCAGACGTCAACGTACCGGAGTGCTAGACGGCAAACGCCGTTCTGGCCGCACGGCCAAGTTTACCTGACCCCTGGTTTGCTCCACCAGATTTGATTGTTCAAGATCCAGTCCAGTCTTCATACATAGCATCCGTCCTCTCGCAAGTCCCAGAGAACTCGGTCGCAACATGTGGCCTTGTCGGTGCTTAATAGCACTTTGTTGACCGATTGGCTCTCCTTCATAAAGTCTCCGGGACATACAGTGGCGAGGCGGCCGTGACTTCGGCTTCCTCTTGTGTGGGCTGGGAAGAGCTTGCTATATTTTACATCTTATCTGCCCCCAACGTTGATGGACCTCGAAAACTGGGTGGATTGCTGCAAACAACTCGAGAACTGAACGGACTATTAGCTCGGGCGATTGCCGCAACACGGATATCACCTGCCTCTCCTCTGGCACTTTTGGATAAGGCTACCAGGCAGGGGTGATTTTCCCCGCCGTGTGCCCCATCTATCAAAACACATATGTGTAAGCTTGCGGTTAGTTAACCAGGGGGGGTGGGTGATGGATGAAGTTTCCAAGCACATCGCTCCCTTCTGACTCTGACTTCTTGGCATACATATGTACAAATCACACGTCCAGACTTGCCTTTCAGGTAACATCATCCACTTTGAATGGGCCAAGTTGTATTACCACAAAGTTGAACAACAACCTTTTGGGGGATGCTTGTCGCATGTGGAGTCATGTACATACAGCTGTCTTCCAAGACTCAAGCTCCCCATCACCGTCGTCACCCTTATTCGCGCTTCAACACGGAGAGGCGTCAAGCTCAAGAAGAGGCATACGCCGAGTATGAGGCGTTGAGTTCATTAGCATATACCGGGGCTGACTCTCAACTCATATCCTCAGGGGGACATTGCCTGTGGCCTTCCACTGCACCCTTTCCCAGAGAGCTCTGCATTTGATCACAGAGCAGGCTCAAGACTTGTCTGTCGACTTCCATCAGGCCACCCAGAGCAGACGCGAGGACGTCAGCCACCAACAGTACTTCGGCCAAAAAGAACCTGCCACAAAACATAAATCAAATTGCCTCAGTTGGAATTGATACATCCTCTGATCCATAAAGTCTCCCGGGGGGGACATTGTGGGATCTCCCCGGAATTCTGCGCATCAGAGCGTCTGGCTCCGCTCGAAGTGGCTATCCGTGCCCACAACTTCTGCAGCGAAACACGTCGTTCTCCATATTGAGCATGGAAAAGACACCACCCTGGTACTGGTTCTAGCTACATATCACGGCGTAAACCGACGCCCTCCCCAAAAAAAAAAAAAAACCACTAAAGCTATGGATGACTATTATCACCACTTTCTGACATTTATGTCAGGAGTGGGTAGCTACCCTGCGATCAATGCCGACAAGTTGAGTGTTTCAACTCTTCCCAAATCTTCCCTCCCCGTGCCGGGGCCGATAATGCGTACTTCCTACCATACACATACACTAGGACACTTGGGAGCGTTTTCTGATCAGCCTATGCTTCATATCTCCAATGCTGGCAGAGGTCGGAAGCAGTCAATGACGGGACCAGCCTTTAGGACCGAGCATGTAAAGCACCGGCGGACTCGATCAGGATGTTTCATGTGCCGTAGTAGGCGGGTCAAGGTAATGCCATGAACCAAAAGAATGTTGTGAGGCATGCAAGAGTGTGGCTGACAAAAGCTTTTCTCTTCTTTTGCAAATCACTAGTGCGATGAGTCCCGACCAGTATGTACACGTAAGTACTCCGCGCATATCAGTCACACAGGATAGTCTTTGTGTTGGTCGGGATGCCAAGCGATGGGGGCTCGAAGAAAATTAACATTCAATAATCAGGCTGCAAGAAAGGCAACCGAGATTGCGTATATCCCGATCCTCCGAGCTCCAGGAGCTCCAAGTTGAAAGACGGGAGCAGCTCATCGCAACGGGCGAGCCCGAAATCATCAGATGATGGCGAGAATGGCGACAACGACCAAGAAACGAAATTTTTGGAGCCGATTATGGACGAAGACGAGCCCGAGGAATCATCACCTGACGGAGTTTTCGATTCTCAAATGTCAGGAACTCGGACGGGGGGCTCCTCCATACAAGATTTTGCCAGACGTGAGAGTGCAGACAGTGTGTCGCAAGATGGGAATGCGCAGTCGTCTCCTGCCACTTCGCTCGGTTACCGTACGACGGCTACGCCATCTCTTTACCTCAACATCCCGACAGGGGGGAATCTCGATTGGTCACACCTCCCACCGGATTATCAGCACTATATGAATTACTTCGTGGAGAACATCACTAGCTTCCATTATAGCATTCCGCACGACGAAGAAAACTTCTTTGGCTTGATACTACCTTCCTTGGCAGTTCAATACGAACCTCTGCTCAACGCCGTGGTCGGCTTTTCTGCTTATCACTCGACTTTGCAGAATCCCAACGGAAAGATTCAAGAATTCTTGAAGTACTATAACAAAAGCGTCACATTACTTCTCGAGTCGATCAAAACCAAGGACATGGAAAATGTGTTGACTCTGGTGACTATTCTCCAGCTTTTGACTACCGAGGTAAGTCTTTGTTTTGAGACGACCGTGAGAAAAGAAATGTCTGACAATTCGGAATAGGAATATTTTGGTGATTGGATAAACCTCATGGGTCATCAAAAGGCGGCATTTCAAGTGATTTGCAGAATTTTCAGCCCCGACACTGTCCTAAAAACTGCGATTGGTAGAGCATGCCTGGACTGGTATACCAGATATGACTGCTTCGTCGCGTTGATGGGTGGATTTCCGACGGACCTTTCCAAGGAATGGTTTGATTTGATGAACGATCATCACCGATCTCGTATGATTGTCAATCCCGACGACCTGAATTGCAAAATCAGCCTTCGATCTACTCAATTGCGTGCGATATCATGTGACATGTCCATGCTCTATGCCCGTGGAGGTCGCGGACAGATGGAACCAGAAGGCTTTGCTCAGGAACACACGAGAATCACCCAAGAGTTATTAAATTGGAAGTCAACTTGGGAAACCATTCTTTCAATACCGGAGTACCTCGTCACAGATTTCTCTTATCGAAAAGAGGCCGACCCGGACGACATTGTGGATCCATATATGCCCGGCCTTCTCTACAAAGGCCCTCTCTTCACCAATACACTTATATATACCGAATGGGAGTCCATTATGATTATGCATCTATCGCAGTCCTCAGATATGCCAGCCGAACAAGTGTTTGTGGACACAGCGAAACATGCCTACGCCATATGTCAATATTTTGAAAGTGTTCAACACTGGCCCCTGAAACCGAAAGGGGCACTCATCCCCTTGCAGTGCTGCGTTTCCATAGCGTCACTCTTTCTGCCGCGAGACTATCGTCATCAGATGTGGGTTCGTAGAAAGCTTGCATTGATGGACACTATGGGGTAAGTTCATGCCCCTGTTGCTACTGGGATCATTCTTGCATGGAAAGTTGGATAGGTTGTGTTTTTCTTTTCTTTTTTTTCTTCCCTCAAATAATAGAAGAGAGAGAACGCGTCGGGTCGGATATTCGAGACGCAGCCGCGTTTTTGTTTCCACATCATCACGTCTTCATGTGGCATCTTCTAATGCAGGCGATAGGTTTATATATCCGACCCCACATCGATTGAAATTGGCACAACTGTTTCGGGACCCTTCTTGCGCTCGTTGGTGGCTACCGAACGATGAGGGACTGACTCCTATCTTGCAAGCCATTCGAGCGTTTGCCGATGAGCGAAATACGGCAGCTGTTAACGCGCAACACGGGAACCTCCGAGAGGTACGACATTTATTTGCAAAGCTGGAAGCTGCTGAGTTGGCTCTCATGCAGGCCCATCACGTGAATCAGTCATCAACTGATGAGCCTTGATGCACCAATTTTTTTTTTTCAAAGTATAAACATACACAAGGAAGAGGATAGAATAAGAGAGTACAAAAGGGCGAATATCTGTGTGATATCGGCGAGAGCTGATTAGGAGGAGGGGGGGGGGGTGGGTAATACGTTTTGTGAAATTGACAAAGACAGACGTGTGTGTCATCTGAAAATACTCGACACAAAACAAATGCGTGTTTGCATCACATCTATGAATGCCATGCCAATACGACAAACTTGTCAAATCGACGAGCTGGGAGAGCTCTGGAAGCACATAATGTCTGTACATGTAACCAGAATCCCGTCACAAGAGACAATTCTACTTGTTTAAGAAGAAGGAAAATATTCCACAGCTGAACATGGGGTATTTATTAAAAGAATTGCTTCCCGCTTTGACCGAGAATCAAATCATGCATGTGAAAAGGGGGACATGTTTAGAAAACCAAGAATCGTGCAAACTGCGGGTCCCATCCCCCCTGTGAAAACTACTCAACGCTACTTCACGACCACAATTGCGAACAATGGGAGTGTGAATGATGTCTTGGCAACAGCTCATTAATCAACTCGCATCACGTAGTCACTCTGGATCCGTAACCTGACCAGACTCTCCAGTCATGTCTTTTGTCTCGATGTCCTCCTTTGGCACCTGGTCCTCTTTGCTGGTGGAGTCGGCATCCGCAGTCTTGGACGCAGTCTTGTCGTCGGGTTTGTCGTCAAGCTTCGCCTCGGATTTGTCCCCAAGGCTGCCTGTTGCAGGTTGCGATGGTAGTTCTGAGGCCTCATCCGGCTTTGACTCGGGCGCACCGTCTGACTGGATTGTAACGACATTTGGTTCTTCGTCTTCTGCAGCAGTGGATTCGGCTTCCATCACAGTCGTGTCTGGCTCTGGCTCTGGCTCTTTCGTCCAAGTAGATGTCTCGGGTTCTTCCGAGGTCTCGGCAGGCCTTGCAGAATCCCGGGACGACGCCTCGGCCACAACAGGCTGCTCCACGATGACGGGCACCTCTGCCACCTCGGGCTCCTGGTGGTGGCCTGAGATATCAAGGTCCCGCATCTTGCCCGAGACATTCTCTGTATCCTCCTCGTCGGCCTCTATGACCGTCGTCACCGCACTGCCTGTCGATGGACTGCTTCTGATATGCCTTCGGGTGTTGGTACGACCGCCTGGATACAGGCCGTCGTCCTCTGACGCCACGCCCTGCCGTTGCTGAGACGTCGGTTTGAGGATGACCGGAGGCGCCTTTCCCACCGCTTCCGACTCGGCAGGTGTTGCTTCGAGGCCCTCTGCCTCCGGAGGGAGCTTGTAGTTCTCTGCGGGCAGCAGATCGTACAGGTCGCACACCGTCTTGAAGAGTATGTACAGCCCGGTCTGGCCCTCCACGGACCAGAAGACGCTGCGATGCTGGAACCAGGCGTGGGCAAAGATCCGATGCAGTCTTCTAAAGACATTGACGAGGTTCTTCACGCCGGCGTTTTTGCTGTGAGCGTCGTTGAGGACGGCGAACCTGCTGGGGAACAGCTTCTGGTCCGAGACAACGTTGGCTGCCCAGTCCAGTGTGTGGCAGCAGTAGTCGATGGCGCAGCAGCTCTTGGGCTGCTCGTGAACGGCGCATAGGAACTGCCACTCCGACGCGCGCATCTCAGGACAAGTCGTGGCGCTGCAAGGGGGCGTGTCGAACAGGAAGCCCACGATGAGGGAGTTGCATCGGGAGATGAGGAATCGACAGAGCTCGTAGAGCCAGATGGTGCGATCGATGGCGGCCGGGGGTGTGGCAAGCTGGACAGCGGCGTCGCGCGTTATCGCTTCGGTTCCGGAGGCTGTGTGGTAGTAGTGGAGAGCGGCGAGATGCTCTTGGAGTTGAAATGCTGAGTCGAGCTGTCAGGCTAGATTAGATTGATGCGGTCATTACCCAAGACGACAAATTTCTTTCTTTCTTTCTTTCTTTCTTTCTTCCGTATGTTTTTTGCTCCGACGATAATTCTCACGAACACAAGGGACACAATCCCAATCTCATGCACTGACCTCACTGAGAGGCACGAGCGGAGGCCCGGCAGCCATATCCGCGGCTTTTGTGCCTGGATGAATGCGGCGCTTGGAGTTGGCGTCCAAGACGGACTGCTCCATCATCATGGCATCGGTATTTGCTGGTGCGCCGCCAGAGGGTGGATTGGGGCTCATTTGAATTTCTGCCGGGGGAGGCGGGCTCGGCAGACGAGGCGATCTCGGTGCCAGAGCCATCGCTTGGTGGGGGTAAATTCGAAGGGGACGAGGCCGAGATGCGAAGGTTGTTGGAGAGTTGTCAGCTTCGTGATGTTGCCTGGATGTTGCATCTGTCCTGGCAGCCATTGACTGGGTTGAAAGCGGCTTAGCGGGGCGTAGCTTCGACTCGGCTTCGGTTTTGGTTGGGGATTTCGAATCCACCTTTTCTTACCAAAACTCGAGTTTCTGACCTATCGTGTTCATTCTTTTGGTGGCCAACGTTGAGCTCCTCACTCTTATACAATTCTTTGTTCACCTGGAAAGGAAACAGAACGTTGAAATCTGTGTTTCGACACGAACCTCTCATCACGTCCAGAAACAAGTTCATTCCATTTTTTTTGACAATGGACTTCGATGACGATGCCCCTCCAGAGCTGGTCGACACTGCGGGGCAGGTTCAGCGGGAAGATGAGGAAGCTACTGTGAAAGTTCCCATTACAATCGTGACTGGTTGGTAATTCCCAGTTGTTTCTCTTGAATACAAGCTTGGAGTTTGTCCTCTGGAAATTGTTGTCTAATTCACTATCTAGGCTACTTGGGTGCTGGGAAAACAACGTTGCTGAACTACATCCTCACAGCTCAGCATGGCAAGAAGATTGCCGTAATCATGAATGGTTGGTGTACCCCCAAGTTGCTTGCCTTTGGCTTTGCTCAATAAACGTTGGATAGTACCGAGGAGTTTGCTGACAGTCGAAACGATGTTTCTCGCGATTGGAAAAAGAGTTCGGAGATTGTAGGTCAAGGCAGTGATTGTCAACGCATGACAACTCGGTTCTAACCCTGAGCAGCACTGGACATTGAGAAATCGCTCACCGTCAATCAAGGCGACGACAGAGTTGAGGAGTGGCTAGATGTGGGAAATGGCTGTATTTGCTGCTCGGTCAAGTGAATATTTCCTGTACATCAAAGTTGTTTGCGTGTCCTAATTTTGATAGGGATACTGGCGTCAATGCCATTGAGTCGTTGATGGAGAAGAAGGGCGCGTTTGATTACATCCTGCTGGAAACGACGGGCCTGGCCGATCCGGGAAACATTGCGCCCCTTTTCTGGGTCGATGCCGGCTTGGGCAGCACTATATATTTGGATGGTATTGTCACCTTGGTGGATGCCAAGAACGTGCTGCGAAGCTTGGACGATCCATCCGGGAAAGTTGAGGGTCACCAAGACCGCGACGACCACGGGCCGCTTATGACATTGGCGCACGTACAAATTTCTCATGCTGATGTCATTGTGATCAACAAGTCAGATCTTGTAACAAAAGATGAGCTGGAGCTAGCCAAAGCTCGAGTTCAGTCCATCAACGGTCTGGCAAAACTGCATATTACCGAAAAGAGTGAGGTGCCTCAACTAGAGGGATTCTTGCTCGACTTGCATGCCTATGACCAGTTCAACGATGCAGACGAACGAATAAAAGGCCACAGTCACCTAGATCCTGTAAGTTGTGTCACGGGAGGGCTCTTGTCAATCAATGTCGTGGCCGACTCCAGCTGACGATTTAGACAATTTCCACCATGTCCATACCAGTGCCACGTCTTGATCCCTCCAAGGTGAAGGACGTGGATAAGTGGTTGCGGTCTGTCCTTTGGGACAACAAATTTCCAGAGAGTAACAGCGAGGACGTCTTCGAGATCCACAGATCCAAGGGTCGTATTGTATTGAGTGATGGAAAGGCCAAGATGCTGCAGGGCGTCCGTGAGGTTTTTGAACTGAGTGATGCCCCCGAATCAGGAGAAGCGCAGCCAGAGCAAGGGAAGATTATTTTTATAGGGAGAAAACTGTTGGAGGCAGATTTTGTACAAAGCTTTAACCAGAGCATTCAATGAGCGGCAGAGGCCCTAAAGGGCAAAGGGAACTAACAAACATATTGCTCGGAGAGTCGCCGCTTCCATTGCGCCAAGCTGCCGACGTCGTTGCTTTAATAAAGCTGAGAGATTGATTGCCGCATGTCCCAGGATCCGGAGCTTTTCGAGCCCTTTCTCACTTTCTCAGCCTTGGCGAAGGCGGTGGGCGAAATGTGTGGTGTGCGTGATTGGCACCAATTGCCGCTCTCGGCACGGACCCACTTGAATCCGGACAGCAACTTTCGTTGGTTTGAGCCTTGTAATTATTAGCCTTTTCTGGTTATCGATGCCAACACAACGCTTGTCACTAGATCTTGCTTTGAATCCGAGGAAACCCAAGGCCACGACCACGCACGGAGCGACGCCGCGATCTTAATTTTCGTTGTTGTTGCCAAATTCCCGACCTTGCACCGACGACGCGATCCACAATATCGACTCCTTGCGGTCGCGGAGACATCATGAACCGGCCAGGTAGGGCACGCCCAAGTCCTCAACCACTTCACAGATTCAATATTCCGCGCTTCTGGCTCCGCCGCCAGATGCTTCCATTACCGAGCACTTCGCTCGCTAGCCACCTGATCAATGCATTTGTCATATCCTTGGGGCGAGAATTGCTCAGTGCAATCTCGTGTAGCCTCTCCTGACCGCTGAGGCCACTTCTTCGGCCGCAACAGCCAAGCGGCGTCACAGGCAACGTTTTTTTGCTGAGTCTAGAGAGCATTTGGTCTTTCAAGATGCGTTGTGGCGGCTAAACTACAGGTCGACGCCAAACAAGCCGGCTTTTGATTTCTGTGTGCAGACTGCAGTGAACTGAGCTGACGCGTGTTGTTCATAATTAGGACCAGTGCCGCAGTCTGTGAGAGGCATGCCTGGAAATTTTGGGGGACAGCAACAGAATCAACCATCCGGACGATCGGTTTCGAGTCGCCTACCTAATGGAAAGCTAGGTATGAAGGTTGAACCCCGCGATAGACTCGTCGTTTTCAACCATTCCATCTCATATGCTAATTTTTCTATGCTATCGAAGCAACAAATAATGGATCTGGATGGGCGTTCGGTGGTAATGTTCCGATGGGAGGTGCTGGTTTCCAAAACCAAGTTCGACAATTGGGAGGAAACGTCAGTTTTGCGCCAAGTTTGAGCGGGTCGCAACCTGCCACCTCCTTGGATCTGTCGTACGTGCCTGCCGCATCTTGCAACTCACTTTTTCTTCACCATGCCATTGCTCTTGTTTTGTTCCAGCCGACCTACTGATCTACCCGTTTTCTTTGTGTCATGACTTGGTTTGATTTTTCTTATTCCTGAGCTATGGCGAATGTGAACAACGACGAGATACGGGGGCCCAGGCCATCACCCGCGAAGCCGTCTACTCTCGATTATGCCGCTGCTCTCAAGGGGTAAACTTATGCCGTTTCCCCTTGCATTCCCGCTGCCCTTGGTCCCAAAACATGGTTTTCATTGTTGCATCTGTTCACGGACGCGAACATGTACTAACCATATTCGCAGGGAATTTCCTTCATTATCTAACAATTCTCAACTAAACAGCGGCAATTCAGCATCCATGTGGGCTTCTGGAGGATCCAGGAATCTTAGTGGTCCTGTTCAGCGCAATCAAGGCACCCCGGTCTCGTCTCAGCAAGGGGCCCTAGAAGACATGTTTGGGGGGGGATCCTCCCGCATGCCCAGCAACCAAGGCTCATTCCGGTTTGGAAACCAAGGGAATCTATCATCCGCCTCCCAAGGACAGCCAAGTACTGCAGACGACTTCCCCCCATTGAATAGAGGAGGTAATGGGGAAATTGGATCGGCCCGCAGCGCAAATCTGATGTCATTAGCGTTTGGGTCGCAACATGGGGCCTCGGGTCTACACAGAGGGAATGGACTGCTTAATGCGCTATCCGCCAATAGTCGAATCAACGACGCTCGGTCACCGCCCGGTATTGGTGCGCCGCGACCCTTCATAGCCTGATTTGCTAGTTGTGTAGCTAACACGATTAGGACCGCCACGTAATCAAGAGTCCAAGCGATCAGCAGCGGACGAAGACAGTAGGCAAAAGTCTACCTTGAGAGGTGGCAAGTCCGGGACCGCGGAGGGCACAGCCTCAAACTCGCTGGGTGCGATAGGAAACGACGATCTGTCTACAAAGCCGAGGGATGACAAGGAGACACATGCTCCAGAAGCAGTCGACCCTCTTGCTGGAATGAGCGAAAGTGACAAATTCGGGATCAAGGGATTGCGGACGTTAATGAATAACAATCCGGACTACCAGGCATTGATCGTAGGAATGGACCCAAACACGATGGGACTGGACATGAACTCACAAGAGTAAGTCGATTGTCTGACCGCAACTGACGCCGCTCACCTTGTTGACGCACTCAGGATGATTACATCACAAGTATACTCTCTTTTTGATGATGTACCCCCACGGCCAACCATGGCAGCTACCAAGGTCCGCCTGCCGGAGTGTTACAATGTGACCAATGTGCAGCCCATTGAGAGCAAAATACAGAATTTCAACGAGGAAACTCTTTTCTGGATCTTTTACGGCAGCCCATTAGACGCCAAACAGCAACTAGCTGCTCAAGAATTGTGAGAGACACGATTCCCCGTTCTTGTTGCTCATGGATTTGGGGAATTCTAATCAAACGGAATAGGCACTCCCGCAATTGGAGATGGCATAAAAAGCATCAGATCTGGCTCACCAAAGATGAGCACATGACGCCACAGATCTTGAGTCCAAATCATGAACGAGGCTTTTACATTGTTTGGGATGCTGAACAATGGCGAAAAGATAGAGTAAGGTTAGCCAAACAGTGACGCTATGCCTCAGTCACTAACGTTTTACTTTCGCAGCGAGAAATGAACCTGTTCTACGGTGACTTGGATACCACGCTGAGTCAAGCACCAACGATACCATGATGCTGATGCAGACAGCGAATGGGCGCCGACAGGGTCTATGGCGATGCTGTTAAATGTGGCTTCATGAGCTGATTCTAAGGGCTATTGGGCGTTGAACCATCAAAGGGCTGGGTTACTAATATCTCGTCGCAGTGAATGGGCATGTTCTACGGATTAGTGGCCAGAAAGTTTTGGGACTGTTGAGTGCATTGTTGGGTTATCTTGGGCGGGTCATCATCCAGATGATAGAGCGCGGGGAGGCGTAGTTTTTCTGTGCCCCGCAATACATGAAGTGCCTATGATCTCGAGACGATGCTCTCTCTTCTCGCCGGCAGCGTTGTCATTCCTATGACGGAATCAAAGCCCATGCATGGATGATGGAAGTTTGAGTGTCAGAAGTACTTGGGCCTACTTTACCATGCTTTAAACAGGTACAAAGCCGATTGCCTATTATTGGTTATTAGACATGTCGCGTGCCTGAAACTTTGTCGGGCAGGCAGGATCGTTGGGTCGCCATTGTTATTAGCCGAGGTTCCACCTGACCTCCAAGTACTTTCGTACTCCGTAGTCGCCAGAGCTTCTGGCTCTGGCCACCTCACCTCACATGCACCGCAATGCTCTTGTCTACACTTTGTTCATCCACGACTCTGCTATCAAAATAGCGCGTTCAAGCAGTAGCTTTCATTCTGGTGGAGAATTCCGCCAGTCTTCGCGGCATCTTGATCGCATTATTGGGCGCCCCTGCCTCCTCATCGCGCAACTACCGCCGCTCCCCACGACGTACTCTCGTTTGAACTAGAGAATTGGAGCAAATCTTCCACCGCCCTGGGGGCTCGGCTTAAGCAACAATGGCCAACGAACAGATTTCATTGCCATATTTAGCAGGGATTTTGCTCCTCTCTGGACTGATTCTACGCTACCTTTTCTTTTCCGGGGCCCAGACATCCCGACCTTCAAGGTCACCCGAAGACATCCGCAGATCGCGTGAATTAGCTGTGGAGCGAATACAACAGATGTTTCCCCAGACAGACAGACGGAGTGTCTTGTGGGATTTGCAGCGCAATGGTGGTAGCATACAGAATACAACGGAGCGGATTTTGGCTGGTCGCTTGGAAGCGGTATGTTGATATGAGGACCTGTTCTGTTACAAAATTGCGCCGCCTTTTCACGACTGCGCTTGTGATTTGACCCTGTGGAAACATTTTTATAGAATCCTTTTTGCTAACGTTTTGCGTCAACTGTAGCCTCCGGTCACGTTTCAACCGCCCCCACCACCACCGGGTCAACTTCACTCTGGGGCAAGCACAGCCTCTGCGACTAGGCAGGCTGACAAGCCGTCGCAGCCAGATCTGATCACGCGTTACAACCTCAAGAGCCAGATCGCCGAACGGGGCCAGGAGGCAGAGACCAAGAGCAAGGGGTGGAGCTCAAATCGTGAAGAGAGGCAATCGGCTCTGCAGAGAAGACGGGACGAGATGATATTGGCAGCGAGGAGGAAGATGGAGGCCAAGATTGAAGCGGAGAAGGCACAGACAGAGGGATGAGGGGATGAGTCAGGCGAGCTATGCAATTGCACATAGTATATGAAAATCAAACTATTCAGCGTTTCGAGTATATTTGCCGCTTGGTGTTTGGTGCGGGCCAGAATCGAAGTGCTGCAGCTGTTCGGCTATACATATTCTCATCTGTGATTGTGATTGTCGGGGAGATGCGGGCTGATGCCCGTGCAGTCTTGTCAGACAAAGCTGCGGAGGGGTATCGGCGTAAAAAGTGAACCCCCTTCGACCGGACCCTGAAACTAGCAGTTCGAATTAGTGCTCGGTTGACCTGGACGCCACATCAATTGCGGTGCGGGTAGGAATCGATCATCGGCCAATGGAGGGAAGAAAACAACAACAAGTCATGATGAATGGAAAGTGAGGCCAAAACCAACACGACTTGTCATCACCCCTGCCCCTGCCCCTGCCTCCCCTGCCACTGCCTCTCCTGCCAATGCCACTGCCACTGCCACTGCCACTGCCACTGACTGCTGACTGCCAATGCCACTGACTGCCAATGCCACCACGGCTGCGATACACCCGCAACCCACGCTGCGTCACCGCGGGGACCATCCCAATCCCCACGTCTTTCACAGGCACAGGCAGACAGGCTGCCTCTGCATGCAAACAGGCGCAAACGCGACGGCCGTGACGAAAACCGGCTTCGATTCAAAACTTCACACTCCACCATTCTTGTAGCTCTAGTCACTGTCACCTTTTCTTGCAGTTTTGCCCGGTCGATGAGCCACCGTGGTATCGGTAAGCTGAATCCATAGCCTGACATTTGTAGCTGCAGCTTCTTGTCGTCATCTGACCCGAGTGATGCCGTGGATGACCGACCAGTCGCGCTACCATCCTGCACTGTGTTCTGCTTGTGGATTGCTGATGTTGATGTCTTGTCATGACCTAGGTCTCGTTTTCATTCTTCTAGACTTTGCTATTTGCTCCAACCCGGTGACCGAACAGACGAATTCTCTTCTCGTGGAACCATCTTCAAAAACGACGCGCACATTATCACGCGAGGGACTGCTATGCTGGTTGGAGAGAATCCCTCGGAAGCCCATTGCATCACTCTAGTCTCCAGTCCTCGACTTGCCTAGCCCGGCGTCATGGCAGCTCAAAGGGATTACTACGCTGACCTTGAACTGCCTCGAGATGCAGACATAAACGATATCAAGAAGCAGTTTCGAAAGCTGGGTAGGACATGACTCTTAGCTGCACGAGATGTTTGCCCGTCGAATATTGCGCTGACCTTGGTGGCACAGCTCTCAAATATCACCCGGACAGAAACCCTGGCCGAGAACAAGAGGTCAATGCAAAGTTCCAAATAATTCAGGCCGCCAATGAAGTTCTCTCCGACCCAAATGAAAAGTCCAGATACGATGCTATACTTGGACGTGGCCGATATCCCGGGGCCTCTGGCGTCAAAGGCAATCCCTGGGCTAATGCTGGTGCACAATTTCCAACGCCGCCCCGACGGACGAATGCTGGAGCAAACGCCGCGCGAAACACACAAAACGCCAAGAATGCACAATCGGGGGCTCAACGATGGCAGACGAGGTTCTCAAGTGGCGTTCCACCTACAGCGAAGCAGACGTTCGGGTCAGATCACGAGGCCAAGAGGAACGCCGCCAAAGCATTCGAGAATATGCGCAAGAATGCGCAGAAAGAGCCCCGGCCAACTGAACCTCCTCCTCCACCACCGCGACAGCCTCCACGCACCGAATATGCGAGGCAGCGAGCAGAAGCCTCGTTCGGCTCCAAAAAGTCCGGATACTACCCTCGCTCGACCATGCCGGGTGACGAGCCTCCCGTGTCGAGTCAGAATTATTCGAGTTCCGAGCGTCGAGACGTACCTCCGCCTCCACCTCAAAGACCTGGACCAAACCCGATGGCTGATCCTTTGAGTCGGTTCAGGGAGAAAAACAATTCAAGTGCCTCGGCACGGCCGGGCCAGGACCCAAATAGTGGCCAACAGCCCCAGAGCGCGAATGCGAATGGAGACGCTGCATCATACGCCAGAAGCTCCTTCAAATCTCGCCCCGATGCTAGATCAAATGCTGAACGTGCGAACCCGGACCCCGTTCAGACATCAACGTCAGACTTTGGCACCGAAAACAAATGTATGTCGATCGAACAGTATCTTTGTCTGTGCTGTCAGTTTTGCTTTGCTTACTCACAAAATAACAGCATCGAATAACGTCGACGGACCTTCAATGTATGGAAACCCCTACAGTCAAGCTTGCTCTGCATCGCAAAATTCTTTGACACCCAAGTCAACCCCACCAAACACTGGCACCAAGCACCTATCCCCGACTATAGAACTTGAAAGTTCAAGAACCATCATCACTGGTATGCCTCCGAGTGGAACCAACTGTGACAGTGTCACATCTATTTCTTTCGAGCGGAAGCAGACCAGCATCCTAAATGAGCTTATTAACTTCAAGGATGATAGCCTTTGTCCAAACAGGAAGATCTCATGGGGCGTATCCATGAATTCTCATGAGAATAAATTGCAACATGAAAAATTGACTAACCAACGTCGAAACAACAGCTTCAGCTTTCCCGTGGACGATGACACATTCAGGGAGGCAGGTACAACGTCGGGTGGACATGGCTTTGCAAAGAGCAGCGTTGACGATATCAACACGAGTTTCGCCAACGATGAAGGCTCAAATACTTGGCAGTTCAATGCAGGCACGGGAGAAGCTGATGCGAATGTGGGTAACTGGCCTTCCCCTGGCAGTCGCCGAACTCGCCGATCGCATATTAAGCGTCCTGCCATGCGCCGCAATGATAGTACTAATACTACCTCCAATGCTTCGCAGGCCGAGAGCGGTTTCAATGCTGAGGGGTGGAGCGACAAGTTCGGACCGCAGACATTTGTGCCACAGCCCGCACCCGGCCCATCTGTCTCGCCGACGCGTACCAGTCGAGCCAATTCTAGAAGATCAAAAGCTAAGCCAACGGCAGGAACAGCTGCGTCGGTTGAAGAAAGCAGCAGCGAAGAAGAGACATACGACTGGCGTGGGAGGAGTGCACAGGCACAGGCACGCCCAGTAGCCACAGGCAGCCCACAAGCCATGGATATCGACACACCATCTTCGGAAGGTCTGAAAGCTCAATTTGCGCGAAATATCCACGTTGAACCATCTCGGCCAGAGTGGCGAGCTGGCAACGTCGATGGTGCCTCGTCTGAGGAGATGCCACAACGTCCTGCGAAGATCCCCCTGGATGCAAACGCTGCCGGATCAGAGGACAGCGAAGAGTTCAGAGCCAGCTTCGCAGATTTGAAGAACGTGGCTCCGTTCGCCCAGCAAAAGGAGGGACTCGGCTCATTCAGTAGCTTGAAGGATAATTTGCCTTTTGAAAGCAAGGCCTCGGATTTCCCCACTGGCAGGTTATCTAACCCACAGCCGTTGGAATTTCCCGAGCCCCCCGTGGCGCCGCGCTTACACCCTACCGTTGCTATAGAAGGAATGAAGCCAAACACTGCGTCGTGGAACAAGTACCTGGCAGATTTTGAAGGTTACTTGCGCCAATGGGATTCCTTCAGTGGTCAAGTAGTGGACCATTTTGCTACAAGAAAAACTCTGATATCTGGAACGAGAGAAGCCAAGGGATATGGGTTCCTAGGGGCACGTGGCGATACGGAGATGCAGGAATATTTTAACTGGGTGCAACAAGACAATGATGTTAGACGACGGTGGATGGATGCATGTATTGAACATCAGGATCGGATGCGTGAGTTCATGGCATATAGGGACAAGATGAGACGAAGTGGCTAAATGATTTTTCGGGCTGGGTTTGGCTGGGTTTGGCTTTGCTGGATTCACACGGGATATATATGGCTTTGATGTAGCATGCTGGAGATGGAGTTGCGGCTATGGGATCATCACCTAGGTAAATAACGATACCCTCACGGATGATTATGGTTCTCAGATTTATGAGGCTGCATGTGTGTAATGACAAGTTGGTGGTAACGCCTCGAGGTGGAAGTTGTGTGCTTTCAGCTAGCGAATCGCCAAAGCATCCGATACCAGCAAATGGATGTACATATGCTTAGCTCGGGAACAAATGATGTCAATGCAGATTCTCATTAATTTAAAGACTCGGTGTGGCCCGGAAACATCTTGGTGCCAGGGAGACAGACATTCCACAGAAGTCGTCAGCATCAGAAGCAACCCCAACTTGACAACGCCACTGCACCTCCTTTCCTCTCCAAGTGCTTACACCTGATCAAGCAGTGAAACCTGCTCGGCTCACGGCACTAGCTAGACGAAAGCAAAGTCCTGGCCAGAACGTAAGGCGAGTCTCCCTGCTGGAAGAGCCGCGCGCAAATCCGCATTGAGGCCTCACCTTTTCCTCACTTTACATAAGATAGCTTCTCTCTGGAGCGGACTTGAGTATAAAGCACTGGGTACATCAAAAGCTAATCTATCGTCTACTTGTCATCGTCCCCTACTTCTACTGCTGTTCTCTCTCTTCTTTCTCATCGGCCCTTCCGTCTAGCTGGTAAAGATTGCATCTCGCTTGGCGCAGACTTGTTGTGAACTTTCATTCTACCAGCCCTGTCTGTTTCGGAATATATCTCGGGCCTTCGTCACATCTTGGTTTTTTTTTTCTTGGAAAATTTCATACCACCATGGGCTCCTCAGCCGCGTCCGGGGCTCGTCAGCCCAGAGGCCAGCCGTGGACTCAGGAAGCCAAAGTGAGTCTACCTCCTTCGACGCCGTACTGATAAGCGCATAGCTAGTTTTTGTTTCTGACCTTTCCGGTGCAGTACCAGCTTCTTCTCCGCATCATCGCGCAGCTGCGAGAGGGTGGAAAGCCCATTGACTGGCAAAAGATCGATTTGCCTGGGCGTACTACTAAGTCTCTACAAAACACCTGGTCACAGATCAAAAAGAGCATAGACGAGTTTGAGGAGAGAAGAGAAGGCGAGGGAAGTCCTTCTTCAAAGAGTGCTACTCGTATGTCTTGGCGATGCTGCTGCTTTTTGGTTTTCATGTCATCTTAGAACCCGATCTGATCAGTGTTTGCAGCTCGCAAGAAGGGGCCGAGCAAGGCAAGGGCCATGGCTCTTGAGGAGGCCCAGGACGACGATGATGATGAGGAAGTGCCTGGGAAAAGTACGCCTCGGAAAAGAGGTGCTGGTATGTCATGTGCGATTCGGAGATTGAGGGGTGACGAGTGCGCTTTGGCTGACAGTTTGATAGATCAGATGGCGGGCTGCAAGGTGAAAAGGCTCAAGAATGAGCCAAAGTACGATTCTCAGGACGATGACATCGTTTTTAAGACGGAGCCAAAGAGGGAGGACTGCGCGGACGAGATGTGAAACCGAAACCACTTTGGAGGTTTTCGCTGAGCATGATTTGCCGTTACATTTGGGACCTGGCGTTTGATGTGACGCAGTTTGGTACAATTGCATCATCAGACTGAGAACAGGATTGGCTTCCACAATAGATGAGGCAGGGAAATAGTTCAAACGCTGCTTGGGAAAAAATGACTGATTCGTAGTACAGGAACATATTACTTTGCAATGAAGCCGGGGCTCTAGTATTACGAAGTAAAGACGCACACATGTGCTTAGCAAGCCGTAGAAGCAAAACCATGCATCATTGCGAACGACTCGAATCGGCCTTGACCGAAATGGATACACCAAGAGGTCTGCAGAGAACCGTGTCGTGGGTTGAACTGAGGCATAAAGCATACACAGCGCCGATGACATCGTTGTGCGAACGTGCATGGCCATTAGGACACGACAATTGCGGTTCCCCTTACGGGAACCAAGAATAGATGGAAAAGAAGCCACACTGCTGGGAGAAGTCCATGTCTTTCGTCTTCTCACTCGAACGCGAAGTCGCCATATCCGGTCCTCGTCAAGTGGTCACCGCTGCTGTTTCCTCGATCCAGTTTTTCCCGCCCGTTGTCAGCCCCGTGCCGTTCAAGGTTGTACGACAAGGATTGATTGCTTCTTTGAGGGGCACGACATGTTGTTTTTCTGCAAGCTTGACGTAAGGTGCCGTGTGACGTGCCAATGCTCTTTTAGCAGAAATGCAAATGCACGAAAGCCAAATAGTGCGGACGGGAGTGCACCCTTGGTTAGCCTTGCATACTTGCATGGCCGAACTTGGTTGCTCCTGCCCGCTTGTTTGCAAAGTTGAGCACCACACCAGACTCGAGGAAGGAGCAAGGGGTGTCCACGCCGACAACCGCGCGTCCCGCTGTCAGCCATGAATGAATTCATCTGGGCGGTCCTGCCACCGACTGGGCACCTGCGGGCCCCCCTGCCTGCTCCGTAATAAAGGCACTGGCTGCCCCAGCAGGGCCAGCAGCCCACCCAGCCTCCAAGCTGCAAAGCCGGCAAGACTCCGTCCGATCCGCTATCCGCCATCCGCCATCCACGCCACCAACCACAACAACCACCACACCAATTGGCAAAGGTGGGCTGCAATAATTATCCTGCTGATCCGCCCTTTCTGGCATCCGTTTTGCCCCATCCCGTATATCCTCACGTCACATGGACTGCCTGTGCATCCATCAACCCTCCCAGTAGCCAGCGACCCGGGTCTTTCAGATTGTTCATTGCATTTCCAGCGCGCCATCATATATATACGTCCGTATATCCCATCCCAGCTAGATGCGCAGTCACCCTTTGCGGCCGGCTACTTCGTCACGAGAATCACGAGCTTGCTGCCTTGCCCAGCGTCGTTTGGTCTGAGGCGTCGATTTGCGTCAACGAGCCCGCCCATCACGCGCCTGTCGATTTTGCTGCACGCCTATTTCAGACCAAAGGCAGGCAGAAACATTACATCCCCGTAAAGCTCTACTCTGAGCTGTGCGCAAACGAGAAAAAATCCTCTCACCATCTCCCCTCGCGCGGATTTCTTGCGATCTGTGTCGTGAGAATCCAGCAACATCATAAAAGTCCTGCCCAGCATGAACGGAACCGCCGCCTCGTCGAGAGGCAAGAGAAAGGCTGGCTTCTCACCCCTAAATTCCCCCCCTACCAAACGTGCCGTCAACGGAAAGCTGTCTCCCGGTGACAATACCCCTGACATTGTCGAGGCGGTCGAATACGATGGCGAAGCCGTCCTGGGAGATGACATGCACGCCACCGCGGCCATGTTTGTTGGCACACCAGGAAGCTTAGGGGAATGGCAGGGCACTATCCAGAAAGTTGTGCGAAACGTCGTGGCAATTCGATTCTGCCAGACTTGTTCTTTTGACACTGACCAGGCTTTGACGAGCGAGGCTACTGGATTTGTCGTGGACTCCAAACGGGGGTATGTCGTTCTCAAACGCTGGCATTGTCGAAAGCCTTCAAATTGGTTCCCATATACTAACCATGAAGTTACAGATATATTTTGACCAACAGGCACGTCGTTGGCGCAGGACCTTTCTGGGGCCACTGTGTCTTCGACAACCACGAAGAAGTCGACTGTCATCCAGTCTACCGCGACCCTGTTCACGACTTTGGTATATTGCGTTACGATCCCAAAGCGATCAAATATATGCTTGTCGATGGCCTGGACCTAAGTCCTGACCGGGCTAAAGGTTCGTTTGCCTCGTTCAACCTCGTTTTTCACGATTGACGATGACTAATACCCCCCCATTCCATCAGTTGGTGTTGAGATCCGAGTCGTTGGTAACGATGCTGGTGAGAAACTCAGTATTCTTTCGGGCGTAATCAGCCGCCTCGACCGTAACGCCCCCGAATATGGCGAAGGCTACAGCGATTTCAACACGTGCTATTATCAGGCCAACGCGGCTGCTAGCGGTGGTAGTTCCGGCAGTCCCGTAGTGAGCAAAGATGGATCTGCCGTCGCGTTGCAAGCAGGCGGGCGTTCCGATGGCGCCTCGACCGATTATTTCTTGCCGCTGGACCGACCACTGCGTGCGCTTCAATGTATCCAACAAGGCCAGCCAGTCACGCGCGGTGATATTCAATGTCAGTTTCTTTTGAAACCCTTCGATGAGTGCCGCAGGCTGGGTCTCACTCCTGAATGGGAAGCGGAGATTCGAAAAGCTTTCCCCAACGAAACCAATATGCTTGTTGCCGAGATTGTTTTGCCCTGTGGACCATCTGATGACAAGATTGAGGAGGGCGACGTCCTGGTCAAGGTGAATGGAGAGCTCATTACACAGTTCATTCGACTGGACGACTTACTGGACTCGAATGTTGGCAGCACCATTGAGCTTCAACTTCAGCGTGGTGGCGAAGATGTCAAGGTGAATATCGAGGTTGGAGACTTGCACAGCATCACTCCCGACCGCTTTGTTTCGGTAGCTGGTGCAAGCTTTCACAACCTGTCTTACCAACAAGCCCGTCTCTATGCCGTAGCCGTCCAGGGCGTTTATGTCTGCGAATCTGCAGGGTCTTTCAAGTTCGACAACACTGACAGTGGATGGGTTGTTCAAACCATCGACCATAAGAAGGTCCCTGATCTGGACACTTTCATAGAGGTCGTGAAGGGTATCCCTGACAAGGCGAGGGTGGTTGTAACATACAAGCATTTGAGGGACTTGCATACCCTCAACACCACTGTCGTTTACGTGGACCGCCACTGGTCATCCAAAATGAAGCAGGCTGTCAGAAATGACGAGACTGGACTGTGGGACTTCACCGATCTGGGAGACCCGCTGCCTCCCGTGCCGCCTGCTCGGCGCTCGGCTGCATTCATCGAGCTGGACCACATGCCTCACCCCGGTATTGCTGAGCTGATTCGCAGTTTTGTTCACGTAAACTGCACAATGCCTGTCAAACTGGATGGTTTCCCCAAAAACCGCAGGTGGGGAATGGGCTTGGTCATCGATGCTGACAAAGGACTCGTTCTCATCTCTCGTGCCATTGTGCCCTACGATCTTTGCGACATTACCGTAACCATTGCCGACTCCATCATTGTCGAGGGCAGAGTGATCTTCTTGCACCCGCTTCAAAACTACGCCATCGTTCAATACGACCCTGCTCTGGTCGACGCCCCCGTTCAGAGCGCCAGGCTCAGCAGCGAGCATCTCACCCAAGGAGCCAAGACGTATTTCCTGGGCCATAACAGAATTGGACGTGTTGTGCACGGCGCCACCACCGTGACAGAAATCACTGCCGTGGCAATTCCCGCCAACAGTGGTGCTCCTCGATACCGTGCCGTCAATGTAGACGCCATTACCATCGACAGCAACCTGGGTTCCACGTGCAACAGTGGTGTGCTGGTTTCCCCCGACGGCACGGTTCAAGCACTATGGCTCTCCTATCTGGGTGAACGATCTCCATGCAGTCAGCGAGACGAGGAGTATTATTTGGGCTTGGGCACACCAACGCTGCTTCCCGTCCTTTCCACGATCCAAAAAGGCGAGTCCCCCAAACTGCGCCTTTTGCCGGTCGAATTCCGAGCCATTCAAATGTCCCAGGCATCTGTAATGGGGGTTTCCGATGATTGGGTCAAGAAGGTGACACAGGCCAACAGGTCTCACCACCAGTTGTTCATGGTCAGCAAGAGGACGTTCGAGCGTGTCAACCAGCCAGTATCCCTTCTGGAGGGTGATGTCATATTGACCTTGAACGGCAAGATCTGCACTACCATTTCTGACTTCGATGTCATGTACTCTAATGAAGCACTGGATGCCGTGATTGTGCGAGAATGCGAAGAGGTCAAGTTGCAGCTGGCAACAGTACCCGCCGACGATATGGAGACTGACCGTGCTGTTTCGTTCTGCGGCGCCATTCTCCATCGACCCCATCAGGCCGTTCGCCAACAGATCAGCAAGCTTCACAGCGAGGTTTATGTATCCAGCCGAATCCGTGGGTCGCCGGCTTACCAGTACGGTGTGGCACCTACCAATTTCATCACCCACGTGAATGGCCAGCCTACGCCTGATCTCGCGTCCTTCATTTCTGCCACTCGAAAGATTCCCGACAATACCTGTAAGTTCTGATTCGTGCTCACACCTCCACCCCAGCCGGACATACCCAAATCTCTAACAGGCTTATAGACTTCCGCCTCAAGGCAGTCACCTTTGATAGCGTGCCCTGGGTCATAACAATGAAGAAGAACGACCACTACTTCCCGACGATGGAGTGGATCAAAGACCGCAAAGAAGCGTGTGGATGGCGACGAGTAACATATGAAGGAAAAGAAATCTTCCAAGGAGAGGCCGTCGACGGTGTAGCGCTGATTGCGGAAGACACGGAAATAGAGTAATACCGAGGTAATGGACGATGCAAAAGAAGCTTGGCTGCCGGTAGCATGGGTCTCGTTTCTACATGCTGGCAACAAATTGGCGCCAAAATCCCGACTGAGGCATTGGATAGAGGCGTTACAAGGCTATGAAGGATCTCATGAGTTTTTTTTTCTGGAGCTGTTGTCCAGCCGTGGACACGGTGGCGTTATCGGTTCATCATACGGACTATTTTTAATTCTCTTTCTTGCTTTTCTTTGAATGATACCGCTCAACCACACAGTTGTCGCCTCTTTGTCACTCAGACACCAAATAGAATTTGCTCTCATTCTTGCTCTTGGGCTTCCGTTTGTGATGGGAGCCAGCGTTACAATATACATGGAAATGCATGGTATAATCCGATGACGTTGGTCCATGAATTGTCCATGCGTCGTCCGGTATTAGAGCCATCGTTGTTGGGTTGAATTAGGTCTGGTTAAGTTGTCAAATGGGAGGGAAGGCACTGCCCCGCAATGAGCTCATCAGAGGCGCGGCAGGCAGGCAGCACAGGCAGGCACCTTGCACAGAACAACAGCCTTGGCATCAAGGTCCATCATCTCCTCTCCAGGTCTAGGCAGCTCTTATCTTTGACCAACTCGCTTGTCCGCGATTTTTGGAGAATCTAAGCTTCGCTCCTTACTTAATCCTCAGATCATTTGCCCATTATGCCACCGGCGACGTCTGTTCTGGTGAGTTTTGTGTGTTCACAGAACGCCGCGGTCATGACCAGTGACGCAACAACTTCTGTCCGAGAGCATGCTAACCAGAGACATCAACTCTTTTGTTGCGCGCACACAGACCAAGTTGAAGGTACAACTCAAGCTAGCCATCGCGCGCTTGCGCATGGTTCAGCAGCGTGATGAACAGGCGGGGAAGACTCAGCAGCGAGCAATGGCTCAGCTGCTGGAAGCCGGCAAGATTGATTCCGCCACGATCCGCGTCGAGAATATTATCCGATCCGACATCACGACCGAGCTTCATGAGATGTTGGAGCTATACTGCGAGCTTTTGCTCGACCGAGCGGGGCTGATGGAAAGTTCTGTATGCGACCCTGGGCTGGAGGAAGCGATCAAAAGTATCATTTACGCGGCGCCAAAGACGGAGATCAAAGAGCTCATCGTCGTGCGACAGCTCTTGGCGGAAAAATACGGCAAGGAATTTGTCTTGGCAGCAATGGAAAATGCAGATGGCAAGGTGAATGAGAGGGTGATTAAGAAGCTGAGCGTCGAACCACCGAAGCAGGAGCTTGTTCAGGGATACTTGGAGGAGATTGCCAGGGCATACGGGGTGGATTGGCCGAAGAGGGCGAAAGCTACACCGCCGCCAGAACTGCTTGACGAATACGAATACGAAGATGTTGATGATGATGATGATGTAGATGGTGGCAATGATCAATCGGGGGGTCAGAAGATATTAGCGGAGCCTCTGACGGCCGGAAGGAAGTTATCCAAGGGCGAGGAAGAATTAAGTAGGGCTACGCCGCCACAGGGGTTTGCAGGCCCACGAAGTCCGGTCACGGTGACGCCGCCGCGGAGAACGACGGACAATATCCATCCCAAGGTGACGCTGGGGTCGGTTGAGCTGAAGCCAAATACAAAGACGGAGCAGGCGACGAGTAGGATGGAGCCAGATGGGGCGGTACCAGACATCAGTGATCTGGAGAAGAGATTTGCGGCTTTGAAAAAGAGGTGAATGTAACGGGTGAATGTAACGGGGGACTAAACGTGAATGAGAATGGCTTTAGGTTGAGGCATTGATCGTGTTATCGAGCGTTCGTATCAGATCATCACATGATGTCTATCTATGCACTTTTCTTTCTTCTTATCAGGGTGATGCGTATCGTATCTGGTATTGTTTGCTCCTTCGTTCTGGCCGTTACTTAGTCGCTCAAAGCCCTCAAAAGGCCTATCAACGGAGTTGGAGGGTTGCGGAGCGACGAGGTTTCCGTCTGGCTGTGCCAGCTGGCGTGTAGCAGTTGGCAGCTGTGAAGCTATCAGCTGCCACTGCGAGTTGTTGCTTCACGCAAAGCTCCATGTATGTGATTGATTCATTGCTCAAAGACCAGCCAAATCTTACCTCTCCAGCTCTACTTTCTCATCACGATATTTCAGAAGCGTCACTTCCTGTACTGGCCACAATGGATGACAGAACACACATTCTCAACAACCTCCAGCACGTGATCGGTTGCAATAACATTCGCAGCTTCAGAGACCTCGGGCACATGAGACTGGGCAGATTAGAATGGCGAGTTGACCAAGCAAGGAACGGACTCTCCGCGACAAACATTATATCCATTTTCGTTGTGTGGCTGCAAGCGAAAGGGATGCGGATGGGTCTCGCGGCATTGCCCATCATAGACTGGTGTGCATACCTGGCTCGCCATCAAGGTTGTAGCAGGTCTCAGGTTTTGAGCGTTTGGGACAGTTCGCATACGCTGATTTGGCACCCGTTTGAGCGGCATAGCGAGGTACCCGACCAGCAGCGGCTGATGCAGAACATCCGTCGCGAGATCGAGAGGAAATTCACTTGCGATGGTGCCACTTCTGTGGGCAGTGATAGTCAGCGTCAGGCTCGAAGACGCTCTGGCTCGTCTTCCCAGCGTCTCTTAGATGATCCAAGAGGTGGGCATAGAGGCTCCGTACCTCGCAGTGCTTGTGGCTTGACAACGGCGAAGACGGAAACGCCAGACAACCCGGCGTTGAGACCCCGTGATCATCGGGATATCTCAACCGGACGCTTGACTTGCAAGACAGATTGTGACACAATAAGTGCCAGCTCGGCTGGGAAGTTGCCAGGGTCGGGCATGAATAATCGCTGTGCAACATGCAACAGGTCAGGTATGTGGCCATTGTATGTATATCTGGTCATCACTAGCTTGCTCATCATGTCCCAGGGCACTTGATATCCCACTGTCCTACGAATGGCGCTCCATCATGGGACCATGCTCCCCCGGCTCGATACGTCTGCATAATATGCGGTGCTTGGGGAACGCACTTTGTTTGGGATTGCCCTGAGCAGAGGATTCCACTAACTGCTAAGACTGAGGCACTGCCTGTCACGGACAAGATGAAAAGTGAACAAAAGATGCAAGGAGCGCCTCCGACGCAGATGAATACAGGAAATATCCATCTCGCAGTGGTGCCATCGAAGAGCGATCTGCTTGAGCCTCGGAGAAAACTCAAAGAAGAACCCGATGACGACGATTTGCTCGCCCCAAAATTAGATCACACAGTCGCGTTGCCTGCCCGGCCAAGAAGTCCACCCAAGTTTCCACGGGCGCCAAAATATGATTCAGCTGACTTGAAACCAAATGATGATGACCTCATGGAGTGGTCGTTGAGTCTCAAGACAGAGGATATCAAAAGCTCGAGAATAGAGATATGTGCACAAGAGACTGACCGAGAGTCCCCTAAGGTAGAGGTACGGACCTCAGTAACAGGCTTAATGCAATGAACAATCTGACCCCGCCTAGGATAAACGCGTTGCCACTCATACGAAAGCCAACATGACGCCAAAGGAGCTGAGCACCGCCGAAGAAGTAGCCCTTCAATGCGCCGACGAATTCTTATGCCGCCTCGAACATGCAGTGAAGAGGAGGTACAAGGACGGTACTGAAAATGACCTCATGCTCTGGGATGACGAAATACCCAGCAAAAAGCCAAAAATCGAAGCTGCCGCCGACGATCAAGATTGCGTGCCAGGCCAAGAGCCTGTCTCCAATGTTGACGCTCTCCCTCCACCATGTCCTGCAATTGCGACAGGCACTTATTCCCCCGGGTCAGAAAAGTTCCCCTCGGTGCAGAAACTGTCACAATTATTTTTCGATCAGATGAACAATGGGCCGAGCGTACAGTTTCTTTTCCCCAGCCATGCATGGGAACCTGCCATTCAAGAATCGCGGCAAAGTGCCATGGAGCTGTGGCAAGCTGGACTGGAGATGAAAACGGAAGACACTTTTGATGACGGACAAGTGGTCGACAGGGGAGGAAAAGAGAATGTCAGCGAAGCAGGTCTGGCGAGAGATTAGCAAGACACAATATGTACGAGTAGTGTTGACCACTTTATCTGGGCAATTGGCTAGTCCCAGTCACTCTAAGAACCATTCATGTCAGAAAACATAGATGAACAGACATAGTTGCATTCTCTCCAATTAGCCAAGACAACCGCGTTGTCGTGTAACAGCACTTGTGGTCTCCCGGCTTTTTCTGAGCCCATGTGCCAATAACGCCATACGCCGTTTCCATGAATGCCATTGCCTCCCATGCAAAATTGAACCTTGCTGCCCCCCCATCACTCCAACTTGTCCAAGTGCTCCAACCTCGTCAGAACAACCTGCTTGCTCGTCTCCTCGATCTCGCCCGCCAGAAAGACCTCGTCCAGAATAGCATACACCTTGTAGAAGTTGAAGACGAGATCCAGCTCGCAGACGTTGCCGAAGAAGGAATCCAGCACCTCGACGAAGAAGTGAATGGCCTCGAGGTACGCCAGCTCATTGTCGTTTGTGTCGACGCAGGCGCAGAAGAAGAGCCCCGCGTAGCGGCGGTAGACGATCTTGTTGTTGCGGAACTCGACAAAGTTGGACTGGTACTTTTGGTCGCGCGGGGCAATGAGGCGGTGGACTTCGCCCTTGAGCTTGATCTTCTCGTCGTCGCCGTAGGGGGCGTACCATTTTGCGAGGCGGGTTTTGCCCCTTTGTGAAGGGAGGGGAAGGAAGGTTAGCGAGCGGGTTTGTTGGGGAGGGGGGTGGAAGGGGGGGGGGGTGGACAAACTGGCGGTTTTGGATGAGGATGAAGGAGAGCATTTTGATGGATTGAGGAGGGTTGGGCGGTTGGGGGTTCGAGATGTTTGTCGATGGGGACTTGTCTTGGCTGCTTCTTATTATTAGCGGCGGCTTGTCGGGTGCATGATTTCATGGGTGTCTTCAACTCGGTAGTTTCGCGGCATTTGGGAACCGTGCAGTGCAGGTCAGGTGCAGCCTGTTGTTCTGTTGGCTCTGTTCTATCTCTAGTAATTTAAAAAAAAAATTGTATTTTTTTGAAAAATTAAATCCATTAAATCCATCCAATTTTCTCCAATTTTCCCCAATTTTCCCCAAATAAAAAATGGAATAAATGAAATAAAAAGGCCAACGAGGAAAAGCATCATATGATATTCAAAGGCGTCTTGGGCGTCATCCTCGTGCCAACCAACATGGCCCTCGACTTCTTGGGCCTCTCCTGGAAGCGCCTGAAGGCCTCCTGGACATGCCTCGGCTCAACCGGCGTCTTGCCCTCGCTCGGGGGGTCGAACAAGCCCTGCTGGCGCTTCCTCTTCTTGGTCCCCGCGTTGTCGGCGCCGCTCTGCGCCCTCGCCGTGTCCTCCTGCTCCTTGACCTTGAGCGCCACCTCTGTCAGCGTGGCGACCATCTCGAACGTCAGGAAGCCCAGTATGTCGACGATGTCGTCCGACGGCTTGCTGTCCGTCACGATGCCGAAGCCCGCCCACTCCCGGAACCGCTTCCCCTTTCTCCACGTGAAGCTCGCCTGCCTGTACTCGGACCACGTCACGTACTCCTCCTTTGTCATGACCTTTGTCCGCTCGTCGGCCTTGCGCAGCCGCTGAAGCGTGATGTGATTCATCTCCTCTTCCTCCTCGTCCTCCTCCTCCTCCCGCTCCGGCACCTCGACCGAGTAGAACGAGGCGGGCTCCCACGGCAGGCCGACCTTTGCCTTCTTGTTCTTCTTGGCGGCTTCGTCGACGGGGCCGCTGGGCACGACCCCCTCGTCCCCGGCGGCGCCGAGGTCCGCGTCCGCGCCCTTGTCGTCCGAGTCCTTGACGTTCTTACGCACGTCTTTCCACGAGAGGAAGGTGCGGAGGCGGGAGACCTTGGCTTGGTCGTGGCGGATTTGGAAGATGAGGTCGTTTGTGTGGATGGATTTGGAGCCGCGGCGGGAGGCGAGCTCTGTGCAGTTGCGGAGCTGGTGGCTGGTGAATAATAATTCATGCATTGTGAAGAATGGGGGAGGGATTAAGAGTGTAATGGTTATTCACTCACTAATTCAATGACTTGTTGGCGAACAATGTCCTCTATAATGCTGGTTGTTTCGACTGATGGCTCGCCCGTCTCACCAGAGACGTACATCATCTGTGAGGTGAGAGTCAGCGTCTCTGTCGTCAGGATCTACTCTTGACATTGATCTTCGATCAAAGAAGTGGGAAAGACGGTTGTGCTCCTTGATGCCTGGGGCGAGCGCGGCGTTGTCGTTTCGTACCTGGCTGATTTCCTGGCGGTACTTGTACGCCTTGTTATCCTTGGAGTCGGCCATCTTGGCGGCCGTGGCTCCGTTGCGGGATGCCGAGCGTTCTTAGATCTTCCCCCTTTCAAATTCCCTTTGATGACTTTGGGCGTTCGCGATGCAATGATGCAATGATGCAATGATGCAATGATGCAATGATGCAATGATGCAATGATGCAATGATGCAATGATGCAATGATCCAATGATCCAATGATCCAATGATCCAATGATCCAATGATCCAATGATCCAATGATGCAATGATCCAATGATCCAATGATCCAATGATCCAATGATCCAATGATTCAATAATTCAATAATTCAATTGTGAGGGTATGCGCATTCGGCGATGAGGTGGTGAGGCGTTCAAGTGAGATGGGGGGAGGAGTGTATTGCCCGCAATCGGTATGAAGATGCTGCTGATTTGTTTTTGATGATATTCTTTTGGAAAAAGATAATTCAGTTACGGATATGCGCCAGAGATCTATTTTCAATGTACCAATGTCGGATTAAGTAGATGTATGCATGGGATGGCGGTATGCTAGTCGCAAATAATGAAGATGAGTGAGAGAGAGCTTTGGTCTCACGAGTCAAGGGATAATAAGTTGCGGGACCGACGCGGTGACTGCTCTGACACGTGACCTTCTCAGCACCAAGTCGCTCATTCTGTCACTCACGGAGTCATGGTGCAAGGCTACAAGCATGCTTCAAGAACATCAGCCTTGAACATTGATATCTCGCGGAGCTAAGATGGATTGATAGATTGTTCTTCAGGCTCTCCGTCTCAGCGAGTTCTGTTCGTCGGCCCGAGTTCCACGCCCCTCGTCCCCCACACCACAATGTAATGCGCCGCCAGCAACTTCCACTCTTCAACCTCATCCAGGCCCTCCAGACGATCGACTCTCTCCCTCTCCCTCTGGTCCACCCAAGAATCCCACGCATTCTCAATAGTCGCATAGCCGGTGCTGTCGAATCCCGACTCCTGCAGTCTCGACACTTGACCCTGTTGATTCTTGTACTTATCCAACGAGGGCATGTGAATCTGTCGCGCCTTTAGATTGGAAATCATCATGTTTCCAAAGGCGTCATCTAGTGGCATAGGCTCGTACAACAATACGGCAATGGTAGGTATCTTGGAAGTGAAGAATTGCAAGACGTTTTCCGAGTCCTGCTGTGTTAGGTAACAGAGACAGCATTCGGATAGCAAGAGGGTTGGGACGTCGCTGCGTATGCTGCTGGGAAGCGCGGTGACAGACTTGGTGAGGCTGCGCAGATCCATGGCATGGCAGTGGTATGAGCCGCCCCTGCAAGGTTCGGCACCCCAGGAGCCATTGTTGTGAATGCTGAAGTCTCGGAAAATGTGACGTAGGTCAGGTGAGGACTGTGTGATGGCCAGTTTGCGCCGACAGGTTTTCTCGAAGTCCAGCTCATGGTAGATGATGTTTTCGGCTCCGGGCTTCTGAAGCATGTGGAGAGGTCTGGTGTCGGTCCCGGCACCAAGAGAGATGATCTGCTTGAGGGATGTGCCGTTGCGCGAGAGGAAAGCCTGGATCATGCTATCCAACGACGTGGTCCGCGTATAAGTTCCTGAGAGGCATCAGTCTCTTGGAACGCGAGGCATGCATGCTGGAATCTGGATCTGGATCTGGATTTCGTTCGGGATGCCGCTCACCTCTGTTGATGATGGGCAACCTTCTCGTGGGCGGCCCCGTGACGAAGAGTCTTGCGTAGGGATCGTCGAGGTATCCCAGGTCGACGGCGCTCAAGCGTGAGACGGCGGCATCTGTGTCGGTTGCTTGGATGGCAGTGTCTGGAGAAACGACTGCAGATGATGAAGAGCCCCCCGGTGGTGGTCTGCCTCGTCCTCCACGGCTGCCTCCCCTCAGCGTGAGGAGATTGGGAATCGACGGAGCAGCCATATATCATCGACTAGGACGAAGATTCGTTGATCAAGGTGAGAAAGCTGGTCGAATAACATGTTCTTGGCCTGTCTGAGGTCTCCATTGCGACGGCGGGAAAAGAGCTCAAGAGCTTCCGTGCCCAGCCAGCCCAGCCAGCCCAGCCAGGTAACAAGGGAAAAGGTTTCATACATGTACGCCCGGCCTGCCACGAGTCCACGACGCCCCCACTTGTGAGTGCGACCCGAGTCGCCGAGTCCCCACAACTTGCTCAGCCCCATCCACCATCCACCTACCTAGGCCTTAGGCTAGCGCTTACGGATAAACACCAGCCTCGCCCCGCTTTGCTGCCTACATACAAGTGGTGTACGTAGGCTTTACATAACCCCGTTCTTCCATCCTTTCATCATCGTGTATATCAGAAACCTGGCTCTCATTTCTCATCAAACAACCAAACCCTCTTTGCTCCCTCCTCCCTCCTCCATTCTAATTTTGACTTTTTTTTTTCTCTTCTCCTTCTTCACTTGCCTTCTCATATCAACATTGCTAGACAGTTTCGCCACCATGCATTTCTCCATCAAGCGCGCCGTCGAAGGCGGCGACGATATCAGAGGCTATGAGCTGCCATCGTGGGCGCTCCTCGTTATTCTCATCGACATTCTGCTGCTCATCCCAACAATTCTCCTTGTGGGTTACTTCCCCTCCCTCTAATGCCTCCAGGATTAGTATCATAGATTCCTTTGTCGGTATTTGCTCACGGCTGGTTTCTATGGGCATCTCCATCTCCCCCATCAACGTACTAATCCGATGTTACCCTCCACAGTTCGAATACACCTTCAAGATGATCTACCCCGTCTTCGCCATGGTTGAAGACGAGAACCCGCCCGCCTACGAACCCGTCTCCCTCCAAGACCAGTCGGCCGATGCCGAAGGTGGCGCAGGCATTGGCATCACCCGCAACGGCTTCAAGCCCACGCGCGGCCAGCCTCGCACCGTGACAAGCTCGTTCCGTGCCATCAACCGCTTGCTCATGGCCAATGGCGGCTTCCAGGCCAACTTCCGCGGCTTCTTCTGCTTCCTTACCCAGGTCTTCCTGACCTCCATGGTTGTGGGCATCTTTACCGGCGCTGTCGGTGGCTTCTTCTACCCGGTTGCCACGCTGCTCGCTTCCCTGATCCTCGTTCAGTTCAGCACCGCCTGGGTTCACATTGTTATTTCGGAACAATCCCCCCTGCACTTCTGGTCTCGCTTGCCGCCCTTCCGACGCACCTTTGATGCGACGTGGAAGGCCGTCACCATTTTCTGGTTCGCCCGAGAAGTCGCTCGCTTCATTCCCTTTGCTGCCGCCTTGATCCTCGGCCTTCAGATGCCAAAGACTGGCTTGAACGAGCCCATGGACATGGACGCCATTGACGCCAGCTTCATCGTCAGGTCTCTCCTTGTCATCCTCGTCACCCTCGCTTGCTCCATTTTTGTCATCATCCCCGCTTACGTCGTTCTCGTCCGTGTCCAGGCCTCGCTCCTGCCCGTCGAGCAGAGCACCATTATCCCCTTTGATCGCTCCTTTGAGGCCAAGGTCGAACCTGAAGTCGTTGGCGGAAAGGGTTACGCCACAGTCACAGACGCCTGGGTCACATTCAGCAAGTCCTCCTGGCGCCGTTTGCTTACCCTCTACGTCAAGATGTTCTTGTTGAGCATTGGTGCCTTGCTTGTCTCAAGCGCCATTATTGTCCCTCAGGCTGTTTTCATTGCCAAGCACAGCAAGGAAGTCCGCTAGAGACTTTGATTTTGGATACATTCATCACGTCTGAAATACAGTGTGTGGTCAGTCTTTTCACATGAAAATTTTCATTTCCTCATCTCCGACATCTTACTTAGCGTTGGACCACACAAAACGACGCAACTGTAATCCTCGTTCCTTATCATATCTCATCATGCACCCTGTTGATAGAGCGTTGTTCGCAATTATTTCTCGTCGGCCATCTTGCTAAACCGCTCTGGAACTAGCAATTAAATCACAGTATCAGAATCCTCCATCTCACCTCGGTGCTCCTTCTTGATTGCCTCAAAAGTTTTGACTTTTTATATTTTGGTACTATGTAATTCATACGTGAGCTCTACAATCAGAATCGCCACCCCATCCACCAACTCCTCCAATGTCCCTCGTAGACCCATATCATTGGCTTCTCATGGCATCCATCATTCAGCCCCTCGAGTATCATGCATCCCTCTTCCTTTCGCCGCTTCCTCGAGGCCATGTCGTAAATCCAAGTCGTCATTGATACCTCGTCTTTTCGAAGTGCAGAGTCACAAGATGAGGAGGGAAGGGGTGGTATGATCCTCGAAAATCGGCACCTCATCGAGGCGGTCTGTGGTACACGACAGCATGACAAAGGAAAACAAGTTCAAAATTTGAAGCAAAGGGGAGCGGGGTGTGAGGGGGGAAGAGAGAGATGCAGCGCCAGAAGGGGGGTGAAAACGCAACTGCGGGAGAGCGACAAGTCCTATCCTGTGCTGTGAATCACAAAAACACAGTCGCTTGCAGGTCTTTCTTGTCGCGTGGGTGTGGTGGCCATGTCCAGTGATGTCTATTCGTGTCTCGCTATTTCGTAACATGCCGCTCGCAAGAAAAAGAAAAATCAACAAAGTTCGCGTGGCAACTTTCTCTACGACTTGTTGAAGAACCAGCTGCTTCTCTTGTTGCTGGCTGCTTCATTCTGAAGTGACGTGACCGTGGGGACGCCGGGACCGTCACCACCGCCTCCGCGGAGGGGTTTCGCGATGCGGCTTCCGGCGTTGGCAAAGCTGAAGCCTTCGCCCGTGGCATTGAGGCCCTTGGTGCTGCCGGCCTTGGCTGCCTCGAGGCGCTCCTTGACAGAGGCGAGTTGGACTTCGAACCTGGGGCCTCGTGTTAGTAGTCATCAACCTCTCTCGAGAGTGTAAGTTGCGGGGTGTACACGTACTTGTGATTAGCCGCTGCCATCTTTTCTTGGCTGTCTTGCAGCAGGCTCTCCAGACTCTGAATGCGCTCATTTCGTGCAATCAGCTTACGTTCAGCAATGGCGACCTCTTTCTTGAGCGCAGAGTTTTGCTCCACCAGCTGACGCTGGACCTGTGTCAGCTGTTCGAGATTTCTCTCCAGGAATGCCATCTTCTTCTGCTGGGCCCGGTTGTTGGATGACCGCAGCACATTGTTGTACTGCTCGCGCGTCTCGTCCAGCGAGATCTCCAGCTCGACAACACGCTCGCAGCGATTCTGCAGGTCCCGCATCAGGCTCTTCTTCATGACGTCGAATTCGGCAATCTGTTGTTGGATGGTTTTGCCGTTGGTCATGGGTGCAGCACCTCCAGCCTTGACTCGCTGCTGAAGGTCTTCTATGAGTAACTTCATCCGTGAGTTCTCGTTCACCTTCTGGGCCGCATCTGCCTTGAGCTCCTCAATCAGCTGGGCCTGCGTCGACTGGCGGCTGGCATAGGCATTCTCCAGCAAGGTCTTGACTTCTTCGACATCGCTTTCACTCAGATTCTTCGTCAAAAGATCTTCGTACTGCTGGTGCATGGCTTCCAATTTCTCCTCCAACTCATGTCTCCTTCGAGAATCCACTTCGCCGGATGAGGTTCCAAACATGGAGAGCTCTGCTTGTCTTACGATGCCCTGCGTTTCCACCAGCCTGGAGCGGAGGTCCTTCAGCTCATCTGGCGCAATGTTGTCACCCAAGGCACAGATTTCATGCAGTCTGTCAATGTGCTGAATGGCTTCACTGATGGATCGCTCATTGTCGCTGAACACCTCCCCTCCAAGGTCAAAGCCAGCCATCATCTTAGCCATCTTCTCGGCCTTGCGCTTCTCCTTTTCGTCATGGGCTGCGCCGGTTTCCTTGGCATTCATCTTGATGTCGAGAAGTTGCTGCTTGACATCGTCCAGCTCAGTAGTCAGCTCCGAGTTTGCTTCCTTCAGCGCGTCCATGGTGATCTGCGCCTCCTTGCTTTCGAACGTGAGCCGCTCGAGCTGCATCTTGAACTCGTTCGTTTCCGTTGTCAGTCTCTCGTTTTCCTTGCCCAGTTTGCTGTCATGTTCCTTGAGATAGGCCATCTCCTCCTTAGTCTCACGCAGGGTCTTCTCAGCCGCCGTTGCCAGCGACTCCTTCTCTGCAAGCTGGTCTTGAAGTTCGTTCTCGCGACGCAAGAATTCCTCCCGTTCGTCCTTCTCCAACTGCAAGCTGGGGGTGGAAGCCCGGTCAGCAGCGACTGGTGTTTCTGATCGGCTCTCAGCTGCGAGTCGGGAGGGTGTTGACGGACGTGGAGTCTTGGGCTCTGCCTTTGCCACTGCGCCATCCCCAGGTTGTGCCCACTTCTCTTTAGGAACCGACTCTCCTGAGCGCCATAGTTGAATTTCGCCTTCAAGAGTCGAGATGTAGTTCTCGAAGTTGGTGACTTGGCCCTGTGCCTTCTTGAGCAGCATCTTGAGCTCGGCAGGACTGAGCTCGGCATTGACCTTGGCCTTATTCTTTATGGATTTGGCTCGCGTACCGAATCGCAAGGTGCTGAGAGTTTCGGCATCGTTGTAACTGCTGGGGGAGCAATTGATGATGAGTGTCGTTCGGCTGTTACCGCCCAGCGATTCTTGCAGGATTCGGGTCAATTTCGAGTCTCGGTAAGGAACGTGAAACGATTTGCCGTCAGTCAGGGCATTGATGACCATGCCGAGGGCGCTCAAGCTCTTGTTGATTTTCTTGGCCTCTTCGAGTGTTTGTCCACTTGCGCCCGTCTTCCCCACCTTTTCACTACCTGCCAAATCCACCAAGAAGAGCTGACCGCTCTTCGCCGAACCCGTCTCAACATTCTTCTGCGTGACGGTAATGACAAAAATCGAGTGCGATCGCGATGATTCCTGATTCATGTTGGTTGCGGCAACGGCTCGGGCATTTCCTCCCCTTCTCATCACCTCGTAAACTTCTTGCACGCTCGATACATAAATCTCCAGAAGACCTTTGACGAAGACTCCACGGTTCTTCTCCTCGTGCACGGGCAGATTGTCGTTTTGAGGGGCCAGGAGATCTCTGATCCTCTCCATGTAGATTTCCATGTAGCTGACTCGCACGGTATACTCTATCGTGCTGGCGCTGGTCATGATGCTCGCGAAGATCTGCTCCACGATACGAGGGATAACACCTCGTCCTTCGTCGTCATCGATGTTTGTGCCCATCATGGTGTACGATTTACCAGCACCAGTCTGGCCGTAGGCGAAGACAGTGCCATTGTAGCCGTTCAAGATGTCGTCAACAGTGGGACGAATGGAGAAGTCGAAAATGTCCTGCTGCTTGCATTCCATGTCAAACACTCTATCGAAGGTGAATGAGCCCTGGGCCTCTCTTGACTATAGATGTAATATGTTAGCTGGAAAGACGCGGATTTGGTGCCGCCCGCCAAAGCGGCATCTCGAAAGTGGGAGCGATGGTACGCACATCGAGACTGCACGAGTCTTCTGAGCTGAAGGAGACGATGGGCTTGCCGCCCGATTCCAGCTCAATCCGGTTCTGAGGCCGGAACCGGGCCACAACCTTGATGCTGTTGGCAGACATTTTGGCTCTTGTTGCTGAATGTCGCTGTGTTGTGGATCATGAGCCGCACCCCCTCGGGATTGGTGTTGATGTCCAGGGCGGTGGACACAAAGCAACGCGCGATGGATGTGCAGCGGCCCAACCAACCATGCGAACAAGTTTGTCAAGAGAAAGCAACAAAAAGGGTATGATTCCGAGTAACAAGTTCAATCTGAATCGACCGGGTCGACGCTCCGAAAAGCAAGCACAGGTAGGTAGGTGCCTGTGCAGTGCCCAAGATCGACTACGGGACGACGGTTAGATCGAGACACAGGACAAGGTTGAGGTCTGGTTGGGAGGGACGCGCTTCGGGAGGGGGTAAATTAATAGACAAGCCGGTGGGAGAGGCTTGCGGTTTACGTTTACGTACCAAGCACGCCCAACAAGTCATGGACGGAACACGGAGTACCTGGCTAGGACAAGAGGGACAAAGGTCACAGGAGGGACAGGAGGGACAGGAGCACCAATGTGAAATCGCCTCGTGTGGCTTAGTCAACAATCAAGTCGTCTATTCTTGACTTATTCACGGCTGGCCACCCGGCTCTGCCTTGGAACCAGAATGATACACTAGACTGACCCGTCCTGTCTGGTTTGTCTGATTTGTCTGATTTGTCTGATTCTCCGTGTTTTACGGATTATTCGGCTGGCATCGGAGTAGTCCGTATAATATGCAACACAATGAATGGATGGGTCTTGCCCTCACGGAATTCGCACCGGCCCACTTTCGCAGGCCGCCAGGTAATATGTAATACGGACTATGTCAACTACGAACAGATGGATGAATGAGAATGTGGTTTTTTTTGGTTTTTTTTTGGGGGTTTTTTTTTGGGGGGGGGGGGTAAATCGTGTGCGTACGCATGTGCAATCTGGCTGCATGTGCCCTGCGAAGTACGGAGTACCACTTGTCCATTTCTCTAACGTTTGGTCAAGTTCAACAAGGAGTCTGGTATGACCTTTTCAAAACAAGCGTCTCTCCACATGATGGGTGGGGGAGCATCCAGGTCCATAATGGAATGCCAAATGGCCAGTCCGGTCACGCGAATCCTCGTCGTCGCGTCGCCTGTTTCAGCCAAAGCCCAGCCCATTGCGCATAAGATATCCTTCAAAGACGAGTCGTCTGAAACCGCATTCTGCTGAGCCGACTTGTAAAAAAGTAAAAACGCTACTCATGTTCACAGTCTTGTGCTTACGTGTGGTCGATTGCTCTGCGACAAAGATATGCAGGGCCCCGAGCAGGGTGACAATAGAAACTAGGCCAAAAGGCCGAGGGCCGATCCGCGAATGGAAAATATCGAATGCATTTATGCTTCCTAATGTGCAGATCCCTTGGTATAATCAGTCCAGCACCGTACACCAAAACACCCCATCAAGTATTTCCCAGCTTCTTTGGCGAGACTGAGACCATTGCCACAAAAACTTGACTCAAACAATGCTTCATGCACCCGTCCGTCGGAGTTACCGACGATATCCTGTACAAGATTCATGCCGGCCGAGCGATCCTCTCCTTAACAACACACACTGAGGGTAGTTTGGGTCGCCACCTAGTCCTCCCAGCTCTTTTCTACCGTCTCTCTTACTCTTTTTGTGTATTCCTTGCGATTATCCTTGTAGAGATTCGAGGCTTCGACGTTTGCAGGAGATCCCGTATTCGGATCATTGAGCAAACTAACGTCATTATTGGGTTAGTCCATCATCACATCACGACCTATCATCGCCGAGTTGTGCGGCAATCGTCCGTACCTCTGAATACTTGTCAAAACGGCAGCTACGTCGTATGTCGGACTCCATCGGTTCTGTAAAATATCGAGACAGAGCTCTCCCGTCGCATACACGTTCGGATGGAACATCTGGCTGATGAACTTGACCTGCGGTGGTTTGTTCGGGTATTGCTCTTCAAATTGCATCACGAGTCTAAATGTACCATCCTCGAAGGGGGTATCGGCCGGACCAATAATGACAGCGTTCCTATTTCGCAATTCGTCAGCAAAAATGTGCCTCACGTCATGCGTCTGGCGCTTTCATCGGCCAACAAGGCTAAGAAGACCAACCATGTCATCACATTGTCGGGAATAGGAGAAGCAGACACCCCAGCAGGAGGATCCGTTTGCATGCGCTATGATGTGCCATTAGTATGAAGTTGTTATAAGCTTCGACACGATGAGTTTCTGCGGCGAACCTTGAAGTCACGCATCAAACGACGGCGAGCTGCGGTAGACATGGTAACAGCCCAGCTTTGGAGCTGGTTATATGTGGAGGAGCGTGAGGAAAGACTTCAACAAGCCCTACCTATCAGACCAAATCGTCGTCTACTGCAAGCCAGTACAAACTTATGCAAAAAGGTCAGTCTTTTGCTCGTTGAGGGTTGATGAAGGTTTGGTAGATTGGGCGTGATGGCGAATAAGGAAATGGGATTTGGCCATCAAGGCCGGTCCGGCCGTGTGATAACAGCGATTGTGGTCTGGGCCCGAAACCGCCCCAGCATGACGGCCCCTGCCAATCACGAAGCGTCAGGCCGATGGGGCCATGAGAAAGGTCACGCTGATTCAGCAAGCGCATTCTCGGTGCCAGACCCCACATGAGGTCGAGGCCTCCACTTCGGGTTCCTTCGACGCCAAGTTCCCCGGAACGCCGCCCCCCTCTCTAAGCCGAAGCGTACCGAGCAACCAGCCTACATATTGTACATACATACGATGCAATCACCCTGCCATCTGGTTCAAACCACTCTCTGCGCTTCCTTTCTCCCGCAGGCGCTCAATTCAATTCCTCTATCCCACTTCAGAGTAGCTGTGACAACCAGGCTGCCGGCTCTACCGATATGCCCATCGCACAACTCAGATCACCACGGCTCGCCAGCCAGCTTGCCTGGCATGTGAAAGCAGCTCGCCAGTTTTCCACTGGTGCCACGCTGCGCAAAGAGCTTCAGGATGCCTACATTCTCAGCGCCTCAAGAACGCCAACGGCCAAGGTACTCTCTCTCTCTCTCTCTCTCTCTCTCTCTTTTTTTTTCCTAACCCTCCCCGGCTTGTCGCAGCCCTGGGCTAATCTAATCGTTGGTGTTTTCGCAGTTCAATGGCTCGTTTCTGAGTGTGTCCGCTCCCAAGCTAGGCGCCGCTGCTATCAAGTCAGCAGTGGCGAAGTCCAAGGTTTCTGTCGAGAAGATAACGGATGTTTACATGGGAAATGTTTTGCAGGCATCAGTTGGCCAGGCTCCCGCCCGTCAGGCGTCCATCTTTGCTGGTCTTCCCGAGTCTGTCGAGGCCACTACCATCAACAAGGTCTGTGCCTCTGGTCTGAAAGCCGTTGCCATGGCTGCGCAGAATATCCAGATGGGCTTGGCTGAGGCTCAGATCGCTGGTGGTATGGAGAACATGTCCCGGGTTCCTCTCTACGTATCCCGCGCCAGCGGTCTCCCCGCCTTTGGCCATGTCAAGATGGAGGACGGCCTGATAAAGGATGGATTGACCGATGTGTACCAGCAGTTCCACATGGGCAATTGCGCCGAAAACGCTGTCAAGAACCACGGCATCACTCGAGAGGAGCAGGACGCTTACGCCATTCAGTCGTACAAGAAGGCCCAGAAAGCGTGGGCTGACAAGGCGTTCGCTGACGAGATTGTTCCCGTGACTGTGCCCGGCCGGAAGGGCGACACCATCATCGACACGGATGAGGGCTACTTGGATGTCAAGATTGAGAAGATTCCCACCCTCAAGCCTGCCTTTGTTCGCGACGGCAGCGGCACTGTCACCGCCGCCAACTCGTCGACCTTGAACGACGGCGCCAGCGCTCTGGTCTTGGGCAACAAGGCCCTCGCTCAGCAATACGGTTCCAGCTCCCGTGTTCTTGCCAAGATTTGCAGCTACGCCGATGCTGCCATGTCCCCCATTGACTTTCCCGTTGCCCCTGCCAAGGCTGTGCCGATTGCTCTGGAGAGAGCCGGCATCACCAAGGACCAGGTTGCCGTCTGGGAGTTCAACGAGGCCTTCGCCGCCGTTATTCTGGCCAACCAGAAGATACTCGGTCTCGAGGGAGCCAAGGTCAATCCTCTGGGCGGTGCCATCTCCCTCGGCCACGCTCTCGGAAGCTCTGGCTCTCGAATTTTAACCACACTTCTCCACCAGCTGGAGCCGGGTGAGTACGGTGTTGCTGCTATTTGCAACGGTGGTGGTGCCGCCACCGCCATGGTTGTGCAAAGAGTTGAGTCCGCATAAGGGTGTATTGTGTAGGTAGGGCATATTGTATCAAAGCTGGCATCAAAGCTGGCATCAAAGCTGGCATCAAAGCTGGCCGAGGACTGAAATGAGAGTGTCTTTGCGTGCATCTTTGTTGGAAAAGTACCAGATCAATGTAGCAGGTACTGGGTTCGGGGTCCTGAATACTATACGAGTTCAAGCGCATTGTTTAATAGAAATGAATCGACAAGATTGAATGTAATCATCTTTTGTCTCATTGCGTCAGTGAAGAGACGACAAGGCTTTTTGATAAGAGAATATACAGACGGCATAAGTAGGATTACAAGTGTGGCCGAGTTCCTGGCTGGGCAACCCGCTCACGCTCTCACACAGGCTCGCCCAGTCATCATCGCCAACCAACACCACCACTGGTGCTGCCCCCCCCCCACGCACCCACCCTCGATTCAACCTCGATTTTCAACCTCCATCAAACACCACGCCCACGGCGACATTTCGGCGACGAGCCACGCCCACGGCGACATTTCGGCGACGAGCCACCCCCAGCATGTCCCTCGTCGCTCAATTCCTCACCCAGATCCGCCAATATGTCCGCAACCAACAGGGCGACATGCTCCGCTCCTGGCTGCAAGTCGAGCCAGGCTCCGACCAAAAGTACTACGACATGGCCGCCGAGCTGCGCGCCAAGTTCGCCGGGCCCGAGGGCGTCGAGGCCGCCATTGAGCAGTACCTGCCTATCGAGGATGACGTGCCCGACGGCCAGGCAACCGTTTGGCCGTCCTTCCAGTCCTTTATGAAGGACTATTTGACGTTGTGGAGAGATATCAACTATGAGGATTTGCTGCGGACCCACGAATTGCTCACGACGTTGGTCAAGTGAGTTTCCCTCCTTTCTCCCCCCCATGAAACTATTTCCTTCGATATCTGAGGAAAAGGGAAGGGAGGGAAAAAAAAAAAAAAAAAAAACCTAACGCCATCAATCAAAGCTCATGCGGCACCGCCTTCACTCACCCAACGTACGGAGCCATGCTTCTCCAGCCAAGCATGTCCTTCTCCGTCACTCTCGCCCGCTTCACTCTCCAGCTCACCCGGCGGCCAGACTTGACTCGTCGGATCCGGTCCGTCGACGAAGACAGTGGCGGCAAATCCGTCGCAGAGTCGTCCGCCGAGATTATCCAAAAGATCTTTACGACGTGTCTGACCGATCGGTCTGCAGGCAAAGTGCCAGAGGGCAAGAAGGTCGGCGTGTACATGTTTGCCAATCTGGTATTGAAGCTTTTATTCGCAGTAGGTTTTTCATGCCACGGAATTTTCATCAATCCAAGGAAAGAGAGAGCTGACACAACAAAACCTCAAAACCATATAAAGTGTCGAAGAACAAACCTCGCCAAGATGCTCTTCGTCAACATTTCCACCCTCTCCCTCCCTCTGTCTCTTTACCCGGCCTCCCAGCGCGTCACATTTCTCTACTACCTGGGTCGTTTCCACTTCTCCAACCAGCACTACCACCGCGCATCGCTGTGCCTCGAGCAGGCCTACTTGCAGACGCCGCCGCGGCTCGTCTCCCACCGCACCAACATCCTCACGTACCTCATCCCCTGCAACATGCTCCTCGGCCGGTTCCCCTCCCAGCTTCTCCTGCAGCGAGCCGAGGCCCGCCCCCTGCAGCCCGTCTTCTCGCCCCTCTGCCAGGCGGTGCGGTCGGGAAACTTCATCCAGTTCCAGGCTCATCTGGGGACGCACGAACCATGGCTGTTCGAAAAGGGCGTGCTGCTGGCGCTGACGCACAGATTGCGTCCCATGCTCTGGAGATCGCTGGCTCGCAAGACGTTCATCCTGACATATGTGGCCCCCACGGATGCGTCGTCCAGGAAAGCAGCCACGCTGGACATGACGCACCTGCACACCGTCGCGGTCCATCTGCAGCGCAGGCTGGAAGGCTGGCTGCCATGCCATCCCAGCAACAGCAACAGCAACAGCAACAGCAACAGCAACAGCCGGAGCGCGCGGTCCGCCTCGCAGGCGAACCCGCTGCTCATCAAGGCCGTCGCCAACAATGTCCGGGACTCGCCCGACACGACGCTGGCTCCCCCGCCGGGCGGGCCCAAGAAACTGCGCCCCAACGAGGGCATGGTGTGGGGGAACGCACAAGTCACCCTCAAGGACGTGGAGATGATGGTGGCGACGCTGGTCCAGCAGGGCCTCATGCACGGCTTCGTCGCGCACGGCCAGGCCAGATTCGCCATCATTGGGGCCAAGGCCAAGGGCCCTGTCGTGGCAGGCTGGCCCAACGTTTGGCACGCCATTTCAGAAAGAAGATATGACGAGGATTTCGATATCAACGAGGTGCCTGGGTGGGTCAAGGGATAGATCCTGTCTACTACTTTCACGTTGGGCGGTTACTTTGAAACCCCGGGCGGGCGTGATGGTGGTCTACGGTACGGTACAGCTAGGAAAAACAATCTTGTACATGGTAATCTTGGATCAAGATAACTGTTGGAACAGGCAATGATATCAAGTTGCCCTGCGCGGCTTTGATTCCGGGCCCGCGCAACGGCTAGCGTGGCCCCAAGTCACGTACGTGGTCAACCCCATAACCCCTTTTCCCTATATATTACGCACTAGGCGCCCTTGCTTTCTGGCTAGCTTTCCCTTTTCTAGATGGACTGGAACTAGAATAGTAATTGCAATAGCAGCATACTAACCGTTCTCCTTCTCCGTCCCTATGAAAGATGGGGGTTCCTCGTGATACCGACAGATACCCATTCAAGACAATGTTGCGTCGATAAAGTTGACATGAGTACAATGCTTTTTGTGAAAACACATTAAATGAAAATCAACGACTTTGTTGGTTGCATATTCAAAAATTCAATGCTACCTTCTCCTATCCTCAACTACCCCAAGGCGCCACAGAATGCATGGTCGTGAGCATGAAATCCCCCATCATCAAGAGAAAGAAAAACGCGCAAGTAGAACAAAAGATGGAATCAAAACCAGGCTGAACCAATGAGCCCCCTTGGTCCGGCAGATTCACAAAACATGGTTTTAAATCTAGTCTTGTCAAGCTGTAAATACATCAATCATATGTCCCTACAGAGCGCTTTTAGAAGCCTGTCCGATCAGATGTGCCCAGATCGGGTGGTCGAAACGAAGATAAAACTTCTTCTGTTGAGAAGAGGGTATCGATGAAGAACAAAATAGTAACAACTCAAAAAACCGGTTCTTCCATGTGGAAAGGAAACGAAAAGGACAAGGTTTTGGAAGACCGTCAAGAAAAACGAGTTGGTGTCATGGCGTCAGCCATCGAGTGGGTGTCAAAAGACAATAAACACTATCGCCGATAGGATTTGGCTGATATTCATAAGAAGAGAAAGAAAAATCCAACTGAGCTACATGTAGTCAGGTCGGAAGGGGTATACAAGTATGTATTTCTGTGGGCGGAAGAAGAAGCAAAGGTATCAGCCGCAAGAAAAGAGGCAGCCAGAATCCCATCAGACCCAGGGGCAGAGAATGACAATGGGTGAGCGTCTCAGAGTGACAATCAAGAATCGACAACGAAGAAGAAAGCACAGCCGGTAGTTGACATCAGGTGTTGAGCAGTTTGCAAAGTGAGGAAGCTCATCAATAGGCCTAGAACAAGTAGGCGGCGGCAACAAAGGCCACGAGAAGGCCTGCCGCCGCACTGCCTTGCTGTCTGCCCGCTTCCCCCTCTTTCTCAATCGTCTTGGGGGTACTTAGAGCCATGGTCATAGCCGCGGGCTCCGGGAATGACGGTGGGGCTGTAGTGGAAGCAGCATGATAAGACGTGGCATTCTCGCGGAAGATACCTGGAAGTAGAGTTGGAGTAGCCGACGATGTGGTCGAACGAACAGAGGTTGACGTGGGCTTGGAGAAAGATGAAGATGATGAAGATGATGATGAAGAAGAAGATGATGATGATGATGATGAAGCAGAAGAAGAAGAAGAAGAAGTTGTAATGACTAAGCTTGTCGAGGTGGGCAACGGAGTCGATGTTGTGGTGGGAGCTTGGGTCGTCGTGGGCTGCGGAGTACTGCTGGTGGTGGATGGTGGTGGCGGTGGCGGAGGAGGAGCAGAAGAGCTGTTCTTGGGCTCAGGCCTAGGATTAGGCTTAGGACCAGAGTTGCCACCAGATCCATCAAAGGCGACAACATGAGCAGTAGAGCCCTTGGAAACCGTCACCACACAAAATGCAGCATCGCCCGCACCGATGGCGGCCAGTTTGCTAACAACACTGCCAGTGGAGCTTGACGACGGATCGATCTGGCAAGGCAATCCAGTGCAGCCACCATCCGGGCACTCAATCTTGATTCCGAAATCGGGTTTGGTATCAGCCAGACTGGAATTTTGCCAAATTGGGTTCCAGGCAATCTTGACAAAGGTCTGACCGTTGCCATCAGTGTTAGCGCCAGCAACGAAAGGAGTCCAGTTACCAATCGGGTGTGACGATGTTCCCCAGACACAGCCTTCCTCACCGGTACCGGGAGGGTTGATGTAGAAGCTATACTCGAATCAGCTTCATGTTTTGCAAATTTCTGAGACTAATCGGCGTTGAGAGCCTTAGGGCCATGACTTACTGTGCGGCGGTACTTTGCCAGTAGGAAGAATCAGGAACAGCAATAGTAGTAGCTTCCGAAGACACAAGAGTGGGAATCAACATGGCCTCATTACCAGGCAAAACAGTCTGGCACCAAGACATCTGATTCTTGCACTTGTTGACAGCCTTGACGGAGCCTGTTCCCTGGACACAATTGGGCTTCTTGGGGAAAGGCTTCTTCACATTGCCGTCTTTGTCGCAGAGTAACCCGCCGCGCATAGAGGCAGGATAGGTATACTTGGAATTGGGATCCCACTGAGCCATCACCATACCAGGCTTGCAAGCAAATGGGCAGTGCATGCCTGGCTTGCACTCCTGATCGGGGCTCATGGCCCAACCGGCATTCTTGGACCCGGGCGTAACAGCAACGAGGTCAGGGTCATTGGTAGGGAAGCTACAAGTCCCGCGCTTGACCACGACGTTGGTCTCGGCGCGGGAGTGTACATGACCATGAGGGCGGCTCAGTCTTTTGTGAACGTGGTGTATTCGTTCATGAGAGGCACTGGCGTCACTGCCAGTCAAGAGAACTGCCGCTGCGCCGAGCACCGCCTGAAAGATTGACAGTTTCATGGCGAAGTAGAGATTGGTTGGTGAGTTGAGTGCACAGTCGGATCGGAACGAGTTCGTCGGCTGTTTACAAGTCTAATCGCTTGAATGTATTCCGCGCCAGGTCCCGTCGCGAGTCCCCGAGCGGTTGGAAATTCGAGAAGTGCGATACCTGGCGACAGATGGCGACAGATGGCGACAGAAGGATGAGCGCGAGTTTCGAAAAGATGAGCGTGCGTCTGCTGGGTCTGTGATGGTTTCGAATGATAATGATTGCAATGTTCAAGTGGAACGTTCAAGTGGAACGAAGGAGCGTGGCTATTATGAGCATAAAGGAGCGGCTTTGTCGTCGGACAGTCGATATCGGGCGAGAAATGGGTGACAAGATCTGAAAGGAATGTAATACGAGTTGGCACCAGGGAAGGAAGATCAGCGACCGAGCGTCAAGTTGGTTCGCGATCCATGTGGGATGGGGAAGAGAGGGAATAAGAGGAAGAGAGAAGAGAGAATGAGAGACAAATTCTCCGTCTTGTTGCCGGATGGGTCTGTGAACAAAGGGAAGGGGCCCCTTGTCGATTCAATGTTCCCTTTGATGACTTGTACATAGCTTATTAGCTACCGGGAACAGGGGGAAAGGCGGAAAGACACGTTGGGTGGGTGCCGGTGGGCAGGTGGGCGAATGGGCATCTCCTGCCTCCCCTGGACTATTTGTGGAGGGAGGGAGGTGTCGACCAATCTCACGCTCTCAGCAGTCATCAAATGTCACGATGAAATTGCGTGTTCCCCTGACACCTGCCCCCTCTGGCCCCCCCTCTGTGGCCTCTGTGGCCCATGAGACGGGTGCACGACCCGCTGCCACTCGGCGCCTTGCGCCTCACCGGCTCGACGCAGCAGTCCAATGCAGGTCCCAACGCGCCCGCTATCCAATCACGTCGCGTTTCCAAGCCAAATGGAAATGAAGACAAGCCACAAAGTCGTCTAGTCTACACACTATAATTCAACTTTACGACTGGTTACTTTTATTTATAATGCAATTAGACATGATGGGTTGAAGCACCCGTAGGAAAGTTTCTCCCCTGCGTACCAGAGTTTCCATGCGAACAGACCTACAACTCGGCAGCTCCCCTTGACTAACGTTTGTTTTATGGCTCTCCTTGAGCTCTGTTCTCACCATTGCGAGTGCCAGCATTGTGCCAAGATCCGACCGACTCTTTCTCCCTTGAGGAATGAATTTACCACGCAACGGCGAGCATTCTTGGCCCATTTGTTTTGATCGCTGAGATACCCGAGACATCTCAATCACCACCTAAATAGAATCCGCCAACAAAGGTGATGGATTAGATTGGATCGGCCTTCTTCTGCCTGGTGCTCAGCGGAGACTTTCCTCCACAACCGGGCCCTGTTGCCCGGGACGACTGGAGTATATTCTCCGATTTTTGCTCAATCGAGGCTCCTAATTTCGTCCTTTAATTGACAGCCTCTCGCCTTTTTCGCAAACCTCCCTGCATCGTAGCCCCTTGGTGCACTCCCAGACATGAGTGCAAGCGGGGATGGAGCGATTGGGAGGAGCATCTTTTTATTTGGGCCATCGCAGATGCCGCGGACGATCAAGCGGTCGCATTATATTGCTTGAACAATGTTTTGCGACTTGCCATTGCTTACTTACCCTGGGGCGGTGCTTTGTGCAGGGATCATTAATCGCCCTTTTTTGGTCGCCCTTTTTGGTCAACAATGGTGCCTGGATCAAATCGGCACTCTACGTAGCTACTCGAAATAAAGTTAAAAAAAAAAAAAAAAAAAGAGTCGGAGTCGCACGTGTCGTGTCGTGCACACAGCAACGGCAACGCGACCCTAATGCAGGAACGATGGAAATACACGTGCAACTTGCATTAATTAGTCCCTCCGTCAGCCAAGCCACGCCTCGGAAAAATCAAGCGGGAATGAATCCCCCCCTCAACAAAGAATGGATCGCGACTCATTCCACGCAGTAGCATTATGTTTCCGAATGACGCAAATGCTTTGTTCCTTTCAAATACTGTGGGGACATTCCCGGAAGCTGTGCGTTGCATTGTTGGCCAGAGAAATCCGTCATCGACTGTGCGTTCTTTTCGATCTGGCTTGCTGCGAACAAAGACGAGTTCTAATGTGAACGCATCGCGATCGATCCTTCTGAAGGACTGTATGTACATCGGACATCGGCGACGTCATAGACATGGCTGTGATGTAGCTGCGTATTTGCATGGAAAATGCCAAATGTTTTTTTTTTCGCGCGAGTTGTTGGTGAATCGATATGCAACTCATACCAGTCTAGATGAAATTTGAGTCCGCATCTGGGGTTCAATCGAATCACTGCTACTCACGGTTGGCACACCCGACGACACTGAGATAAGCTCGTAACGAGATACTTATTGCACTCGTGCCAACAATATCATGATACGGACGTATGGCTGCTAATTTAGAAAAGAGTAGAAAATGTGTACAGCAGGGTAGCTTGTATCACTACTACTTCCCTACAGCCCCTTTTCTCTATGGCCAACGACTCTTGCAAACGAATCAAAAGACATGGTCATGGAGTGACGACCTGCCGTTTTGCTGCGCAAGTGGTCATCGTAATCCAGCATTTCCTTGTACGGAACCTTGGCCACAATCTCCACCATCCTGTCTGTCGACCTTTTCCCACGCAGTGATGTCACAGAGTCGTATGGGTCGGGGGGAGCATATATCTTCGAGGCGTCTATCAGCTCATCGCTCGAGGACTCGGCAGACCTGTCTTTGACCTCAAGCACTTGCCCACCAGCCCCGGCTGTGATATCATGCTGTACCGTACCGGCTGTGGCCTCGGGACACGTAATGTGGGTAAGCATGATAGGCTCCAGGATCCCAACTTGCTGCCTATCGAAGGCACCGCGAAGTGCATTCTGCACGGCAGTTCTAGCGACACTGCTAAAGTGCCCACCTGTGGGACTTTCCAGAGCTCCTTCAGAAGTATCCAATGTGATTTTGACGTGGCAGCTATGAACTGGCGAAGCTCTTCGTGGTCCCCTCGCCAATCCCGCGATCGCTCCGTTGAGAAGTTGATGTCGGGCTTCTTCAATGTCAAAGGTTGCATCGCTTGACTGTGTAGACTCTGGGATCTCAACCTCGTAAATGTTTCCGTCCATCTCCACACCACATTCCAACAGCCCTTCGCGGTTATCGGAGTCGACGAGCTCCAACATCGCCGTGCATGTAGCTTTGCCAGCTTTGCTTGCAATGGGCCTGTCAAACACAGTGTGCTGTGGCCGGGTGGGCTGTGTCACGCACTCCTTGTAGTCAACCTCGATTTGACCAAATTCGGCATCAATCTTGTGCTGCTGTCTCATGTTATGCAGAGACACATCCAAGTGAAGCTTTCCCATGCCCTGGATGGTGAACTGATCCGTCTTGGAACTCCGGCTCCACCTCAGACTCGGATCTTCTCTCGAAGCGTTCTCTAGCGCAACTTGCAACTCTTGAGCGGCGACGTTTCCGTACGGTTCGACTTGCAGAAAAGCCACTGGAGGTGGAATCTCAGGTGGCCGAATCTGCACATGGCGAAGATGATCCGCGACTGGTTTCCCGTTCAAAGTTGTTATCAAGGTATCCCCACTTCGAGCCTTCTTTAGTCCCCGGAGGGCACCAATCTGTCCTGCAGAAAGCTCCTGTACATCCTGCGTCTTGGACGCAGATATTTGGAGGATTCCCATCGGACGCTCTTGAGCGTTCACATTCGTATTGAAACTCGACGCATTGCGAGTCAAGGTTCCATAGTAGACTCGAACGAAGCTGATGACACCCTCTTTTGGATGGTTAAATACCTTGAAAACCGAAGCAACGGACGCAACATTTGATCCGCCTTTGTTCCCCCTACTGTTCAAAACGTCGTGGAGGAGCTGTTTAGATGCACCGATTCGCACCTCGACATCTGGTATTTCTGCCGGATCTGGTAGATAGTCGGTAATGGCATCCATCAATGGCTCGACTCCGATGTGACGGAAGCTTGAGCCTGCAAAGACCGGAATCACATGGCCGTCTCCGCTGAGAATCGTACGCCTGATAGCTGCTTTGATCATAGCGCTGGGTATTTCGGAGTTTTCTGCTAGGAATTCATCCATGATGGACTCGTCGAAGTCGGCCAGGCCCTCTATCAGACGCTGTCTAGCCAGCTGTATTTCGGCTAGTAGTTCCGGGTTTGACCCTGAAAGTTTCCGCTTCAACTCATCTGAGCCATATCGAATCTTTTCTCTTTCTGACTTCCATCGAAATGCCACACCGTCAATGATGTCTATCACACCGACGAAAGTATCCTTTTCCCACCACGGAATCTGGCAAACGAGAGGCCAACCCTTTAGTCTCGTGCCGATTTCCAAGACGGATTTTTTGAAGGATGCTCCTTCGCGATCCAACTTGTTGCAGTAGACAATACGAGGAATTTTGAATTCCTGCGCGGATGCCCATACACGTTCTGTGTGTGCCTCGACACCTTTCACAGAATCGATGATACAAACAGCTCCGTCGAGAATAGGGAGGCAGCGATCAACTTCAAACCGGAAGTCTTGGTGACCTGGGGTGTCAATCAAATTCACAGTTTTGGGATGAGTACCCGGCAGGCAAGACTGAGCTCTCGGCCAATTAAAAGTAATGGCCGCTGACTGGATCGTGATTCCACGCTCCCTTTCAAGCTCCAAGAAATCAGTGACGGTATTCCCGGCATCAACATCTATAACCATAGTGTCAGCTATGAATCAAACCATGCGCCGTGGAGAACGATGCCAAGGGTCCTCTGGTCTGGCACACTCACCCCCAACTCTCTGCGTAACACCGCTGTAGTACAGCATGCGCTCTGTCGTGGTAGTTTTGCCCTTTTGAGATGTCGTCAGTACTGATTATAGCATCACATATGCAGAGCCAAGGTTACGTACAGCGTCGACATGGGCTATGATGCCGATATTGCGAATGTTCTTGACTCGAGCATCTTGCTGGCCTGTCGCTTTACCATGTAAAGCTCGTTTTCCCAGTATAGGCTTTAACGATGACGTGCCAGCGTGAAGAGATTGATATTTAAAGCACTGAGAATGGTGCACTCTTCGACAAAGGGATAATATAAGCATATTGTGCTAAGGACGAGGACTTGGTGAAGGCGCACACATGGGAACCGCTGGCTGTACTCTAGCAGCGACAATCAATAAAGGACAGCATTCGGGCCAATGAGATTACTTTCAAATATGCGCAAGAGCATGTTACAGGGGACGAATAGCGTGTTGTACTCAATCGCCGTCCTGCATCTATCTGTTCGGTGTTGAGATGGCAGAATTCCCAACGCTCACTGCAAACCCCCCGTAGAGCTAAAGGCGGCAGGCGGTGGGCCAGTGGTCTGTCATCTTGCGGCTGCCATCTGCGGCTGCCATCTGCGGCCGCCCCTGACCTTGGATTGCTGGGGCAGTACGTCAGTGCGGACGTCAGGCCAATCAGTCGATTTTTCACCTGCTGCCACCTGCCACCTAATCGTGCCACCTGCCACCTGCCTGCCACCTTCCCCCAACTACCAACGGTCAAGCTTCAACCTCTCTTTGCGACACTACGGATTCAATTGCGACCGCCTTTCGCTCTGCCGGCCTCGGGAATTCTGTTGCTGCCCAGCTCTATCTAGACAACCCACCTCTGCCAATACATATATTCCCTCCAGTGTTTGCGACATCTTTCAAGCCGTCAGCACACTACGCCGCGTTACAATGGAGCTCTCCGATATCTTGTATGTCTCGAGCCCCAGGCTCTTATCCGACGCCCAATTAGAACACCACTGACGTTATATACACAGTCGCATCGTGAACTTGGTCGTTGCGACCATCACCATTCTCGGTGGCATCGTCAGCATCTTTATGCATCAGCTGTGAGTCCTTATTCCAGCGGGCATGCGCCAGATAGGTCATTTGCAAAGTCAAATGGTGCAGCCCGAGCCGTCAGCCGTCGATTTACGCACAACTTAACTGACGCACGCGTATCAGTCAAACCATTATTCTTGGCACCTACATGCTCGTTTTCGGTTTGGCTATCGCTCTTCTTGGTAGGCACTCTTACTTCAAGGCCAATCGACAGCAGCTGCTGACAGTCGCAGAATTCCAGATCCCCCCTCAGATGTCTCGATACGCCAACTTTCTCTTCTCCTTTGTCGGACGAGGTATTTGTGAGTAAAGAATAATCAAGCATAGCTGTCCGTCCAGCGTATCGTTGCTAACACGCTTAGTCTACGTTCTCATCGGTGGTCTTCTCTTCGGCAAGGAGGTCCTCAGCAACATTGCTGGAGCCATTGTTTGCATCGTCGGTCTTGGTTACATTGCACTCGAATTCGTTCCATCTATCGAACCCCCAAGCAACATGCGCGACGCCGATGCAGCTGGATGGGGTGCTGAGCAAGTATAAGCAACGCCTTCGCTTGCCAACGAAGTTGTGGAGGGACAAGGCGATTCTCGGAGCGATGCAGATTCTGAAGATGGAAAAACTTGGGCAGTTTGGTGGGGCATTCAAAACAAAGACGCCAGCTATATGTGGCGTTTGTAAGGGATTTACCATGTCAAGCACAGGATTCGGTGTAATAACCCACCAAGTCTGGATCGTCTATAAATTTGATCAAATCATGAGTGATTTACAACATGAAGATGAAATGTAGGATTTGCGATTGTGATTATGCCATCACGGTGTCATGCTAAGTTACAACTTGACTTGTTGAGCGGTCAAGCCCGCTTAGTTTATTTATTGTTCCAGTTTCCAGCGTCCTCCACACCCTTTGCAAAGCTGTTGATCCCGTTTGAAATGCCATTGCCGATGGAGCCCAGCCCATCACCGACAGGTTTGCCCGTCTCTCCCGTGACGTTATTCACCGTGTTCCCGAGCCCAATCGTGGCAGCGCCAGTGACCGAACCAGCAGTGCGGGAAATGCCACCAACGGCACTGCCAAGCGTGCTTGTTACAAAGCCCGCTGCGCCAGCAGCCTTGTCACCGACCGTATTGGCTTGATTTGATGCATTGCCAGCAGCGTTGTTGGCTGCGCTGTCGACCTTTTGTTGCGAATCCGCCATGACGAAATGTGCGAGTGTGATGATGGTATGCGGTAGGATAATGTAATTTAAGAGAGAACTCGGCTTTGTCTTTGGAACTGATTGGTATGAGGATCCAGACGAAGGTCCATGAATTATTTGTCCTGTTTTATATGCAAAATGTGTGCGCGCATGTGAAGGAAGCTTGCATGTTTCTGTGCGGCAAAACGTCAGAGCGACCCACATGACGTCAGCGTGATGACGGCATGTTGCATATTCCATCGACGATTGAGCAAATACATGAATGCATTTTATTAAAAGTCAAGTACAATTGGACCTCGCTATGCTAGTGTACTTTAATTGTTACTAGAAAAGGGGAAAATGAGAACATTCAATTCTAGCCAATGTTGAATTCATCCGCTGCAGAGCTCATCAACATCATGCTCTTCTTTCTGACGAGATTCGCGGATTTCCTCTCATCCACGTTAGCAGAGTCGTCTTCTTTGGACGAGGACTGACGGTCCTTGGAGCCACCCTTCTTGTTGGCCTTGCGGTCGATGCCTGCGCCGATACCACCCGGTGGATCGCGAAGGCCAAAGCTCTTGGCGACGTGACCGAGGTGCAATTGCGTAATATCGAAGTGGCCTCTTTCCTCGCGGATGTGGGTAGCGTACGCACGAATGTGGGATTTGAAGCCGTTGCGGGCGAGCTCCAGGCGTTTGGCATCTGCGAGCAGTCTTTGCTCAAAGTGCAGCTGTAATGTCTCGGCTTTGTCGTGGTAAGATTGGCCGTCTGTTGGGGCAGCGGTGGTTTCGACGGGGAATTCGAGCTTGGACATGAGTCCTGTTTTGAGGACGTTCTCGTATGACTGGGACGAGGGAGGCGCAGACGACTTGAGGAGCTCTATGTAGCCTTCTTCTGTGCCAGGGAGTAGGAAGAGCGTGGCATCACCTGCTCGACCGGCTCGTGCTGTACGTCCTACACGATGGATATGGTCGGCGAAGCTGAACGCCGGGTCATACTCGATGACGAGATCGACCGACGGAATATCCAATCCTCGTGATGAGACATCCGTTGTGATGAGGAGCGAGGGAGATTTGCAGGCTGAGAAGGAGCGCAGTGTTGCCGTTCGGATTGGCTGAGATAGCGATCCATGCATCCTATGCAGAACGACTTCTGGACTTGCCGCGGAGGCAATGTAGGCTGCCTTGGATACGGTCCTCTCGACCAGTTCCTTTTCTTTATGTGCAGACGTTGGGAGATCTGTCTCTTTGGGGTCTCGCAGAATCTCGTAGTGGAAATCGACTGTGTCGGCGCATGACATGAATATGATTGCTTTCATGGTGCGGTCTCTTCGTGAGAAGACGGATTTAAGATAGGCTGTCAACGTGACGAGACGGAGCTTTGAAGGTACAACGATATATGTCTGATGCAGCTGTGCAGGGGCTTTGTGAACCACATCTTCATTGATCTTGTCATCCTCGGCCTTCTCAACAGCCAGAAATGTAGCATCAGCAAGACTCATCTCGCCTAGTTTTTGGACATTCATCTTCATGGTGGCCGAACAAAGGACAGTGACACGTCGCTCTGGCAGGTCCGCCAGGGAGGTTCCATTCTCGGTAGTTTTGACAATGGAGATCTGCTTCAGAGCATCAATTACCTTCTTTAAATCTTGTTCAAACCCCAGGTCCATCAATCGATCACCCTCATCGAGAATCAACCAGCGGACAGTACCCAGATTCAAGGCCTTGGTGTTGTCGATATGGTCCGCGAGACGACCCGGGGTCGCGATCAAGAAATTGACGCCCTTGCGAATTCTGGCCTTTTCTGCCTTCTTGGACTCACCACCGGTGATGGCAGTCGACACCAGCCAGGGGAATGGCCGAATCAGTTGTTCTAGAACTGCATGTGTTTGTTTTGCCAGTTCACGGGTGGGCGAGACGATGATTCCAAAAATGCCAGAATCTCGGTGTATTTGTTTTCCATCGCTATTGCCGCTCAGCTTCAATACGCGATGCAGCATAGGAAGCATATATGAAAATGTCTTTCCAGAACCCGTTTCTGCCTGGACGAAAACATCGGACGACTGAGACAGCAGATGTGGGATCACTTTTTGTTGAATTGCGGTGGGACGTTCGAGGTTCATCTTGGTCAGCGACTCGACAAGGCGGGATGAAAGGGTGAGGGAACCAAAGTTGGCGATATCGCTGAGGGGCGCATTCGTTGCTTGGGGAGCTGTCCATTCTTCCTCCTTGGTGGCTTCAGTCTTCTGGACTGGGTTAAAAGAAAACAGCCGTGAAATGACCTGGCGGTTTCCCCTGCCGGCGGAATCAGACTTGTGCGCGCCAGAGTTTTCGGTTGTAGAGTTCTCGTGGCCAAAACAGTCGGATCGCGGGGTTGACTTGTAGCCTGAGTAAGCCGCCGATGTGTCGCCATTTAATCTCTGTCGTTTGCTAGATCTGAAGTTATCCTCGCCTTGGGGTTTGTCAGCGGCGGGACCAGACTGCGCCAACTTGGCGCCTCTTTCCGCGCGCTTCCTATCTCGCCATCTGCCACCTTTGAACTTAACCTGGGTCTTGATAGGCGCAGCGCCCAGATCGAAATTCAAGAGCATACCATCATCAGCCATGGTTGAAGTTAGATATCCTTCTGTTTCGAAGGTGTCCTGATTTGGTGGGGCGAGGTGCTCGATGATTACCATCAGTGGAATTTTTCTTCTGCATGTCTGTGCTTTCTTATCGATAAGGCGGGACTTCTCATCTCGCCGCCCCCCAATTCCCAATTTGGTTTCCAGAACAGATTCCATCAGGACAGCAATCTACTTTGTGTCCGTATGGCCATGTTCGATCTTGTGAGGTATCCAAAATACCCCATCTCCCATCTCGCTGTATTGAAACCTGATGTTGGTCTAAATCCGAGCGCACTCGGATTCGATATGCAAATCAGATCGTGAATTAAACCACGGCGGGCTGAAGGATGATGACATACGTAGTATGTATGTACTCGAAACGGGCACTTGAACGAGGCTACACATATTAACATGAGTGCTCCACCATGCATTTTCTACTAAAAGCAGGATATATCCCGTAATCTGACCCTAACTAGCCCCTAAGCCACCGCTGTTCCTATGCGTTTTCTTTTAATTATAGATATTTATTTAGATCTAATTTTTCTTTTTACTAAAAGTCCTGGTGAGCATCCGTCATGTCATCTATTCCCTCGTTCATCAGACAAGATCGACCGGAGTGGGGTCTCCGAGCCATCCGACTTGTCATGACGGTAGATTTTCGTCGGACTGGGACCCCCATATTTTCTTCAAAAAAAAAAAAAAGAAAAGAAAAGAAAAAAAAGAACCAGGCAGCAACCCAAGCTCATCGCCTTGGGAGACTCTTCAACAAGCGACATTGGCCATGCAAGCTTGTTGAGCTTTTGCGAGCACAAACACGAATTATTTATGAGTATGGCTGGACGCTGAAAGGGACACCCGTAAGCAACACCTGGCAATGCATGCATCCAGTCTCCAAATGCAAGTTTTTTGTTGTCTCGAGGCATGCTTTATTTTTGCCACCTCCGTTGCTTTCTTTGCATGCAGCCTTCTCAGCTGTATTCTTTATTCTGTTGTATCCTGTATTCTGTATATGTAAAGTCCTGCACGCAACACTGACCAGTGTGTTCTTCCTACAGGCAAATTTCCTTGCCTCTTTTCGTTGTCAGATGTGTTCCACAAAGGGGCTTTTGGGGGGGATCCCCTTTTGCCCCTGTGCAAAGGAGGAGCCACCAAAGAGAGCTTCCTGGAAATCAATCGAAATTCCAAATGAAGGCCCCTTTGTGTGGATGGATGTCATTGACGCCATGGGTGGCCCATCGGGTGAGTCCCGACAGGTTGGCCGACGACCGCTAAACTTCCCGGCTTCTTCCTGGGAACTCGACTTGCAGGGAAGACCCCTTGAGTCAGAGGCCGGTTTGTTCTCGATGGTGTGAGCGTTTCTCAACTCTTGTTCGTCATCCAGGAAGTCGTTTACGCGCACGCTTGCCTGGCAGCCTGGGGCTGTTCACGTGTGGATCATCCGGTCCTTGGCTCTGATGCGCGTCAGTCCATGATTATGATGCTGATGCTTTGCATCCATATGTACGACTCATGGCCTCGAGAAAATGTGACGATGTGTGCCATGCTTAAAACTCTGCAATTGATGAGAGGACTGCATGGGGAAAAAAATCGTCGAGCTGCTGTGCATGTGAATCAAGTAAGCGATGACTCACGTCGCCCGGATCGTGGCACAGACGCTAGAAGCATTGGGAAGGGCTGCCGAATGCAGTGCAGAGGATCCCGATCCCCGGAGCTTAACGGGCTCAACGGGGCCTCGACGGCTGTGAATGTTGCGTCTGGTGCTTTGCCGTGTGTTTTTTTGCAGACAAGTGGTACATTGCACAGTGGCTGACGACAGCGGGTGTTGGCCCCCCTGCCCCCCTGCCCCCCTGCCCCGTCTGCCCCACAAATTGCCTCTCCAGCCCTAGTCTCCTCTGGCTCTGGGCTCTTGGATGCTGGCACCTGGCCCCGGTCGAGGAGCTTTGTGGGCGATGGATGGCCGGCGCCTTATTACATGCCTCGCTCCCGTCCCGTCTCCCACCCAACGGCACTTTTTACCTTTTTACACCCTCCCATTCACACCTACGACTCAACGTTTCTGTGGTCATCACTAGTAACAGACCAAGTCCTGACCTGACCTAAGGCACAATTTATCCACGACTTCTGGCATTCGCCTCCCCCTCCCTTTCCGTTCCTTTTACCCAAACCCCATCATTACACCCTTTACTTGGACCGCGCGTTCGTTTGACGGCTGGAGCGCTGTCAAATGAACCTGCAATTGACATTAATTCTTAATTTCTACGTACGTGCTCTCATTCATCGCCGCCTATAGCAACATGTGCATCTTCCCGTCGTTTGGTCGCATCGAAATTGGTTGCGCACTGCTGCTTGTGCTCATTCCCCCTTCAGCCCGCCCTCACGAGATCTTGAGAGGCACATGTGGCAGATGAACGCAGTCTTGACGATTTGCTAATCTTCAACTTAGTCTCCTTACCCCCCCGGTGTAATCTAAATGCCCACCATCTATTCCTCGCTGTTCTCGAATTTCATCCGTCAAGGATCTACTTTTGCAAAGTCCATCACCACACACGGCTACGCCCAATCCGTCGTAGCTGCTACTCATCCGCACGTCCTCAACTCTCAGAACCGACCAGTTTTTGGGCGCCGACATACAAACCGACTTGGCCGTCTTTCTACCCTCCGGCTCAGCTCCGCGTTCCACACCGAGCGAGCGAACGGCGGGCTTTCCGAGCACCGCACTGCGCAAAACCATGGAGGTTTAGACGACTACTTTGAAGCCTTGCAGAGCAAACAGGCCGCAGGTGAAGTTGAGAAGGAGTGGACGCAGTTTGAGTTTCCCAAAAGAATCGAGTGGAAGCCCAGCTCTTCGTTTGTTTTACAGAATGACGACTCGGTCGCCGCGGCGGCAGCCGCAGAGGCCGTCGAAGCTTCCGAATCTCTCTCTGCCATATCTGCAGAAGACCAAGCTGCTCTCGCACATATTGATGCCCTGCTAGAGCGAGAATTGGAAGCCCGGCAGCTCTTGGAGGCTGGCGAGAATACTCCCGTCACCACCAAGCTCTCTGCTTCGCTTCCACTTCCCAGAGTTCGAACTCCGGCCCTCGAGAGATCTCCCACGCCGGGAGTTGCTCGAGCTTCGTCGCTAGAAGTTGACCGCCAATCGCAGTCTTACGCTGACCATTTGTTCAAACTCTCCGAAGCCGGTCGATATGCCGAGATCCCCGCCGTTTTCGAGGCTATGCTCGCTACAGGTGTCAAGCCTATTGCGAGCGCGTACAATGCTTTGATCATGGCGGCTATACACATTCCTTCGAAGAAAATCGAAGTTGTGTCCAAGGCTCTCGACGTGTATGCGGACATGATTCGTCGCCGGATCTCGCCGGATTGTGACACATACGACATTCTGGTTGGGCTGCTAGCCTCTCGATCCGTGGAAGTCTCTCAGATGAAGGCTGCTCTAGAGGATAAGCGTAAGCGATTCGGAGGCATGGAGGAGGTTGGCAAGTTCATGCTTGGCTCTCATGAGCTTGAGCACGCCATCTTGTGTGAAGACGACCGGCTCGATCTTGCCATCAGGCTCTTTGATTCATCAATCGACGCTGACGCTGCCATGTACTCTGCCGAAACATACCACCAGCTCATTTCTGCCTGCGCCGAGTCGGGCCGTGTCTCTGACATGCTTCGCCTGTTTGAGCACATGGAATCCAACAAGACGATTCCGTTCTCGTCTATTTTCCCCACCATGATCACCGCATTTGCCAAGCGCGGTGATCTCGTCAGTGCTGTTGAGTGCTACAACGAATACCGCAGCTTGGCCGTCGCTGAGGATAATGGTCATGCTACTTTGCACGATCGTCTGGACTCCGAGGTTTACGCTGCCGTGATCAATGCCTACGTTGTTTCTGACAAAATCGAAGGAGCTATGAAGTTCTTCCAAAAGATTGTGAAGGAATATAGTGTACGAGCTGCTGATATCAAGGATGCTTTGGTCAGCACCGGCTTTGTGAAAGGCTTCATCACTCGAGGTATTTATCAAGAGGCTTTCTACTGGGCTCAGTCTGTAGCGGCCGAGACGCGCTCACAAGCCCTGACCGAGATTGCGACTTATGCTGCCGACAACGACGACATCATGACTGCTACCGAAGCATATGACAGTATTGTTGCTGATTCTCAAACCCTTGCTCCCTCCACGATGGCTTTGTTGGCCATGAACATCCGAGCTGGTGATGTTGCCGCTGCCACCAAGTATTGGCATGTCCTCACCAGCCCCGAGGTGAAGGCCACTTCATCCTTCATCGAGCCCACTGCCATGTATGCTGTTGCCTTGATTGGCTCTGGCCAGGTAGCCGAGGGTCTGGCACAGTCAGAAATGATGTTCCAAAGAATCCGGGCTACCGAGTCAAACATTCAGTCACAAGTTAATGGAGAAATTGACGAGGGCGCTGACTTCATTCATCGTTATATGGAAAGCCGTGGAATCACTGATCCTCGTGAAATGGCGTCCCAAATGTCGTCCATGCCCCCACAGACTCTCAACGGCTCCCCCTTTATGTCAACGAACTCGGCATCTAGCTTCGAAGACACATTTGACCCTTATGCACACACCACGGATTTCAAAGGATCCTCCCTCATTGCCGATGAACTCGAGGGTTCACAAGGTCGAAAGAACTCCCGCCTGAACGAAGCCCTTGGCCGATTCCGGAACATTCGCTGCGCTGGTCGTCATCCTCGCTACATCACATACGCGAAGCTCATCTCTGCCGCCGCCAGAGAGGGCAAGATGGAATTGTGCCACGAGATCCTCGCCATGGCCCGGGCTGACATGCCACTCATGCCTCAATATCCCATTGTTCGTTATGGTTGGTCTTCGATCTTGGATGCCATGATTGGTTCTTGCTTAACCATGGGCAACCGTGGCCGTGCCGAGCAATACCATCAGGAACTTTTGGAAATGGGAGCCACCCCGTCTGCAAACACATATGGACTTTACATCACAACACTGAAAGACTCGACCAAGACTTTTGATGAGGCCTCTGAAGCTGTTCGCATATTTCACAGAGCCAAGTCCGAGGGTGTCGAACCTAGTTCCTTCTTGTACAATGCTCTTATTGGCAAACTGGGCAAGGCTCGTCGCATCGACGACTGTCTGTTTTATTTCGCCGAGATGAGAGCCCTGGACATCAAGCCGACTTCTGTCACTTATGGTACAATCGTCAACGCTCTCTGCCGCGTCAGTGACGAGAAGTTTGCCGAGGAGCTATTTGACGAGATGGAGGCTATGCCGAACTACAAAGCTCGGCCTGCCCCGTATAACGGCATGATGCAATTTTTCCTCACCACGAAGCGTGACAAGACCAAGGTTCTTGCATATCATGAGCGCATGAAGGCCAAGGGTATTGCCCCTACATCGCATACCTTCAAGCTTCTCATCGACACTCATGCCACTCTGGAGCCTGTCGATATGGCTGCCGCCGAGAAGGTCTTGGGAATGATCCGTGCCTCTGGTAAACCTGAACCTGTTCACTACGCGTCACTCATTCATGCCCGGGGATGTGTTCTTCATGACATGGAAGGAGCCAAGAAGCTCTTCGAGTCTGTAGTCAGCGATTCTCTCGTTTCCGTCAACGCGAGCCTGTACCAGGCGCTCTTTGAAGCCATGGTAGCCAACCACCAGGTCGAGGATACTGAAGCAATACTCCTCCAGATGCGAAAGAACCGAGTCGAGCTCACGCCATACATCGCCAACACTCTGATTCATGGCTGGGCTGCCCAGAAGAACATTGACAAGGCGCAGAAAATATACGATGCTGTCGTTCGAGAAAAGCGCGAGCCTAGCACTTACGAGGCTATGACGCGTGCCTTCCTGGCCATCGAGCAACGCGAGCAGGCCAAGGCTGTGGTGGGTGAAATGCTCACTCGTGGCTATCCCACTGCCGTGGTGAACAAAGTATTGGAGCTTCTTGGCGGTGGTCAGGAAGCTTCCGCCGAGTAAGACTGGTTTTTTCTTTTTTTGCTACTGGCGATATTGTTGAAAAGAGACGGATAGTCTCCTTTGTCTTTTGAGCCTCTTGTTTTGATACCCTATTGCATTAATTGGAAGAGGTTTAATTGGGGTGTCGCCACTGTCTATATTGGAGGTTGTTGTTGAGCTGCTTGTCAATGATATTCTTGCATTTATGGTGAACATGTATTCGCACGGCGGTTTTTTTTTGGTCATTTGAAAAACTTGGGAAGGCCTCTGGGTAGGCTTTGGGGTATACTTGGTACGGACTGGCATTGGATTTGGTGTTTGTTTTACACCTGGTTATAGACTCATCTCCACTCGGCATGAAAAAAAAAAGGCCATTATGAAGCAGCATCGGGGGTCATCGGGACAGTATTCGGGAGGCCGTGGAGTATTCCACAACAGATTAGGGACATGGTCCTGCTGCTTGCATCACATAGATCCAAAAATCAAAGATCAAAGATGTAATATTGTTGCTAAATACTAGCCGTTGGCTGGGGCTCAATGAAGGAACTGAGTGGCCGCAAAACACCCAGGGTCGTGACAGGGTCGTGAACTGATTGATTGTGTGGAGGTGATGAGGTAGTTGTACTGTGCGGGACATGTTAATTTATTCTTTCGCACTGTCCGGATTCTCCACCCGCGATGAGCTTCCACCATCGAGTTAATGATAAGGCACCGTCATCCCAATTCCAAATAACTTGCATGGCTCTTGCATCTTGGCAATATTCGTCTCTGTCCAGCTGAGACCAAGCTGCAAAACTTGGTCTAGCCTCGTCGCTGACCCCCACCAGTTGCTTTACCAAACCGTCCAAAAATTCTCACTGGCAAGCTTCCCCGAACGACCCCCTCATTTCCATACAAGACCAAGACGTTATAAAGAACCTCACCGCGAAAGCAAGATCACACGGCAATGGCGTCCAAGCGTACGACCGTGGCAGTCTCCGCGCCGGGCAAAGTCCTCCTCGCGGGAGGATATCTGGTCCTTGACAGGAAGCACTCCGGGCTTGTCTTCGGTCTGAGTGCCAGAATCAATGTCATTGCAGGGGAGATCCACACCGGCCCAGGAGTGCAGTTGAATGAGATTATTGTCGACAGCCCGCAGTTCTTGGAGGCACAGTGGCGGTATGGATATCATTTGGCGCCGGAGGGAGGCGGTATCAAGGTGACGCAGTTGCAAGTGTGAGTCTGATGGTGTCTGCTAACATGGTTCCTCATCAGGGGTGTTGCCGGGCAGAATGGGGAGATGAGACGTCCATTTCAAAAGATTGGCTTTTTTTTTTGTCTTGTATTGACTTGGCTTGTTTTGTTTTGAACGTCTTTTCGACGTGTTTGAGGCTGACGGAAACGTATACTGATATGGAATAGCTTCAGCGGTTCTGCTATTCGGAAGAACTCATTTGTCGAAACGACGCTCAGCTACGCTCTCACTTACATCTCCCGGCTCCAGAACCAGTACTCATGCCAAAGCCTGAGTTCCTCGCGCCTCATCATCCTCGCCGACAACGACTACTACTCTCGGACTACGCCATCGACCGACCAACCCGGGCGGTTTTCCAAATTCATGGTGCCGCTGAGTGGCGCCAACAAGACTGGCCTGGGATCGTCTGCCGCGCTGGTTACCTCCCTTACTGCATCCCTGCTCAGCCATTATCTTCCATCGAGTCTCTTCGACGTCACATCGACGTCTGGTCAGCGCACACTCCATAACCTTGCTCAGGCAGCGCACTGTGCAGCTCAGGGCAAAGTCGGGTCTGGGTTCGACGTCGCAGCCGCCGTGTACGGATCATGCCTGTACAGAAGGTTTTCTCCAGAACTGTTGAGCCAGCTACCCGAAGTCGGAGCTCCAGGATTCAGCGAGAGGCTAGCATCCGTGGTGGACGGGCTCCAGTGGGACGTCCAAGTCCAGACAGGAGGTCTGGGTGTTCCCAAGGGCGTAGCACTGCGCATGTGCGACGTAGACTGCGGGAGCCAAACGGTGGGCATGGTGAAGAAGGTGCTTGCCTGGCGAAGCCGGGACAGCCAAGCATCTGGCAAGCTGTGGGATGATCTGCAACGCCGCAACGACGACCTCGCCGCGAAGTTGAGAGATGATGCAAGTCTCCCGGAGCTTCCCGAGGCCATCAACGAAGTAAGGGCGTTGGTCAGGGAGATGGGACGACTGAGCGACGTGCCCATCGAGCCCGACTCACAGACCGAGTTGCTCGACGCGATCAGCAAGGTCGACGGAGTGTATGGTGGAGTCGTCCCCGGCGCAGGCGGGTTCGATGCCCTAGCCCTGGTGCTGAACGACGATGAGGAGACCAAAGGTCGTGTCGAGGAGAGGATTGCGCAATGGGGCCGCGAGAAGGACTCCAAGGTGACGCTGCTGGGGGTGAAGGGGGAAATGGAGGGCGTCAGATGCGAGAACCTGGATATATACGAGGGGTGGCTGTAGAAGACGGATGAGATGAATAAGTCAACATGGGAAATTACGAACGAACATGGTTCATGATGCACCACACATCATCACAACCGCTTGCTTGCCTTCTCATTCCCCCATCACCAGTCAGTCAGTCAGTCAGTCAGTCCCCAACGCCAGTTTCCGTAAGCAATCAATCAACCACGGCTCCCCATGAAAGCCAAGATCAAACCCATACCCCTTTACGGGCGGTTCTTCACGAACGGCACCCCGATCTTGTGTTTCATTCGGCATCAGAGTTGTTGGAGGGAACGCATCGTTCGGAAGTGACATCGAACACTCGCTTACACGCTTACACGCTTGTTGCTGATCTGGAGAGGGGGATAAAGGCGGGAAATTCGTCATGGGATTTGTCATGTTGTCACGTACTATTGCGGGCCAAGTTCTGCCGTAACTTGGCTGCAGAAGTTTGTTGTCAGTTACCAGAACCGCTTATTAGTTAGTTACGCTATCTGAGTAAGTTGAATTAGGTGATGCGACCTGCAGAGCACCAAAGCACGGAATTCTCCTTGCGCCTTCTTTGTTCCCGCCCCAATTCTTTCCTGTGAGACCTTCCTGGTCCTTCAGTAGCTCTCCAATTCGAGAGTAACTCATTTTCGCCCCGTCCATTCCATCCTACATGGTAGGACATCATGTTGCTCCGGTTCCGACCCAAGGAATAAACCATTACCACGCTATACAGAGGAAAGCCGAGATAATCCGACATGTTGGTACAGGTGCCGCCTCCCATGTGCGGCACAGTCGTAAGTTTTGCTGCATAATGCGCCTCTATCGATCTTCAGTACCAAAGAGGCCGCGCTTCAGCCTTTTCAGACCCTGACGCATCACTGTTGGATGATACCAAAGCCGGTCGAAGACGTGAAGATGGTCGGGATATTTTATGGTACTCGTATTCAGACGGCGATTCAGATCGTAATTCAAGTACCCCGATTTGAGACGCAGCAGCCTTTTCGCGGAGGATGGCGATTCTGTTCGACTGGTTAGTCAAGCGACGATGTGGTGATCAAACCGCACGTGGGCAAACTTACTCCTCTTGGGAGACGCCGGGCAAGCTGACGGGCTCACGCTTCAGACCGAATGGGGCCGACTGTAGATACAATGTTAGTGCGGGGCTTTCAGGCATGGGAACTTCAGTCAAGTTTCCGTAGAGAGGAGGCGGGAAGCTTACAATCTCGACTTCTCGTCGTTGTTTCCTCGTGCGGTCGCGGATCATGCTCTGAAGACGGGTATATAACATGATGACGTTTTGCTTGATGTGCATAAAGGGAACGTGCCTTGGGTATTCTCCAGAGAGGACTCTGATGGAGAGGCGGTGACGCAGAGTGGCGATCGTCGGGGGATTATATAAAATTCAAGTAACTTGATACTGGTGATAGTGATGGCGCAAGGTGATTGTAGGCCAACGGGATAATGATGTACGGGTCGATCAGTGTCCAGGCCTCGGTGTTTCAGACTTTTGGGCGTAATTGGCGGCGGCGGTCTGGTTGGAAATTACCAGATATCTGGAACGATTTTCAGGGTCCAGAAGGTTTGCGTCAATCGGAGCCAAAATAGTTGATGGTGCGGAGCGATAGAGTAAGGGTTTAGCAGCTAAGGTAGTGCGAGCTAAGTCGGCAGGTCGAAAAGAAGAGGAAAAAGAAAGAGAAAAAGAAAAAGAAACGAGAAGTACAGCTCGGAGCTAAGCGGTACAGTGCTGCTGAAAAAAAAAAAAACGAGAGACGAAGGACTAGATGGCTAAGCTATGTCTGAGACGGACAAATCCAAACGAGTGACACGCCGACGACTTAGTCTGGCGGAAGGATGAAGTAGGGAAGTTGAGGAGAGGGAGGAAGGGAGGGAGGGAGAGAGAGCCTGGACCGAGCCTGATGCTTGGATGGGATGGAGAGCGAGACTGCCGGGCTGGAGAGGTGGAGGGGAATAACTTCATATATCATGGCATGGCCAAAGTACGTATTGTTGTTCGTTCCGTCAGGCATGTGTCGAAGGGGCGGGCTATTTGGCTTGTTTGGCTATTTGAGAGACTCTGGGAGACTCTGGGTCTGGTCAACTGGTACCACGTAGCTCAGGTCGCAACCGTACCGAGAATGAGACGCTAATAATTATAGTAAGGCTTGTTTGAGATCTGGACGCGGAGTCCGATGAACCGGGGGGCGTGTGGAGAATACATTCGATAACATTCGCAGCGAAGTGAGGGAGGAGTGACCATGTGCGCCGAGTGCCAGCGTGAGGAACCCTGAATAAGACACCCGTCGGGTCCAATGATGAGATAGATGGTGACGAAGGACGCTTCATCGTCGAGCAATCTGGCCCACGAGACGACCAGATGTTGTTGATGCTGTCCTCTCGCAAACACATCACACATCAGGCAGAGCAACGCAGGCCGCGTGCGTCAATTGGCCTGTCGGTCGCTTCCTGTCATTCATGCGTCGTCACAAATTCAAGTTCGGCTCACTCCGTTCCCAAGGATGAGGATCTTGGTGACACATATCAGGGTCTTGCATTGGCGTCAAACCACAAAAAGATTGCGGTCTTGACCCATGTGGAAGCAAGACGGAACCAGAAGGTCCACCAGAAGGTCCACCACAAGGTCCACCAGAAGGCGCTGCTGTTGACCCGAACAGGAAGGAAGGGGGGTGCGATGTGTGCGATGTGTGCGACGTGGCACAAGGGGTCAGCGTGTACCTGACTACCGAGTACCGCCCAGGTCACGGCTAGACTTTGTTCGACCCACACAGGTACGTGACAGGTAGGTGCTGGGCACTTGGGAAACAAGTGATGAGTTGGTGGTTGTTGACACCTCCCCGGACCCGTTCATACTATTCGTGTGCGGTGCAGCCTCGCACAAGGAAGGAGCCAGGCTGAGCCCACCGCAAATCGCTCGCGTTTCTCATCTCTTCCCTCAGACGTTTCGCCGCTGGGGCCATCCTGCAGCCGGTGCATCGCAATATGTCAAGAATCCATTCCGGATGGCCTGGACTGCCTGCAGCCCAGCCATGCATGCTGTTACGACGGTGTCACAAGAGCACTGGGTCCAGTTGCAGACACTGTTGAATAGTGGCTTGTGCTGGAATGCAGTAGGGTTCGGGTCATTAACCTCATTCACCTCCATGGCTCGGGCTCAATACGTGGCCCTCGGAGCTGGCTGGAATTCAGCGATACCAGACATGGCCGTCGGCATGATCATGGCATGATCGTGGCATGATCAACGGGCGCCCGGATAGTCTGCAAATCATATCGCAACGCCGCTCATGCAGCGTGCATGATGATGCAAGCACAGATACGGATTACATACATACATATGTATGCAGGAAGGGCCAGGTCAGCACAAATACACACACACAGACATGCCACGACCAGTCTCTCCTCCCCCCCCCTGCGACTACGTACGCGCTGACTAGACAAAAGCACATTGAAGTCTTGTCACGGATATATTATACTGTATAGGCAGTAGGATCTATTCCCGGGCCAGGCATTGACATGTGCTGTAATACTGAGTGCTCACCGCGCCAGGAAAGGATTGAACAGCGACAAACACGAACTTTTTGTTGACAAGGTGGGCCCAGCTTTGCAAGGGACATCTCTTCTTCTTTGCGACACGGTGCCACGAACTGGCCATAATAGCGACACAAACCCAAAGGGCCGGGACGATGTGACTTTTTCTTGTTTCTGGTGCGACCAACAAGCCGATGTCAGCCCGAAGTTCCGGTCCTCATAGATGTTGAATTGTGATTTAACAAGACTTGCTCCGTACAAGTCAATGCGTGACTTTGAGAGCCGTTGGAACCGATAGTCTCAAAAGGCAATGACGCCCTAGCCACTAGCAAATATTGGAGTCTTGGTGGCCGTGACAAATTCAACATCCCTCGCGTTTGTGGTGGCGAACGTGTCTTACCCTTTTAGCGAGGACTAGCATGCGCATGCACTCTGTGCCTACCTGGAGAGACACGACATAAGTGCCAACGAGTGACTGACGAGGCTCCGTGGATTTGAAGCATTGCCGGGAGCTCACCCATCCCATTGCAACGAAGCCTTGAAACCCCGTGGACGAATATGGCAAGTTTAAGGTAGTGGATGAGTGGATGCATCTCACGGGAAGAATCTTGGATCGACAGGTACCAAACTACCGGCTCGGTTGTTGGTGCACAAGTGCTTGGCTGGCGCCACACACTCCCACTACTAGCAATTGAAGAGCAGCTAACAACAGAGCGTGGCCTGAATATGGACAACCGACCCAGCTGAAAAGGACCAACGCAGGGAGATTAGCGAGATTAGCAGTTTGCGGCAAAGTCTGCCACACTGAATCCGGCCTGAAATCATGCTTTCGGGCGCGCAAAACAGAAAAACTTTGTCGGCCAAAAAAAAAAAGAAAAGAAAAAGAAACGACCCCAAGGGACGAGAACCTCGAAACATATGGGAGCTCATTGAATTGGAAATCCTTCCCTGAGGGGATTGAAGTACGGTGGCCCACATGCATTCTGACAAGCCGTCTGATTTTCATTCCAGTTTTGATCCTGTCTTTCTTTTTCCTAGTTCGTGCCCATCATCTGGACCCTCATCTGTTTGTCAGTCTAAGCCAAGGGCCAGACATCATTATGTAGTGCCAGATCTGTAATGTAGCGCCTCATAATACCATGAATTACAAATTCCCCAGTGAGTGCACCAGACCTGTCCAGAACGTATCCCTCCGGCTGACCAACTTCCACCAGGCATGGGTCTCTAGCGTCCCTGCGTCAAGGGAGAGATCTCGCTAATCGCAACGGCCCAAAATTGCAATGCCAGCCAGCTTCAATGGCAGCGGCACACGTACTTATTTCGGGTAGTCCTTGATGTGGAAGCTCTTGGATTTGACGAACTGCTCAAAGCCAAATCTGCCCAAAGTCTGGCCCTTGCCCGAATTCTTGAACCCTGTCCAAGCGAGATCCTAGATTGTGTGTGAGCATGGTCAGCACAAGCAGGATAAAGCAAATGGTCAGGCAAATCCAAAGGGTCCTCGTGTGTGAGAAAGCAACAGATCGTCACAGACATCAACGACGATGAAGATCTTGACAGATGCGACGCTGGCCATCGGGGGAGACTTACCGGACTGGGGTAGTCGCAGCGGTTGACAAAGACAGTGCCTGCCTCCACTTCCTCTGCCAGGTCGTATCCCTTATTCGTGTCTTTAGTCCAGATACTAGCGGTGAGGCCAAATTCACTATCGTTCATGAGCTTAATAGCTTCACTGTCGCCCTTTACCTTCATAACGGGAATGACAGGTCCGAATGTCTCTTCCGTCATGACAGTCATGGAGTGGTCAACTCCAGTCAGCAAAGTCGGTTTCACAAAATTGCCCTTTGGTGGTGGGTTGCTGAAGCTCTCGTTTTCCGGCGTGGCATCCTTGGCGCCCTTATCCAAAGCGTCTTTAATGTGCGACTCGATCGTTTCTTTGGAACGCTTGGAAATGACGGGCCCAACGTGCGTCGTCTTGTCGAATGGATCGCCCAGCTTGTAGCCCTTGAGCACGTTTTGCACGGCTTCGACAAAGGCGTCGTGAACTTTTTCATCCACGTACACTCTCTCAAGGGAGCAACAGCTCTGTCCAGAGTTGAAAATGGCGCCGTCAACAATCTCCTCAGCCGCCCAAGCAAGGTCGACATCGCCTCGAACGTAGGCAGGATCCTTGCCGCCAAGCTCCAAACCAACATCGACAATACGATCAGAAGCAGCCTTTTGAACAGCAAGGCCGCCAGCCACAGAACCGGTGAAGCAAACATGAGCTATTCTCGAGTCTCGCACGAGAGTTTCCATGACACTGGGTGAGCCGCAATGGAAGTACTGGAGCACGCCCTCCGGCAGACCAGACTTGGTGAAGTATTCTGCGACATGCTCCACGATCGTAGGCGTCTGAGGGGACGGCTTCAAGACGACGGTATTTCCGGCCAGGATTGCCGGAATCAGGGAATTTACCAGAATCAAGTAGGGGTACTGAGACAACAGTTAGTCCAATTTTGGAAACAACGGAAGAGTTGTTTTAGTTATAGAAGCACTTGCATTCCACGCGAAGAGCACGAGCACGGGTCCGACGGGGACTTTCCGAATAAAGCGTTTAAATCCCCTTTCTGCTTCGCCGTCAGTATCCTTGAGTGCTTCGTCGCTAATCTTGAGCAGATATTCGGCTCGCTTGACGGCCGTCGTGATTTCCTTGCCCGTGAAAGCGATTGGGCGACCCATCTGGACGGTCAACTCCTCAGCGAGCTCGGCTTCATGGCTGACGAGCTCCTTGAGGAATTTTTTCACGATTTCTTGACGCTCCTTGAGAGTGGTCTTGCGGAACGTCTGGAACGCCTCGGTGGCGACCTTGGGCAAGAGATCGAGGTCGGCGGCAGAGGCACCGTTACGGGTAATGATGGCCTCGTTTGTGTTGGGAGAGATGGTAGTGATGGTCTCCACGGACATGATGGACGGACGAAGAGATGGATGATGGATGCCTTCTGTGCGAAAGTAGAGAATCGTCTATTAGAGCTGCAATCGAATAGATCTGCGGAGTAGATAATACATAAGGCGACTGAAGTTCTTGCTGCCCCACGTCACTGCCATGTCCCCTTCCATGTCCTCCGTCCTTCTACGTTAATGGTTAATGATGACTGGGTAGCCGCGTACGGGCGCGTCAATTCAAGGCCCCACCGCGGCAAGGCTGCCAGCAGGCCATTGGCTTCGCCCCACTTACGGCAATTCCTTATCTTATCGGTCTTGCATGCAGCTTTTTTTCCTTTGGTCACCACTTGCAGGTGTCTGAGAGCATTTGAAAGCATACTGGCATCCAGTCGCATTGCCAACATACTGCAAACACATCATGGCCCCCGAGAAAAAGAACGACTTCTTGGGCGTCTCCGACAGTGAAGACGACCAGCCAGACAGCTACAACTCCGACGATGAGATTACCAAGGGCGGCCGTAGCGCCAAGCGCCGCAAGGTTGATGGCGGCGAGGACGACGACGAAGCCAGCGACGTCGACTTGGATGCGGGAGACGACGAGCAATCAGCCAGCGGAGACGCACCTGAAGGTGAATCTCCCCAAAACTCAAACCCAGGTAACCCGAAACCTCGAAAAGACATGCCGGAATTAGACACGAGCATCCTCGGCGTCGACCAGCCGCTCGCCAAGAGAAACCTCATCACCTCCGAAGACGCCATCAGAAAGTCTGGCGTCGTCTACATATCCCGAATACCCCCAGGCATGAAGCCATCTGCCCTTCGATCCCTCCTGGCACCCTACGGGAAACTCAACAGAATATTTCTCGCGCCAGAAGATCCTTCGGTACGAGCAAGACGCAGAAAGGCAGGCGGCAACAAACGAGTGCTCTTCACAGAAGGCTGGATCGAATTCCTCAAGAAAAAGGAGGCCAAAGCCGCATGCGAACTGCTCAACGGACGCAACATTGGTGGCAAAAAGGGATCTTTCTTCCGTGACGATATCTGGAATCTGGTGTACCTGAAAGGGTTCAAGTGGTTCAATCTGACGGAGCAGATTACTGTGGAGAACGCAGAGAGGACGAGCCGTATGAGGGCTGAAATCAGCAAGGCGACCAAGGAGAATAAGGAGTTTGTGAGAAACGTGGAAAAGGCGAAGATGTTGGATGGCATGCAGGCCAAGGCGAAGAAGAGGAAGGCGGTGGCGGATGATGACGGGAAGCCCGCGAGGGAAGATAGAGGGCGTACATTCAGGCAGGTTACGCAGGTTCAGAAGGCTGGGGGGTCTCAAGAACAGCCGGATCATGTTACGAGGGTGTTGAGTAAAATTTTCTAGCAGTATTCCTGGGGATTTTGCATTGGTTTGATAATTTGCATAGCGTTCGTTGAGTAATAATCGCGGATCTGTAACCCATGATCGAGCCGGGAACAAACAAGGGCCTGTTCGTTGCGCGGTCCCATGGGATCCGATGACCGTTATCGAGAATGATGAAAATTACGCTGGAAAAGATGCGAAAGTTGCATCCCCCCAGGCATCAAACGTCCTCTCTTAAATTCAACCGAAATTATTTGCTGCAAACGAGCGAGACAAAAAGAGATACATACAACAGCCGGTGTTCGCTGGTCGTCACCGACCCAACTACTAATCTGCCCCTTACCAGCTTGTCTATGGGAGAGCGGACGGGATCCCGAATTTTCTGGTAGGTATGGTCGTATGTGCAAGTCTGGGGAATAATTTCAACATATAACTAAAATTGTGACCCAGATGCGCCAAGCCCCACCTTTTTTTATGTATGACTCTTCCTGGAACCCCGTCGATAAGACTCTTCAGACGGCTTATCGAGCAGCGGGGCAAGTATTTTTCGTTGACATTTGCACCCCCGCGACGGCCAAGTCTTTCGCCGCCTTTCTCTGTGGACGTGGGATGTCCAAGTTCCTACGTCTTTCTCCGCAATAGCGCATTTACAACATACTCGTCGCTGACATATTTGGCCACGATGTCGATGGATCTTGACGATGCTCCCGTCCCTATTGCGACGACGCAGCAACAAACTGCCGCGACGTAAGTGCAAGCCCTCGTCTGCCACAATTGTCTGTGGGCGAGAGAGAAACCGACATGAGAAACCAAGGGCTAATGTTTCTGTCTTCTCTGGAACAGAATTCTCTGCTGCAACTGCGGTGCTCCTATAGACGGAACTACAGCTACCGGCGCCCTTTGCTTCAACTGTGTCAAACTCACCGTCGACATCTCCCGGGGCATCCAGCGTGAAGCGACCCTGAACTTCTGCCGAGACTGCGATCGATGGCTCCTCCCCCCGACTAGCTGGGTCGTGGCCATGCCCGAATCCCGTGAACTCCTCGCCCTGTGTCTCAAGAAATTACGAGGTCTTCACAAAGTGCGCATTGTGGACGCTAGTTTTGTGTGGACGGAGCCCCATTCGCGCAGAATAAAGGTCAAGATCACGATTCAGGATGCCGTGCAGGACGGTGTCTTGCTCCAACAGAGTTTCGAAGTCGTGTACATGGTGGCCACGCAGCAGTGCCCCGAATGCGCCAAGTCGTATACTGCCAATGTGTGGCGAGCGTGTGTGCAGGTCCGACAAAAGGTCCTGCACAAGCGAACCTTCTTGTTCCTGGAGCAGCTCATCATGAAGCACAGCGCCCACAGGGACACTCTCAACATCAGGGAGGCCAAGGATGGCATCGACTTTTTCTTCTCACAAAAGAACCAGGCGGAGAAATTCATCGACTTTCTCAACTCGGTTGTGCCAGTCAAGGTGAAGAATTCACAGGAGCTGATTTCTTTGGATACACATACGTCCAAGCGATCGTACAAATTTACGTACTCGGCTGAGATTGTGCCCATTTGCAGAGATGACCTGGTGGCCATGCCCATCAAGCTAGCAAAACAACAGGGCAACATTAATCCGTTGGTGATGTGCCACAAGATCGGCACGGCGGTGTACCTGATGGACCCTCAGACCCTGCAGACGGCCGATATCAGCTCACCGATATATTGGCGTGATCCGTTCCGATCGCTCGCCGATGCGAAGGAGCTGGTGGAATTCGTCATTATGGATATTGAGCCTACCAGCACACGCAGGGGCAAGTGGGTGCTGTCAGAAGCAACTGTTGCCCGAGCCTCAGACCTGGGCGTCAATGACAAGACCTACTTCACCAGAACGCATCTGGGCCACTACCTGAAGCCCGGCGACTTAGCCATGGGCTACCTGCTCACAGGCACCATGTTCAACAACCCCGAATTCGAGTCCATTGAGGAGTCCAACGTCTATGCATCCACCATCCCGGATGTCGTGCTCGTCAAGAAACACTATCCGGGTCGCAGGAGGAACCGCCGCCGCAACTGGAAGCTCAAGCGCTTGAACAAGGACGAAGGCGAGCTGCTGCCCAAGAAGGCTGATCAGGATCGCATGGACCGCGAGTACGAGCTGTTCTTGCAGGATGTTGAAGAGGATGAAGAGCTCCGCGCGGCTCTTGCTCTTTACAAGAACGAGAAGAAGCGGGAAATGGAGGAGGAGATGAGCGTAGCGGAGACGGAGGACGAAGAGGAAGACGATGGCGCTCCGCACGTGGACATGAAAGAACTGTTGGACGACTTTGATGAACTCACGGTGAAGGACCCCTAAGTGATTTCAGCAGATTCGCTGTTTATAAATTTGCTAAAAGAAAAAAAAAGATTCCTCGGCGCCTGGTACTCGAGCGTGGCATCTATCTCTTCATCGTGCCCCCGTGCTGAAGTGCATCCCATCGTACGTGCGTGTCAAGACTCAACTCCATGAAGGAGCCAGCGCTCCACATCATGCATGCGAACAATGTCTCTCTGGCAAATCAAATATGATACTTGGTGATAGTTTGCGAAGCAAGTTTTCACAAAAACGAGGGTATCGTGTCCGGCGCCCGCATCACCCCCTCTTTCCCCTTCCCCTTGTCCACCCTCATCTGTTCCCGCGACTGATTCCTCCTCCTCACTCTCCTTCTATTCATCCCGAACGGATCGTCATCTCCGTCATCATCATCATCATCATCATCATCATCATCATGTCCTCTTTCATCGTCCGCCACCCGTGTCCCCCCCGTTGGCCAAGACCCGTCCACCGTCTCCGTCTCCGTCTCCGTCTCCGTCTCCGCCCCCGTCTCCGTCTGCGTCTCCGTCTCCGCCTCGCACCCAGCAGACGATTCCTCCTCACCACCAAGCCTCCTTGGCCCCGACGTCTTCTCTCCCGTCATCCCCCGCGGCGGCGCGGCCCTCGACGAACATCCCGCCGCGGCCCTCGTCCCCCTCGCTCTCGACCCGAATCCAAGGCCGATCCTGGCACCGTCCCCATCATCGTCATCCCCCTTCTCCATCAGCATCAGCCCCTGCAGACTCGTCCTAACCAGCGGCAGCGGCACACCCCACCCCTGCCGCGCCCCAACCTCCTCCCTCGACCTTGCCGCCAACGTAGCAGCCCTCCCCGGAACAACCGGCCTCTCAATCTCCCTGATCGTGCGCGCGTTGCGCGACCTCGTCATCTCCTTCAGCCGCGTGTACTCGGCGCGGTGGAGGTGCGTCGTGAACTGCTGCGCGATGCGGAGCAGCTCGTCTTCAACCATTCTGTACTTGTCGTCCGTGGGAACCATGAACCTGTTGTTCTTAGCGTTGTTGAAAAAAAAAAGGGGGAAGGGGTCAAAAAAACGCACTGCTGGGCTGGTGGTTCCGGCGGAGGAGACGTAGACGGGCTGCGGACTCGTGCCCTTGAAAGGGTAGATTGGTGAGGCCCGGCGTTGGCACGGGGGGCACTTGGGATGCGTGGCGAGGGCGATGCGACGACGGATGGAGACGCGGTGGGTGCTTCTGTTTTGGGGGACGATTTCTCCCATGGTAGTTTGCGGGTCATGGGTTGGGGTTTTGCTGGTGTGCGTCCGTACGTGTGTTTTTGTATTGGTGAGTGTGAAGATGAAGATGAAGATGAAGGTGAAGGTGAAGGTGAAGGTAAGTAGTGAGAGTGAGAGTGGTGGAGGTGGATGTGTCTGAAACGGGCCTGGCTGTGGATGCATTCACAAACCTGTTTGATGGGCATTCGACAGGTATTTTTTAGACAAACTCATGATTAGAGTACAAATATCCTTGAAATGGGTCATATTTTTCATCTGTACGGAGTATAGGGTTCATTGAATCTGAGCGCTGGATTCCTTACCAAAATCCGCCCAACAACTTGTGCAAACGTCAGACGCAACACAAGCCCAAGCCAGGGCCTGAATCTATTCAAAGCAAAATGGCCTTCTCGATACTGCAACTTTTTTCCTTCACAATCGGGACAATTGGACACTTATTACAGTAGCACTGCTACAGACTCGGAGCCTCCCGTCAGACACTGATCCATTTCCTTTTACATTAGTCTACACAGAGGGCCGGGATTCCCAGCTCTTGGCCCATGAAAAAACCAAACAATGTTCTTTTCGTAGACCCAGTCATAGCTTCAACGGAACTTCGACCCCCGTCACTCCTACCGAATGAAACCCCCCTCATGCGCCTTTATTGACTCTTCTTGACGACCTCGTTGATGGCATTTGCCACGTGATCAATGTTTCTCGTATTCAAACCGGCCATTGAGATGCGTCCATTCTTGGTCATATAAATGTGAAACTCGTCGCGCAGTTTCTGCACCTGGGTTTCTGACAGACCTGTGAAGCTAAACATGCCAATTTGATCCGTGATATGGTTCCATGTTCCGGGAGTACCAAGTTTCTCAAGTCTTGAGCGTAACTCGTCTCGCATGTTGATGATGCGGCCCGACATGGTTCGCAGGTTGTCTTCCCACTCGGCAAAGAGCTTCGGGTCATTCAAGACGGTGGCAGCAATGCGGGCACCATACAAAGGAGGGTTGGAGATTTCGGATCGCTGAAGAATGGCCAGCTGAGAAGCAATTCTTGTCATGGTGGTGCTGGCTTCGGCACCAGGGCCAGTTACAGCGTGGAAGCAGCCAGCTCGCTCGCCGTACAGACCAAAGTTCTTGGCGAAACTCTGGCAGACAACTGTCTCGAAGCCTTGTTCAATAAAGTAGCGGATCGCGGCGGCATCCTGTGCCAGATTGCCAGAGGCAAAACCCTGGTAAGCGCAATCAAAGAAGGGGAAGTGCTTCTTCTCTGAAATGATGGCAGCGAGCTCCTTCCACTGGTCCAGCGTGGGATCGACACCAGTCGGGTTATGAGCACAGGGGTGCAAAAGAATGATTGATCGGTCGGGAGCACCCTGGATCGCCGACTTCATGCCCTCAAAGTCCAGGCCATTGGTCTTCTTGGAGAAATAAGGGTAGTCAGCGACGCCGAGGCCAACATTTCCGAAGATCTGCCTGTGATTAGCCCATGTCGGGTTGGACATGTAGACGGTTCGATTGCCCTTGTAGAACTTGGCAAGGAACAGGGCGCCGAGATGAACGGCTCCGGTGCCAGAGATGGTCTGCATCGACGTGGCCCGCTTCTCCTTGAGGGCCGGGGAGTCGGCGCCGAGAATCAGCTCAGCGGCCTTGGAGGTGAATTCCGGGATACCAGCAATCGGGGCATATTCGTGGTTCAATTCGGGGTTGTTTCGGAGAATCTCGTCAGCCTATGTATGGAGCGTGTCACATCAGTAACCGAGTTCAGACATGGGCGCATTAAATTTTGGGCAGATATGCAACCATGGCCGTTCTGCAAGCGCATCAAGAAGAGAGCTTTGTGAAAATATAGTTCCATGACAGGCAGGTGCACGATGTTGGCTCTCCGCGATTGGTGTGACCAGCTCTCTGACAAAGTGAAGGCGCCAAGCACACGCAAAATCGGCCACGGTTACACGCATGCGCCGCCATATAACACTCAGGGATGGAGTTGAAGCAATAAACATTGAAGAATGACGACTTACCTTCTTGACGACTGGAAGGACCCAGGGCTTTGCATTGTCATCACGATAAGCACCGATTCCCTATTTGTGCAAGTGTAAGCTAAGCGGCCATTGGCACTAGGCGTGCATGTCAAACGTACCAAGTCGACCTTGTTGGAGCTGGTATCAGCCTTGTAGGCTCGCGCAAGCCCGAAAAGGGCATCTTCAGGAGCCTGCGGCACGGTATCGGGAGGGAAATTAGTTGCAGAGGCCATGACGGGCGAGATGTGGTTTGCGATATTGTTGAGCCTCGCAAGTGAAGAAGAGGAAGACGACGACGATGACGACGAGGGAGGAGCCATGGTGGCGGGATGGTGGGGTGGTGACGGCGGGCGGGAAGTAATCACGAATGGGCGGATTGGTGACGGGGGGCGCTGTGACGGGCGCTGTGACGGGCGCTGTGACGGGCGCTGTGACTGGCCAGTGCGGCACGGGGTTCAACAAATGTCAACCCCGTCACATCTGCTCGCCGGAGAGAAGCTGCAACAGCTGGCAACAGCTGGTGGACGAGAACTCGGAGGAAGGCGGCTTGGATGGGCGGTGCAGGGATGTGCTCGTA